>CM077665.1:3405000-5805000 GCA_039707655.1 Elymus sibiricus
CAAATATGCCCTCTTGAGCTCTAGAATCAAATTTAGACAAACGAACACCTTTCTTGAGAATGAAACACTTACAAACGAACACCCGAAAGTACGTGAGGTTGGGCTTGTTGCCGGTAAGTATTTCATACGGAGTCTTGTTCAAGCCGTTGCGGAGGTAGAGCCGATTGGATGCATGACAAGCGGTGTTGATGGCTTCGGCCCAGAAGTTGTATGGAGACTTGAACTCCGCCATCATGGTCCTTGCCGCGTCCATCAACGTCCAGTTCTTCCTCTCCGCTACACCATTTTGTTGAGGGGTATAAGGTGTGGAATATTGATGCTTGATCCCCTCATCACCAAGAAACTCATCCAAGGTGTAGTTCTTGAACTCAGTGCCGTTGTCGCTTCGAATGATCAAAATATTTGCATCATGTTGACGTTGAGATTCATTTGCAAAGTCGATCACAGTTTGTTGGGTCTCGCTCTTCTTCTTGAAGAAATATACCCAAGTGTATCTCCAATAGTCATCCATAATTACCAAGCAATACTTTCTTCCCCCAAGGCTGTCAAAAGTTGGAGGACCAAAGAGATCCATGTGAAGGAGCTCCAAGGGCCTCTTCGAAGAGATAATGGTCTTGGGTCTGTGAGCTGTCTCATGTAACTTTCCTTCGATACAAGCCCTACAAGCACGATCTTTGACAAAACTAACATTTGTTAGTCCTCGGATTTGGTCCCCTTTGAGGAGACTTTGCAAAGATCTCATATTGACGTGGGCTAAACGGCGATGCCAAAGCCATCCCATGTCAACTTTAGCCGTTAGGCAAGTCGCGGTCTTAGTGGGTCGCTTCGAGAAGTTGACCACATAGAGACCTTTCTCGACATGCCCAACAAAAGCTACTTTAAGAGACTTGCTCCACAAAAGGGCCACGATATCAATATCAAAGAACGTTGCAAAGCCCATAAGAGCAAGTTGACGAACGGAAAGTAAATTGTATGCAAGGGTCTCAACGAGCATGACCTTCTCAATGGACAAGTCCGGTGAGATGACCACCTTGCCGAGACCCAATACCTTTAACATCGAAGCATCACCAAATTGGACATGGGTGGGCATAGATGAACTTGCTTGAACGTCCACCACCAAGTCCTTGCTTCCGGTCATATGATTTGTCGCTCCACTATCAAGCAACCATGACATCCCACCGGAAGCAAACTCCTACAAGAGATCAATGCTTGGTTTTAGGTACCCATTCTTTCATGGGTCCTTTCATGTTAGTAACAAGGGTCTTAGGAACCCAAATAGACCATTCAATGTACTCATAAGAAGAACCAACAAATTTAGCATAAACATGCCCATCACTAGCACGGCATAAAACATAAGAAGGATTAAAATCGCCGGCTTTGTTGGGATGAGTGGTTTTGTCCCTATTGACATTACCACCCACCGCCTCGTTCTTATTCTTCTTAGGAACACCCTCTCCCTCTTTCACAAAAGTATCTTTGAGAGGGAGAGCTTGCTTGGTCTTGCTCTTCTTGTTTGACTTCTTCTTCTTTGACTTGGGTGCAAATCCAAGTCCCTCCTTGGCAACAACTTCCTTTTGGTTGCTCAAAAGTTCGTTGAGCTTTTTCTCACCTTGTATGCACGAGACGAGGCCTTTCTCAAGTTTATCTTTCAACTTGGCATTCTCCTCAACAAGATGAGCATGCTCACAACAAGGGTTAGTTGCAAGAGCATTATCAATTAACACAAAAGGAGGACAAGTAGCAATTTCTTTAGTTAGCTTCACTTGGAGTTGATCATGAGACTTCTTGAGTGTAGCATGAGCACCTTTCAAGACCTTGTGAGCCTTGTCAAGTAGATCAAACTCCTCTTTGAGTCTAGCATGGCCAACCCCAAGTTCGGCCTTCTCATTTTTAAGTACTTTAGCAAGAACAATAGCATGATCATGATCTTTCTTTAATTTAGCAAGATCTAGATTATGTGTCTCCTCAAGAGCCACTCTATGACCTTGCTCTTCCTCAAGCGCAATAGAAAGATCGGCAATTTCATCGGCATAATCACTACTATGCCCTTCCAACTTAGAGATGGTCTCTTCATGAGATTTGATGACCTCATTGGCCTCACCTAATTGTTCCAAGAGAGCCACAAAGTGCTTCTTGGTCTCACCTTTGAGCTTGGCCATGAACTTGTCAAACTCATTTTCCTCCACCATTTCCTCCTCACTTTCTTCCACACAATTCATCAAAGAAGGACTAGAAGAAATGCTAGTTTTGATGTTGGAGGTTACCTTGTGGGTGGCCTTGGCCATGAGGCACTTGTGGGTGGTGATGGAGTTCTCATTGGGGGAGTCGAAGAGAGACACCTTTGGTGATGGAGAGGTGGCGATAGCGACGGATGCCGTTGCGACCCCTTCACCATTAGTACCTTCATCATCATCGGAGTCGTACTCTTCTTGCACCACCAAGCTCTTTTGAGGCACCTTCTTGTTGACATAGTTCTTGTTTGGGAAGGACTTGCTCTTTTCTTTGCGGATGAGCTTGCCACCATTGTCCTCCCTCTTCTCATACGGACAATCCACTACAAAGTGACTCACATTGCCACAATTGTAGCAAGTCCTTACATGTTTCTTGCCCTTTGAGTTGTTCTTGGAGAAGTTGGGCCTTGAGTTTCTCTTGTTGCCCCAAAATTGCCTTGATGCAAGAGCCATGTGCTCGTGGTAAGCATATTTGTTGTCTTCAGGGCAACCTTCATCCTCATCATCTTCTTCTTCTTCCTCTTCATGGACGACCTTGGCCTTCAACGCAAGGTTGGGCTTTTTTGAGCGTTGAACACAAGCAAGTGCGTTGTCGGCGGTGTTGTTCAAAATGTTCATCACGATAAACTCATCCAACACATCACTAGAGGACAAGGTGTGGAAGTCCGGTCTTTGACGAATCATGGAGGACATGCTCTTGTTGTAAGGCATAATGGCCTTGAGAAATTTGCGCTTGATCCAATTGTCATCTGTGTCCTTGCTCCCATGATCTCGGAGTGAGACCGCAAGAGTAGTCAATCTCCAGTAGAGCTCACGAGGATCTTCATCTTCATTCATAACGAACTCATCGGCCTCATCGAGAATCACCTCAAAGTTGGAGCATTGAATGCTCGAGCTTCCCTTGTACAATGAGTTGATATGCTCCCATGCATCTTTGGCAAGAGTGAATGGGCGCAAGTGAGGAAGCTCTTCGGGAGGCATGGTGGCTTGAAGGATGAACAAGGCGGATGCATTGAGTTGGTTGTCCACTTCTTCTCTTGGGGACAAGTTGCTTGGGTCATGCGGATAGTAGCCTTGTTCAATGATTCTCCAAAGTTGAGTTGAGCTATAATTCAAATGAGACTTAATACGAAACACCCAATTAGCAAAGTTAGTCAAATCAAGCTTAGGAGGAGGACCATCATTGTTTATATGAGGTGAGGGGACCGGTCCTCCATAGACCGGGGGAGGGGGAACTGTGGCATGGGTTCCCGTCCCATTCCTACCACGAGGGGAAGACGTTAGAGTGTCTTTAGCCGCTTCCTTGCGGGAATTGGCCTCCGATCCCGATGCGGTGGGGTTAACCACAAGTAATGGATCGGGAGTTGACTTCAACCCCTCAAGGAGTTCTTTAAGCATGGACTTGACCTCGGCCGTCATAGACATCCTAAGTGAAGCCATAGCTTCATTTAAGACGTCTCGGGTGACCGTGGTCAACTCCGAGGCCTCAGCCACAACCTCATCCCGATCCCCGTCGTCAACCATACTCTTCGGGTGGTGAAACCCTTAATAAAAAGACAAGGCTCTGATACCAATTGAAAGGATCGATATGGTTGACTAGAGGGGGGGTGAATAGGCAACTACCAATTTTTAGCTTTTCTTTTACAAATTAGGGTTAGCAACAAATAGGTTGTCTAGATGTGCAACTAGGTGGGCAACCTATATGATGCTAATAATCGTAACACAAGCAAGCAAGGGATACAACACAAGTAAGCTTAAGCGAAATGTAAAGGTAAGAAATGACCACAAGTGGAGCCGGTGAAGACGAGGATGTGTTACCGAAGTTCCTTCCCTTTGAGAGGAAGTACATCTCCGTTGGAGCGGTGTGGAGGCACAATGCTCCCCAAGAAGCCACTAAGGCCACCGTATTCTCCTCACGCCCTCACACAATGCGAGAGCCGTGATTCCACTAGTGGTGCACTTGAAGGCGGCGACCGAACCTTTACAAACAAGGTTGGGGCTATCTCCACAACTCAATTGGAGGCTCCCAACACCACCATGGAGCTTCACCACAATGGAATGTGGCTCCAAGGTGACCTCAACCGTCTAGGGTGCTCAAACACCCAAGAGTAACAAGATCCGCAAGGGATTAGTGGGGGGAATCAAATTTCTCTTGGTGGAACTGTAGATCTAGGCCTTCTCAACCAAACCCTAGAGTATCAACAAGTTTGATAGGCTAGGGAGAGAGATCGGGCAAAAATGAGCTTAGGAGCATTAATGGAGCTTGGGGAGGAAGAGGTAAGAGAGCAACGGGGAAGAAGACCCCTTTATATACAAGGGGACAAATCCAACCGTTATGCCCCTTCAGCCCGTGCACAAGCGGTAGTACCGCTCTCACAAGCGGTACTTCCACTGGCACGGTATTTCCAGCAGCAGCGTGCAACTGAACATGTCAAGGTGGCGGTAGTGCCGCCGGAGCGGTACTACCGCTCCCACCAGCGGTACTACCGCTTAGTGTTGAGCAACTGCTGGAGCAACGGTAGTACAGGAGGGCAGCGCGGTAGTGCCACTACGAGTGGTACTACCGCGTCGTACTGCCGCTGTACTTCCGCCCGAAGAAAATAGAGATGCCAGTAGGTTTTCACAAGCGGAAGTGCCTGTGGTAGTTTAGCAGCGGTAGTTCCTCCAGAGTGGTACTACCGCTCCTTAGGGCGGTACTACCGCTTAGTTCATGGGAGACCAATGAACCAGCGGTACTACCACACTCAACTACCGCACAGCTACCGCCCGAGATACCAGTAGGTTTTTCAGAGCGGAAGTCCCTGCGGTAGTTCAGCAGTGGTAGTTCCGCCCGAGCGGTACTACCACTCCTAAGGGCGGTACTACCGCTTAGTTCATGGGAGACCAGTGAACCAGCGGTACTACCGCACTCAACTACCGCACAACTACCGCCCGAGATACCAGTAGGTTTTTCCGAGTGGAAGTCCCTGCGATAGTTTAGCAGCGGTAGTTCCGCCTGAGCGGTACTACCGCTCCTCTAGGCGGTACTACCACTTAGTTCATAGGGGTCTAGTAAACCAGCGGTACTACCGCACACAACTACCGCTCCACTACCGCTTATGTGGTACCAGCAAGCTCAGGCATAGGGAAGGCAAGCTCCAAAAGCGGGAAAAGAAGGAGGGTGCAAGGATAACGTGTACGTGTTGATTCCACCCAACCTTTCCGACGCGGACCCCCTCTTGATAGTACGGTGTTCCTATGACTCAAATCCACCGAAAAAAGAAACGTAGGAAAAACACCGTCTTCATAAAAGCTCCGAGGGGCATCAATCGTCTCGTGCCAACTGATAGAATATCTGAAATGCTCAATGCACACGATTAGTCTGCAAAAGCATTGTCATCAATCACCAAAACTACTAAGAGAGAAATATGCCCTAACAATTACTGTTACTGTTACTATCATTGCTACTGCTATCAAACTATCATACTACTGTGCTACTGATCACTCTGCTGCAGATATTTAGTCTCAGGTGTGGTTGAATTGACAACTCAACTGCTAATACTTGCAAATATTCTTTGGCTCCCCTTGTGTCGAATCAATAAACTGTTGCGATCCCCTATACTTGTGGGTTATCAAGACCTTTTTCTGGCGCCGTTGCTGGGGAGCATAGCTATATTTGCTAAGTCACTTGGGATTTATATCTGTTGATCACTATGAAGAATCTGAAAGACACTAGAACCAAGATCGTTCCCTCTAAGACGAGGGGAGGTAAGGAACTGCCATCTAGCTCTGCACTTGATTCACCTTCTGTTTTGAGTAAACTTGCAACACCACCACATCCTATTAATTCTGATATGTTGCAAGTTATTGATGATACCACTTCTGCTATGAATGATACTCATGATGATGCTAGTACTATGCTTGAGAATGTTGTGCCACTTGGTGAATTTCTTACTGAACAAATTGCTAAAGCCAATGAAATTGAAAATGCTGAAACTCTTGAGAATGAGGATTCACCTATTATGCCTAGCTCTCCTACTAGAGTTGAAACACCTAATGAACCATGTTTTGATAGGGAGACTGCTAGAGCCATCCATGCTTGTAATGATAGAGATGAAGTTATAAAATTGCTTGCTGATATGAAAGAAAAATCTATGAGGGAGAAAATGAAATATGATCCTAAGTGTGCAACCTCCCCCATATTTGTTCCTGATAAGGATTACGAATTCTCTATTGATCCTAAGTTGATTAAGTTGGTAGAATCTGATCCTTTCCATGGCTATGAAACTGAAACCGTTGTGGCACATCTCACTAAATTAAATGATATAGCCACCCTATTTACTCATGAGGAAAAAATTTGCCACTATTATATTCTTAAGTTGTTTCCTTTCTCATTAAAGGGTGATGCTAAAGATTGGTATAATACTCTTGCTCTTGGATGTGTGCGTAGCCCCCAGGATATGATCTATTACTTCTCTGAAAAATATTTTCCTGCCCATAAGAAACAAGCTGCCTTACAAGAAATATTTAACTTTGTGTAAATTGAAGAAGAGAATCTCCCTCAAGCTTGGGGGAGGCTTCTCCAACTACTTAATGCTTTGCCTGATCATCCTCTCAAGAAAAATGAAATACTTGATATCTTCTACAATGGACTAACCGATGCTTCTAGGGACTACCTAGATAGTTGTGCGAGTTGTGTTTTCAGGGAAAGGACTATTGAACAAGCTGAGGAATTATTGAATAATATATTGAAGAATGATAATGATTGGACACTTCACTACTAGAAAAAGGGCTATCCCTAATATCAACATTAGTGGCGCATTATAGATGTGGTGCGCCACTGCTATATAGCAGTGGCGCACCAGTTGTAGGTGCTCCATTGCTATTTTTTTACTAGTGGCACACCAAGGAAGGAGTGCGCCATTGCTATTTTTTTTCTGGGTTCACCTCCCTCTCCAGGCTTACCAGTGGCGCACCAAGCCAGTTGCGCCACCAGTGTCTACGGATATGTATGGCGCACCAGGCAGAGGTGCGCCATTGCTATCTGTGTGTATGGCGCACCCCTCCCAGTGTGCCATTGCTAGCACCCCTCCCATTGCTAAGTAAACCTATTCCCACCCACTCCTCGTCTCCCACCCGGCCACCCTGATCCCATCCCTCCCCTCGTCTCCCGCATCGCCGCCGCCGCCAACCACCCACCACCTCACCCTTCCCAAGCCTCGCCGCCGGCGGCCTCTCCACCTCCTCTCCGCTCCCCTTCCACCTTGCATAAGCCACATAGGTAGTATTTTTTTTGTTCACTCCGGTAACTCTTCAACATGAGGGGGGACGTCGATCAACCCCCTCATGCCTGACCAAACTCTCGAGTCCACCCAAACCCTAGAAGCATTGTCGAGGCCACCCAAATTTACCAAGTTAAATGAAGAAAACTCCGGTAACATAGATTTATCAAGAATGCCCCCATTATGGATGTGCACAAGTTGATCCAATTTTTTTTCTGATCTCATCTATATATATATTCTTCTATATGTCACGTTGTCTGTGAAAGTATTGATGAAAGCCATGGCTTCATAATTAGCCGGAAGTAACAGGCGTACGATGCTACGAAGCTCTTCAAAGTTGTTTTGGAATGGAGTTCCTGATAGAATAATTCGCTTTTTGGTACGAATTTCAGCAAAAGGCCTTCCAAATAGCGATATTTGGAAGGCTCTTGCTGAACTTCGTACCAAAAAGCTAATTAATTATCCTATCCGGGAATCCGTTCCAAAACAATTTTGGAGAGCTTCGTACCATTATGCGCCTGTTACTTCGGACTAATGATGAAGCCATGGTTTTCTTGAATCCTTTGACAATAGACAACATGACATATAGAAGGGTAGATGAGATCAGGAAAAATATGGACCATTTTCTGCACATCCAGAATGGCGCCATTTTGTTAAATCCCTTAAAGGAGTTAAGAGAATCCCTTGTTTGAGATTCATGAGAGAGGCGGTCCGGACGTCGGACATTCATGAGAGAGGCGGTCCGGACATCGGACATTCATGTTTGTATATTAATTGCCATGTTGTAATATTTGTAGAAACTATGGTCGAAAGAGACTTCAAAAAAGAGCAGTTAGTGCGGGAGATAATCCTCCGCGGCAGTGATGATGATGAAGCCATGTCGTTTCTCAATGACAGAGAGGATGATGGCTCCGGTGCACGAACAATGGAGGTGTAAGAACATGATCATTATGGCTCCGGTGACCGAATGCCGGAGGGAGAAAAAGATCATGATGATGGCTCCGGTCACCGAACGGATGAGGGAGCTGTAGTTGCAAAGTCCGGCGAGGTATATATAATAATTAAACATGTGCTGACTAGCTAATTGATGCATTAATTGTTTCTTCTTTCTTGTTTTATAGCCCTCCGGATCGAGCCAAACATCGGTATTGAGACGAGGCCCGAAGAAAAAGTTGGGCAAGGAAGAAAAGTTCACGATCACAGCACTCACGGACGATGGCCTACCGATCGAACCCAAGCGGACCAAGGACGCCTTTGCTGCTCAGTGCAAAGCCCTTGTTAGGGGCATGATCCCGATCACCGTCAAGCAATGGACTAAGTCTAAGGACGAGGACCTAGCTCAAGTTCCTTATGTCAATGATAGAACGAAAGATGATCTTTGGACCGAGCTGAAGGCAAATTTCATCCTACCTCCAGAGGAGGATCCGAATAGGCCAGTTATAGAGCCACTGGTCAAGGCGTGTGCTCTTAAGAAGATGGGAGAACTATTCAGGAGGTGGAAGAATGAGTTGAAAGCAAAGTTTGTCGACAAAGGGGAGGCTCCAGATTTCACAAACGGCCGATATGTGAAGTTAAGAGATCACTGGCCCGAATTTGTGGCCTACAAGACATCGGAAAAGAGTAGGGAAATGTCAGAGAGAAACAAGATCAATGCTGCAAAGAAGCAGTATCATCATCACACGGGGTCAGGTGGCTATCTCAAAGCACGAACGTTGTGGGAAAAAGCTGAGAAAGACCTGATTGCTAAAGGGGTCGAACCAGAGACATTGCACTGGCCCCCCCGTTCAAGGACTTGGTTCTTCGGGGTTGGGGGAACTTTGGACCCTGAAACGGGGAAGTGCCGTTGGACGGACGAGCAACTTGCAATACCTGTCATGAAGCTTCGGACGTGTATCGCCGCAGCACAGGAAGGGACGTTCGTTCCCAACAGAGAGAAGGACGAGCTGACTGAGGCCCTCGGGAATCGTGAGCATCCTGGACGAACGCGAGGCACACCCGGCTCCGTTCCGAGGAAGGTTGGGTTTCCCGACGTAGGCGGTTATAGAAGCCGAGAGAGAAGGAAGTTTGTGGAGCAGAGCGAACTGCAGAAGGTCCTCGCAAGACTAGATAAGCTAGAGAGCGAGCGAGGTGCCAGCCAACCATCTCAGCAGCACGAAGCTACCCCAGAAGCTACCCCGCCATCTCAGCGGAGAAGCAGCGTGGCTTCCACGGAGTTCGTTCAGCCTGACTTCACGGCTCCCGTGGATACTATCACGGAGACTCAACCTTGAGAGCTTATGGGCAAACTCGGGAACCTCGCTATCAAGGTGGCTGTTGGCTCTGTTCTACCTCCTCAACCCAACGGAACTTTTCACTGCATTCCGATTCCACATGGCTATGCTATTGTGATGGTGGATGAAGTAATTGTGGGAGCCGTCTCCGGTGCGTCAGCCGTCTCCACCGCCGCAGTGGACTCTGACGGAGGAGGCCCCTCAACAGAATCGTCATCCGCCTGAGCCGTCTCCGCTTCCTCAGCGGACTCCGACGGAGTAGGCCCCTCTGCAGAATCATCCTCCACCTCAGCTGTCTCCGCCGCGTCACCGGACTCCGCCTCCTCGGCTGAAGAGATTCGTCGCCAGTATGGCAGCTAGCATCTATACGAAATGGCCCCGGAACCAATACGGCCCAACAAGCCTTAAGGATCCTCCCAAGTTACCATATGATAGCACTAAGGAGGAGTGCGAGGCGTTCGTGGCTGCCGAAGTGCAACGTCAGCTCGCACCAAAACGCCCACTTGAAAAGGAGAAAATAGATCCGGTGAAAGCGAAGCGAACTCTGGATGCCCTTAGGCGACCACCACCTCCTAAGCCGCTATCAAACTATGACCGATGTATTAAGAAAGCGAAGGGGTCGGGAAGCTCGAGAAGTGGCTTAAGAAGTGGGAAAACAATTCCCCAGCTCGACGAACAAGAACTGCAATCGTGCCCTCCGCTCAAGGTGGTTACCGATATCACTAATGATCAGGGGATAGCGGCCGTTGGTCTTGGTTTCAATGCTGGTGATTACTTACCAGACGATGTAGAGTTCGAAATGGCCTCGGTAGTAACAAGGTTCGAGCATGGGAAGCCTCTCGTCACACCTGAGGAGCTCATGGGTCTACCAACGATGATGCAAAGATTGCATGAATGGTACATGAATGCCTGCAAGGACGGGACCAACAATATCTACGTGGGCATTAAGAACGAGCACTTCTACAATGGACGGGAGATGTTGTACATTGAATTTGAAGAAATATTTCAGTTATACCAGCAGAGGGACCTAGACAAAACTATCATCGCCTCCTACTGTCTGTAAGTATTTTTCCTGTAATTAAGTCTCTAGCTCAGCTCGTTCGTTGCATGTATTAATTATCCTTACACTATATTATGCAGATTGAAGATCATCGAATGCAGAGAACGACAAATCTATGATGTTGGGTTCATCAACCCAAACTACGTATTCGAAAAAAATGTAGAAGAGAATCCCAAGGACGCAGAGAGAATCGTGCTAGAAGCGTTACTTGGACAAAGTACCAGAAGGCAAATACTGTTTCCTTACAACTTCAAGTGAGTGTTACTATCTTGTGCACATTCTGTTTCTCTTACCCGAGGTTAAGTGTAATTAATGAGAGTTATGCGTGTGCAGAAACCACTTTATTCTGCTAGAGATTCAGCTTGAAGAGGGAAAAGTAACTGTCTTGGACTCGATGCGTAAAGACTCTCAGCAGTGGACGAGCGTGCAACAAATGCTTCAAAGGTAAGTTCAATCATTATCGCACCATATCGGGAACTTTCGTTCATTTCTTGATAGCAAGTAATCATTTTCTTTGTCGGGACAGGGTTTGGAAAAAGTTCACCAAACAGGTTAAGGGTGTCAAATGGAAAAAAGAGCTGAAATTTGTACAACCCAAAGTAAGTACTTACTCTAGTACCGCGCATCTCTCATTGCTGATAGTTTCAATACCATTATCATTTTGACTAAAATCTATTCCCGTGAAGTGCTTGTTGTAGCTACAAGGGACTAATTTATGTGGCTACTACGTTTGCGAGTTCATTCGCCAATCGACCTCTGAGCGGGGTCGGGGCATATCTCAAGAACAATTCGACGTACGTAAATAATATTCACATTTTTATTCTATTACCATCAATTGTGTTGAGTCTCATTCATATATTGACCTACTTCTTCAAAATAGATCTGGGCGAAGCGGGATCAACTCCTACCAACTGAACGCGTACGAGCAATTTCCGAGGAATTGGCGGGATTCTTTCTTGATCATGTCATACCTGAAGATGGAGAATGCCATAGGGACTTTGTGGCAGATGCAACAAGATTGTAAGAGATACATTGTATATATTATATGTTAGATGTTCGACTAAGCACGGAGAAAGAGAGGTCACTTCTTCTCCCTATATATTGATCATAACGATGTTGTGTAATGGCGTTCTTTCATTTCTGTATGTCGTAGCTAGCATCGAGTTGAATGAAGAGCATATAATAAAAATGGTAAACACAAAAATAAAAGAGGAAAACACAATATGAAAACCCCTAAACCCTCCCAAACCCCTACCCCCCCTTTCAAAAAAAAAACCCCCAGCTCCTGCCAGATGCTGACGCGTGGATGCCGTTTGGTCCCGGTTGGTGTTACCAACCAGGACTAAAGGTCCTCCTGCCTGAGTGCTGTGTAGCGGCCACGTGGAACCCTTTAGTCCCGGTTGGTGTTACCAACCGGGACTAAAGGTCCTCCTGCCCTGGAGCCGCTGTTCGGCCACGTGGAGGGCCTTTGGTCCCGGGTCCTAAGCAAACCGGGACTAAAGCTTCTGGGTATTAGTCCCGCTTGCGCTGTCCCGGTTCCAGAACCGGGACTAAAGACCTCTGGAACCGGGACAAAATCCCTGTTTTCTACTAGTGTTGGCATATAGGCGGTGATCTCTTAGTCGTTCCAAGACAGCGCGGAGGTGCTGCTTGTGCTCTTCTTCATCCTTGGAGTATATCAGGATGTCGTCGATGAATACCACCACAAACTTATCCAAAAAGTCCATGAAGACTTTGTTCATCATGCTCATGAAATAGGACGGGGCATTCATTAATCCAAACGACATGACCGTAAATTCATATAGGCCGTACCGGGTGGTGAATGCATCTTGGGAATGTCCTCTTTCTTGATCTTCAGCTGATGGTATCCGGTGCGGAGGTCGATCTTGGAGAAAACTCGAGCTCCACTCAATTGGTCAAACAGGTCATCAGGGGAGGATCTTGGGGCCCGTGACCCCCGGTACACGGTTTCGAGGGCGACGTCAAAACTCGTCATTTTCGCGTTTTCTGGCCATTTTTGTGGGCTATAGCGCACTGTTTTGGGTCCCGGGGACTGTTTTCGGGGCCCGTGACCCCCGGTACAAGGTTTCGGGGGCGACGTCAAAACTCGTCGTTTTCCCATTTTCGGGCCGTTTTCGTGGGCTATAGCACACTATTTTGGGTCCCGGGGACGGTTTTCGGGGCCCGTGACCCCCGCTACATGGTTTCGGGGGCGACGTCAAAACTCGTCGTTTTCGCGTTTTCGGGCCGTTTTCGTGGGCTATAGCACACTGTTTTGGGTTCCGGGGAGGATTTTCGGGGCCCGTGACCCCCGGTACATGGTTTCGGGGGCGACGTTAAAACTCGTCGTTTTCGCATTTTCTGGCCGTTTTCGTGGGCTATAGCACACTATTTTGGGTTTCGGGGAGGATTTTCGGGCCCCGTGACCCCCGGTACACGGTGTCGGGGGCGACGTCAAAACTCGTCATTTTCACGTTTTCTGGACGTTTTCCTGGGCTATAGCACACTGTTTTGGGTCTCGGGGACGGTTTTCGGGGCCCGTGACCCCCGGTATATGGTTTCGGGGGCGACGTCAAAACTCGTCGTTTTTGCGTTTTCTGGCCGTTTTCGTGGGCTATAGCACACTGTTTTGGGTTCCGGGGAAGATTTTCGGGGCTCAGGACCCCAAGTACACGGTTTCGGGGGCGACGTCAAAACTCGTCGTTTTTGCGTTTTCGGGCCATTTTCGTGGGCTATAGCACACTGTTTTGGGTGTCGGGGAGGATTTTCGGGGCCCGTGATCCCCGGTACACGGTTTTGGGGGGGACGTCAAAACTCGTCGTTTTCCCGTTTTCTGGCCGTTTTCGTGGGCTACGGCACACTGTTTTGGGTGCCGAAGACGATTTTCGGGGCCCGTGACCCCCGGTACACAGTTTTGGGGGCGACGTCAAAACTCGTCGTTTTCGCGTTTTCTGGCCGTTTTCGTGGGCTATAGCACACTGTTTTGGGTGCCGGGGACGATTTTTGGGGCCCGTGAACCATGGTGCACGGTTTCGGGGGCGACGTCAAAACTCGTTGTTTTCGCGTTTTCTGGCCGTTTTCGTGGGCTATAGCACACTGTTTTGGGTTCCGGGGAAGATTTTCGGGGCTCAGGACCCCAAGTACACGGTTTCGGGGGCGACGTCAAAACTCGTCGTTTTTGCGTTTTCTAGCCGTTTTCGTGGGCTATAGTACACTGTTTTGGGTTCCGGGGAAGATTTTCGGGGCTCAGGACCCCAAGTACACGGTTTCGGGGGCTATAGCACACTGTTTTGGGTGTCGGGGAGGATTTTCGGGGCCAGTGACCCCCGGTACACGGTTTTGGGGGGGACGTCAAAACTCGTCGTTTTCCCGTTTTCTGGCCGTTTTCGTGGGCTATGGCACACTGTTTTGGGTGCCGAAGACGATTTTCGGGGCCCGTGACCCCCGGTACACAATTTTGGGGGCGACGTCAAAACTCGTCGTTTTCGCGTTTTCTGGCCGGTTTCGTGGGCTATAGCACACTGTTTTGGATTCCGGGGACGATTTTCGGGGCTCAGGACCCCAAGTACACGGTTTCGGGGGCGACGTTAAAACTCGTCGTTTTCGCGTTTTCTGGCCATTTTCGTGGGCTATAGCACACTGTTTTGGGTTCCCGGGGACGGTTTTCGGGGCCCGTGACCCCCGGTACACGGTTTCGGGGGCGACGTTAAAACTCGTCGTTTTCCCATTTTCGGGTCGTTTTCGTGGGCTATAGCACACTATTTTGGGTCCCGGGGACGGTTTTCGGGGCCCGTGACCCCCGCTACATGGTCTCGGGGGCGACGTCAAAACTCGTCGTTTTCGCGTTTTCGGGCCGTTTTCGTGGGCACACTGTTTTGGGTTCCGGGGAGGATTTTCGGGGCCCGTGACCCCCGGTACATGGTTTCGGGGGCGACGTTAAAACTCGTCGTTTTCGCATTTTCTGGCCGTTTTCGTGGGCTATAGCACACTATTTTGGGTTTCGGGGAGGATTTTCGGGCCCCGTGACCCCCGGTACACGGTGTCGGGGGCGACGTCAAAATTCGTCATTTTCGCGTTTTCTGGACGTTTTCCTAGGCTATAGCACACTGTTTTGGGTCCCGGGGACGGTTTTCGGGGCCCGTGACCCCCGTCATATGGATTCGGGGGCGACATCAAAACTCGTCGTTTTTGCGTTTTCTGGCCGTTTTCGTGGGCTATAGCACACTGTTTTGGGTTCCGGGGAAGATTTTCGGGGCTCAAGACCCCAAGTACACGGTTTCGGGGGCGACGTCAAAACTCGTCGTTTTTGCGTTTTCTGGCCATTTTCGTGGGCTATAGCACACTGTTTTGGGTGTCGGGGAGGATTTTCGGGGCCAGTGACCCCCGGTACACGGTTTTTGGGGGGGACGTCAAAACTCGTCGTTTTCCCATTTTCTGGCCGTTTTCGTGGGCTCTGGCACACTGTTTTGGGTGCCGAAGACGATTTTCGGGGCCCATGACCCCCGGTACACAGTTTTGGGGGCGACGTCAAAACTCGTCCTTTTCGTGTTTTCCGGCCGTTTTCGTGGGCTATAGCACACTGTTTTGGGTGCCGGGGACGATTTTCGGGGCCTGTGAACCACGGTGCACGGTTTCGGGGGCGACGTCAAAACTCGTTGTTTTCGCGTTTTCTGGCCGTTTTCGTGGGCTATAGCACACTGTTTTGGGTTTCGGGGAGGATTTTCGGGGCCCGTGACCTCCGGTACACGGTTTCGAGGGCGACGTCAAAACTCATCATTTTCGCGTTTTCTGGCCGTTTTTGTGGGCTATAGCGCACTGTTTCGGGTCCCGGGGACTGTTTTCGGGGCCCGTGACCCCCGGTACAAGGTTTCGGGGGCGACGTCAAAACTCGTCGTTTTCCCATTTTCGGGTCGTTTTCGTGGGCTATAGCACACTATTTTGGGTCCCGGGGACGGTTTTCGGGGCCCGTGACCCCCGCTACATGGTCTCGGGGGCGACGTCAAAACTCGTCGTTTTCGCGTTTTCGGGCCGCTTTCGTGGGCACACTGTTTTGGGTTCCGGGGAGGATTTTCGGGGCCCGTGACCCCCGGTACATGGTTTCGGGGGCGACGTTAAAACTCGTCGTTTTCGCATTTTCTGGCCGTTTTCGTGGGCTATAGCACACTATTTTGGAATTCGGGGAGGATTTTCGGGCCCCGTGACCCCCGGTACACGGTGTCGGGGGCGACGTCAAAACTCGTCATTTTCGCGTTTTCTGGACGTTTTCCTGGGCTATAGCACACTGTTTTGGGTCTCGGGGACGGTTTTCGGGGCCCGTGACCCCCGGTATATGATTTCGGGGGCGACGTCAAAACTCGTCGTTTTTGCGTTTTCTGGCCGTTTTCGTGGGCTATAGCACACTGTTTTGGGTTCCGGGGAAGATTTTCGGGGCTCAGGACCCCAAGTATACAGTTTTGGGGGCGACGTCAAAACTCGTCGTTTTTGCGTTTTCTGGCCATTTTCGTGGGCTATAGCACACTGTTTTGGGTGTCGGGGAGGATTTTCGGGGCCCGTGATCCCCGGTACAAGGTTTTGGGGGGGACGTCAAAACTCGTCGTTTTCCCGTTTTCTGGCCGTTTTCGTGGGCTACGGCACACTGCTTTGGGTGCCGAAGACGATTTTCGGGGCCCGTGATCCCCGGTACACAGTTTTGGGGGCGACGTCAAAACTCGTCGTTTTCGCGTTTTCTGGCCGTTTTCGTGGGCTATAGCACACTGTTTTGGGTGCCGGGGACGATTTTCGGGGCCCGTGAACCACGGTGCACGGTTTCGGGGGCGACGTCAAAACTCGTTGTTTTCGCGTTTTCTGGCCGTTTTCGTGGGCTATAGCACACTGTTTTGTGTTTCGGGGAGGATTTTCGGGGCCCGTGACCCCCGGTACACGGTTTCGAGGGCGACGTCAAAACTCGTTGTTTTCGCGTTTTCTGGCCGTTTTTGTGGGCTATAGCGCACTGTTTTGGGTTCCGGGGAGGATTTTCGGGGCCCGTGACCCCCAGTACATGGTTTTGGGGGCGCCGTCAAAACTCGTCGTTTTCGCCATTTCTGGCCATTTTCGTGGGCTATAGCACACTGTTTTCGGTGCCGGGGACGGTTTTCGGGGCCCGTGACCCCCGGTGCATGGTTTCGGGGGCGACGTCAAAACTCGTCGTTTTCGTGTTTTCTAGCCGTTTTCGTGGGCTATAGCCCACTGTTTTGTGTTCCGGGGACGATTTTCGGGGCCCGTGACCCCGGTACACGGTTTTGGGGGCGACGTCAAAACACGTCGTTTTCGCGTTTTCTGGCCGTTTTCGTGGGCTCTAGCGCACTGTTTTGGGTCCCGGGGACTGTTTTTGGGGCCCGTGACCCCCGGTACACGGTTTTGGGGGCGACGTCAAAACTCGTCGTTTTCGCGTTTTCTGGCCGTTTTCGTGGGCTATAGCACGCTGTTTTGGGTTCCTGGGAGGATTTTCGGCGCCCGTGACCCCCGGTACACGGTTTAGGGGGCGACGTCAAAACTCGTCGTTTTCCCGTTTTCTGGCCGTTTTCGTGGGTTATGGCACACTGTTTTGGGTCCCGGGGACGGTTTTCGGGGCCCGTTACCCCCGGTACATGGTTTCGGGGGCGACGTCAAAACTCGTCGTTTTTGCGTTCTCTGGCCATTTTCGTGGGCTATAGCGCACTGTTTTGGGTTCTTGGGAGGATTTTCGATGCCCGTGACCCCCGGTACACGGTTTTGGGGGCAACATCAAAACTCCATCCCGCTCCAGTGCTCCACCGCTCTTGCCTACTCCTACAGGCAGTCAGGGTCGATATCGTCCTCACTGCGGCTACTGCAATATGGATGGTCATGTTGAGTCTCAGTGCTTCCAAAAGAAGAAACACCTTCGTAAGGCGCGATCATCAGTTTCAGGGACTTCTTCTACGTCGCCATCTTCAGCCATCGCTTTGACTGAGCAGGATATTCTACGACTTAAGCTTCTGCTCGCCGCTTCAGGTTCTGTCTCACCAGGTGCTGCTGGTTCTGTGACTGATGCTTCCCGCACTGAGCAACCACCATCTACACAGTCAGGTACATCCTCGTGGGTTCTGGACTCTGGAGCTTCTTTTCATATGTCTTCTTGTTCTTCCAATTTGTCCTCTCTTAAATCTCTTGATTTTCCTGTTCATGTACTCACTGCTGATGGTACTCCTCTTTCTGTCGCTAGTCGCGGCAATCTTACCACATCTTCTTATTCTGTTCCTAATGTTGCTCATGTTCCTCGCCTTTCCATGAATCTCTTTTCTGCTGGTCAACTTACTGATTCTGGTTGTCACGTCATCCTTGATGTTGACTCTTGTTCTGTCCAGGATCGTCGAACGCACGCTTTGGTTGGGGCTGGCCCTCGCCGCCATGATTCTCAGGGTCTTTGGGAGCTTGACTGGCTGCATGTTCCTTCCGCTGCCACCACTATCGCCAGTCCATCCGCTTCTGTCGCTTCAGCTACCGGCTCCTTCCAGCAGTGGCATCATCGCCTTGGTCATCTTTGTGGTTCTCGTTTGTCATCTTTAGTTCGTCGAGGCCTTCTGGGGTCTGTCTCAGGAGATGTCTCTTTAGAGTGTCAGGGTTGTCGGCTTGGTAAACAGATTCAGTTACCGTATCCTATCAGTGAGTTAGTGTCCCACCGTCCTTTCGATTTAGTTCACTCTGATGTATGGGGTCCGGCTCCCTTCGCTTCGAAAGGGGGTCATCATTACTATATTATTTTTATAGATGATTTCTCTCGCTACACTTGGCTATATTTTATGACTTCTCGCAGTGAAGTTCTATCCATATATAAGCATTTTGCTGCCATGGTTCACACTCAGTTCTCTTCGCCTATTCGTGTGTTTCGTGCTGACTCCGTTGGCGAGTATATTTCCAAGATGTTGCGTGGTGTTCTTGCTGAGCAAGGGACTCTTTCTCAGTTCTCTTGCCCTGGTGCTCATGCTCAGAATGGCGTGGCTGAACGCAAGCATCGTCATCTTCTTGAGACGGCTCGTGCATTGATGATCGCTGCCTCTCTCTCGCCTCATTTTTGGGCTGAGGCCGTCTCCACCTCCACCTATCTCATCAATCTATAGCCGTCCGCTGCTCTACAGGGTGGTGTTCCTTTCGAGCGTCTTTTTGATCGTTCTCCTGATTATTCGATGCTTCGTTTGTTTGGTTGTGTTTGCTATGTTCTTCTTGCCCCTCGCGAACGCACCAAACTGACTGCTCAGTCTGTTGAGTGTGTCTTCTTAGGCTATAGTGATGAACATAAGGGCTATCGTTGTTGGGATCCTATCGGTCGTCGGATGCGCATTTCTCGGGATGTGACTTTTGATGAGTCTCGACCCTTCTACCCGCGTCCGTCTTCCTCCACTTTTTCAGTGGAGGATATTTCTTTCCTCCTTTTTCCTGACACACCTATCAGCCACACTGAACCTTTGTCTATCTGTCCTGCTAACTCTGCTTCTCCACCTATTGCCGATGATTTGCCGCCACCATCTCCCACGGTTTCCTCATCTCGCATGTCACCCGATTCTGCACCCTCATCCCCGGTACCTTCTTTGATAACTTCCCCTTCTCCATCTTCATCATTGATACATTCCTCGTCTTCACCTCCAGTGATTCCACCTCTTCCCTCCTTTCCTCTCCATTATACTCGTCGTCCACGTGTTGTGGATACATGCCCTGACGTCACATCTACTTCTGATGTGTCGTCCTCCTCATCCCAGCCGACTTATCGTCTTCGGGCTCGGCCTCTCCCTCCACCTGACTGCTATTCTCCTAGTAAATATGGTCTTTCGGCTGTCCTTGAGCCTACCTCTTATCGCAATGTTGTTGTTCATCCTGAATGGCAGTTTGCGATGGCGGAGGAGCTTGCTGCTCTTGAGCGTACCAACACGTGGGATCTTGTTTCTCTTCCTCCCGGTGTTCGTCCCATCACATGTAAGTGGGTCTATAAGGTTAAGACTCGCTCCGATGGTTCTCTTGAGTGTTACAAAGCTCGTCTTGTGGCTCGTGGCTTTCAGCAGGAGCATGGACGTGATTACGATGAGACGTTTGCTCCTGTGGCCCATATGACCACTATTCGTACACTTCTTGCTGTGGCCTCTGCACGCCACTGGTCTGTATCTCAGCTTGATGTTAAGAATGCCTTTCTTAATGGTGAGTTGCATGAGGAGGTCTACATGCGACCACCACCTGGGTATTCTGTTCCTGACGGCATGGTATGTCGTCTTCGTCGCTCTCTTTATGGCCTTAAGCAAGCCCCCCGCGCCTGGTTTGAGCGTTTTGCCTCTGTGGTGATTGCCGCTGGTTTTTCAGCGAGTGCTCATGATCCAGCGTTGTTTGTCCATGTTTCTCCTCGTGGACGGACTCTTCTTCTTCTCTATGTCGATGACATGATCATCACTGGTGAGGACCCCGAGTATATTGCTTTTGTAAAAGCTCGTCTTAGTGAGCAGTTTCTTATGTCTGATCTTGGACCTCTTCGCTACTTTCTTGGGATTAAGATCTCTTCTACCTCTGATGGATTTTATATATCCCAGGAAAAGTATATACAGGATCTTCTTGCTCGTGCTGCTCTTACTGATGAGCGCACTGTTGAGACTCCCATGGAGCTCAATGTTCACCTCCGTGATACTGATGGTGACCCCTTGCCTGATCCGACGCGTTATCGTCATCTTGTTGGGAGTCTTGTCTATCTAGCTATCACTCGTCCAGATATCTCTTATCCGGTTCATATTCTGAGTCAGTTTGTCTCTGCTCCCACTTCAGTTCACTATAGTCACCTCCTTCGTGTTTTCCGATATCTTCGGGGCACGATCTCTCACCGTCTATTCTTTCCTCGCTCCAGTTCTTTAGAGCTTCAGGCCTATTCGGATGCTACGTGGGCTAGTGATCCTTCCGATTGCCGTTCACTTTTTGCTTACTGTGTTTCTCTTGGTGGTTCTCTTATTGCCTGGAAGACGAAGAAACAGACTGCAGTTTCCCGTTCGAGTGCAGAGGCTGAGTTACGAGCTATGGCTCTTTTGACGGCAGAGGTGACTTGGTTACGGTGGTTACTTTAGGATTTTGGTGTTTCTGTCACTACACCTACTCTTTTATTATCTGACAGTACAGGTACTATTAGCATTGTGCGCGATACTTTGAAGCATGAGCTCACCAAGCATATTGGTGTTGATGCTTTCTATGTGCGCGCTGGTGTGCAGGATCAGGTTATTGCTCTTCAGAATGTGTCTTCCGAGTTACAGTTGGCGGATTTTCTGACGAAGGCCCAGACTAGAGCACAGCATGGTTTCTATCTCTCCAAACTCAGTGTTGTTAATCCACCATGAGTTTGAGGGGGGGGTGTTAGAGTCCTATTTATATAGCCATGTAACCTTTAGTATTTACCCTATTGTATAAGGGGTTTTCTGCATATTCCATACCTGTACATGTATATATATACTGGCCTTTGGCCTCCTGATAATACAAGTTGCATATTCCTAACAAACTAGCTGCTAGTACAAGCATAGCAGAGGGACAGGGCTCTCGGGTGGCCGCTGGTCGCTGGCGCCAGCTTCCCATGGCGACAGCGACAGACTTTGTGGAGCATTACAAACAATACTATAGAAGCAGAGCACTGACTGGCTACAGAAGACCGCAAAGATAATAAACACTACAGAAATCCTTGGCAAGAAGCCGTTTACCCCTGCTTAATTTCTGTATGCAAACCATCAACTGTAGCGGTTTACCTAGGCCTGAATTCGCATGGCCAGAAGTAATCAAACTATAATTCTCAATCACACCGTCAGTAAGTTCTGCTGCTGCATTACTCAAGAGTGAAACAGAGTCAGTTCTGAACAGCAACATTCCATTGCCAAAACAGCTCATGAAATAGACCGCCATTCGACTCAAATCTGCAACAGCCAAGCAAAACCCACCTACCATGCCAAAAGGCTTTTATTCTGCGGCCCAACATTTTTGCCAAAGCAAAAGTGAAAAAGTATTCATCTCAGTTTGGGGATTGGCTAAGCAATCAGCTTTAAGTCTCCTTTTATGATTTTCTATACTCCCCTTCCAAAAGAAATCGTTATTGTTGTAAAGAAAATCGCTGTTGTTCCCCTCTGAAAAAGAACAAAAGAAATCTGAAGATGAAGAGTTCATGGCTTGACTCAGCTTTGGTAATATGAGACCAGCAAACTGTTAGTCTGTTACGCGCATTAGAGTTTTGATCCATTACTCGCCGTACGTAATCGGTAACGGGATCGTTAGTGGGGGCGCCACGATGGCTTGGCAACCCGCAAGGAAGCATGGTTTTGCAAGAAATATATATGTAGCACTCACACTCAGACTCGTATATGTACATCTCATCTGACAGGCTTTGTCAACATAAACAGAACAGCAGGATGGCCATGTGCAATGTGGTATAGTATCTGGTACGTACTACAACGCCCAATAGGAATGTATTCAAATTTCACAATATACACCCTTGCTGAAGAAAGACACCAAGGCAACAGATCTAGACAACAAATCTATCCACAATTCAGCTGAATAAGTAAGGTTCAGCCTTCCTCGACACACGCGCTCTCGTGAAGACTAATACTACTCCCTCCATCCCATAATATAAGGGTTTAGGGTTTAGGACAGCAGGACATGTTAGTATAGAATTGACATAAAAAATAGCAGGTTGATTGGTGCTAGCTTCAGGTCCACTCAGTCATCATACTAAAACAAGAGAAGAAAAAATAGAGCAGGTGCTAGCTTCAGGTCGATTAACTGAACAAACAGGTTACTGTCCTAACGTAACTAGTAGTTGGCAGTAACGTACAGGCATATAGCAGAGAAACATACTGGAGGCTGTAAAACTGCAGTCCTCTCGGGAGGCTGAAAATGAACACCAGAAACACACTGGCAAATAATCCTTGAGAAGAACAATTACAAACTTGAACATCACCAGCTGCGTTTCACATCATCCACATACAAGGTGTGTACAGCATTACAAGTAGCAGGAGGGAACATGCATGATATTCCACCATCTTCCATATACACTAGTGTATTATATAATGTCCACAAGCAATCCATACGCAAAGAACAGCCGTCTAGTTGCAATTTTCTCCCCAACCTGACCTGGAGGGCGTATGATTCTCACCACCACAGCACACCAGAGAACAAATCTGGAGTAACAGTTTCTCCTTCCTATCTATGAAGGAGATGCAGGATCACAACTGTGACCAGATCATCCCATCTAGAGATGACATATTTCAAAGTTCAACAGGTACCTGAACAAGTTACAGGCCAATGTCTGAACCAAGTAGCTGACCACATTGAAACTAGATAGCTCACGAACAAGTTACAGGGTTTCTGGATTTCCCTGGCTTCTCAAGCAGCCCGCCTCCGCTCACGGACTAGTCTTGGTATTTCCTTCCATGTCTTCGGTTTGAGCGCCATTACTGTATATATCACAAACGATGTCAAAGCAAGCTTGTACAAAGTAATCTACCATGAAAATTTATACCACATGGCACTAAAAAAATGGAGAACAAACTTGAACAAATGCGGTGACATGGTACATGTAATGGGATGGATGACTGCAATTGTTGGTTAAATGTGGCGAAAAGATAGAACAACGTGCATACCTTCATAATGAGCATCTAGATTTGTGCGGTTGATGCTGCCTAGTCACTGCTGCAGGCATCTAGGGAGCTTCTTTATAGCAGGACAGTCTCTAATTAAAAGATCTTGGAGAAACATATATGCTTGCGGCTCATTCGGTAGCGATGCCAGGGTGCTGCAGTTATAAAGATGAAGGGATTCCAATGATGTGGGGTGATCTGCCGACAGAGACTCCAGTGATGTCAACCTACTGTTGCTGCTGATCCTCAGTGTCTCGAGGGACGTGGCCAGATGGAGAATCCCCCCCAACATGCCAACACACCACTCTATTTTTAGATATTCGAGACAAGGAGGAAGCGAATGCTCTCGTGCTGCTGCAACTGCTGCCGATGCCTCTGGTACATTTATGGAGGTGGTGACTTGTGGTTTCTTAAGCCCATCCAGCTGACATGATAGCACTTGAATACTACTGCAGCCAGAAATAGTTACGGCCTTTAAGGATGGAGGAAGATTGAGAACCATTGGTAAACTTCCACATCTATCTAACCTTAGCTCTTCTAGGCAAAAGTGATTCATGAGTGAGGATGACAACTCTGATACAGCTGTCGGCACGATTGCCTCCCTGCAAGAAGACCCTTGGACTAACTCTGACATGACCTGCTGCTTGCCGAATATGGTCTCAAGCTTAGGGCACTCATGGATACACATTCTCTTGAGAGATGCAGGGACGTTGAACATCTCTACCAAACTTGCACAATACCATAACTGAAGGGACTCCATACCTGGCAGGTGTCCATGGTTTTCGAGTCGCGACTCATCCGAGTCGCTCTGGGGTAGCGACTCGGAAAAAGTCAAGCCTGCAGTTGCGACTAGTCGCGACTCGCGACTCGAGTCGACACTAAGTTGAGTCGACATTTTTTTGCGACTCATCGACTAGTCGACGGCTAGTCGCGCGACTCGAAAACCATGCAGGTGTCGACTCCTTTCGGATGCTGATGACTCAACAGGAGCTTGTGCGTATCCAGTCAGGTTTTTACAGTTCGCAGTCACTAATACCCTCAAGGATACCAAGCTTTGGAACACTTCCTCGGGCCAGTGGATGAGCACATCACATCTATCAATTTCCAACTTTTCAAGGTGTACAAAATAGTCCCACGGCTCTAGTGCACCTGATCCAAAGAGCAAGTTGCAGCATTCTAACTTCATAACTGTAAGAGGGGATTTCTGGTTCCATTTCTCCTTGCTGTCCACTGGTTCAGTTAGGGTGCACTCTACCTCTGATGTTGCTTCTGTGTTTTCTAGCTTCAGTATCAGATTGGTCAATGAAGACAAATATCTGTCTACAAAATGGAAGATTTCTTGCTTGCCTTCCCCAACTCCTAGTACACTGAGTTTTGGTGCATCAGGTAAATCTGTTATTTTTGGGCACTTATGAACTGATAGTTTCTCAAGCTGAGGAAACAATATCGGTTCTCCTTCAACAGCAACACCCCATCTCTCAAAACTCTCCAAGTCTTCCAATTCAAGTACCTTTAGAGCAGGAAATGCTGACCATACCAATCTATAACCTCCAGTACATGGTTGCTGAACCAATGGTGCTTCACGCAATGCTACCAGCTTTCCACAATACCTAGTAAACAAATTCTCAAGCAGAGAAAACGGTGTGCATACCCATCTATTACCTCCACTAAATGGTTCTTCAAGCAATGGTGCTTCAGGTAATGCTACCAACTTTCCACAATTACTAATAAACAACTTCTCAAGCACAGGAAATATTATCTGCTCTTCTTGCCTCTCATTTATTTCCCACCATCTCTCAAACTCCAACAGACGGACTAGTGTGAGCACCTTCAGTTTTGGAAAAGTGAAGGATGTGCCACCTCTGAACAAAAACTGCAATCTTTCACAATGAAGAAGATGGATCTCAACCACGTTTTGTGACATGCCCATCCACTTTCCTCCATAGGAATATATCCTCAGAACCTGCAGCCCATCACGGGGTTCAAAATTGTTGAGCACCTTGCTATCACAAATATAAGTCCATCTTAATGTCAGTTCTTTGATATCCTTCTTGTTTCCGAGGTTTGCCACTTTTGCTTCTGCTTTTTCAACATTCTCTACCTGGCGTAGCTCGAGCTGGCCAGTAAGGTTTAAATCCTGCAGCTCCGCAACATCACTGCAAGCAGGGCTCGTTGCAGCTGCTACAAAACATGTGAGTGT
The DNA here is from genome assembly GCA_039707655.1 of Elymus sibiricus. Taxonomy (NCBI): domain Eukaryota; kingdom Viridiplantae; phylum Streptophyta; class Magnoliopsida; order Poales; family Poaceae; genus Elymus; species Elymus sibiricus. The sequence goes on from CM077665.1 coordinate 3,430,661, forward strand.
CTGAAGCTTAGTGAGTTTTCCTAGGTCTGGAGGCATGCTCTTCAACTTCGAACATCTATGAGTGTAGAGGTGATGGAGGGAAGTCATGTACTTCATTTGGCTTGGAAGTCGATCAAGAGAAAAACAGTAGGAAAGGTCCAATGTTTGCAGGTTATATAGAATACTTATATCTTCAGGAAGTCATTTGATAGAACTTTCTGAGAGATCAAGGTACCTCAGGTGATGCAGATACTTTGGTTTCAGCAAAAACAATTCTTTCGCAATACAGAGCTTCAAGGCATGCAACGAGCTGTATTTTGAGAGATCATGCAAAGAGCTTTGCACAGAACTATCACATTGCAGAGTTTGGATAGCAGGGGATCTTTTCTCCATAGAATAATTCAAAATACCTTCTGTATTTTTACATGACAAGAATAAATGCCGAGTAGTATCCGTAAGCCACTCATATTGATTTGGTTCCATAGTTGCAACAGCACATTCCCTTCCCATAACTGACATTGCAATATCATGCAAGAGATCATGGATTTTACATGTAATTATGGAACAATACCCCAATAAGTCTTCACTTTTCTCTATGTCCAGAAAGAATGACCTTAGGGCTAGCTCATCAAAAATATGTTTTCCAGTGGTTTCAAGACTATCTTCCTCCTATTCTGGGATAAAACCATTTGCGATCCATAGTCGGATCAGCTTGTCCACATCAATCCTGTAATCCTTGGGAAATACAGCACAGAAAGCAAAGCACTGCTTCATGTGTGATGGCAAGTCATTGTAGCTGAGCTTTAGTATTGGCAAAATTCCTTCCTCGGTGCATATGCTGCTTCTGGATGATACAGCTTTCCATTCATTCACGCTGGTCTTGGTACGAAGTACAGAGCCCAGTGCCATTGCAGCTAATGGAGAGCCAGAACATCTCTTCACAATCTCATCAACCATCTTCACTAGTTCATCAAGCTTTTCTTTCTCTGAACCAAATGCTCTAGCCTCAATAATTTCCTTTAAGAATCTATCTTCCAAAACATCAAGGTGGTAGGCTCTATCTGCACCCATAATTTCAGCAACTCGTTTATCACGAGTTGTTGTCAACACTGCACTACCCATGCCACCATGCTGAAGACAGAGCTTCAGCCTTTCCCACTCAAGGAACTCTTTATTGTTCCAGACATCATCCAATACAAGGAGATACCTCTGCCCACTGACCAATTTTTTAAGCCTATCCAGTGGCGGTTTATGTGTATCATCATTATTCTTGGGAGATGCTTCGACTATACTCTTAGCCAGGGAGTTCACATCAAAGGAATCAGAGACACAGACCCAGAGCAGCAACTGGAAATGCTTCTGCATTTCAGGTTCATTGTATATAAGTTGCGCTAATGTGGTCTTGCCAAGGCCCCCCATTCCAACAATGGGAACAACTGTGAGATCTGAACTGCTAGCTTGATCAAGTAGTATATCAACAATCTTCTTCTTATCTTTGTGTCTCGATCTGTTGGCAATTTCTCGTGGGTCGATGATTACATAATCTGTCTGCCTCCACTCCTTGGACACTGGTGACACTGGTTGGTTCTTGAACCCGAAGGCCTGCATATCTGCTATGAGGCCCTCGATGGCCTGCAGAATCCGACAAAGCTTGCGACCCATTCTGTGACGGAATACAGTTCGGTTGTGAGCAGGGAAGATTTTGATTACATCAAAGCCAAGCTTGGTGTAGTGCCCGTTCTTCCGGGCTTCACGGCGGAGTGCTTCGTACTTGAATTCATCAAAGACTTCACTTGCCTGATAAGCCACTGTCTTGAGCTCCTGGAGCCAGGCTTTTGCCCCTTCCCTGTGGGCTGTCGCCTGCTCCTCGGCGTCGCTGATGACGTCGAGGATGGCCAGAAGCTTGCGTTTGAGAATCCTGTGCTGCTCCTCCATTCCCTCCATCACCTTGTACTGGTCCAGGAGGATGTTGGACGCCTTTCTCATCAGAGTGGACACCAGTGGCCGGATGGCCATGGTGGCCACCAGCTCCGCCATTGCAAGACACGCAAAACACAAGTGCACTGCAAAATTAATGGAGAAGACAATGGTGTGAGCAAGACGTGCATAGGTTGGGATCTGTTCTTGAACGAACCACAGGTAAAAAATGCAATCTTGGAGCCATAGTTACCGGATTCGTTGTTACAGGGTGCCTTCACGAGCTGGCTCCTGAGCACCCAGGACCAGCAACGAAGCAACAGCGAGGAAGAACCTGGTCCTCACCGGTCAGCCTGGACACGGTCCGGTCCGGTCCGGTCCCGGTCCGAGCCGGCGTTTGGACCGGCCGCCGGCGGTCCGGTCCGGACCGGACCGAGCTGCACAGCGAGCTCATATTCCAGGACCGGACCGAAAGGGAGCCGGCTCGGTCAAGCTTTTTAGGACCGTGTGGACCGGTTCCAGTTCTTCTTCCAGCTGCTGTTCCTGCAGTTTTCTTTGATAAACAACAACAGCAGTTCCTGCAGTTTAAGTCCTAGCAGCTCCTGTTTGCAAAATGTGCTAGCTAGCTGCTTAACCAAGCAAAATGTCCAAACGCCGGCTCGGACCGGGACCGGACCGGACCGGACCGTGTCTAGGCTGACCGGTGAGGACCAGGTTCTTCCTCGCTGTTGCTTCGTTGCTGGTCCTGGGTGCTCAGGAGCCAGCTCGTGAAGGCACCCTGTAACAACGAATCCGGTAACTATGGCTCCAAGATTGCATTTTTTACCTGTGGTTCGTTCAAGAACAGATCCCAACCTATGCACGTCTTGCTCACACCATTGTCTTCTCCATTAATTTTGCAGTGCACTTGTGTTTTGCGTGTCTTGCAATGGCGGAGCTGGTGGCCACCATGGCCATCCGGCCACTGGTGTCCACTCTGATGAGAAAGGCGTCCAACATCCTCCTGGACCAGTACAAGGTGATGGAGGGAATGGAGGAGCAGCACAGGATTCTCAAACGCAAGCTTCTGGCCATCCTCGACGTCATCAGCGACGCCGAGGAGCAGGCGACAGCCCACAGGGAAGGGGCAAAAGCCTGGCTCCAGGAGCTCAAGACAGTGGCTTATCAGGCAAGTGAAGTCTTTGATGAATTCAAGTACGAAGCACTCCGCCGTGAAGCCCGGAAGAACGGGCACTACACCAAGCTTGGCTTTGATGTAATCAAAATCTTCCCTGCTCACAACCGAACTGTATTCCGTCACAGAATGGGTCGCAAGCTTTGTCGGATTCTGCAGGCCATCGAGGGCCTCATAGCAGATATGCAGGCCTTCGGGTTCAAGAACCAACCAGTGTCACCAGTGTCCAAGGAGTGGAGGCAGACAGATTATGTAATCATCGACCCACGAGAAATTGCCAACAGATCGAGACACAAAGATAAGAAGAAGATTGTTGATATACTACTTGATCAAGCTAGCAGTTCAGATCTCACAGTTGTTCCCATTGTTGGAATGGGGGGCCTTGGCAAGACCACATTAGCGCAACTTATATACAATGAACCTGAAATGCAGAAGCATTTCCAGTTGCTGCTCTGGGTCTGTGTCTCTGATTCCTTTGATGTGAACTCCCTGGCTAAGAGTATAGTCGAAGCATCTCCCAAGAATAATGATGATACACATAAACCGCCACTGGATAGGCTTAAAAAATTGGTCAGTGGGCAGAGGTATCTCCTTGTATTGGATGATGTCTGGAACAATAAAGAGTTCCTTGAGTGGGAAAGGCTGAAGCTCTGTCTTCAGCATGGTGGCATGGGTAGTGCAGTGTTGACAACAACTCGTGATAAACGAGTTGCTGAAATTATGGGTGCAGATAGAGCCTACCACCTTGATGTTTTGGAAGATAGATTCTTAAAGGAAATTATTGAGGCTAGAGCATTTGGTTCAGAGAAAGAAAAGCTTGATGAACTAGTGAAGATGGTTGATGAGATTGTGAAGAGATGTTCTGGCTCTCCATTAGCTGCAATGGCACTGGGCTCTGTACTTCGTACCAAGACCAGCGTGAATGAATGGAAAGCTGTATCATCCAGAAGCAGCATATGCACCGAGGAAGGAATTTTGCCAATACTAAAGCTCAGCTACAATGACTTGCCATCACACATGAAGCAGTGCTTTGCTTTCTGTGCTGTATTTCCCAAGGATTACAGGATTGATGTGGACAAGCTGATCCGACTATGGATCGCAAATGGTTTTATCCCAGAATAGGAGGAAGATAGTCTTGAAACCACTGGAAAACATATTTTTGATGAGCTAGCCCTAAGGTCATTCTTTCTGGACATAGAGAAAAGTGAAGACTTATTGGGGTATTGTTCCATAATTACATGTAAAATCCATGATCTCTTGCATGATATTGCAATGTCAGTTATGGGAAGGGAATGTGCTGTTGCAACTATGGAACCAAATCAATATGAGTGGCTTACGGATACTACTCGGCATTTATTCTTGTCATGTAAAAATACAGAAGGTATTTTGAATTATTCTATGGAGAAAAGATCCCCTGCTATCCAAACTCTGCAATGTGATAGTTCTGTGCAAAGCTCTTTGCATGATCTCTCAAAATACAGCTCGTTGCATGCCTTGAAGCTCTGTATTGCGAAAGAATTGTTTTTGCTGAAACCAAAGTATCTGCATCACCTGAGGTACCTTGATCTCTCAGAAAGTTCTATCAAATGACTTCCTGAAGATATAAGTATTCTATATAACCTGCAAACATTGGACCTTTCCTACTGTTTTTCTCTTTTTTTTTAGAAAAGGAGGATGACCCCCGGCCTCTGCATCTGTGAGATGCATACGGCCATTTTATTGATTATTCTCGAGGACCTTACAAGATATTACAACAATATGCCTGAATCCGCCATCTTCGCAACATCTGTCGCTACTCCTATCCATATGATGAAGGGGTGCTAGCTGGGCCACATACCCAGGCCACTCACCTAAGCCTAACATCAAAAGCCGGAATCCCCAGCCTAGCCGGTCTAGCCATCTGCCACATACCGGGTCTAGGGCACAAACCGGTCTGACGCACTCGTGTGCTGTCGCCGCCATCTTCCACTGGTCCGTCTTCAGATCAGATATTGAGGCTTCTACCTTGTCTAGCCATTCTGCCATCGACGTCACCATGACGTCAGACAGCTACCTCCTCCTGCGCGAGTCCATCTTCACACATCGGATGCCGAGTCCCCACAGCGCCATGCCGCCGATATCCGCTGTCATCAATGTGTGAGATGAAGCACCGCTCCACCGAAGAAGCCGTCCGCTGGTCCCTCGAGCCCGAGTGCATCTCCAAGAATGCCGCCCCCAAGGGGGTAACGACACACGATTGCCGCCGTCATCCGATCAGCTGATCTAGGGTTTCCCCCGGAGGTATTGGGTGGGGTTGGGAACTTCACCTCGATGATGCCTTCATGAAGGAAAACAATGATAAGAGCATCGTCATCACCGGCTCCGGCCACCGACCGAAGACTAGGTTTTCACCCGGATCCGTCCCAAGAAATCCACCTGACAACCTGTGCACTGTCTCGACCGCATTCAAAGCCCCAGATCTAGCCGCCTAGATCCGGCGACCAACCGCAACAGCAGTGCCACCGTAGGAGCCCTGGCGCACCGGCCACTGCCTGAGTGTGCCACCACTGGAGCTTGGGAGGAGGACTCGCACCCCACCTCGCCAAACCGTGAGAGCCGCCAAGATGAATCCTGCACGCTCGTCACCGTCTCTGATCTGAACCAATCCGTAGCAAAACCACCAGATCGTCGATGCAGATCCGCCTTGGACAGGGACTGCACCACGCCATGCCGCCGCGGAAAGCCCGAGCTTCACCCGCCGCCACCTTCCAGGGCCGCCGCCCCGGGATCCAGACGGAACACCGCCGCTACCACCGGCCATGTTCCGCCGCCTCCGACAGGCCGAGCCACCGGCCACCGCGACCAAGGCCGCCATGACGCAGCGAGCCCAACGAGCGGCTGCCGCCACCTAGATCTTCCACGAAGCCCAGCCGCTTCGCCGCCTCCGCCCGTCATCACGCCACCACCGTGCGTCAGTGCGCCGCCGCGACGTAGATCGGGGAAGAAGACACCCCGGCGCCATGGGTGACCCGCCTCACCCGATCCGGCGCGGGAGGGAAGAGGGCCTCCGCCGCCGCTGTCAGCCGCCCGGGGCTTCGCCCGGCGACCTCCTCCAGCGGCGGCGGAGGGGAGGAGAGGTGTAGGATGTGCCCGGCGGCGGCGGGGTTAGGGTTTCCACCCGAGCCGCCCTTGCGGGGGCGACGCGGGGGATCTCAGCTGAAACAGAAGTGAAATGATCGACTTCCAAGCCAAATGAAGTACATGACTTCCCTCCATCACCTCTACACTCATAGATGTTCGAAGTTGAAGAGCATGCCTCCAGACCTAGGAAAACTCACTAAGCTTCAGACACTCACATGTTTTGTAGCAGCTGCTACGAGCCCCGCTTGCAGTGATGTTGCGGAGCTGCAGGATTTAAACCTTACTGGCCAGCTCGAGCTACGCCAGGTAGAGAATGTTGAAAAAGCAGAAGCAAAAGTGGCAAACCTCGGAAACAAGAAGGATATCAAAGAACTGACATTAAGATGGACTTATATTTGTGATAGCAAGGTGCTCAACAATTTTGAACCCCGTGATGGGCTGCAGGTTCTGAGGATATATTCCTATGGAGGAAAGTGGATGGGCATGTCACAAAACGTGGTTGAGATCCATCTTCTTCATTGTGAAAGATTGCAGTTTTTGTTCAGAGGTGGCACATCCTTCACTTTTCCAAAACTGAAGGTGCTCACACTAGTCCGTCTGTTGGAGTTTGAGAGATGGTGGGAAATAAATGAGAGGCAAGAAGAGCAGATAATATTTCCTGTGCTTGAGAAGTTGTTTATTAGTAATTGTGGAAAGTTGGTAGCATTACCTGAAGCACCATTGCTTGAAGAACCATTTAGTGGAGGTAATAGATGGGTATGCACACCGTTTTCTCTGCTTGAGAATTTGTTTACTAGGTATTGTGGAAAGCTGGTAGCATTGCGTGAAGCACCATTGGTTCAGCAACCATGTACTGGAGGTTATAGATTGGTACGGTCAGCATTTCCTGCTCTAAAGGTACTTGAATTGGAAGACTTGGAGAGTTTTGAGAGATGGGGTGTTGCTGTTGAAGGAGAACCGATATTGTTTCCTCAGCTTGAGAAACTATCAGTTCATAAGTGCCCAAAAATAACAGATTTACCTGATGCACCAAAACTCAGTGTACTAGGAGTTGGGGAAGGCAAGCAAGAAATCTTCCATTTTGTAGACAGATATTTGTCTTCATTGACCAATCTGATACTGAAGCTAGAAAACACAGAAGCAACATCAGAGGTAGAGTGCACCCTAACTGAACCAGTGGACAGCAAGGAGAAATGCCCTCTTACAGTTTTTTTTTAGAAAAGGAGGATGACCCCCGGCCTCTGCACCTGGAAGATGCATACGGCCACTTTATTTATTATTCTCGAAGCCGTTACAAAGTATTACAACAATATGCCTGAATCCGCCATCTTGGCAACATCTGCCGCCACTCTTATCCATATGATGAAGGGGTGCTAGCTGGGTCACATACCCAAACCACTCACCTAAGCCTAACATCAAAAGCCGGAAGCCCTAGCCGAGCCACATACCGGGTTTGGGGCACAATCCGGTCTGACGCACTCGCCTGCGTCGTCGTCACCATGCACAGGTCCGTCTTCAGAGCAGATATTGAGGTTTCTACCTTGTCTGGCCACTCTGCCATCGACGTCACCATGACGCCAGATAGCTACCTCCAACCTGCGCTAGTCCACCTAGCCACGACCAACGTCAATTCTCCGCTGCACCATGCCGCCAAGATCTGTCGTCGTCAGCGTGGTAGAAGAAACTCCGCTCCACCTGTAGACCACTCCAGGCATCACGTGTTCCAAAAACGATGCCCCCAAGGGGGAGAAACGACACCGAAAGTGTCGCCATCGTCCGATCCGGTAACACCAGATCTTGGGTTTCCCCCGGAACATCCGAGCGGGAGGCAGAAGAATCACAGCGACGACACCTTCAACAAGGTAATGACGCCAGCGGGCGCCACCATCGTCGGCTTCGACCACTCGGAGCCCGTATCTCACCGGCCATCATCCACACCTTCAGATCCTTCGAGTAGTGGCCAGATCCGGGCATGACACGCCACTGGAGTGAGCAGCACACCCGAGATCCGTCACCCTACCCGGATCCACCCCGCAGCCTGCCCGCAAGGACCGGACCGCCGGATCCGCCGTGTTGTCCCTGGAGGGCCGGAGATCCACGCCTTCCGCCACGCTGTCGAAGTAGATCAACGTCGCCGTGGTGCCCGGCCGCCGCGCCACGCCCGAGATCGGTGGCGCCAACCCGCGCCGGCCCATCAAACTCGAGGACGAAGGAGTCCCCCCGCCGCCGGCAGCGCCCAGTCTTTTCCTGGCCGCGCCCGTGGTGGCAGCGGGGGAGGAAGGAGGGAGGAGAGGTGGGGGGCTAGGCGGCGGCGGCTAGGGTTCCCTCCCGGCCGCCGCGCGAGGGCGGCGCGAGATCCCCTCTTACAGTTATGAAGTTAGGATGCTGCAACTTGCTCTTTGGATCAGGTGCACTAGAGCCGTGGGACTATTTTGTACACCTTGAAAAGTTGGAAATTGATAGATGTGATGTGCTCATCCACTGGCCCGAGGAAGTGTTCCAAAGCTTGGTATCCTTGAGGGTATTAGTGACAACGAACTTGAAGTTTTTCTGGTAGTCTAGCCCCCGACCCCGCGGCCCCCGCGTCGCCTCTCTCGGGCGTCATGGGGGCAAACCCGCCAGCGCCGCCGCCGGTCCCCCCTCCTCCCCCCCACACCTCGCCGCCGCCTGAGGAGACCGTCGGCGAAGCCCGGTCTGGATCCAGGGAGGGCGGCGGGGGGGCATCCCTCTGGATGGCTCTCGGGCGGATCTGGCATGGAGGCGCGGTTTGTCCGGGGCTTCGGGCACGCGGGCGGCGGCCAGTACGGCACGGGCTCGCGGCGGCCAGGTGCGGCTCGGGCGCGCGGCCTGGGGCGCAGCGGCCAGATGCCGCGCGGGCGCTCGGCGTGGGGCGCGACGGCCTCGTGGCGTCCAGGTGCGGCTCGGGCGCGCGGCCGGGGGCGTAGCGGCCAGATGCGACGCGGGCGCTCGGCGTGGGGCGCGACGGCCTCGCGGCGGCTAGGTGCGGCTCGGGTGCAGTGGCCAGATGCGGCGCGGGCGCTCGGCGTGGGGCGCGACAGCCAGATGCGGCGAGGGAAGGGGTGGCAGCCCTCCATCCCCTGCTCGCGGGTGGTTGTGGCGTGCGGCGGCGGCGGCGGCTCCGCTGCGGTTCTCGCGCTTGTTCCTGCCGGCGCAGGTGTGGAGGGGTGGCGGCCCTCCTGCCCCGTGGTGCCCTACTCTGGGTGGTCATCGTGCCTTCTGGCATGCTGGAAGCCGTGGTCCTGAGTCGCTGTTGTGCCAGATCTGGGGGCGGCCATTAGCACCATGGTGGTGCCGCGGCCGGTCAGGCGGCGGCGGCGGCTGGATCCTTCGGCAGAGATGGCAGCGACCTGTGCACAAGAAGCTGGATGGAGTTCTCAGAACAGATTTGGGTGAAAACCTGCTCTTGGCTAGAGGCCAAGGCCGGCGATGGTGACGCTCTACGGCGTCGTTCCTTTCTTGAAGGCATCGCCGAGAAGAAGTTCTAGACCACTATCTGCTACCTCCGGGGGAAACCCTAGATCGATAGATCAGATGACGGCGGTGCGCTTGTGTCGTCTCCCCATTGGGGGCGTCATTCTTGGAGGTGTACGCGGGCTCGGGGGACTAGTGGATGTTTTCTTCGGTGGAGCGGTGCTTCATCCTGCACAACATTCAAGGCGACGGATCTCGATGGCGTGGCGCCCTGGTGATTAGGCGTCTGATGTGCGATGAAGAACTCGCGCAGGAGGGCGACGCTGTCTGGCGTCGTGGTGGCGTCGACGGCAGCTAGACCGGGCAAGGTGGATGCGTCAGTACAGTTCTGAAGATGGATTGGTGGCAGTTGGCGGCGGCGACCTCTGAGTGTGCGCCGGACCGGTGGGTGCCCTATAACCGGCAGGTGGCATGGTTGGGCCCTCAGGTCTTAGATGTTAGGTTTGGCTGCGAGGTCTGTTTGGTATTAGGCCCAGACTATCAACATCCCTTCATCAACGGATAGAAGTAGCGACATGTGTTGCCTAGACGGTGGCTTCAGTCTTACTGATGTATTTTTTTGTAAGGTTTTTTGTGAATAATTAATAAAATGGCTGCATGCATCGTCAGATGCAGAGGCCGGGGGTCTTCCTCCTTTTCTAAAAAAATTAGTGACTACGAACTGTAAAAACCTGACTGGATACGCACAAGCTCCTGTTGAGTCATCAGCATCCGAAAGGAGTCGACACCTGCATGGTTTTCGAGTCGCGCGACTAGTCGTCGACTAGTCAATGAGTCGCAAAAAAATGTCGACTCAACTTAGTGTCGACTCGAGTTGCGAGTCGCGACTAGTCGCAACTGCAGGCTCGACTTTTTCCGAGTCGCTACCCCAGAGCGACTTGGATGAGTCGCGACTCGAAAACCATGGACACCTGCCAGGTATGGAGTCCCTTCAGTTATGGTATTGTGCAAGTTTGGTAGAGATGTTCAACGTCCCTGCATCTCTCAAGAGAATGTGTATCCATGAGTGCCCTAAGCTTGAGACCATATTCGGCAAGCAGCAGGTCATGTCAGAGTTAGTCCAAGGGTCTTCTTGCAGGGAGGCAATCGTGCCGACAGCTGTATCAGAGTTGTCATCCTCACTCATGAATCACTTTTGTCCATGCCTAGAAGAGCTAAGGTTAGATAGATGTGGAAGTTTACCAATGGTTCTCAATCTTCCTCCATCCTTAAAGGCCGTAACTATTTCTGGCTGCAGTAGTATTCAAGTGCTATCATGTCAGCTGGATGGGCTTAAGAAACCACAAGTCACCACCTCCATAAATGTACCAGAGGCATCGGCAGCAGTTGCAGCAGCACGAGAGCATTCGCTTCCTCCTTGTCTCGAATATCTAAAAATAGAGTGGTGTGTTGGCATGTTGGGGAGGATTCTCCATCTGGCCACGTCCCTCGAGACACTGAGGATCAGCAGCAACAGTAGGTTGACATCACTGGAGTCTCCCCTTCATCTTTATAACTGCAGCACCCTGGCATCGCTACCGAATGAGCCGCAAGCATATATGTTTCTCCAAGATCTTTTAATTAGAGACTGTCCTGCTATAAAGAAGCTCCGTAGATGCCTGCAGCAGCGACTAGGCAGCATCAACTGCACAAATCTAGATGCTCATTATGAAGGTATGCACGTCGTTCTATCTTTTCGCCACATTTAACCAACAAATGCAGTCATCCATCCCATTACATGTACCATGTCACCGCATTTGTTCAAGTTTGTTCTCCATTTTTTTAGTGCCATGTGGTATAAATTTTCATGGTAGATTACTTTGTACAAGCTTGCTTTGACATCGTTTGTGATATATACAGTAATGGCGCTCAAACCGAAGACATGGAAGGAAATACCAAGACTAGTCCGTGAGCGGAGGCGGGCTGCTTGAGAAGCCAGGGAAATCCAGAAACCCATGCAGGACTAAACCAGGCAGAAAGCACGCATTCAGTTCGCTTCGAATAGTGTATGACTACGTAATGTCATGATTGTTACCGGCTTGACCTTTATTTTATTCACATACTTGTAATGTGAATTAATTTATCTCCTCCGACACTTCCCAGGTTTAGTAGAAGCTAGGATATTTACTCACGTTTGTGAGCTATCTAGTTTCAATGCGGTCAACTACTTGGTTCAGACATTGGCCTGTAACTTGTTCAGGTACCTGTTGAACTTTGAAATATGTCATCTCTAGATGGGATGATCTGGTCACAGTTGTGATCCTGCATCTCCTTCATAGATAGGAAGGAGAAACTGTTACTCCAGATTTGTTCTCTGGTGTGCTGTGGTGGTGAGAATCATACGCCCTCCAGGTCAGGTTGGGGAGAAAATTGCAACTAGACGGCTGTTCTTTGCGTATGGATTGCTTGTGGACATTAATACACTAGTGTATATGGAAGATGGCGGAATATCATGCATGTTCCCTCCTGCTACTTGTAATGCTGTACACACCTTGTATGTGGATGATGTGAAACGCAGCTGGTGATGTTCAAGTTTGTAATTGTTCTTCTCGAGGATTATTTGCCGGTGTGTTTCTGGTGTTCATTTTCAGCCTCCCGAGAGGACTGCAGTTTTACAGCCTCCAGTATGTTTCTCTGCTATATGCCTGTACGTTACTGCCAACTACTAGTTACGTTAGGACAGTAACCTGTTTGTTCAGTTAATCGACCTGAAGCTAGCACCTGCTCTATTTTTTCTTCTCTTGTTTTAGTATGATGACTGAGTGGACCTGAAGCTAGCACCAATCAACCTGCTATTTTTTATGTCAATTCTATACTAACATGTCCTGCTGTATATAATTTGTTTCAGAAATTCCAGCCCATGTGAAATTTCATGTCACGTCAGCACGAGAAGAGCTCCTTTTGCGGGACAGATTAATTCTTCCACTAATTTGTTGTGCAAAATCAGCCATGGTGGAATCATTTGTTGAAACCAGCTTTTGGCATGGAGAAAAGCAGAATTAATAGTTCTCAACATGAAAGTTCTTCGTATCGGGTAGTATGAAATCTCGGGAGCCAAGATGGTTGAGTAATAAAAAGAAATCACTGACTATTATGTTGGCTGCTTTCCTCTGCTGCTGCCCTGTGGCTGTGGGAGATACGCATTGCAGCTAGTGATGTTCACTTTTGCTTTGGCCAAATGTTTGGCCGCAGAAGGAAAACCTTTTTGGTGACACTGGATGAGAAAGGTTTGTTGGCGAGGTGAGTCTTGCTTGGCTGTTGTAGATTTGAATTGGATGGTGATCTCTTTCATGAGCTGCTTTAGCAAAGGAATGTTACTGTCTAGAACTGCCTTTGTTTCATTCCGAGTAATGCAGAAGTTGCTTGTGGCCAGGCGAATTCAGGCCTAGGCAAACGGCTTCAGTTAATGGTACTAAGCAGGGGTAAACAGCTTCTTCTTATGGATTTTTTTAGTGTTTGTTATCTTTGCAGCCTCCTTAGTCAGTCAGTGCTCTCCTCCTATAGTCTTGTTTGTAGTGCTCCGCAAAGTCACTGTCGCCGTCGCTGCGGGAAACTGCCGCCGGTGACCATCGGCCACCGAAGCCCTGTTTCTCTGCTATGCCTGTACTGGTTAGACTGTAACTGTTTGTTCAATTAATTGACCCGAAGTACCTGCTGCTCTGCTGATAGTTGTTTAACCACTTCTGTAGTTTTTGTAACTACCAACTTGTGTGGAGTAGATCAAATTACATGTATTTGGATACTGTTTAGCTAACTAGCACAACAGGAGTCGATTGGTTCGACCGTGCTGATCTGTTCCTAGTAAACAGTGCCTAGCTGCTTGATAATCTGATAGGTTAGCTATTTAACCACTTGGCATGAGTGGTGAGCTATCTCTAAAACAATGAACAATAGGTTAGCTATTTAACCATGCTGCTAAATGCAGGTGCTAGTTTATGTGTACAAGCTCTATTCTTACAGTAAGCAAATCTCAACCCTCTGCCCATGTGTGCAAGCTATTGGACATGTCTCTGTGCACGCGATGCTTGGGCGGAGTTAATATCCGATAATTCTTAAGTTTGATTTTAGCTTTTCTTTTCTTCTGTTAACCCAGAGTATTTATTTTAGATCCGGTCACATGTTGTTGCCATGCATGCCTAGTAGTACTATTCTAGCATGCTCATGCTTGTGCAATGGGTAGCTTAGTGTGTACAAGTTTGTTCTGACAATGACATCATTTCTGATGTATACAGTAATGGCATCTAAACCAAAGACATGGAAGGAAATACCAAGACTAGTTCATTAGCGGAGGCAGGGCACTTGAGATGCCAGGGAACTCCAGCAGTCCATGCAGGAGTAAACAGGGCAGAAACCAGATAGAGAGGGCATGGATTCTGTTTGCTTCAATATATACTTGCAATGTGAATTAATCGGCTTGGTTGAACTTTGGCCTTATATCTTCATGAGATATACTTGTAATGTGAATTAGTTTATCTCCTTCAACATTTCTCAGCTTTAGCAGAAGTTGGGATATAAACTGATATTTGTGAGCTATCCATGTGTGCATCTAGTGTTAGTTATTTGGTTGGGAAGACATTGGCCTTCCTTCAACTGGTTGAGAATTTTTGGTAACTGTGACTGATGCTTCGATACTGATGGTACGCCGGCGATGCTGGTTACTTTGGGAGATGTTGAGAAACTTTCACAAGAGAACTAAAACTGTATTTTGTTAAGAAAGTTTGCAGCACTTAGTGGTTTGGAGCCCTGCCGAAGGATGTTGTGAATTCCTTGGATAATAGGTATAATCCCTGATGGCTGCTCTGCTCTGCTAGATGGGAATGACTTATGATTGCTTCTGTAACTGAACTGTGCTGCAGTTGCTCTAGATCAAGAACTGTTGGGGCTTGTGATTGTTGTGTAGGTGACCTATTGATGTCGGGTCGAGGGTCGCCGAATCACATCCCAGGCCGGCCGAGACCATCTTGTATGGATTTGGTTTTCTACAGGGTCAGCAGCAGTTCAGTGTTCCTGCTGGCTGTCATGTTTTCTGTAGCCCAGTGTTGTGTCTAAATTGCTTGCTGGCTGCTTACAGGGGAGGACCGAAGATGCAGGAACCTCAAGAGCAGGCTGAGGTTGAGTATGCACCGGTGAAGAAGCAACGGATGTTCACTAGCATTATTATGTAAGATTTTGTGTTATTTGGTTACTTTTGGTGCTAGCTGGTTCAGTTGATTTACAGGTGTGTGTTTTTATTGTTTTTTTACACCCCCTGTAACCAGTCAGCCAGCCCTCTGTTTTTATGGACTAGTGTTATTAATGATTCAGGAAATGAAGGGGCACGGTGAATGTTCAGCATTGCAGTGGATTGACATTTTTCGCTGATTAGAGAGAGAATCAGAGTTGCTGAAATCGCTAATCATTGGGCTTGATAATTGATAGCTGCAGAACCCAACTCAGGCATGCCTGAAAATTAACACACGGCTGAATTTTGGATGAATTTCCATATAGGCGGGGCATATGTTGTCTTGGAGTGTTTCTTGAACAATGCAAGAGGAATGCAGATTGTTATATTCCAATACACTTTCTGAGCTAGTATTATAAGAGTTTGTACTACACTGTGATCGCCATGGCAGACATGGACATGGTCATCCTGATGTTCTTCTGTATATGAGTTTATAAAATCTGTAGTCGCTGAGACGTAGTACTTAATTTGTTGCTGATGTCGGTGCTTGTCGAGATTCATGCTCTGTTGACGTCGTGATTTAATTCGTTTATTTTTTACGTCCATGTAGATGACGGGAGCGACGAGCGTTTCAGTGTTTAGGCTAACCATGGTGGCTTCTTCTGGAGGAATTTTAGTTTCAGACGCATTCACGGCAACAGGGCAGATTGCCAGCTGTGGCTGTGGCCATGCGTCACCCAGGTGGTCAGCATTTTGTCGCTGAACAAGTGTTTGGGCGACATAAGAAGGTTGCTTGTTTTACCAAGAGCTGAAGCAAGCGACACTGACCTTTAACTTCTCTGTATATTTTTTAGGCTGTGATTTCTGTTCTACCTGCTTGCATACTCGCACCGATAAAGTGCAATTTGGGAAAATGCTCAGGTGTATCCGTGTTTGCGCTTTCTAGGTCCTGTATTAAACGAAGTCTTACAAGAATTACAAGGGGTCTGGCATAGGTCGGCAATGATGGTTACATGACTTACGATGGTCCACTTTGACCTTTTATATTCTTCACATATGCTTGTGATGTGGATTAATTCATCTCCTTGAACATTTCCCGGGTTTAGTAGAAGTTGGGATATATATTGATATTTTTGAGCTACCTATGTATGCATCTAGTATTTGTTATTTCGCTGAGAAGACATTGGCCTTCAACTTGTGGAGAAACTTTGTAAACCATGATTGTTATCTGGTTGGATGATGGTTAATTGCTGGGAAGTTGCTGAGAAACTTTCACAAGAGGAACTAAAGCTTTCTTGTTGAGAAACTTTGCAGCACTAGGTGGTTTGGAGCCCTGCCGAACGATGTTCTGAATTCCTTGGATAATAATAGGTCACATCCCTGATGGACGCTCTGCTAGCTAGTGGAAGGGCTTGTGATTGCTTCTACAGCTGAGCTGAACTGTACTGTACTGCTGTTGCTCTCGG
The DNA here is from genome assembly GCA_039707655.1 of Elymus sibiricus. Classification (NCBI taxonomy): domain Eukaryota; kingdom Viridiplantae; phylum Streptophyta; class Magnoliopsida; order Poales; family Poaceae; genus Elymus; species Elymus sibiricus. The sequence continues at coordinate 3,446,949 of CM077665.1, forward strand.
TCGAGAATTGTTGGGGCCTGTGGTGTAGGGCGACTGCTTGGCGTCGAGTTGAGCTGCATCGCTGAATCACATCGCCGAGACGATCTGATCTGGTTTTTGGTTGCTGCTGGTCCTTTGGGCTGGGTGTGTACAACAGGGTCAGCAGCAGTTTAGTCTTCAGTTCCGTCTATCATGTTCTTCGCTGTATCCCAGTGTTGTAGGTATCTGAAATAACTTGGTGCTGCTTACGAGGGACGAGGACATGGATGGATGTTGGCTGCCGGCCAGCTGATGCAACAGGAACCGAAAGAGCGAGCCGAGATTCACTAGCAAGTATTTTGTAGCAGCTTCAGTTGATTTACCACTGTTTCTTAAGTTTCTTTACAGCCTCCACACTGGTTATAAACTTATGTTTCTACTTACGCTAGACTGTAAACTGTTTGTTCAATTATTTAACCTGAAACAACCACCTTCTGCTCTGTTGGTAGCTAGCTTAATTAGCACCCACTTCTGTACACACGTGTAGAAGCGATAGGACTTGTTTCTGTACACGCATGCATGCCTGGGTGGAATTAATATCGGTTAATTCATACGTATAAATTTAATTAGTATATATTTTCCTTTTACCCAGAATATTCATTTTAGATCTTGTTGCATGTTGTGCCATATTTATGCTAGCAGTGGCGTACAGACCAGTTTAAACTGGGACTGAACAATCAGCATTGTAGTGGGTTAACATAACTAATCACATCTTATATTATGGGACGGAGGGAGTAGTATTAGTCTTTACGAGAGCACGTGTGTCGAGGAAGGCTGAACCTTACTTATTCAGCTGAATTGTGGATAGATTTGTTGTCTAGATCTGTTGCCTTGGTGTCTTTCTTCAGCAAGGGTGTATATTGTGAAATTTGAATACATTCCTATTGGGCGTTGTAGTACGTACCAGATACTATACCACATTGCACATGGCCATCCTGCTGTTCTGTTTATGTTGACAAAGCCTGTCAGATGAGATGTACATATACGAGTCTGAGTGTGAGTGCTACATATATATTTCTTGCAAAACCATGCTTCCTTGCGGGTTGCCAAGCCATCGTGGCGCCCCCACTAACGATCCCGTTACCGATTACGTACGGCGAGTAATGGATCAAAACTCTAATGCGCGTAACAGACTAACAGTTTGCTGGTCTCATATTACCAAAGCTGAGTCAAGCCATGAACTCTTCATCTTCAGATTTCTTTTGTTCTTTTTCAGAGGGGAACAACAGCGATTTTCTTTACAACAATAACGATTTCTTTTGGAAGGGGAGTATAGAAAATCATAAAAGGAGACTTAAAGCTGATTGCTTAGCCAATCCCCAAACTGAGATGAATACTTTTTCACTTTTGCTTTGGCAAAAATGTTGGGCCGCAGAATAAAAGCCTTTTGGCATGGTAGGTGGGTTTTGCTTGGCTGTTGCAGATTTGAGTCGAATGGCGGTCTATTTCATGAGTTGTTTTGGCAATGGAATGTTGCTGTTCAGAACTGACTCTGTTTCACTCTTGAGTAATGCAGCAGCAGAACTTACTGACGGTGTGATTGAGAATTATAGTTTGATTACTTCTGGCCATGCGAATTCAGGCCTAGGTAAACCGCTTCAGTTGATGGTTTGCATACAGAAATTAAGCAGGGGTAAACGGCTTCTTGCCAAGGATTTTTGTAGTGTTTATTATCTTTGCAGTCTTCTGTAGCCAGTCAGTGCTCTGCTTCTATAGTATTGTTTGTAATGCTCCACAAAGTCTGTCGCTGTCGCCATGGGAAGCTGGCGCCAGCGACCAGCGGCCACCCGAGAGCCCTGTCCCTCTGCTATGCTTGTACTAGCAGCTAGTTAATGTCAGGTTGTATCCTTATTTCATCAATTAACTAACCTGAAGCGCCCCCTGCTCTGTTGGTAGCTTAATTAGCATCCACTTCTGTAGAGTAGATCAGATTACATGCATGCATGTGGATACTGTTTCTAGTCAACAATAGCTAGTAGTTGCTTGCTAACCTGATTAGTTCTCTAACAATGCTGCTTCCCTGTGGACATTATGTAAATGGAGTGGTGTGCAGGTGCTTTGGCAAGAGGCTGGTTATCCCCGCCCGTGCGATCAGGGAGAAGGAAAGTGTTTTTCAGTGTCGCTGGAAGAGAAAGGTTTGGCTGGTGAAGGCGAGGAAGAAACTATAGATGTAGTGAGCAATCAGACTAGATTCACTGTCATAGATTTGAGTTCTTTCAGAAGGGGGATGTTGTTGTTGTTTGAGAGTTGCAGCTAGAACTGACTTTGTTTCATTCTGAATAATGCAGTAGTGGCCTGAATGTTGGGCAAAAGACACATCCCAAGGGCCATGCACGTGCGTACTATACTTTTCCAATATCTTAGTCTTCTTAATTTTTTGACATTGGTAGCTTACGCTTCTTACGCTTCTTGGGGCACCTATTTAGCATTTGCCTATCTATTGTAAGACCTGAATGGGTCATTATTACGTTGGACTGTGTCTACTCTTTGTCGTGCAGTTGTGGTCGCCCAACTGCCCAACTACAAAGACGTTCATAATACTCCCTCCGTTTCTAAATATAAGTCTTTTTAGAGATTTCAATACGGACTACATACGGATGTATATAGACATATTTTAGAGTGTAGATTCACTCATTTTGCTCCGTATGTAGTCCGTGTTGGAATCTCTAAAAAGACTTATATTTCGGAACGGAGGGAGTATTTTTTTTCCATTAAACCATATTGTCACTTGTATAAAAGTAGTTGTACTATGTCACACAATTTTGTTGTGTACTCACATGATGAAGAAATAATACCCGCAAAAAAAATAAAAGAAAGAAATGATAACGGCTCCTGAATGCATGCTTAACTGTTGGCATATATCACATGAATGCTTGCCTGGATGTAAAATGATCCTAACAAAGACTGGAGTACATATAAGTCAGGCCTATATACATGTACTCGATCACCAGACTTGCCTTAGCTAGGATGCAAAAGTGGGGATTACATGAGAGGTTTCAAATTTATTCTATGCTTTATTCCCTTTTTATCAATCTGTTTGAAATATTGGAGGAAAACAGAAAAACACAGTAATCTTTTAGCTATGCTTCCGTCGCCTCCCCTTCCTACATCATACGTCTCCCATGCAAACACCAGCAGAGAAAAGAAACTGAATTCAGCCAACAGAACATACCAAAATGATCTCGATCGCCGCCATGCGCCTCCCTGGGCCGCTCCCATGACCGAGTCCTCCCATCTCATCTCACCCCCACCGTTGATTTGGCTTCCTATCTCACACCCATGGCCATCCTGATCACGTGGCGTCTCCCTGATGTCGAGGTCGCCGCCCCAGCTGGCCACCATGGTCATCCATCCTTGTCTCGCCGCGTCCCCTGGTTGTCGAGGATGCCACCAAGCTACCGACCTAGGTTTTCCCCACGGCAGTGTTGGTAAACGTGTGACATATGCTGGCCGGTTGGTAAACCTGGAGTTTGCCATGCAAATTTATATGTTTTTGAGGTTTTAATATTTACGTGTTTCAAAATATATCTAGCTAGTGCAAGTGCATGGATGATGATTGGCTTTTTAATTTGAGTTCATTTTAATTAACCAAACACAATATCTCTCTACACTTCTTTTGGCAAGAAATCAGAAACTAAACATACACCTGGGTGTAGCCACACCTTTTCGTTATGCTTTTTCAATATCTTATGCTTCTCGGTAACCTATTTACCGCTTGCCCATCTGTTGTAAGAACTGAATGGGTCATTAATACAGTTGACTATGTCTATTCATCATGCAGTTGTCGTCACCCAACTACAAGCACTCATGATCTTTTTACCATTAAGTTATATTGTCACCTGTATGCAAGTAGAACTACTGTGGTCACACAATTTTGCGAGCCAAACGATGCCGCTGCTCGTCGTGCGGTGGTGCGCTCCCGCTGGACTCAAAAATGATAAGAATATAACAATTTTATTTTGCCTTCTAGTGTAATCTGTACTTCGTTGTTCATATCATAGTATTAGTTGAGGGACAATATTCACAAGAAGATAGCACAAGTATAGAGATGAATTTACCTGATAACTAATGAAATTAACCTGATGTTTGCTCTAGGATATTTAATTCTTTTATGTGCTACTAGCAAAAGGACCCATGCGTTGCAACGTGATGATTAAATAGTGCCTATTGTAGCCTGTCCTGAAAACTTAAGCATGTGTGGTATTGCTCTGTTTATAACATTATGGCAAATATGCCCGTGCGTTGCAATGGAAAAAAACAATCAGATTATTTAGATGTGGTAGAGATAAAAAAAAAAGTCAGAAACATATGCCAGGACGAGATAAGGACTTTGAAAATGCGATTTCATAAAGTACATCTGAATCATGTCTTGATGAGATAAGGGACTTTTAAAAAGTCATTTCAAAAGCTGAAAATGTGATGGGGTCTCATCACAACTTGATTTCCTAAGGCGGTACAATGAAATATTTTTTGGCTGAGAAAATTGCATTGATGGACCCTGCCTGAGCTAGACTAATGAATGACGTGTCTCACCTTGACCTAGGGTCGCGCTATTTACCATGATCAGTAAAGTGTGGTACCAGAATAAACATAGATGTGTATGGATGCAAATTTGACATTTAGCCAAATTTGACATTTAGCCATTTTCATATAGTCTACAAAAACTAACTCATAGAAAGTTGTGTCAAATTTTTTGGGCTCAGCGCTGTACAGAACACGGAAACTTTTTTCACGCGACGCGCGATGTACTAAATAAAATCATAAAATGACCTCTAGAGATCCAAAAAAACCTCTATGTAAGTGGGTTCGTTTTGTTCGTTATTTACAGATCTGTTTGAATTTTTGTGAACAATTTCTAAAATTTACATTTTTTTTAAATTCATGAATATGTTTTGAATACACAAATATTTTTTTAAAATCATGAGTATTTTTTTATTTCGGGAACATTTTTTTTGAAATCATGATTTTTTTTATAATATTCGAACAATTTTTGAAAATATCGAACATTTTATGATTTTCCAAAAAAAATTGCATTCATGAAAATTTTATGATTTTTAAAAAATTCCAAAACTCACAAATTTTTGAAATTTGGAATTTTTGGTAACCCCAAATTAATTTAAATAAGGAAAAACAGAAACAGAAATAAAAAAAGCATCACGCCCCTGCACATGAACACGGGTGGGGTGGAGGAGGCGCGCTGTTAAGAGAGAAAAGTTGAGGAAAAAATGTAGTACCTAGGGTCGAACCGAGCCTGACGACGAAGACATACATAGAAGGGTATCACCTTATAAGAACCGAGCACGACGAAGACTTTGAAAAAATATAGAATTGTTTTTTGCCACTTACGGGTGGCATAGTGGGTAATTTTTATCAACTTCGAGGGTAATTTAAATGACGGTGAACGGGCAGGAACGATCCATGCTTTATTATTATATAGTTAAAGATATACACATCGCGGTATTTGGATCAAATGTGCCAAGAGTTTTTTTCCCTTGTAGTTGCAATGGTTTTGTGGAGAAGTGCCATGTTCAGCCACCAATTGCTAGACAACATACAAATCAGTCTGGTCTTATTCTCAAGAGGCGTAAGTGAATTGTTTAGATGTTGATAAGAACATGTCATATGTTTATCCAATCTACGGAGAATTGCGTTGCTATGGAAATTGAGTCGTACAAGGCAAGAGTTAGGGAAAATATCAGGCGATACCATCCTTCACATGCCGCCATGGTCCAAATTTTGAAAAGTCATATTTAAATGTTTTCATTTTTTCCAAAAATATTTCTGAATTTTCATAAGGCATGTGCGTACAAACCCTAAAATTATCAGATCAAAATTCATAACAGACATTGAGAAACAAAAAAGACAAATTGGCACTATATATTCTAGATTTGTATTTCCTGTTCCTCGACGTATATGTCGAATTTTAATCTGAAATTTTTAGAGGTTATAGTCACATGTCTTGTGAACATTAAAAAAATAAAAACATTTAAATGTGACTTTTCAAATTGGAGCATGGGAGCATTTGAAGAATAGTATCACATGATATCTACCGGCAAGAGTTATCTAGTAATATTACTGGAGTACAAACTTATTCTCCAAATCATATCAAGGAAATTCGCTCCAACAGAGAAAAGATGAACAAAGGAAAGGTACTATAGTGGTATTCTGAAGTCGTAGGTAGCCCGATGATGGATTCTTATGTATAGAATTTGATTCCTTTCTAATCACTTCTCATGAAGCAATCTGTAGTATCTTTTTTCCCTAGGAGAAAATGAAGAGGCCTAGTCACAACCCATCTCGTAACGGAGGCCCACCACGGGCTCCATTCCATCGGGCTGAAGGGGAGACCGAGATGGGCAGGCCCAGGAGCGCGGGAGGCCACAACCTCCTTTTTTCTGTTATTTTTTTCATTTTCTGTTTCTCTTTTGCTTTATTTTTTCTTTTATTTAACTTCAAAATATTCTAAATATATATATTACAAAAAAACACTATAAAAACATTTGAAAAAATGTTGACCAAGCACTTGAAAAATGTTGAATGTGTATAGAGAAAATGTTGACCGCCGCTCGCCCGTCGGCGCAGCCGTCCATGAAGGCGGTGACCACCGGCATCGGCAGAACCGGCGCCGCGGCGGGCAACAACATCAACGAGTTCCTGCGACATCTCACCCTTCCCCTTAAGGTAGAAGGTTCCCCTTCCCAAATCCCCACTCTCTTCTCTTCTGACCTTCCCTTTCCATTGCACCTTTTCCTTTCATTACGATGTAAACCTATACTAGGTTCCATGGGAACGAGCGATGTCAGATAGAGCGGCCAGAGAGACCAACTACATAACTTGTAAATTGGCAATCCACATCTCTATGAAGAAACAATTGGCAGTATAGCTATGCAACTCTGCTGTTAATATGCTAGTATTAGCAGGCCTCTTATGTCCCGTTTAAATTAAAAAGTTGCTGCATATAACCTCACTCATCAGAGCTACTGCTACCTGTCCCACATTTCTTTTTGACACGTCAACAGATTAAAATTCGGGGATTATTTAGTGCTAAGAACTGAGCAGCCTAAGTACTACCTGCAACTTGCTTTCAGTCTCAGGGCATAAGATTAGCATCCTTCTCCCAATCTGTTTTATGTTTTGCTTCAATCTATATGCATACCTAATAATAAAGGGGCTATTGCTTCTGGCGGTACGTCATGGAAATTGTTTCCAAAGTTGCAAAATATTTACCCAACAATGCCACCTATAAGTGATAAAAAACGTTTCACATGGGAATCCCCCGCCTGGGCCGGCCCATGCAGTAGGGACTCCTGTACTGCGCTCTGCGCGCCTGTTTGGGCCGGCCCATGTCCGGGAGGCCTTTTTTTAAATTTCATTTTTTATTTTTTCCTTTTCTGATTTGTTTTCGTTTTTTCTACTTTAAATAATTTGGAACTTCAAAAAAGTTCCGAATATTAAAAAGCTAAGAATTTTGAAATAAAATGTTTAATAAATCATAAAATGTTTGTGGATTAGAAAAATGTTTGTGATTTTGTCCATCTATAAGTGATAAAAAAACGTTTCACACGGGAATCCCCTGCTTGGGCTGGCCCATGCAGTAGGGACTCCTACTGCGCTTTGCCCGCTGGGAGAAGACGCAGCGTGCCCAGTTGGGCCAGCCCATATCCGGACGGCCTTTTTAAAAAAAATGTTTTTTCTTTTTCTTTTTTCTTTTCTGTTTTCGTTTTTTCTACTTACAATAATTTGGAACTTCAAAAAAGTTCCAAAAATTAAAAAAGATGAGAATTTTGAAACACAATGTTTCATAAATCATAAAATGTTTGTGGATTAGAAATGTTAGCAATTTTGTAAAAAAAATGTTTGAAATTTTGAAAACAAATGTTCAGGAAATAAAAAATGTTCATGATTTTTTAAAAAATTCTTGTATTAAAAAATATTAGTGAAATTGAATAAAATTTCGCCAATTCAAAAAATGTTCATGAATGGAAAAATATCCAAAAAATTCACAAACTGTTCGTGACTTACAAAATAGTTTATTCATTCATAAAATATTCGCTGATTCAAAAACTGATCATGCATTTCAAAAAATGTTTGTTAAATCAAAAACATGTTCATGAATTTCAAAAACTGTTCCAACAATTTCCAAAAATATGTTCGTCGATTCTGAAAATGTTCGCCGATTGAAGAAAATTGTTTAAAAAAATGTTTGCAAATAGTATGAAATGTTCAATAATTCAAAAAATGTTCTTGATTTTAGAAAATGTTCGAAAATTTCTGAAAGTGTCACGAATTTGAAAAATGTTCACAATTTCAAATATGTTCACGAGTTTAAAAAAATGTCATGATTTCATGAAATTAAGAGTGATAATGTATCTCAATGATGTAGCAAAATGTGGTCATAGCCATTGGAGATTATGATTTTTTTCTCCCGTTGCAACGCACGGGCCTAAAATGTTCATAAATTCAAAAAATGTTCTTGATTTTTATAAAATGTTCAAAATTTGTAAAAGTGTTCACAAATTTGAAAAATGTTCACGATTTCAAATATGTTCACAAGTTTAAAAAAATGTTCATGATTTCAAAAATTGTTCATGATTTCCTGAAATTGAGAGTGATAATGTATTTTGATGATGCAGCAAAATGTGGTCATAGCCATTGGAGATTATGATTTTTTCTCTCCCGTTGCAAAGCACGAGCCCTTTTGCTAGTGTACATGTAAAAAGTTAGGCTTTTTCTGATTTTAGTTAGTTTTATAAGTTGAGCTGATATAAAAATTTCACACGGCCAATTGTTTACCAAATTAGATGGCATATGCACACGCCTATCTGTCATTATCAAATAATGGCATACTGTCGAGCTGCGATTTATCATATCAGTATATCAAGTAGTATTACACATGTCCGTATGAACAAAAGATAATCATCATGGACATTTCTAAGATCGATCCTGTACTCAATCCTAATTAATGAGAGGTGTCGTTAAAGAAAGACAGGAAAATAACCACTTGCTTCCGGGCCTTCTCTCCTCAGCAGGAAGCATGTGATGCATTCAAGATTCAACCAAATCACAAAAACAAATATCGTGGTCCTTCCTACGGGGCAGGTAATCGAGGTGATAATATTTTGTTGTTGGACAGTAGGTGTGCTGTCCCACGTCTAGTCACTGGAGTTAGTTGTTTAATTTGCAGTCCTGCAACATTTTGTAGTATTTGGAAAGAAAATTCGTACCATTTGCTAAGGTCACAGCTACAAGGGAACGCCACTTTTTAAAAACAGTTTTGCTAAAACACATCTAAATGTTCTTTAAGTATTGCACATCTAAATCCTATGTCATTGATTTTACGCTAACATTTGTGCAAACATTTCTTTTGTCTTTTGTCTTTTTCTTTCTAGTTTAATTGAGTCACTTAGATGTGCAATAACTAGAACACATCTAGATGTGTCCTATATAGACCCTTTTAAAAACTGCACTGGATGTACTGACATAAATACATAATATAGCCCTCCACTTGCAATATTCTTGGATGTACTGACTGATACGGTTTTCCTACATGCAAGTGGACATTCTGTAAGTGAAGTGCACATTGTCCCTAATGGCTGTCAGTGCCTCGGGTTAGCCATTTGATTAATTTAAAACCTGCATCTTCAATACCAACCACCTTGTTTATATTGGCACTGTGTATGGCTGGCTGATCTCATGAGGGCTTTTGCTTTCCGATTAAAATGATACTCCATATAATCTCATCGGGGTTGTTGCTAAGTGTTTATTTGTTTGTTTGATGTGCTAGCAGATTAAAATTTATATTTAATCCTAAAAACTGAGGAGTGTATAACCACAACTGGCAGAAGATTGACAACACATATGATTGTCAAGTTGTGATTCATCACATCAGAACAAGAGGTAATCCTCTGCCAGCCGATTATGATCTTTCTGGGATCAGTGTTGTACTCAGTAATAATTAGAGGTGTCATTCCATAGAAAAGGACAAGAATATAACCACTTATAGGAGATAAATATGTGATGCGTTCAAGATTCAACTAATCCAAGTAAACAATTGTTCTAACAATCGTCTAGTCAGTGGAGGTACTTCTTTAATTTGAATTCCTTGGACCTTTGGTAGTAGGAATGGAATTTCGTAGCAATGGAACATCACTTTTGAAAAACTGCATTGGATTTTTTTGAAAAGGAGGATAGCCCCCGGCCTCTGCATTAGAGCGATGCATGCGGCCATCGTATTAAAAATCCGAACAAAACAAGGTCTGCAATTCAGTACAGCTCGCAAAAGGATCACAAAAAGGAAAAATGAAAAATAAAGCCACAACCGGCGACAAAAAGGACTAGATGACTAAACACCTATCATATTGTTGGACCGCCATCCAAATCGGTTGTAGATAGTCCGTGTGACCGTTTTCCATCGGTTGCACGCAATAACCATAAGCTCCCTGGAGTCTGTATGAGTGTGTAACGACCACGTATGGATCCAAGCTGTAGCTCTATAGATAATCTGCAAAAAGTTTATAAGATTTTGTCTGTTAAAGATCATATCATTTCTGCAGTTGCATATAGCCCAAAGTAGTGCATATATTCCTATCCGAATACGTCCCGCAATAACTGGTTCCACTCCAGTAAGCCATGTCCCAAATAACATGTCAATGCTGACTGGAGGGTTAATGCAAGTTACCTCGTTACCGGTTTTGTTCTCTTTTCTCGTTTTCGTGTTCCGGCATCCCTGTGATCAAATCACATTGTGTCTGGCCAGACAATGATGGATACCGTAACACCGAGAGGGCCCGAGAATATCTCTCCATCGTCGGAGGAGCAAATCCCAATCTTGAGCTATCTTGTTACTTGCCATACTTTTCCGTGAACCCGTAAGCTGTCATAATAGCCACCCAGTAACGGATGACGTTTAACAAACCCCAAAGTTCACGAAGCAAGCACGAAGCAACTCGATACTCTCATGGTCTAAGGAATTATGAAAAGATTAACTATCTCTGTGTTATAACCATTAACTTGTGACGAATGTATCTCATAGCATAACATCACTTCGGGTTGATTCAACACAAGTGTTCTACCAACATCGTGCCCTCAAAATTGCCGGCATAGTCATGCCCATGATCAGGAAAACAGGATCATCATGCAATACTTGAGCCAGTCTTAGAGGCAAGACTAGGAATACATTTTACCGTTTATTATACCACACGTGCAAATGAGTTTCCCTCCGGGCCTCGTGGATATTGCAGACTCGAGAATCATTGCAGTTATAGCATGGATCATAAACATTCATTACAAACTCGGAGATACAAAATAACTGTTATTACTGCCTCTAGGGCATATCTCCTATAGGCGGTCGGGCCACTGGTGTCCATGCTTAAGGACAAGGCATCCATCTACCTCCTATACTAGTACAAGGCGATGGAGGGAATGGAGGAGCAGCACAAGATTCTCAAACACAAGCTTCCGGCCATCCTGGACATCATCACCGATGCCGAGGAGCAGGCCATAGCACACAAAGAAGGTGACGAAGCCTGGCTTCAGGTGTTCAGGACAGTCACCTATGAGGAAAATGAAGTCTTCGATGAATGCAAGTACGAAGCACCCCGCCACAAAGCCAAGAAGAATGGGCACTACAAAAATCCCGCTTCCATGTAATTAAACTCTTCCCTAATCACAATCGTGTCATGCTTTATTACAAAATGGGTCGCAAGCTTTCCCTGATTCCGCAAGTCGTTGAGATCCTCATAGCAGAGATGCAGGTCTTTGGGTTCAAGTACCAACCACAGCCACCTATGTCCAAAGAGTGGAGGCATACAAATTATGTTATCATCGACCCACAAGAAATTGTCAGCAAATCCAGAGTGAAAGATAAGAAAATATTGTTGATATACTACTTGGTCAAGCTAACAATGCAGATCTCGCAGTTGTTCCCATCATCTGAATGGGAGGCCTTGGCAAGACCACATTAGCGCAACTCACATATAGTGATCCTACAATTCAAAAGCATTTCCAGTTGCTACTTTGGGTCTGTGTCTCTGATACCTTTGATATGAACTCCACGGCCAAGAGTATAGTTGAGGCATCTCCCAAGAGAAATGATGATACAGATAAACCACCACTGGATAGACTTAAGAAATTGATCAGTGGGCAGAGGTATCTCCTTGTAGTGGATGATATCTGGAACAACAAAGAGTTCAATAAGTGGGGCTGAAGGTTTGTTTTCAGCATGGTGGCATGGTGGTGCAGTGCTGACAACAACTCGTTGTTCGAAATATGCCCTAGAGGCAATAATATTGTATTATTATATTTCCATATTCATAATTAAGAGTTTATATTCTATGTTATAACTGCTATGATTCTGGAATATGCGAGTGGAAAATTCATATGCACGTGTGGAATGATAAACAGTAAAATAGTATTCATAGTCTCGCCTCTAAGACTAGCTTAAATGTTGTGGGTGATCATGTTTTGTGGATCTTAGGATATCAGTAAGTGTAACGGTAGTCCTAAAACAACTTTTGAGAAGATGATGGTAGTAGAACGATCATATTAAATCGACCCAAAACTTGCTTGTTATACTTTGAGATTATATCTTCACAAGTCAAATGCTATAATACGGAGAATTAACATATGCTTAAGTTCCTCGGACCATGAGAGTATCATAATTTATTCTTACTATATGATGGACTTTGGGGTTGCTCAAACGTCATCGGTAACAGGGTGATCATAGAGACAACTTACGGGTTCATCAGAAAGTTTGACAAGAGACTAGATACCTCAAGAGTGGGATTTGCTCCTCCGACAATGGAGAGATATTCTTTGGGCCCTGTCGATGTGATGGCATCCATCGTCGTCTGGCCAGACATAGGTGACTATGTCACGGGGATGCCGAAACACTTCAACGAGAAAGAAGAACAAAACCGATAACGAGGAGAACGGTATAGTGAGCATGTGTATGACTCAAGAGGATAACGATACATCTCACATCGGGTTTTGTAAAGTATCGTGAAGAAAAGGGAATATCACATGATAACCAAAGGTTCACTCGAATGACATTCGTATACTCATAGGGATCGATATGGACGTCCACGCTTCTACTATCGATCATTGAACAAAGGGGTTTTGTTCATGTCTATGTGTTTACCAAACCTACAGGGTCACAAGCTTAAGGTAATCATGATCTGCTAAGTGTTAGTAGGATAGGAGTAATGAGAATATATTTGTGAAATAGTTTCATTAATGTATGAAATAGTTTAAAGAGGAACCAGAAGTGTTTCGGAGATTATCGGGCAATACCGGGTATTACCGATAAATAGTATAATGGTGGAAAATGTTTCTGAAGATGTTAAATTAATGATAAAAGGCTGTGACAACGAGTAAGAGGCTTTTCTATTTAATTTAATATCAACGGGCCTTAAAAGGCCAAGAGGTGGAAGGCATCTTGGGCCACAAGGGCCCAAGTGGAGGTGGCACCCTCCTTCCCACTTGAGGAAGGGAGGGGAGGCCGAATTGGAGGGGGACTCCCCCTCCTCTTGGCTGGCCAAGGGGGGGGGGACTTTCCCCCCTTATGTGGCGCCCTCTCCTCCCCCTCCTACCTATATATACTAGAGGTTTTGCACCCTTTTCTACACAAGTTTTGGAGCCTCCTCTAGTTCTCTAGTTCTAGTTCTAGTTGGTCCTAGTTGATCATTTATAGAGAAAACCTAGATCCTCTAATCCTCATAATTAGAAGTCTAGTGTGGTTCTAATCTCCTCCCTCTAAATCTCCGGCAACGATTAGCTCTGGAAGGCGAAGCGCTGCCGGATCATGAAGACCGTACGCTTGTAATCTATGGAGAGGCTGTGCTTTTAGTCTTACGTTCGAGGGATCATTCATCGACGGTTCGAGGGATTCCAAGAACGATCTACACCAACAAGTCTTCTTCCGCTGCTACTCTGAGTTGGTAACGATCCGATCCAAACCGTTATTGCATCTTCATAGTGTTCCTGGTTGATTGTAGGGCGATTTTTTTGTTTTCTACTACGTTTCCCAACAGTGGCATCATGAGTGGTTCTATGAATAGATTTAGGTTTCAATCTAAGATCACATGTGGATGTGAGGGTTTGATGTTCTTGCTATGGTTCCCTCGAGTGTCGCTTCAGTTCAGTTCATTGACGGCATGATGTAGCTTTGTACAAAGTTCTGACAATTGATCGGCTCTGGCTGTCGATGATCTGCTAACAGTTCTTTGGGCTTCATCGTAGTCAAGAATAGTGAACCGTCGCAAACACGAGAGGGTGATGAAGATGCTCGATCTTCTAGGGGGTCACGCGTATTGACAAAGTTTAGTGTGGGGCTAGACATTTTTAATTCTCTTCCCTCACACACCCCGAAAGTTAATCTAGCAACAAGGATTATCACCTTAATAGTGGACGTAGGTAGCTAGTGTTATCCAGAAACCCTAAAAACCACGCAATTAAAATTTGGCAAACCGATTAGAGGACATCTAACTTGGTTTGGCAGGTTGCGTGTGATGTGGTATAGCCTTCGTCATGATAATGTGTATGTATGAGATGGTTATATGTTGTAATGTTAGGTGGCCTGTGCGTCACCGTACGACATGATGGCTGGAGCCAAGGGATTGTCTTTTTAATGACCTGCATGTTAAACTCGTTATTTATTCAACGGACATTACACGGAGGACGCTGGAGCTTCACCAGGCGCAGGAGGACAAAATTGTTGCCACGGTGGTAGTTTTCAAAATTGTCGTCACGTCAGTGATTTATGAGAAATTTTCATGAAGATCTCGAAGGACCACGTAAATGTCCCTGGTGCCCAGGGCTATACCATATCATGCTATTATGAATTGCCTGAGATTTCTATCTCTTTGTTGTTTGCACCCTTTGATTGTAGTGGACAATTATTAGGGTGATCTCTCACTAAAATATCAAGTTAAAAGGTGCTCTTCCCAGTGTTGCAACCATCTATAAACGTAGTTGTTCACAGTGCAGCATGTCCACATGAGTACAAACGGACCGTGAGGTGTAAGATTGGTGAATGGTTAGACCTTGCAGGAAGAAACAATCGGTTGCCTTGAAGTTCTAGCAGAATAGTTCTTAGTTCGGAGCATGAAACATCGAAAGATGAACAAGAGTCATATGGATATATGATCAAGAAAAGTTTTCCCACCGGTTGAACTTCACGTCATCAGTGATGTCCACATCAATGGCTGTGAATAAGACCAGGATCTTGAATCACTCACTATCAATTATGAGAGATATTGATTTGAGTGGGAGTGCACTTTATATTAAAGTTGTTTAAACACTAGTGCAAAATTAATTATGAACAATGTCTAAAGTGAATTTGTGTTTATCGTCGTAGATCAATGGCTCGCAATATGTTCAACTTAGTACTTATGTTAGAGAAAGAAAAGTTGACGGCAAATTGTGGAAACTATGCGGATAGGATCCGAAACCTGAGATTTGTTCTTAGGAGTGCTAAGAGTATGTGCTGGATCAACCCCTAGATGATCCTCCTGCATCAGATGCATCGAAGGAAGATGTAGCTGCTTTCACTGCTCGTAGTGATGACTATGAGTCAGTCTAGTGCCTCATGTTGACTTGCATGGAACCTGAACTACAGAAACATTTCGAATGGTCTAGTACTCAATTTATAATTGGGTCACTAGAAGTTCTATACGAGAAGTAGGCAAGGACGGAACGTTTTGAAATAACCAAGGCCTTGATTGAATGCAAGATGACAGAAGGTTCCTCAATGAGTGAGCATATAGTAAAGCTTATTCGCTATGTTGATAGATTGGCTTCTCTGGAATTTGGAATTCCTCCAACACTCGGTACAGATATTGTGCTTGCTTCACTCCCCCCATCTTATGATGGTTTTATCATGAATTACAACATGAATGGGATGGAGAAAAGTGCAAACGATTTGTTTGCTATGCTAAAAACTATGGAAGCTGGAATGCAGAAGAACAAACAAGTGTTGATGGTCAATAAGACCGCCAATTTCAAGAAGAAGGGCAAGTCCAAGAAGAAGTGTACTGGCGCCGGTACTACCGTGTCTCATAAGAGGAATAAGGGCGGAGCCACTAAAGAGACTGAATGTTTCTACTGCAAGCAGAAAAAACACTGGAAGTGCAATGATACGTCTCCGACGTATGTATTATTTTTGATTGTTTCATGCTATTATATTATCATTCTTAGATACTTGATATGTCTCCAACGTATCTATAATTTTTGATTGTTCCATGCTATTATAGTATCAATCTTGGAAGTTTTATATGCAATTATATGCTATTTTATATCATTTTTTGGGACTAACCTATTAACGTCGTGCCAAATGCCAGTTGCTGTTTTCTGCTTGTTTTTGGTTTTTCAGGAAATCAGTACCAAACGGAGTCCAAACGCTATGAAACATTTTGACGATTTTTTTCTAGACAGAAGAGACCCTACAAGCTTCGGGAGGAGACCAGAAGCCTCACGAGGAGGTGACAAGGCAACCCGGAGCGCCCCGGGGGGGGGGGGGGGGGGCGCTGGGATACCTTGTGGGCTAATCGTGGCTCCTTTTGTCCTATTTCCACTTCTATAAATTCTCAAATATTGGGAAACCAACAAAGAACCACCACGAATAACTTTTCTGCTGTCGCAAGCTTCTGTTCTTCCGTGATCCCATCTGGATGCCTTTTCCGACACCCTGTTGGAGGGGGAATCGATCACAGAGGGCTTCTACATCAACCTTGCTGCCCCTCCGATGATGTGTGAGTACTTTACCACAGACCTACGGGTCCATAGCTAGTAGCTAGATGGCTTCTTCTCTCTCTCTTTGATCTTCAATACAATGTTCTCCTCAATCTGCTTGGAGTTCTATTCGATGTAATCTTATTTTGCGGTGTGTTTGTTGGGATCCGATGAATTGTGGGTTTATGGTGAGATTATTCATGATAAATATTTGAGTCTTTTCTGAATTCTTTTATGCATGATTATTATAGCTTTGTATTTCTCTCCGA
Source organism: Elymus sibiricus (assembly GCA_039707655.1). Lineage (NCBI taxonomy): Eukaryota > Viridiplantae > Streptophyta > Magnoliopsida > Poales > Poaceae > Elymus > Elymus sibiricus. The sequence continues at coordinate 3,463,964 of CM077665.1, forward strand.
TCTATCTGTTTGGTTTGGCCAACTAGATTGATTTATCTTTAGCGGGAGAGTTTCTTTGTAATGGGTTCAATCTTGCGGTGTTCTATATCCCAGTGACAGAAAGGGACAAGACACGTATTTGTATTGTTGACATTATGGGTAAAATAATGGGGTTTATTCATATTGATTGGGTTTACTTTGTCTACATCATGTCATCTTGCTTAAGGCGTTACTCCATTTTCATTAACTTAATACCCTAGATGCATGTTGGATAGCGGTCGATGGGTGGAGTAATAGTAGTAGATGCAGGCAGGAGTCGGTCTAGTTGTCTCGGACGTGATGCCTATATACATGATCATTGCCATGAATCCATCATAACTATGTGCTTTTCTATCAATTGCCCAACAGTAATTTGTGTACCCACCGTATGCTATGTGTTTGAGAGAGAGGCCTCTAGTGAAAACTATGGCCCCCGGCTCTACTTTAATCATAAAAAGAAAACCTAAATATATTTGCTGCAATTTTATTTACTTTTATTTTATTTTGCAATTTATCTATCTACCACTACGAGATTTAATCCTTGCAAGTAACGAGTTCAAAGGGATTGACGACCCTCTTGCCCGCGTTGGGTGCAAGTATTTGCTTTTGTGTGTGGAGGTGCTGTTCACGAGGCTTTGCGTGATTCTCTTACTGGATTGATACCTTGGTTCTCACTGAGGGAAATACTTATCTCTACTGTGCTGCATCTCCTCTCCTCTTCGGGGAAAATCCCAATGCAGCTAACAAGTAGCAATACTTTATATGCTATTTTATATCATTTTTGGGGACTAACCTATTAACTCAGTGCCTAGTGCTAGTTGCTGTTTTCTACCTGTTTTTGGTTTTACAGAAAATCTATACTAAACAGAGTCCAAATGCTATGAAACTTTTTGATGATTTTTTTCTAGACAAAAGAGACCCTAGAAGCTTTGGGGGAGGACCAGACACTGCCAGAGGTATTCATATAGAGTCATACTGTTTCAGTTTTATCGAGTTGTAAGTAAATAAAAGTGTTATGATCATCATTATTAGATCATTGTCCTAGTGAGGAAAAGAATGATGGAGACTAATGACTCCTCCAAAATGAGGGGATGAGGTCCATGAGATTGTTCCAATAAAAAGAAAAAAATGAGAGAAAAAGAGAGAAGGGACAATGCTACTATCCTTTTACCACACTTGTGCTTCAGAGTAGAACTTGGCTTGTATATTCCGATGACAGATTACCCCAAAATGCCCGAGGTCTTCATGAGCAAGCAAGTTGGATGCACACCCACTTAGTTTCCATTGAGCTTTCATACACTTATAGCTCTAGTGCATCCGTTGCATGGCAATCCCTACTCCTCACATTGATATCGATTGATAGGCCTCTCCATTGCCTATTGATCCGCCTAGTTGATGCGAGACTTTCTTCCTTTTTGACTCCCTTATATGTCTCTACCACTGCATTCTATTCCACCGTAGTGCTTTGTCCATGACTCACGCTCATGTATTGAGTGGAGTTGAAAACGCTGAAGTGCGTGAAAAAGTATGATACAATTGCTTGGTTTGACACCGGGGTGCTCATGATTTATATTAATGCGGTGAAGGCAGAGTCATGACATGCTTACATAATTCAGTGAGTAGGGATAACATTCGTTGAGCATCGTATATTTTGAAGACTTAATGATTATGTTCTTGTATTCATGGATATTATTATGTTGATATCAATTACTTCATCATTTCTCAATATTTATACCATAAGAATACTACATGATAAACATGCTAGGTAGCATTCAACATTAAAAATTATTTTGTTTTATCATTTACCTACTTGAGGACGAGCAGGAATTAAGCTTGGGGATGCTGATATGTCTCCGACGTATCTATATTTTTTGATTGTTTCATGCTATTATATTATCATTCTTAGATACTTTATACGCAATTTTATATCATTGTTGGGGACTAACCTATTAACTCAGTGCCTAGTGCCAGTTACTGTTTTCTGCTTGTTTTTGGTTTTACAGAAAATCTATACCAAACGGAGTCCAAACGCTATGAAACTTTTTGATGATTTTTTTGGACAAAAGAGACCCTAGAAGCTTTGGGGAAGGACCATAAGACCTACGAGGAGACGGCAAGGCAACAGGGCACGCCTTGGGGGGTAGGTGCGCCCTGATGCCTTGTGGGCCCCTCGTGGCTTTGTCTGACCTAATTCCAGCGCTATAAATTCCCAAATATTCCAAAACCCCCAAAGAGCCACCCAAAACAATTTTTCCACCGCCGCTAGTCTTTGTTCTTCCGCGATCCCATTTGGAGGCTTTTTTCGGTACTCTGCCGGAGGGGGGATCGATCACGGAGGGCTTCTACATCAACCTTGCTGTCCTTTTGATGATGTGTGAGTAGTTCACCACAGACCTACAGGTCCATAGCTAGTAGCTAGATGGCTTCTTCTCTCTCTTTGATCTTCAATACAATGTTCTCCATGATCTCCATGGAGTTCTATTCGATGTAATCATCTTTTGCGGTGTGTTTGTTGGGATCCGATGAATTGTGGGTTTATGATTAGATTATTCATTGAAAGTAATTAAGTCTTTCCTAAACTTTATTATGCATGATTATTATAGCTTTGTATTTCTCTTTGATCTATCCGTTTGGTTTGGCCAACTAGATTGATTTATCTTCAGTGGGAGAGGTGCTTTGTAATGGGTTCAGTCTTGCCATGTCCTCACCTCGTGATAGAAGGGGTAGTGAGGCACGTATTTGTATTATTGCCATTAAGGGTAAAACTACGGGGTTTAATCATGTTGCTTGGTTTTATTCTGTCTACATCATATCATCATACTTCATGCATTACTCTGTTTGTTATGAACTTAATGCGTAGAGAGGCAAGCATAGAAGCGCTCTCGAAGTGGAGTAATAGTAGTAGATGCATAATCGTTTCGGTCTACTTGTCAAGACGTGATGCCTATATACATGATCATTTCCATGAATAACGTCATAAGTATGTGCTTTTCTATCAATTGCCCAACAGTAATTTGTCTACCCACCGTATGCTACTTTTATAAGAGAGAAGCCTCAAGTGAAAACTATGGTCCCCGGGTCTACCTTTATCATATTGCGAAAACCAAAAAATAACCTGCTGCAATTTTACTCTTTTTATTTTACTCCTCAGTTTATATATCTATGACTACCAGATTTAATCCTTGCAAGTAACGAGTTCAAGGGGATTGACAACCCTCTTGCCCGCGTTGGGTGCAAGTATTTGCTCTTGTGTGTGTAGGTGCTGCTTACTAGGAATTTGCGTGGTTCTCCTATTCATTTGATAACCTTGGGAAAATCTCAACGCAGCTCACAAGTAGCACGCAACTGCAAGAAGTACTTGGAGGATAAGAAGAAGAATAGTTCTTTCGGTAAAGGTATAAAAGTAATACAAAGTTAATGTTATTCTACTTGATAATTTTTTTTCTAAGTCATGAGTATTTGATACTGATCAGTTGCTCTTATTTGCAATCCGATGCAGGGACTACAGAGAGCTCACAACTTGATAAGGAATGAAGTCATGATATAAGTCGAAAATAGTGATGGGATCGCTGCTCAAGACCGTTGAAGTCATGTCTTTAGTTTATCTTTAAGATTTATCTTAGAACTGAATAAATGTTATTTTGTTCAGAAGTTGTGTAAAAACATTATCTTTTGATTATGTTTAGTAAGCAACGGTTATTCTTATAAGTCTGATGACAATGGTTGTTCGTATTAGTATAAGAAGGTGTTTTGGATTTGCCTCTATTGTTAGTGGTTTATTCATGATGAATCTTGAATATAATTTAATATAACATTAATGCTAAACATCTTGAGAAGACTGATAACACCACTTAAATGTGGCATTGCTTGGATGTATCCGAAATAACATATGCAAAAATAACTTCATACAGACGGAGTATTAAAATCTTTTGATTTTGAATCAATGGACAAGATACATGGTGATGTATGTGGTCTGATAAGAAAACCAGGGCACGTTGAATGCTTATACTTCACAGTTGATTTGAGTAGATATGATTTACTTGATGAAACATAAGTCTGAAACATTTGAAAAGTTCAAAGAAATCAAATGAAGTTAAGTATCATTATGACAAAAGATGAAAGGTACTTCAATCATGAAGAAAAATATATGAGTCAAGAGTTTAGCAAACACCTGAATAATTATGGAATTATTTCATAAATTCCCAATCTACTTTTATTATTTTGGGGATATGCTCCTAACACGGCAACATATACACTAAACAGAGCATCGTCTAAAAGTCTGACGAAACAACAGTATATGAGTTATGGAACACTCGATCCAGACAAATGCTAATTTGTAGGTTATCCCAAAGAGGCAATTGGGTATTTCTTCTACCAAAAGTCTGAAGACAAAGTGTTTGTTACAAAGAATGGACACTTTCTTGAGAAGGAGTTTTCTCGCTAAAGAAGTAAGTGGGAGGACAATACAACTTGACGATATTACTAAATCTCCGGCAATAGTAAACAACACCAATGAATCGGAAATTTTTCCGGAAACTATCCACATGACTTTGCCGGAATTTACTACACCAGTTGTAGAAACTCCAATCAAAATTGTAATTGAACCACGTAGGTTAGGAAGAGTTATCGAACCTCCTGAGTGGTTTCACAATGAAATATTCATCTTAGATGAAGATGAACCTCCGCACCACAGAGAAGCGATGGCGGCGCCCAGCTCAAAAGAATGCCTTAAGGCCATGCAATCCGAATTGGAGTCCATATACGAGAATCAAGTATGGAAGTTGGTTGATCCTCCAGAGGGTGTGAAACCCATACAATGTAAATGGATCTTCAAAAGAAAAACAGAGTAACAAACATGGATGGTATCCTACTATCTATAAAGCAAGGCTAGTTGCGAAAGGCTTTTCACAAATAGAGGGAGTTGATATGACGAATCTTTCTCACCAGTAGCCATGCTGAAGTCTATGTGGATTATGATGACAATTGCTGCATATTTTGACTACGAGGTATGGAAGATGGATGTCAAAACTGCTTTCCTGAATGGAAATCTCCAAGAGGATGTACATATGATACAACCAGAAGGTTTTTTTGATCCTAAGCATGCCAGAAAGGTATGCAAGCTTCAAAGATCTATCTATGGTTTGAAGCAAGTATCAAGGATCTGGAATCAAAGTTTTGATGAAGTGGTTAAAGATTTTGGATTTATTAAAATGATGAACAAGCTTGTGTATACAAAAAGTTTAGTGGGAGCTCTATAGCATTTCTAGTCTTATATGTAGATGACATATTGTTGATTGGGAATGATGTAAAGTTTCTTAGCACAATAAAAGACTTACTAAAAGGTGTGTTTTTAGTAAAAGACTTAGGTGAAGCTAGTTATATATTGGGTATAAAGATCTATAGAGATAGATCAAGATGTCTAATTATGCTAAACCCGAGTACGTACATTGACAAGGTTTAAAAGGTTTAAAATGGAGAAAAAATTTCTCTCCCAAATTTCACATGGCATGACACTTAGAAGAAATCAATGTCCCTAGACATTGATGAGAATGTGAAGATGAGTGGAATCCCATATGCCTCGGCAGTTGGATCCATCATGTATGCTATGATATGTAAAAGACTGAATGTTTCCTATGCGCTAAAATGTTAGTAATAATGTGATCCTGGATTGGCTCACTGGGCGGTCATTAAAATATACTTAAGTACCTCAGATGGACAAAGGATATGCTCCTTGTCTGTGGTGGAGTTGAAGAGCTCATTGTTAATGGTTGCACGAACTTCATGACTATTATAGATGACTATCGGGCTATGTTAGGGTAATAGTTTGGAATAGTTTCAAAAATAATAATATTGTGAACCTATGATGAAAGGCATATATATAGATTGAGGCTTAAGAAGTTTCGAAAGAAATAAGTCTGCATCAAGAAGTTTCTTGATAAAGTGTGATCCCAAGTACAAAACTCAAATTGACTATATCATGATATAGTTAATCAAGCAATGAAACCAAAATCACACAGGAAGAGTAGACATGACAAGCACAAACATCACATGGATTTGAATGTGCCAGATCCGATGACAAAGGCTCTACCACGAGCAAAATAGGAGCAACACTGAATAGCCACAGGTGTTAAAGAAACCATGCGACTAGATTATTGACTCTAGTGCAAGTGGGAGACTATTGGAAATTTGCCTTAGAGGCAATAATATTGTATTATTATATTTCCATATTCATAAAAAGGTAAAATAATATTCCTAGTCTCACCTCTAAGACCAGCTCAAATGTTGTTGGTGATCATGTTTTTTGAATCTTAGGGTATCATTAAGTGTAATGGTAGTCCTACAACAACTTTTGATAATATGATGAACGATCATATTGAATCGACCTAAAACTTGTTTGTTATACTTTGAGATTATATCGTCACAACTCAAATGCTATAACACAGAGGGTTAACATATACTTAAGTTCCTTAGACCATGAGAGTATCGTAGATTCTTCTTACCGTACGATGGACTTTAGGGTTGCTCAAATGTCATCTGTAACAAGGTGATCATAACGACAACTTACGGGTTCATTGGAAAGTTTGACAATAGACTAGATAGCTCTAGAGTGGGATTTGGTCTTCTAACGATGGAGAGATATTCTTAGGGCCCTCTCGGTGTGATGCCACCCATCATCGTCTGGCCAGACACTGGTGACTATGTCACGGGGATGCCGGAACACTTCAACGAGAAAGAAGAACAAAACCGGTAACGAGGAGAACGGTATAGTGAGCATGTCTATGACTCAAGAGGATACTGCTACTTGCGAGCTGCATTGGGATTTTCCCCGAACAGGAGAGGAGATGTAGCACAAAAGAGATAAGTATTTCCCTCAGTGAGAACCAAGGTTATCAGACCAATAGGAGAATCACGCAAAGCCTCGTGAACAGCACCTGCACACACAAAAGCAAATACTTGCACCCAACGCGGGCAAGAGGGTCTTCAATCCCCTTGAACTCGTTACTTGCAAGGATTAAATCCTGTAGTGGTAGATATATAAATTGCAAAACAAAATAAAAGAAATAAAATTGCAGCAAATATATTTAGGTTTTATTTTTTATGTTTAAAGTGGACCCGGGGGCCATAGTTTTCACTAGAGGCTTCTCTCTTGAACGCATAGCATAGGGTGGGTAGACGAATTACTTTTGGGCAATTGATAGAAAAGCGCATAGTTATGACGATATTCAAGGCAATGATCATGTATATAGGTATCACGTTCGAGACAAGTAGAACGACTCCTGCCTGCATCTACTACTATTACTCCACTCATCGACCGCTATCCAGCATGCATCTAAGGTATTAAGTTAATGAAAATGGAGTAACACCTAAAGCAAGATGACATGATGTAGACAAAGTAAACCCAATCAATATGAATAAACCCTGTCATTTTACCCTTAATGGAAACAATACAAATACGTGTCTTGTCCCTTTCTGTCACTGGGATATAGAGCACCGCAAGGTTGAACCCCTTACAAAGCACCTCTCCCGCTGAAGATAAGTCAATCTACTTGGCCAAACCAAATGGATAGATCGGAGAGAAATACAAAGATAAAACAATCATGCATAATAAAGTTCAGAAAAGACTCAACTACTTCTCATGAATATTTAGATCATAAGCCCACAATTCATCGGATCCCAACAAACACACCGCAAAAGAAGATTACATCGAATAGAACTCCAAGAAGATCGAGGAGAACATTGTATTGAAGATCAAAGAGAGAAAATAAGCCATCTAGCTACTAGCTATGGACCCGTAGGTCTGTGGTGAACTACCCACACATCATCAGTAGGGCAGCCAGGTTGATGTAGAAGCCCACCGTCATCGATTCCCCTTCCGGCAGAGTATCGGAAAAGGCCTCCAGATGGGATCACGGAAGAACAGAAGCTTGCGGTGGCGGAAAAGTTATTTCGTGGGGCTCTCTATTGGTTTCCCAATATTTGAGAATTTATAGAAGTGGAATTAGGTCAAAAGGAGCCACGTGGGGCCCACAAGGTAACAGGGCGCGGCCACCCCCCTGGGCGTGCCCTGTTGCCTTGTCACCTCCTTGTAGGTCTTCTGGTCCTCCTCCGAAGCTTCTAGGGTCTCTTTTGTCCAGAAAAAATCGTCAAAATTTTTCGTAGCATTTGGACTCCGTTTGGTACTGATTTTCTGGAAAATCAAAAACAAGCAGAAAACAGCAACTGGCACTGGGCACTAGGTTAATACTTTAGTTCCCAAAAATGATATAGAATGACATATAATTGTATATAAAACATCCAAGATTGATACTATAATAACATGGAACAATAAAAAATTATAGATACATTGGAGACGTATCAGGTACTGATACATCTCACCTGAAGTTTTGTAAAGAATCACGAAGCAAAGGGAATAGAACATGATAACCAAAGGTTCACTCAAATTACATTCGTATACTCATAGGGATCGATATGGACGTCCACAGTTCCAGTATCGGTCATTGAACAAAGGGGTTTTGTTCATGTCTATGTTTTACAGAACTTAATTACAAGGTCGCAAGCATAAGGTAAACACGATCTCCTAAGTGTTAGTAGGATAGGAGTAATGAGAATATATTTGTGAAATAGTTTCATTAATATTCGAAATAGTTTCAAGAGGAACCGGAAGCGTTTCGGGGTAACCGAAAGTGTTTCGGAGATTATCGGGCAATACTGGGTATCCGATAAATAATATATAGGTGGAAAATATTTCCGGAGATGTTAAATTAATAATAAAAGGTAGTAACAATGATTTAGAGGCTTTTATATTTAATTTAATATCAACGGGCCTTAGAAGGCGAAGAGGCTGAAGGCAACTTGGGCTATAAGGGCCCAAGTGGAGGTGGCGCCCTCCTTCTCACTTGAGGATGGGAGGGGAGGCCGAATTGGAGGGGAACTCCCCCTCCTCTTGGCTGGCCAAGTGGGGGAGACTTCCCCCCTTGTGTGGCGTGATACGTCCCAAACGTATCTACTTTTCCAAACACTTTTGCTTTGGTTTTGGACTCTAATTTGCATGATTTGAATGGAACTAACTCGGACTGACATTGTTTTCAGCAGAATTGCCATGGTGTTATTTTTGTGCAGAAATAAAAGTTCTCGGATTGAGCTGAAAATTTACGGAGAATTATTTCAGAATATAGAAAAAATACTGGCAAAAATATCTACTGGAGGGGGGCCACCCAGGAGCCACAAGCTCAGGGGGCGTGCCCCCCAGGCTTGTGGGCCCCTGACAGCTTCGGCAACCCTAACTTCAACGCCATATATACCTATTCATGGAGAGAAAGTTCATGAGAAAGAATAATCACGTTTTACGATACGGAGCCGCCGCCACCTCTTGTTCTTCATCGGGAGGGCTGATCTGGAGTCCGTTCGGGGCTCCGGAGAGGGGGATTCGACGACGCCGTCATCATCAACCATCCTCCATCACCAATTTCAAGATGCTCACCACTAGGCATGAGTAATTTTCTTCGTAGGCTTGCTGGACGGTGATGGGTTGATTGAGATTTGTCATGTAATTGAGTCAATTTTGTTAGGGCTTGATCCCTAGTATCCACTATGTTTTGAGATTGATGTTGCTATGAATTTGCTGTGCTTAATGCTTGTCACTAGGGCACGAGTGCCATGATTTTAGATATGAACCCTTTATGTTTTCATGAATATATTTGTGTTCTTGATCCTATCTTGCAAGTTAAATGCACCTATCTATAAATACGTGTTATGATCCGCATACCCCAAGGTGACAATAATTGGGATTCTTTCCGATGATTACCGTAGTTTGAGGAGTTCATGTATTCACTAAGTGCTAATGCTTTGTTCTGGTTCTTAATTAAAAGGAGGCCTTAATATCCCTTAGTTTCCTTAAGGACCCTGTTGCCACGGGAGGGTAGGACAAAAGATGCCATGCAAGTTCTTACTATAAGCACGTATGACTATATACGGAATACATGCATACATTACATTGATGAATTGGAGCTATTGTGTATCGCTCTAGGTTGTGACTGTTATACGATGAATGCATCATCTAACATAATTATCCATCACCGATCCAATGCCTAGGCTTTTCGCATATTGATCTTTGCTAAGTTACTTTGTTGCTGCTGCTGATACAATCACTACAAAACTGCTACTGTTACTGTCTTTGTTACTATTGCTACTGTTACTATTGCTATCAAAACTATCATACTACTGTGCTACTAAATACTTTGCTGCAGATATTTTGTTCTCTAGGTGTGGTTGAATTGACAACTCAACTGCTAATACTCAAAAATGTTCTTTGGCTCCCCTTGTGCCGAATCAATAAATTTGGGTGAAATACTACCCTCGAAGACTATCGCGATCCCCTATACTTGTGGGTTATCAAGACCTTTTTCTACTGCCATTGCCAGGGAGCATAGCTCTATTTGTTGAGTCACTTGGGATTTATATCTGTTGATCACTATGAAGAATCTAAAAGACGCTAAGACCAAGATCATCCCCTCTATGACTAGAGGAGTTAAGGAACTGCCATCACACCCTGCACTTGATTCACCTTCTGTTTTGATTAGGCTTGCGACACTGCCACCCGTTATTCATTGTGATATGTCGCAAGTAATTTATGATACTACTTATGCTATAAATGAAACTTGTGATGATGCTAGTACTATGCTTGATAATAATGTGCTACTAGGTAAATTTCTTGATGAACTAATTGCTAAAGCTAAAGAAATTGAGAATGTTGAAATTAATGAAACTTCTAAAAATTATCAATCACCTATTATTCCTAGCTCTCCTACTAGAGTTGAAATGCCTAATATACCCGATGGTTATGTGCTTTTTGGGGAGATAGCTAGAGAGTTTCTTGCTTGTAATGATAGAGATGATGTTAGAAAATTACTGGCTAAGCTTAAAGAAAAGTCTATGATGGAGAGAATGAAAAATGATCCTAAGTTTGCTACCTCTCCTATCTTTGTTACTGATAAGGATTATGAATTCTCTGTCGATCCTGAGTTAATTACTTTGGTTGAATCTGATCCTTTTCATGGTTATGAAACTGAAACTGTTGTGGCACACCTTACTAAATTGAATGATATAGCCACCCTATTTGCTCATGAGGAAAAAATTCGCTATTATTACATTCTTAAGTTGTTTCCTTTCTCACTAAAGGGTGATGCTAATAACTGGTTTAATACCCTTGCTCCTGTTTGTGTGCGTAGTCCCCAGGATATGATATATTACTTCTCTGAGAAACATTTTCCTGCTCATAAGATACAAGTTGCCTTACCGGAAATATTTAACTTTGTGCAAATTGAAAAAAAGAGAATCTCCCTCAAGCTTGGGGGAGGCTTCTTCAATTACTTAATTCTTTGCCTGATCATCCTCTTAAGAAAAATTGAATAGTTGATATCTTTTATAATGGACTAACCGATGCTTCTAGGGACTACCTAGATTGTTGTGCTAGTTCTATTTTCAGGGAACGAACTATTGAACAGGCTAAAGAACTATTGAATAATATGTTGAGAAATGCCGATTGGACACTTCCTGAACCACCACCTAAGCCAACACTAAAGAAGAGAGGTAGTCTATTACTCAGTCCAGAAGATATGTAAGAAGCTAAGAAATCTATGAAAGAAAAGGGTATTAAATCTGAAGATGTTAAGAATTTACCACCTATTGAAGAAATACATGTGCTCGACACCTCGACACAGGTAGTAGAGGTAAATTCTCTTACTATATTCGATGAAGGTGATATATAATAAATCTGCTAGCCAATGCCTGTATGAATTTGATAACTACATTATTAAGCATGACCACTTTAATATGTATGTTAGCAATCAATTGAAATGCAATGCTTTCATGATAGATCATTTGAGTGATTTGATGTTTAGAACTGCTAATGATGTTAAAGGTTTAAGTAAATATGCTTCTATGGTTCATACTCAGTTAGAACAAATTGCTAAGTCCCAAAATGATTTGCTTGATGAGATGAATAATAAAATGAATGATCGTGTTGTTAGAGTTGTTACAAGAGGGGGTAGAATGACTCAGGATCCTCTATATCCTGAAGGTCATCCTGAAAGAATTGAACAAGATTCTCAAAGAATTAATACTGATGCACCTAGTTCATCTAAGAAGAAAAAGAAAAAGAAAAAGGAAAGTGATAAAACTTTGCCTGCTTCTAGTGAACCTGTGATAGAAAAACCTTCTGAGAATCCTAATGATATTTCTATTTTTGATGCGGAGACACAATCTAGTAATGAACATCCACCTGATGATCATGATAATGATAATGATGTTCATGACGATGCTCAACCTGATAATGATGTAGAAATAGAACCCACTGTTGATCTTGATAACCCACCTCCTAAGAATAAAAGATATGATAAAAGTGAATTCATTGCTAGAAAACATGGAAAGAAAGAGAACCATGGGTTTGAAACCCCATGCCTTTTCCTACCAAACCATCTAGAAATAAGGATGAGGAAGACTTTGAGCGCTTTGTTGAAATGCTTAGACCTGTCTTTTTGCACATTCGCTTGATTGATATGTTGAAAATGTCTCCTTATGCTAAATATATGAAAGATATTGTAACTAATAAAAGAAAGATACCCGAAGCTGAAATTTCCACCATCCTTGCAAATTATTCTTTTAAGGGCGGAGTACCAAAAAAGTAAGGAGATCTAGGAATACCTACTATACCATGCTCCATTAAAAGAAGTTATGTTAAAACTGCCTTATGTGATTTGGGAGCCGGTGTTAGTGTTATGCCTTTCTCTTTATATAGAAGACTTGTTTTGAATATGCTCACACCTACTGAAATATCTTTGCAAATGGCTGATAAATCAACTACTATACCTATTGGAATTTGTGAGGATGTTCCCGTTGTTGTTGCAAATGTTACTATCTTAACAGACTTTGTTGTACTTGATATGCTCGAGGACGACAACATGTCGATTATCCTTGGTGGACCCTTTCTGAATACTGCAGGGGCTATTATTGATTGCAACAAAAGCAAAGTCACTTTTCATGTCAATGGTAATGAGCATACAATTTATTTTCTGAAGAAACAAAGTTCGGTGAATGGTATCAATTGTATTGAAAAAGTTTTGATAATCACTATTGGAGGATTCAAATTCCCTCTTCCTTTAGTCAAAAACAAATATGAAATTCTTATTGTTGGGGAGATGCATATCCCCGTTGAGGTAACTTAGTGTTATATGAAAATTCTTTGGTTTCATGCCATTCAAAAATAGTTTGTTAATAAGACTTGATCAACCTTATTAATGGATTCTTTTTGAGGGGCATGTGGTCGATGAATTTAGTAAGCACAATTTTCTGTACCTATCTTTTGCTTTCTATTATTTATAGCTAATAAAGTAAAAATTCCATGATGATCCTATTTTCTGAATTATCTGTGCAATAAAAAGTGGCCCAAAAATAAAAGTTCTCGGAATGCCCTGAAAATTTAGTATGATTTTTCCAGAATATTTAAGAGTTTTTGGCACGGAACACACCCCAGGGGGTGCACCTGTGAGCCACAAGCTCACAAGGCATGGCCACCCCTGGGCGTGCCTAGCAGGCTTGTGGGTCCCACAAGGGCCCCCTCACTTATGCCAGCCACCCATTGCCTTCTTCTTCCTCCAGAAAAAATCATCCTTGCTCCCAAGCCCGTGCTGTTGCTCATTTTGCAGTGATTTTCAATCTCCTTGCTTGGAACTCCGTTTTTGAAATTGTTTTAGGAGATTACTCCTTGGTATGTGACTCCTCCAATGCTCCAATTAGTTTTTGTTCTAGTGCTTTATACTTTGCAAATTTTTTCTGCTGTGGTGACCATGTTTATGAGCTTGCATGTTGAATTTGTATGGCCCAAAGTACTTTTGATGCATGATATAGCCTCTAGATACTTGTGGGAGTAGTTGCTATCAATTTTGTTGAGTTTCGTTCACTTTTATTTTGAGTTACTAAAAAATTCAGAGGAAGAAAATGTTTAGGAAGATGTTCCATCGTGGTTCCTCGAGCAAGAGTGCTCCAAGACCCGTAATATGTGAGCCAGACCTTGAACCGCCGCGGGATGCTTCAGTGGAACCATGCGAATGGCCATCTGATTCCTTCATGATCCGAGCCGGCATCAAGGAAGAGTTTGATATGTATGTGCGCAATGCCAAGCTCACAGACTTCTTAACAGATAAGTTCCATCAATACCATGACCTTACTCATTCCTTTGTGCGGAAATTCAAGTATGTACCTCACCGCACCTCTCATGATGTCATCTTCAAATTATATGAAAAACCTTTTCGAATGTCCATTGAGGAGTTTTGTGATGCTTGTAGAATTCCATTTTGGGGGACATGTACTGAACCTCGTAGAGAAGATTGTAATGAATTTCTCAGGAACATTACTAGGGGTGAAACTAAGGGCATAACGCAAGCTGCCATGGGGAGCATTCACTTTCCTGCTATACATTATTTTGCCCTATTCATAGGTAGATGCATCAATGGTAAACAGGACCCTAGTCATCTATGCACTCCAGATTTGAGCATTCTTAAGAGTGCCGTATTAAGAGATAGACATTTTAACATTGGTGCCATCATTGCTCGTCGCTTGCACAAAAATGCCCTAGTTGGTGATCTTTTTGGTGGAATTTATGCCACTCGCTTAGCTGCGCATCTTAATGTGCCCATACAAGAAAATGACACTTTATTGCCACCCAGTTATTTAGATTATGAGGCCATGGAACGTCATCAGTTCCTTGAAAGGAATGACCCACCGCTTCGTTACAGGCTAATCTTTAATAGGCGTCGTTTTATCCATATTACTTTGCCTGTTCCTGCCTTCTTTAACTTCCAGGAAAAACAAAGATACTTTATACTTGAGGAGGAGGCTGAGGAGTACGACAGGGCGGCAGCGACCGCTCGGCTCAACGAGGTAGCTCGTCAAGCTATGGCCGCTGCACTCTAGTACAACCTGAACTACCACCACGGGTATTATCCAGGGAAGGAGCAGCCATAGAACAACTTAGGCCAAAAGCCTAAGCTTGGGGGAGTACGTATTTCTCACCGACATTACATTCATGTGCTACACATTCATTTCAGCTGTCGGTGTTCATCCTTTTTCATTGTATTATCCATGTTAGTGTTATTTTCGCTTTCTTCTTGTGTGTTTGATAAATTTCGAATATCCAAAAACATTTGTCGCTTCTTTTCGGTTTTTATTTCTTCTTTAGTTAGTTTGTAGTATTAAAAGAAAACCCAAAAAGATTTCTCTTTTCTTCTTTTGCTCGTTGGGAATTGTCCCATGTAAATAGTTTTTATCGTTTTGTTTTTCTTCTTTAATTTGTTTTCTTCAGAAAAACCAAAAACTCCCAAAATATTTCAGTGTGTTTCTCTGAATTTCTTTTCTTTTGTTGAGTGATCGTAGGGAGAAGACCAAGATGGAAATGTTGAGTGTCTCTCATATGCTTTATTGTTCAACTAACAAAGAGCCACCATTACCTTGTCTTTTCTCCTTTGAATAAATGTTTGCAGATTCCAGCTTAGTCCATGACACACTTGCACTATTACTATTATCACCTCATTCGGTCATGGAAGTGAACGACAATAATGACGATATTTGATGAAGTGATTGCGGTGAAGAAAAGCTGGTATGAACTCTTCTTGTTTTTTTCTTTGTACATACGTTTAACTCAGTATTCATGATTCAGCATTATTATGAGTAAACATGTTTGTGATGACAATTAGGGATTATAGTTGCTCATGCCATGCTTAAATAGCTAGGAGTGGATAATGATTTATCTTGTGTGTCAACATGCATTAAAATGGTTATGATGTAGTATGTTAGTATGGTATCCTCCTCTGAGTAATTCGAGTGGCTTGATTTGGCACATGTTCACACATGTAGTTGAATCAAAACCAACATAGTCTCCACGATATTTATGTTTAGGGTGCTTATATCCTACTCATGCTCGTATTCAATGTTAATTATTCGCAATGCATGTCTATGACCGTTTTTTGCTCTCTGGTTGGTCGCTTCTCAATCTATTTGCTAGCCTTCGCCTGTACTAAGCGGGAATTTTGCTTGTGCATCCAAAATCCTTAAACCAAAGTTGTTCCAGATGAGTCCACTATATCTACCTATATGCGGTATTACCCTGCCGTTCCAAGTAAATTTGCATGTGCCACCTCTAATCATTCAAACGAACATCTGTTTTGTGTGCCCATACCGCTCATGGAGCGGCAGGGGGAGTTCATTATCTTCCATGCTAAGTGGGTTATGCTCAGATGAGTGTTTATTCACTTGATCATTGCACGAGAGAGGCTGGTAATTGGGATGCCCAGTCCTGTAATAAAAATAAAAATTATATAATGCAACAAACTCCCCTGGAAAGTTGTTGGTATGGAGGGCACCCATGAATTCGGCTAGCCATGGCTTGCGTTGGTATGGTGGAGGGGGAGTAAACTTTACCTTTCCACTTGGGAACCGCCTATAATGTGTTTAGCATGGAAGATATTGAAAAGCCTCGGTCGTAACGTTGACAGGAAAAGCATACCTCTCAAAATTATTTTCATCTCTGATTTAAGCTTCGAGCTCTGGCACCTCTGCAAATCCATGCTTCCCTCTACGAAGGGTCTATCTATTTACTTTCATGTTATTTTACTTTTATTGTTGAGCCATCACCTTCTTGTTCAAGCACCAGTTGGAGAGCACTATTGCCATTTTTATGCATTGAGTATAGTTAATGTTGGGTGTGACCATGAATGGATATCTTCTACCCTGAATTATAATGTTTAGTCGCTGCTTGAACCGCCGAGGTGCTCTGCATTTATGTTTTGCGGTCTCAGAAAGGGCTAGCGAGATACCATGTTATCATATTGTATCATGACTGTTTTGACAAATTGTTGGCATACGAGATATATTGTTATTACTCGCTAGTTGGTTATGTTATTGCCATGAGTAAATGTGAGACCTAAGTGTTATCATTCATATGGTTAGCTCATAATCGTTGCTGAAAACTTGGATGCTAGTTAAGTATATATACAGATAATAAGAACAAAAGAGTTTGTAAAAGTTTTTCTTTGTCACTTTCAGTTTATCAACTAAATTGCTTGAGGACAAGCAATGACTTAAGCTTGGGGGAGTTGATACGTCCCAAACATATCTACTTTTCCAAACACGTTTGATCTGGTTTTGGACTCTAATTTGCATGATTTGAATGGAACTAGCCCGGACTGACGCTGTTTTCAGCAGAATTGCCATGGTGTTATTTTTGTGCAGAAATAAAAGTCTCAGATTGAGCTGAAAATTTATGGAGAATTATTTCAGAATATATAAAAAATACTGGCGAAAAGATCTACTGGAGGGGGGCCACCCAGGAGCCACAAGCTCAGGGGCGCGCCTACCCCCCAGGGCGCGCCCCCAGGCTTGTGGGTCTCTGGCAGCTCCGGCAACCCTAACTCCAATGCCCTATATACCTATTCATGGAGAAAAAAATCAGAGAGAAAAAATCATCGCATTTTACGATACGAAGCTGCCGCCACCTTCTGTTCTTCATCAAGAGGGCTGATCTGGAGTCCGTTCGGGGCTCTGGAGAGGGGGATTCGACGCCGTCATCATCATCAACCATCCTCCATCACCAATTTCATGATGCTCACCATCGGGCGTGAGTAATTTCTTCGTAGGCTTGCTGGACGGTGATGGGTTGGATGAGATTTGTCATGTAATCGAGTCAATTTTGGTAGGGCTTGATCCCTAGTATCCACTATGTTCTGAGATTGATGTTGCTATTACTTTGCTGTGCTTAATGCTTGTCACTAGAGCCCGAGTGCCATGATTTCAGATCTGAACCCTTTATGTTTTCATGAATATATTTGTGTTCTTGATCCTATCTTGCAAGTTAAATGCACCTATCTATAAATACGTGTTATGATCCGCATACCCCAAGGTGACAATAATTGGGATTCTTTCCTATGATTACCGTAGTTTGAGGAGTTCATGTATTCACTAAGTGCTAATGCTTTGTTCTGGTTCTTAATTAAAAGGAGGCCTTAATATCCCTTAGTTTCCTTAAGGACCCCGCTGCCACGGGAGGGTAGGACAAAAGATGCCAGGCAAGTTCTTACTATAAGCACGTATGACTATATACAGAATACATGCCTCATTTCATTGATGAATTGGAGCTATTGTGTATCACTCTAGGTTGTGACTGTTATATGATGAATGTCATCGAACATAATTATCCATCACTGATCCAATGCCTACGCTTTTCGCATATTGATCTTTGCTAAGTTACTTTGTTGTTGCTGCTGTTACAATCACTACAAAACTGCTACTGTTACTGTCTTTGTTACTATTACTACTGTTACTATTGCTGTCAAAACTATCATACTACTGTCCTACTAAATACTTTGTTGCAGATATTTTGTTCTCTAGGTAGGTTGAATTGACAACTCAACTGCTAATAATCACAAATATTCTTTGGCTCCCCTTGTGTCGAATCAATAAATTTGGGTGAAATACTACCCTCGAAGACTGACGCGATCCCCTATACTTGTGGGTTATCATGGTGCCCCCTCCTCCCCCTCCAACCTACATATACTAGAGGTTTTGCACCCTTTTCTACACAAGTTTTTGAGCCTCCTCTAGTTATCTAGTTCTAGTTCTAGTTGGTCCTAGTTGATCAATTAGAGCTAGGCCTAGATCCTCTAATCCTCATAATTAGAAGCCCAGTGTGGTTCTAATCTCCACCCTCTAATTCTCCAGCAATGATTAGCTCTGGACGGCGAAGCGCTGCTGGATCATGAAGACCGTACGCTTGCAATCTATGAGGAGGCCGTGCTTTCAGTCTTACGTTCGAGGGATCATTCATCGATGGTTCAACAGACTCCAAGAACAAGCTACACCAACTCGTCTTCTTCCGCTGCTACTCGGATTGGGTAACAATCCGGTACAAACCTTTATTGCATCTTCATAGTGTTCCTGGTTGATCATAGGGAATTTTTTTTTGTTTTCTACTACGTTTCGCAACACTCGTGATAAACAAGTTGCTAAAATTATGGGTGTAGATAGGGTAGACTAAAATCTCAATGCTTTGGAGGATGACTTCATAAAGGAAATTATCGAGGATAGAGCATTCAGTTCAAAGAAAGAAAAGCCTGTTGTACTAGTGGAGACGGTTGATGAGACTGTGAAGAGATGTTCTGGCTCTCCATTAGCCACAACAACACTGGGCTCTGTACTTTGTACCAAGACTAGTGTGATAGAATGAAAAGTTGGATCACCTAGAACCAACATTTGCATTGGGGAAACTGGAATTTTGCCAATACTGAAGCTTAGCTACAATGACTTGCCAACATATATGAAACAATGTTTTGCTTTCTACGTTGTGTTTCCCAAATATTACAACATCAATGTGGAGAAGCTGATCCAACTATGGATTGGAAATGGCTTTATCCCAGTCCCAGAACACAAGGAGGATAGTCTTGAAACCATTGGAAAACATATTTTTGATGAGCTAGTCTCAAGGTCATTCTTTCTGGATATAGAGAAAAGTAAAGAAAAATGGGAATATTATTCCAGAACTTACATGTAAAATCCATGTCTTATGCATGATATTGCAATGCTTGTTATGGAAAAGGAATGTGTTGTTGTAACTATGGAACCAACTAAACCGAGTGGCTTCCTGATTCAGCTCGACATTTGTTTTTGTCATGTCAAGGTACATAAGGGAGTTTGAATATTTCTGTGGGTAAAATGTGCAACCTCTACAGAGTGTAAAACTATTCGAATAGCTGTTGTCCATAGTCAAGGATAGTTGGAATGACCACGCTTTTCCTATGTCCATAAGAACTGGCTTAGATGATAATCGTGACGTGCGAATGATGATAATGATTATGTGGTACCGAGTATTGAAATTATGAGACGAGATGATGAAGTTGATGTTCAACATAATTTGTTTATGTTGATATCTGTAAGATGAACTATGGTGGTACGGAGACGATGTGTTTTTTTTTCAAAAAAGTAGGTCATGTGCATTCAAAACCAGCTTTCCACAAATTGCTAAACATAATGTAGAAGCTTACCTTTGTATAGAGCCTTGCATATATAATCTGCTATTACTCTCTTTGGGTCGCTTGCGAGTACATTCAAAGTACTCTCCTGGCTTGTCCATGGCTATTAACTTGGCCATGGATGGAAGACATAGGATATGAAGAAGAGTTCTTCAACGATGCCCCTGCGAACTAGGACGCTTCCCCAGTTAGCTTGTCTGTAAGATTATGGCTTGCTATGTGGGTATAAAAAGTATCTAAAAGTGGATGATAATAGAACGAAACAATCAAAAATTGTAGATACGTTTGAGACGTATCATCAATTCCCCCTCCAAATGTTTTTCGGAGGCTAGGGTTCTATGTTCTGGATGAGTTTCTGGAGTGTGTGCGTCTGATCCCTGATCCTTTTGCAATACGTGGAACTAGTCGATCAGGAGGAGGTGACGGCGGCTGGTACGAGCGCGTGTGCTCGTACCAGACGCCGTCGATCTCCCTGGGCACCCTGTGTAGGCCAGGCTTCTCCCAATTTCCTTCATTCTTTTATGGTAATGATTTATCACATTGAGTTTACGTTATTTGATCACCCTTTACTGATGTTCTCTCGTCAATGCTCCAAATACTTCTGAAAACACATCTTGAGGAAAATTGACAGAAAGAAGTGGGCGAACGTGATGAAATCCAAAAATGCCTAAGGTGTAGGCACAAAATAAAACGTAAAATCATCATATAATTTGGACTCTTCAGAATTCATATCCATCATCACCAACATCTATCCCCTAGACTATGGGTTCTTGGAAGTGGCCATGATGTAATCTCCCTTTTGATGTTCAATACAATAGCCATACGAGTTGCCCTACATGATTATAGTTTATTTCGTTTATTCTTTGTGGATGATGTTGATCATGTGATGAATTATTATTTTTATGTTTAGATTCGTGGATGCCTTTATGTTTGATCTATAGATGTATATATCCCTCATATAGCTTGCTTACACTTGGCCAGTTTAGATCGATAATCAATAGTGGTAGAGGTGTGCATTAGTTCGGTTAAATCTTGTTAGTAGGGTACCGCAGTGACAGAACGTGGAAAGGGCTTGTATTAAATTGTTGCCATTAAGGATAAAGGTTTATTAGAGGATAAAATTCAGTCCCTTAAATAAAAGTATGCCATATTTCTCAAAGCAAGTACATGTGTTTAGACTTAAAGTCCATATGGTGAAGAGGGATCTCTATCAACGTTCGGGATATTTAGCTATAAGATGCAGAGGGTATATTTGTCTAATAGTATTTGGACGTACGACCTATAAAGAATCAACACATCCATATGTTTTGCATGAGCATGGATATTTCATTATAACCATCACATGATTATGTTACTTACCGCACTTCTATATATCGGAGAGATGCACCTAGTGAATGAATGAACCCCGGTCCAGGTTTTAACATAAGAATCACCTTCCAACCACCGTTACATGCATTTTTATTCTTATTTTTTTCTATTTCGAAAATAAAAAATTATATTATCCACCACATTATCTTTTAATTACCTTTTGCAAGTAGCAATACTAGCAAGGATTGACGTCCTTGTGAGCTCTATTGGTGGCACAAGTGAAGTTTTAATTGTGTTGCAAAACATAACCACTATTGTAAGAACATAGTTGCCTCCACGGAATTATACCTTGGTTTCTCATTGAAGCAAAATTTGCAACCAGCTACAAACACCTACACCGGGAAGCCCAACAAAGCTATGCCAGCAAGCTGAGGGGAAGCATTACGAGTGAATTGTGAGGTGGCAGGTAACAACGAATGCCTGAGACCACTCTTCACTGCTGGTAGGGAGTGGAAAACTTAAAACACAGGACATCAGAGCGATCTACAGCGAAGTGCATGCTACCCTGTATGTTGCAGCAATCATGCGAAGCGCAGAGGCATGATGCCAAGCTGCATTGCTGGCGTCAAAGTACAGTGCGCCTAGATGCACAAATGGTTCGGGCCTTGGCCTTCGGCCAATGACTGGAGATGATCCCGCTAGGATCATCATTCCAGCACATGCTTGCTCCATTATGGGCGCCAACTATCACGGGGATTTTGCGGCAATACGCATGATTTGGGGATTATGTCGAGGCAAGGTACATGTGGAGGATCTAGGTATGGAATTTCACAACGTGGAGGTTTTACCCTGCTTTGACCGCCTGTTCTAGGTGTAGTACCCTACTCTTGCTTGTATGTTTTCTCTCTTGTGTGAGTCAAGCGATTACAAAAGATTTGTCTAGCTTTTATACTTGAGTGAACCTTTCTATGTATCGTGCCCTTTTCGCCTTAGATATCACGGTGAGAAGGTCAGAGTTACAAGGGTTGGTATGAGCCATGATATAATAATGGCCATAATGGAGGCAGTTACTGGTAGAATGACCACATCACCACAAGAGAGGTCTTGATGGCACCGTGGGTAAATATTTCGTCTTGATCGATCATGTCTTGGTCTAGTCGGACGGAAACTTTGGTGTTCAGCCCGATGTGCCTTGTTCATGCCGGCCCAGCTGAGTAATTCTCCTGAACAATATTTGGGTCTCTAATATTTCATTGAGGATTTTTTACTCTTGCAGGTTGAAGACTCCTAGGCTGTAGGACGTGTAGGGTGAGGAATCAACTTATGATCTACCACTAGAAAGTTTGTGAAGGCTTGGAGGCCACCTCAAGGTGTATCACTAGTGTGTTGCGAATCACCTTTTCGCAGTGATATCTTAAGGAGAATTGGGTAAGCCTTCGTGGTGTTGATGTGCCTTCGTGATAACACCCATCCCTCCAGTGGTGACTAGCTTCCTTTCAAGAAAGTGAACATGGCGATACATCCTCATCTTTGTTGTCTCCGGTTATCTCTGACAGTACTCCTTACTTTTGGTTTATTTTGGCCACATGACCTTGCATTCAGTATAACTTGTTTGACTAGTTATATTGTGTTGCTTATTTCAGCGCAATAATTTTTTAGGCACATCTTTATATTCCACGTTGCCTAACTTGCTAATAATGTATTAAAATTTGTAATTGTACCTGTTCACCCCCTCTAGGTCCATCTCGATTATTCCACACGTTTCATTACCATGCCATTGAGTGTCAGTTGAGTACGGGATACACAAGTACGACATTGCGTGTGTCATGATGTACCATCTCATGTCCCAACACTTGATATCTTTATGTTATTATATTTCACGATGTTAATCATCTTTGTTCTCCCTTAAATTGCGATAATTAATTCAATTTATATACAAAGTTTGGATGAGACTAGAATTTTTATCAAATATGCACCTGCCTAAGTAGTACTATCTCTTTTTCGATTTAGTACGCACACATGTATCTCTAGATCGACAATTCACCAACATAACATATGAGTTACATGTTAAAAAATCAAGATTGTAATGACTGCCAACCGTTATATTTTTAAGGGTAATTATCGAAAGTATGCATGCATTGACCCCTTCCATTCTCACGAGCCCTCTCTCGTGTGATTGGAGCAATGCACTACAAACACATGCATATATGACGAAGTTGCTGATGTCACTAAAGATTCCACCTATTTAACATAATTTTTTTTTGCAGATCAAGATGTTGTTCCGATTCAAAATCTGATTTCACCATTAAATCCGTCATCACGAAATTTTCAAAACTAGATCTCATGTTGGTATGTTTCAAAGACTTTTTTGGTTCAAAAGTTACCATGTTTGGGCTATGTAAGTTACCACGTCCGAGCTACGTAAGTTACCATGCTATTTACAAGGACTAAGATAAGAAATTTACCACACCTCCGGTGTGTATATTACCGTATTATTTACACACAAAAAGGTTATCTGGGGTATGTTTTTCAACAACTTTTTTGGCGCAAAAGTTCACGGCGCATGTATGTCAGTTATCAGTTCTATGATGTGTTTATTACCATGCTATTTACACAGAAGTAACCAAGGGCATGTTTTCAACAACTTCTTCCCCAATACAAAAAGTTAAAATGGTGTTTGTACATGAGTTACCATCTCATGTCCCAACACTTGATATCTTTATGTTATTATATTTCACGATGTTGTTTACACAGAAGTTATCAGGGATATTTTTTCAACAACTTTGTCCTCCGGATCAAATTTAACATGCTGTTTTTACGTAAGTCATCAGGTATGCTGTGCATATAGAACCATGCCATTTATACAAAATTAGTAGGGGTACATTTCAACATCTTTTTCCCCAATGTCAAAGTAACCAGACCCTGGGTACGTAAGTCACAAACCCTTCAGTGCGTGAATTATCGTGCTATTTACAGAAAAGTTACCCGGGGGGGGGGGTATGTTTCAACAATATTTCCCCTGTCAAAGTTTCTGAGGCCCGCGGTACATAAGTTGTCAGGTCCGTGTTGCATAAATTACCATGCTATTTACACAGAAATTACCGGGGTATGGTTCAAAACTTTTTTCCTGAGTCAAAAAAACCATGATGTTTGTACCTAAGTTATCAGCACAGAAGTAACAGGTAACTTCCACTTAGTCCATTTCCTACCTCTCTAACCACATCTCCCGTAGATGCGTCATCGACCACATCAGTAACACCATCCTCACACTATCGGAATCGACACCTATGCCGACGGCCCAGGCCGTCGGCATAGCCCGGAATACCGTCAGCATACCAGTACGCCGACGGCAGCCGTCGGCGTAGCGCCGTCGGTAGCATATTCGACGGCGTAGCGCAGCTAGCCGTCGGCATACAAAGGCCGTCGGCGTACATACTATGCCGACGGCATCCTACATATACGCCGACGGTCTTGAGCCGTCGGCAACATTCCTCGCCAAACGGCGTCCGGCGCCGTCACCGTGAAGACGCATATACGCCGACGGCTTTGCCGTCGGCATAGACCAGGCACGTGGCGGCCACTGGTGCTTCGCGGGCGTTCCTGGGCGCATCTATGCCGACGGCAAAGCCGTCGACATAGACCCGACACGTGGCGGCCACTGGTGCTTCGCGGGCGTTCCTGGGCGCATCTATGCAGACGGCAAAGCCGTCGGCATAGACCCGACACGTGGCCGCCACTGGTGCTTCGCGGGCGTTCCTGGGCGCATCTATGCCGACGGCTTTGCCGTCGGCATAGACAGGACACGTGTCGTCCACTGGTACTTCGAGGGCATCCCTGGGCACATCTATGCCGACGGCCAGGCCGTCGGCATAGTTTCTGTCAATTTTTTTCCTCCCCCCATTTTTAATTTCAATTTCAATTCAATTCAAAATAAGAGATATATAGCAGGTATATATATGCACATATCAACACACATCCACAAACATCCTCATAATAACACACATCACATCCACAAATATATATATGCATATATGAAACATCCGCCATCACATCCACACATCCACAAATCCACCATCACATTCACACATCCACAAATCCACGATAACATCCGGAAAACCAATAAGAGAACCACAATTCTCACATGAGTATCTAGCTAAGAGGAGCACAAGGCTTAAGAGCCAGAAAATCAACCTCTACGGCCAAGGTCGTCACCGCCAAGTCCGGCCATGCCCAAGTCGTCACTGCTACCGGCAGTGCTACCGCCTCGGTGGATCGGAGTGACCGGCTCGGGAGTGATGTGACGACCGGCACCACCACAAACGGATGATCCACCGGTTGCCTGGATGTTTGAAAAGACATGTTCATTGGGTGTTATTGTGTTGAATAAACAGTAAGCGGTGGTTCAATAGTTTAGAGTTTGGGGATATACTAACCGCCGTTGTCCCTGGTTGTTGTGCTATAAAGTCCTCAAAGCTAAGCAGCACTGGTGCTGGTCCTGGAGGTGGTGGTGGTGGTTCCAGTGGAGGAGGAATCGTGCCGTTCCTCATGCTCTCATAACAAAGCTAAGCAAACACGAATGTCAGAAGAAATGGAAGTGCAAGTATGGAAATGAAATGAAAGGGGCTAAACTGACCGTCATCATGCGAGAGTTGTGCTCATGGAAGGCTGTAAATCTCGTGCTCCATGCGAGTGTGTCCTGGCGTGTGTACTCCATGTAGGCCTACAATATGATGTGATGGAACTCATTAAACATCTCAATGCGGAAAATAAAGTGAGCAATGAAGATAAGAGGGGAAAATACTTACAGAGTTTTGCTCGGCTAGGAGGGACCGTGGCTGCGCGGTGGTCGTGCTCGTGCGTTGTCCCAGGCTCGGGTCGCTAGCTCGAAGCTGTGTGAAGGAGACAGAAGGAGTGATCACAGCATCCAGAACCGGCTGGTGACCATGAGCCTTCGGCCCCATGCCAACCACCACCCTGTCATCCAAAGGCGCCGCGATGGGGTCAGGTGTGTCAGGATGTAGCTTCAGATAGGCCTCAGAGTAGTCCTTCTTCTTCTCCGCGGTCTTGCCATAGTACTTGGCCTCGCCAGGCTTGGGCTTCCTCCGCGTATGGGCGATCTCCCACGCCTCCATGTGTGAGAGCGGCCGCTTCAGTTTCTCCTCCTGCACCAACAAACAAAGGTTAGTCATACATAAGAAAGTGACGGTAAATAAAAGAAGAAGGTTGTTTAATGAGGTTAGTCATACATGAAGTGTCTTGTGGAGAAAGTGGTTCCGGTTTCCCTGAGCATGTACTCCCTCCTTCCCTCGGTTAGCCTTGTTTTTCTGGCTCGTAGCCGCCCAGGCTTCATCCGCCCCACACCACCGATCCACCAATGCCGCCTAGGACTCCTCGTTTCCATAACACCAATTTGGACACACCTACAAAACGAAATCATAATGGCATGTCTAACACGAAACGATGAAATTTACCACAAACGTCGGAATGAAAAATCTTTTATACTTACCGCCAAGTACTCGTGCCTCTCCAAGGAAATGCCCCCCCCGCCTTTGCATCTTCCTTGGTCAACTTCTCACCGAGATATTCGTGATGGTATTGCGTGATGGCCACCCAGCGCACCTCGTACTGCATCTGGCGGGCCTTCTTCTTCGCTTGGCGCAGCACGATCTCATCGGCAGTGGCCTTGTGCTCCTGAAGAACTCGATAGTATTTCTACAATCATTCATGAAACCAGAATGGAAGAAGCCATGAGTTAAATCATTCATGAAACAAGAATGGACTTGTGCTTTTGAAGAAAACTCACCCAAAAACTAGTGATCACGGCCTTAGCATGGGTCACATGCTCCGCGTGGGGGGCCGCTTCCCAGTGCTCCCAGGTCGTGGCCAAAACCCGAGTGTCCGGGCGGCTGACTGGATCCGTACAGTACAGGCCCGGCCAGTACTCCTTCAGCAAGACGGTGATGATGCCGTTGGGAACACGGGCCCCTTTAGGATGTTCCCAGTTACTGCAAAAGACACCAAGAATGAAAATATTTGCATGTGACAAGCAAAATAAAGAAAAATATAAGCATGTGACAAGCAAAAGAATTAAATTATTATTGAAATTTTTAAGTCGCACTTACTCTTTCCCCTTGGGCTGAATGAGCCACTTCTGCTCCTCGGTAGCTGGAATCTGCTTTGGGAGCTTTGCGTTACCACGCAGCCACCCCTTGCTGCTACCATCACCCCCGCCACCACCATCACCCCCGCCTGCCCCCTCGTCCTCCTCGCCATCACCATCATCCCCGCCTGCCCCCTCCTCCTCGTCGCCACCACCATCCTCCTCGTCTGCCCCCTCCTCCTCGTCCCCACCCCCCACCTGAACCTCCTCCTCATCCTCCTCACCCCCCACCTGAACCTCCTCCTCCTCCTCCTCCTCGGCAGAAGGTACCTCACTAGAGGAGGGCCTCGAAGACACCACCCCTAAGTCGGAGAGGGTGCGCTCTTTCTGGCCGCGACCCCCCTAGTGGCTCTTCCCCCACCCCCTCGCCCTCCAGGGGCTCTCCTCCCGTCCCCTCCTCCTCTAGCGGCACCTCTCCCTCCTGAACCTCCCTCTGAGGAGTCATCCTCACGTAGCCGAGGGGTAACCGTACGTGCTCGACCACTCCGACTAGCACGGCCGACGACCTTGCGTATGAAACCCGCGCCGTCGGCCTTCCCCTTGCCCATGGTCCACAAACCTGCATTGAAAAGAGAATAAACAATTAGTACATTAATAATGAAGGAAATAGCATAATAATAAGGACTAATAAACATATTAAAAAGTAAGCATAAAAATGCATGTTCCTAAACCATAGAAAAAAAAGACATGAAACGTACATCTGCTAGAACCCATACGAATCATCACTGTTGTAACCGATTTCTCGCTCAGTCTCATCATCACTATCAATCATATCATCTTCGTTGTCTGACGGAGGTGGAGGCTCTTCCTCGTCGTCAGCGTCTTCGTTTAACTTTTCTAGCATAAGTATGTCATTTTCATTGACAATGGTCTCACCATCATTCCATGCATCGTCATCGTGGGGATCCACATCATCATTCCGTGCACCCAATGGTCCAGCGTCACCGTTTCTGACCACATCATCATCAGGTTGCTCTTGATAGAACAATCCCTCGTATGTCATGGGGTTAATGTTGTAGTAATCGTCTTCATTCGGGTCCGGTAGCTTACCACGTGGCCTCGGGCGCTATGAGAGTGATGTTTTGCTGCACCAAAGATGATACTACAGAGAATGTAACATATGGCAATCTATTCAAACAAATGCATATGCCATTTTTTCCCACAGATGGCAATTCATATTTTTTGTGCTTGTTCAATTTTGCATTGTCATATATTTCCTACTAGTTGTACTCCATGTTTTTTCATAAACAATTTTCTGTTTTTGCCATGAAAATTTCTGTTTTGTTTTGCCATGGGAAATACAAGCATGTCAAATACTGAAGTCATCTCATGTCAAATTAATAATGGCATTAGAGACATATAATTTGAAAAACAAATCATGATCATGTAATTTTTGCTTCGGCAGTAACATACATTCATATAAGAACCCTAGGCATCACTACAATCCCATACATCAATCTCCAACATTATACATGAAGGCAGGGAGCAGCAGCACAACAGCGGCAGCAGCGAGAGGGGAGCGGTAGGGTGGCGGGGGAGCTCACCGAGGGGGCAGCAGGGGAGCTCACCGAGGGAGGCGGCCGGTGCCGGGGCGGGGTGGCGTCGTGGCGGCCGGTGGCGGGGCGGGAGCGGGCGCAGTAGAGGGGCGGCCGGTGTGGGGGCGTGCTGGGGTGGGGGCGGGGCGGGGGTGGGGGGGCGCCCGGCGGCGTGGAGATGGCGGAGACGGCGGTGTGGAGGTGGCCGCGGCGTGGAGACGGCGGCGTGCTGGGGTGGGGGCGGGGCGGGGGCGGGCCGGGGCGGGGGTGGGGGGGGCGCCCGGCGGCGAGGCCGGGCCGAGGAGGCGGCGGCCGGTGCGTGGGCCGGGGAGATCGAGGGAGGCGGCGGCCGGTGCATGGGAGAGGGAGGCGGCGGCGGGTCGCGTGGGAGGAGGGAGTGCGGGCGCGCGCGGAGCAGAGGAATGAGTGGAGGCTGAACGGCTACGGGCGGATAAGGAAGCTCTATGCCGACGGCAGCCGTCGGCATAGATGAGGGGCCACGGCGCCACGGCGCCGCGGATCGATGACGTGGCGGAGGGATATATGCCGACGGCAGCCGTCGGCATAGATGAGGGGCCACGGCGCCGCGGATCGATGACGTGGCGGAGGGATATATGCCGACGGCAGCCGTCGGCATAGATGAGGGGCCACGACGCCGCGGATCGATGACGTGGCGGAGGGATATATGCCGACGGCAGCCGTCGGCATAGCCGTCAGACCCACGCGTCAGGGCTGTGCCCGAGTGGATAAGAAGAGCCTATGCCGACGGCTTTGCCGTCGGCAAATAACTTGATCTGTTTTCTATTTTTTTTCTTGTTTTTAAGTTTTTATTATATTCCCAAATTAATTTTTCATTAACTTAAATAAGCCTTATCTAAACATAAACATACATAAATTATATATCGATTTGGTGTAGAATTTTCCATAGATTATGAATATGTGGTTTGTATTTGTTTTCAAATATGTTATTAATGTGACATCATGTTCTTTTGCATATAGGTCCCTATACTTTACTGAAATCACAAAAAACTGATACTTTGTATTTGTTCATTTTTACATTTTCTATACCTTCACTTGTTTTGTTCTGGACCTCAATTCCAATCGGTTGCACTCTGTTGGATGTCACGGTTGCTTTCCTTTTCCTTCCATGCTCCCATCCTCCAATCAGAGCGCCGTTTCTTCTGAGGGAGAAGAGACGGTCTTTCACTCGGAGCAGTGGACTGGTGGAGTGACCAAGTGAATAGCTAGGCTAGTGTTTTCGAGGGCCGTGCTGGGTCCAACCCACCGCAAGATTCCCTCCGTGCCTACCCGAAGTGGCCGTTTCCATCCTCCGTGTGACGGCGGCAGCGACGTCGGTGAGGGGGGTCACCCCACGGAGCCGCGTGCCGGGTGCTTACACCCGTCACCACTCTTCCACACGTGTAGGAGGGCCCGACGCAAAACCTCGCGGCATAGCTACCCCCCAAAGTCCCCCGTCCCGTCAAACCCTGACCCCGTCCGGTGAAAGTCAAAGGGGTAGATCTTAGTGAACTTAGGGTACTCTCACAGAGGTCTATGTTTGCCCACCTACTTTCACTAAAGTCTACATTTCATCCCTGAGAGGGGCTGCCGGCTGACATGGCTAGGTCTTTTTACTGCCCACATAAGAGCCACTTGGCAGTTCTAGTTACCCGTTCTTTTAACTTAGTTCCTCTTCCTCCTCCCACATTGGACACGACCGGTGTTATCGTTTCCTCTTGCAATGCTGTAATGATGAGCGGCAGCATCAACACTAGCCGACAAGCCCCGGAGGATGGTGCCTCCCAATTGTGTAAGGCTGGTAGGTGCATGTCATCACCGTCCATGAGTTTGAAAACGGCAGCATGGTGGCTTCCGATTGGGCTCTGGTTGCACACAAGACTCTGTGCAGACGCTGAAAGCATGCGACTTCTATGGCGTGCAGTAGTTTGTCCATTGAGATGTACTCCTCATAGTCGGTCATATTGTCGTAAAAAACAAAGAGGGATGAATGACACAATAACCATCTATCTATCTTTATCTATTATATATTAATATCACAAGACAGAAAAAATAGAGAGATATGCTAGAAATTCTCACAAAAAGCAAAACATATGGTCCTAGATCTGTTTTTTAGAGGTCTTAGATCTGGTTGACCATCTCTTTATTAGTAGATAAGAACCATTAGGTTTGTATAATCACACCTAAAAAGATCATACCCACTAGATCTATATTATCATACCTAAACATATCGCATCCATTATATCTTCATATAGTTCTACCTAAAAAGATCATAACCGTCAGACTAAGATAATTAACCATATTATCCGCAAAAAAAAAGATAATTAACCATACTTGAGCAGATCATATCCATCAGATCTAAATACTTGTAGTACCTACATATATAGTCGCAGCCATTATATCTAAATAATCATAGTAGTATTGGCATTGCAATGTACAAAGTTCCTTAGGAGTGATACATAAAACAGTGATCAGGCACCATTATGAGCATCGATGGATGAGAACACAAATACGTAATGGTTAATGAAAAACAAAATTTGAGAGCGTGCTGGTCATTTATGTGTTAATATTTTCAATTTCTATAAAAGATGAATACAATTGTATATGCAAGCAATAAACATGCGAGGAGGCCAGATTTTTTTTGATAAAAAAAAACAAAATAACCTGTATAGTCGTACACAAAAGATGGCAAATGGTCATAGGGTTTCAGACATACACTAGACAGCATACGACAATTAATCCAGCAAGCACGCGGATTACAAGTAAGTTTGGTCGGTACACTTGTAAACCGAATCAACAACTAACTGTGTAAACAGATCACTGACGAAAAATTAATCAATAGCATTAGATTTCATAAATAATATTCTACAATTTCTTTTTGTTATTTATTATTAAAATAATCATATATGTCCATACATAAAATAAAAGTCAATTTTGAATAAAAAGGGGTAAATATGAGGGAAAATATCTTTATCATAAGATAATAAAATACTTAACATTTTTTACGCAGTAAAGTACGATGACCTCGCATTTGTGAGGGACAGCATGCTGGTTTTAGAAGAACACTAACATAACAGTACGAGAATACAATATTTCAACATGTGCTGGCGGTGTATAGTTAATATAGATTTTTAATTTGCCTAATATGAAAATAGAGACACTTTTGGTAAATGAAGTAGTGAACGTAAAAAAATCACTAAGAAAATTCATGGCAATTGTCCCTTGTGTTGGTAGCACCGCCGTAGCAGTAACAATACACGGTCCTAGAGAAATTTAAGAAAAACTCCGAACCCTCTACTTCTTTGAGTAGATGTTGTGGTTCGGCAATTTGGTTTGTTTTAGGCCTGTCCCAATGCTTCACCATACTATCATGCATTTTACGTAAGCAAAAAAGATGATGTTGCATATTGTAATCAAGCATAAGAGAGGTTATAGCAGTATCATGTTACGATACAGTATCTTAGCACATGGAGCAAGAAAATTTAATGATTATCATATATCAGAAAAATGAAACCAATACCAGAACATCACGCCAATGATGATATAAGATTACCTAACAGAGTGATTGTAAAAATATGACGTTATGCGTCCTGGACAAAATAACAAATAGTTGAGTTCGTATATATGTCGCAGGGATCTAAAATGATTGTCTCTTTTGCTGAGAGCACACGAACTCATATTTTCACAATCACTCCATTGGATCAATGTTGAAAAGTTTATCAACTATTTTTTTTTCTTGAGGGCACATAAAATCATATTTTTGCAATCAATCTGTTAGATCATCTTACAGTCAAAGTGTTACGTCATTTTTATCATGAATTTTGGGAACTTCTACACCGTCAAAACCTTAGACCAGTAACCAACATTAATAGAAAATCCCTATCCTATACAGATATTGCATTTTTCATAGCATCGTATTCTTTGTGCTGATTTATTATGGCATGCAGATACAAGAGTCTGGAATCTTGATTCCGACTTGGAGGCAGGGAAAAAACTGCTGGCCAAACAAATTGGGACGAACAGTATTGCTTCCATCCAGAATGCTCCCAAGGTCCGTGAGCAACTCCGTGGTGGAGACGAAGACAGCTACACACCGCACAGTGTGCCGATCGGCCCTTACCATCACAATTGTTCATCTTCATGGATTGAAAAAGAAAAGCTGCGCTATGTCGGTTTCATGCAGAGTCTCTCCGAGAGATACAAGGGAGGTGGCCTTAATGGTCTAGTGGAAGAATTGGAGCCCGAAGCAAGGGAATGGTACGGCGGCGTGGTCTCCACCATGACGCCGGAAGAGTTGGCGAGGATGCTGCTGCACGATGGGTGCTACCTGCTGGGTTGGTTGGGGAACTATACGGACGCCCCTCAAGCATCATGCAACGACGACAACACGGTGTTTCGCGACATCCTTTACCTCATTGAGAACCAGATACCTTTCTTTGTTCTTGAGAGGATTCACGCGCGCGCCACAGGAGGTACCAGTTGTCTACTCCACTACATGGCAAGATATATCAAGCGTCTGCTGCAGGCTCAGCTCTACGTCGGCCCAGAGAAGCAGAGGCTGATGGAGCAGCCATGCCACCTGCTGCACCTAGTGCACACATACTTCCGTCCAACCAATTTGCTGCCGTCTACTGATCCGGAACCGCCGAGGCACACAGGTCGGTGGCGCCGGGTGACAGACTACTGCTTGCGTGCCACGACGGTGCTACACCTAGTGCACACATACTTCCATCCAAGCACGTTGCCGGCTGCTGACACGACGGTGCCCAGGCGCACAGGTCGGTGGCGCCGGGCGACGGAGTACCGCATCCAAGCCAATGTGAAGTTCCTGCCACGGGACTTCGCGGAGGAAGTGACTTCGGTCCTGGACATGCGCCTTGTAGGAGGCACGCTGTGGATCCCTCGCCTGCAAGTCTGTAGGGACACGTGGACGCTCCTACGTAACCTGATGGCGCTGGAGGAGCAGATGCCCAAGAGGCCCGTCACGGCTTACTGCATCTTCATGTCGCAGGTGGCGTGTACGGTGGAGGACGTCCGGCTCCTGGTTGATGCAAAGATCGTCGAACATTTTGTGGGCAGCAATGAGATTGCCGCCCAAGGCTTTGCGGACCTCTGCACGGGGGTGGTCATGGACGTCCATAACATCGACAGAAACTACCTCAAGCCCATCTGGCATGACCTGGAGAAGCGCAGCAAGAGCCGTGCGCACAACTTTAGGGGCGACCACTCACAGCGCTTGGCGATCGCCTTGGCATTCCTAGTGGTTGTGGTCCTCCTTGCCTGTGTAGTGACGCAAACTTGTTATGTAATTATCGGCTCTAGGCAAAAAACAAAACATTAATGTCAGTTTAGTTTCAACAGTAGTACCAGATTTGGTTTATGTATTCCTTTTGTTTAGATAAAAAACTCAAAAAAAGCCCGGTTTTGAATTAGCGACGTCACCAACCATCCAAAGGTTACATCGATCAACAACCAACAAGAAATAACTAGAATACTAGGCCCGTAAGGGATTCTTTTTACTGGTGTTTTTGAAAAAAATTACGGCTACTGTAAAATGACGCGTGTGATTCTGGTCATTGCCGGCGTGCGATTTTTGTGTGGTTTTCGTATTTACATCGGTTGTGATTTTGAATGCATTCTAATCATGAGCCACGTACGTGTGATTGCTGTTTTTGTTGTTGTTTCCTTGGATCGCCACGTCGTCATTTTTACTTTGGTTCCGGTTTTAGCAGGCCTTCTGGGCTCTTCGTTCGCTGTGTAGGTCGTCTTCCCGATTAGTCATGCGTCATGTGGAACAGTACATACCCTTATCTCGTCCTCTCTCAAAGACTCGGGTGGAATCCCGGCCTCCATCGCGCATCATGCAACTGCCTATGCATGCTGCCGCCTCTGGCTATAAAATCCTCCTCGCTTCTGCTCTCGAGCTCACGCTACGTGCACACATACCCATCCTCTCGGACATGGCTGCGAGTATTTACTTTGGTTAGTGGAGAAGATGATGGAGTGTGTTTTTAAATTTATTTATAATGCGGTGTTTTGATGGGTCTTTCATGGTGTGATTATGTATTATCTGCTAATCAACCCATACATATGTGAGGATTCTGTATCGGTGTCTACATGTACTCTTGTGGTGCTAAAATATGACATGTTGACGTTTCCTTTTCCTAGGCAGTGTGAGGGTGCACAAGATTGATATGTTTTTATAAGTCGATTGCTCCCGATTGATTTGAAAAATCATTGACCCGATTAAAATTATGAACCAAATCTAAAACTGAAGACCTCAATCGAATAGAAAACCTCCTAAACTAGGGAGCATAGTGAATTAGAAGCATTGAATGAGAGAAATTGTTGACCTGGTCAAAATCTGATGAGCCAATTTCAAATTGGAGACCTCAATTGAATATGAGGCATTTAAACCTAGTGAGCATAGTGTATTTACTAGATATAACATATTTTTTGCACGTGTGGGTCATCTAATATATTGTAAATATGATTTTATCTCCTCAGCACTTCACGTATACGCCATGAAAGAATTATAATCCTAATAGAACACGTTTCTATTAGCAGATTTTTTTGTATTTTTTGTTGTCAAAAGTCAGATCCAAAAAATGAATTAGTCAACTGCTTCTATTTTCCTTTCTCCTAGTTTGGGTCCACAAATGTATGATTTCTATTTCTATTATTTAACCAATTAAATATTAGATCTGAGCCATTACAATTTGGACGCATGAAATCAATGGTTTCTATTTTTTAAATTTCTAGGATTAATGTGGGAATTTCTAGAGAGTCTATAATTAGTATAGAAAAAGGTATATATAGATTAGGCAGGGGCTAATGCGAATTCTCGAAATGGTTAGATGGCTCTGTTGCCATTGTTTTTTTTTTTGAAGCACAAACCATAGAACAATTGTTCTATGGTAATTTTCTATTAATTAGGGTAAGTTATGTAACTCTGCTGCCATTGCTAGATGTAGTTTCAACATCATTATCTAACCGCAAGCAAGACCACATATATATGGGACATATAGCGGAAGCGTTTGGTCCTTACCAGGATTAAAAAGCGCAGTCCTGTGCATGTTGGATGCATGCGATGTGTTGCCCATGGCGATAGTTGGGGTGTCTCCAGCAATAAGGAGTTGCCGTGGAAGAAGGGCAGCAGGAGGATGGGGCGATGAGTCCGGATGCACGAATAGCACTCGTAAGCATTCAGTAATACTTGGAATTCACATGTAATGTGCCACCCAAAATATTATCTTCCTAACACAATACTAACAACTCTTTAATCATATTGCAGACCAAAATGGACACAAAGCAAAACGCAACTCCAGAAGTGGTGAGCCGCCAAAAACAGATCTGGAGATTGTTGTAGAGGTCCTCAAGGATAGGAGCAAGTCGAGCATGTTCCTTGCAAGCATGGGAGTGTCATCTGCCTCCAGGCAGAAAACAACCTCTCAAGAACGAATGAGAGAACTTGAACAGAGGCTTGCAACTCATGAGCTAGCTGCGAGATCGACAACTAATAAGTATCAAGAAGATCTGATGCAAGAATGGTATCGCAACAACGGGAAATCAAAGACCTGAAAAGAAAGCAGCAAGAAGAAATTGCACCTCTAGAGAAGGAACACAATGAGAAAGTTGCTGCTGTTGAAAAGAATGGTAAGTTATTTCGTAAGGTAATACCACAGCGGTTCCCCAAACAACATATGTCGTAGCCCTGATGATGTTCTTCTTCGTCATGAAACTTTGGTTGTTTCTTATTATTGTGCCAAGTCTGGTACTCTGTCGGTTTCTTACTATGTCGGGTGTGATACTTTGTGAAATGATTGATGGTTTTCTATCATACAGTTGTGCTAAGCATGTCTAGTTTGAGCGTTAATGTTAGTTATTTCCGTCCCATTTTGAATTTTTATTGTTTAAAAAATTAAAATTACATTCAGCTACCCGTTGCAACATTGAACAAACTGACGCCATGTACGAACTGTGACGGTAATTGTGATCGAAATGCGTGCCACCACCAGCTTTTGAACCCACATGTAAGCAGCCATGTCAGCATCGTCTGGACCCATGTGTAAGCAACCACATCAGCATCTAATGGGCCCAAATGTTGCGATCTTTGACGGGTCAAACTTCATTGTTACTGACGGCCACCAGCAGTTATAAAACCTCGACTGGACCCAGCTGTAAGTTGCCATGTTAGCATCTTTTGGGTCCGTATGTCAGAATCGTTGACCAGAGTCAAACATGATGAAATGGTTTTTAGTGATGGATTATCGTCACCAAAAACTATTATAAGTGAAGAATTGTCGATTTAAGATGACAGTTCTATCGCCGACACAGCTCTACTGTGGCCGACGGTCATATGATCCCTTTAGTTCCCCTTTTTTAGAATCGGTAGTTGACACGCTAGAGCAAATACTTCCCTTTTATACGTGGGGCTCTAGAGAATAGGGACCGAAACCGAGGACGAGGATTTGGAGCTGTCGGGTGCTCCGCACCCCTATACGAACAATTCGTTCAAAAAAATACCGAGAAATTTGAAAAAAAATCTGGGATTTTGGGATATCAAACGTGGGTTCCCGATCTACTCCTGTCTGAAATTTCATGAAAAAATATCAGGAAACGTATTCGTGGCAAAAAACACAAAAATTTCCTATGTATAGAAAAACACTGTTTGGGTAGATTTTTGTTCGGACAGTATTTCCTTCGCCATGGGTACGTTTTTTGGTATTTTTTCACGAAATTTCACACGGAAGTAGATTGGGAACCCAGGTTTGATATCCCCAAATTTCAGATTTTTTTAATTTTTTGGGTATTTTTTACGATTATTTTTCGTATAGGGGTGTGGAGCACCCAAGAGCTCCTGTGTATTTTCCCCAAAACCGATAGGTTCTTTTCACCCACGATCAAAGTGCAGAGGTGTGGTTTGCTACAGTTTTTTCTGGTTTGCTAGACGAGATCAATTCCAACATAGATATATACGTCGTCATCCGTGGCTTGCTACAGTTTCTTTCGAAATTGGTGGCTCTACTAGCACTTATTTTGTTCTAGTTGGATAAGCCATTGCTTTATGCCGTGCTGGTCTGGTCTAGCCCGGCTGGCGACGAAGACTAGTCAAGCGTGGCCACGAAGACTTAGAGGAAGACCGCTGGTCGTCGCGGCTTGTGGTTCATGCATAATAATACTTTAGAGAAAAGTAATGTTTGTACTTTTGCTCACGGGCGTGTCAGCATTTGTCACTAGCGACGTCGGTCGGTCGCTTGAAGCAAGGAATCTATCTTTTGTGCTCGGTCGGCTTTTAGCACGAGATAACGTGCGCTTGCGCAGAGGCGTGCGTGCTTTTCAGAATGTAGCATGTTAATTTTGTCGTAATCCTCGTCTTTTGCCCTGGCGGCAGCATGTTAATTAATCTTATTATTTCATGCTCGCACATGCTTCGCCCTTCGGCCCACCCGGGGAATGCCGGGACAGAGAGACACCGAGAGCGAGAGAGATGGCTGTCCCTACATATGTGTGGGCTAGCGTGCCAAACGACCTAGCACCCTGTTCATATCACAAGCTAGGACGCCCCGGGAGCTACCCTCCTTTGTTGGCTTTGGAGTGCCCCACCAGAGCAATGTCGTCAGGTACGTATAAGAAGTTAAATATATATGGAATTTATATTAGTTCAGGTTTCACTCTCTGTTAGATGGAGTAAGAGCATTTTGCTAGCTTCCCACTATCTGAAAAAATGTGCTATTTACTCTTCCCCAAATGTGTGACTTCGAAGTATACTAGTATCACTTCTTTGTCGCCTTGTATGTGAAATTTTCATGTTTTTAGAATATGACAAACTCAAAACTATACGGTTTGTTTCTATTCAGGTCTCCTTTGATTCAAAAGAGTTTCATAGCTAGGATTTTCGTAGGATTGAGATCCAAAGATTTTTTTTTTCCTACATAGCTTGTTTGATTTATAGGATTGGGATCCTTAGGAAAGATTCCGTAGGATTGCTTTGCACTCTATTTTAAATAAAATTTTCCATGCGTGCAAACTTTTTTTACTCGATTTGTTTGTTTCTCTTGTGGTATCAAACACTCTTTCATCCAAATTCTTGTTGTTTCCTAATCCCATAAGATTCTAGAGGACATGCCACTACAATTCTGTATTTTTCCTATTCCGGCGATTCAAAATCCTATAAATCAAAGGAGCCCTCAACAGGAACCAGATATATGGATATATTTGCTAACTTCTAATTACCAGGAAAATAGCAACACATCTAGTGGATTCTTTTTCTTTTCTGTTGTTAGTTCCTGTAGATGAAGGATCTAATAGGTGAAAAAACTATGCAGCATACAACTTTCAAAGAATGCATGGTGTGTCCATTTTTAGTTGATCGCTTGGGGCAAATGTCAGGAACACCCATTACAGAAAGAAGAAGAATAACTTACGATCTATGACCTGCAAACCTAAGC
Source organism: Elymus sibiricus (assembly GCA_039707655.1). Lineage (NCBI taxonomy): Eukaryota > Viridiplantae > Streptophyta > Magnoliopsida > Poales > Poaceae > Elymus > Elymus sibiricus. The sequence goes on from CM077665.1 coordinate 3,503,529, forward strand.
TTGTCGTCATGAAATTGTAATTAACAAAACAAAGAAGTTTCATGCAGATTTCGGGAGAGTCTTGCATTCCAAGATCTACAAAATAAAAATAGAGCAGAGAGAATTAATTGCACAAAATAAATAATAATTAGGGTACATCTCTCATAAGCAAATCATTTGATTTTAGTTTCTCTTCACTTTACCACAGAGTAAGTTGAAACCAGCTATTTCACAGAGCCGATAAGAGACCAACTAACATATGGGGCCCATATGTAAGTGCTCATTGCCATGTGGGGGAGGTGAAGAATCATCAGCCCAGCCGTCCACGCTCGCGCACACATATCGACTCCTCCCGCCCTGTCGCGCTCCTCTGTTTCTCGGGTCCTCCGCGATGCGACTAGAGACCAGTCAATGCCACCAATGTTCGACAAGGACCATGATAGCTTTTAGGGCAACCTACACCCCGCTTGACATGTGTGTGCTTCTCCCTGCTAGAACTAATCTCGTCATATGTATTTGCATGTCTTTTCGTTTTGCATGTACTTGGGTGTATAGGTGTAGCCTGTTGTAGTATGGCAAGGTGTGTGTGCGATGTTTACGAATCCGGCGAGTTTCAGCAGCTTCATGAAAGGCAAGATCCCCGCGGAGCCTTGCGATGCGGCGAGCAAAGTGGGACGCCGACGGTGGCGTAAAGCTGGGCTGCAAGTGCGGAAACCAACGGGGGTGTACTAGTGCTAGCTGAGAGAATTGGTGAGTCAGTTTAGTGCATGCATCAGTTTGTTAGTTACATTCATGTTGTTTTGGCCGGGTCATGTGGCCGTTGAGAAGAGTTTTCACAAGTGCTAAACATGGGCGTGCGTGTAGATAGTGGGTTAGTGCATGGAGTTAGTGCGGTTAATTAGCTGCCAAGTGTGGTGGCTGGTTAGTGTTGCATGAGTCGATTTAAGCATTGTAATCAGTTTGGTTATGCTGATGAGAAGTAGAGGAAAAATAGCCAACATGCTCACCAAGAAGCAATGCCTCTCGACCAAGCTAGCATCTGGTTCCTTGTTGAATGTACATGTGCGGAAGTGCGGTTCTGATCCCCAACTCATGTGAGCTCAGGTGAACAATAAAATCAAAAAACAATTGAAAACAATTTCAAAGAAATCAATTTTTTTCTATGCCAAACATTCACAAATGTTTTCATTGGTTGCAAAGTTTCATCACCTGATGACATTCGTCGAAAATGTAGCAAAAAGAAAACAAAATCTATGCTAGCTCTATGCTCCTCCTAGCATAGATTTTGTTTTCTTTTGCCATGTTGAGCATAGATTTTGTTTTTTTTGCCACGTTTTCCACTAACATCATCAGGTGATGAAACTTTGTAAACAATCAAAACATTTGTCAATGCTTGGCATAATTTTTTTTTCAGATTTTGTAAATTTGTTTCAAAAAGAATTTACTGTCCACCCAAGCTCACATGAGCTCGGGATCGGAACAACCGCCTCTGCGGATGTGCATGTACTCTTGTGCGGGACAAACCATGAGAGAGAGAGAGAGAGAGAGAGAGAGAGAGAGAGAGAGAGAGAGAGAGAGAGAGAGAGAGATTGTGAGAGAGAAGAGGGGCTGTGTGCTCCTCATTGGAGCTCGTGAGGGCGTGTTGCAGCTCCAACCACTTCCCCCACCATCCATTCCCACCTTGAAGTAGGATGGACCAAACACACCAAATCTAGTGGTATTTTTTATATTTTACTTGTTGTGTGGGCAACTCTAGCACATTCGGCAGATGGGCACCCTCCATAACACGTATAAAGAGCACTTCATAATGTTTTGAAGGTTGTGCAACATTAATCCGATCAAATAAACTGTTCAAGTAAAAACAAACTTTAAAGCAATTTAAACACACTGCCTTCTAGCTTGCTACCAATGATGCTCAATGAGATCCTCCTTCAGATTACGACGATCCGAAGCCGGATGACGACTCTACTAGAGTGTCATTTTGGCCAAAAAATGCCACGTTGGCGGTTATTATGAAGATTGGACTATATGGAGACTTTCTCCCTTACATATTTGACTACACTAGAGAGTCCTTTGACCAAACGTATGGGGGTGGCTTTAGGCACCTCTATTAGTACACCCTCAGATGTACCGTATACCCTCACCTTAACCTCATCATTAGAATAAAAGCCAAGGAAAGGAACTCCAACCCAAGAAAAATTGAGAGTTAGAGCGTAGATTCGGTTTGCCTATCTCCTATGGAAAGAACAAAACTGTAGGCACATGAGCGTGCATGTAGATAGTTGTTTAGTGCATGGAGTTTTTTTAGTGGGGTTATTTAGCGGCCAAGTGTGCCGGCTGGTTAGTGCTGCCCGAGTCTATTTAATTATGGGATCCCTTTAATTATTGTAATCAGTTTGGTTATGTTGATGAGAAGTAGAGGGAAAATGTAGCCAGTGTGGCCACCAAGGAGCAGAGTCTTTCGGCAAAGCTAGCAGCTGGTTTGTTCCTTGGTGTATGGGCGTGTGCGTGAATGGAGAAGCTATATATCAAAAACTCGCAATGGACCATAATGCAGGGCGTGATTATGGTTGAGTGGGACTAGGACGCAATTATCCCAACGATACCAAATTTTAGTCAAAAATCATTTTTGTGTCTCCATTTTTTAATGATTGTGTGACAGGACGACTCGGGCCATTTGTCTCAACATGTTCTAGCACAACATGTGATGCATCGAGACTCCGACATGGCAAACTAAAAGTTTGGCCATGTTCCTCTAGGCACATCCCCTCCGGATAGGCACCCATTATGTGGTCATTTTGCAAACTATAAAAAAAATGTTCTGGTGCACTTTCATCATGTTAACACTCTAAAAAGGAAATGCTATTGAATCACCATGTTAATATTTTCCTTATATTTTGTTGAATTGCACATACAAATAAATATTGTACACTGTCCCGGGTCATTGAATATTCATGTGGTTTACTTGGAAAATAATGATTTTGTTCAAATTAAATAGCTTCCTTACGTCCAAAATCTATGTATCAACAATCTCGGCCAATTAAAATTTCATATTCTTTCTCCAAAAAGCAAAAAACAGATTCCACATATTTCTCTATGTGATAGAATAGTTCTTACATAGTGCAAGATATTTCATTGTTTTCTGTGAAAAGTCCATTATTTACCCTGAACTGTCACAAAAGTCTAAGAATCAACCCTGTACTTTGAAACCATCTAAGTACGACTGGAATAAACTATAAAAATCGGTCAAGTTTCTACCCTGCCCTCTCCTCAACCAAGTTTTTGATGACTTGGAGTGGTTTTGACCAGTTCGACACCGAATATCACTGACCGGTCTCAGCCGTGTAGCCGGATAAGGTACCTTGAGGTAATCAACACCAATTGGGTTTTCCCGTCATTGTTATTAAACATCCCTGATCGGTCAACTGGACCACCTACGATTACACAACCATCATTGACCCCACACCACATTCGGATTAGAAGCCCGTCAGTATTGATAAGATTTCGCCGGTCAGTGCTATTCAGCTCTATAGTGGTGTAGAACTTCATCTACCACATCATCAGACAATGCCAAACATCTAAACAAGGGCAACCCACGGAGTTGGAATATTAACAGAAAAAAACTAGGACCTAGTGCATCTCCAACACATACTCCCTATTAGGCTGCAAATGTTCGGACCAGACAGTCTAGACACTTTTAGCCATCTAACGCGTGTCACAAAATCTATTTGGACTAGTCAGAATGTCCAAAATCCCACAAATTGTTCTCAAACTAAGAGAGGTTTGGGGGAGTCCGGACGTCCGCCTGGTCCACCAAACGTACTACCACGGACCCCATGCCACAACCTCTCACCCTCCTCTCAGCCTCGTCTCTCTCCCCAGTGAAATATCCCCAAGATTGCCGATGCACTCGTCTTGCCGCCTCCGAAGCCCGCACCACCGTCGGGCCCCTTCTCGTGCTTGCTCCATCGTGCCACGCCTTGCTGCCGGTCTCCTAGACCTCCCTCCCTCATGTTGTGCTTGCGCCCATCCCATACGACATCCATGAGGTCGATGCCCTCAAGCTCGCACCCATCCAGGCCACACGAGGACACCAGGAAGGCAACCGTCATCCCAATCCTCCTCCAGAGCGAGCTCCTACCGACATCCATAAGATTTCATGTATTTTCTACAAAGGTGGATTGCATATATTTCTCTACTCGATAGAATAATTCTTACATAGCGCAAGATATTTCATTGTTTTTTAATAGCATTTGTATCTGCTCACCTTACAAAATCCCTTGTATCTGCTCAAATATTCTATGTTTCATCCCTCTTAATGTGAGAGCACTCACTGATGGCCAAAAAATATATATATAAAGTGTGCCAAAAACAACCTCAAAGAGCATTCGTTGAAGGGCAAAAAAAAAAAAAAAAGATTGCCAAAATCAGTGTCAAACTTTAACCTCAGCGATGAAAACAACCTGAAATCTCAAAAGTGCTAAAGAGAAATGTTGGCCTCTTGATCCCAGCCATAAAAAACCTGCCAAAAAAATGTGAGATGAGCAATGAGAAATAGGAAGTATACATAGACTGACTGGTGGGCCCCAGGGTGGAGGCGTAGTGGTGGAAGGTGGTCTTTGGCAAGTTCAGGTTGTTTTCGGCACTTTTGAGGGTTTTTTTGTGGGTCCAAATTTAACAGCTTTTCCAAATTTGGATTCGACAAATGGAATGCACGATGTGGTGAGGTGTGGTGCAACCTTTGGCAGACCTGGAGTACTGTTCCTATTCTGTTGGTTACACTATTTAACTGATATTACAGCATACTTTTAATTTAGTAGCACACATCTTTTTATACTAAATAGTACACTGGTTCAGTAAACGCCCTGTTGGCATGGTGCAAATTACATGTCATAAATTTATTATCACACATCTCTATACTACTAGCTGAACGACATACGTTTCCTAAGTGCATTATGAGCTGATTAATGCTGGCATGTTGGCGCAGGAGCATGGAACCTTGACTCCGACTTGGAGGCAGGGAAAAAAGCGCTGGCCAATCAAAATGCATCGAACAATATTTTCTCCATCCAGAAGGCCCGTCCCGCTGAGGACAGCAGTTACACCCCCCATCTCGTGCCCATCGGCCCTTACCATCGCAATTGTCTGCCTCGATGGATTGAGAAGGAGAAGCTGCGATATGTGGGTTTCATGCAGAGTGTTTCGGAGACTCAAGCGAAGAGCCGTCTTAATGGTCTAGTGGAAGAATTGGAGCCCGAAGCAAGGGAATGGTACGGCGGCGTGGTCTCCACCATGACGCCGGAAGAGTTGGCGAGGATGCTGCTGCACGATGGGTGCTACCTGCTTGGTTGGTTGGTCAACTATACGGACGCCCCTCAAGCATCATGCAACAACGACAACACGGTGTTTCGCGACATCCTTTACCTCATTGAGAACCAGATACCTTTCTTTGTTCTTGAGAGGATTCACGCGCGCGCCACAGGAGGTACCAGTTGTCTACTCCGCTACATGGCAACATATATCCAGAAACTTCTGCAGGCTCAGCTCTACGTCGGCCCAGGGAAGCGCAGAGGCTGATGGAGCAGCCATGCCACCTGCTGCACCTAGTGCACGCATACTTCCATCCAACCAATTTGCTGCCGTCTACTGATCCGGAACCGCCGAGGCACACAGGTCGGTGGCGCCGGGCGACGGAGTACCGCATCCAAGCCAATGTGAAGTTCCTGCCACGGGACTTCGCGGAGGAAGTGACTTCGGTCCTGGACATGCGCCTTGTAGGAGGCACGCTGTGGATCCCTCGCCTGCAAGTCTGTAGGGACACGTGGACGCTCCTACGTAATCTGATGGTGCTGGAGGAGCAGATGTCCAAGAGGCCCGTCACGGCTTACTGCATCTTCATGTCGCAGGTGGCGTGTACGGTGGAGGATGTTCGGCTCCTGGTTGATGCAAAGATCGTCGAACATTTTGTGGGCAGCGATGAGATTGCTGCCCAAGGCTTTGCGGACCTCTGCACGGGGGTGGTCATGGACGTCCATAACATTGACAGAAACTACCTCAAGCCCATCTGGCACGACCTGGAAAAATTCTGCTGCAGCAAGACGCGCAACTTCAAGGCATCGTTCCGGCAGAAGTACTGCAGCAGTAGGTTGCACCGCGTTGCATTTGTTATCACCGCCTTCCTCGCATTCTGTCAGCTGCTGCAAGCGACCTATGCACCGATCGCTTACCATTTTCCCAAGAACTAGTAGCAGACTACCTGCTGGCGTGTACTGTTATCAGCTGACGATATTAAGCATGTGACAGTGTTGCGGTGTGATTTGTTAGTTATGACCTACTCAGAGGAAACTTTCACTAATTATGATTGTGAATCTTTTCAATAACCGATAATGTTTTTTTTTGTGTCACCAGGCTAGACTACCACTCGGATTGGATAATGAGTAATGGCTGCACCCATGTTTGGTGCACCCACGTAATGAACAGTAAAATTAAAAAAAATTCAAAAAAATCTGAAACTTCATGGCATTGATTACGAGCAAATGTTTTACAACCTTGCAAAGTTTGGTCACCAAACAACATTGAATGATCTTCATATGAAAGGAAATACAAACTCTTGCTCTGAGCCGAGGACGTCTTTTCGACAGCCGAGCCCCCAATTATGTCCTCTTCTTGTTCAATGGTCGGAGGGACAACCTCTATGGAGTCTTTTGATTTGACTACCTTATCCCCTTGTTGCCAGGCGACGGATGGCTTAAATAGCCGTTCCAGGAAGGTGTTTTCGGGAACTAGGTCACGTTTAGCGCCCATTCTGGCAAGAATATCGGCAACTTGATTGTTGTCTCTTGGGATATGGTGGAATTCAAACCCCTCGAATCGGGCTAAAATTGTTAAAATGACGTTTCGGTACACTGTCATCTTTGGATCCTTTGCGTCAAACTCGCCGTTAACTTAAGAGATAGCAAGATTGGAATCTCCTCGGACCTCAAGGCACTGGATTCCCATAGAAATAGCTATCCGAAGTTCATGCAGTAGAGCCTCATATTCGGTCGCATTGTTGGAATCGGTGTACATAATTAACAGTACACGCTACTGCAGGAAGGTCCAAAGACGACACATGTGTACGATGTGACCAAACTGTGTACGATGTGACCCAAACCGTGTGCGATGTAACATCCAAAAAAGAAACGTGTGTGATGTCGTGGTATCACACACACTTCAAAAAACGCAATTGTGTGCGACGTCGCGCAAACAGTTTTTGCAAAAGATATGTGTGCGATGTTACATATCGTTGCACACAGTTCATAAAAACGCAAACGTGTGCGATGCTTTGCACAAGGTTTTTGCAAACAATGTGTGTGTGATGTAGTCTATCATTGCACACAGTTTTAATAAAGCAAGCGTGTGTGATACCCTGCACACAGTTTTTACAAAAACGTGTGTATGTGATGTAGCATATCATTACAAACGGTGTTAAAAACGCAAATATGTGTAATGCGTTGCGCACCTTTTTTTCACAAAACATGTGTGTGTGTGTGATATAAACTGTCATCGCACACAGTTTCAGAAAAGTAACCGTGTGTGATGCCTTGCGTGCGTTTTTTCTGAGAAAAACAGGTTTTGCCATAGGTTTAAAGGCGAATTGATGTTCGCTTCATCGATTAACCTTGATTTTTTTTTTCACCCTCCATAGACCATAGCATTCTCCACGTTAAAATTCGGCACTTTTCTGAGTTCATTTGCTATATTTTAGTCATTAAGTGTATTTCTAGGCTTATAGTGGATATAATCAAATTTGAACTACGAGTACATGAAACAGTGCACATAAATGGTTTGAAAAATAATATTTAGGGTATTGAAATATATTTGTATCCCTCATACACTAAATGGATATAAATTTTAAAGATCTATGTGGCAAGAGTCAACCACAAATATGAAGTTTCTTGGTATTTTAATTCTAGAAAATTTAAATGAAGTCTCAAAAATATGAAACTTGGCATGGTGTCATGATATGACCTCAATATGTTGTGGCAAGAATTTGAGAATGTTTCACAACTTTTTTGATATACACACTTTATAAATCGAACCATCTCCAACGAAGAATCGTGGTTTTGAGAATGAAGGGACCAAGTTTGAGGCAAATTGATATTTTCTTCGTTGTTTGATTGTGAATTTTTTCTGCACTTAAGATAGACCATATATAATCATCCATGTTAAATTTTGGCACTTTGCAGAGCTCATTTGCTATATTTAAGTCACTAACTGCATTTTATAAGCATTTAATGAGTATCAAATTTGAACTATGAGTACATGAAATAGAGAACACAAATGGCTTGAAAAATCATATTTAGGGTCTTGGGTATACTTGTACCCCTTACACAAGAAATGGATATAAATTTTAAAGGTCTATGTGGCAAGAATCAACCACAAACATGGAGTTTCTTGGTATTTTAATTCTAGAAAATTTAGATGAAGTCTGAAGAATATGAAACTTGTCATGGTGTCATGATATGACCCCAATATGTTGTGGTAAAAATTTGAGGGTGTTTCACAACTTTTTTGATATACACTCTTTAGAAATCGAACCATCTTCAACGAAGAATCATGGTTTTCGAGAGTGAACACACCAAGTTTGAGGCGAATTGACATTTTCTTCGTCGTTTGATCTTGAATTTTTTTTCTGCACTTAAGATACACTATATAATCCTCCATATTAAAATTTGGCACTATTCAGAGCTCATTTGCTATATTTGAGTCACTAACTGCATTTAATGAATATAATTCAAATTTCAACTACAAGTACATGAAACAGTGCACATAAATGGTTTGAAAAATCATATTTAGGGTCTTGAGTATATTTGTATCCCTCGTACAAGAAATGAATATATTTTTGAAAATATTTATGTGGCAAGAGTCAACCACGATCATAGAGTTTCTTACTATTTTAATTCTAGAAAATGTAAATAAAGTCTGAAAAATATGAAACTTGACATGGTGTCATGATATGACCTCAGTATGTTGTGGTAAAAATTTGAGAAGATTTGACAAATATTTTGATAACACTCTTAAGGAGAACCCAATGGCAAGAAAACACAGTGTGTGCTGGATTCTTATTGGTGAAGTGATATAAGCCATAGATTGATGACATGGCATGCATCCAGCCGTCCACATATCCAGCGATCTGATCCAACCCCTCTCTCTCAAGCCACGAAGGAAAGTACGTCTAGACATGATAGTTAAAACGTGCATCGATGACGACTACGATCATGTATCCTTATTTTTGAGTTTTTATTGAGACATTTATTTTGTGAATGTTTTTTGAGATAATTTGTTTGAGTTAATTAGCTTGTTTTTTTGGAAAAGTTTGCTTGCGTTATTGGTTACTCAAATAGTCAAATGTATCGTTCAAAAAAACCATAGTCAAATGTAAGCGGAAGTATGCGTATACATCTATTCAAGCGTGCACACCATGTATACATGTGTGTGCTCGCAGAAAAAAAAGATACAAGTGTGTGTGCGTGTGTATATCCATCCACACCATGTATACAAGCGTGTACATCCACGTCACCTTTTTTTTTTTGAGCAAATACATCCACGTCACCTAATACTCTTGTGGCCGAATACATGCAGTCTTCAGTCAATTTTTTTGTGGCCGAATACATTCAGCCCTATGCAAAAAAGAAAAAAAAACATTCAGCCCACAGGCCCTGTACGCTATCTATATCGCTACAGATACTAAGCTCCCACGAAATGGGGGCCTCTGGTGCATCGGGGGTGTTTAAGGCGGTATGTGGGCCCTGTTTTGGGTATGGTCTGTTGTAAATGGGCTTTTGACTCCTGGCGTGCGAGGTCTTGTTTACCCTACGTATCGCTGGTTCCTCCTGTTCTACCGTTCCCTCTGGCGATTGCATAGGCGGCGGCGGCTGTGGGGGCTTATCCTTTTCTTCGATTCGCAGAGGAGGGCGGCGGTGTTCTTGCGTGTGCTGTCGCCGGAGTCTTCTTCCTCGCATGGGCCTCTCCTCTGGTCTGGTCTGCTGGGTGGTTGGAGGCGTGGAGGGCGGCAGCTGGTCGCCGGGTTTGCTCTGCTTCTTCGGCTCCCTGTGCCGCGTTCAAGGTCGCCCACGCACGCCCCACCACGACAAACCCTGCCCGTGCCTCGGTTTACTGGCTGGCGGTCCAGCGGTCGTCAAGTCGTTCCTCAACTACGACTGCATCCGCGACGAGTATGGGAACGATGAGGGGGAGCAGCTGCCGGCAGGTGGAGGCGACGGGCGAGTTCCAACATCATCCCACTCAAGGTTCTCATGCCCAACATCACCAAGGTGAATAGGTGAGTATATGCTTGATGTTTCCTCCCTACCAACGATTAGTGGCACCTTTCATACAAATCAAATTCAGGCAGGAATATATATCTATTTTTTTGAAATTTCTCATACATGTGAGCACATACAAGAAACAAGTAACTATCTGAACTACTTCCGTTTTGGATAAAGTTCAGTTATTGTTCCTGATATTTCCCTATGGTTTGTTGCTACCTTGTCTTAAATATGCTCTGTAGCTTGTTGACTAGCCCAGTAAAGCATGTGAGAAGCAAGGCAGGGTTTTATTCTGAATCCTTCGCCCTCGACAACATCCAATACCATTTAGGAGGTGTTTGGTTCATCGATTTTGGCCCGTAACCTGATTACACCGTAACCTGAAAATGTTACGCGTGTTTGGTTCACGTGGGCTGTAAACCGTTTCCATGTAATCCGATTACATCGCTAGTCACGGCCGATACTGCCCACCCCCCTGCGGAAACAGTTGCCGATACCAGGCCCTAATCTCGTGTTTCTTCTCGCCTTCTGCCCCACCATCTCCTCAATCTCTCCATCCAGGCGAAATCTCCGATAGGGATGGCATGAGGCGGAGGCGCCCAGGTTCGCGTGGGACGCGAGAGCAGCTGAGCCGGCCGGAAGGCTGTACGCAGCGGTGTTGCTCAACCTGTCCGGCGGCTCCGGCGAGCCGTTCATGGCGGCGGTCCAGAAGGATGACGTGGCGGCCGTGGGGCAGCAGTACGCGGCGGAGAGCAGCGAGGCGCCGTCCATGGTAGCGCAGGATTTGACTCCCGTGATTGCAATGTTCGCGCTAATGCAAGGCTGTTCTTGTGATGATTTTTCTTCAATTTGTATATGTGAACAAATACTGTATATGCATACCGTTACAGTCACAAAACAAACAAAGTTGAGTTTTTCTCATTCCGTTTCCTTTACAGGTGTATTCTGATTCCATCTCCATATGCGTTACAATTTCTGAACCAAACACCTCCTTAGTACCTACTGCTGCTTTATGAGGCATAAACACAACCAAAGTAATTTAAGGTGCTGAAAGAAAATGGTAGGGGAGCTTTGGGCTTAATATGGTCGTTATGAGCAACGATGGCACATTCTGTGGAATATGATTGCTCAACTCACACCTACTGCGTACTTTTCAACGACTGATTGTCACTTGCATATCCACAAAATTAACTAACTTCTGTGGTTCCAGTATACTCCCGAAGACAGCTAACCAAGGTTTGAAATTCTCAATTTTATTTGGTTTAGTAAAGTTGTCATATTCATAGTTACAGAATTTGTGTCACCGATAAAACCAACACAGTTTTAAGCTGCCAAATTTTATTCAAACAAGAACAAAATTTTAGAAGCCACAAACTAGAAAGTATAGTAGATTTTTCCATCATCGATTTTTCGTCCAAATTTTGTTCTCATAACCTGCAGCTTCCTCACAAGTCACTGAGTTGTACATGTTCACATGGTCAGGTCAAGCTCCACTTGGACATCTGCTGATATCTTTCTTTTTTAACTACATATAGTAGCCAGCCTAAATTATTTGTTAGTGTTTTTAGATCAGCAGATGTAGCTACTGTCTCTGAACTTCTTTTCTTACTTACAAAATAAAGACATGAAGCTATTTCTCCCGATATAGGCTATACGAAAGTACGTCTGTCATGATATTAGGCATTCATGCCTTGCTGTTAAACTGTGGCATACATATGGCCTGAAATTTTTATGTTAGTCCAATAAAGGATTCCTTTTCTCTTTTTCTAAAACTGCATACAAATGCCTTAAACTTTATGTTGTCATTGATGTAAGTCATAGATCTTATCATTTTATAACAGTAAGATTGTTTTACAGTTTTATGTCGACAGAGTTTATTTACTTTCATTTTGTGAACTTAATGCAAGTTTGTGGTTAAAAAAGAATGATGGAACATCAACGGACCATTTTGTGAATATAAATTTGTTATAATAATGTGCGTTTTCTACATTTTTCTGATCCTCTTAATCCTTCATGGAGCTAATGCTGCTCCAATATAGAAATCACAAACTTGGATAGTAAATATCCTTACCTTTTCTTCTATTCTGAAGTTTCTATTGGAAATGTTGTTCTTTCAATCGATTAAGCATTCTGATTAGCCACTGCTAATTTTCATGTAAGATAGTATATATGTATAGAAGAAAATTCTCATCACCCATATCTTTATGTTTCCTATTCCGGCCATGTTTTAGTTGGAGATTCATATTTCCTTTCCATAAAATTTCTCCTATAAATATGCATTCCCTGTCTTATAATACTTGGTGTTTTTCAGCAACTTCACTACCCACTATGCCAAGTATTCTTTGTAGGTGCTTGCTTTCATGGGTTAATGATGAAAAATTATGGCATCTTTAAGTAGCTCTGGTCCTGCTTCATTCCCCCTTCTCCGACTGAGCCTTCACCTACCTTTTGCCACTAACCATTCTGTTATTTGCATCTAACATGTCATAGGCTCTGGTGTGAATACCAAGTGCAGATGTACTGTGTGCCAAAATGTTTTTCTTTTGTCCTTAGCATTGTAGTGAGGCACTATATCCAACCTGTGTTAAGTTCTTGAATATACTGAATCCTTTCACAAATATGTTTAGTATAATATTCTTTCATAAAATCTACACATGCATGCATGAGGTGGAACTACGTCATGCTATACTTTATGGTTACCTCCTATTAAGTTATTGCAAAAGGCCTTCACATTGGCATAAGGGATGTCTTATTGCAATCAGGTCAATTTGAATATTTTTGTTCTGCTTTGTTTGCAGCAGGTAACTAAGCACGTTTTGTACCAGAGGTAACTGCAGCTTAAGCACTATTGAAATCCTGTCCTGGTAGAGAAAGAAGTTTGAGTGCATATCCATGGACTCCCGAGGAGAATAAAACTTTCTGCGGATGGTTGCTACATTTGGTAAGGATTTCTCCAAATTCTCCAATTACCTTTAGCACAAGACAAAAGCTGACTGTGTTAGTTCTATTACAAACACTAAAAATGAGACAATTCTCGGTAAAGTAAGAAACTTCTAATCTTTAGCAGGAACATTAACCCACCAGCAATAACCTAGGAAAAGGGTATGGAAAGAAGAGAAATCCTGAGCGAAATGATGTATCCCTTTATATGTTTGATGACTTGATTATCCAAATAGAACAAACAAAATCTATGCCAAGTCTATACAATATATACTTCTCATAGGTCGGATGACAGTGTGATGCCAAAGAATCTTCGGACAAGTTCTGTGGTAGATTATCTTGTACCAATTGACATCTCTTAGCAAAGCTGCACATTGAGCCACTCTTCCTTTGTTTTTGTTGTTACATCAGTCCGGTCTGCTGATGCTTTTTTTTAATAGTCTTTGATAAGGAAGAGATATTCAGTAACATGCTTAGAGGTGAATACTAAATTTCTTCTCTGAACAAGTTCTCTAGGTGTATACAAGGGTCGTCTTGGAGATAGTTTTTGTTTTCTAGATGTTATGAACATAGGCATTATAATGAATATGATTAATTTCAAAAAATTTATACAACTTAGAGGCGCCTTTTGGTCAATTATTGTTAATATCATCAGCCATTTGACTGAAGATAAAGAAGAGTATTATCAATCCAGTCCTGCAGCAAAAGCTTAGGAGTGTATTAGTTATAACAAAATTGGCATATAGAAAAAGTTTTAGGTGAGAGGAATATCTTGATGATGGCAGTAAGGTAATGTCCTTGTGTATGTCCTCCATTTTGGTATTTTGGCCATCAAATAAATGATGGATTGATTGATTTATGGCAGTATGCTATCATTGTCTTACAATCTCCTATGTGCTACGTAAGAGAATGAACACAAAACATATTGAAATGCTTAGCTATTTTTTTTTCCTTTGTAGGATACCAGTTTTCTATTTGAAGATGACTCATATTATTTCCTGGTAACATATGGTTGAAGCTTCTCTTTTGGGATGACATGCATGATTCATGGATTGGTAGAGCTTCGGAGAGTTGTCGGAAATAATGGTTTTGCAATATATTTCATCATGATCCTAAGAATAGTTAATATGTTGCGAGAGGGAAGTAGAGTTTGGTAAAAACTGTAGTCATAATCCAAGGGAGTTTCCTGTAGTATCATGTTTTATATGTGATTTTTTTTCTTATGAAAAAGATACATTGAAAGCTTAATACATGGAGTTTTTGTCCAAAAGGACCACCTGCCGAGTCGAATTGTCAAAAGAGACCACCTGTGAACGGAATTGCAGGATCAGACCCCTCCTGCCGCCACCAGCGCAGGCGGCTGGGACCTGCCGCCACCAGCGCTGGCGGCAGGTGGTCTCTTTTGACAATTCGACTCGGCAGGTGGTCCTTTTGGACAAAATTTTTAATACATGACGCATTGTTCAATAAATTAGATGAGATGCCCATGGAACCATTCTTACAACGACAAAAAGAAAAACGGCGCGGCAAAGCGCGCGTCTCCTTCTAGTAGCTATCGAACAGATCGAGAAACCCTTCGTGCACGCATCCGCCACCACAGCCTTATCCCTTTCCTCTGTCTCCCATCCCAGGAACACCTCCACACCACCGGCAATGTCTACAAAATCCAGTGACCCCGTCCCTCCTTCACCGGATCCGCCGACGGCGCTCTTCCTCCTCCGGATCCGGTGGTGTTGGCCTTCGCCGTACTGGTGGCGCTCCGAGGAACATCTCCACTTCGACAGTGAAAAAAATCCAGCGACGACATCAGGCGCGTCTCACTTCGTTCGGGAGCGGCGGCACCAGCGGCACCAACGGCGAGCAGGAGGGCCTCGACATCCCGCAACGGGGCAGAGGGAGGGATGGCTCGGCCACCACTAGTCGCTGCCACGTTCCTCTCCTCAATCTCATGGACTACAACTGCACGGTAAGACGCTGCTGTTGCCAGTCGCTACCACATACTTCTACCTCGTCATACCCTCTCCGTGCTCACCTTCCTTTGGGGCTTTGTTTCATCGAGTTTGCTGTCGTAGTGTGCTTGATATGCGGTGGGTGGCCCTTTTCTCGCTCTGTGATATGGTTTGTTTTTGGGGAGGTGTTTGTTCATTCCTGCTTGCTGAACTAATTCTGTACTTTTCCAGGCCAGTTGCACGCGGTGTTTCGTACACACTCACTAGCTGACAGTTTCCAGTCACGATTGCGAAAGGCCTTTTTTCGTTTGTATAGCATGTGCGTGCACCAGTGACATACCGTATGTTATCCCCAGTTGGTGATGTGAGAACTACTCTAGCGCCTCTAAGCCAGCAAGCATTTTGGAGCCGTCAAAGTACATTGTCTAATGAGAATATGTACTGTGTTCTCTAGGGAGCTCAGATTCTGTCCATTCTGCCAAAAAATCAGCTAACACTTGAGACTTAATGGCTCGACGTGGCCGGAATGTGATTTCAAAAGTTAGGAGCCCAATTGCCCACTTAGCAACTCTTTCCTGTGGCATCCCGGTTATTGATTATATCATTAAGGGGTACCTCGGACGCCATCGTGATCGAGCATTCCTGAGAATAAAGTCGTAGCTTCTGAGATGCCATAAAGACTGTATAGTCTATTTTCTGGTAATGAGGATACCTATTTTTACACGGGTTAAGTACCTCGGAAACGTAATAGACATGTCTTTGAACCTGGAGCTTATGCCCTTCAACGTCGCGCTCGTCGACAAGTACTGTGCTGACGACTTCGTTTCTGCCCGAGATGTATAGCAACATCGGCTCGCCTGGTATAGGTCCTGCCAGTATAGGGTTGGTAGCGAGGGTTGTATAGAAATTTCACTAATTATGATTGTGAATCTTTTCAATAACCGATATTTTTTTTGTGTCACCAGAATAGACTACCCCTCTGATTGGATAATGAGCAAGGAAAAGTAGTGGTTGCACCCCTGTTTGGTGCACCCACGCAATGAACAGTAAAATCAAAACAAATTGAAAAAAAAGTAAAAAATAATCTGAAACTTCATGCCATTGATTATGAGCAAATGTTTAACAATCTTGCAAAGTTTGGTCGCCAAATAACATCGAATGATCTCCATATGAAAGAAAATACAAACTCTTGCTCTGCACTCACGCTTTAGATTTATATTTGAGCACAAACTTTTTTTTTGTACAGAGCTCCTCGGATGTCATTTGGCCACAAAACTTTGCATGGACCTAAAACATTTGCTCATAATCGGATCTGCAAAGTTTCAATTTTTTTTGATTTGTTTTGCTAAGTTTTCCATCATGAGTGTAGCGGGGGTGTAATGTTCATGGGTGTAGAACAGCCACACTAATGAGAAATTCATCATCCCAATCTACACGGATATCCTTATAGTAGTGACACTCACCCTGTCTATCATGTCATTGTAGAGGAAGATAGCGTCTGTTT
This sequence comes from Elymus sibiricus, assembly GCA_039707655.1. NCBI lineage: Eukaryota > Viridiplantae > Streptophyta > Magnoliopsida > Poales > Poaceae > Elymus > Elymus sibiricus. The sequence continues at coordinate 3,520,211 of CM077665.1, forward strand.
CATGGCACATCATCTGAATGTTCCTGGTTTTGTATGGCGGTACTATTAGCACCAGCAAGTGCGTGGTGTGTAGCCTCGTTGGCTCCCACCACGGAGCACGCTGAGGCCCTCAGACCCAACCTTGCTGCGCCCGTGCGGCGGTGGCCATCCACCACGGCAAGGTTCTTGGCCTCGGGATGGCTCCACACCACGCGGCAAAGGCAGGGACGAAGTAGCACAATTGTAGCCCCTCAAAACAAAGTAGAGATAATATATGCTACAAAATGCATAGTTTGTATTAACTAATATGTCTACATTGTTTTTTAGTAACCTCACATAAATAAGAACTCATAGTTGCCAATATATCATAACAAATAAGCTCTGATTGCAGAAATAGTCCTCTCTATTTTTCTTGACTCTACAATCTTTCATTTTCAAAAGGTAATCTTGCATCTTCAAAAAGTGATTACCCACTCAGACCTTCAAGCAATTATGAAAAAATATCCAAATGTCAAAACCCTAAGATAAATACAGATTGATGATCCTCCAGCTCAATAAAACGGATAAATAAGCTTTAGTGCCACTTACAGATTGGAGGGAAAGGATTGGATCCTGCAAAAAAAGGAGGGAAAGAATTGGAGATTGATGGCGGCCGCGGTTTACTGGTGAACAGAGGAGCCGCCGGCCGGGGGTGACACGAGACGAAAGATCAAGCGATCATTTTTTTTTTAGAAAATATCGAGTTCCTAGCGATCAGCAAATTCGGTTCGGTGGTGGGTCATCGACTAGTGGGCCTGTGTGCTGCTACTTTTCGGCCGTGGGCCTGCACAAGTACTGGGCTACTGGGGTCAATTGTTTTTTTATGGGGGTATTTTTTCGGGAGCTCCTATTGGGCGCATAACGCGCTGCGAACGAAGCGAGCACGCACTCCCTGCACCTCTGGGCCCATCTGGGCCAGCCCATGTCTGGGCCGGGACGCCGCCAGTTTCTTTTCCTTTTGTTTGTTTCCTTTTTCAATAATTCGGGATATCAGCAGGTTCTAAATTTCAGAAAAAGTTGCGAAGTTTGAATAAAATAATCATGAATTCAGAAAAATATTCGTGATTTCAAAAAACTGTTCGGGAATTCAGAACATGTTCACGGTTCAAGAGAATGTTCATGAATTTGTAAAAAAATGTTCATGATTTCAAAAAATGTTTGCGATTTCAGAAAATGTACGCAAACTCAGAGAATGTTCATGAATTTGTAAAAGATGATAACGAATTTAAAAATATTTCATGATTTCAAAAAAATTGGTTGTGAATTTTAAAAAATATTCATGATTCAAAAAATGCTCAAGATTTCGAGAAAGATGTTTTGCGAATTTAAAAACATGTTTATAATTTTAAAAAATATTCACAATTTCGAAAAAAATGTTCGTGAGTTTTAAGAAATGTTCACGGTTTCAAGAAATGTGTCATGCTTTAAGATATAGTTCACGAATTTGTAGAAACCAAATCAAAAATTTAGAAAATGTTCATCATTTCATAAAAAGTTTGCGCCTTTAAAAAATATTCACGAATTGAAAAGATTTTTGCAAATTGAAAAAAAAAGAATAAAAATGAAAACAGAAAAACAGAAAATAAAATAGAAAACAAAAAGAAAAAATAAAAAGGAACAAAAATAAAACGAAAAAAGGAAAAGAAAAAAAACCGAAAGAAAAACAGAAAAACCCGGTTCAGGAAAGTTCTAGAACCTTCCCAAAACCGGTTGGGGGTGAAACTCCGAAATGGGCCGGCCCATAGAAATAGCAGCACGCGCGAGGGGGGGGGGGGGGGATATAGGAGCCACCTATTTTTTCTTCCTAAGCTATATTTATGTGCAGGGTTTTGGGCCAAGGTTGTTGGGGTCAATTGCCCCTGGCCCAACACTGTAGCTCCACCCATGGGCAAAGGGCGCAACGGTCTCTTGTGCGCAGGCCATGCGAGCATCCCGGCAATGTCACGGCAACATCCCCAGGCGGTGTTCGCCTCGGCCGGTCAGGACCATCCGTAGGGCGTGAAGGCATGGCCGCCTATGGTGCCATCATATAGAAGATTATTTTTTAGTGTTAGCAAGAGAGCTCCCAAATCCATTGAATAGAAAGAGGTATTATAAGAACACCCCAAAGGAGGAATGCACCGCATAAGAGCGGGTGCCAAAAAAGAAGAAATAAGAAAGTGGTTGCTCTTTTATTATGAAAAATGGGGCAAAAAACTAAACGACGATTAGCAAGACTTGTTCGAAAGCATCACACTACACTAGTACATGAACCCCTTATCGGATTTTTGTACTAGCATCGTTCCTCCAGAAAGAAACGCTGCCACTACTTGACTAACTACCGGCAGTGCAAAAGCGAACGCCACTATACATGTACATGTAGGTAGCCAATGTGCCATAAATCAGTAGAAGCATACGGCTGAAGCGAACGTCGGTAGTGTCCTACTTACTCGCGGCGTGTGCTGTACTATCGACCGCCCCTCACGCGATGTATGTCCGCTTGTCTACTGGCACGCCTATGGGTCTTAGAAACTAGCGGTGTTTGTATATCTGCGCGTTGCTAGCTAATACGAGCTAGTAGCGTCCGTCGCGTTGCTAATTTTTGCGCCCAATAATTGACCAGCCTTCTTCCGTGCTTTCACTTCTCCCTTCTTCCTCCATCCCCACTTTATTCTGGTTTTGTAACTTCCCAATTTTTTTCAAATTTTGGAATGTTAATAATAAGTTATTATTGAGTGAACTGCTAAGATTTTCAGGGGATATTAAATTTTTTGAGCCTTTGTTTAAACCTTTTCAAACCATGTTATCAAACTTGGATAATGTTTTATCCAATAACGAAAATCTTGGTTCAAGGGTTTATTCAAAAAAATTGAAAATCAGTCTTTTCGTTTTGGTCCTTTCGAAATATTCATGAAACCACATTCAAATTTATGGAGTGAGATTAACATGACTTCTCCAATAAAGGATCCATTTGCAATTTGGTGTATGAATATTTCATAAAGGATCCATTTGAAATTTTAAGTTATTTTGAATTTGGAAATTATTTGACTATTTAAAGACTATTCAACTATTTCCAGTAAATCAAATATTAATAATGAGGGGAGATAATATGACTTCTCCAATAATGTAATTGTAAATATTTAATATGGTCCATTTAGAAATTTTGGTAATTTATAGAACCATGAATTGATTTTGCTAAAATTGTAAAAGCCCATAAAGAATTAATAAAAACAATTTGCAAACATATAATTGCATTTATTTCCGAAGAAATTTTTTCTAAGTTATAAATAATAAATAGGTAAGAGGAACATTTTTATGTTATGTTTTAGTTATAGTTGTATGCACTAAATTAAAGAAATTAGTAAAATTAATAAAACTATAAACCTAACTACTGTGCTAAAGCCCATTCCCTCGTCCTTGCACACGAGCGGCAACACTCAGCTGACACAACACAAATGGCCCAATCAACGCACGCCCACAGCCCAGCTTCCTTCTCCCTTCTTTTTTTATTTTTCTTTTCTCTCACCGACAGGTGGACCCCACCTGTCAGGTCTTCTTCTTCCTCGCGACTGGACGCGAGCAGTCGAGCCGACGTCGTGACCCACGCACGCCGACTTGTCCCCTCCTCTCTCAGACTCCTCCGCTTCCTCCTAAGCGCTCGCAGCTCCCCTGCGCTTCCCTCCCCACTACGTTGTAAAGATGGTGGAAACAGATACGCACCGAACCGCCATTAATGGCCAAGTCCACCGTGCCTCAGATATCTTCGAACCAACCTCCCTAGCCACTATATATAGTACCTCTGAATGCTCCTCGGACCCTTGCGTCTCTATGCCTGAAACCTCTCGCGAGCACGGTCTCGTCCATCGGCAATTCCTTGCCAGAAAAATCCCCTACCGCAACCATCCGAGGAGGATTCCGACTACGTCGAGCCGATTTCGGCTCAGTTCTTTTGTCATTTGTTCACTTAGCACCAAGCTCGCATCTTCCTGACCCTATCATTCAAAATTTTGCACAGCCAGGGCACGCCAGTCACGACGTCGCGCCCGCCTACTGATCTACCATCTCCGACATTTGTTCATCCCTGGCAGAGGACGAACACGATGGTTCCTCTATGTCCGTGGAGTTCGCCGCAACGCCCTCCTTCCCGTCCAGCGTCGCCTGAGACATCCATAGCATCGAAGGCCAAGATTGATTAGTAGTTCTTCAGAGGGAGTTGTGCATGATAGTGGGTTCAATCTTGCGGTGATCCATCCCAGGGACAGAAAGGGAAAGGGAAAGTATTGTATTGTTGCTACTAAGGATAAAACGATGGTTTCTTTATCACACTTGGATGGTAGTTTCACTATCTACATTATGTCACTTTCCTTATTGCAGTATGTTTTATAAACTTAATACCTCGAGGTGCATGCTGGCTAGCGGTCTTTTGGTGGAGTATTAGTTGTAGATGCAGTTGGATAACGGTCTACATATCACGGACGTAATGCATATGCAAGATTATGCCATGAATGATCATATATTGCAATTTAATTGCTACCAAACTATAATTCTTTCACCACACCATATTTTTTTTGCTTGTTGAGATGCCTCTAGTGATTCTATGACCTTTTATCTATCAATCAATTGCTACCATACCATAACATTTATCCTTATAACTAACAGGACAAGAAGCTTGACAACCTTCTTGAAAAGTTCGAGGCAAGAGTGTTTTGTGCTTGATGTGCAGGTACTAAGGATTTTGTTTGTTGCAGAAACTCCAACTGGTTCCATAAACCTTGGTTCTCAATCAAGAGAAATACTTATTGGTAGGTTCCTTTACCCTTACACTTGAGGGTTACCTAACCACTCTGATGAGAGAGTAAGCAGTGTCCCTCCTCCTCCTCCTCGTCCTCCTCCCCCTCCTCCTCCTCCTCCTATAAGTGTTTCGGCAAGCTATGATGCATGCCCCTCCTCCTACACAATCATAGAACTTGTGACCCATGGAGTTGAAGTTCAACACCGAGAGATCGTGTTGGCATTGTATGATGATTTTGTTGTTATGTCACTTGTGAACTGATACGTCTCCGACGTATCTATAATTTTTGCTTGTTTCATGATATTATCATACCACTTTTACATATTTTTGTAGCAATTTATATTATTTTTATAGACTAACTTATTAATCTAGTGCCTAGTGTCGGTTCCTTTTTTTTGCATGTTTTTGGTTTCGCAAAAATTCAATATCTAGGAAGGTCCAAACATGATGAAAATTTATGAATATTTTTTGTATAATATATCTGATTTGGGCGCAATAATCAAGGCAGGACGAGACCGTGGGCCCCACAAGCCCAGGGGCGCCCCCACTAGGGGTCGCATCGGGCAGGCTTGTGGGAGCTGCGGGAAGCTTCTAGAGCTCTCCTTTGGGAGGCAAGGAATCTAATATCAAAAAAAAAAATCGTGTTAAAATTTCAGCCCGATCAGAGTTACAGAACCTCAGCTATTTAAGAAATGATGTTTGGCTAGAAACCCTAGCCGTGAAACAAAGAAGAAAGCAGAGAGAGATCTAATCTGGGAGGGGCTCCCGCCCTCCAGGAGCCATGGCGGGCAAGGACTAGAGGGGGGACCCATCTCCCATCTAGCGGGAAGGCCAAGAGAGAAGGAGGAGTGGGGCTCTCTCCCCCTTTCTCCCAGTGGCGTCGAAGCACCATCGCGGGAATCAAACTGACGGAAATCAACTCCAACAACTTTGCTGCCGCCCTCAACAACTTTCTCCCCTTCCGTGCAATGGTGTAACCTCTTTCACCCAATTGTAATCTCTACTTGAATATGGTGCTCTATGCTATATATTATTATCCAATGATGTGTTGCACCTCTATGATGTTTGAATAGATTCCTTTTGTCCCGTGGGTTAATTGTGGTATGATGTAGTTGATATGAGTTGTATGATTTTGGTGCTGTCCTATGGTGCCCTCCGTGTCGCGCAAGCGTGTGGGATCCCTATTGTAGAGTGTTGCAATATAGTGGGATGCGGGAGTGATTGAAACCCAAACTCTAGTTCGTGAGTTGTTACATATGTGATCAAACGGGACTTTTTACATAATGCTATTTTTGGGTTTACCTTAATGAATTTTGGTAGTTGTGGATGCATGCTAGAGTACCAATATTAAGAACATGTGATCCAAGTACGGAAAGTATGTTAGCTTAAGTCTCTCCCTCATACATATGACAAGTATCACTATTGTATCATATTCAATTACCTAGGGACAAACCTTTTCTTATTGTTCTTCCAAAAACCCAACTCTTTATATTCTTGCAAAGCTATCTTATCACTCTTGCAAACTAATTTTGTTTCTTGTCCTAGGTAAAGTGAATGTTAGCATGCGTAGAGTTGTATTGGTGGTCGATAGAACTTTAGAGAATATAAATTCCACTTTTAGCTGCTCATTGGGTTCAACACTCTTATTTACTGAAAAGGCTACAACTGATCTCCTATACTTGTGGGTTATCAAGATCTTTTCTGGTACTGTTGTCGGGGAGCAATGGCGTGAGGTGAATATTCTCGTCTGCGCTTGTTGGCTTTATCTCTAAGTAGATTTTATTTTTTGTTCTTGTTTTCTATCTTTAGTTATGGTTAGGAAACGCAAAATACCAAAACAATTAGTTGTACTTGCTACCCCAATGGTTGAGGAACCACCTAAAATCCTTACCGCTAAAAGTTTCTACTTGGATCATCTTCGATCCGTTAGTGCTCGTGCTAAATACCAAACTAGCTTAGTCGAGGGAAAAATCATTAGATGAGCACGCTTATTTTGTGCCTCATCACTTGTCAGGGGAAACACTAATGGATAAAATAAGTAGTTTATATTGCTATGCTTTGAATTTGTGCTCTATACATGATTTTACTTGTTGTTCTAGAATAGACCCTAAACACCTTCCCTTCCAATGTGTGTTAATGATAATGAAGTCTTTTTTCTTATGCTAATGGTATTTATGATTACTATGATATTGAACAAATTGAAGAATTTGTTGCTTTCAAGGGTGCCTATGATATTGCTTCTTTGCTTGAAAATTTGCCATACTTAAATATTTCTATGAATACTATGATTCTAGTGCTTATATCAATGATTATATTAAGAAAGTCTCCGCTGCACAAGAAGAGATTAATATTTTGCAGGAATCTATGGAAGAAGAAATTGATGAAACTATGAGCTCATTAGATGAAAAAGATCCCTTTTTGATGAACTTGATGCTTGCTATGCTTATGGCCATGATGCCACTATGAATTATGCTTATAGAGATGACCTTGCTACAGTTCCTTATGTTAAAAATGAAATTGTTGCTATTGCACCCACACTTGATAGTTCTATTATCTTTTTGAGTTCTCCCAACTAAAATATGTCGGAGAAGTTTGTGCTTATTAAGGACTATATTGATGGGTTGCGTTTTACCATTGCACATGATGATTTTAATGGATATAATATGCATGTTCTTGCTGCTCCTACTTGCAATTATTATGCCAGAGGAACCTCATCTCCACCTCTCTATGTTTTTAATACGATAAAATTGTAAGAAACTGATTATACTATGTATTGTCATTTACTTTGTGTGCATGAATTGTTCTCTTATGACATGCCAATGCATAGGAAAATAGTTAGACTTCGTTGTTCCATGCTATATGTTACTTTGTGCTCACTACTAAATTATAAATCTTTGTTAATTAAAATTGGCTTTGATATTCCTTGGGATCCTGGTGGAACCATTACTTGAGCACTTTATGCCTAGCTTAATGGCTTTAAAGAAAGCGTTGCCTGGGAGACAATCCGAAAGTTTTAGAGAGTCATTTTGTTCTGTTATGTGCTTATAAATTTTTCAAAAACGAATAAAATAAAGTGGGGAACTTTAAACTTTTCAAAAAGAAAGGTGAAAGTGAGAAAGACGAGCATCGTTGAAGTGGGGGGCGTCCTTGAAGTTTTGTTCATGCCCATGAAAACTTTGTGTATCTTGAATCACATAAACTTTTTAAGAAAAATATGTATCCCTTGTACGAATCCATTATATTATAAAAATAATGTGCCAAGTTTTTCCTTTATGTTGTTTAAATTGGTTGTTTGATATGTGCTGTGCAGAAAAAGAAACTTTTGCTGTAGTATTTGAATTATCATATTTCTGGAACGTGCAAATTTTCTCAAATTTTTACACAGTACTTTTATGAAAATTGTTTATTACTTCCGAATGTTGCAGAAGTTTTGGAGTTACACCGGTATATGTTCCATCTACATCTTTACAGACTGTCATATATTCACAGATTGCGGTTATAGTTTCTTTATCTACTTATGTTTGCAATTTTGTTAAGTCCCATTGATGTGGGAGCACTAGAATTGTGATAGCATGCAGTAGGTAATGTTTCATTAGAATCATAGAATATTGTTACAGCAAGACATGATGGGATTTGATATTACATGTACTACCCCTTAAATAAAAGTTATGTTGCGTTTTATGTGGATGAAGTGTTTGAAAACAGAGGGGAGGCATCAATATGAGAGGAATAAGGAGCGGCAAGAGATCAAGCTTGGGGATGTGCTAGGCACCCCAAGTAAATATCTAAGGAGACTCAAGCGTCTAAGCTTGGGGATGCCCCGGAAGGCATCCCATCTTTCTTCCTCGACAATTATCGGTATGTCTCGGTTTTTAGTTCACATGATATGCGTAAAGTTTTGAAGTGTTGTGTGCTTTTTTTATGCACCATGTTGGTATGGGATAGTCCTTGGTTGATTTATAGAATGTTCTTTGCACTTCACTTATATCTTTTGAGTATGGATTTATAGAATGCTTCTGTGCTTCACGTAAATCTTTTGAAGTATGGATGCTCATTTCTCTACATACGGTTATTTGAAGGATGCTCTTTTGCTTCACTCAGTTAGACCTTGGCCGAACCTTTTGTAGAAAGGATTAAAACTCTCTTGCTTAACTTATATCTTTTTGGAGGTTGAATAGAAATTGGTTATCTGGATGGTTGGTGCTAGGTATGTACGAGTGGTAAATACAAAAACTTGCATGAAACTTGATCCTTGAACTAGATAAACTTGATTCCTTGCAATAGTTTTGCGACATTGAGGTACTAATATATAAGTGTGTGAGTGGATAGTTAAAGTTAAGTATGAATATTATTGTTAAAGTTTGCGAGATCGTACACATCAAAGTGATAAAATTGGTATCAGTGATGATGTCTGAGTATGAGATGTTTTGAAATGACATTCATGTGCGTACGGGTCGGGGGCGCACGATGGTTAACTCCTACCAACCTCCTCCCTAGGAGCATGGGAGTCGTACTTGCTTCGAGATGGGCTACTAGGCTTTCGGAATAAATACTTGAGTTCTTTATGACTAATGTAAGTTTTCCGGTCTTTGGCACATACACCTATCCATATTTTTTGTAAGCCTCTTCGGTACGGTGCATTGCACACTCTCACCTTGAGACTTTGCGCATACTTCGCCGGTGCATCCAAACCCCGTGAGATGATACACTCCTTCACACACAAGTCTCATTCTATCTTCCTCAAAACAGCCACCATACCTATCTATTATGTTATTTTCATAGCCATTCTGAGATATATTGCCATGCAATTTCCATTTATACTATTCATGACTTGAGCATTCATTATCATTTTGCTTTGCATGATCATATAGAGCTTACATGATATTTGTGGCAAAACCACCGTTCATCATTGTTAATACATGTTACGCTAAATCATTGCACATCCCGGTACACTGCCAAAGGCATTCATATGTGGTCATCATATTGTTCATATTTTGAGTCATGAGCAAATAAAAGTGTGATGCATTCTAGAGTGTTGCCCCTACCTGTGAAGATTTAAAAAAAAAGAGAGCAAAAAGATCCCACCAAAAATGAAAAAAAGAGGCCAGAGATCCCAACAAAAAACGAGAGAAAAATAGAGAGGGGGCGCACTACTACCCTTTTACCACACTTGTGCTTCAAAGTAGCACCATGTACTCAATACAGAGAGTTGTCATATACTTTATGATTATGCTAGTGGGATCATTACATTATAGAACTTGGCTTGCATATTCAGATGACAAGCTTCCTGAAATGTTCGAGGTCTTCATGAGCAAGGAAGTTGGATGCACACCCACTTAGCTGCATTAGGAGAGCTTTCATATACTTATAGCTCTAGTGCATTCGTTGCATGGAAATCTCTATTCCTCACTTTGACATCGATTGTAAGGCCTCTCCATTGCCTAACAATCAGCCGGGTTGATTTTAGACTTTCTTCACTTTTTGTATTCTTACAAACCTCCATCATCATTCTCTTTGCCATCCTAAGTGCCAAGACTGTAGCTCGCGCTCAAGTAGTGCGTGAGAGTCGAATCGCTGAAGCAAGAAAAGTGTGATTTAATTGCTTGATTTGGCGCCTTGATTAGTTCATGAATTTATATCTTCTTACTATGAAGACTGAGCTTGCCATGACTATTATGATTAAGTGTCTACGAGATTACTTTGTTTAGCTTTGATATTTTTTGAAAGGCAATGATTGTTCATTTTGTATGCTTGTGTATTATTGTTTTTATATCAAATTGATAGACTATTGCCTTGAATCACTTTTATCCTAAGTTCATATCATAATTAATTATTTGATCAAGTTTGTGTTGGGTAGCATGCCACATAAAAAAATATCTTTGTTTTATCATTTACCTACTCGAGGACGAGCAGGAATTAAGCTTCGGGAGGTTGATACGTCGGAGACGTATCTATAATTTTTTATTGTTTCATGCTATTATCATACCACTTTTACATATTTTTTGTTAGCAATTTATATTATTTTTATGGACTATCTTATTAATCTAGTGCCCAGTGTCAGTTCTTGTTTTTTTCTTCATGTTTTTGGTTTCACAGAAAATCCATATCTAGGAATGTCCAAACATGATGAAAACTTACGGAAATTTTTTGTGGACTATATCTGATTTTTGGGCGCAAGAATCAAGGCAGAACGAGGCCCGTGGGCCCACAGGCTTGTGGGAGCTCCGGGAAGCTTCTGGAGCTCTCCTTTGAGTGCAAGGAAGCTAATATCGGGAAAAAATCGTGTTAAAATTTCAGCCTGATTGGAGTTACAGAACCCCTATTTAAGAAACAGTGTTTGTCCAGAAACCCTAGCCGCAAAATAGAGACAAAAACTGAGAGAGATCCAATCTCGGAGGGCCTCGAGCCCTCCGAGAGCCATAGCAGCCAAGGACCAGAGGGGGAACCCTTCTCCCATCTTGGGGGAAGGCCAAGTAAGAAGAAGAAGGAGGGAGGCTCTCTCCCCCCCTCTCTCTCGGTGGCGCCGGAGCGCCGTGGGGGGGGGGGGGGGTCATGGTAATGACAATCAACTCCAACAACTTCGCCGCCCTCATCAACAACTTTCTCCCCCTCCGTGCAACGGTGTAACCTCTTTCGCCCTGCTGTAATCTCTACTTGAACATGGTGCTCTATGCTATATATTATTATCCAATGATGTGTTGCACCTCTATGATGTTTGAGTAGATTCCTTTTGTCCCATGGGTAAATTGTGGTATGATGTAATTGATATGAGCTGTATGATTTTGGTGTTGTCCTATGGTTCCCTCCGTGTTGCACAAGCGTGTGATATCCCCACTGTAGGGTGTTGCAATATGTTCATAATTTTCTTATAGTGGGTTGTGGGAGTGACTGAAATCTAAACCCAAGTTCTTGAGTTGTTGCATATGGGATCAAAGGGGAATTTTTACTTAATGGTATGGTTGGGTTTACCTTAATGAATTTTGATTGTTGTGAATGCTTGCTAGAGTTCCAATCATAAGAACATGTGATCCAAGTATGGAAAGTATGTTAGCTTAAGCCTCTCCCTCATACATATGGTAAGTATCACTATCGTGTCATATTCAATAACCTAGGGACAAACCTTTTCTTATTGTTCTTCCAAAAACCTAACTCTATATTCTTGCAAAGCTATCTTATTACTCTTGCAAACTATTTTAATTTCTTGTCCTAGGTAAAGTGAACGTTAGAGTGCGTAGAGCTGTATTGGTGGTAGATAGAACTTGAGAGAATATTAATTCTAACTTTAGCTCCTCGTTGGGTTCGAAACTCTTATTTATCGAAAAGGCTACAACTGATCCGCTATACCTGTGGGTTATCACGAACTTGTTATCAACCTTGTTTGAGTGGTGACAAACTTGTTGGTATTTGACTTTTGAACTTGTTGGTATGGATGCCAAACCACTTTGTGGAACTTGTGAACTTATTGTTGGTATGGATGCCAAACCTCGGGTTGTTTTGTTGCAGTGAAGTCGGAGCTGCGGCGGCAGGCCCCCGTGGCAACGATGACATGCAGCAGGTGGTCTTCCACGGTGCCAGCTGTGCGTGGTTCTCCTTCGGAGCTCTCCATTAGAGTAGGAGCTGCGCTGCCTTCGATGCAGGTGGCTGGGTCTAGCATAGGTCTTTTTGGGTTTCCACACAGTCTCTATGGTGAGGGTTGAGTCGAGGTTGTCTTCGACGAAGTCGGAGTCGCTTGCTCGGAGATTAGGGAGGGCGACGACGCCTGTTGGGGAGAATAGATGATGATGACGCCAGAGTGTATCTTGATAAGGTCCTCTTTGTTGAGGTGTGGGTGGATCATCTTGGGTGTGCCGCTCGGCGGTTTGTAACGGTTTTAGCCTGGTTTCCGTTAATTACCCACCCAACTCTCTTCTGCTTAATTAATAGATGAGGCAAAACTTTTGCCTCCGTTTCGGAAAAAAATTGTTGGTGTGTGACTAGGTTGCCAGATTGTTTCAGGGATTAAGAGAAATTCAATAATTACAAGCACTTCTAGAAGCTATTGCCGAATTATAAACTCTGCAAAGGTAACCTTTACCGAGTATGACTCTCAGCAACTGCGGCGCCTCACTGCCACTGTCATCATCCAGCAGTGGTTTGCCGAGCTTTTTTTAGCACAGGGACTCGGCAAACGACTTCCATAGTTAAAAGAGATAAATATTATTGTTTGTTGTGTGCCGCAAAACTCGGCAGAACAGGCCAAGTGGGGGCGCCTGGGAATACCTTTACAGCTATACTGGGTGCCTCGTGAGAGGACTCGGCAAAGATTTTTGAAAAGCTTTGCCGAGTCCTGAGAGTGGAGTTGTGGGCAAACGTATCCCCGATGTCACGAAGCCGTCAAACCCGAATGGTCATGCCATGTGGCCCCTTGTTGCCGAGTTCCCCATCTCGAGCTCTCGGCAAACGGTGTATTATTGGCCGAGTCTTTTTATTATCCCGAGTTCAATTGGTATGGCTCTCGGCAAACTGAAGTCTCTACTGAATTCCTGAGTTTGCCGAGTTTTGTTCTTGGCAAAAGGTGTGTTTGCCGTGAGCCCGGAAAATGGATCTCAACAAGACCGTGGAACTTGGCTGTGACCGATTTTCCAATAGTGGTGGCACAGACGGTTCCCTTAGACAAAACGTGTGCGATAGTTCACTACATCCCGTATGCTTCTTCCAGTGGAAGTGTGTGCACGAAATTGTACAAAATTTCCATTCTTCAATCGTCAGTGATAGTTCAATTCATCGCACACGCTTCTTTTCATTAGAAGTGTGTGCACGAGATCGCACATAGCTTTTGTACCCCAAATCGTGTGCGATAGCTCAGTTCAGCGCACACTTTTTTTTTTTGTATAACTGTATTCTCAAAATTGCACACAGTTTCCCTTCCCCAATCGTGTGCGACGTGTCGGCCATGGCACAGGTTTCACTTTCAGGCACACGATTTTATTTTTGTAACATGATGCTAAGGTGTGCGATAGGTCTGTCTTCATAGCACCGGTCTGCACTAGTCAAGGCCTCGAATCTGGGGTCATACTAGTTGTTTGGTCCGTGTTTCCCTCGCGTCACCTCTCGCGTCGCCTCCCTCGCGGGCGACTTGGGAGGGATACACCCGCCGCCGCCGCCGGAGCCTCACCCCGTGCCCGTCCTCCCCTCCGCCGCCGCAGGTGGTCCGCGCGCCGGGCAAAGCCCGTGCGTGCGACGCGGTGGCGGAGGGCCTCTCCCTCTTCCCCGGATCCATGGTGGCGAGGGCGCCCAGATCCGCGGCGGCGCGACCCCACTCGTTCCTTCGGCTCCTCGGCGCGCCTCGGCTGCTCCAGCGTCGGCGGCTTCTGCGGGCGCTTCCCGGTGACGGCGGCCCCCTGCGGCAGCGTGTGGCGGCGGCGGGTCCCAGGCGGATCTGGCCGGCGCGGGAGGGGAGGGGTGGCAGCCCTCCACCCCCTGCTCGCGGGCGGTCATCGCGTGCGGCGGCGGCGGCGGCTCCGGTGTGGTTCCTGCTCCTGCCGGTGCGGGTGTGGAGGGGTGGCGGCCCTCCTACCCCGTGTGCTCTGCTCTGGTGGTGCACCGCGACTCTGGCCTGTTGGGGTTGCCTGGACTGGAGGGATACGGACCTGGCTGGCGGCCAGATCTGACTCGCCGTTGCTGCTCCGGCTGCCGGTGAGGAGTGGTTCGGGGTGGCTCTTCGGTGGTCGTCTTCTTCGTCGGAGGTGGCCGGCCAGAGGCTGGGTGGTCGGATCTCGAGGTCCGTCATCTAGTCCCGGATGCGAGTTGGGGAGACAGAGTTGCCGGTGAAAACCGACGGTAGGCGATGGCAGCGTTCTGCGCCGTTACCTTCATGAAGGCATCGTCGTGTCACCTCTGTCGACCCACTTGTGCTGCTCCAGGGGAAACCCTAGGGTCTGGTGTTCCAGACCGGACGATGGCAGCACTACGGTGTCGTTTCTCTCTTGAGAGTATTGTTTGTGGAGCAACGCCGGAAGACAGAGGCAAGAGGCGGAGCGGCTTCGTCTCGAACGGATCTTCGGTGGAGATGTCAAGTCATGCCTGGCCGATAGGTGCTACGCTGTGTCATGCCTGATCGGCAGGTGCTACGCACGACAATCTTCCAGTTCTCCGCGTCGGGATGGACGAGCGCAGGGCGGTGGAGTCGTTGGGCGCTATGGTGGCGTCGACGGATGGCCGGACTGGCAAGGATGATGCGGATTTTCCTCCTGAAGATGGGCCAGCGATTCGATGATGATGGCGACGTCTAACACGTGTGCATGTGGTGTACGTTTTAGGTCTGTTGCACCGATTGTACGTTCCGATACGTTAGATGGATGGATCGGAGACGACATCGGTTATAGGTATGGGGAGTGAGAGCACTCCACATTTCCTAGTTCATAGGTGTGAGTGGAGGCTTCGGGTGGCTTGATGTATGTCCTTGTCAGACCTTCGTGGAAAATTTAATAAAGATGACTGCATGCATCGACTGATGCAGAGGCCGGGGGTTCAACCTCCTTTTCCAAAAAAAAAGGCCTCGAATCTGGTAGTGCATGATACTAATTTGGTAACATAGATGTTGGCATCTTTTCCACAAGCTTGATCGAATATGTAAAGTTTGATTAAGCGCAGTATATTCTCTAATTTATCCTAGTGTTAGTAATAGACAAACTATAATCCATTGTAAGAGTAACAAACCATTATAGTACACTGAATAAATTTAATTTGTAAGAAGCATTATTTTACAACCCCTTTTCTTTAAATAACAAACTGAATTTAAGAATGGAGTTGGCCACTATGTTTTTGCGGCCTCACGGGATCATGCACTCCTTATTAGCAAGAATGTAAAGGGGGGCATACGCTCATTTTGAAACTTTCTACGCCTTTCACTTATTTGCTGCCGGCTGCTCCTTTTTTTTTGTTTTTTTGAGATTGCTTATGTGGTAAGTCTTTGTTGGCTTGGCTGCCGGCTGCTTCTGCCTTTTTTGGCTTGTTGGGCTCTCCATCTTTTGTCATTTTCTTCTTAACATCATCAATGACATCACGTAGGGCTTTAGCCAGTGTGGTTTCCTGTTTCATTTTGTCAAGGTTGATCGGTCCCTGGAACAAACCACCATATGAAATCGCGCTCGCTGGGTAAGAAGAAGAAGAAGAAGAAGAAGAAGAAGAAGAAGAAGAAGAAGAAGAGAGAGAGAGCTGTGATTTTTTGGGAGGGGTTGAAGGGGTTACCTCCTTTGCTTTAGGATGCCATTCCAGTAGTGGCCTGCCGTCCTTGCCGCTGGTCATCTTCAGCTGGTATTTTTCAGTTTCCTGCACACCAAACATAAACTCGAAAGTTGGTTTATTCAAATGAGACGGGGATCTAGAAATTTTTTAACTTCTATTTCATCACACTCAATTTCCCAGTGTAACATGGGTCCAAAACTGCTCTATTTGTCTCGCTGCAAGAGATTTCGTGCTTATGAAGAAATAATACTGGTATTAACATGCATAGCAGAGACGGCGACATAGAAAGGCAAACAACAATAATGCAAGCTCACCTTATCAGACCCAACAGCAATTGTAGCAAAACATGTCATCAATATCGTAAGTTCTTTCAGGTGAACGGTCTTGTCTTCAGAATCATTGCCGCCCTGTGAGAGGAGTCCTTCAAAGTCTTTGTGCTCCTGGCCCATTGCCGAAATGCACTCTGCTCGTACATAGATGATGAAAGAAAATTATAAATGAAAGCCCTAATGGTTGGAGCTGCATCTCGCAACGCCTCTTCTCTCTTGCACAATTCTCTTTTGTGGTGGTTTCTCTCAAGAACACACACTGTAGAAACTAAACACACACACACACACACACACACGCACGCACACACACACATGCACGCACACATGTACCAAGGAAGAGCACAAAAGGCTTTGCGATGAGGCACTCCTTGGCAACCGCAAATGCTACATCTCTTCTCCAGCCCTCATGGCCTTCTTTGCAATGAGGAACTCCTCCTTGGCAACCACAAATGCTACATGTCTTCTCCAGCCCTCATGGCCTTCTGGATTTAATGCTACATCTCTTCTACATCGATTTCCCAGTGTTACATCAGCTAACACGGCTGGGCCAAACGTCGTGATCCGCTTCCGACGCTCAAATCCAGAACGTGTGCAACTAACTCCACTAATGCATCTGCATGCAACCTTCACTAGCTACTGATTTGCATGCACGAATCAACTTAGACTGAATCATTCAGCCATATCTCAACTAACACAGGCATGCACAACTTTTTCAACAAATTAAATGACTAACGTATTGACCTGCCGATGCAGTATTAAAACATATTATACGGCTTACATAAATCCGACGTCTAAGGAGTAAATAAGACTAGACGTGAGGGGGGGGGGGGGGGGGGGGGGGGGGTTGTTGAATTATATTGCCCGCCTCACTCCAACTGTTTGGATTTTTGGATGAGTTGGCTAGAGCATGAATTCAATACAAGCCTTATCTAAATTATGTGACGAGGTTAAAATATGACTGTTTTATCAATAACTATACATGCCCTTACTCACAATAGGAATTGCCCGCCTCTCTCCAACAGTTTGGATTTTTGGATGTGTTTGTTGAAGCATTAATTCAATACATGTCTTATCTAAACTACTTGATGGGGTTAAAATATGACTGTTTTACCAATCACTATACATGCCCTTACTCGCGACAGGAATTGGAGGAGGTGACAGAAATTATCGAGATTTTGTTTCACTCATACATGTGACTAGTTATCAAAATTATCGAGGTTTAGTTATGGAGTTGTAACAGAGATCGACAGAGAAGATGACTCAAGGCTACCGTACTACCATTCGCCAACTAATTAGAAAGGGGGTGTTGTCCTTTTGTAACCAAAGATAACATCGCCCGTCGCAACTGACGAGGAAGTAAAAGGTGTAACTTTCATACCCATGATGAGATAATCAAATACGTCTTTTTTCAGTGCAAGTTCGCACGCTCTACGTGGCCAGTTATTCAAATAGCATCAAATTTGTATCCACCCACAACTGTTGCCCATATTTATGGTCACTGGCGGGATGGAATTCCAAATATATTTAGTGCACTAACAAGGGTAGGAGCATCTGCGTTATTATGGTCGCTATGACTACGTAGAAAAAAAATCGGCACACCTGAATAATTAGCTGTAATTTTTTTTTGGGTTGTGTTTGTAGAAACTTACTATAATTAATATATGGACTTAGGCCTTTTCGCAAAATAAAAGACATATCCTAACCCCGACACCGACTAGGCTAGTTACTGTGTTACTTCAGTGGCTCAGGGGTCTGCTAGTCCCATAAATTAATGCCACGTTATTGAGTCCTAATCGAGAGTGGCAGAGAATCGCTCAGTAGCCGAATGTGTTTGCCTATGACAGCTCATGGTCAGGCTAGAGTGTTTTATATCATGTTTTGATCCTTGTTATTAAAAATTTCTAGAGTAGCAACTCCTGTTAATTTGTTTTAGTTGCTAACAGGTCATGTCTTCTATTACTTAGGATTTCACTTTGATGTAAGTTATGATCTAGTGTCTCCCCGCAAAAATAGAAGTTATGATCTAGTGGTTAACCGAAGATTATTTACTTATTTCCATGGTCCTTTAAAAAGAATGAACAAACCCAAGGATTCAATTAAATGTAAGAAGAATCATTCAATATTAACAGGGAACAAAAGACCAAAATTAAAGTTTTAGTTTCAAAAGAATCAATGATGCTAATTGGTGAACTTGGCTGCAATTCTTTCTTTAACTACTAGAATTTGATTTTGAATGACCTCTTCATTTAAAGTTGTTAGAGTTGCCAATCTACGAATATTGTGAATGATGTGGATTTTAGTTTATGATGCTACAATAAGTCTATACTATACACATTACAAACATGAGTATCATGTTCACCAAGCTTGTATTTGTAAAATTCGATGGGGAAATAGAAACGTCTATGTGTGTTACCGCTACAACGGTCAATCCAACGTGTGCTAGTGACTGTTGGACACCTCACTACGTACCATTGATATTAGTTTATACTGAGGGCATGTCATGTGCCGACCAGGGTTGTCTTTCAGATAGTTAGGGTTCTAGTGGAGTCGTCAGTGGATGATTCAGGTAGATATCCAGGTCACTCTGGCATTTGTTACAGTTGCGTGTCAGATCAACTGAACCTCAGGTAGTTGATCTAGGTGGCTCACTTATATGACATGGCATGTGTGTACTTGTCAGAATCTAGGACCTCTATAAATAAAAGACCAAACCGGACGTGCTTCCTTAATCCTTACCCAACCTAAACACTCCGTTGTTCATTCCCTAAAATACCACTCCATTGTTCAAAGCTTTTCTGCTCGACCAAGAGTCCCGAGCTCTTCCACTTGTGTGGAAGAGAAAAGTCACTAGTCTTTGAGTGAATTTGAGCATATGTGTTCAAGGCACTCATTCCTCCAAGAGAGCGAAGGTGTGATCTTGATGCTCTTGGAGCGTCTGCTCCTAGACAGGAATAGGAGTGACTGAAGAGCAACTAGGTTGAGTTTGGTTGCCTTCATGACTTTGTGGGGGCATGGAGTCGGCCTACTTCAAAGCAAAAGGACTGCCACTCCAGAGAGTGAGTTCCTACCAAGGTACTCAGGGAAAGAGCATGTTTCGATGTCAGCCATCTTGTTTGAGTGGCTTTCCTAATGGACAGGTACCACTTTGAAAGAAGTGGAAAATTTGGTGAAAAAACCCTTGCCTCCATTACTTTCTTCAATTGGAATTGCTTGTCTTGCTCTGTGTATTGCTTTTGAGGTTTTTTTTAACATGGTCCCTCTTACCCCCTCTTTTCAGATGAGAGGTAAGAGTATATAATAGATCTGGGCCATTGGTTTCATTACCTAGTGGTTCTGGGTAACTCTTACCTTCTTACCTCCCATGTGAAAAGAGGGGGTTAGAGTGACCATGTTAAAATTACTCATTGCTTTATGATTGTATGGATTACTTGCTTCCTAAGTTAGTTAGAATATGTCATGTGCTATTCACCTCTCACAGGTTTGCTCTGCACGAAAGTTACTCATTGGAGACTCCATTGCATCACTTAGGCTTGTCTCAGTTCTGTTGTCAGCCTGCTTGTATCTTAGTTGTATGATTAGAATTTTGCATTATGTGTTTCCTACTTGAGTTACTTACCTAAGTGTATGCCAGATAACTATCTATGCTAGGACTGACCTACTACCTTGCTAGAAAACACCACAATTTGTTTATGTTTGTGCAAGCTGCATATTTACTCCCTAATAGTTGACATCTTGATCTATTCAATGAGTGTCTTGCAGCTTCAGAACCACAAAGGGAGCTATTTGGCAGTTTATCTCTGAACTCGGTGTGGTTTTCAGATCCTTGAGCCCGTTGAATATCTATTGTGACAACATTGGAGCTATTGCCTTGTCCAAGGAGCTGATATCTCACCAGAAGGTGAAACACATAGACGGGTGCATTTTCATCTTATACAAGAAATCTAGGGAGAGGAGATATGAAAATATGCAAAGTTAACATGGATCTAAATGTTACCGATCTGTTGACAAAACCATTCTCACAGCAGAAGTAGGTGATGCACACACGAGTTTTAGATATTAGTACTTACATGATTAACCTAGTGCAAGTGGAAGAATGTTAGAAATAAGCCATAGAGGCCATCATGGTGATGATTGTACTTCATTATGTTCATGATTTTTCTGGATAATATGTTATCTCGTTCCATGCATGATTTTTCTGGATAACCCTAAACAAGTCACTGATATAGAAATGTAAAAAAATATACATATGGGCACAAGTTGAGGAAGTCGGAGCTGGATTGACGACCCATCATAAAAAATTGTGAGAACATTATATTCATATTGTCGTCAGTTCGTGACATATAGTGTGTATTCTTTCTCCATTGGCTTGGGGTAGTCAAATGTTCTCGACATATTTAATGACTTACTTCGGTGTTGCCAAGCGTTGTTCCGTAAGTGGGAAGTTATAAATATGGCTTTCTTGTTTGTCGTGAAGCATGATTTAAGGCATAGTCAACCGAGATATGATATACTACTCTAGTACTGTGAGAGATATCTCTAGACCCCTTGATTAATCGCAACAGAAATTTATAGCCATGCTACTAATGTTTAAGGAGTTAACCGAGTCAGGATTGCGAGTCACATGATCGAGAAAGAGAAATTGATCTATCTAACAAGGATGGCAGCTACTCGCCTTGAGCTTGATCCATGTCGAGAAGCTAAGGGAATAGCATATAAGATACATTGTGAAGTTTTTTCCTCTTTGTGTGTATTTAGGAGTTGGCACGTTCTGCTATGGTCACAAAATTGATGTTGGGATTATATTTTTATTGGGTCTACATATAACCTTTAGCTTGATCCATATGGTGAAGCTAAGGGAGTTGCATATAAGATACATTGTAAAGTTTTCAATAGTGATCCATGCTAGGGTCACACAATAGTGATGTTGGGAGTATATTCTTCTTAGTTCTATATATAAAGGGTTGCAGGGTGGTGGCTCGGGCATACGTGAGAGGCAACAATGTTACACATGTTTGGGAAAGCCTAGCAGCCACCACCATCCCCACTCGCCCTAGCCGCTTGCCCGGAGCTAGCATTCTTAGCGTGGGGTTTGATGCCCCATACATGCGGACAACTTGGAGGCGTTGCACCTGTGACAGTTGGACGATCTCCACAAGTTTGACTTGAGAACCCCGACTTCTTGACCCACGAGCTCGCCGGCAGTAACTTCGAACTAGGTTACCACGACTTCAAGCTCGAGTGAATCACAAGGAGAAGAATGTAGTACGAGTCCTGCACGCATGAAGCCCTCGTCAACTACGTTGCGCGGATACTTCAGAAAGCGCGCGTATCCAGCCGGATACTGTCCCGATACGTATCCCGGCTTGATTTTGTGATTTAAAAAAATAAATAATGTTTGATACTCTTGAGATACTGTTGCGATACCTTTTGGATACGTGAAATCCCCTCAAGAGTAAAGGCGCGCCTTTTGAAGATTCCCAACATGGGCGTGAATTCATGTCAAAAGGTGATGTCGATGTTCTTGTTCAATTTAAAGGTGAGCAAGAGAGAGAGCTGATGCACTGATTAGAGCAGTAAACCTAGAGAAATTCCAATGCCAACTGATGAAAGTGGACCAAGTACAAAAAAAGAAGGGGTTGTAATCCTATGGAGGCATGCTTTGACCTGGAAGCTCCTTATTTTAAAATATTGTTAATAATTATTACATATATATAAATGTATCCCCGTATTTTAGTTTTAAAAAAAATTGCCGTATCGTGCGTATGCCCGTATCACGTATCCTATACGTATCCAAATATCCATGCAACATAGCTCGTCAACTGACTTATCTGCACTACGTGTCTAGCCATATGGTTCGTGATCACGATGGTACAAAATTTTAATTTTAAACTAGTGTAGCCTACCTATTCCCTAACACTAAGAGCATTTCTAACCGATCCCCTGGACCAACTTAGTGAAGTAAAGGCTTTTTACTCCACTAAGTTTGACCAAGCCGATCCCCTGTACGGCTTAGTGGAGTATAATTTTTACTCCATCCCTAAAAATCTGAGTATATTTACTCCGTCCCTATGCAGCCGAGTAAAATCGGCGCCTCTTCTCCCCGCCTCCTCTTCTCCCTCCGCACTGCCGCCGGCGCGCCCCCGCCCTCCCCCGCCCCTCCGATGGCCGGACGTGGTGGCCGCAGGTCCCCGCCGCCGATCCGCAACGTGGATCTGCGCCGCCACGCGCACGGGTCGTCCTCCACGGGCTCTTCATCGAGCCGCCGTCGAAGGTCGCCCGATCCGCCCGCCACCACGCCCTACGCCGGTTCGAGGACTTCTCTGTCCTCCCTCAGGCCCGGTCGCCGACGAGGTCCTACCTCGGGGTCCGACAGCGGCGGTGGGGGACCTGGGTCGCCGAGATTACGGATCGGGAGACCCACACCCGCCGGTGGCTCAGTAGCTTCCACATGGCCGAGCTCGCGGCCATGGAGGACGACCGCTGGCAGGTCCGCTACCATGGCGCGGCGGCTCGGCTCAGTTTCCCCTTCGGCACACGTCCGATCAACCTCGTTCCGCCGGAGCCAGGGGTGGTGAGCTCGGCTATGACGAGGGAGGACCGCGAGGCGAGGGAGCGCCTCGAGGTCGAGGCCGCCGACGAGGCCTACATGGAAGAGCTCCGCCGGCAGCACCCGGAGCTCGAGGAGGCGGAGCGGATGATCTTTGCCGGCGCGGAGGGCGGCGAGGTTATCGCGCTCTCCTCCAACGACGAGGTCGAAGGCGGCGAGGACGGCGGCGAGGACGAGGAGATCAACGTCGACGAGTGGAGGAGTGCCTTCCCCGACGACCCTGACGATGGCACCGGCCCGGACCCGGCTCGCGGCACACCGTACCTGACGAGGAAGGATTGGCTCGACCTCCACTTCGACCGAAAGTAGTTTAGTTGCTTAGTTTAGTTTAAATTTATGTTTTATGTTCGGTTGTGTAAAACTATCTATGTTTATGTTTGAATGCATGCTACTTTCGGTTCAAATTGCTTTGAACTTGATCAAATTGAAGTTTACTCGGTTAAGTTTAGGGAATCGGCTAGAAACGGCAAAAAATTAGTGGAGTGTATATACCCCACTAAGGGTTTTACTCCGTTAACTTTTAGGAGATCGGCTAGAGATGCCCTAAGGTCTACAACCACATTTTATATTGGGTATTCCTAGTTCAGTACTCCCTTTCTCCAAAAATATAGCTATGTCCTGATCTGTCTTAAGTCAACCTATCGGAAACCTTATCTCATTATTCGATTCAAGTCATTATTCTCTCGTTCTAAGTTGATTACTGTTTAGATGGGGGAAAAGTACATTTTTGGCCCCTATACTATGTAGACACACATAGTATAATAAATACTACAATATTACCAAAAGTCGGTAAGAAAAAAAAATGCCAGAGAAAATTCTATCTAGTGTAACGCATACAACAACAAAGGACGGTCCATGTAAAAACGACAACTGCGCAAATAAGTAGCAAGAAACTTCCAGTGGACTCAATAACATCGACTGAACTAGGTGAAAGCAACAAGAAGGCAGAAGCCCAGAGGAGCCGGACAGTAAGCCGGACAGCAAGAACCAGACCGATTTGTGGATCGCCTACTGAGCAAAGGAAGGAAAAAAGATTTGTCGATCTCACAAGTATGAATGGATATATATTCGTTCGAGCTAGATACTATCCTCAGACTGGATTCATACCTTTCACTCCTGGAGCAACTGGTATTGAGGACGAAGCTGCTTCCAGTTTTGAGGACGACAAAGCAGGCTTTGGAACGCGACCCAGTTCAGTAGGATCCATACGCGCCCCTTGTAGAAAACAGAACGAAATATTCACGGATTATTGCATTTGGAAAGTAGCTCGGAAAAAATGTGTGCAATATTACATATGAACAATTTTAACCCTGTAAATGACAAGTTAATATATATGCAGACGAACAATGCAGACATACAACTGTTCTAGTATTAGTCTAAGACACTCAGCAACGATATTGGGGCTTACCACTACCTGGAGCAATGGCCACCGCGTGCAACTATAGTAAGTGAGTGCGTATTTGTTGGATTAGAAGCTTCAGATGGATCCACGGAGAAACAGGCTTGGTATGATCTATATAGCACGCAGAAGCTAATCGAAGTACTCCAACTAAATAATTCGAAAGTTCCTTTGACTTGACGCAAGTAATGCTACTAGGGGTACAAACAGTTCTGTCCATTCTAGGCGTACAAGAGACTGACATGTGGGTCCAACATGGAAGTTTTCCACGAGCAACTGAAGAATTTTAAATTTAAAGTCTCGGTTATGTTGGGGGTGACGAAAAGAAACTTCGTCATTAATTTGATACTGTACTAGCTTATAAGAAATGGAAGATTGTTGAGAGTCACGGTTGACAGCAGATTTTTCTTTTTATCTGTACCAAAACAAATAGATTGGATGATTGACAGATTAATGTTTTTCTTTTTTTGTTTGCGAGGAAATTTCCAATCTATTCATCATGTCATGACAGCACAAATAACACAGAAATAACAAAAATTACATCTATGTCTGTGGACCACCTAGCGACGACTATAAGCACTGGAGTGAGTCGAAGGCGCGCAGTCATCATCGCCCCTCCCTCAACGTAGTCGGGGCAAACTTGTAGATAGTCAAGAAGTTGTCATGCTAAGATCACACATGACTAGTGCACCAGAACAGAAACCATCGCCGATGAAGAGAAGTATAGATCGAAACGATCCGACCCTGTGGACACACAAATGAAGATGAACAAAGACTCAATTCAAGCAGATCCACTGAAAACCAGTGTTGACAGAATACCACAAGATCTGTTGGATACACAACTCCACACGCCCTCAGGCTGCACTAGACGCATCACCGGAACGGAGTCTAGGCGGGGAGAACCTTATTTCGTCGTCAGGGAGCCGCCACCGCCTCGTCTTTCTAAGCAGGACACAAACCCTAAAAAACTAACAAAACACCTAAAATGGGAACAAGACCCCTCTCACCGGCAAGGGCCAGGGTTCATCGCGCCTCCATAGCTCAAGGGCACCCGAAGACGAGACGGACCGGCAATGGCGCCGGTGGAAGACAGAGAAATCCTAAACGTTTTTGTTGGAGAATGGAGAGGAGGCGGTGGCTGCATTAGATCAAGGACAACTTAATATCTACCTCCTCAGATATTTTTGGGAAATTTTTTACTTAGTTGTATCTGAAATAAAAGAGAGAATCAAATTTTTACCAAGTTCGTTGACACTTTCGCTCGATAAGTTAGTTGGAAGCACGCAGCAGAAGCACTGGTATAATATCAGTTTGGAAGATCCAAGTGCAGATTTTTCCTAGGTTTCATCTGTTTTTTATTTACTTTAAACATTTTCATATTTCCCGTGGATGGTCTTGACGGCATCCTATGATTCTGGCTAGCTTGGTACTGTATCTATCTATTGTTCTTCTACAAGTAACAGGACCCAATGACCAAACAAACCGGAATTGCAGTCTACTTACCATGGTCTGACACGGGCGTTGTTAAAATTGAAACTTCAACTGCTGCCAACCAATAAGCTGAGCTGCATGTTGTAGTTGCAGAGCCCTACAATTAATGCACCGCATGTGTTGCACCCGCCACACGATGTCCCAATCAGATACAATGAACAGCATATGTAAAACTTCATGCCTAGTTTGACTTCCAGTACTGTACTCAATAAAACATATCAAGCGTACGTGTTAATTTGAAAAGGAAGAGCACGTTGACCGTCCGTATAAAATTGTGGTGCTATTATAGCTACCAAAGAAGAAGATTATGTTCGGTGTTTCACTCAGATCTTCCGAATCCTGATTCTCGTTCTTCCCTATTACATTCATGGTCACTTGAAATTTTGATTCTCTTTGTTAAATAGAGACGGTCTATGGTCATGAATGCAATTTTTGTTACTTCTCTTGTTCTTTGTACTACGCCGCC
Organism: Elymus sibiricus; assembly: GCA_039707655.1. NCBI lineage: Eukaryota > Viridiplantae > Streptophyta > Magnoliopsida > Poales > Poaceae > Elymus > Elymus sibiricus. Next base: position 3,546,518 of record CM077665.1, read on the forward strand.
ACACCCTTCTCCCTGCAGCCCAGCCCACCCAGTTGTCTCCCCCACTGGGGTCGCCGCCACCCTCTCCCCTCCCTCACCTTACTTCCTACATAGGCCTGCAATGACCCCACTAGCTGATCTCTTCTCCTCTCCAACCGCAAACTAAAAACCTAATAGAGAATAAGGAGGACAGCGGGGGTGACAACGATGGAGTCTATGTGTGCCCGTGGAGATGGTCCTAAGGTGCGTGCAAACCGTAATGGCGAGGTTGGTGTGTTGCAGATCGGGAAGGACCACTGCGGCCGGGAACGCCATGGCCAGCTGCTCGGTCCACAACACGGCCTATGTTGCGCTCGGCTGTTTGCAACACGGCTAATGTTGCAAACACATGTGCCGTAGAGGAGGTTGTTGTATTTCGCACTATTAAGCACTGATCGGAGGGTCATGTAGGTGGTTGACGCGCGCCAATGACTAGTCCGTTGAGCCAATTGTTTCCGATATAGTTATCAAAAAAAAAAATGCAAGTTGGACGTGAACGCAACATGGTCCAGGTTGCAATGGGTAACCGCGCAGTCCTATTGCAATGGGTGACCAGAAGCCTACGTGTTTGCAATGCCATGCAAGATGGAGGTAACCTCAATATGGTGTTGCTGACCATGTTGCAACGAATGACCAAAGACCCACGTGTTTGCAATGCAATGCAAGATGGAGATAACCGCGACATGCACTACAAAAGAAAAATTACGTGATGGTACGTGTTTGTCACAGTAGGTCAGGTTTTCTGTCATGCATGTACATCTATGATGATTTTATGACAGAATCACGATAGGTATACCTGTGCTGTCATAGAAGTGTTCCATGACAATACTCAAAATATCATCACGGAAGTGCCACTTCCATGATGATAATTGCCGCGTCATGGAAGTGCTTTCGTCAAGGGTAACGGGTCGTCGTTAAGCTATCGGGTCCGGTTTTGGATTCGATAATCCTTTAACAGCCACGACCAATGGCGATTTTCTATGTGTAAATTTCGCATTCGCCAGTGGATCCACGTGTCAGCTCGGTGTTGCGACAGATGTCATTCTTCCAATGGACGAGACGCACCTATGATACATCGACACGTGGCACGGCCCAACAGTGGCCCATTTAACCTAAATGGGCCGACCTAGCGAAAGGCCCACAAGATTTTGTCAGACACTAGTGGGCCAGCCCGTTAACAGCATGCCATGTTTTGAGCCAAATTACAGCCTGTCGTGGTTTTGTCACGGCAGATGTCCTCGTGAAAGGGCTTGGTCGTGAGGCCATCGCCGCTAGGTGGTAACTCGAACGGGGTTGATCGGAATCGAGAGACAAGGGCTTACCCAAGTTCGGCCCCTCGCGGTGGAGATAAAGGCCTACGTCCTGCTTTGGTTGTATTGATGATGATGATCTCGATTACAAGGGTGTGACTTGGCTAACCTAGTACTCGAGAGCTTGTAACTTGCCATTTTCCGCCTCAGGGGCTCCCTTTTATATACAGGTCGAGGTCCTGGGTTTACAACAGAGTCCGGGTCGTAACATGACCCGTGATCTAGTCTATTTCCTACTCATCGTCCTCCTCAAGAAAGGAAAACATATCACGTCCTTGGATAAGCCGCCGCCTCAAGTATTGGGCCCTAACCCGGCCTGCTCGATGAGTCGCCAGATGGGCCTCCTGTTCTTTGAATGCTGCGTCCTTTATCCTGTACCCCGCCACTCGGTAACCCGGCCCTGAACGGGCGGGTTATGCCGGCGGGTTATATCCCCGACATTAACCCCCAGAGTGAGGTGAATTTATTCGCATCAATCTCCAGAAACCACACTGTCGGGTTATCCTTCCTTTCATCATCTAGGTTCATTCCATGGCCGAGTCGCGCGGGTTCGCCGGCTCATAAAGCACTGGTAACTTAACATTTCTGATTCGGTATCATGACATCATCTTCCGGAAATCGTGGGGTTCAGGCGCCACATCATAGCGAATCTTTTGAGTATATCTGTCAGGCCCGAAAATCGAGGTGTCATCCACTCACAAAAGTTACTGCGCTCCTCTGTTTTCGCACCCGCCGCTTCCCCTTCTTCTTTTTTTATAAATATGCCCGAGGGGGTTTCCGTTTTCATTTTACCGCTTCATCCACCCCGCTTCTTCTTCTTCCTCGCGACGCGCCTACCAGTGTCAGGAGCTCCGCCGCTGTACGACCCCAACGCGCGCCGGCGACCTCAACCGCGCCTTCTTCTTCGTACGCGCCGTCGTCGAGGCTGCTCAGGATCATCTCAGAGCCTCTCACCGCATCCAGGTACACCTCATTGCCTCCTAGATCTGTAGCAGTCATACATCCATTGACCTAGTCCATCGGTGTTCATCAGTCTATCAAATTGTTGCTGTTTTTAGATCTAGATGCCAATGAGCTTGTTGTAGAAATACTCCGATGTTTGCTGTAGTACCATTTTTGCATCTAGGAACTTCTGATCTTCATTAGATTCTGCGAATAAACCAAGCCGCGCTTCCACTGTATGAGTTAAGAATAGCAAATATTTTCCTTTTTCGCGTATTTTGTAGATCCATAATAGTAGTCGTTCTTGTTCGAAACTTGTTTCTGCAACACTTAGGATAAATCCAAGAACCTTGGTCTTAGGATGAGCCGCCCTTACTCTTGGCGACTCATGTCCACTTATTATGATCCGCCCAATCTGATAATCCACTCTTGGCGACTTACTGAACATGGTGACTCGCCCCTGTACCTTTGATCATATGATGTGAGCTTATCATGAACATGAGTAATCCTGCCATTTACGTTTTTGCATTTCCTCGTTCATATTTAGGCGACTCGCTATGGCGAAGACCACAGTCTGCAACTGGGTGTGTTCTCAAGTCTCTGACCTTGTACTGAACGATTATAAAGAGCAAGGCTTCCTGCCGGCTCAGGAAATAAGTGGCTAGCGAGCCCCTCAAGCAGCAGAAAACATCCCACATCCCCGCGAAGGGGAAGTCGTGATCTTTACAGACCATCTCCTCAGAGGTTTCTCTCCACCCGGAGCAAAATTCTTCTGAGATGTTCTACACTTCTTCAACCTTCATCCTCAAGATATCGGTCCAAACTCTGTATCCAACTTGTGCCAATTTCAAGTCTTGTGTGAGGTATATCTGCAAATAGAACCCACCGTTCCTTTCTTCAGAGAGTTCTTCTATCTCAACCGCCAAACTGAATGCGCTGATGGCCCCTGCCTAGAACTTGGCGGGGTCTCAATTCAAAGACGAAGAGATGTTCCCTTTCCTTCAGCTGCTCTGCCGAGTCACCCTAAAGGTTGGAACAAAATGTGGTTCTACTGCAAGAACACAACTCTAGCTGATGAAAACCCTCTGCCGAGTTATAGGCCTGAACGCCTTCCCCCAACCTTTGAACTTCCCGGCTGGGCTCCTCAAGAAGAACGTGCCCAAGTCGCCCACGTATATCCAAGGTTGAGAGCTTTAATAGCCAACGGTCTGACTGGTGTTGACTTGACCCGGTGTTGGCTTACCTTTAAGATCCTGCCCTTAAGCTGCCGAGACGACTTAATGTGTAATTATTCCGGCGAATCAATCGATCCTCAATGGTTCAGTCCCAATGATATGTCAGATGATGATATAAATAAGGCTACGAAGAAGCTACTCGGGGAATGTCGTGGTTTTGTCACGGCAGATGCCCTAGTGAAAGGACTTAGGTTCGAGGCCATCGCCAAAGTGATGGACCCAAAGGGGTTGGGCGAGTCGAGGGACACGGGTTTACCCAGGTTCGGCCCCTCGAGATGAGGTAAAGCCTACGTCCTGCTTGTGATTGTATTACTGGCGTATCAATTACAAGGGAGCGAGTTTCGCCTAACCCTAGCTCTCGATCTTCTCTAGCCTGTCCCGACTGCCCCGGGGACTCGCCCTTATATACTGTAGACCGGCTCCCCGGGTCATACTGAGTCACAAACCGACTCGTACAAGACCTCCCAATCTAACTGGGAGTCACCTTGCCAAACTTACTAACTTGCCTCCGGGCGGCTTATCCGCCCGGGTCTCTTACTGTCTCCCGGCCCGGCCTTCCACCTCCCAGCTACTCTCTGGTTCCCGGGCCGGCTCACGGCCCAGCCTTTCTCTTGAGCCCACCTTCTATCCTGTCTTCACGAGCCGCCTGGTGGGACCCGCCCCCACCCGGGCGGGTCTCACCATGGGGTTATATCCCTAATATTTGGCCCCAGGGTGATTTGATCTTGATCATGTCAGCCTTCTTTCCTTCCTGCGGCGAGTCACTTACCTTCCCTCCAAGAGTCGGCAAACTTGCAACCCGCCGCGCCGTTACTGCAAATCTTCCACTCGATCCGGCGCTATCCACAACGGCTCCCTGTCGGGGACAGAATGGTCGGCGCGGGATTCCAGGCGCCTCTGCCACCGTCGTTTTTTCACTCTCCCCACGTTTCCCGCTGCAGCCGCCGCCTGCCTATAAATAGGACCCGTGGGGTCACTTTTTCATTTTCCCCGCTCCTGTCTTCTTCCTCCCGACGCCTTGGGCCTCTCGAGCTCCGCCGTGCGCCCGAACGCCTCCTCGTCATCGTCCGTGCTCTGGCCGCTGCATCAACCCGAACGCATCCAGATTTCTTTGCCATCTCTCCCGCACCCGAAAAGGTAATCTTTCCTTCCCCCTATCTCTTTGCATTAGATCCTCATTAGATTGGTTCCACCCGTGTTCTTGCGGCCGTCACCTTAGTTCATCGGGATCCCCGGTAATGCCCACGGTTACACTGGTTTCAACCCTCCGTAGCATCGGATATGCGCCGCGGCCTCGTTTTTGACCTTTTTGCCCGTGCTGCCGTGGTCTATGACCCTTCCACCGCTGTGACCTGCCGCCAGCCACTGCCACGGGGGTTTCTTAGGGTTTTTTACTTTCTATTTTTACCCTGCCCGTAGATCTTGTAGCAGTAATAACTTGTGTGAAACTTGTTTACCCTGCTTCTTCCACTTTGCTATATTCCTGCCGGCTTACCAGCATCTCTCGTGAGCCGGCATGCTGCCTGGTCACTATAACCTTAATGAATCTTGCCTCCTTATCTGTGTCAGCCAGCCGTCATGTCGAGAGCCGCCGGTACCTGCGACTGGTCTGTTTCCCAAGTCACCCAAGCATACATGGATTATCTGGTTAGCACTGGCTACTTACCGGCTCAGGAGGTTATTCACTGGCGGATCCCAACCGGAGAAGCCGTCCCGGAGCCCAGAGACGGAGAGATAGTAGTTTTTGGTGACCACATCTACCGTGGCTTCTGCCCGCCCGGCTCAAAGTTCTTCCGGGACGTCTTACACTTCCTCAAGCTTCACCCCCAAGACCTTGGACCCAATTCCATCTCCAATATCTGCAACTTCCAGACGCTCTGCGAGGTTTACCTCCAACAGGCGCCTACCGTAGAACTCTTCTACGAATACCTCGGAGTGAATCGCCAGACCGAGACGGCCATGGGCGAACTGATGCAGCTTGGCGGAGTCGCCATCCAGAGGCGGAGGGATCTGCCTTACCCGTCCGCCTCCCTACCAAGCCACCCCAAGACATGGAACGTGACCTGGTTCTACTGCCAGGACACTTCCCCAGAGGGAGAGAACAAGCTGCCGGGTTTCCGCGCGACCTGGCTCCCTAAGACGGTCTCCTTCCCCGACCAGGCGTCTCCCGAAGCCCGGAAGCTGCTCGAGCCCACCATTGCCAAAATCCGGGCATTGGTCGCAAACGGCTTGACCGGGGTCGATCTGGCTCGTTGTTGGGTCACCTGGCGGATTATTCCGCTGAGCATCCGCGACCGGCTCATGTGCGAGTATACCGGCGAGTCAACAGACCCGCTGCGCTTTAGCTCCGAAGAACTCTTCCCCGACGAGATCAATGATACAGTGAAATCCATCCTCGGCGAGAAGATGGAGGTTTGCTGCCAAGAGGGCCTAAAGCCCTTTTATACCAAGAATCTGGCTCCTCCAGTAAGTTTACTTCTCCTTAACTTTTCACCTTCTTTTTGTATCATCTTTCATTTGCCTTTCCTTAACCTTCCGGCGGCTCCCAACAGGCGGATGATGCCTTCTGGACAAAGAAGATCGTCCCTTTGGTCCGAGCACCTATCTCCAAGGTGAAGAGGACCACAACCCGCCCCAAGACGAAGAAGAAGAGAGCCGCCGGCGAGAAGACTACCGTCGAAGAACTGCTGGACCTAGATGACACAGAGGTAAAATTTGACTCCCTGTGCAAACCTTTTGTTCAGCTTACTGACTCTAACTGTTCACAGGACGAGCTGGAGACCGACCAAGCCGGCGTCCCCGAGGTACATTACATTTCTTCCGGCTCGAGCTCAGATTACTCCCCTCCGTTGATTACACGGCGAGGCGTCCGGAAGTTTCCTTTATCTCATCCTTACGCTTATCTGGCCCCTGATTATCTTTTTAAGAAACAACTGTTCGAGTCCCTACACCGAACTCGGAGCACCGGCTCTGGAGATCTTGAGTCCGGCTTACCCAACACCCCGACTCCTCAGAAACGCCCTGCAGAGGTAAATGCACAAAACCTTTTCTCCCATTGCTCGCTTTCCTACTTGTAACTCCTTTCTTGTTCTAACTTTTCCAGGAAACAGCCGGCTCTTCTGGCGACTTGACCACCTCGGTCATACCGCCTATGAAGGTCAACCCGGGGTAAGTACCGGGCTTTTACTATGAATCTCAGTGTTCTTTCCGCTGCTTACACAACCTTTTCCACAGGGCCCACGCCAAACGCCAGAAAACCACCGGGTCGGGCTCCAGCGGTGCTACTGATGCCCCAGCCGGCGGCCCTTCCTCTGAGCCGGCGCCTGCCGCTCCAATCACTGCTGCACCTGCCCCTTCTGCTGACCCGGCGGCTGCCAAAGCCGTCGCTACTTCTAACGCCCCACCAGCGCCCAAGCCGGCTGCCAAGTCCAGGGCTCCTCCTGCTCCTGCTTCCTCAACCGTCGGCCCCGGTTCAACCCCGAAGGTAATTGTGACAGGGGTGGCCTTCAGCCCCCCTGCTCGCAACGTACTTACTAAACACACCGGTGGGGCCGGCCTCTCTACTCCAACCAAGCTGGAGTTTGAACCTCGCTTGCTGGACAACTTGTCTGCTGATGAACTGCACGCCGGCTTACTGAGCCGGCTCACCGCTCCTCGGGGGGAAGAACTGCAGCTGGTAAAACAGCTAAAGAAAAGATACGAGGTAACCTTTTCCTCTTATTACCTTATGTAGCCCCCAAGATCAGGGTTAGTATTTGTAATAGTCTGTCGGGTCTTAATAAATCTTCCATAGGCATAGAACCAATCGTAGCCCCCAAGACCGGGTGATCATGTCAATGATGACCCGGTTTTTGAACTTGCATGTACTTCCGGGTATTTTCCTGTATTCTGATCTGAGCCGCATGTAGCCCCCAAGTGCCGGCTCACTTTTGAGAAGTGAAGTGGGACTCTTGAGACTTAATCTTAAGAAGTGCTGCGTCCAGCCCCCAAGCTCTGGCTCAGCTTTCAAAAGTGAGCCGGAAGCTGATAGAACTCTTCCTTTAAAAACATGGACATTAGCCCCCAAGTGTCGAACTGATTGCTTGCAATCTGATCGATACTTGCCTGTAAAACCTCTTGTATCTTACTGTTTACTTGTTTTTGTGGATCACAGGAGACTGCTGTCGGCTTAAAAGATGCAGCCACCGCCTCTCAAACCGCCAGGGAAGTCGCCGAAGAGAAACTTCGCGTGGCTGTCCAAAGGCTTACGGACCTCGAGACGGAACTGTCAGCCGTCAAGAAAGCTGCCGAGACCCGGGAGGGTGAACTTGTAAAACGTGCCGAAAATGCTGAGAACCGCCTGAAGACGGCAACAGAAGAACTAACCGGCTTACGCAAACATGTGAGCCGGATGACTGAGGCTATTTTCGGTAAGCCTGCTGTAACCCGTCTTTCTGCGTATCCCTTTCCTTGCATAAATGTCTAACTTGGCGGCTTACCTCCATGTTGCTTATCCTGTAGGCAAGAAGAGTCGCCAGCTATCTTCGGATAGCATTCTTAAATTGAAAGCCGTATACACATTAACAGAACAGCTCTACTGCAGGGCCGTCTGCACCATTAAAGCTATGATGGGCAAGAAAAGCGTCCCCGGCTCACTGAAGGACGTTCTGGATATGCTGTCTACTCTCCCTCAACACTTCGTCGAGCTCCGGAAATCTGCTGCCCGGAGTGGTGCAATTGCCGGCTTGAGCCGGGCCCTTGCCTACGCTCCAGAGCTAAACATCGAAGAGATGGAGGGCGGCTTCCCCAGTTTTAAAGATGATGGCTCAGCCTTTACTGACACCGATTACAAGAAATGCCTGAAATCTGCTCGAATACTGGCATCAGCCCTGGCAGAAGAAACAGATCTTTCCACCTACCAAGCAGCTTACAGTAGTTCAAATCAACGGATCGGCGCGCCGACTTATGAACTCAAAGATCTGACCCCCAAAAGCAGTAAGCAACCTTTTGACTCGGAACTTGACCCGTCCCCCTTCTTCGAGGGGGCCCAATTCGAGATTCTAATCAACTGCAACTGGGATGCTGACAATCTTCAGATTCAAGACCCGGCGCAAGATGACCCGGCCAACCAATGAGCAAGTCGCCCCAGTAGCTTGTAGGGATAACCCGGCCTGCGAGCCCAACAATTGCACAAACTTTTTAAATCCTGCCTTGGGAGCTTTTGAAAGCTTTTGTAATATGATAATACTCTTTGCTCTGTCAGCAGAACTTTGCCTGAGCTGTCTGTTCGATGTATATATATATCCGCCTGCCTCTGTTTTTGCACTTGATCTTTTCGATTGTGTCTGGCGGCTTAGTTTTTGAAAAGATGACTCGCCAAACAACCAATGAACCTGACTGATATTGCTGTGAGGGCGGCTCATAAGCACAAACCCAAAATATAACTCAACCCTCTTTCATCGGCTCAACTAGGTATTAACTGCTCGTCACTCCCATGAGAGCGCAGAAAACCCAGAGAGCTTTAAACAAAGTCCGCACTGCTGCGAAGGCGGCTTTTTAAGCACAACCCGGAGATTTTATTAAACTCCTCCCGCCGGCTCTTCCAGGCATCAACTGCTAGAACTCCCATGAGAGCACAGAAGACCCGGAGAAAGATCACGGCGGACCATCAACCCACTTGCTATGTGTAAAAAAATTTGTATGATGTATGATGCAATGTATGCAATGTGCGGCATGCAGTACTGAAAGGTAAAGTTTATACTGGTTGCCTCCGGACTGAACCGCCCTGCACTCCGTAGAGGTGCGGAAACCCGGAGCCCAGTCGCCGGCTCTGAATAAGGAAAACGAAGTCTGACTTAAACAGAGACCAACAATTTCGCCGTCTCTTCCAGGCATCAACTGCTTTGTACTCCCATGAGAGCGCATAAGACCTTTTCGGAGACTAAGCAGGTTTTATACTGGTTCCCCCAGACTGATCCCGCTCTGCACTCCGTAGAGGTGTGGGAGCCCGGCTTAGGAGACACAATCGCCGATTCCCCAGGGCTGACCCTCTCCTTCACTCCGTAGAGGTGCAGGGGCCCGGAAAGGAAACACGGCAATTTTCCCCCTTTTACTTTCACTTGCACTTTCAACACGGAGCCGCCTCCGTGAGACGCCATACTGTAAGCCGCCGTGCGACATAATAACTTGCCAAATTTCAATATGACTGTTGTCTAGGGAGTCAACCTTGCATAATCTGTGATGCATAAAATCGAGGCCCGGCTTGCGGGAGCTCCTTTTATTAACTGATCACTGGCATAAACTGTACTTACAACTTACAAAGTATGAAAAGATAAATAAGTCTGGCGACTTATGTGTAGTATGGCCGCAGATGAGCGATGTTCCACGGCCGCCGGGTCTCTTGCCCCGACGTGAATGAGTCGTCTCGCACATCGATGAGATGATACGACCCGTTGTTGAGATTCTTGCTGACCATAAACGGTCCTTACCATGGGGGTGATAGCTTGTGCATATCCGTCTGATCTTGAACCAAACGTAGCACCAAGTCGCCTTCCTGAAACGTCCGGGTCTTAACCCGCCGACTGTGATAGCGGCATAAATCTTGCTGATAGATCGCTGACCGAGCCGCCGCCAGATCACGAGCCTCTTCCAGAGCATCGAGCGCATCTTGACGCGCCGTCTCATTATCCGTCTCTACGTAAGCCGCCACTCGAGGCGAGTCATGCCGTATATCACTTGGCAAGACGGCTTCCGCACCATAAACCATAAAGAAAGGCGTAAATCCTGTAGACCTATTGGGAGGAGTATTGATACTCCATAACACTGATGGCAACTCTTCCACCCAGCAACCCGGCGTCCTCTGCAATGGGACCATAAGCCGGGGCTTGATGCCTCGTAAAACCTCCTGATTAGCTCTGTCCGCCTGACCATTAGACTGCGGGTGTGCCACTGCAGACACGTCAAGCCGGATATGCTCTTGCCCGCAGAACTCCTCCATGGCCCCCTTGGACAAATTTGTACCATTATCTGTGATGATACTATGAGGGTAACCAAAGCGGTAGATCAATTTCCTGACAAACTGAACCGCCGTGGCCGCGTCACACTTACTGACCGGCTCGGCCTCAACCCATTTTGTAAACTTATCAACCGCCACCAAGAGGTGAGTCTTTTTATCTTTAGATCTCTTAAACGGCCCGACCATATCAAGCCCCCAGACTGCAAAAGGCCAAGTTATCGGGATCATACGTAGCTCTTGAGCCGGAACCAGAGCCCGCCGCCCGAACCTTTGACACCTGTCGCACTTTCTAACTAACTCCTCTGCATCTTTGTGAGCCGTCAGCCAGAAAAATCCATGCCGGAAAGCTTTGGCGACCAAGGATTTAGAGCCGGCGTGGTGGCCACAATCCCCAGCATGAATCTCATTCAGGATCTTCCTTCCTTCCTCCGCAGAAACACAGCGCTGGAAGACGCCCGAAACACTGCGTCTGTGTAACTCGCCATTGATGATGGTCATGGATTTCGACCATCTTATAATCTGTCTTGCAAAAATCTCATCTTCTGGTAACTCGCCACGGACCAAATACGCTAGATAAGGCAAGGTCCAATCTGGATTAGCGTGAAGAGCCTCCACTAGCTGCTCCTCCGGGTCAGGGATTGCTAGATCCTCCTCTGAAGGTAACTTGACTGATGGGTGATGTAAAACATCCAAAAACACATTGGGCGGCACCGGCTTACGCTGCGACCCTAGTCGAGATAATGCATCAGATGCCTCATTCTTGCGACGGTCGATGTGATCCACCTGGTAACCTTTGAAATGACCGGCTATCACATCCACAGTTCGCCTATAAGCCGCCATCTTTGCATCTTTGGAATCCCAGGTGCCTGAAACTTGCTGTGACACCAGGTCTGAGTCACCGAGGCATCTAACCCGGCTCAAATTCATTTCTTTAGCGACCCGGAGGCTGTGCAGTAAAGCCTCATATTTTGCCGCATTATTAGTGCATGGAAACATGAGCCGGAGCACATAGCAGAATTTGTCATCTTTGGGGGAGGTCAAAACAACTCCGGCTCCTGACCCTTCCAACTGCCTAGACCCATCAAAGTGAATCGTCCAGTAAGTATTATCCGGCTTCTCTTCGGGCGACTGACACTCCGTCCAGTCGTTTATAAAATCCACCAACGCTTGAGACTTACTAGCTGTGCGGGGCACATATGTAAAGTTGAGCGGCCCTAACTCCAGCGCCCACTTAGCGATCCGGCCTGTGGCCTCCCTGTTCTGGATTATATCTCCCAGAGGTGCTGAGCTAACCACTGTAATTGGGTGCCCCAAGAAATAATGTTTCAACTTGCGATTCGCCATGAACACCCCATAGACCAGCTTCTGCCAATGCGGATACCTTTGCTTGGATTCTATCAAGACCTCACTGATATAGTAAACCGGCCTCTGAACCGGATACTCCTTGCCTGCCTCCTTACGCTCCACCACCACTGCTGCACTAACAGCCCTACTGTTAGCCGCTATGTAAAGCAGCAGGGGCTCTTTCTCAACCGGAGCAGCCAATACTGGCGGCTCAGACAGCTGCTTCTTAAGGGCTTCCAATGCCTCACTTGCCGCCTTACTCCAGACGAATTTATCCGCCTTCCTCATCATTTGATATAAAGGGATTGTGTTGGGGATATAACCCGGTGGTAAGACCCGCCCAGGCGGGGCCGGGTTACACCAGGAGGCTCGTAAGCCCAAGACCTGTAAGGTGGGCCGAAGGACCAAGACCAGGCTATGTGACGGTTTGCAAGACAGGCCAAGACGGAGGCCCAGAGACAGAAGGCATGAGGACCCGGGTGGCCAAGCCGCCCGGTGGCGGCTTACCCATGATGGTATGGCGGCTTAAGAGTCATGGTAGGACACGTTGTGTGAGTCGGTTTGAGACTCGTGTAATCCGGGGCCTTGACCTCCTATATAAAGGCTGGGACCCCGGGGCGGCTTAGACAAGAAACTAATGTATCGAGAATTAGGTCAAGCAATCCGCTCCCTTGTAATCGATACTCCAGTTAATACAACACAAGCAGGACGTAGGCTTTTACCTCGACTTGAGGGGCCGAACCTGGGTAAACCCGTGTCCTTCGTCCCGATCAACCCCTTTGAGTCCACCGCTATGGCGATGGCCTCGAACCTAAGTCTTCGGACATCTGCCGTGACAAAACCACGACAGTTGGCGCCCACCGTGGGGCCCGCGCTCGGTGGTGTTGAGTTCTCAAAGGGCTCTCTGCCAGGGATCGAGGGGTACGCGGTTGGCAGGATGACTAAGAGTCGCCGCGGTCGGCTCTACATCGACGACGCCGGCTGGGGCCCCGAGGCTGACTCTATTGAGTACGGTTTCCGGGTCCCCTTTGGCGGGATTCATGTCTTCATCGGCAAAATCGGCGGAACCAAACCCGGACCGGACGTCTGCACCGACATCTTCGAGCCGGCTCGGCGCAAGCAACCCGCCGAACACGTGCAACCCGCCCGTGTTGATCCGGGCCGGAAGCATGTTTTCATCGGCTTCACTCAGGGCATGGATCCGGAGGGATCTATGTCTCAAGAGGAACCTCTCATCCGCTCTGATGATGAGTCGTCAAGCGGAGAGACGGAATCAATCTACCAGCTCCATGGTGGCGGACTCGGGGGCTACATTGAGCCTTACCCCGAGTCAGATTTCCATGAGCCAGAGGAATATGAGCCGCCGAGCCGCGTTGCCGTCTTCATGGCGGGTTCAGCGGCGGCTCATAACAGTACAGCTGCTGGGGCGACTGGACCCGGAGCTAACAGGCCGCCGGCTCAGGTCCTTCTGGATCTGATGGGAGAGCTTACAACCATGATGGCAACTGAAGTCACGGCTGAAAACCAAGCAGCCCGTAACACGGAGATTGCAAGGTTAAAGAATCAGATGACTGAAGTCCAGCAGGAGATCAACGAACTAAAAGCTCAGATGGATGCTGAGGCGGAGCGCCTTAGGGCGGATGCTTTCCGTCTGGAGCTGGAACAGCAGTCAGCAGCGGCGGTTCAGCGGATGAGGCATCAGTCCCGCTTACCGGATCAGTACGAAGCAAGGAATCTTTTCAACACGCCGGGAACGGGACAGAACGTGCCTTTGGCCGCAACCCGGACGGCGGAAGGGCCTGGAAGTCGGGCGGCGGCTCAGCATCAGCAGGTTAACCCGCCCCGACGGAACCAGATTGCACCAACCTCTTTCCCTACACCGCCAGGTCATTACTCTAACCCGGCGGAGAACTTGGTGGCAGCTGCAACCCGGCTGACGGCTATCCCAATCCCCGATGAGTCGCCTTTCGCAGAAGAGATGAGGAACGCGGTTGGATACCTGCAAACGGCGATGGCCCAACAGGAGAAGTATACTTACAGCCGGAGTCGTGTGCACTCAACCCCCATCCCCAGTCGCAGTTATAGCCGACGTTATGAGTCGCCGGCGGTGTCCAGCAGTGAACGACATCGGAACCCGCCGCGGGCGGACCGGCTGGCTCTGGATGCTCAGGCACTGGTGGATCGAGCAAGAGCACAGCGAGAGGCGGCGGCTCTGGCGGCAGCGGCGGCTTATCCGGAACCCACAGCCGCACCCTCCGTCTCAACCGGAGTGGGGTTAACTTCCAGGGCTATGGGGGTGCCATGTTTGGTGCCGGCTTTACGGAATGAGCGCCTGCCGAAAGATTTCAAGGGCCCTCGCAAGGTGCCCAACTACACGGCTGACTTACCTCCAGAGGCTTGGATTGAAAGCTATGAGCTAGCCATAGAGATGTTGGATGTTAGTGATGCGGTATGTGCCAAATACTTTATCATGATGCTGGAAGGGCCGGCTCGCACATGGTTGAAGGGATTGCCACCCAACACCATTACTTCCTGGGCCGAGTTGAAGGCGAAGTTTATCAAGAATTTTAAAGGTACGTGCAAGCAGCCCATGACGATCGTGGATTTGGATCATTGTGTACAACAGGCGGATGAGTCGGCCCACCATTGGGTACGGCGGGTCTCCACTATTATTCACTCTTCAGAACAGATCACGGCGGCTCAAGCAGTTTTAATTCTGGAGAAAAATTGCCACTTTACACCTCTGAAGCAGAAGCTCGGCCGGCTTAAACGCTCATGCCAAGACATGGGGGAGCTCATGGCGGCTCTCACCAAATATGCGGACTCTGATAATACGAAGGACCCAGGCTCTGATGATGAAAAATCAGGGCAGGGGAAGAAAGGTCACAATGGAAAGGGTCAGCAACAGAACGCGGCTGGGAACGGCAACGCCGGCAAGCGGAAACACCTGGACGGCGGGTCAGAATTGGTGGAAAACACTAGCACTGGAGATAACCGTGCTAAAGGCAACGGGAACTTCAGGCAGAATTTTAATAAAGGAAAGACTCCTTTCAACTTGGAAACAATGCTTAATAAGCCTTGTCCGGAGCATAGTCGGCCCGATAAGCCGGCGGGGCATACATGGAGGAATTGCCATATTATGAGGCAGTTTCGAGATTACAGCCTTCAGCAACATCATAACAATGGCAATGATAGGTCCGGCGGGTCAGGTCCGGGCGGGTCAGGAGCCGGTTTTGGTCCTGGCGGCTCAGGGTCTGGACACCAGAATCAAGTCAATCAAGGAGGCCATCATCAGCAGTCTGGAGGCGGTGGCCAACAGCAGCATAACCAGTCAGGGTTTCAGAGCAACCCAAAACAACTTAGCGGGGGTCAGTATCATGTCTTCACAACCTGCCTTGACAAGCGAGACCAGAAGGTGCGCAAGCGGGCAGTTAATGCGGTCATGCCGGCTCTCCCGCAATATTTAAAGTGGTCTGAGTATGACATTACTTGGAGTCGGGCGGATCACCCGCCGCGGGTCGACAACCCGGGGCAACTAGCTTTAGTGGTTGCCCCTCAAGTTGGTGGATACATATTCACGAAGGTGCTTATGGATGGCGGTAGCAGCATCAACATCCTGTATTATGATACTTTCAGCCGGATGGGTCTGCTTGACAAAGATCTTAAGCCATCTTCCACAGTCTTTCATGGAGTGGTGCCGGGTAAGTCGGCTTACCCAGTGGGCAGGATTTCTCTGGAAGTCGCCTTTGGTGATGAATACAATTACAGGGTGGAATCCTTATGGTTTGAGGTGGTCAAAATTAAAAGCCCATATCATGCTTTGTTTGGGTGGCCGGCTTATGCCAAATTCATGGCCAGGCCCTGTTACGTCTACTTACAACTAAAGATGCCCGGGTTAAGAGGAACGATTACCGTGCATGGTGATCGGAAAACGGCTCTTGAGTGTGAGGAAGGTGATGCAGCTTATGCAGAGTCAAGTTGTGCAGAGGCAGAGCTCAAGTTCTATAAAGAGAATGTTGACCCGGAGGATATGACTCCTTTGAAGAAGCCTACTACGGAATCAGAGCCGCCCCTCAAGTTTGCGGCGGATGATACCAAGCAGGTAGATTTCACTGAGGGCGACTCATCTCAGCAGTTCACTATAGGGGCTCACATGGACCCCAAATAGGAAAGCGCGCTCATCAAATTCATCCGTGAGAATCGGGACATCTTTGCATGGAAGCCATCTGACATGTCGGGTGTACCGAGAGAATTTGCTGAGCACCATCTTAACGTGGATCCTAAATTCAAGCCGATCAAACAATTCCTTCGTCGTTTCAATGAAGAGCGGCGTAAGGCTATTGGAGAAGAGGTGGCCCGGCTCTTGGCAGCAGGGTTCATTGTAGAGGTGTTTCACCCGGAGTGGTTAGCTAACCCGGTGCTGGTGCTTAAAAAGAACGGCACTTGGCGTATGTGTGTAGACTACACGGATCTTAACAAAGCCTGTCCAGTTGATCCGTTTGCTCTCCCCAGGATTGATCAGATTATTGACGCAACGGCGGGTTGTGAGAGTTTATGCTTCCTGGACGCCTATTCAGGCTATCACCAGATCAAGATGGCAGTCAAAGACCAAGAGAAGACGGCTTTCATCACACCTTTTGGTGCTTTCTGCTATGTATCTATGCCCTTCGGGCTCAAGAGTGCCCAGGCGACTTATCAGCGTTGTGTACAGAACTGTCTTCACGGTCAAATCGGGCGCAACGTTCATGCTTATGTGGATGATATAGTGGTTAAATCGAGAAAGAAGGAAACTCTGCTGGATGACCTAAAGGAGACTTTCGACAACTTGCGGGCTTACAAAATGATGCTCAACCCGGCCAAGTGCGTTTTTGGAGTCCCTGCAGGGAAGCTTTTGGGGTTTCTGGTCTCTGAGCGTGGAATCGAAGCTAACCCGGACAAAATCAAAGCAATTACTTCCTTGTCTGAGCCGGCGTGCATAAACGACGTTCAGCGCCTGGCGGGTCGAATCGCCGCGTTAAGCCGGTTCATAAGCCGCCTGGGCGAGAAGGCAATCCCTTTATATCAAATGATGAAGAAGACAGATAATTTCGTCTGGAGCAAGGCGGCGGGTGAGGCATTTGAAGCGCTTAAAAAGCAGTTGACTGAGCCGCCGGTCTTAGCCGCTCCGGCTGAAAAGGAACCTTTGCTCCTCTATGTGGCGGCTAACCACAAAGCAGTTAGCGCTGCGGTCGTCGTGGAACGCAAGGAGACAGGGAAGGAATACCCGGTTCAACGGCCGGTGTACTATGTCAGTGAAGTTTTGATTGAGTCTAAACAGCGGTACCCTCATTGGCAGAAGCTGATTTATGGGGTATTCATGGCAAACCGTAAGCTCAAACACTATTTTCTGGGGCATCCGATCACAGTAGTGAGCTCGGCCCCGTTGGGAGACATAATCCAAAACAGAGAAGCCACTGGAAGGATTGCTAAGTGGGCATTGGAGCTAGGACCTCTTAATCTGAAGTATGTGCCTCGCACTGCTGTTAAGTCTCAAGCCTTGGTGGATTTTATAAACGACTGGACCGAGTGTCAGTCGCCAGAAGAGAAGCCAGACACCACTTATTGGACGATTCACTTCGACGGGTCTAAACAACTAGAAGGCTCGGGGGCTGGAGTTGTCTTAACTTCCCCCAAAGGTGATAAGTTCTGTTATGTATTAAGGTTGATGTTTGCTTGTACTAACAATGCAGCTGAATATGAAGCTTTGCTTCATGGTCTCCGGGTCGCTAAGGAGATGAATCTGAGCCGGGTTAGATGCCTCGGCGACTCAGACCTTGTGGCTCAGCAAGTCTCAGGCACGTGGGACTCTAAAGACCCACTGATGGCGGCTTATCGTCAAGCGGTAGATATCATTGCGGGACATTTCAAGGGTTATCAGGTGGATCACATTGATCGTCGCAAAAACGAGGCGGCTGATGCGTTGTCAAGACTTGGCTCTCAGCGTAAGCCGGTGCCGCCTAACGTTTTCTTGGACGTGTTATATCACCCTTCAGTTAAGTTACCTTCGGAGGAAGATTTGGCTATTCCTGACCCGGAGGGGCAGCTGGTGGCGGCTCTGCGTGCTATTCCTGACTGGACGTTGCCTTACATGGCGTATATGACTCGTGGCGAGTTACCTGAGGATGAGACCTTGGCAAGGCAAATCACCAGACGATCTAAGTCCATGACGATCATCAACGGCGAGTTACATAAGCGCAGCGTTACTGGCGTCTTTCAGCGTTGTGTTTCACCGGAAGAAGACAAGGAGATCCTGCATGAGATCCACGCTGGAGACTGTGGTCATCATGCCGGCTCAAAATCTCTGGTGGCCAAAGCTTTTCGACATGGTTTCTTCTGGCTGACAGCTCATAAAGACGCAGAAAACTTAGTCCTCAAGTGTGATGGCTGTCAAAAGTTCGGCCGACGTGCTCACGTGCCGGCTCAGGAATTGCGCATGATCCCAATTACTTGGCCGTTTGCGGTTTGGGGGCTTGATATGGTCGGGCCTTTCAAGAGATCTAAAGATAAGAAGACGCACCTTTTGGTGGCGGTTGATAAATTTACCAAGTGGGTAGAGGCTGAGCCGGTCAGCAAGTGTGATGCGGCTACGGCGGTTCAATTTGTCAAAAAATTGATATACCGTTTTGGTTACCCCCACAGTATCATCACAGATAATGGCACAAACCTATCCAAGGGGGCTATGCAAACTTTCTGTGAGAGTGAACACATCCGGCTTGACGTTTCTGCTGTGGCTCATCCACAGTCTAATGGTCAGGCGGAGCGTGCTAACCAGGAAATCCTGAGAGGTATCAAGCCCCGGCTTATGGTTCCTTTACAGAGAACGCCGGGTTGCTGGGTTGAGGAGTTACCCTCTGTCTTATGGAGCATCAATACAACTCCCAACAGATCAACAGGCTATACGCCTTTCTTCATGATTTATGGTGCAGAGGCCGTGTTACCAAGCGATATACGTCATGACTCGCCAAGAGTGGCGGCTTACGTTGAGGCGGATAATGAGACAGCGCGTCAAGATGCGTTGGATGCTTTGGATGAAGAACGTGACCTGGCGGCGGCTCGATCGGCAATCTATCAGCAAGACCTGCGCCGTTATCACAGCCGCCGAGTCAAGACCCGGACGTTTCAAGAGGGCGACTTAGTGTTGCGCCTGATTCAAGATCAGACGGACGCGCACAAGTTGTCTCCTCCATGGGAAGGGCCTTTTGTGGTTAGCAGAAACCTCAACAATGGATCATACTATCTCATTGACATACGGGACGAGTCACGCACTTCTGGGCAGGAGACCCTCCGGCCGTGGAATATCGCTCATCTACGGCCTTACTACACCTGAGTCATCGACTCCCTCCATTGTATATCATCATTGTATATACTATATTCATACATATATTAAAGTTGGCATCCCTGCAAGCCGGGGTCTCTGCCGTGTTTACATCCCATGTTGTCCAAAGATGGCTACAATCATATGATCAATTGGGGGCTTTTAACCTGCCGGGTTAAGCTTCAACCCTCTTGGTCTGGCAATTCAGCCGGAGTTACAAAGGTCATTTGGGGGCTTCTAACCCGCCGGGTTAAGCTTTAAACCTTCTTGATCGGCTCCTTAAAACTACAATATCACCACCTACAGGCGGCTTACAAGACGGCGGCTTATCAAATTGGTGGGCAAGTTAATAATATCAACAGAGATTACTAGGAGTGCAGCGAGATATAAACTCACCTCCTCTAATCTGCAAAGCCGGGTTATGCCTGCCTGTACGCGGATGCACTTTGTCAGGGGTGCAGCGAGTTCTATAACTTACCCCCTGCAAAGGCCCCTTACAGCGGCGAGGCTAACTCTTATATATTCCGGGTTATGCCTGCCTGTACGCGGATGCACTTTGTCAGGGGTGCAGCGAGTTCTATAACTTACCCCCTGCAAAGGCCCCTTACAGCGGCGAGGCTAACTCTTATATATTCCGGGTTATGCCTGCCTGTACGCGGATGCACTTTGTCAGGGGTGCAGCGAGTTCTATAACTTACCCCCTGCAAAGGCCCCTTACAGCGGCGAGGCTAACTCTAAATCTGCGAGGCCGGGTTATACCTGCCTGTATGTAGATGCGCTTTGTCAGGGGTGCCGGCGAGTTCTATAACTCACCCCCTCCAAAGGCCTCATGCAGCGGCGAGGTAAACTCTTATGTTCCGGGTTATACCTGCCTGTATGTAGATGCGCTTTGTCAGGGGTGCAGCGAGTTCTATAACTTACCCCCTCCAAAGGCCTCATACAGCGGCGAGGTAAACTCTCCTGTTTGCTATGTCTCTCTCTGGTTTGCTACGCTCTTCAAGAGTTCAAAGTAGCTACGATTACCCAGAAGAACCGGCTTACGTGTTTGGAAAAGAAAAGCAAAGATTATGAGATTTCACATCTCCGGGTTAGGCTTTTTTAAGCCGCCCTTACAACAAAGCAGAACATATTCTGTTTTGTTTCTTTTTGCAGGTTTTATCTCTTAAGATAAGCCGCCAGAACAAGTCGATCGCTAATAGCCAATGCGGCTGGAGCTTCATGGATTTCTCACGAATTCGCCGGGTTGCATCGCAACCACGAGCTGGGATTTTCATTATTCAGACTGAAGGCATTATTTCTGGATATTCTGCCGGGTTGCAACCACGGCCCAGGATTCATTCAATGAGTTATAAAGTCATATTATAGTCCCGAGTCGCCGCAGGCAGACGACCCGGCATTTGGGGGCTAATGCAGACTGTTCTATCTTGTTTGTTTTCGCCGGATCTTATCTATAAATTAAGCCGCCGTGCAAATTGGCATTATGAGCCGGACAGAGACAAGCAAGGAATATATTAACATGGACCAAATTTATACGTGCACGATGGCACGGGTCAGACAGTGAAAGGTTTTTCTAAACCTATTACAAAGCTCTCATCAAGAGCTCAACAGGCTGCAAACACAAGTTTTTGTACATTGGCGGCTCAGGAGGCCGGGTTATCAAATACAACGTTCAGCTTGGCGGCGGGTCATCCTGCTCCGGGTCTTCGATCTCTTCGATCTGAAGATTGTCCACATCCCAGTTGCAGCGTGTTAGTGCTTCAAACCGGGCGTCTTCAAACATAGGGGACGGGTCAATCTCAGGTGCGAATAGATGCTTACGGCGGGCAGGAGTCAAATCTCTGCATTCAAATGTTGGAGCGCGTATCTTCTTGGAAGCATCGCTATAAGCCTCCTGGTAGGATGACATGTCAAGTTCTTCCACCAGCTTGGAGGCAAGCACCCTAGAAGATCTCCTGCATTGAGCATAGTCTTCTGCAGTAAATTCAGAGCCGTCATCCTTTTTCGATGGAAACCCGTCCATCATTTCTTCAGCAGTCAGCTCGGGCGCGAAAGCTAGGCACCGGCTTAGCGCAGATAGAGCTCCCTGCCTGGCGGCTGATTTCTTGAGCTCACCAATCTGCTTGGGCAGTGTGGACAGCAATTCAATGACTCCTTTCATATGCTTGGGGACACTCTTCTCAGACAGCATCGCTTTGATAGTAAGAAGAGTCCCGCAGTAGAGTTGTTCGGCCAAGGAGTATATTGCTTTCAGCTTCATCAGGCTGTCCGAGGACAATTGGCGGCTCCTTTCGCCTGCAAAGAAAGATTGGGTGGTATAAGCCGCCCGCAGCGTTATTTAACATGAACAGGAAGATCGCTAAGTGTCAGATGCTTACCAAAGATAGCAGAGGTCATCCTGGATATATGCTGTTTCAATGTTTGCAGCTCTGCTGATACGGTTGTAAGTCGCCCTTCAGCGTCCTCGGCGCGTTTGGTCAGGGCGGCTTGATTCGTTTCCGTATTCTTCTTAAAAAGCGCAAAGTTAACTTGCGTCTTTTCAAGATCTTCGACGGCAACCCGCCATTTGGTTTCCACCTCTGACCGGGCGGCTTGTTGCAGGGCAAGATTTTTCTTCAAGCTGGCCATTTCAGACTCAGCTGCTTCAAGAGCATCCTGTGCCAAAACAAAAACAGGAAGAGGTTCAATGGTCATGATAAGTTATCTGTAAGGGAATTATGCGGCAAGTCTCAAGCAGATTGCCAGCAATATACTTGACACTTGGGGGCTAATGTCTGTTTTGTTCTTCAAGGTTACAGTCCCGGCTCATCTTTGAAAAGATAAGCCGGCCCTTGGGGGCTACAGTCATGCTCTCAAGCTTGTCAATTCAGTCCCAACTCATCTTTTAAAAGATAGGTCGGCACTTGGGGGCTACAGCTCCAGTTTAACATGTGTTGCTATGGGAAGACCCGGTTTATTATTCAAAATATTAATCCGGCTCTTGGCAGCTATGGAAGGATATAAGGTTCAAGCTGACAAAAGTATTACCTCATATTTCTTCTTCATGAGGCTGACAAGCTTCAGCTCCATCTTCCGGCTTGACTCCAGGCGGTTTAAAAACCCAGCATGGAGCTCATCAGCAGAAAATTTCTCCAGCACAGGGGTTTCAAAGTGAAACTCTTCAAGCAACGAAGCTTCAGCCTTGCCAGAGTGCCTTGTCAATACTCGGGGTTCTGGAGTTTTGTGACCCGCCCCAGTAACAACAACGTCCGGAAGGTTTGTATCTTCAGCAGCCTTTGGAGGGCTGGGCGGTTCAGGATCATCCCTCACAGGGCTCTCGGCGATTGTGTCTTGACCCGCCGGTTCAGGCGGCTTGTGAGTATTTTTTATAGTATCTGCAGTTGGTGAAGGAGAGGCCGGTTTAGCCAATACTGGCTCTTCAGCAGCAGGGGCGGCAGTAGACCCGCCAGTCTTCCGACGTTTTGCTTGGGCCCTGGAAGGCGCGGACGATGGTTACATATATGTCAAAGACATTGAAAACATTCAGTGCAGAGTAAATATACATACTCCGGGTTGATCTTCATTGGAGGCAGCTTTGATGCGGTTGAGTCGCCAGATGAGGGTGGAGAATCCTGAAAGCAGCCAAACCAATATAAGACAAAGTAAGAATAATAATACAAGGGTGATGAAAGTTATGTTCTAGTTAAAGGATACCTCAGCAGGCCTTTTCCGTTGAGCCGGAGAATGTGGTAACCCGGCCACAAGATCTTCAGAGCCGGCGCTCCGGGTCTGGCGTCTGGAGGTGTGCTGTTGCTTTTTCAAAAGAAAAGTGGAATATAAGTGAGCAAGAGGATGAGAGAGGGGGACTTTCCGGACGACCCGCCGTACTCTGTCTTGTGGAAAGATCTCTGAGTCAAAAATGTCAATTACCTCAGGAGCATCTGCATGGCTTGCTTCTGTTTCATCCTGTAAGTAATTGTCATCAATAAGTTGTATAAACAGACGGCCAAGGGAGTCAAGTTCTACCTCCGAATCATCGGTTTCAGCCGGCTCTGGAGTGGCGGTTTTCTTCTTCTTCTTGGCAAGGGTTTTCACCCTTGGCTTCCTCACCGGCGGATTAAACTTCTTTTTCCAGAACGAGGAGTTAGCCTGTGCATAAGACGCCGGCAAAAAATTAGAAGGTGTAAGACAAAGGTGATCAATTGCGGGAAAAGAGACTTACGTCTGGAGCCGGATTCTTGGTATAAAATGGCTTTAGCCCAACTTTGTTGCAAGCCGCCTGACTTTCACCAAGGAGTCCCTTGACGGCAGCATTGATATCCTCGTCAGTCATGGCAGTATCCTTGAAACAAAGAGGGTCCTTGGGTTCACCCGTATATTCACACATGAGCCGGTCACGCCGGCTCAGTGGCATGATCTTCCAGCTTACCCAGCAGCGGGTTAGGTCAACACCCGTCAAGCCGTTTGCCAGTAAAGCCTTGACTTTGGCGTAAGCCGGGGCATACTTTGTTCGGTCGGCGGCTGTCATCCGTGCTGGGAGGGGGTTGTCATTGGTGAAGCAGAGCCGGGTTGGACGATAACCCGGCAGAGGATTCTCGCCTTCAGGAGAGGTGTCTTTACAATAAAACCAAGTCTTGTTCCAATCTTTGGGATGACTTGGCAAGGTAGCGGAAGGATAAGGCAAGTCTCTCCGTCTCTGGATGGTGATGCCTCCGAGTTCTAAGCTAGGACCCGCCGCCATTTCAGTTTGGCGGTTTGCATAGTGGTAGTCATAGAAGAGGTCAACCGACGGTTCTTCTTGCATGTAGACTTCACTTAACACTTGGAATTGGCAGATGTTGGTGACCGAGTTAGGGCCTATGTCTTGGGGATGGATCTTGAAGAAGTGAAGAATATCCCGGAAGAACTTTGACCCGGGAGGGTAGAATCCACGAAGGATGTGGTCAATAAATATGATGATCTCCCCCTCTTTGGGTTCAGGTCTTTTCTCTGGTCCTGGGACCCGCCAGTGTATTTCCTCCTTGTTCGGCAGCATGCCAGTTTCAACGAAATTATCCAGGAGCTCTTCGGTGACTCCGGACCTGACCCAGTCACAGGAGGATGTGGTCCTTGTCATGACGGCGGATTATGCTACAAAAGAATGGCGGGTTAGAAGAGCAATTGCTATATAATGCAGTTATCATTGGTATACTTGGAAAGAGTTAAGCCGCCAGAGTAATTGGCGGAGAGCCGCCAAGGCAATGGCGAGTTGCAGAAAACAGGGCAATGTGAGAAGAAAAACGGCTAAGTGCAGAAACAGATTTTGCATATTACCTCTTCGCTGCAAGATCTACAGACGAAGAAAAAATGAAATATATGAGACCTAGAAACAGCAGACGAAGAGCAAGGTCGATCCATCCGCGACAAGTAAGTGCTATGCGAGCCTAAGGAGAACAGGGCATTAGTTTCGGCAGGATACCCGCAGTGAATGGGTAATCTTGTGAGGCTTGAAGCAGTGCTCAAACGCCATGGAGGGGCGGAAGAACGGCGATGAGTTCTCAAGAAACTCCGATGAACTCAAGAAAACCCTAAGGGGGTAGATGCAGATTTGAGCGAGGATGGAGGAGCTTACCTTTGAGATGCGGAGGCGCCGGTGAAGCTTTGGACCGTTTCGGGCTAGAGCAGCGGCCGGCGATGAGAGTGACGGTGAGGCTTCAAAGTGCGGGCGGCGGAGCTCTGGAGGAATGGTGTTCGCGAGGAAGAAGATAGCGACAGGCAGAGGAAGGGAAGAGGCGCACGTGGCGGCTATTTATAAGGAGAAGGGCAACCGTGCGCGCGAAATTTTGGGAGCTACAGTAAAGTGGCGCCTCGGTTATCGGGATGACCTTTCGGTGACAAAGATCCGTTGCGAACGTCATGGAATCTTCTCCGAATATTCGGTGTGACGTCGCGGCGGGTTACGAATTAACTTTCCAGATGACAGCATTATTAAGACTCGCCGCTAAGTAAAGTTAAAGATTGACATGAGATGGCTCAAATCAACCTGGGGCCTAATGTTGGGGATATAACCCGGTGGTAAGACCCGCCCAGGCGGGGCCGGGTTACACCAGGCGGCTCGTAAGCCCAAGACCTGTAAGGTGGGCCGAAGGACCAAGACCAGGCTATGTGACGGTTTGCAAGACAGGCCAAGACGGAGGCCCAGAGACAGAAGGCATGAGGACCCGGGTGGCCAAGCCGCCCGGTGGCGGCTTACCCATGATGGTATGGCGGCTTAAGAGTCATGGTAGGACACGTTGTGTGAGTCGGTTTGAGACTCGTGTAATCCGGGGCCTTGACCTCCTATATAAAGGCTGGGACCCCGGGGCGGCTTAGACAAGAAACTAATGTATCGAGAATTAGGTCAAGCAATCCGCTCCCTTGTAATCGATACTCCAGTTAATACAACACAAGCAGGACGTAGGCTTTTACCTCGACTTGAGGGGCCGAACCTGGGTAAACCCGTGTCCTTCGTCCCGATCAACCCCTTTGAGTCCACCGCTATGGCGATGGCCTCGAACCTAAGTCTTCGGACATCTGCCGTGACAAAACCACGACAGATTGCCTTCTCCCCCAGCCGGCTTATAAACCGGCTCAGCGCGGCGATTCGACCTGCCAGGCGCTGAACATCGTTAATGCAAACCGGCTCAGCTAGCGACTCAATAGCCTTGATCTTGTCCGGGTTAGCCTCGATGCCACGCTCCGAGACTAAAAACCCCAGGAGCTTACCTGCAGGAACTCCAAAGACACACTTAGCCGGGTTAAGCATCATTTTGTAAACCCGGAGATTATCAAACGTCTCTTTCAAATCTTCCAGCAAGGTCTCCTTCTTCTTTGACTTGACCACCACATCATCCACATAGGCATGAACGTTGCGCCCAATCTGATTGTGAAGACAATTCTGCATGCAACGCTGGTAAGTCGCCTGGGCACACTTGAGCCCGAAAGGCATAGACACATAGCAAATGGCACCAAAAGGCGTGATGAAAGCCGTCTTCTCTTGGTCCTTAACTGCCATTTTGATCTGATAATATCCTGAGTAAGCATCCAAAAAACACAGGTTCTCGCAACCCGCCGTTGCATAAATGAACTTGTCGATGCGGGGTAAAGCGAACGGGTCAGTTGGACAAGCCTTGTTGAGATCTGTGTAGTCTATACACATCCGCCAAGTGCCATTCTTCTTGAGAACCAGCACCGGGTTAGCCAACCACTCCGGGTGATAAACTTCCACAATGAACCCGGCTGCCAGGAGCCGGGCCACCTCCTCTCCGATGGCCTTCTGCCTCTCCTCATTGAATCGGTGGAGAAACTATTTGATAGGTTTGAACTTAGGATCTATGTTAAGATTGTGCTCAGCGAATTCTCTCGGCACACCCGGCATGTCAGACGGCTTCCATGCAAAGATGTCCCGATTCTCACGGATGAACTCGATGAGCGCGCTTTCCTATTTGGGGTCCAGGTTAGCCCCAATAGTAAACTGTTGAGATGAGTCGCCTGGCGTAAAATCCACCAACTTGGTATCCTCCGCCACAAACTTAAGCGGCGGCTCAGACTCCGTTGTTGGTTTTTTGAGAGGGGTCATGTCCGCCGGGTCGACATTTTCCTTATAAAACTTAAGCTCCGCCTCTACGCAGCTTGACTCTGCGTAAGCCGCATCTCCCTCCTCACACTCCAGAGCCGTCTTACGGTCTCCGTGTACTGTAATCGTCCCGTTTAAACCGGGCATCTTGAGCTGCAGGTAAACATAGCAGGGTCTCGCCATGAACTTGGCATAAGCCGGCCGCCCAAATATGGCATGGTAAGGGCTCTTGATTTTAACCACCTCAAACCACAGGGATTCCACCCTGTAATTGGACTCATCACCAAAGGCCACTTCCAAAGAGATTTTTCCCACCGGGTAAGCCGACTTTCCTGGCACCACTTCGTGGAACACTGTTGCAGACGGCTTTAAATCCTTATCTGACAGGTTCATCCGGCGGAAGGTATCGTAATATAAGATGTTAATGCTGCTTCCGCCATCCATGAGCACTTTAGAAAACATATAGCCTCCCACCTGGGGAGCAACTACTAGAGCCAGGCTGCCCGGGTTATCCACCCGCAGCGGGTGATCCACCCGGCTCCAAGTTATATCATATTCAGACCACTTCAAGTAGCGCGGCAGAGCCGGCACGACTGCGTGAACCGCCCGCTTGCGCACCTTCTGATCCCTCTTGTCTAGGCTGGTCGTAAAAACATGATACTGCCCTCCGTTTAACTATTTCGGGTTACTGTGATACCCCGACTGGCTATTCTATTGTTGCCCCTGGTTGCCTTGATTCCTCTGTCCTTGCCCAGAGCCGCCCGCTCCGGAGCCGGCCCCTGGACCTCCAGGGCCTGACCCGCCTTGCGGACCATTGTTATTATTCCTCTGCATGTTAAACTACCGGATATCTCTCATGGTGCTGCAATCCTTCCACAAGTGCTTAGCCGGTCTGCCCTCAAAGCTATGCTCTAGGCAAGGCCCGTTGAGTTTTTCTTCCAAGCTGAGCTGAGGCGGCCTGTTCTTATTGAAAGGCATCCTAAAATTCCCATTGCCTCTGGCACGATTGTTCCCAGTGTTGGCGTTTGCCACGAACTCTGACCCGGAGTCCGGGTTCTTTCTCTTGCCCTGATTACTATTTCCTGCCGGGTTACTCTGCGAACCCTTGCCATTACCCTTCTTTCCTTGCTCCAGCTTCTCCCCGTCAGAGCCGGCATCCTTTGTGTTATCTGAGTCAGCATACTTTGTGAGAGCCGACATGAGCTCCCCCATATCCTGGCACGTGCGTTTCAGCTGGCCAAGCTTTTGCTTTAATGGTGGAAAATGGCAATTCCTTTCTAAGATTAATACCGCCTGAGCCGCTGTGATGTGCTCAGAAGAGTGTATCACTTCCGAAACCCTCCGGACCCAGCTGTGGGCCGACTCATCCTCCCGCTGTACGCAGTGGTCCAAATCCACAATGGTCATGGGCTGCTTGCACGTCCCCCTGAAATTCTTGATGAACTTTGCTTTTAACTCTTCCCAGGAACTGATCGTGTTAGGTGGCAAATTCTTAAGCCACGTGCGAGCCGGTCCCTCCAACATCATGATAAAGTACTTAGCACATACCGCGTCACTGACATCCAACATCTCCATGGCCAGTTCATAACTCTCCACCCACGCTTCCGGCGGAAGATCCGCCGTGTAGTTAGCTATCTTGCGAGGACCCTTAAAATCTTTCGGCAGTCGCTCATTACGAAGAGCCGGCACCAAGCACGGCAGCCCAGCCGTCTTGGATGTTGCACCGCATCCAACTGAGGTGGATGGCGCACAGGTTTGTTCCTTTATAACTGCAGTCGCTGCCCGAGCCGCCATGCCCTCCCGCCCCCTCTCGCCCTAAGCCGCCCTGTCTGCTCGTGGCGGGTTCCGATGCCGGTCACTCGTGGAAGCCCCCAGCGACGCGTAACGCCGGCTGTAACTGTGGCTGGGGATGGCAGTCGAGTGCACGCGGCTCCGGCTGTAAGCATACTTCTCCTGCTGGGCTACTGCCGTCTGCAGGTAACCAATGGCCTTGCGTACTTCCTCTGCATACGGTGCCTCCTGGGGTATCGGGATCGTCCCAAGCTGGGCTGCCGCTGCCACCATATTCTCCGCCGGGTTAGAATAATGACCCGGAGGCGTCGGAAAAAATGACGGCCGGCTCCCAGGCTCCTCCACTGGCCGGGTCGCCGTTGCAGGCATGTTCTGACCCGCCGTTGGGGTGTTAAAAAGGTTCCTTGCTTCGTACTGACTCGGCAGCTGGGAGTGATGTCTCATCCGCTGAACCACCGCTGCCGACTGCTGTTCTAGCTCCAAATGGAAAGCCTCGGCCCGGAGGCGCTCCGCCTCTGCGTCCATCTGGGCCTTCAGCATGTCGATCTCTCGTTGAGTCGCCGCCATCCGTGTCTTTATCCTTGCGATCTATGCATTGCGATCTGCCTGGTTCTCAACCGTGACCTCTACTCCCGTTATAGCTGTTAGTTCCTCCACCAGATCCATGAGGATCTGTGTGGGTGACCTGCCAGCCCCCGACCCGCCGGCTCCGGCGGCTGCACTGTCCTGGTCCTGGGCCGGCCCGGTCATAAAGACTGCAGCGTAATTCGCCGGCTCATAACCCTCCGGCTCATAGGCCTCTGGCACATAGGCCTCCGGCTCATAACCCTCTTCATCCTGATATATCGGCTCAGGGTAGTAGTTGATGTAGCCCCCAAGCCCACCGTTATACAACTGATAGATTGATTCCGTCTCTCCACTCGAAGATTCGTCTTCCGTGCGGCAGAGGGTCTCCTCCCTTGTTGCAGATTCCTCCGGCTCCACCCCCTGGGTGAAACCAACAAAAACACACTTCCTGCCCGGATCAGCTCGGATGGACCGCACCCGCCGGGCCGGCTCGACAACGTCGGCACCGTCCTCCGGCCCGGGCTCTGGGCCTGCTAACTTGCCGATGAAGATGTGGATCTTGCCGATGGGAACCCGGAAACCGTACTCCACTGAGTCGGCCTCCGGACCCCAGCCGGCGTCTTCGATGTAGGGCCGCCCACGGCGACTCCTGGTCATCCTGCCAACCGTGTACCCCTCAAGCTCTGGAAGAGCGCCTTTTGAGAACTCAACACCACCGAGCACTGGCCCCACGGTGGGCGCCAACTGTCGTGGTTTTTTTACGGCAGATGCCCTAGTGAAAGGACTTAGGTTCGAGGCCATCGCCAAAGTGATGGACCCAAAGGGGTTGGGCGAGTCAAGGGACACGGGTTTACCCAGATTCGGCCCCTCGAGATGAGGTAAAGCCTACGTCCTGCTTGTGATTGTATTACTGGCGTATCAATTACAAGGGAGCGAGTTTCGCCTAACCCTAGCTCTCGATCTTCTCTAGCCTGTCCCGACTGCCCCGGGGACTCGCCCTTATATACTGTAGGCCGGCTCCCCGGGTCATACTGAGTCACAAACCGACTCGTACAAGACCTCCCAATCTAACTCGGAGTCACCTTGCCAAACTTACTAACTTGCCTCCGGGCGGCTTATCCGCCCGGGTCTCTTACTGTCTCCCGGCCCGGCCTTCCACCTCCCAGCTACTCTCTGGTTCCCGGGCCGGCTCACGGCCCAGCCTTTCTCTTGAGCCCACCTTCTATCCTGTCTTCACGAGCCGCCTGGTGGGACCCGCCCCCACCCGGGCGGGTCTCACCATGGGGTTATATCCCCAACAGGGAACCTCAAGAAATATGCAACAAGACCGGACTGAAACCATTCTATGCCCGCAATCAAGCTCCTCCAGTAAGCATTCTTTGTAATTAGTTTTATCCGACTTATCAATCCATAACTTAAGCTTTCTTGTTAATCTCGTTAAACTGCAGCTTAATTCTTCATTCTGGAACAAGAAAGCGAAGAAGGCAGTTGCCAAATCCAAAGCTGGGCCGGCTCGGAAAAAGCATAAGCCGGCCGCTGAACATGAGACCGCAGCAAGGGGCCAGTCGCCTTTGGCTGATAATGAATCAGAGGTAGAACTTGACTCCCTTGGCTGTCTTTTTATTGAACTTGCTGATGCCTCTTATTCCCAGGGCGATATTGATATTAGCCGGGCAGATGACGTTGAGGTAATTTCTATCTCTTCTGACTCGGACACCTTTGTTCCCCAAAAGCTAAGAAAACTGCGAGGAAAGTGCCCTTTTCTTATCCACTTGCTTACTTAGACCTAAAATTTTCTTTAAAGAAATCACAGCATGCCGAATCAATAAGGCGCCATACGCGAAGTGGCTCTGGAGAACTTTTGGGTGGCTTATCTGACTCACCAAACCCCCGCAAGCGTCGAAATGAGGTGCTTCATAGTCCAACTCCATCTCACCCGCTTGCCGGTCTTTTTAAACAACCACGTAACCCGTCTGATTCAGATTATCAGGAGTCGCCACCATCATCTGACGACTCATCTGCCACTCAATTGCCATCCATGGTCATCAAACCAGGGTAAGAGCTTTTCGATGAGTCACGCTTTGTTATATCTGTTGTATTATTTATCTGAATCTGCTTGTGCTTTCGCAGGGCCAAGGCCAAGAAAAGAAAGATTGGTGAATTAACCTCATCCTTAGGGAAACCCGGATCCGAAACTCCAGAGTTGGTGACCCCTAATGGTCAAGTTGAAACTGAAATGGACCAGGCTGACGAGATTGTTGAGCCGCCGCCGCAGAATAAGCTGCCATCAACTGGAAAGGTGGACATTCAAACCTGTGCGACGAACGAGGTGGGAGACGTCAACCCGCCTAGTCCTGACCATGCTTCGAGCCCAACAAAGGTGGCGGAAAATGTAGTGGTGTCGTCTCCCCAAGCCGCCGACAAGGTCACCATCATAGGAGCATCTTTTAAAACTCCAGAGCCTTCAACCACTTTGGCGAAACATGCACTCCCAACCCTTGAAGAACTTAGCGCTGCTGACCTTCATGAGGCGTACTTGACTCAGCTATCCACAAGCCGGGATATGGAAGCCAGCATGGTTAACATGCTGAAGAGAAAATACAAGGTAAGAAAACATCTCTTGTCTACACTCTATATATCATATGTAGCCGCCAAATCTTAGACATAAGCAGACATGATTGTGTGAAAGACTTCAGATACGCTTTCCTTCTTTTTCCCTTGAACCATAGCCCCCAGGGACCAAGTTGTTATGCATATAACGAGCAGGTGCTTAAACTTCGTCTTTTAAACTGAAGTGACATGTAGCCCCCAAGGGCCGGCTTGCTTTTGTGAAACAGCCGGATCTTCAACAATTTAGAGAGCAAAAGGATGTGTAGCCCCCAAGGGCCGGCTTGTATCTGTGAAACAGCCGGGTCTTCAACAATTTAGAGAGCAAACGGATGTGTAGCCCCCAAGGGCCGGCTTGTATCTGTGAAATAACTGGGTCTTCATACTATTGATTTAGTATGTAGAAGAAAATTGACTGTGATAGCCGCCAAGGGCCAACTCATTGTAGTGAGATGAGTTGGAGCTTTCCCTTCATATATGTAAAAGAAAAATGAACTTGCATTAGCCCCCAAGTGCCATGTAGATTGCTAGCAACTGCTTGGGACTTCAGTTTAGAAAGGCGTGATTGTATCAGAGTCGCCAAACACCAAAGTTGCCAATTTTGTAGGCTCATTGTACTGATGTGACCTGGTGATGACAGGATCTGCTGAATGATGCTGAGTCCAGAGCGGCCGGCTTGCAAGAGCAACTTAAGGCAGAGAAGAAGCTTCGAGCTGATGCCGAGTCAGCAGCCGCGTCTCTAGAAGAATCAGCATCGACGACCGCCGAAAAATTGGGAGTATTGATGGCTACTCATGAGAAAGAGAGAACCTTGCTATTGAAACATGCTGAAGAAGCAGAAAACAAACTCAAGCCCCTTTCTGATGAGTTGGCCGGGTTAAAGCATCACATCAATCACATGACTCAGGCCATCTTTGGTAAGTGATCCGCCACTTGTAGTTGATTCATATTTGGTACTGTTAACTCGCCTGCGAACTGCAATCCGTAACTGATCCATACTTGGGCAAAAATTGCAGGGAACCGGATCGTGAATCTTGGTCAAGAGCCGCTGGTCAAGCTAAAAGCGATGTACACCTTGCTTGAGCAACTCTATGCAGGGAGCTTGTTCACAATTATGTCAGTAATGAGACATAAAGAGCCGCCAAAATATATCAAAGGCGTGTTGAATCAACTTTCCACCGTGCCGAAGTACATCGAGGAGTTCAAGAAATCAGCCGCCCGATCAGCCAGCATGCTAGCCCTGGGCCGCCAAATATCATATGGCTGAAGAGAAAATACAAGGTAAGAAAACATCTCTTGTCTACACTCTATATATCATATGTAGCCGCCAAATCTTAGACATAAGCAGACATGATTGTGTGAAAGACTTCAGATACGCTTTCCTTCTTTTTCCCTTGAACCATAGCCCCCAGGGACCAAGTTGTTATGCATATAACGAGCAGGTGCTTAAACTTCGTCTTTTAAACTGAAGTGACATGTAGCCCCCAAGGGCCGGCTTGCTTCTGTGAAACAGCCGGATCTTCAACAATTTAGAGAGCAAAAGGATGTGTAGCCCCCAAGGGCCGGCTTGTATCTGTGAAACAGCCGGGTCTTCAACAATTTAGAGAGCAAACGGATGTGTAGCCCCCAAGGGCTGGCTTGTATCTGTGAAATAACTGGGTCTTCATACTATTGATTTAGTATGTAGAAGAAAATTGACTGTGATAGCCGCCAAGGGCCAACTCATTGTAGTGAGATGAGTTGGAGCTTTCCCTTCATATATGTAAAAGAAAAATGAACTTGCATTAGCCCCCAAGTGCCATGTAGATTGCTAGCAACTGCTTGGGACTTCAGTTTAGAAAGGCGTGATTGTATCAGAGTCGCCAAACACCAAAGTCGCCAATTTTGTAGGCTCATTGTACTGATGTGACCTGGTGATGACAGGATCTGCTGAATGATGCTGAGTCCAGAGCGGCCGGCTTGCAAGAGCAACTTAAGGCAGAGAAGAAGCTTCGAGCTGATGCCGAGTCAGCAGCCGCGTCTCTAGAAGAATCAGCATCGACGACCGCCGAAAAATTGGGAGTATTGATGGCTACTCATGAGAAAGAGAGAACCTTGCTATTGAAACATGCTGAAGAAGCAGAAAACAAACTCAAGCCCCTTTCTGATGAGTTGGCCGGGTTAAAGCATCACATCAATCACATGACTCAGGCCATCTTTGGTAAGTGATCCGCCACTTGTAGTTGATTCATATTTGGTACTGTTAACTCGCCTGCGAACTGCAATCCGTAACTGATCCATACTTGGGCAAAAATTGCAGGGAACCGGATCGTGAATCTTGGTCAAGAGCCGCTGGTCAAGCTAAAAGCGATGTACACCTTGCTTGAGCAACTCTATGCAGGGAGCTTGTTCACAATTATGTCAGTAATGAGACATAAAGAGCCGCCAAAATATATCAAAGGCGTGTTGAATCAACTTTCCACCGTGCCGAAGTACATCGAGGAGTTCAAGAAATCAGCCGCCCGATCAGCCAGCATGCTAGCCCTGGGCCGCCAAATATCATATGGCTGAAGAGAAAATACAAGGTAAGAAAACATCTCTTGTCTACACTCTATATATCATATGTTGCCGCCAAATCTTAGACATAAGCAGACATGATTGTGTGAAAGACTTCAGATACGCTTTCCTTCTTTTTCCCTTGAACCATAGCCCCCAGGGACCAAGTTGTTATGCATATAACGAGCAGGTGCTTAAACTTCGTCTTTTAAACTGAAGTGACATGTAGCCCCCAAGGGCCGGCTTGCTTCTGTGAAACAGCCGGATCTTCAACAATTTAGAGAGCAAAAGGATGTGTAGCCCCCAAGGGCCGGCTTGTATCTGTGAAACAGCCGGGTCTTCAACAATTTAGAGAGCAAACGGATGTGTAGCCCCCAAGGGCCGGCTTGTATCTGTGAAATAACTGGGTCTTCATACTATTGATTTAGTATGTAGAAGAAAATTGACTGTGATAGCCGCCAAGGGCCAACTCATTGTAGTGAGATGAGTTGGAGCTTTCCCTTCATATATGTAAAAGAAAAATGAACTTGCATTAGCCCCCAAGTGCCATGTAGATTGCTAGCAACTGCTTGGGACTTCAGTTTAGAAAGGCGTGATTGTATCAGAGTCGCCAAACACCAAAGTCGCCAATTTTGTAGGCTCATTGTACTGATGTGACCTGGTGATGACAGGATCTGCTGAATGATGCTGAGTCCAGAGCGGCCGGCTTGCAAGAGCAACTTAAGGCAGAGAAGAAGCTTCGAGCTGATGCCGAGTCAGCAGCCGCGTCTCTAGAAGAATCAGCATCGACGACCGCCGAAAAATTGGGAGTATTGATGGCTACTCATGAGAAAGAGAGAACCTTGCTATTGAAACATGCTGAAGAAGCAGAAAACAAACTCAAGCCCCTTTCTGATGAGTTGGCCGGGTTAAAGCATCACATCAATCACATGACTCAGGCCATCTTTGGTAAGTGATCCGCCACTTGTAGTTGATTCATATTTGGTACTGTTAACTCGCCTGCGAACTGCAATCCGTAACTGATCCATACTTGGGCAAAAATTGCAGGGAACCGGATCGTGAATCTTGGTCAAGAGCCGCTGGTCAAGCTAAAAGCGATGTACACCTTGCTTGAGCAACTCTATGCAGGGAGCTTGTTCACAATTATGTCAGTAATGAGACATAAAGAGCCGCCAAAATATATCAAAGGCGTGTTGAATCAACTTTCCACCGTGCCGAAGTACATCGAGGAGTTCAAGAAATCAGCCGCCCGATCAGCCAGCATGCTAGCCCTGGGCCGAGCCAAGGCGTATGTGCCGGATATGGACATGTCTGAGCTTGCTGGCGGGTTTCCGGAACATAAGACGGACGGCAAGGAATTCACGTCGGCTGACTATTCCCGCTGTATGAAAGAAACTCGTGTCGTGGCAAGTCAGATTGTTGAAGAGGTGGATTTGAAGAGGTACGAGGCGGCTTATACTGAAGGGAACCAACTGGTTACACCGCCAATCTTCGAGCCAGTCAACCTGACTCCAGCAAGGCGTAAGCACATCTTTGCTCCTGATGTTGATCCATCAATTATAATAGGAGAGGACGCCGAGTTCCAAGCTTTGACCACCCTCGACTGGGACTTCGAAAATCTTCAGATAAAAGAAAAAGCAGAGTCGGAGCAGGGTGACCCGGAAACTCAAGCCGCCAACAAAAAGCAGGAGGGAGCTAACCCGGGAGTGATAACCCGGAGGGCGCTGAAACTGGTGACCAGGAGTAGAGCGCCAAAGAACTTTGACTTTATTGAGCCCAGCTGTGGCCTTGTAATAGGATAGTTGAAACACTTAGGTGCTCTGTTGTGCCTTTGCACACTTGAAAATTTTGCAGCATGTTGGATGAAACAGCTGAACTGGTGTGATTGTGTATTAACCCGCCAGGTCTCCGTTTGAAGAAACGATGCTTCGTTGAGTGTCATAATGGCGGGTCATGTTTGTATGAACCAGCATGAACCGATCCTGTTTAGGATGTTTGTTTGACCCGGCTCATCCTTGACCCGGCGGCTCATGGCCAAAGGGAAAACAAAGATAACCCCTGTAAAAATTGAACAGAAATCATGAATAGATATCAATGTTAAGTCGGCTTTCGAGGCACGACAATATAGATCATCTTTTGAGGCTCGAGTCTTGCTTCAATGAAGCTAGCGTGATAGCCCATGGTTTATCCTTGCTCTCTGTAAGACGGCTCTCACGTGACATCCGATGTTTTAACCAAGACAAGTTCAGGGTCATAGAGATGATTGACTTGTCAAGAGTACACCGGGTCACCTAATCGGAGTAGCATCAAGCAGACAGACAGGTTTAACCAAGATAATGTGGCGTTAATTGCCAGGTCAAGAGGGTGAGATAGCTAAACTCGGTGAGTTGGAAGCCCCCAAGTGACCATTGATCAAAAACAAAAAGACTCATGCAAAATATTTAAGATGGAACGACAGAGGCCCCGAGTTTCGAGGGTGCCGTCTTATGTTTATTGATCATAATATATACAAAGGTATGGACAAGCAACTTGAGCCAGAGGCTCTAAGTGTAATAAGGACGGAGACAAGTGATGTTCCAAGGCCTGTTGGTCTCCTCCTCCGACGTATGTGATTTATTGTGCTCACATATATCCATCAGGTAATATGAATCGTTGTTGAGATTCTTGCTGATGACAAAAGACCCTTCCCAGGGATGGGAAAGCGTGTGCATACCCGCCTGTTCCTGAATCAGACGGAGTACTAAGTCACCCTCTTGGAAAGTACGGCTGCGAACCTGGCGGCTGTGATAGCGACGCAGGTCTTGCTGATAGATTGCAGATCGTGCTGCTGCTAAATCCCGTTCCACCTCCAATGCATGGAGAGAATCATGACGAGCCTTCGTTATATGCTTCGACATAGGCTATGACCCGGGGGGAATCGTGGCGAATATCGCTGGGTAAAACAGCTTCTGCTCCATAGACCAGGAAGAAAGGAGTATAGCCTGTTGATCTGTTAGGCATAGTCCGTATGCTCCAAAGGACAGAAGGGAGCAACCCGACGTGTGTTCGAGTGGGACCATAAGCCTAGGCTTGATGCCTCGTAAAATCTCCTGGTTAGCATGTTCGGCCTGGCCATTGGACTGAGGGTGGGCAACTGATGCAACGTCAAGCCGGATATGCTCTCTCTGACAAAACTGCTTCATAGCCCCCTTGGACAAATTTGTGCCATTATCAGTGATGATGCTATGTGGGTAACCGAAGCGAAAGATCAATTTTTTCAAGAACTTGACTGTTGTAGCTGCATCACAATTGCTGATTGGCTCGGCTTCAACCCACTTGGTGAATTTATCAATAGCCACCAAGATCTGGGCCTTCTTGTCCTTGGACGGTTTAAACGGACCAACCATGTCAAGCTCCCAGACTGCAAAGCGCCAAGTGATTGGGATCATCTGGAGCTCTTGAGCCCGAACATGAGCCTGGCGAGCTAACTTCTGGCAACCATCACACTTTTGTACGATATCCTCAGCATCCGTAAGCCAGTAAAAACCATGCCGAAAAGCTTTTGCCACCAAAGATCTTGAGCCGGCATGATGACCACAATCGCCAGAATGAATCTCATTGAGGATCTCTGTGACACCCTCGATTTTGACCCGTTTTTTTTCAAATCCTCCTGGGTATGATCCTGCCACTGGGATGTCTCCGAGACCCCTAGTGCATGGATTCCTTGGGAATTTCCCCAAGCATCCAAAATATTGCCCAAATTTTTCCTCACTCTTTTGGTGTTGAATTAAAAATTATTTAATAATTCTTTAATGCCTTTTTCATTTTTGGAATTAGGGTTAACCCTATGGGTTGTGAAGCAACTCCTAGTTGGGATAACCAAATAATTCCAAATCTTTTCCCACATGATCTTGACATCATGTGATTGCATTTTCATCAAAAATATTTTGTTGACCAATGGGAAATATTGGCTAGAATAATTATTTTATCTCTGGCCAAAAATAGCCCATTGTGAAGCAACCCCAAGATATCTTTTCAATAAAATTCCAGAAAAATTCCCCAAGCTCAAAGGGATCCCACATTGCCATATTCTCCAAAAATATGGATGAGGCCAGTACAAAAATTAAGCATAGTGGCTCTGGTAAGTTTCTGCCATTTTGAAAACAGTGTGAAGGAAGTACCAGCTAGGAGTGTCCATTTGAGCTGAAACTTTTATGGTACCTTCTGTGCATCAAGGGACTCCTTTACACCAAATTTCACTATTGGCAAAATTACCAAGTGAGGGCCACAAGCTTGTTAAGTTACTGGCCAGAATGGCAATTTGTAAAGGGAACCCCATCTATCTTTGCTCAGTTTCTCTCCAATTCTCCCAGGAGCTAGTCCCTCCATCCCAGAACCCTCTAGACATCTCCTTTGGCTTGCATCCCCATCCCTCTCCAGTGCAGCTCCTGGACAAGTTTCTGCCCAGCAGCTTCTGTCAATGGCCCCGAGCAGCCCAGGAGGTTCTAGGCTGAGCCAAGGGCATGAGTGGACGCAGGGGAGGAGGGTGCATCGCCCAGACACGGTGCTGACGGCTGGGTCACCTCCCGTGCACCAGTGCACGCGGTGACCGCGAGCCTGGCATGCATTTGGCGCGCTCTGGAGGCCGCAGCGTTCGGGTCTCGTCGAGGGCTCGTCGGGAGCGCGGCGGGACGTCGTCCCCTTGCGCCAACGGCTGCCCCGACGTCCACGTGTCCCTCCAGAAGTGTCTCCCCCTCGCCAGTGCGGCTCCCCTCGCCGGAATCGACGCCCGTCGACTGTGGCCGCCGTACGCCACGGGCCGAACAGTGGAGGCACGGGCGCGCGCGGTGCGGCGTCTTCCCCAGCTAGCCGCCGCCCGCATTTACTTCGCCTGAGCGCCCCCGTCACCTCCCTGGCGCTCCGCAACGGCCAGCCCCTCCCCAATCGCCGGCGTCTTCCTCCCAGCTCGGAGTGGCACGGGTGCCCTCGGCGCGGCGGTTTCCCCTGCTAACCGCCGCCTGCATTCAATGCCCCTAGTCGCACCCGTCACCTCCCGGCGCTCCGCGACGGCCAGCTCCCCTCCACGTCGCCGGCATTTTCTCCCCGGCGCTGTGCAGCTCGGGAGCCCGCCGCGCCTATAAATTGAGCTGCCCCCAGCCTCCAGAAGCCATCCATCCCCCTCCTCCCTCCTCATAGAGACACCCAGAGAGAGAGCTACGGCCTTGGGGCCTCCTGGCCTCAGCCCTCGCCGGAGTAGCCCCGCCTCTGGTGCCCTCGACGCCAGCTCCCTCCGCTCGACCCCAGCTTCTCCCGAGCCTTTCCCCGCAACCAGTGAAGCTCCCTGGTGCTCCTAGAGCCCCTCCCCGCTCGGATTGGTGCCGAATTGCCCATCTCCGGCGACCTCCCGTGAGCTCGTCCGCCGGAGAGGAAGGGGGCGACCTATTCCGGTCACCTCTCAAGGGATTTCGGGTACGTGCTGGTTCATCTCGGTGAGCCCGTTCCATCCCTGCAGTCGCCGGACCCCCTCCCCCTCTCCACCGTCGGCGAGCCTCGCCGGAGCTCCGCCTCCCTCTGCCTCTCCTCCCTCCCGTCTGATTCGATGGACAGGGCCCCACCTGTCTGTGAGACAGGCGCCCGCCGAAGGGGTACGTAAGTGGAGGCGTAACCCCACTTTACGCCTTCGACGTGGCCGCCTGAGGGAATTTCTGGAAATTGTTTAATTCAAATTTCTATTTAAATTTGACCAGAACTTTGACCATGAATAACTTTTATTCTACAACTCCAAATCACCTGATTCTTTTTGCATTGTGTTCCTATTAAAACCCTCTATTTTCTGGTAAAGTTTGATATTTTTGTCACTTATACAGAATTTATGGTGAATTTTTTGCCCCACATAACCTTTTCCAAATCCATTTCAAATATTTTCAGAAGGAGAAGTTGAAGTTTGTGGAGACCCAGAGTATTTGAACCACCCAACTGAACCAGGCAAGCCATGACCTCCATTCCGTGCATGCATACTCCTAGCATTGCATTTTCATATGAGTTAGTCTTATGATTTCATGTGAGCTTTATCAAGTGTGATGCCTAGTGTGAATCACTCATGTGGAGTTGAGATAAGAGATCACAGTCGATGATTATTTTGGGGTTTCACCTGTCAGAGGTGACATGACGCATTGAGGAAGCGAGACAAACCAACGTAGTGGTTGATCATGAGTCATCTGCCGGGAATATCCGTGCAACCACATCCGCTGGTATGGGACGGCCTTGACCGAGGCTGACAGCGTGACCATTCAGGTGTACCTCCAAAGAGGGGGGGTTGACGCGCGGCGTGCTACCCTGATCAGGTAAGCGACGGTAACCCTGTGGACCGGGATTAGTTGGATCCCCGTTTGGGATCGTAGTACCCCGTTTGGGACTACAGTGTTGGGCCACGACGGTGGTCGGTGCCTGCCATGGTGGCACGGTGGTCACCCAAGGCCGATCCCAGGGGGATGCGTGCCGGTCGTACAATGAATGGGCACGGGTAAGATAGGTCTTGTCGAAGCAATGCTGGTCCACCCGAATGGGATCAAGAGGTCAGCGCTTCGTGGTTTGTGGGTAAAGTGTACAACCTCTGCAGAGTGTTAAATCTATTCGAATAGCCGTGTCCACGGAAATGGACGACCCGACCAGACCTCAGTAGGTGATTAACCGGATTGACGATGGTAATATTGAGAGAACTCGTGGTATGGACGGAAGTACTCATGTGAGTCGAGTATTCCGTGGGTTGTGGGACAACCCAGAAGAGAGTAAGTTGATGCTCAGTAAGTTGTGCTTGAGGAGATCATATGGACTGTTATGCTATTGTTTGCTGCATTTGTTTGGTTGTCTTGAGCTTGCGAGTACATTCAAAGTACTCACCTGGCTTATCATGCCAGATGCAGGAGAAGCCGATGGCGAAGCTCCTGAGGATCCAAGCTTTGGTAACTAGGTGTGTCCACAGCAGTGTCCCTGTGGATGGTGCTGCGCTATAGTCCGCTACGCTGTAGAAGTTCTCCGTATCGCGAGGCCCTTCTTTGTGAGATAAATAATGTTGATATTGTCTCAGCACCGAGGGCGCCTTGGCCTCGCCACTATTGTAAATTACGAGCTTGTAGCCACTTTTCTTCAATAAAGTTCAGTTCTGTTCTATGCCGAATTGTTACGTGTTTCCAGAAGACTAGACCTCTGGGCTGGAAACACGGGTAAACCGGTTCTACGAATCGGGGTGCCACAACGATTGGTATCAGAGCCAGGCTGACTGTAGGACGCCTTAGTTAGCACGCGCTAGTTTTGCGAGTAGAATAGAATCTTAGTATGCATTAGGCTTGTTGCATCCTGCTTGTTGCACTTGGATGTTGCATTTTTGATTGCTGCATAGCATGCATTGCATTTCATAATTTTACTAACCTAAAGCCTTGTGAGTGTAGATGGCACCCACTCCGTACCACTTCCATTTCGAGTCTACACCCTCATCCTTCCCGGGACTGCTCAGGAGCGTCTGGCTCAGGCTGTATCCTCATGGCGATGAGCGAGTGTACCAGGTGTTCCGAGAGCAGCTCGCAGGGTTGGTGTACGAGTTCCATGCCGAGGTGTTCCTGATTGCGAACTCGAGTTTGGGCTGCTACTCTCGCTCTACCAAGGGCGGGGCAGCTTCCACTCTCGAGCTAGCAATTCAGTTTGCCGCAATGAAGGCTCTCACCGACTTGCGTTTCCACGAGGTTGAGATGCAGACTTATCCAGGTTTCCTCCATTATCCCACCCTGTCACCTATGACCGGGCGCGTTATCTTCGCTCCAGTGGATCTGGCAAGCTACCGTGCGGAGCCTGTAATGGCTCGATACATCACGGCCAGCTACCGTACGATCGCATCCCTGGCCGAGGAGATGACCCGTGTCTTAAGGACCATGGCAGTGGTAAACCCAGCCCCACCTTCATCTCAGCCCACCTATCCACCTATATATCCCCCGCCAGATCCACATCCACCCAGATTCCATGCTCCTCTCACCACCCCCATGCCATCAGATCTTCCGTCTAGCAGCCGTCGTGAGGCCCCAGATGAGTGGACCTCTCTTCTTGCCACTCCATCTGCTCCGATGTTGAGGCGTAGGGCCCCTTCTCCTCCAGAAGGGGAACCGTCCCAGCAGCGTCGTCGGATTTCCCCGGGACCGGAGGGCGAGGTCCATATCGTCAGCTCCGACTCCGACTCAGGGTCAGACGACGAGGGATCCGAGGGTCGGCAGTGCGCGTGCCATCCGCGCAAGTAGAATGAGGCTTGAGTTAGTATGCATGCATCTTCGCATATGTCAACTGCCGTGTGAGCAGTTTGGTCATGTTATCCACTACTAGCTTGCCATGTATGATGTTGGGTTATCTTGTATAATTATGGGGTTTATATTATCTATCTTTTATATATTATTTCTGGTGCCACATAACTGTGCTTTCCTTTATGGATGTTGCTCATCGATTCGGTATTTTGTAATGGGAACAAAATATAGGATGACAGGAAGCTGTAGCCGAGGCGGCGGCGGCACCCCCGTTCGCCGATCCGCCAGACAAGCAGGTCAATCACCAGAAAACTTACCGCCCCCACCACCTCAGACACCAACCACGGATCAGATTATGAGGATGTTTGAAGAAAAGAGAAACCAGGATCTCATGGAACTACTTAAGAGTATGCAGGCTATAGTAGGACAGAACCATAACAGCAGTGGATCGCACTCCAGGTTATCCGACTTCCAGCGCACACGGCCACCCAACTTTGGTCAGGCCACGGATCCAATAGAGGCCGATGATTGGCTGAGGACTATGGAGAAGAAGCTGGATATAGCCCGTTGTGCGGATATGGACAAGGTCCCGTTCGCCACTCACTACTTAGAAGGAGCAGCAGCCATTTGGTGGGAGAATACCAAAGCCACATGGTCTACTGAAGAGGAAATTTCATGGGAAAAATTCAAGGAACTGTTGCGCCAGTATCATATCCCCACAGGGATAATGAAGGTTAAGCAGAGAGAATTTCTGG
This sequence comes from Elymus sibiricus, assembly GCA_039707655.1. Taxonomy (NCBI): domain Eukaryota; kingdom Viridiplantae; phylum Streptophyta; class Magnoliopsida; order Poales; family Poaceae; genus Elymus; species Elymus sibiricus. The sequence continues at coordinate 3,589,804 of CM077665.1, forward strand.
CCCTGACCCAGGGAAATATGACAGTGACCGAATACCTCAACAAGTTCAACAATCTGGCAAGGTACTCTGCCTACGATGTGGCCACTGAGGAAAGGAAGATAGACAGATTCCTTGGAGGACTGAATCATTACCTCCGCAGTCATTTGTGCACATTGGACTTCCCTAATTTCCAGACACTGATAAATAAGGCCTATATCGCCGAAACAGAACACAAGGCCGTGCATGAAGCCCATAAGCGGAAATTTGAACCGAAGAAGGACCACCAGGAGCCAGTGGCTCAGAAGCCGCGTACTTGGCAGCCCAGTTCAACCGAAAACAAGTCCACATGGAGCAACGCCAACCCCACCAACAAGACAGTGAGTCAGACCAAGACCTTCAGCAAGCAGCCGGTGCTGGAAGATTGCCGCCGCAACAATACCTGTTACACCTGTGGCAAAATTGGACACTACTCAAGACAATGTCCCTCCAACGCTGGGAAAGCTCCCGCCGATGTCAAGCCGCAAGTCAACACTCTTGGACGTCGCCCCAACCCCAACGTCTGCCACGGACGCGTCCATCACATCTCTGCCGAGGAAGCTTGCGAAGCGCCCGAAGTCGTCATGGGTATGTTCTCTATTAACGACATACCTGCAATAATTTTATTCGACTCTGGGGCTTCCCATTCGTTTATTTCGCGAAATTTTGCCACCCTACACAACTTTTGCCCATCGCTCATGGACAACACCATGGTGGTACAATCCCCTGGCTCCCTGCTCAAAACAAAACTGATATACAGAGACCTGGAAATTACGATCAACGGAGTAAAATTTCCAGCGTCACTCATGGCCATAGAATCCTCGGGATTAGATGCAATCCTGGGAATGGATTGGTTGACCGCACACCAAGTATGCATCAATTGTGCCAACCGGACAGTGACCTTAGTTAGCCCCACTGGACAGACAGTCCAATTCCTGGCGAACACAATGAAGTCAAGAGAAGGGAAGGTGTATCAAATCGCCGCTACAGAGATACAAGAAATTCCGGTAGTAGGTGAGTACTCGGATGTATTCCCCGAGGAACTACCAGGAATGCCTCCTGACCAGGATATAGAGTTTGCCATTGAACTAGTCCCCGGAACCGCTCCGATCTACAAGAAGTACTACCGCATGCCCGGACCGGAGTTGGTAGAGCTAAAGAAACAACTGGACGAATTGCTGCAGAAAGGGTATATCCCCCCAAGCATCTCACCATGGGGATCACCCGTGCTTTTTGTCAAAAAGAAAGACGGAAGCTTACGGATGTGCATAGACTATCACCAATTGAATGAGGTCACGATCAAGAATAAGTATCCGTTGCCTCGCATTGATGACCTATTTGATCAATTAAGCGGAGCCCGAGTTTTCTCCAAGATCAACCTCCGCACCGGATACCATCAGCTGAAGATTAAGAAAGAGGACATTCCCAAGACCGCATTCACCACCCTGTATGGTCTATATGAATTTACAGTCATGTGGTTCGGGTTAACGAACGCCCCATCCTATTTCATGAGCATGATGAACAAGGTCTTCATGGACTTTCTGGATAAATTTGTGGTGGTATTCATTGACGACATCCTGATATATTCCAAGGATGAAGAAGAACACGAGCAGCATCTCCACGCTATCCTGGAATGACTAAGGGAACACCGCCTATATGCCAAGTTCAGCAAGTGCGAGTTTTGGTTAAAAGAGGTTGGTATTCTGGGGCACATCCTGTCAGCGCAAGGAGTAGCTGTTGACCCTAGCAAAGTGACAGCAGTCTTGAACTGGAAGACACCAACTACGGTGACTGAAGTCCGTAGTTTTCTGGGATTAGCTGGCTATTATCGATGCTTCATAGAAGGCTTCTCCAAGATAGCCAAGCCGCTAACTGAGTTGCTCAAGAAGAACCAACGATTTGTCTGGACACCAGAATGCGAAGTCTGCTTCAATGAATTAAAGACTAGGCTCACTACAGCCCCTGTCCTAGTCCTCCCAGACATACACAATAGCTTCGACATATATTGTGATGCCTCCAGGCGAGGCCTTGGATGTGTATTAATGCAAGAAGGAAAAGTTGTCGCGTACGCATCTCGACAACTACGACCCCATGAGGAAAATTACCCCACCCATGATTTGGAGCTAGCGGCAGTGGTCCATGCCTTAAAAATTTGGAGATATTATCTCATTGGCCAGCGCTGTGAAATATACACGGACCACAAGAGTCTCAAATATATTTTCACCCAGCCCGATCTAAATCTCAGACAACGAAGATGGCTTGAGCTGGTCAAGGATTATGACCTCGGGATGAACTATCATCCAGGAAAAGCCAACGTGGTCGCAGATGCTCTCAGCAGGAAGCAAAGCACCGTGAATGCACTTATAGCAAGTATGCATCCGAGGTTACAAGAGAAGTTTGCCGAGCTCAATATGGTGCTGTGCGACCCGACTACCATGGACAAGATGGAGATAATCCCCACTCTTATGAACGAGATCAGAAAGGCCCAAGAGCCAGATGAAGAAATCAAGAAGATCAAGGAAATGATCCCGACTGGAAAAGCTAAATCCTTTCATGTGGATGATCAAGGCACAGTATGGTTCGGAAGGCGAATATACGTGCCTGATCAAGATAACTTGAGACAGAAGATACTCAAAGAAGCTCACGAGTCATCATATTCGATTCACCCGGGGGGCACGAAAATGTATCAAGACCTAAGAGAAACATTTTGGTGGCCAGGAATGAGAAGGGACATCGCTTACTATGTCGCTTGCTGCGACACATGCAATAAAGTAAAGGCAGAACATCACAAACCAGCTGGACTTCTGCAACCCCTACCAATTCCCCAGTGGAAATGGGACGACATATGCATGGACTTCGTAGTAGGACTGCCCAAGTCCGCCAGAGGCAATAATGCCATTTGGGTCATTGTGGATATCCTCACAAAGGTGGCTCATTTCATTCCAGTGAAGACCACCCTCAATGCCAGCCAACTAGCGCAGCTTTACATGTCACGGATAGTCAGTCTCCACGGAGTTCCCAAGACTATCACATCCGACAGAGGTTCCCTGTTTACCTCAGCGTTTTGGCTGCGACTCCACCAGGCATTGGGAACCGAGTTGAAGCATAGCACGGCATATCACCCCCAAACAGACGGACAGACCGAGAGGGTGAATCAAATATTGGAAGACATGCTTCGATCATGCGCTCTCACCCAGGGTCCAAAATTGGAAGACTGTCTGCCCTATGCGGAATTTTCTTACAACAACAGCTATCAGTCAATTCTAAAAATGTCACCATTCGAGGCACTGTATGAGATGGAAAGGACAACTAGAAAGAAAGTGATTAGGTTTTACAAGGTGTTGTGGGGGCACCACACCGAGGAAGAGGCTACTTGGGAAAGGGAAGACTTCCTGCGATCTGAATATCCGTATTTGTTCCCTGAGCAACCGAATCTCGAGGACGAGATTCATCCTAAGGGGGGTAGGTTTGTGACACCCTGGATTTTGACCCGTTTTTTTTCAAATCCTCCTGGGTATGATCCTGCCACTGGGATGTCTCCGAGACCCCTAGTGCATGGATTCCTTGGGAATTTCCCCAAGCACCCAAAATATTGCCCAAATTTTTCCTCACTCTTTTGGTGTTGAATTAAAAATTATTTAATAATTCTTTAATGCCTTTTTCATTTTTGGAATTAGGGTTAACCCTATGGGTTGTGAAGCAACTCCTAGTTGAGATAACCAAATAATTCCAAATCTTTTCCCACATGATCTTGACATCATGTGATTGCATTTTCATCAAAAATATTTTGTTGACCAATGGGAAATATTGGCTAGAATAATTATTTTATCTCTGGCCAGAAATAGCCCATTGTGAAGCAACCCCAAAATATCTTTTCAATAAAATTCCAGAAAAATTCCCCAAGCTCAAAGGGATCCCACATTGCCATATTCTCCAAAAATATGGATGAGGCCAGTAAAAAAATTAAGCATAGTGGCTCTGGTAAGTTTCTGCCATTTTGAAAACAGTGTGAAGGAAGTACCAGCTAGGAGTGTCCATTTGAGCTGAAACTTTTATGGTACCTTCTGTGCATCAAGGGACTCCTTTACACCAAATTTCACTATTGGCAAAATTACCAAGTGAGGGCCACAAGCTTGTTAAGTTACTGGCCAGAATGGCAATTTGTAAAGGGAACCCCATCTATCTTTGCTCAGTTTCTCTCCAATTCTCCCAGGAGCTAGTCCCTCCATCCCAGAACCCTCTAGACATCTCCTTTGGCTTGCATCCCCATCCCTCTCCAGTGCAGCTCCTGGACAAGTTTCTGCCTAGCAGCTTCTGTCAATGGCCCCGAGCAGCCCAGGAGGTTCTAGGCTGAGCCAAGGGCATGAGTGGACGCAGGGGAGGAGGGTGCATCCCCCAGACACGGTGCTGACGGCTGGGTCACCTCCCGTGCACCAGTGCATGCGGTGACCGCGAGCCTGGCATGCATTTGGCGCGCTCTGGAGGCCGCAGCGTTCGGGTCTCGTCGAGGGCTCGTCGGGAGCGCGGCGGGACGTCGTCCCCTTGCGCCAACGGCTGCCCCGACGCCCACGTGTCCCTCCAGAAGTGTCTCCCCCTCGCCAGTGCAGCTCCCCTCGCCGGAATCGACGCCCGTCGACTGTGGCCGCCGTACGCCACGGGCCGAACAGTAGAGGCACGGGCGCGCGCGGTGCGGCGTCTTCCCCAGCTAGCCTCCGCCCGCATTTACTTCGCCTGAGCACCCCCGTCACCTCCCTGGCGCTCCACGACGGCCAGCCCCTCCCCAATCGCCGGCGTCTTCCTCCCAGCTCGGAGTGGCACGGGTGCCCGCGGCGCGGCGCTTTCCCCTGCTAACCGCCGCCTGCATTCAATGCCCCTGGTCGCACCCGTCACCTCCCGGCGCTCCGCGACGGCCAGCTCCCCTCCACGTCGCCGGCATTTTCTCCCCGGCGCTGTGCAGCTCGGGAGCCCGCCGCGCCTATAAATTGAGCTGCCCCCAGTCTCCAGAAGCCATCCATCCCCCTCCTCCCTCCTCATAGAGACACCCAGAGAGAGAGCCACGGCCTTGGGGCCTCCTGGCCTCAGCCCTCGCCGGAGTAGCCCCGCCTCTGGTGCCCTCGATGCCAGCTCCCTCCGCTCGACCCCATCTTCTCCCGAGCCTTTCCCCGCAACCAGTGAAGCTCCCTGGTGCTCCTAGAGCCCCTCCCCGCTCGGATTGGTGCCGAATTTTCCATCTCCGGCGACCTCCCGTGAGCTCGTCCGCCGGAGAGGAAGGGGGCGAGCTATTCCGGTCACCTCTCAAGGGATTTCGGGTACGTGCTGGTTCGTCTCGGTGAGCCCGTTCCATCCCTGCAGTCGCCGGACCCCCTCCCCCTCTCCACCGCCGGTGAGCCTCGCCGGAGCTCCGCCTCCCTCTGCCTCTCCTCCCTCCCCTCTGATTCGATGGACAGGGCCCCACCTGTCTGTGAGACAGGCGCCCACCGAAGGGGTACGTAAGTGGAGGCGTAACCCCACTTTACGCCTTCGACGTGGCCGCCTGAGGGAATTTCTGGAAATTGTTTAATTCAAATTTCTATTTAAATTTGACCAGAACTTTGAACATGAATAACTTTTATTCTACAACTCCAAATCACCTGATTCTTTTTGCATTGTGTTCCTATTAAAACCCTCTATTTTCTGGTAAAGTTTGACATTTTTGTCACTTCTACAGAATTTATGGTGAATTGTTTGCTCCACATAACCTTTTCCAACTCCATTTCAAATATTTTCAGAAGGAGAAGTTGAAGTTTGCGGAGACCCAGAGTGTTTGAACCACCCAACTGAACCAGGCAAGCCATGACCTCTATTCCGTGCATGCATACTCCTAGCATTGCATTTTCATATGAGTTAGTCTTATGATTTCATGTGAGCTTTATCAAGTGTGATGCCTAGTGTGAATCACTCATGTGGAGTTGAGATAAGAGATCACAGTCGATGATTATTTTGGGGTTTCACCTGTCAGAGGTGACATGACGCATTGAGGAAGCGAGACAAACCAACGTAGTGGTTGATCATGAGTCATCTGCCGGGAATATCCGTGCAACCACATCCGCTGGTATGGGACGGCCTTGACCGAGGCTGACAGCGTGACCATTCAGGTGTACCTCCAAAGAGGGGGGGTTGACGCGCGGCATGCTACCCTGATCAGGTAAGCGGGTCAGATAGGTCTTGTCGAAGCAATGCTGGTCCACCCGAATGGGATCAAGAGGTCAGCGCTTCGTGGTTTGTGGGTAAAGTGTACAACCTCTGCAGAGTGTTAAATCTATTCGAATAGCCGTGTCCACGGAAATGGACGACCCGACCAGACCTCAGTAGGTGATCAACCGGATTGACGATGGTAATATTGAGAGAACTCGTGGTATGGACGGAAGTACTCGTGTGAGTCGAGTATTCCGTGGGTTGTGGGACAACCCGGAAGAGAGTAAGTTGATGCTCAGTAAGTTGTGCTTGAGGAGATCATATGGACTGTTATGCTATTGTTTGCTGCATTTGTTTGGTTGTCTTGAGCTTGCGAGTACATTCAAAGTACTCACCTGGCTTATCATGCCAGATGCAGGAGAAGCCGATGGCGAAGCTCCTGAGGATCCAAGCTTTGGTAACTAGGTGTGTCCACAGCAGTGTCCCTGTGGATGGTGCTGCGCTATAGTCCGCTATGCTGTAGAAGTTCTCCGTATCGCGAGGCCCTTCTTTGTGAGATGAATAATGTTGATATTGTCTCAGCACCGAGGGTGCCTTGGCCTCGCCACTATTGTAAATTACGAGCTTGTAGCCACTTTTCTTCAATAAAGTTCAGTTCTTTTCTATGCCGAATTGTTACGTGTTTCCAGAAGACTAGACCTCTGGGCTGGAAACAAGGGTAAACCGGTTCTACGAATCGGGGTGCCACAATCTCTCGCCCTTCATCAGGGGAAACACAACGGTGGAAAACTCCTGTAATGCTCCTCCGATGTAACTCGCCATTGACGATAGACATAGACATAGAACGGCGGACGATGTGACGAGCCATGAGTTCACCTTCAGGGAGCTCGCCTCGAGTCAGATAATCCAGATAAGGAACCGTCTAGTCCGGAATAGCGTGAAGAGCTGCCACCAACAGTGCCTCCAGGTCAGGAACGGCGAGATCTTCCTCGGAAGGTAGCTTGACAGAAGGGTGTTGGAGCACGTCAAGGAACACATTAGGGGGGACCGGCTTACGTTGAGAGCTGAGTCGTGACAATGGGTCAGCCGCCTCGTTAAGTCGCCGGTCGATGTGATCGACTTAATATCCTTTGAAGTGTCTAGCCACATTGGTTACTTCTTGCCGATAAGCCGCCATAAGCGGGTCCTTGGAGTCCCACTTTCCTGAAACTTGTTGAGCGACCAAATCTGAGTCGACCAAGCACCTGACCTGGCAGAGATTCATCTCCTTAGCTATCCGAAGACCGTGGAGAAGAGCCTCATATTCAGCTGCATTGTTAGTACAAGTAAACAGAATCCGCAGGACATAACAAAATTTATCACCTCGAGGGGAAGATATGTCCACTCCAGCCCCCGAGCCTTCTAGCTGTCTGGAACCATCAAAATGTATAGTCCAATATGTATTATTGGGCTTCTCTTCTAGAGCTTGTTGTTCAGTCCAATCATTGATGAAATCTATGAGTGCCTGGGATTTGATGGTCGTGCGAGGCACATATTTAAGATGATGTGGGCCAAGCTCAATCGCCCACTTGGCAACCCGGCCTGTAGCTTCCTTGTTCTGAATGATGACCCCCAAGGGTGCTGAACTGACCATAGTAATGGGGTGCTCCAGGAAATAATGTCTGAGCTTGCGACTAGCCAAGAAAACGCCAAACACTAGTTTCTGCCAATGTGGGTACCTCTGCTTGGACTCAGATAGAACTTTGCTAACATAATAGACTGGCCGCTGCACTGGATATTCTTTCCCTGCCTCTTTCCTCTCGACAACAACTACAACACTGACTGCTTTGTTGTTGGCAGCAATGTACAGGAGCATAGGCTCTTTGGCGATGGGGGCAGCGAGAACGGGCGGCTCAGCCAACTGCTTCTTAAGGGCTTCGAAGGCAGCATCAGCAGCATCGCTCCAGACAAAATCATCAGTCTTTTTCATCGTCTGGTACAAAGGAATAGCTTTCTCACCAAGGCAACTTATGAACCGGCTCAAAGCAGCGATCCGACCCGCCATCCGCTGAACGTCATTGATATTGTCCGGTTTCGTGAGTGAGGCTATTGCCTTGATTTTATCCGGGTTGGCTTCAATGCCTCGTTCCGATACTAGGAAACCCAGCAACTTGCCTGCAGGAACACCAAAAACGCACTTATCCGGGTTAAGCTTCATTTGGTAAGTCCGAAGATTAGCAAAATTTTCCTTGAGATCATCCAGCAAGGTCTCCTTCTTCAATGACTTGACCACGATATCATCCACATAAGCATGAAAGTTGCGCCCAATCTGCTTATGAAAGCAATTCTGGACACAGCGCTGATAAGTCGCCCCTACACTTTTGAGCCCGAAAGGCATAGAGACATAGCAGAAGGCCCCAAAGGGTGTGATGAAGGCCGTCTTCTCCTGATCCTCAACGGCCATCTTTATCTGATGATAACCGGAGTAAGCATCCAGGAAACACAGATTCTCACAAGCCGCCGTGATTCGATGATCTGATCAATGCGAGGGAGGGCAAACTGGTCTTTGGGACAAGCCTTGTTGAGATCTGTGTAGTCAATACACATGCGCCAAGTGCCATTTTTCTTGAGAACAAGCACTGGATTAGCCAACCACTGAGGGTGAAAAATTTCAACGATGAACCTGGCAGCTAGGAGCCGGGCTACTTCCTCCCCAATAACCTTGCGTCTCTCCTCGTTAAAATTGTGGACGAATTGTCGAACAGGCTTCATTTTCGGATCGACGTTAAGGTGGTGCTCAGCGAGTTCTCTCGATGCACCTGGCATGTCAGAAGGTTTCCACGCGAAGATGTCCCGATTCTCACGGATGAACTCAATGAGCGTGCTTTCCTATTTCGGATTCATACCAGTCCCAATAGTGAACGTCTTGGACGAGTCACCAGGGACAAATTCAACCTGCTTGGTGTCCTTAGCCGACTTGAATTTGAGTGGCGGGTCAGACTCTACAGTAGGCTTTTTCAAGGGCGTTGTCGTGGTTTTATCACGGCAGATGTCCGAAGACTTAGGTTCGAGGCCATCGCCATAGCAGTGGACTCAAAGGGGTTGATCGGGACGAAGGACACGGGTTTACCCAGGTTCGGCCCCTCAAGTCGAGGTAAAAGCCTACGTCCTGCTTGTGTTGTATTAACTGGAGTATCGATTACAAGGGAGCAGATTGCTTGACCTAATTCTCGATACCTTAGTCTCTTGTCTAAACCGCCCCGGGGTCCCAGCCTTTATAGGGGAGGTCAAGGCCCCGGGTTACACGAGTCCCAAACCGACTCACACAACGTGTCCTACCATGACTCTTAAGCCGCCATACCATCTTGGGTAAGCCGCCACCGGGCGGCTTGGCCACCCGGGTCGTCATGCCTTCTTCTGCCTCTGGGCCTCCGTCTCGGTCTGTCTTGCAAACCGCCACATAGCCTGGCCTGGATCCTTCGGCCCACCTTACAGGTCTTGGGCTTATGAGCCGCCTGGTATAACCCGGCCCCGCCTGGGCGGGTCTTACCACCGGGTTATATCCCCAACATTAGGCCCCAGGTTGATTTGAGCCAGCTCATATCAATCTTTAACTTTACTTAGCGGCGAGTCTTCATAATGCTGTCATCTAGAAATTTAGTTTATAACCCGCCGCGACGTCACACCGAATATTCGGAAAAGATTCCATGACGTTCGCAACGGATCTTTGTCACCGAAAGGTCATCCCGATGATCGAGGCGCCGTTTCACTGTAGCTCCCAAAATTTCGCGCGCACGGTTGCCCTTCTCCTTATAAATAGTCACCACGTGCGCCTCTTCCCTTCCTCTGCCTGTCGCTATCATCTTCTTCCTCGCGAATATCATCTCTCCAGAGCTCCGCCGCCCGCACTTTGAAGCCTCACCGTCACTCTCATCGCCGGCCGCTGCTCTAGCCCGAAACGGTCCAAAGCTTCACCGGCGCCTCCGCCTCTCAGAGGTAAGCTCCTTCATCCTCGCTCGAATCTGCTTCTACCCCTTTAGGGTTTTCTTGAGTTCATCAGAGTTCTTGAGAACTCATCGCCGTTCATCCGCCCCTCTATGGCGTTTGAGCACTGCTTTAAGCCTCACCAGATTACCCATTCACTGCGGGTACCCCTCCGAAACTAATGCCCCGTTCTCCTCAGGCTCGCATAGCACTTATTTTTTGTGGATGGGTCGACCTTGCTCTTCTTCCGCTGTTTCTAGGTCTCATATATTTCATTTTTTCTTCGTCTATAGATCTTGCAACGAAGAGATAATATGCAAAATCTGTTTCTGCACTTAGCCGTTTTTCTTCTCACATTGCCCTGTTTTCTGCAACTCGCCATTGCCTTGGCGGCTCTCCACCAATTACCCTGGCGGCTTAGCTCTTCCACTTATACTGATTATAACTGCATTATATAGCAATTGCTCTTTTAACCCGCCATTCCTTTGTAGCATAATTCGCCGTCATGACAAGGACCACATCCTCCTGTGACTGGGTCAGGTCCGGAGTCACCGAAGAACTCCTGGATAATTTCGTTGAAACTGGCATGCTCCCGAACAAGGAGGAAATACACTGGCGGGTCCCAGGACCAGAGAAAAGACCTGAACCCAAAGAGGGGGAGATCATCATATTTATTGACCACATCCTTCGTGGATTCTACCCTCCCGGGTCAAAGTTCTTCCGGGATATTCTTCACTTCTTCAAGATCCATCCCCAAGACATAGGCCCTAACTCGGTCACCAACATCTGCCAATTCCAAGTGTTAAGTGAAGTCTACATGCAAGAAGAACCGTCGGTTGACCTCTTCTATGACTACCACTATGCAAACCGCCAAACTGAAATGGCGGCGGGTCCTAGCTTAGAACTCGGAGGCATCACCATCCAGAGACGGAGAGACTTGCCTTATCCTTCCGCTACCTTGCCAAGTCATCCCAAAGATTGGAACAAGACTTGGTTTTATTGTAAAGACACCTCTCCTGAAGGCGAGAATCCTCTGCCGGGTTATCGTCCAACCCGGCTCTGCTTCACCAATGACAACCCTCTCCCAGCACGGATGACAGCCGCCGAACGAACAAAGTATGCCCCGGCTTACGCCAAAGTCAAGGCTTTACTGGCAAACGGCTTGACGGGTGTTGACCTAACCCGCTGCTGGGTAAGCTGGAAGATCATGCCACTGAGCCGGCGTGACCGGCTCATGTGTGAATATACGGGTGAACCCAAGGACCCTCTTTGTTTCAAGGATACTGCCATGACTGACGAGGATATCAATGCTGCCGTCAAGGGACTCCTCGGTGAAAGTCAGGCGGCTTGCAACAAAGTTGGGCTAAAGCCCTTTTATACCAAGAATCCGGCTCCAGACGTAAGTCTCTTTTCCTGCAACTGATCACCTTTGTCTTACACCTTCTAATTTTTTGCCGGCGTCTTATGCACAGGCTAACTCCTCGTTCTGGAAAAAGAAGTTTAATCCGCCGGTGAGGAAGCCAAGGGTGAAAACCCTTGCCAAGAAGAAGAAGAAAACCGCCACTCCAGAGCCGGCTGAAACCGATGATTCGGAGGTAGAACTTGACTCCCTTGGCCGTCTGTTTATACAACTTATTGATGACAATTACTTACAGGATGAAACAGAAGCAAGCCATGCAGATGCTCCTGAGGTAATTGACATTTCTGACTCAGAGATCTTTCCACAAGACAGAGTACGGCGGGTCGCCCGGAAAGTCCCCCTCTCTCATCCTCTTGCTCACTTAGATTCCACTTTTCTTTTGAAAAAGCAACAGCACACCTCCAGACGCCAGACCCGGAGCGCCGGCTCTGAAGATCTTGTGGCCGGGTTACCACATTCTCCGGCTCATCGGAAAAGGCCTGCTGAGGTATCCTTTAACTAGAACATAACTTTCATCAACCTTGTATTATATTCTTACTTTGTCTTATATTGGTTTGGCTGCATTCAGGATTCTCCACCCTCATCTGGCGACTCAACCGCATCAAAGCTGCCTCCAGTGAAGATCAACCCGGAGTATGTACATTTACTCTGCACTGAATGTTTTCAAAGTCTGACATATATATAACCATCATCCGCGCCTTCCAGGGCCCAAGCAAAACGTCGGAAGACTGGCGGGTCTACTGCCGCCCCTGCTGCTAGAGAGCCAGTATTGGCTAAACCGGCCTCTCCTTCACCAACTGCAGACACTATAAAAAATACTCACAAGCCGCCTGAACCGGCGGGTCAAGACACAATTACTGAGAGCCCTGTGAGGGGTGATCCTGAACCGCCCAGCCCTCCAATGGCTGCTGAAGATACAAACCTTCCGGACGTTGTTGTTACTGGGGCGGGTCACCGAACTCCAGAACCCCGAGTATTGACAAGGCACTCTGGCAAGGCTGAAGCTTCGTCGCTTGAAGAATTTCACTTTGAAACCCCTGTGCTGGAGAAATTTTCTGCTGATGAGCTCCATGCTGGGTTTTTAAACCGCCTGGAGTCAAGCCGGAAGATGGAGCTGAAGCTTGTCAGCCTTATGAAGAAGAAATATGAGGTAATACTTTTGTCAGTTTGAACCTTATATCCTTCCATAGCCGCCAAGAGCCGGATTATTATTTTGAATAATAAACCGGGTCTTCCCTTAGCAACACATGTTTAAACTGGAGCTGTAGCCCCCAAGTGCCGACCTATCTTTTAAAAGATGAGTTGGGACTGAATTGAAAAGCTTGAGAGCATGACTGTAGCCCCCAAGGGCCAGCTTATCTTTTCAAAGATGAGCCGGGACTGTAACCTTGAAGAACAAAACAGACATTAGCCCCCAAGTGTCAAGTATATTGCTGGCAATCTGCTTGAGACTTGCCGCATAATTCCCTTACAGACAACTTATCATGACCATTGAATCTCTCCTTGTTTTTGTTTTGCCACAGGATGCTCTTGAAGCAGCTGAGTCTGAAATGGCCAGCTTGAAGAAAAATCTTGCTCTGCAACAGGCCGCCCGGTCAGAGGTGGAAACCAAATGGCGGGTTGCCGTCGAAGATCTTGAAAAGACGCAAGTTAACTTTGCGCTTTTTAAGAAGAATACGGAAACGCATCAAGCCGCCCTGACCAAACGCGCCGAGGACGCTGAAGGGCGACTTACAACCGTATCAGCAGAGCTGCAAACACTGAAACAGCATATATCCAGGATGACCTCTGCTATCTTTGGTAAGCATCTGACACTTAGTGATCTTCCTGTTTAAATAACGCTGCCGGCGGCTTATACCACCCAATCTTTCTTTGCAGGCGAAAGGAGCCGCCAATTGTCCTCGGACAGCCTGATGAAGCTGAAAGCAATATACTCCTTGGCCGAACAACTCTACTGCGGGACTCTTCTTACCATCAAAGCGATGCTGTCTGAGAAGAGTGTTCCCAAGCATATGAAAGGAGTCATTGAATTACTGTCCACACTGCCCAAGCAGATTGGTGAGCTCAAGAAGTCAGCCGCCAGGCAGGGAGCTCTATCCGCGCTAAGCCGGTGCCTAGCTTTCGCGTCCGAGCTGACTGCTGAAGAGATGATGGACGGGTTTCCATCAAAAAAGGATGACGGCTCTGAATTTACTGCAGAAGACTATGCTCAATGCAGAAAGTCTTCCAGGGTGCTTGCCTCCAAGCTGGTGGAAGAACTTGATATGTCATCCTACCAGGCGGCTTACAGCGATATTTCCAAGAAGATACGTGCTCCAACGTTTGAATGCAGAGACTTGACTCCTGCCCGCCGTAAGCATCTATTCGCACCTGAGATTGACCCGTCTCCTATGTTTGAAGACGCCCGGTTTGAAGCACTAACACGCTGCAACTGGGATGTGGACAATCTTCAGATCGAAGAGATCGAAGACCCGGAGCAGGATGACCCGCCGCCAAGCTGATCGTTGTATTTGATAACCCGGCCTCCTGAGCCGCCAATGTACAAAACTTTGTGTTTGCCGCCTGTTGAGCTCTCGATGAGGGCTTTGTAATAGGCTTAGAAAAACTTTTCACTGTCTGACCCGTGCCATCGTGCACGTATAAATTTTGTCCATATTAATGTATTCCTTGTTTGTCTCTGTCCGGCTCATAATGCCAATTTGCACGGCGGCTTAATTTATAGATAAGACCCGGCGAAAACAAACAAGATAGAACAGTCTGCATTAGCCCCCAAATGCCGGGTCGTCTGCCTGCGGCGACTCGGGACTATAATATGACTTTATAACTCATTGAATGAATCCTGGACCGTGGTTAACCCGGCAGAATATCCAGAAATAATGCCTTCAGTCTGAATAATGAAAATCCCAGCTCGTGGTTGCGATGCAACCCGGCGAATTCGTGAGAAATCCATGATGAAGATCCAGCCGCATTGGCTATTAACGATCGACTTGTTCTGGCGGCTTATCTTAAGAGATAAAACCTGCAAAAAGAAACAAAACAGAATATGTTCTGCCTTGTTGTAAGGGCGGCTTAAAAAGCCTAACCCGGAGATGTGAAATCTCATAACCTTGCTTTTTTTTCCAAACACGTAAGCCGGTTCTTCTGGGTAATCTTAGCTACTTTGAACTCTTTAAGAGCGTAGCAACCCAGAAAGAGACGCAGCAAATGGGAGAGTTTACCTCGCCGCTGTATGAGGCCTTTGGAGGGGGTAAGTTATAGAACTCGCTGCACCCCTCACAAAGCGCATCTACATACAGGCAGGTATAACCCGAAATGTAAGAGTTTACCTCGCCGCTGTATGAGGCCTTTGGAGGGGGTGAGTTATAGAACTCGCCAGCACCCCTGTCAAAGCGCATCTACATACAGGCAGGTATAACCCGAAATGTAAGAGTTTACCTCGCCGCTGTATGAGGCCTTTGGAGGGGGTGAGTTATAGAACTCGCCAGCACCCCTGTCAAAGCGCATCTACATACAGGCAGGTATAACCCGAAATGTAAGAGTTTACCTCGCCGCTGTAAGGGGCCTTCGCAGGGGGTAAGTTATAGAACTCGCTGCACCCCTGACAAATTGCATCCGCGTACAGGCAGGCATAACCCGGCTTCGCAGATTAGAGGAGGTGAGTTTATAACTCGCTGCACTCCTAATAATCTCTTTTGATATTATTAACTTGCCCACCAATTTGATAAGCCGCCGTCTTGTAAGCCGCCTGTAGGTGGTGATATTGTAGTTTTAAGGAGCCGATCAAGAAGGTTTAAAGCTTAACCCGGCGGGTTAGAAGCCCCCAAATGACCTTTGTAACTCCGGCTGAATTGCCAGACCAAGAGGGTTGAAGCTTAACCCGGCAGGTCAAAAGCCCCCAAGTGATCATATGATTGTAGCCATCTTTGGACAATCTGAAATGTAATCACGGCAGAAACCCCGGCTTGCAGGGATGCCAACTTTATTATATATATGAATATGATATATACAATGATGATATACAATGGAGGGAGTCGATGACTCAGGTGTAGTAAGGCCGTAGATGAGCGATATTCCACGGCCGGAGGGTCTCCTGCCCAGAAGTGCGTGACTCGTCCCGGACGTCAATGAGATAGTATGATCCATTGTTGAGGTTTCTGCTCACCACAAAAGGCCCTTCCCATGGAGGAGATAACTTGTGCGCGTCCGTCTGATCTTGAATCAGGCGCAACACTAAGTCGCCTTCTTGAAACGTCCGGGTCTTGACTCGGCGGCTGTGATAACGGCGCAGGTCTTGCTGATAGATTGCCGATCGAGCCGCCGCCAGGTCACGTTCTTCATCCAAAGCATCCAACGCATCTTGACGCGCTGTCTCATTATCCGCCTCAACGTAAGCCACCACTCTTGGCGATTCATGACGTATATCACTTGGTAACACGGCCTCTGCACCATAAACCATGAAGAAAGGCGTATAGCCTGTTGATCTGTTGGGAGTTGTATTGATGCTCCATAAGACAGAGGGTAACTCCTCAACCCAGCAACCCGGCGTTCTCTGTAAAGGAACCATGAGCCGGGGCTTGATACCTCTCAGGATTTCCTGGTTAGCACGCTCCGCCTGACCATTAGACTGTGGATGAGCCACAGCAGAAACGTCAAGCCGGATGTGTTCACTTTTACAGAAAGTTTGCATAGCCCCCTTGGATAGGTTTGTGCCATTATCTGTGATGATACTGTGGGGGTAACCAAAACGGTATATCAATTTTTTGACAAATTGAACCGCCGTAGCCGCATCACACTTGCTGACCGGCTCAGTCTCTACCCACTTGGTAAATTTATCAACCGCCACCAAAAGGTGCGTCTTCTTATCTTTAGATCTCTTGAAAGGCCCGACCATATCAAGCCCCCAAACCGCAAACGGCCAAGTAATTGGGATCATGCGCAATTCCTGAGCCGGCACGTGAGCACGTCGGCCGAACTTTTGACAGCCATCACACTTGAGGACTAAGTTTTCTGCGTCTTTATGAGCTGTCAGCCAGAAGAAACCATGTCGAAAAGCTTTGGCCACCAGAGATTTTGAGCCGGCATGATGACCACAGTCTCCAGCGTGGATCTCATGCAGGATCTCCTTGCCTTCTTCCGGTGAAACACAACGCTGAAAGACGCCAGTAACGCTGCGCTTATGTAACTCGCCGTTGATGATCGTCATGGACTTAGATCGTCTGGTGATTTGCCTTGCCAAGGTCTCATCCTCAGGTAACTCGCCACGAGTCATATACGCCATGTAAGGCAATGTCCAGTCAGGAATAGCACGCAGAGCCGCCACCAGCTGCCCCTCCGGGTCAGGAATAGCCAAATCTTCCTCTGAAGGTAATTTAACTGAAGGGTGATATAACACATCCAAGAAAACGTTAGGCGGCACCGGCTTACGCTGAGAGCCAAGTCTTGACAATGCATCAGCCGCCTCGTTCTTGCGACGATCAATGTGATCCACCTGATAACCCTTGAAATGTCCTGCAATGATATCTGCCGCTTGACGATAAGCCGCCATCAGTGGGTCTTTAGAGTCCCACGTGCCTGAGACTTGCTGAGCCACAAGGTCTGAGTCGCCGAGGCATCTAACCCGGCTCAGATTCATCTCTTTAGCGACCCGGAGGCCATGAAGCAAAGCTTCATATTTAGCTGCATTGTTAGTACAAGGAAACATCAACCTTAATACATAACAGAACTTATCACCTTTGGGGGAAGTTAAGACAACTCCAGCTCCCGAGCCTTCTAACTGTTTAGACCCGTCGAAGTGAATCGTCCAATAAGTGGTGTCTGGCTTCTCTTCCGGCGACTGACACTCGGTCCAGTTGTTTATAAAATCCACCAAGGCTTGAGACTTAACAGCAGTGCGAGGCACATACTTCAGATTAAGAGGTCCTAGCTCCAATGCCCACTTAGCAATCCGGCCAGTGGCTTCTCTGTTTTGGATTATGTCTCCCAACGGGGCCGAGCTCACTACTGTGATCGGGTGCCCCAGAAAATAGTGTTTGAGCTTACGGTTTGCCATGAATACCCCATAAATCAGCTTCTGCCAATGTGGGTACCGCTGCTTAGACTCAATCAGAACTTCACTTACATAGTACACCGGCCGTTGAACCGGGTATTCCTTCCCTGTCTCCTTGCGTTCCACAACGACCGCAGCGCTAACTGCCTTGTTGTTAGCCGCCACATAGAGGAGCAAAGGTTCCTTTTCAGCCGGAGCGGCTAAGACCGGCGGCTCAGTCAACTGTTTTTTAAGCGCTTCAAATGCCTCACCCGCCGCCTTGCTCCAGACGAAATTATCTGTCTTCTTCATCATTTGATATAAAGGGATTGCCTTCTCGCCCAGGCGGCTTATGAACCGGCTTAACGCGGCGATTCGACCCGCCAGGCGCTGAACGTCGTTTATGCACGCCGGCTCAGACAAGGAAGTAATTGTTTTGATCTTGTCCGGGTTAGCTTCGATTCCACGCTCAGAGACCAGAAACCCCAAAAGCTTGCCTGCAGGGACTCCAAAAACGCACTTGGCCGGGTTGAGCATCATTTTGTAAGCCCGCAAGTTGTCGAAAGTCTCCTTTAGGTCATCCAGCAGAGTTTCCTTCTTTCTCGATTTAACCACTATATCATCCACATAAGCATGAACGTTGCGCCCGATTTGACTGTGAAGACAGTTCTGTACACAACGCTGATAAGTCGCCTGGGCGCTCTTCAGCCCGAAAGGCATAGACACATAGCAGAAAGCACCAAAAGGTGTGATGAAAGCTGTCTTCTCTTGGTCTTTGACTGCCATCTTGATCTGGTGATAGCCTGAATAGGCGTCCAGGAAGCATAGACTCTCACAACCCGCCGTTGCATCAATAATCTGATCAATCCTGGGGAGAGCAAACGGATCAACTGGACAAGCTTTGTTAAGATCCGTGTAGTCCACACACATACGCCAAGTGCCGTTCTTTTTAAGTACCAGCACCGGGTTAGCTAACCATTCCGGGTGAAACACCTCCACGATGAACCCTGCTGCTAAGAGCCGGGCCACCTCTTCTCCAATAGCCTTGCGCCGCTCTTCATTGAAACGACGAAGGAATTGTTTGATCGGCTTGAACTTAGGATCCACATTAAGATGGTGCTCAGCAAATTCTCTCGGTAAACCCGGCATGTCAGACGGCTTCCATGCAAAGATGTCCCGATTCTCACGGATGAATTTGATGAGCGCGCTTTCCTATTTGGGGTCCATGTGAGCCCCTATAGTGAACTGCTGAGATGAGTCGCCCTCAATGAAATCTACCTGCTTGGTATCATCCGCCGCAAACTTGAGGGGCGGCTCTGATTCCGTAGTAGGCTTCTTCAAAGGAGTCATATCCTCCGGGTCGACATTCTCTTTATAGAACTTGAGCTCTGCCTCTGCACAACTTGACTCTGCATAAGCTGCATCACCTTCCTCACACTCAAGAGCCGTTTTCCGATCACCATGCACGGTAATCGTTCCTCTTAACCCGGGCATCTTGAGTTGTAAGTAGACGTAACAGGGCCTGGCCATGAATTTGGCATAAGCCGGCCGCCCAAACAAAGCATGATATGGGCTTTTAATTTTAACCACCTCAAACCATAAGGACTCCACCCTGTAATTGTATTCATCACCAAAGGCGACTTCCAGAGAAATCCTGCCCACTGGGTAAGCCGACTTACCCGGCACCACTCCATGAAAGACTGTGGAAGACGGCTTAAGATTTTTGTCAAGCAGACCCATCCGGCTGAAAGTATCATAATACAGGATGTTGATGCTGCTACCGCCATCCATAAGCACCTTCGTGAATACGTATCCACCAACTTGAGGGGCAACCACTAAAGCTAGTTGCCCCGGGTTGTCGACCCGCGGCGGGTGATCCGCCCGACTCCAAGTGATGTCATACTCAGACCACTTTAAATATTGCAGGAGAGCCGGCATGACCGCATTAACTGCCCGCTTGCGCACCTTCTGGTCTCGCTTGTCAAGGCAGGTTGTGAAGACATGATACTGACCCCCGCTAAGTTGTTTCGGGTTGCTCTGAAACCCTGACTGGTTATGCTTCTGTTGGCCACCGCCTCCAGACTGCTGATGATGGCCTCCTTGATTGACTTGATTCTGGTGTCCAGACCCTGAGCCGCCAGGACCAAAACCGGCTCCTGACCCGCCCGGACCTGACCCGTCGGACCTATCATTGCCATTGTTATGATGTTGCTGAAGGCTGTAATTTCGAAACTGCCTCATAATATGGCAATTCCTCCATGTATGCCCTGCCGGCTTATCGGGCCGACTATGCTCCGGACAAGGCTTATTAAGCATTGTTTCCAAGTTGAAAGGAGTCTTTCCTTTATTAAAATTCTGCCTGAAGTTCCCGTTGCCTTTAGCACGGTTATCTCCAGCGCTGGTGTTTGCCACCAATTCTGACCCGCCGTCCAGGTGTTTCCGCTTGCCGGAGTTGCCGTTCCCAGCCGCGTTCTGTTGCTGACCCTTTCCATTGTGACCTTTCTTCCCCTGCCCTGATTTTTCATCATCAGAGCCTGGGTCCTTCGTATTATCAGAGTCCGCATATTTGGTGAGAGCCGCCATGAGCTCCCCCATGTCTTGGCATGAGCGTTTAAGCCGGCCGAGCTTCTGCTTCAGAGGTGAAAAGTGACAATTTTTCTCCAGAATCAAAACTGCTTGAGCCGCCGTGATCTGTTCTGAAGAGTGAATGATAGTGGAGACCCGCCGGACCCAATGGTGGGCCGACTCATCCGCCTGTTGTACACAATGATCCAAATCCACGATCGTCATGGGCTGCTTGCACGTACCTTTAAATTTTTTGATAAACTTCGCCTTCAACTCGGCCCAAGAAGTAATGGTGTTGGGTGGCAATCCCTTGAACCATGTGCGAGCCGGCCCTTCCAGCATCATGATAAAGTATTTGGCACATACCGCATCGCTAACATCCAACATCTCCATGGCTAGCTCATAACTTTCAATCCAAGCCTCTGGAGGTAAGTCAGCCGTGTAGTTGGGCACCTTGCGAGGGCCCTTGAAATCTTTCGGCAGGCGCTCATTCCGTAATGCCGGCACCAAACATGGCACCCCCACCGCCCGGGAAGTTAACCCCACTCCGGTTGAGACGGAGGGCGCAGCCGTGGGTTCCGGATAAGCCGCCGCTGCCGCCAGAGCCGCCGCCTCTCGCTGTGCTCTCGCTCGATCCACCAGTGCCTGAGCATCCAGAGCCGGCCGGTCCGCCCGCGGCGAGTTCCGATGTCGTTCACTGCTAGACACCGCCGGCGACTCATAACGCCGGCTGTAACTGCGACTGGGGATGGGGGTTGAGTGCACACGACTCCGGCTGTAAGTATACTTCTCCTGCTGGGCCATCGCCGTTTGCAGGTATCCAACCGCGTTCCTCATCTCTTCTGCGAAAGGCGACTCATCGGGGATTGGGATAGCTGTCAGCCGGGTCGCAGCTGCCACCAAGTTCTCCGCCGGGTTAGAGTAATGACCTGGCGGTGTAGGGAAAGAAGTTGGTGCAATCTGGTTCCGTCGGGGCGGGTTAACCTGCTGATGCTGAGCCGCCGCCCGACTTCCAGGCACTTCCGCCGTCCGGGTTGCGGCCAAAGGCACGTTCTGTCCCGTTCCTGGCGTGTTGAAAAGATTCCTTGCTTCGTACTGATCCGGTAAGCGGGACTGATGCCTCATCCGCTGAACCGCCGCTGCTGACTGCTGTTCCAGCTCAAGACGGAAAGCATCCGCCCTAAGGCGCTCCGCCTCGGCATCCATCTGAGCCTTTAGTTCATTGATCTCCTGCTGGACTTCAGTCATCTGATTCTTTAACCTTGCAATCGCCGTGTTACGGGCTGCTTGGTTTTCAGCCGTGACTTCAGTCGCCATCAGGGTTGTAAGCTCTCCCATCAGATCCAGAAGGATCTGAGCCGGCGGCCTGTTAGCTCCAGGTCCAGTTGCCCCAGCAGTTGTACTGTTATGAGCCACCGCTGAACCCGCCATGAAGACGGCAACGCGGTTCGGCGGCTCATATTCCTCCGGCTCATGGAAATCCGACTCTGGGTAAGGCTCGACGTAGCCCCCGAGTCCGCCACCATGGAGCTGGTAGATTGATTCCGTCTCTCCGCTTGAAGATTCGCCATCAGAGCGGATGAGAGGTTCCTCTTGAGACATAGATCCCTCCCGATCTATGCCCTGAGTGAAGCCGACGAAAACATGCTTCCGTCCCGGATTAACACGGGCGGGTTGCATGTGTTCGGCGGGTTGCTTGCGCCGAGCCGGCTCGACGATGTCGGTGCAGACGTCCGGCCCGGGTTTGGTTCCGCCGATTTTGCCGATGAAGACATGAATCCCGCCAAAGGGGACCCGGAAACCGTACTCAATAGAGTCAGCCTCGGGGCCCCAGCCGGCGTCGTCGATGTAGAGCCGACCGCGGCGACTCTTAGTCATCCTGCCAACCGCGTACCCCTCGATCCCTGGCAGAGAGCCCTTTGAGAACTCAACACCACCGAGCGCTAGCCCCACGGTGGGCGCCAACTGTCGTGGTTTTATCACGGCAGATGTCCGAAGACTTAGGTTCTAGGCCATCGCCATAGCAGTGGACTCAAAGGGGTTGATCGGGACGAAGGACACGGGTTTACCCAGGTTCGGCCCCTCAAGTCGAGGTAAAAGCCTACGTCCTGCTTGTGTTGTATTAACTGGAGTATCGATTACAAGGGAGCAGATTGCTTGACCTAATTCTCGATACCTTAGTCTCTTGTCTAAACCGCCCCGGGGTCCCAGCCTTTATAGGGGAGGTCAAGGCCCCGGGTTACACGAGTCCCAAACCGACTCACACAACGTGTCCTACCATGACTCTTAAGCCGCCATACCATCTTGGGTAAGCCGCCACCGGGCGGCTTGGCCACCCGGGTCGTCATGCCTTCTTCTGCCTCTGGGCCTCCGTCTCGGTCTGTCTTGCAAACCGCCACATAGCCTGGCCTGGATCCTTCGGCCCACCTTACAGGTCTTGGGCTTATGAGCCGCCTGGTATAACCCGGCCCCGCCTGGGCGGGTCTTACCACCGGGTTATATCCCCAACAGGCGTCATATCGGCCGGGTCAACATTTGCAGTGTAAAGTTTCAGCTCCTCCGCAGCGCAAGCTATCTCGGCATAGGCTGCATCCCCCTCCTCATACTCAAGGGCGATCTTTCGATCTCCATTAACTGTGATAGTGCCATTCGGTCCAGGCATCTTGAGTTTGAGGTAGACATAGCAAGGTCGAGCCATAAAGCATGCATAAGCCGGCCGCCCGAACAGGGCGTGATACGGGCTCTTGATTTTGACCACCTCAAAGGTCAAAGACTCACACTGGTAGTTATCATCAGTGCCAAATGCGACATCCAGCTTGATCCGCCTGATAGGATATGCAGACTTTCTGGGAACAATCCCGTGAAACACGGTGGAAGACGAGTGTAGCTATTTTTCAGACAGATTCATCCGTCGGAAAGTGTCGTAGTACAAGATGTTTATACTGCTTCCTCCGTCCATGAGTACCTTCGTGAGTGAATAACCGCCGACTTGAGGCGCCACCACCAAAGCTAAGCAACCCGGACTGTCGACCCGGGGAGGGTGATCCTCTCTGCTCCACGTAATGGGCTGTTCCGACCAATGTAGATATTCCGATACTGCCGGCTTAACGACACTGACTGCTCGTTTCTGGAGTTTGCGATCTCGCTTGTCAGTATGGGTCGTGAACACATGATACTGCCCACTATTCAACTGTTTGGGATTGCTCTAAAAACCAGACTGATTGACATGTTGATTGCCCTGTTGCTGATTTCCTTGCCCCGAATGCTGATTGCCTCCGTTGTTGCCAGAACCCTAGTAACCTGTACCTGAGCCGCCCGGGCCATGAAACCCCGGGTTATGAAATCCACCGGACGAGCAGGCACCAGGCTGCCCTGGGTTGCCTCCGCTGCCGCCTTGACGGTTCTGAAAGAACTGCTCGCCAAAAGCCTGCATTATGTGACAGTTCTCCCAAGAGTGGGTTGACGGTTTATTAGGGAGCCTGTGTTTTGGGCACGGGCCTTTGAGGGCTTCCTCAACATTACGGGGCTTGTTGCCACTATAGGATCTTCCCGAATTATTTCCCTTCGGGTATTTGTAACCAGTGTTGGTATTAGCAACCAAATCTGATCCTCCTTCCTGATTCTTACGCTTCCCTCCATTGCCATGATTTCCATTGTTCCCTATATTGTTCTGCTGGTTACCCTTGCCACCATTGTTTTTCTTTCCCTTGCCAGTCTGGTCATCATCCGGGCTGGGATCCTTCGTGGTGTCTGACTCGGCATACCTGGTGAGGACGTCCATGAGCTCGCCCATATCCTGAACTTTTCGCTTAAGCCGGCCAAGTTTCTGCACGAGGGGCTCGAAGTGACAGCTCTTTTCCAGGATCAAAACTGCTTGAGCCGCCGTGATGCTGTTAGAGGCGTGAATAATTTCCGTGACCCGGCGCGTCCATTGATGTGCCGACTCACCCTCACGTTGGATGCAGTGCTGAAGATCGACGATCGTCATTGGGCGTTTTCAGGTTCCCTGGAAGTTCTTGTTGAAACGGTCCTTCAACTCTGCCCAGGTGTTGATAGAGTTGGGGGGCAAGTTTTTCAACCATGTACGAGCCGGACCCTCCAACATCATCGTCAGGTACTTAGCGCAGACAGCGTCGCTGACATCCAGCATGTCCATGGCTATCTCGTAGCTCTCAATCCAAGCAGCCGGCTCAAGGTCAGCCATGTAATTTGGAACCTTATGAGAGCCTCTAAAGTCCTTGGGCATGCGCTCGTTGCGTAAAGCTGGCACCAAACACGGTATCCCAATGGTCCTGCTACTGGAAGTCAATTGGGTTGTGACAGGCAGCGCTTGACCCGCCGCGTTTGCCACCTCCGCCGCTCGTTGAGCCCGAGCTTAATCAACAATCTCCTGGGCGTTAAGGGGCCCAGGGCGTGGCGGGTCACGAGGCTGCTCCGGATGTCGATGAGCGCTGCTAGAGACGGCTGGTGACTCATCGTGGCGGCTCCTGCTTCGGCTTAGAAGAGGGGTAGAGTGGAGTCGTTGCCGGCTGTAGGAGTAGTTCCCCTACTGGGCGACCGCAGTTTTTAACATCTCAATGGAATTCCGGGCTTCGATCTCAACTAGTGAATTTCCCGTGATTGGGAGCGCGGCCAGGTTGGTCGTTGCTGCCACCAAGTTGTCCAAAGGGTTGGTGAAGTGACCTGCCGGCATGAGGAAACTATGCGGAGGCATATGAACCGGCGGGAGCCGCTGGGCCGGCTCATGCGGTTACTGTTGAGCTGGTTGATGGGGTTGACCCGCCGGTGGCTGCCTGCCTTCGCTCGGGGGTACAAACGGTACTTCCGGGGTGCCTGTCCCAGCCCCCTGAACAGGCATATCCTGCGGCGTGTTAAACAGGCGCATAGGCTCGTAGTCGGGCGATAGACGGCTCATATGACGCCTCTGATGAACCGCTTCTGAGGCACTCTGACGGAGTCCTATGCGCCAGGCTTCGGCTTTCAGGTGTTCTGCCCCGACATGGAATTGAGACTATAACTCCGCCATGCGAGTGTTCTCGGCATTGATATCTGTCTGAACCTTAGCCATCTGCTCGCAGAGCTTGGCTACCTCCGTGTTGCGTTCCGCCTGGTTCTCTGCGGTCACCGGTGTCGCAAGGAGAGTCGCCAAGGCGGTTGCCAATTCTGTCAAGGCCTGAGCCGGCCCCTGAGGTGTCGGTTCCCGTCGCGGCGTCGTCCACCGTGGAATTAAGGACCGGGGTCGAGCCTGCCATATAGACAGCAGCTCGGGGGGGCGTGTCGAAGGAGTCTTGAGTCGGCTGGTCATCGGAGTAGCCCCCAAGCCCGCCATCGTAAAGCGGGAGGATCGACTCAGTCTCGCCAACCAGGACTCGTCATCAGAATAGACGAGGGTGTCGCCACCGGACGCAGAGTTATCTGCGAGGTCCACCCCCTGGGTGAAGCCGACGAAGACGTGTTTCTGACCGGCTTGAGCCTGGGCGGGTTGCGCGCGCCGAGCCGGCTCGATGATGTTGGTGCAGATGTCCGGCTTGGGTTCAGATCCGCCGGCTTTGCTGATGAAGACGTGGATTTTGCCGAAGGGGACCCGGTACCCGTACTCAATTGAGTTGGCCTCGGGGCCCCAGTCTGAATCGTCGATGTAGAGCTTGCCGTGGTGACTCTTGGTCATGCGGCCGATCGCGCATCCCTCGATCCCTGCGGGAGTTCCCTTCAAGTACTCAACACCACCGAGCGATAGCCCCACGGTGGGCGCCAACTGTCGTGGTTTTGTCATAGCAGATGTCCTCGTGAAAGGACTTGGTCATGAGGCCATCGCCGCTAGGTGGTAACTCGAACGGGGTTGATCGGAATCGAGAGACAAGGGTTTACCCAGGTTCGGCCCCTGGCGGTGGAGGTAAAGGCCTACGTACGGCTTTGGTTGTATTGATGATGATGATCTCGATTACAAGGGTGCGACTTGGCTAACCTAGTACTCGAGAGCTTGTAACATGCCCTTTTCTGCCTCAGGGGCTGCCCTTTATATACAGGTCGAGACCCTGGGTTTACAACAGAGTCCGGGTCGTAACATGACCCGTGATCTAGTCTATTTCCTACTCATCGTCCGCCTCAAGAAAGGAAAACATATCACGTCCTTGGATAAGCCGCCGCCTCAAGTATTGGGCCCTAACCCGGCCTGCTCGATGAGTCGCCAGATGGGCCTCCTGTTCTTTGAATGCTGCGTCCTTTATCCTGTAACCCGCCACTCCGTAACCCGGCCCTAAACGGGCGGGTTATGCCAGCGGGTTATATCCCCGACACAGCCCATATCATATCCGGCCCGTTAACGGTCTGCCGTGTTTTGGGCCAAATTACGACGCATATTAGATCCGACCCGTTAACAAGCCACTTTGCTTTTGGGCCCATTATAAGCCCAGTTTGTATTTCGGCCTGTTAAAGGCCCGTTTAACAGTTCGGCCCGATATTCGTTTCGGCCTATTAGCGGCCCTTAGTGCATATGGGCCGTTTTCGGCCCGGTTTCACTATCAGTCATTTAACGGCCCATGCTGCATCTGGGCCTATTTCTGGTCCGAAGTGACTTTCGGCCTCTTAACGGCCCGTAGTCTTCATGGATAAATTTGAGCCCAACCTGACTATCGGCCTGTTAAAGGTCCGTGACATAGTTGGGCCTAATTAAAGCCCACTTTGCATCCAGCCAGCTTACAGCCCATAATTTTATTGGGCCAACCAAGGTCCGAGATAAATTTTGGCCTATTAACGGCTCGTATGTAATTGGGCCAATCATGGGCCTATGTATGTTTCGACCTGCTGTCGGCCCGTGAATTGTTCGGCTCAATTCAGGTCCAATCTACTTTAGCCTGTTAAAAGCCCATGGTATACTCTGGCCCAAATGAGGCCCGCGTTTTACTTGGCCTGTTAAAGGCCCAAAACTACTTTACGTTGCTAATGGCCCGAGATGATTATAGGCCCACTTTTCGGCCCATATATGGCAAGGTACGTGTCGGCCCGTTTGGGTAGCGTAATTTGTTTTTATATAGCGCTGACAGACAGATAACATATTGGGTCGTTGAGCTCCGTTGAAGCTTTCGACCTAAATTACAGCATACTGACTAAGAATAAACCTAGACTATACAATAAAGAAATTATGGCAGATTACATCCACTAGGCATCAAAGTTCGCCACTAGTGATAATAAAGGGCAACCAGACCACAGATTACATACACTCGGCATCAAAGGTCACCACAGTGCAAAAAAACGCCGACAAAATAATATACAAAACCAACAGCACTTCAACATAGTTCAAGAAACGTTAGCCCTGCCCCGGTGTTGCAGGGCAAGCAGCTGAATAAGCTGATGAGACCTCAGTTGTCTGAAACTATATCCTCCAGCTCTAGCCGCATACCCATAAAGCATGCACGGGTGTCCTCTGTGATCTGCGTTAGAGATTGGACTTCAAGGCAGAACTGAGCTGAACCAAGTCTTTCTGCTTGAAGTTCAGACTGAAGAAGTCAAACTAATTCAGGCAGCAACTTCACCGGGGTTGTGTCACAGTTGCTGGCGAGTAGCTTGAACTCACTGTCTTCCTTGGGGTCATCTTGCTCTCTCCAAGATGGTTTGCCTTCTTTGCTGCAATATAAGTGATAGGTACCAGCAATGTGTTTGGCTCCATGAATTCTATTAATGCTAGAGGAAAACGATAGCTCCAATAATTTCTTTGTTCTCAATGCCTCCTATTTAGAGGAATTATCTACTTCAACGATCTTTGATGGTTATAGGGGTATCCAAAGTACAAACCTGATGGTTGTTTGTTATCCCAACCATTCTTCCCAGCCCTGATACTGATCAGGAAAGGGGTAATTTCTAACAAAGTTTTTCTCTTGTTGATTCCTATTTCTAGGTGTAGTGCTTTTCTCCCCTATGCTGCCTACGGATACTAATAGGGTAGGATTGGCCTGTAATCCATACCATACAATATCCTGTAGGTGTAACCTTTCGCTCAATACTCAAATCTACAATTGAAGTATCTAAAGCCGCATCAATCGAGGATACACGACGGAAGGAATTGTTAGTTCGCCTCACCTTCCCGAAGCGTAGGAGGTATTACTCTGAAAGAGAAACAAGGAGACAAATAACAGGTTTCACAAATATATAAACAACGATGGTCAGTGTGCTGACAATTCCATCCCATTTTATATTGGCAAATTCAGAGATACAATTTAAAATAGCATTAACATAATATGGCATTGTCCGTATCATCGGCAAAATCAATTAAGACAAAATAGAAAATGAGATGATGCAGGCTTGGGCAACTTTACCACACCACCGGATTAGAGATCTAGAACACAGGCATACATGCAGGGCTAAAGAAAATCAATGGATCCATTCTGATTAATGAGGATGGTATGAATAAGGAACATATTTTTACAACTACAATTTGAAACTGGCAGTTGTTGCAAACATGCAATCTGATGCAAACACCAAAGTAAAAAAGCAGTGAAGAAAATGATGTCTATCCAATTCTATACTAGAACAAAGTTAGAAGGCTTGAGAAGGGTGGACTTACATTACATGTTAACACGGGCTCGACAAAGCCCTTTCCATGTCGATGGAAGGACAATTCAAGAAATTCCCCAAAGAAACTTCTTCATAAGCGTTGCCCTTATTCTACATTTTGTAAAGAGTAAATATAGACCTAATAATATTGGAAGAAATAGAGGATAATGAAATTCAGATGCAGAGTGCTGATACATAATCAAATAGCTATCAATTAAGTACAACGTTACATGGAAAAATGTACTGACAAGAGGAATGCAGACCTCAACTTGTGCAATGGCATTGGCTTTAGTCAACATTTTGGTAAGAGTAAATGTAGATCTGATAATTTGGAGAAAATGGAGGGCAGGGCAGATAAGATGCAGAGTAATGCCAGATAATCAACTATCTCTCAATGTATTACAGTAATACTACCTCCGTCCGGAATTACTTGTCGCTGAAATCGATGCATCTAGTACTATTTTAGTTCTAAATACATCCGATTGAGCAACAAGTAATTCGATACGGAGGGAGTACATGACAACAGGTAATTACAAGAGCAATCCAGAACTTCATAACCATTGGGGTTTTTCTACATTTATGTAAGAGTAAATATAGATCTTATAATTTTGGGCAAACAGTGGATAAGGAAGCTAACATGCACAGTGATGCTAAATAATCAAACAACAATGAGTGTAAGTATGGTGATAAAGGGCAAGAGGTATTGACAAGAGTAATGCAGTGTGTAGTATTGTTGTGAGATCCTATGATCCTTTGAGAATGGATCATTGCCTTTTCCAAATACTTTGTTTGTACTCCTTCAGGATATGCAATCACCCTCTTTCTTTTGGACATCTATTACGAAAGAACAACATTTGAGTGGAAAAACATGGTATGATGACATATGGAATAGGTACATAAAATGGATTGGTGATACGTTTTCAATGTATCTATAATTTATGAATTATTCATGCCATGTTTATTATAGTTTTGTATGATTTTGGTGCACTTTTATATGGCTTTTATATGATTTTGATGGACTAACATATTGACCTAGTGCCCAGTGCTAGTTGTTGTTTTCTGCTTGTTTTTGGTTTTCCAGAAAATCCATATCAAATGAAGTCCAAATGCAGCGAAACTTTTTGACGATTTTTTCTGAAACATAAGAGACACTAGAAGCTTCGGGAGGTGGCCAGAAGACACACAGGGGCCCCACGAGCCACCAGGACGCGCCACCCCCCCCCCACTAGGCTCACCCTGGTGCCTCGTGGGCCCCCTGTGTCCCTTCTTCACGTGATTCCAATGCTAAAAAATCATATATATTCAAAAAAACCCGAAAGTTAACCTAGATGACTTCTTATGCTGTCGCAAGCCTCTGTACCTCCATGATCTCATCTACAGCCCTTTTCCGGCACCCTGCCGGAGGGGGGAATCATCACCGGAGGCCATCTTCATCATCCCAACGGTCTCCATGATGAGGAGGGAGTAGTTCACACTCGGGGCTGAGGGTTTGTACCAGTAGCTATGTGTTTATCTCTCTCTCTCTCTCTCTCTCTCTCTCTCTCGTGTTCTTGATTTGGCACGATCTTGATGTATCGCGAGCTTTGTTAATATAGTTGGATCATATCGTGTTTCTTCCTTCTCTATCTTTGTTGTGATGAATCGAATCTTTTCTCTTTGAGGTTTCGTTATTGTTGGATTGAATATTCAGATTTGAGAACACTTGATGTATGTCTTACATATGAATACCCGTGGTGACAATGGGGCATTATATTGATTCACTTGATGTATGTTTTGGCACTCAACTCGTGGATTCCTGAGGTGACATTGGGGTAATCTATGCATAGGGGTTGATGCACGTTTTCATTATCTTTTCTCCGATAGAAACTTTGGGGTGCTCCTTGGAGTTCTTTGTGTGGATTGAATATTATGATTATGAAGTTGTTTGATGCATATCGCATAATCAACTCATGGATACTTGTGGTGACATTGGAGTATCTAGGTGACATTAGAGTTGGTTGATGTGTATCATATGGTGTTATTTTAGTACGAACTCTAGGGCTGTTTGTGACACTTATAGGAATAGCTCAATAGATCGATCGGAAAGGATAACTTTGAGGTGGTTTCGTACCCTACAAACAATTTCTATCTTATGTTTTCCGCTAATAGGAACTTGGGAGTGATTCTTTATCGCACATTGAGGGATGGTTATATGATCCAATTATGTTAGCATTGTTGAGAGATTGCACTAGTGAAAGTATGAACCCTAGGCCTTGTTTTCAAGCATTCCAATACCGTTTGTGCTCACTTTTGTTACTTCCTACCTTGCTGTTTTTATATTTTCAGATTACAAAAACCTATATCTACTATCCATACTATACTTTTATCACCATCTCTTCGCCGAACTAGTGCACCTATACAATTTACCATTGTATTGGTTGTGTTGGGGACACAAGAGATTTCTTGTATTTGGTTGTAGGGTTGTTTGAGGGATACCATCTTCAACCTATGCCTCCCACGGATTGATAAATCTTAGGTCATC
This sequence comes from Elymus sibiricus, assembly GCA_039707655.1. Taxonomy (NCBI): domain Eukaryota; kingdom Viridiplantae; phylum Streptophyta; class Magnoliopsida; order Poales; family Poaceae; genus Elymus; species Elymus sibiricus. The sequence continues at coordinate 3,621,037 of CM077665.1, forward strand.
CACTTGAGGGAAAATTGCTACTGTCCTACAAAACTCTATGCTTGGAGGCCCAACACGAGTCTATAAGAATAAGTTGTGTAGTAGACATCAAGCTCTTTTCTGGTGCCATTGCCGGGGAGGTGGGTGCTCTTTAGATCTTGCAATTGAATCTTTTAGTTTCTTGTTTTATCACTAGTTTGGTTTTATAAAAGAAAACTACAAAAAAATGGAATTGAGGTTGCCTCATATTATTCGTATTTATAATGTCTTCCGTGAAAATGATGGAAATGAAAATTGTGCTCAATTGATAGAGGAAGAATTCAATAAAATGTTTGGCATAAAATCTTTGAATGATGAGCATGATTCCAATGTTGCTAGTATGAATTCTATGAATATCCATGATGCTAGTGATATGCAAAGCCACAAGCTTGGGGATGCTATGTTTGATGAAGATGATATTTTTAGCCCCCCAAGTTTTGATGAGAAAATTTATTCTGATGATTCCACTATTTTGGAAGAAGTTTCAATTGATTATGACAACAAAGTTGCTATCTATGATGATTATTGTGATAACATGTATGCTATAAAGAATAATGATAACCATGAAACTTGTCATCATAATTTTAATTTTCAATTGGATTATGCCAATCAAGTAGCTCATGATAGTTATTTTGTTGAATTTGCTCCCACTACTATTGATGAGAAGAAAATTTCTTGTGTGGAGAGTAATAAAAATTCTATATTTATGTATAATGACAAGAATGCTTTGTGCGATGAATATATTGTTGAATTTCTTCATGATGCTACTGAAAATTATTATGAGAGAGGATGATATGCTTGTAGGAGTTGCAATAATATCAAGTTTCCTCTCTATGTGTTGAAAGTTTTGAAGTCATGCTTTGTTTGCCTTCCTATGCTACTTGATTCTTGATCCCATAAATTGTTTGCTCACTGTTAGGACCGGTTTTCCAGGATATTAATTTCCCAGTAAATGGCCCTTGTGCTCATCAGCCCCAGGATTACTGTTAGCTGATGAGATACAATCTTGATACATAAATTCCAAGAAAAATACAATATTTGAAGTACATGACCAAAGAGGTCTCTGAGTACAACAAATTTTTTCTAGTGGTTGATGGCGGAAGCGGTTTGCGGATCATCAGCGTCTATGGGACTCAATTCCCCACAGGAACAGCTGACCTGGTTAATTCCTATCTTCGCGAGGCTGCTATCATCGTTGCCTAGGTTCCGGGCTGTCGTCGTTGCGCTCCTCTCCAAGCAAGAAATCTGGCCAAGACAATAGCCAGGGACAAGCCAGTGAGTACTTTGAATGTACTCGCAAACATTATGAACACAAGTATAATATAACAGATGATAATCATGCATTGAAATATTCCATGATCACTTAGTTAGTCACGAAATAAAATTCATGACGCACGCAAGTAGGTTATTCATATAAAACATGAATAAACAATCAGAGAATAAAAATCAAATGCACTGATCGGGTGTCTGAGGCGACGCCTCGAAAGGATAATAATATGAAGCATGCCTCGGTCGGGCGTCTAAGCGACGCCACATAAAGGACTTATAAAGAAAATATATAACAAGCATGCCACAGTCGGGCGTCTGAGCGACACCACATAAAGGGCTTATAAGGAAAATAAATAACAAGCATGCCACAGTCGGGCGTCTGAGCGACGCCACATAAAGGGCTTACAAGGAAAATAAATAACAAGCATGCCACAGTCGGGCGTCTGAGCGACGCCACATAAAGGGCTTATAAGGAAAATAAATAACAAGCATGCCACAGTCGGGCGTCTGAGCGACGCCACATAAAGGGCTTATAAGGAAAATAAATAACAAGCATGCCACAGTCGGGCGTCTGAGCGACGCCACATAAAGGGCTTATAAGGAAAATAAATAACAAGCATGCCGCAGTCGGGCGTCTGAGCGACGCCACATAAAGGGCTTATAAGGAAAATAAATAACAAGCATGCCGCAGTCGGGCGTCTGAGCGACGCCACATAAAGGGCTTATATAAGAATAATCACAACGAGTATCCAGGAGGTAGAACCGTCCCAAGGATACTCAATAATACAAATATTAAAAGTGGTTAGTCCACAATAATAATAGTCATAATCATCATGTGTCACACGTCATGATCAATGTTCCGGTTTAGAAGTTTTTCCTCCGAAGACCGACACTAAGACCAACACTTGACCCATCCCAGACTGTAGTCCTTAACCGCGGACATGGCTATTCTAATAGATATAACTCTGCAGAGGGTGTACTCTTTACCCACAAGTAACGGATTCCTTTAGTCCATTGGGACTAATTCTGCTTATGGTCTTTGAATTGAAAACACACCTGACCCGCACACACCAGCTTAACTTACCGGTGCCTGGAATCACCCACGACACTCGTTAAGCAAAACTCTAAGTGGGGAAGCTACAACCTCGACTAGCATGGGATCACAAAATTTATAACACACGCAAACTAGGGGCGCTACCCCCTCGGCTCCAACCGGAAACACCCATGCCCCAGGACTAGGTGGCATGCCTACCGGATGCAGCCGGTATCTTCCACCATGGCCTCTCTGTACAGTGTCTGCTAAGAAAGGGGTTGACAACTTACTGAACCGTACCCTATCTGTGGAAGGGACAAGTGGTAGCACGAAGCAAGTATGGGGGTTATTGGCACAAGACTCGATCTACGGTCGACTCTGGAGGTTTAAGTGTTTCCTGCATGATTAGCATAACAAAATATATTCCACACCAACAGACAGAATCACCACTCATCATACCTCACCATGCCTTACTGAATATACTCATCTCAACGAAATATCAGTATCAAGCTCGTGTCTACCCAAGACAGAGACTTTTCCGGATTCCTTCCGGTAGGCATGAAAGGCATACGAGGGTGAATACTGTCACAAGCATATCAATTCCAACAGCATGGAATTTTCATCATGCACTCATGAGCATGATCATATCATCACATAAAATAATGCATGCTTCGAGTCAACTTGGTGTTGTAGTCACATCAAACAACACCCAACAATTATTATGCCAGGGTTCAGAATGCTTGCCTTCAATGAGTATGTAGGTGACGTGCACTCCAAAACTTTTGAAAGTTTTTGTCTTCCCTCAAAATCCCTATTTTTGAAAAGATTCAAATCAACATACATTTCAAAACAGTACTGAAAAGTTGTTGGAATTTTTTTCAAATAAATATGAAAATAAACTAGATGAAATTTGAGAAACACCAGAAAAAGAATCAGGTCCATTGGAGTTATATTTTAAAAGTTATAGCCAGTCAAAGTCTGGTCAAAACTCTGTTTTTAAATAAAACAGAAAAGAAAACGTTTTTAGAACAGAATACGCTTTCGTAACAGGGAGACGTACCGAAGCGGAATACGCTTTCCCGAAACAGAAAACACATGTACGAAAATACGCTTACTCACGATGAAGACGTACTCATGGGTCTGCGCCACTGGCGGTTGGGTTGAGACACCGACAGGTGGGGCCCACCTGTCGGGTTTGCCTCCCACCTCACGCGCGCTCCTGGCCAGAGGCATAGGCCGACTCCAGCGACGATTGCCGGCGCTAGGAGGCACCTCTCCCGGAGCTGTGCACACCGGCGTGCTCAGGAGGGAGGGCCCCATCCTCTGGAGAGCAAAAGGATCGCCGGGGAGCTCGGGGGTGAGCACCCCTTCATCCATGGCGGACAGAGAGCTCCGGCGAGCACGGCATCGGCCTACAGCTGCTATGGCGCAAATTAGCAGAGGGGATGGGTTCGAGAGGTCTTGGAGGAGCTAGCAGAGGCCAGGATGGAATGGCTAAGGCTCGGGTTCGCCTGAATTTTGTCGGAGGCTGGCGGCGGCGCTGCGACCGGAGTGGAGCAGTACGGGCGGCTCCGGCTAAATTGGCATGAGGGGAGAGAGGCCTGAGGGTCTAGGGAGGGCTCATGCCTCGGCTGGGGCATCGGGGGCTCCTATTTATAGGCGAATCGAGGTCGATTCCCGCGGCTGCGGATAAGAATGCCTGCGAACCACCGTTCTGTTGCTAGCAGGGCGACGTGGCGGCGATGGGCGCTAGTGGACGAGCTCACGGATGAGCTCGGCCTGTTCCTGAGGGCACCTGGCGGGCGAGGATGGCTTGGGCGGTGCCGACAAAGGCAGAAGCTCGCTGCGGCCGCAGGCTTGCCGCCAAGGCTTGCTGCGGCGGCGCTGTAGGGAGCCAAGGGCGGTCGAGGCTGCACTAGGGGACAGGGGAGCGAATTGGAACGAGCGGGGGAGGCGGCAACTGGTCGTGGCGATTCGGGAGACCGCACATGCAAAACGCGCGCTCTGTTCGCGCTCCGGGCACGCGCGCCAGGCGTTCGACAAAATGCCAATGCGCTCTAGGCCTTTTCGATGCTTATGAAACTAAACAGGATAAGGATAATGAGTAAATGAGAGCTAAAAGACATGTTGGTTTGGCCAGGAATGCAACTTCCCAAAGTAATCTTTGGATCATGCCAAATCAGGCCATGCACTGTAGGTGTTTGACATAATTCCAAGGCCACCTAGGGGACTTCCCTGGCCACCAAAATTTCCAGGTTGAGGTCTCTTTATGTGCCGGTAATTATGGCATGATTGGTTTGGGCAAAATAAAAACTGCCTAATGTAAGTTTTGCTAAACTTCTGTTCTGGACAGAAAATAAAGGCTATTATTGCATGTGATTAAAATCTTCTAATGGCTCTGAACTCTTGTACTTAAGAGTTTGGTAGAGTAAAGTACAAGCAGGAGAAATCTTATGGGCAATAGGGCAAAAAAAAATTGGGGTTGCAGTACAAACTACCAAACTGGACCAGAATGAAGATGAGGATGGTTTGCTCAAAATTTTCAAATCACAAAGTTGTTTCTTTGCATAAAAGTGATGTAGGAACCTCATATGTCTTCTACAAATTTTTGTAGAATTTTTAAGTGAAGTTACCAAATGGTTGTAGTGCAAATGAGGCTTCAAAAGTTATGAGAAACCATTTAAAAAGAAATAAAGCTCAGGAAAATAATTATAGAAATATTTCCACTGATCATATATAATATAAAAAAATGCTCTTGAGTATGCACTCAAGTCCAAAAATATTTTCGAAAGGTTTTCTATATGGAGGAAAAACTCCACAACTCAAAAGGGAGGAGTGATTCTGAACTCAATCGATGATCCAGAAGATAAAAATTTAATTTCCTGGCAAAATTTTAATTAATAAAACATGGTTAAATTTTTGGGGTGTTACACTCACAAAATCCCTATGCATAGGAAGTGGGTTAGGCTTAAATGTTCTGGTCATATGCTTCATGATGCTCTCTTTGTGTTTCAATTCTTTACTTGTATGCGAGCATCATTGAAATCATCATGCCTAGCTAAAAAGGCATTAAAGAAAAACGCTTGTTGGGAGACAACCCAATATTTATACCTACTGTTTTTGTGTGTCCACATGATTAAGCTACTTTATTAATCATGTTTTATATGTTTTCTTTCAATAATGTGCCAAGTAAAGCCTTTGGGATAGTGTGAATGCTTGTTGATTTGATTCTGTGCAAAAACAGAAACTTTTGCGTCTAGTGCTGGAATTTCTATTCTGTACTGGAGCGTGAAAAATTCTGAAATTTTTACATAGTATTGGGTTACAAAGTTTTTGCGTTGTCCTAATTTTTCAGAATTTGTGGAGATAGAGAAGTATAGTTTTTAAATCGCTTACTACACGCTGTTCTGTTTTTGACAGATTCTGTTTTCGATTCATAGTTTGCTTGTTTTAGTGTTTCCATAGCTTATATTGAGTAATATAAATTGTGGAAATGATAAAATACAGTAGGCATTATTTGATAACAATTATGAATATTGTCTTGACAGTACCTAAGTGGATGATTTATTTTTATCATACTAACCTATCTCACGAAGTTCCGTTAAGTTTTGTGTGATTGAAGTTTTCAAGTTTTGGGTGAGATATCAATATGAGGAGAATAAGGAGTGGCAATACCCTAATCTTGGGGATTCCCAAGGCACCCCAAGGTAATATTCAAGGAAGACTCAAGCGTCTAAGCTTGGGGATGCCACAGAAGGCATCCCCTCTTTCGTCTTCAACATTATCGGTAACCTCACTTGGATCTATATTTTTATTCGTCACATAATATGAGTTTTTCTTGGAGCGTCATTTTATTTTGTTGAGATTTGCTTTCTGTAATAAATAATCATGTTTTTTATCTTTTAGTTCAATAAAATGCCAATTATAGCCTTTACCATGCTCAGTTTGCAAGTTTATGTGTTGCTGTTTGAAAACAGAAAGTTTTCAGTTATGTCCAGAATATTTATGAATAGTCAGAACATGATAAAAATCTGAAATTTTTACACATTAAGCATGCATGATTTCGATGTCACGTGGTAATTTTTCAGAATTTTTGGAGTTAGGGGAGTATGGATTCTTATTCATCCTTTACAGACTTTTCTGTTTTGGCAGATTGCTGTTATAGTTGCATTGTTTGCATATGTTTGCGTGTTTAATATTTCTATTTGTGGATAGGAGTATTAAATATGAAGAGGTATTTAGTATTCAAAGTTTAATTATAATTTTTGTGATTGGCTACAGTAGAGAATGTTAAGGTTTTGAGTTGATTTATACTAACTTATCTCATGAGTTCTTGTTGAGTTTTGTGTGGATGAAGTAATTAAGATTTAGGGAAACCGTGATATGAGAGGAATGAAGGAGACACAAGAGATCAAGATTGGGGATGCCCAAGGCATACCAAATTAATATTTCAAGAAGTCTCAAGCATCTAAGCTTGGGGATGCCCCGGTAGGCATCCCACCTTTCTTCTTCATCAACTATCGGTCAGTTTTGGTTGAGCCTAAGTTTTTGCTTCTTCACATGATATGTGCTATCCTTGGAATGTCATTTTATTTTGTTTTCCTTGCTGTTTGAATAAAATACTTAAGATCTGAAATTTTTAAATGAGAGAGAGCCCTCACATAGTTACTTAATTACTTAACTACTCATTTGGTCTTCACTCATATCTTTTTGTAGTAGTTTGTCATTTACTCTTGTGCTTCACTATCCTATGAGTAAATTGTTGAAATAAATTGAATATCATAAAGTTGAAGTTTATATGCTTCATATGTTTGTCCCATGGGTAGTAGTGACTTCACATACAAGAAGTATAAGTGGTAAAATTTATTGAAAGTTAACAAACATAGCATTTGTCACTTGAACAATTCATGAAAGAATTTTGAAGGAAGAGAAATTTCACATATAAATATACTATCTTGGACATCTTCTATGATTGTGAGCCCCCATTAATTATTTTCAATCTTGATCAAGTATTTGACGTTGGACAAGGAAGGCAACGTAATGAGTTGTGTTTGTTTATATTCACATAGAAGTTATATTGTCATGTGGTGCTTGCTTAGGATCTTTTGCTAGCCAAAAATTCGTACTAAGTAGAGATACTACTTGTGCATCCAAAAACCCTTAAACCCAGTTTCTTGCCATGAGAGTCCACTATATCTACCTATGGATTGAATAAGATCCTTCAAGTAAGTTGTCATCGGTGCAAAAAGCAATAAAAATTGCTCCTAAAATATGTATAATATTTTATTGCAAGGGAAATAAGCGTTGTACGAACTTGTGATGGTAAAGAAATAAAAGCGACGGACTGCATAATAAAGGTTGCTATCACAAGGGGCAATATAACATGACATTCCTTTGCATTAAGGGCTTGTGCATCCAACAACAAAAAGCGCATGACAACCTCTGCTTCCCTCTTCGAAGGGCCTATCTTTTACTTTTCTGTATTTACTTTTATGCAGGAGTCATTAATGTTCATCCCTATTCCGCTCTATTTATTATTTAGTTGGCAAGCATCATGTGGTAGGGAAAGATCCAAGCACATATATCTAGTTGAATATAGATGATCATGAGTTATTATTGTTGACATTATCCCTGAGATAAATAAGTTGGGAGGCAAAACATTAAGCCCCTATCTTCCTATGTGTTTGACTGAAATGGTTTGTTCTAAAAATATGCTTTGAGTGTCAGCAATCATGGAAGACTAAATGATGGTTGAGTATGTGGAATTTGCTAGATCAAAGCTCTTACATAGACCCTTCCTGAAAATAAGATGAATTGCAATTGTTTGATGACTAAGAACATAGTTTGTTAGTTTTCAAGAAAGTTTATGGCCTATACTTTAAACATGTGAATAGCTTGCTACTTGATCATGAGAAGTTTTATGAGATGAGCTACTGATTATGATATATATTGATGCTAGAAAAAGTGATTGAAATTATCATTGATCAAACTTATGCACTATGCTAACATTCACACTGCATAAATTATTTCGTTTATCATTTGCCTACTCGAGGACGAGCAAGAATTAACCTTAGGGATGCTGATACGTCTCCAACGTATCTATAATTTATGAAGTATTCATGCCATGTTTATTATAGTTTTGTATGATTTTGGTGCACTTTTATATGGCTTTTATATGATTTTCATGGACTAACATATTGACCTAGTGCCCAGTGCCAGTTGTTGTTTTCTGCTTGTTTTTGGTTTTCCGGAAAATCCATATCAAATGAAGTCCAAATGCAGTGAAACTTTTTGACGATTTTTTCTGGAACATAAGAGACACTAGAAGCTTCGGGAGGTGGCCAGAAGACCCACAGGGGCCCCATGAGCCACCAGGGTGCGCCACCCCCCCAGGCACGCCCTAGTGCCTCGTCGGCCCCTTGTGGCCCTTCTTCGCGTGATTCCAACGCCAAAAAATCATATATAATCAAAAACCCCTGAAAGTTAACCTAGATGACTTTTTATGCCGCCGCAAGCCTCTGTATCTCCATGATCTCATCTACAGCCCTTTTCTGGCACCCTGCCGGAGGGGGGAATCATCACCTGAGGCCATCTTCATCATCCCGGCAGTCTCCATGACGAGGAGGGAGTAGTTCACCCTCGGGGCTGAGGGATTGTACCAGTAGCTATGTGTTTTATCTCTCTCTCTCGTGTTGTTGATTTGGAAATCCATCTGTGGCCCCACTTCCTTGTCCTAGTGCCCCGCTTAGTAACCTGTGCCCCGGTCGATGTGATCGACGGGCTGAGACCAGCACATCATTACACACCCCCTTAAGTTGTTCAACTCCACAGAGTTATCCTCGAGTGTCGAGGGTGATACCTCTTATCTCACTCCTGATATGCCTCTGTGGTACAGCTAGCCGGATGGGGATACGGGGGTGATTCCTCTTCCACCACCTCCGACGAAGCTTCTGTCGTGCAACCCCTCAAGTGTGAATCCATCGAGGGTGATTCCTCCGGGTTCACCTTGACGGTAGAATCGAGTGGGAATCCATCGAGGGTGATTCCTCGGATTACCCTCTTGATGTTACGGACACACGGTTACATTTAACTGTTGCCCCTTGTACTGTTATTGCGAGACTGAAGGGACAGGCGGTACCACCTCGGTTGAGGTGGACTTGAGTTCCCGACAGTCCCTTGTGGAGTCGGGTTGATCTGGAGCGCACCCGCGAGATAATTACGAGGCGCGGCCGGGTAGGAAGAGACCGCCCTAGAGAGGGATGGACCCGACCCTATTGCACTTCCTCGAGACGGGGCGACAGGAGTACTGATCGTCACCACGAGCTCCTAATAATGCACTAACGGATTTGGGTATTGATCTGAGTTGGCCACTGGCCTATACGCACTACCACCACACGGGATAATGGTTTAATGGGGCCCTCTACGCCGTATGTATCAGCCGAAAGTTCTGTCAAACGTCCAGTTTAGCATTGCGGCACGGCTGGGCCGGCGCCATCCAGGACAGAGGTGATGCCAAGATTCGCCCTGCTCGCAACGACCCGGAGTGCAAAGGGCGATTGGCCCAAGAACCCTGCGCACTTAGGATGTAGACCGGCGGGGACCTCTTTGCTGAGCTCTAGGTAGGGCTGCGGTGTGTCGATCAGCCGAGGCCGGGCATGACCCTGGAAAGTGTGTCCAGCCGGAGTTAATCGAGGGTGTTGGTTAACAGTAGTGCACCCGTGCAGGGAATATTATCTATTCGAATAGCCGTGTCCATGGTAACAAGACACTCAGTGTTGTATCCCGATCTACTACTACTTGAACTTGATACTTCTAAATAATTGGAAGCTCCGGGATCACTTTCTCGTAGGGAGTCAAGGAAGGATCCCTAGGCATTCTACAACATGCTTGCTACTTTAATTATGTTACTAATCTACACTCTTCTAATGCTGCAAGACCGCTGAAGATGTTAGTCTTCGATAGGCTAGGCTTTTCCCCTCTATTCTGGCATTTCTGCAGTCTAGTCCATAGATACAGCCCTTCTTTTGAAACCAATTGCATAATTAGAATAGTTTTGATGTAAGTCTTCCGAGTACTTTGGATGAGTACTCACGGTTGCTTTGCTCCCCTTTTTCCCCCATGGCCGATTGCTGCGACCAGATGATGGAGCTTCAGAGCCAGCTGCCCCAGCCGATGACTACTACTACCCCTCTGGAGGAGCGTACTACTACGTGGAGACCGCCGACGACCAAGAGTTGTTAGGAGGCTCCCAGGCAGGAGGCCTGCGCCTTTTCGATCAGTGTTTTTATTTTGCCCCGCCTTTTTAAAGGCTTATCTGTTTTTCTTTTATATCTGTACTCAGATATCTAATGCTTCTGCTGATGCTTGTATGACATCGAGCTTATGTATTCGAGCTCTCGAGGCCCCTGGCTTGTAATATAAAGCTTGTATGACTTTTATTTGTGTAGAGTTGTGTTGAGATATCTTCAAGTGAGTCCCTAGGCTTGATCGTGTGCATTTGCGTGTATGATTAGCGCACGATTAAGTCGGGGGCGTCACAAGTTGGTCTCTGAGCCGACTGCCTGTAGGAAGCCCCTTTCCAACTCCTTGGCCGAAGTTGACTCTTGTCTTTGCAAAATGATTTTACTAATATGGTTGTGTGGCTTACGGGCCCACGTCGCCAATGGGTGGTGTTAGGATCTTTTATTCCTCATCCTTACTCTGGGACTCTAATTTCTCTTCTATTCGGGTTAAATGATTTCGCTAACTCTAACACTAGGTTCTCGTATTCACATTCACCCGAAGAGCTGGATTATCTACAATTATTCCTTTTCAAGTATATTATGTTTTTCTTTTCCTTGGGAAGGATATACACCTAATACTTGTGTATAATCACATTTTCCTTTCCATTGGACTGTTTAACCTTTCTTACGGTCTAGCCTTTATCCGAGCAGTGATAATTCCCTGCTTAAGTCCACACCTCCAAATAACACCATGTTACTATGGTTGATGACATTCCGGTAACCATCGATGGACCAGAACATTGCCTATTGGTCCGCCTCGTTTTAACGACCAGGAAGATGGTTCTCTTCGTTCCCGCCTATGGTACCGATGTGTTGCCGACATAGCTGACAGACTTTCCTCTGTCGTGCCTTACTATCATGTCCGTGCAAGATGTCACCGCCCTTGCTACCTTTAACCCACACTACCCACAATTCCACAGGATCGAAACCTGACTCTCCTGTACATCCTTGATCCCGAAGATACCCCTTACCACCACCTCTTAAATCTCGGGACGAGATTTCTTGTAGTGGGGGAGATTTGTGACATCCCCAAATTACTAAACAGTAATTATGCCAATTATTCATGCCAAGACATCATCATTAAGCCCTATAAAAATAATTAAGAATTATCCAGCTCCAAATTCAAATTTAAAATAAAGTCAAAATCAAAAGTTATCCAAACAGCACAACAAAAATGTTCATAATATTGCAAAAATTCTCAAATCAATTATAAAAATAAAACCAACACTATTAAAATTCCCAAGTTGACTAGCAATTAAAACAGTGCCATAATAGCAATTTAAAAATGCAAATTCATTCATGAAAATTCCCATTGTCAAACTATTCCCAAACTTTTTGTGGCAATGCTGTATAAAGCATAGTAATTATGTGGACTAGTTTCACATTTTACTAAATCCTTTTTGGCAGCTCAAATAAATCATTTCCTATCTCTGTAAATAAACAAAAGAGAAAAGTAGAGAAAAAGGGAAAAGGGCAAAACTTACCTGGCCGTTGGGCCGCAGCTACAGGCCGGCCTAGCCCGTTAACGCCGTCGCCTACCTGCTCCCGCGCCGTGTCGCCGTGGCCGTGGCTGAGCCGCCCTCGCCGGCCGTTCATCGACGCGTGCTGCCACAGGGACGGCGGGAGACGATAAGGATCGACCACCCACTCCCCTGGCCTCCCCGCACTCACTCTTCTCTCCTCCCTCTCCCTCTCCATCGATCTGGAGAAGGGCCCGACGTGGCCGTCGCCGTCCTCCATTCATACCCGCGGCCACCAGCCTCCCCGACGCCCGGGAGGACGTTCAGTAGCTGCGCCGCCTTCGTCCACGTCGTCTGAGCCCATCCGCTCGACCGGAACCGCACCACATTACCGCCACACCCTTCTTCTTCAACCTCGGGCACCAAAGGCCGCCACCGTCGATTCGTCGCCGTCCGGCCCTTCCCGAGCAAGTTGAGCAACTGCGTGACCTTGCTGTGAGCACGCGCTTCCTTCCCCTCCGTTTCCACGCCTGTAGACGCCCCCGCCATGACCGCCCGAAGCTTCCGCCGCCGTTGTCAGTTGCCGTCGTAGCTAGGGCCTCTGTCACGCAAGCCCAAGCCCTGCAGCGAACTCCTGGTGCTCCCAAGAGTCGAATGCGCGTGCGCACGCGCCTCTCGGAGCCTCGTAGCCACGGATCCGTAGATGTCCGAACGCCGGCGCCGCCGTCGATGATGCCCTGCTCGACTCCGGCCGCCCCCGCTCGTGCAGATACCAGGAGTGGACGCGGCTCGCTCCCCTCTTTCCAACGCGCCATCACACGCGACGGGAGACGCTCTGTGGGCGATTTCCGACGTCGGCCGCCGCGCGCTGCGGCGTTCGTACCTCGCCGGAGCTATTCCGGCGACGCCGCTGACCTGGCAAGGCGTGGGGCTCAACCAGAGACACTGCCAGTGGGCCCCGACCCCCCCCCCCCCCATTTGACTGCGTTGACCAAGATCAACTACACTTTTCACCGCTGACCCCTGTCAGGTGGGTCCCCCGTGTGAGAACGTTAGTTAGTGACTAATTACACTTAATTAGTCAACTATGTTAATTAGTTAGCTCACTGATAGGCCGTTCCCACCAGCTAATTAGCCTGTTAGTTTAAATTAATCCCCCTGTTAATTCTCACTATGGCTGATAGCTGGGCCCCACTGGACCCGCTGACTGGTCAACCGTGGACCAGTCAACTATTGCGTCAGTAGTTGACTGGCCCCACCTGTCAGCCACTTCTGACTGGGTGCTGACTGGACGGTTGACCCAGTCAACTCGGCCCACTATGAGCCTCAGTAGCGTTGTGCTGTGTACACTTTCTGTGTGCATTTAGCATTTTCCCTTTTAAATTTCGAAATTAGATTTAATTCCAGAAATTTCAGAAAATAGTTTAAATCTTTGAAAATTCGTAGAAAATAAACCGTAGCTCGGATCGAAAAACTTTCTACATGAAAGTTGATCAGAAAAACGAGACGAATCCGAATATGTGGTCAAAATGCTTGACCATCACTCCTATCTATCTGAACATGGAACCTTCCCCTCCGGTTCAATATACCGAAATCAGCCTAAACGCCGGGAAAATATCCCAGATATTTTCCCGCTTTGTCTGCGACATATAGCATTGCATTAGGTTACCACCGGCACTGCATTTTGTCATGCCATGCATCTGTGTTGCATTATTTGCCTTTATTTATTGTTTCTTCTCCCTCTTCTTATCCGATAGCCCTTGAGACCGACGCTGCCCCGCAGGATTGCTACTCCGTCGACGACCCCTCTTTTGCCGCAGAGCAACCAGGCAAGCAAAACCCCCTGGAGCATGCCTATATCACCTATTCTTTCTCCCTCCTGCTTGCATTAGAATTTTCTACTGCATTTGTTTGATCCTATTCTGATGCATAGCCTGTTTTTGTAGACTGCTATTGATACCTCATCTGCTATCCTAAATGCTTAGCATAGGTTGGATGGAAATCCATATGTGCTGCCTCTTCCTTGTCCTAGTGCCCTGCATAGTTACCTGTGCCCTGGTCGATGTGATCCACGGGCTGAGACCAGCACATCACTGCACACCCCCTTAAGTTGTTCGACTCCACAGAGTTATCCTCGAGTGCCGAGGGTGATACCTCTTATCTCACCATTGATATGCCTCTGTGGTACAGCTAGCCGGATGTGGGATGCGTGGGTGATTCCTCTTCCACCACCTCCGACGAAGCTTATGTCATGCAACCCCTCAAGTTTGAATCCATCGAGGGTGATTCCTCCGGGCTCACCTTGACGGTAGCATCGAGTGGGAATCCATCGAGGGTGATTCCTCGGACTACCCTCTTGATGTTATGGACACATGGTTACATTTAACAGTTGCCCCTTGTACTGTTATTGCGGGACTAAAGGGACAGGCGGTACCACCCCGGTTGAGGTGGACCTGAGTTCCCGACAGTCCCTTGTGGAGTCGGGTTGACCTAGAGGGCACCCGCGAGATAATTACGAGGCACGGCCGGGTAGGCAGAGACCGCCCTAGAGAGGGATGGGCCTGACCCTTGTTGCACTTCCTCGAGACGGGGTGACAGGAGTACTGATCGTCACCGCGAGATCCTAATAGTGCACTAACGGATTTGGGTATTGATCTGAGTTGGCCACTAGGCTATACGCACTACCACCACGCGGGATAATGGTTTAATGGGGCCCTCTACGCCGTATGTATCAGCCGAAAGTTTTGTCAGACGTCCAATTCAGCATTGCGGCACGGCTAGGCCGGCGCCATCCAGGACAGAGGTGGTGCCTGGATTCGCCCTGCTCGCAACGACCCGGAGTGCAAAGGGCGATGGGCCCAAGAACCCTGCGCACTTAGGATGTAGACCGACGGGGACCTCTCTGCTAAGCTCTAGGTAGGGTTGCGGTGTGTCAATCAGCCGAGGCCGGGCATGACCCAGGAAAGTGTGTCCGGCCGGAGTTAATCAGGCGTGTTGGGTAACAGTAGAGCACCCCTACAGGGAAGATTATCTATTCGAATAGCCGTGTGCACGGTAACAGGACGCTCAATGTTGTATCCCGATCTACTACTACTTGAACTGGATACTTTTAAATAATTGGAAGCTCCAGGATCGCTTTCTCGCAGGGAGTCGAGGAAGTATCCCTAGGCTTTGCTACAACATGCTTGCTACTTTAATTATGTTACTAATCTACACTCTTCTAATGCTGCAAGACCGCTGAAGATGATAGTTTTCGATAGGCTAGGCTTTTCCCCTCTATTCTGGCATTTCTGCAGTCTAGTCCACGGATATATCCCTTCTTTTGAAACCAATTGCATAATTAGAATAGTTCTGATGTAAGTCTTGCGAGTACTTTGGATGAGTACTCACGGTTGCTTTGCTCTCCTTTTTCCCCCATGCCCAATTGCTGCGACCAGATGATGGAGCCCCGGAGCCAGCCGCCCCAGCCGACGACTACTACTACCCCTCTGGAGGAGCGTACTACTACGTGGAGACCGCCGACGACCAAGAGTAGTTAGGAGGCTCCCAGGCAGGAGGCCTGCGCCTTTTCGATCAGTGTTCTTATTTTGCCCCGCCTTGTTAAAGGCTTATCTGTTTTACTTTTATATCTGTACTCAGATATCTAATGCTTCTGCTGATGCTTGTATGACATCGAGCTTATGTATTCGAGCCCTCGAGGCCCCTGCCTTGTAATATAAAGCTTGTATGACTTTTATTTCTGTAGAGTTGTGTTGTGATATCTTCAAGTGAGTCCCTAGGCTTGATCCTGTGCATTTGCGTGATGATTAGCGCACGATTAAGTCGGAGGTGTCACAGAAGATCATAGTAGTGTAGATAAAAGGGGAAAACCCTAAGCATCACGAGTAAAATCAGAAAAGTGGAACTAGCTGGAACATATGCATGGGCTTGTATTGCCGGTACGGCTAGAAAGGCTTCGGATCCCCTACAGGGGCAGCTCTATTCAACTGAAGGCGCAATACTGTTACTATCAGTCTAGACTCTCAAACGCGACACAGCTCCCAGCATTTTCTGGATATTATGGCAGACCAACTAGAATAGTTGAAACAATCCATCAGAAGCGACCGAATAGACCTGTCGACTGCAAATGTCCCTGCTCCATTTCTCAAAAGGAATATAATGTACTACTAAACTTATTAAGAAGAATAGAATTGAAGAGGAACATGTTAAAAGAAGAGCAAACAGATTTTCGATAATACAATGTGTGTTGCCCACCCAGGATGAACCAGAGCGCATAAAGAAATACAATTCCCTACTGTCTCTCTATATGTGGCGCACATCGCTACTGCAGGAATGCCTAGCAGTGGCGGGCGTGAAAAGGCCAGCAGGGGCGGGCCAGGCTCCCAGGGCCGCCCGCCACCGATCTCCCGCCACTGCTATAACCGCTTCAGTGGCGGGCGCACGCCCGTCACTGGTAGATTGTCTGCAGTGGCGGGCGCATATCCCTGCCCGCCAGTGATTATAGTTAAAGCAGCGGCGGGCTTGTTTCAGCGCCCGCCACTGAAAGCTTTGTCATGCAAATTAAAAATTCTGCATCCACAACAACATATTTGCTGCCATGGCTGCATTTTGCATGTCATAATTTGCAATACGTTGCGATAAGAAAATATGATACATATTGCAGCATACGTTAACCACTAGCTATTTGTTATCAAGCAATAATATTAGTACAACATAAAGCAATAAACGTATATATGTTCAACAACTCTTTGATAAAATAAGTGCATACGACATATATGTTCAATAAAGAGTTATAGCTAGTCTCAGAAAGCAGTACATATATATACGACATTCTGATCACCACCGAAAGTTCGTACTACGGTGATTGGTGGACATCGTACCACAGATAGATGTGGTTGCTGCTCGCATGACCCTCGTCAAATTCATGAAGAAAAAGTAAGAATGACTTCCCAGCTTGCACCCCGAATGGTGTGGCGATGTCAATCCAATTTTGACCATGGAAATACGTTCTCCCTCCCTCGTTGGTGAGAGTGAGGCTCAAGGGAATGCCATTTTTTAACTGCGTCATGTCGAACTGAATCGTCTAGTCCTCATCGATGGCCAGGTTGTCCACACACATGAACTCCTCCCTTCCCCAACAAGGGATACACTCAGCATGATAAAATGAAAACAGAAATTGGACAATTGTGGGCACAACATTACCAAACCACAAGCTATAACACTTATTAAAGGGAACATACCGCCCACTCCATAAAGTCCTCGTGAAGATCAACACAGGTCTCATTGCAAGTTAGGTGAATTTTGAAACATGTACCTACCCTCCTGTCGCCACAGAAGTGGCATACTTCGTTCATTGCCTACGTTCATGTTATGGAATAAATATGAATGTGAATATTGATACGGCTAAGACATGGATATATAGAATAAAAGGCTACCAATTATGTAAATATATTAAACATCAACCAATATTAAAGGCTATGGATGGACAGAAAAATTGTGCATGACTTATGCTAAAAAATGAAACATTGAGTGTATGAAATCTCATGAAACAGAAATTAATCAACGTTTCATGATATTTTCTACACTCTTTTGAAGCCATGTATTGTTGGAGTACTCCAAATAAATATGCATGTGAATATTGATACGGATAAGACATGGATATATAAAATAAAAGACTACCAATTATGTAAATATATTAAACATCAACCAATATTAAAGGCTACGGATGGACAGAAAAATTGGGCATGACTTATGCTAAAAGAATGAAACATTGAGTGTATGAAATCTCACAGAACGGAAAATAATCAACGTTTCATGATATTTTCTACACTCTTTTGAAGCCTTGTATTGTTGGAGCACTCCAAATAAATATGCATGTGAATATTGATATGGATAAGACATGGATATATAGAATAAAAGGCTACCAATTATGTAAATATATTAAACATCAACCAATATTAAAGGCTATGGATGGACAGATCGGGTCGCCGTACTGGTCGTAGTCTTCCTCATTGGCGACTCCATCCATTCCGACGATGCACTTTTTGCCTCTCCTCATGAAAACACGGTTGGGATTGCTCGGGTCGGTTATGAAGAAGCATTGTGTCACGTGCTTAGCGTGTACCCATGGCTCATTTTTGGCGATGACGTTCACGGTAGCGCTCTTGGCGTCGGGTATAGATGCACTTTTTGCCTCTCCTCATGACAACACGGTTGGGATTGCTCGGGTCGGTTATGAAGAAGCATTGTGTCACGTGCTTAGCATGTACCCATGGCTCATTTTTGGCGATGACGTTCACGGTAGCGCTCTTGGCGTCGGGTATAGACATGGTAGTGAAATACCGGTTTTCTCTTTGGACGGCCTTAGCCCATCTGACACGGAACAATCATCGCATTGTGCAGTCCAGAGTAGTCAAGCTCCCAGGTCTCTTCGACCCTTCCGTAGGATCTTTCAGTTGTGTCGTTTGTCGCCGGTCATGCATTGCATCGTCACCCCTGAGTTCTAGTAATCACTCTTTATATTTTTGGCCTCCGTGTAGAACGTGTATCCGTTGATATCATATGCTTGATAGGTAGCAAGGTTTGCCGCGGGGCCATGTGCGAAGGCGCATATGAGCAATCCGTTCGTAGAGCCCTCTTCCAGGGGATTAGCAAGAACTCGCTCTTTGAACCAACTCAAGAAAGTGAGGTTGTGCTCTCTAATAACTTTGGTGTTCGTCTTGCACAGCCCCCGGTCACAGTAGTTCTTTGCGATGGTTTATTTGTGCAGTGTCACAAAAACTTCGACCACATCTAGGTGTTGTAGCACAACTAAGTTAGCTCTGTCAAAGTCGTTGCATCGAGCCGAGTGGTCCACATGCAATTCCCTCCGGTCATTGATGTGACCTTCTCCTCCGAGCCTCCCGAGGTGCTTGTTGACGGGCAAACCAACAACAGCGTTTCTGAGGCCTAGAAAATTCTCGCAGAAGGAGATGCACTCTTGAGTCAGATAGCCCTGAACGATGCTTCCATCCGGATGAGACATGTTACGAACGAAGCCTTTGATGACCCCATTCATCCTCTCGAACGACATCATGCTATGCAGGTATGTCGGCCCGAGGTCGATGATGTCGTCCACAATGTGGACACACAGATGCACCATGACATCAAAGAACGCGGGCGGAAAGTACATCTCAAGCTCATTTAGTATGACAACGATCTCTTCCTGTAGCCTTCGGAGCTGCTTATACAAGCAAATCAATATCATTAATTTTGCTGACAAGGAAACTAAAACAGATCGATGATCTAGTTATGAAGATGTCACTCAGAGTAGGCCTTGACCTCCGCCTCTCCCTTCTAACTGTCATTTGCTCCATATGATGATGGAAATCACAAGGGCATGTACATAATAAAACTTGCAAAAGGGCGGAAGGAAACTTGCAGAAGGGCGGAAGGATGAATGGGTTGATGTGACATCCCCAGATCTCAAACCTGTCATTAAGCTAATTAATTAGCCATGTCATCATGATCATCCTAAATAAATTGCATTTAGGAAATAATCAAAGTCAAATTCAAATTTAAAATGCAAGTCAAATATTTATATTTTCAAACATGCAAACAAAATAGTTCGCAATATTGCAAATATTCACAAAGCAATTATAAAAATAAAATCAACATTGTTAAAATTCCCAAATTGACCCTAGCTACTAAAACAGTACCCAAAACCGCCCCATTAATCCATTTTCATTTATGCAAAATTCAAATGAAATCATTTTACCTCCAACCCTTTTTATGACAGTGCTTAATAACGCATAGTAATTATTTGTCGAGGTTACACATTTTTCAAAAGTCATTTGGTGGCCAAACATGTTTGCAAGACAAAAAAGAAAAGAGAAAGCAGAAAAAGAATAGAAAAATGGAAAGGATGCACTGTGCACTTGGCCTGGTTAGTCTACAGGGGAGGCTGAGTGCGCCATGGCCATCCGAACGCCAGATGCGCTCGCTGTCGAGCATCCCGCGGTCCCAGGCGTGGATAAGGGCACCCCCGAGCGTCTTCCTCTCCCCCGAAACCCTAGGACCCCTCCTTTCTTCCTCCTCGCATCCCTCGCTCTCTCCCGCGACCACCCGAGCGCCGCCATGGACGTGCCTCGGTAGAACTCGCGGCCACCGTCGCCCTTAAGCCACCGGAGCTCGAACGAGAGGACCCCCGTCGTCTGCTAGGTCTTCCCCGAGTCTTCATTCGTCGAGGGTTGCATGGCATCGAGCGAATCGAGCTCCCTTCCCCGTCGGACACCGCCGCTAACATCGCCGTCGATCTGCTCCCCTCGTCCTCCCCGTACCTCCCCGAGCTCGCCGTCACCCTCACTGTGAGCTCGCGCTCCTCCTCGACCTCCCCTTACTCCTTCCCGTGCCCCGTTGACCCGATTCCACTCGAGGCCGAACCCACCGCCGCACAACTCGTCGTCGGCTTCGATTCCGGCGACCGTTCGCTCCAGCTCCACCACCGTTGGACGTTCCTCGTCGTGGGCATTCCGTAGAGCCCAGCCACGCATCCGGCCACGGCCCCTAGCAATTTTCCGACGTGGTCCCGCGTCGCGCCGTCGCGGTTGTGGTTGCCGCCGGCGCCAGCATCGTTTGAATCTGACCGGTGGGCCCGTTTTGAACTGAAGCCACTAATCAGTCGCTGACGAGTGGGCCCGCTACTGTAAACTAACTAACGCTGCTAATTAACTCACTAACTACTGTGTCACTGACATCTGGGCCCCAGCCCGCTAATTAACTAATTAGATTAGTTTAAAACCCTATTAAACTAACAGTGACTGACCACTGGGTCCCACTGGACCCAGTTGACCAGTCAAACTGCTGACTGGGATTGATCCAATCGATGACATGTGGACCCCACCTGCCCTGTTGACTGGTCAACTTTGACCTTTGACCTGCAGACTGTGCATGCTGACTCAGCCCACTGGACCCACCTGTTAGCCTAATAAACACTTTGCTGGGTACACTTTTGTGTACCCATAGCAATTTAATCATTTACATTTTGAATTAAATTAATTCCAGAAAATCCAGAAAATGATTAAAACTTTGAAAAATCATATAAAATTAACCGTAACTCAGATGAAAATAATTTATATATGAAAAATAATCTGAAAAATATGACGAATCCGAATATGTGATCAAAATGCTTGACCATCACTCCTAACTAGATGAACATGGAACTTTCCCCTCCAGTTCAATATACCGATAACTGCCCGGAGCTGGGAAAATATCCCCAGATATTTTCCCGCTCCGTCTGCAATGTGTAGCACTGCGTTAGGGCACCCCTAGCACAGCCTATTGCCATGCCATGCATTTGTGTTGCATTGTTTGTCGTGTATTTATTGTTTCTCCCCCCCCCTCTTCTCTCCGGTAGACTCCGAGACGGACGCTGCCCCTGAGATCGACTACGTCACCGACGACCCTGCTTCCTTTTCAGCAGAGCTTCTAGCCAAGCAAAACCCCCTTGATCATTCCTATATCACCTATTCTTTCTTCCCCGTGCTTGCATTAGATTTTGCTACTGTAATTGATTGCTCCTATTCTGATGCATGGCCTGATGTTGTAACCTGATGTTGATACTTTACCTGTTGTCCTATATGCTTAGTATAGGTTGGTTAGCGATCCACCAGTGGCCCTACCCCTTGTCCGTGATGCCATGCTTTACTACCGATGTTTCGATCAACGTGATCAATGTACAGAGACCGAGCATAGCACCGCACACCCACTTAGTTGTACGACTCTGCAGAGCCACTATCGAGTGACGAGGATGATACCTCCTACCTCACTTATGATGATGGCTCTATAGCATAGCTAATCAGTTGTGGCTATTGAGGGTGATTCCTCTTTCACCACCTCCGATGACGACTCTGTCGTACAACCTCTCAAGTGGGAATCCATCGAGGGTGATTCCTCGGATTTCCCCCTTGATGTTACCGGATACACTGTTACTTTTCACTATCGCCCCCTATTTACTGTTGTTTGTGGGACTGAAGGGACAGGCGGTACCACCCCGGTAGAGGTGGACCTAAGTTCCCGACAGTCTCTGGATTAGTCGGGTTGACCTGGAGGGTACCCGCGAGATAATTACGAGGCGCGGCGGGGCAGGCAGAGAGCGCCCTAGAGAGAGATGGGCCTGACCCTTGTTGCACTTCCTCAAGACAGGGCGATGGGAGTACTGATCGTCACCGCGAGCTCCTAATAATTCACTAACGGATTTGGGTATTTGATCTGAGTTGGCCGCTGGCCTATACGCACTATCACCATGTGGGATAATGGTTATCGGACCCTCGGCGCCGTATGTATCAGCCGAAATCTCTGTTAGACGTCCAGTTCAGCATTGTGGCCGGGTCGGATCGGCGCCCCAGAGGTGGTGCCTGGATCCACCTTGCACACAACTACCCGGAGTGCACAGGGCAATGGCCCAAGACCCCTGAGCGCTTAGGATGTAGACCGGCGGGGACCTCTCTGCTGAGTCTAGGTAGGACTACGTCGTGTCGATCAGCCGAGGCCGGGCATGACCCAGAAAAGTGTGTCTGGCTAGAGTTAATCAAGTGTGTTGGGTAACAGTAGTGCACCCCTGCAGGGAAGTTATCTATTCGAATAGTCGTGTCCACGGTAACAGGACGCTCAATGTTGTATCCCGATCTACTACAACTTGAATTGGATACATGTTAATTAATTGTAAGCTTCGGGATTGCTTTCTCGTAGGGGGTCGAGGAAGGATCTCTAGGCTTGCTACTACATGCTTGTTACTTTATGTTATGCTGCTAATCTGGACTCTTCTCATGCTGCAAGACGCTGAAGATGCTAGTCTTCGATAGGCCAGACCTTCCCTCTATTCTAGCATTTCTGCAGTCTAGTCCACAGATACAGCCTCCCCTCTGATACCGATGCATAATTAGTATAGCTCTAATGTAAGTCTTGCGAGTACTTTGGATGAGTACTCATGGTTGCTTTGCTCCCCCTTTTTTCCCCATATCCGATTGTTGCGACCACATGGCGGAGTCCCGGTGATAGCTGACCCCGTCGACGACTACTACTACCCCGGCGAAGCCTACTTCTACGTGGAGACCGACGGCCAGGAGTAGTTTAGGAGGCTCCCAGGCAGGAGGCCTGCGACTTTTCGATCAGATGTCGTTGTTTTGCTCAGCCTTCTTAAGGCATCCTTGTCTAATTGTGTCTGTACTCAGATATTGTTGCTTCCGCTAACGCTTGTGTAACTCGAGCTTATGTATTCGAGCCCTCGAGGCCCCTGGCGTGTAATATAAAGTTTGTATGACTTTTATTTGTGTTTAGAGTTGTGTTGTGATATCTTCCCGTGAGTCCTTAGGCTTGATCGTGTGCATTTGTGTGTATGATTAGTGCACGATCGGGCCGGGAGCATCACAGTTGATGACAATGATGAGACGGAGCAATTGTGATAAGTGACGAATACATAATTTTGTTACCCCGTTGCAACGCACGGGCTCTTTTGCTAGTATTGCCAAAACCGATCGGGGTGAGAAAAAGCTGCCCACACGTTAGCGCTTACTAGACTGCTCGTGAACTAACTTTTTTTTACAGGGATATATTTGCAAATCATGAACTAACTTCTTTTTACTGGGATAAATTTGCAAATTGCTCGGTTTTTCCTCACATACACAGCCATGTGGATAGCTGTTCCTCCTCCCTCAATTGTATCTCTTTTAGTCAATGATGTAACCTTATTTTCCAATAAATAAAGAGATACCTTTGCTTGTCAAAAAAATAAAAATACAAGGCCATGTGGCTGCCATGTTAGCGTTTAGTAGACCGCTCGTGAACTAACTTCTTTTTACAGGGATTTATTTGCAAATCATGAAGTAACTTCTTTTTACAGGGATATATTTGCAAATTGCTCATTTTTCTCCTCACATACATTGTTGACTGCCGGTGGAGAAAAAAGAAATATAAAACATTGTGTTGGTTAAGACTCGCGCATTTCACTCTTCTGCCATGTATGCGCAGTGCTATTTCAGGAGCACATGCTCATGCTTGTGCAAGTGCAAATGCATGTTGTTATTGAGGCTGTTACCTGTTAGCATAACCATGCATGAGAAGACTAGATTACTAGTATTCCCTTTCTTAATTTCGAGATTAATCTTGTCATTAGTTAGATTGTGATCAGTATCTGAATACTTTAGCTAGATATATTTGATCCGTCTTGGCATGTGTGGAATCAGTGTTGTCCTGATTGATGCAGGAAGGGGAAGGGAAAAAAATTCTACGAGACCAGGTCTCGCAGGCCATCATGTGAGACCCCCTCCGATGGATGACACGTGGCATTCAACAATCTCAAAGCACTAACTCCCACTTTGTCCATTAATGTAATTTCCTATCCCGACTGCTATTCCTACGTTTGAACAAGTACGTATACAAGTACACAACGATTTAGCGTTTGCTTGGTCTCGCTCTCGTTGATGACGGCCGAGACAAAGGACCTCGTCGCCGGCGGCCGCTCGGAACGACGGATTGATGACATCTCGTCCATGGCCGCCATGGATGATCTCATCACCGACATCCTCGCGTGACGACCCTATGGCGACTTCTTGTCAGTGGCCGCGCCGCGCCGGAAGACCTCGCCGCCGGCGTTGCTGGCTGGGCGTGGTCACGCGCCAAGACGCTGATGCTGGTGGCTGGGCATGTAGACTCTTCGTCGATGGCGGCTACGGTGAAAGATGACTCCTTGTTGATAGTGGTCACGCACCAAGACGTCCTCGCCGGACTAACTCCTCGTCACCGGCCGAGCGCTAAGACGCATGCAGTTGCTCGGCATCCACATGTTCCTTTCCTGCTGCAAGTGCGCCGGACAGCTGATGTCACCAGCCAGATAGCAGTGCCGTACAAACTAATTTGAATTGGGCTGAACATTCAGCCCCTTCCATGACGGTACATACGTGCGTCCTTCCCCTCTCCACTCTCACGGTTACTCAATGGGCTTCTTCTTTGAGATGGCAGTCTGCAAAAGAAGTTGACTTGATTGATTCATGGTGTTTTTTCTTTTCTTTTCAACACTCATGGTGTTTTGGTTTTGTTCTCACTGTGGCTACAACATCATGTACAATCGGACCGTGTATCCAGAATGGCGCTTCACCAAAGTTAGGTACAGCGTCAAGATGTTCATCACCTGCCTCACCTGGCATCACACCGCCGATTCCGCGCTCCTCTGTGGATGCATCGACGGGCCACCCCGCTTCTTGATTCAGCAACACCGGACTCTTATATTTTCCACCACCAACCCAAGTATGTGATGATTGGTGGGAGCTGCGTTTTGGCCCCGAGCATATGCTCCCGGGTGAACAGTAACACTCCCCCCCCCCCACACACACACACACAAAGTAAATGTTTTCAAAAAATCCTGAACTTTTTTTGTAGATGATCATGTTGGTGTCGCAAGCATGCTTGACAATTTTCATGCGGAAAGGAGTAGCGGTGTTTCGTCAGTGAAAAAAACAAATTTGGGGTGACATTTGGTCTTCAATATGTTTTTTTTTTGTGCAGGCCAAAATGATTAGCCTTTTTGCCTCAAAATTTGCAGGTGGCATTTTTATGTGACAAAGATCACAAAAAAAAATTGTCCCAATTACTAGAGCTTCTAAGCTATTATTGTTGGTATGAAAATGAATAGGGTATATTCTTATCCTTATTGTTTGAAACGCTATTTGCTAGATCCTTCTGCTTGAGGTTTCCGGTTACTTCCGATACTAACATCCAATGAATTTCTGCCTTGTGTTATCTCCGGTGGCTTTGTCCAGTCCAACACTACTGACGTCTATATTTAGACCATATTATGTATTAACCCCTTAGTACTTTAATGGTATCATCAATTATTTAGGAATTCATGGTATCATCAATTATTTAGGAAATCATTAAGAAGAACCTATGTTTGAGAATATTTTTTAAAATTTGAAACTTTTTAAAGTCCATGAACAATTTTTTAGATTTATGAACATTTTGAAAATTCACAAACATTTATAGAGAAGTTATGAACATTTATAATTTAGGGAAAATTTGTGAATATTTTCTTAATATCTGGACGAACATTTGTCGTACATACAATTTTGTCTTGGTACGGATTTTCTCTAAATACGTGTGGTTTTTGTTATTTCCTGCAAATAAAATATGTTTCCTTTTTAAAAACTGATCAAAGTTTACTTAAAATGAATCTGTAATAAAACGGTTGCTGCGCTAGCGCTACAGTGATCGACAGGCAAAAAAACCCGAAAATAAACGAGCCATAGGAAAAACAGAAACGAAGGTGACCAAAACCGAGTAACGGTTCATCAAATTCGAACTGGGCTCTATTTTTCTCAGGCCCAGCCCACGCTTCGCCCCTCTTCGTCCTCCTCGCCGGCCTGACCGCCTCCGCTCGCCGGCGCAGCCGCTCCCGGATCCCACCGCCTCCGTCCATCTGTCCATCCGTGGCGGCAGCTTCAGTCTCCACCTCACCTCCCGCGTCCTCCAAGCCAGCCCCCGTTCCCCATCCCGCCTCCCCTCACCCCCGTCACAGCTCAAGGCACTCATTCCCCTTCCTTCCCTCAATCTCTCGTATTCTCTTTCTATTCTGACCTCCGTCGTTTCCCCCTGCAGATGGTCTCCACAAGAATCTCTCCGAGCTCTGCGTTGGGCGCGGGCCGTACGTCGACTGCATCCAGTCCAGCCTCCCCCGTCAACACAAGGTAGGACGGCGGGCAAGGACTAAGACACTTCGTCCCCTTCAAGCTGCTCTGCTCACCGGCCAGAACGCCCGTCCGCTGGAAGCAAGCCCGCTGCCACAAGGTCACCTTATATTACATCCTACCTGCCTGCCCGCCAGGTGCTTGTGTTTATTCCCATATAAGGTTCGTCGTTCCATGGCAAGCTTAGCCGGAGTAGCATCGTCGCATAAGCTCGTCGTTCAGTCTACCATAGTGACCAACCAGCCGCTCGCTTGCTGAGCGCGCGCAAGAGAGCCTGACCTGTCACTATGCACGCCTTCTTCAGTGGCACTGGCGTCGCAGCTGTCTCGTGCATCCCCGGAAAGTAAGACAAGTCAAAGAAAGATACCAGGCCCGGTAGTACGTCTAGCTAACGACCCGTTGCCGTGGGCGGGTAAGAGTGCTGACAACCCTTCAATCAGATTCATTCATTCTGAAACGAATCGAGCCGCATGTGTGTGTGTAGCCAAGTCAAGTCTAGCAAAATATCCTCATACCCTTGATCAGCAGCCACTGATCAGATATCTCTCTCTGTTGGGGGCGTTCAGACTCGTTGCGACTTCTTGCGCAGAATCTTGGTACGGCTCTTGGATGAGTAACCAGTGGTTGTTAGCACTCACAGACGCAAGCAACAGCCATTGCTAACCGTCTCAGCTGGTCCCCCTATTTACTGAGAGGTGTACCCTTCTCAGCTGCCAACTCCCAACTGTCCCAAGACCTATTACGTCCTTGTCTTCTCTATCTTTTCCAGGATACTTGGTTCATTAGGCTTCCCATGATTCTAGTAATCAGGCAACGCTACCTTTTGACGATATTTTGTCACCTCTTTTTTAAATCAAGGCCTACGGGTCGCGGTTGAGCATTGCACACCTTCGAAATATTGCACACGAGTAAAATAAATTTTGCTACTGGGTGTGCCAGTACATGTGCAGTTTCATCAAGTGCTGGGTCTAGTTAATCTGCTCGGCTTAATGGGTCTTGACTTGATAAATTCATAACTCCCATTAGTTTGGTTGCACAGACCATCCTTAATAAAAATCTGAGGCGCATGACACAAGCCCACAAACTGCAGTTTGTACTGTACTGTGCTTCATTTTATTTTTGTAGGTAACTTTTGGATCTCTGAATTCCACATTTTCTGGATTTAATTTCTTAAGGACCGGACAACCTGTTATAGAGCTGCGAACTCCACATTTATCTTTTGGATCTCAATACACACTTGCCTGGAAGGGATGCCCGATTTTGTATGTGCTGTGTTGGTTATTCAAATGGTTTCTTTAATGGACCAGTTGCTCAAACTGGAAAATATGGACTTGCACCTTACTCGGTATTGAGTTCTTTTAACTGGACAAGATGAAGGGATGCTTGAATTTATTCCTTCTGGTACGCTTGCACAGGTAACTCGATGTTGAAGATCATGGATGCCAAGAGGTTTCAAAAATGACTATCTTTTCCATCAGTAAAATGTATATTCTTCTGGCTTTATTTCTTGAGTAGCTTTGTTAATGCCTTCTGCACCATGTTAGTGCTCATTTTCGGAACTCTGTCTATTGTCAGGACATCTTCCATAGCAAATTTCATCAATAGCAAGGGTTTTGTTGGCTGACAATGTCATCCATCTTTTATGGCCATTTACTCGTGTGGCTTGTGGACCATGATACATGATCTAGGTATATGCAATTTCCTTCTGCAACTTTTCTGTTAATGTATTAGTATGTCTCTCTGATACATGATCTAGTATTCTATATAACCTTCAAATGTTGGACCTTTCCAACTGCCATCATCTTTATCGACTTCCAATGCAAATGAAGTATATGACTTCCCTCCGTCACCTCTACACTCATGGATGTTGGAACTTGAAGAGCATGTAGGAGATATGCCCTAGAGGCAATAATAAATGTTATTGATTATCTCCATGTTCATAATTAGGTTTATGTTCCATGCTATAACTGCAATGATTCTCGAGTCTGCAAATAAAACGAGGCTTGGAGGGAAACTCATGTGCACGTGTGGGATAATAAATGGTAAAAAGTATTCCTAGTCAAGCCTCTATGACTGGCTCAAGTATTGCATGATGATCCTGTTTTCCTGATCATGGGCATGACTATGCCGGCAATTTTGAGGGCACAATTGTTGGTAGAACACTTGTGTTGAATCGACCCGATTGATGTTATGCTATGAGATACATTCGTCATAAGTTAATGGTTAATAACACAGAGAAGTTAACATTTGCATAATTCCTTAGACCATGAGAGTGTCGAGTTTCTTCATGCTTGCTTCATGAACTTTGGGGTTTGTTAAACGTCATCCGTAAATGGGTGGCTATTACGGCGGCTTACGGGTTCATGGAAAAGTATGTCAAGGGACTTGATAGCTCAAGATTGGGATTTGCTCCTCCGACGATGGAGAGATATCTCTGGGCCCTCTCGGTGTTACGGTATCCATCATCGTCTGGCCAGACACAGGGTGATTTGATCACAGGGATGCCGGAACACGGGAACGAGAAAAGAGAACAATACCGGCAACGAGGTAACTGGCATTGTGGACAAGTGTTGATCCACGAGGATGCCGATGTTTCTCACCTCGGGTAATTGTAACATATCGCGAAGCAACAGGAATAGCTCACGGCAACTGGAGGTTCACTCGAATATTCATTCGTGTGGGTATAGGGGTCAATATGGGTGTCCACGGCTCCGATGTTGATCATTGATCGGAAGGGGTTGCGGGTCATGTCTATGCTTCACCGAACCTATAGGGTCACACGCTTAAGGGTCATCTATCTGCTGAATACTAGACAGGGAGTCTGAGAGAAATTCACCGAAAAAGTTTCGGAGACAACGGAAGAGTTCCGGAGAGAGAGAACACCGAAAGAGTTTCGGTAAAACCGAAAAGTTGTTTCGGAGTGTACCATAAAGTCAAATTGGTTTCGGCACATGCCTGGAAATTATTAGAAGGTACCAGAATTGTTCCGGTAACTTCTGAGATTTTTCAGAGATGAAAACCGGAAATGTTCCGGGACTGCCGGAACCGCTTTAGTTGCTTTTCACAGATGAAAATCACTAAACCGAAAAGTTGTTTCGGAGTTCACCATAAAGTCAAATTGGTTTCGGCACATGCCTGATAATTCTTGGAGGGTGCCAGAATCGTTCTGGAAACTTTCTGGAATTTTCCGAGATGAAAACCGGAAATGTTCCGGAGCTGCCGGAACCGCTTTAGATGCTTTTCGCAGATGAAAATTACTAATCTGAAAATGTTTCAGACGGAGTCGAGAATTGTTTTGGTGGGTACTGGAATTATTCTAGGACCCATAGAAATATTTTCGGATTTATCGGTCACGAAAAATTGGTTTCGTGAATAGTGAAAATGCATTTATGGTTATGGTTGGAAGTTGGCTTTCCACAAATATCTTCACAAAAGATCTAGGGGTGACATGGATGGATAAGGGCAGCCATTTGGGCTGCCACCACCTCCTCCTCCCCTATAAATAGAGGTGGAGAGGAGCTCTCCACACTCACACTCTTTCTCAACATACAAGTGCCATTGCAATGATCTGGCTTTCTCTTCTCCCTCCCAGCGAAATAGTTTCGTAGAGCCGAAAGGCTGTCTGGGTTCCGGTGGGAACTAGTTCTGGACGGCGAAGCCCTGCCGGATAGATGACACCGTATGTGTGCAACTCTGTAGAGAGATCGTAGTTTCGGTCTTAGTTCGAGAGTGCCTCCCGAAGGGCTGTCCATGTGACCGTCCGAGTTTTGGAGGTCCTCCCGAAGGGCTGTCCGAGTGACGGTCTAAGTTTCGGAGGTCCTCCCGAAGGGCTATCCGCGACACCGTCCGGGGGACTGTGCGACCGCCTCCCGGAGGGCTGTCCGCGGGGCAGATGAGGGTATACATCCTCGCGGTTGGGAGGTTGTAAAATCCTAGCTGCGGGGATCTGCACCGCCGTTCGTCATCGACTCTACTTCCGCTGCGCTACGAGTCGGTAACGAAAATGATCAAACCTTGTATGCAGTCTCCATAGTGGTCCTGGGCTGGTGCGTAGGTCGGAAAATTTTTGTTTTCTGCTGCGTTACCCTACAGAGCATGCCTCCAGAACTAGGAAAACTCACCAAGCTGCAGGTGCTTACATGTTTTGTAGCAGCAGTTACTGGCCCTGATTTCAGTGATGTTGCAGAGCTGCAGCATTTAAACCTTGGTGGTCAGTTAGAGCTATGTCAGATAGAGAATGTTATAGAAGCAGAGGCAAAAGTAGCAAACCTTGGAAACAAGAAGGATCTCAGAGAACTGACATTAAGATGGAATTCTATTTGTGACAGTAAGGTGCTCGACCATTTCGAACCACATGGTGGGCTGCAGGTTCTGAAGATATATTTCTATGGAGGAAAGTGCATGGGTATGTTGCAAAACATGGTTGAGATCCATCTTTTTCGTTGCCAAAGATTGCAAGTTTTGTTCAAATGCGGTACATTCTTCACTTTTCCAAAACTGAAGGTGCTTATGCTAGAACATCTGTTGGGTTTTGAGAAATGGTGGGAAATAAATGAGATGCAAGAAGATCAGGCAATATTTCCTGTGCTTGAGAAGTTGTTTATTAGTAATTGTGGAAAGTTGGTAGCATTACCTGAAGCACCATTGCTGCAAGGGCCTTGTGGTGGAGGTGATTATACATTGGTACACTCAGCGTTTCCTGCCCTAAAGGTGCTCAAAATGAAAGACTTGGAGAGCTTTCAGAGATGGGATGCAGTTGGAGAGACTCAAGGAGAACACATACTATTTCCTTGTCTGGAGGAACTATCAATTGAGAACTGCCCAAAGCTGACAGCGTTACCTGAAGCACCATTGCTTCAAGAACCATGTAGCGGAGGTGGTTATAGATTGGTACGCTCAGCGTTTCCTGCCGTAAAAGTGCTCAAAATGAAAGACTTAGAGAGGTTTCAGAGATGGGATGCAGTCGAAGGGACACTGTTTCCTCAGCTTGAGAAACTATCAGTTCAGAAGTGCCCAAAGATGATAGATTTACCTGAGGCACCAAGACTCAGTGTCTTAAAAATTAAAGATGGTAAGCAAGAGGTCTCCGATTTTGTAGATAGATATTTTTCTTCATTGACAAATCTGATTCTGAAGCTAGAAAACATAGAAATAACATCAGAGGTTGAGTGCACTTCAATTGTACCGGTGGACAGCAAGGCGAAATGGAACCAGAAATCCCCTCTTGAAGTTATGAGGCTAAGATACTGCAACTTGTTCTTTGGATGAGGTGCATTAGAGCCGTGTGACTATTTTGTACATCTTGAACAGTTGAAAATTGAAAGATGCGATGTGCTCGTCCACTGGCCAGAGAAAGTGTTCCAAAGCTTGGTATCCTTGAGGAGATTAGTGATTAGAAACTGTGGAAATCTGACTGGATATGCACAAGCTCCTCTTGAGCCATTGGCGTCCGAAAGGAGTCAGCACCTGCCAGGTCTGGAGTCTCTTAAATTAGAATTTTGTGCAAGTTTGGTAGAGATGTTCAATGTCCCGACATCACTCAAGAGCATTTCTATTTGGGACTGCCCGAAGCTTGAGTACATATTTCGCAAGCAGCAGGGCATGCCAGATTTAGTCCAAGGATCTTCTAGCAGTGAGGCAATCATGCCTGCAGCTGTATCAGAGTTGCCATCCTCACCCATGAATCACTTTTGTCCATGCCTAGAAGATCTAAGCTTATCTGGATGTGGAAGCTTACCAGCGGTTCTAAATCTGCCTCCATCCTTAAAGACCTTAGAAATTGATGGCTGTAGTAGTATTCAAGTCCTATCATGTCAGCTGGGTGGGCTCCAGAAACCAGAAGTCACTACCTCCATAAGCAGAAGACCTATCATGCCAGAGCCACCAGCAGCAGCAGCGACAGCTGCAAGAGAGCATTTACTTCCTCCCCATCTCGAATCTCTAGCAATACAAGACTGTGCTGGCATGTTGGGGGGGACTCTCCGTCTGCCTGCGCCCCTCAAGAGACTGTACATTATTGGCAACAGTGGGTTGACATCGCTGGAGTGTCTGTCGGGAGAGCACCCCCCATCGCTGGGAGCCCTTGATCTTGAAAGATGCAGTACCCTGGCATTCCTGCCGAATGAGCCGCAAGTATACAGGTCTCTCTTGCATCTTGAAATTACAGGCTGCCCTGCTATAAAGAAGCTCCCTAGATGCCTGCAGCAGCAGCAACTGGGCAGCATCAACTACAAACGACTAGATGCCCGTTATGAAGGTATGCTTGCAGCACGTCCTTCTATCTTTGCCACATTTAATAAACAGTTGCAGTCATCCATTCCATTAAATCTACCACGCCAGCATGTCTGTACAAGTTTGTTCTCCATTATTTTACTTTCGTACGGTATAAATTTTTATGTTACATTAGTTTGTACGTGTTTGTTCTGACGCCATTTGCGATATGTGCAGTGATGGCACTTAAACCGAAGACATGGAAGAAGATACCAAGGCTAGTCCGTGAGCGGAGGAATGCCGCTCAAGAAGCGAGGGAGCGCCGGCAATCCACCATGCAGGAGTAAACAGGTCGGAAACCACGTAGAAAGGGCATGGATTTTGATTGCTCTGAACAATGTACAAGATTATGTCGTGACTGTAGTCAATCGGCTTTGCTGAGCTTTGGCCTCTACCTTGTTGAGATATCTGTAACGCGAATCAAACGAATCTCCCCAGTTCAGTAGAAGTTAGGATAATATTCTCACACGTGTGCCTGTGAGCTATCTATGTATCAATCTGTTTTTTTCTTTGTTTAGTTAACTGACAAGACGCTGGCCTTTAGCTTGTTCAAGAAACTTTTTCAACTGTGGCTTTATCTGTGGATTTTCTTGGATGCTAGGCCTGATCCCTGATTGTTGCTCTGCTCTGCTCTGCTAGAGGAATGGCCAGTGATTGCTTCTACAACTTAACTGTGCTGCAGTCGCTCTTGGTCGACAACTGTCAGGGCCTGCGGTGTAGGGTGACTACTGCTTGGCGTCGAGCCTTGCATCTCTGAATCAACATCCTAGGCCGAGACGATCTCATCTTGATCTGGTTTGCTGCTGCCCAGTCAAGCGAGGAAACACAGGGAAGAAACAATGTAGAAAGGGCATGGTAGTTTGTTTTATTTTGCTTCAGAAATTGTACCAATTTATGCCATGATTGTTATCTGCTCCGTTAAACTTTGACCTTTATCTTGTTCAAGATTCAGATACTTGCCAGGTTTAGTAGAAGCTGGGGTATGGGATGGATGTCATCATCTCTGGATTATGCAGATATATATAATATACAGTTAAGCAGCAGTTTGATCGTCTGTAAGAGGCATTTCTCCTCGTATGTAAGATGGTTAAGCAGCAGCAGCAGGTGTCAGTGAGGCCGGCACTTGTTGAATGTGATGGCCCTGTATGTGCAGTTGACAAACTTATCAAGATCGACAGTTGAATTGCTCTGCTCTGCTGCAAACTGTATGTTTGCCTGTGGAGGAATGAATTCCAGTTTCAGAATTGGTGAGCTACTCCTATGTACTATTTAGTTTCAGCATCGTTTATTTAGTTTTGTTCAGAACACGTGCAATTTAAAATGTGATTCTTTTTTTTTTCCTGTTTCGATACTTGTATGTACACATCAAGTAGTATTTGGGGGGGGGGGGGGGGGGGGAGGGGGGGGGGGGGAAGCTCAGGTCCGTGAACTGTTTGGTCCTGGCTAGCATCTGTCTGTCTGTACAAATAAGTGATTTGTCCTTGGACATTTCCCCAGGTTTAGTAAGAGTTGGGATGTGTAGTCACGCTTGTGAGCTGCCTATGTATCTATCTAGTTTCAGCGGCATTATTTGGTTGAGAAGACATTGATCGGCCTTCAACTTGCTGACAAACTTTGCTGGTTACTGGGGAGATAGATGTTGGGGGTTTCTGAGCAGATGGCTGCGGCATGCCGAATCATCCTTTAGCAGGAGGTAATAAAGACTCAACTTGTTGATAAACTTTGCTGTCTGTGATTGCTTCTGCACCGCCGTCGCTCTCGGTGGAGAATTGTCGGGGCCTGCAGTGCACCGTGACTACTTGGCGTTGAGTCGAGCTGCATCGCTGAATCACATCCCAGGCCAGCCAAGACGATCTATCTGATCTGGATTTGGTTTGCGGCTGGCCCTTTGGGTGGATCAGCAGCAGTTTCGTCTGTCTGTTCCTCGATGTAGCCCAGAGACGGTCTGATATCTGAATAACTTGCTGGCTGCTTACGAAGGAGGACCGAAGATGGAGGAACCAAAAGAGCAGGCTGAGGATGTTTAGTAGTAGTATAATGTAAGATTTTGTGTCCTTTGATTACTTTTGGCACAGCTTCAGTTGATAGTTTGCATACTCATCTTCTCAAGGATGAATTTACTCTTGGTGTGTTTCTTTTACAGCCTGTCTCAGTCAGCTCTCTGGTTTAATAGACTACTAGTATTATTAGTAATAGTAATGCTATTCACCCCAGAGTGGTGTTTCTCTGTATTTTAACATTGATTAATTCTTAAGTACGAGTTCAGTTATTACTTATTTTTAACCTAGAAATATATTTTTTGGACCCTGTTACATGTTGTGCCATGCATGCCTATTTACAGAATGCTTGTGCATGCCTGTACATTGGCTAGATTTGCACATGTTTACTGAAGCTGTTAGCATAACGGTGACCAGACTAGATTAATATTGCTTTTAAAAAATCAAAATGAATCATCTTATCAATTAGTTTGTCATCAATCATTGTCTAAAATACATCTGGTGCTCCATTTGATCATTTGATCAATTAGTTTGTCATCAATAAATTGATTTTTTGCCATCGGGAATATTTTTATCCGATTTTTTCTGTCGCCGCAAGTTCCTGTTTCGTGAAGATCCAATCTGGAAGCCTGTTCCGTTACTCTGCCAGAGGGGGAATCCATCGCAGGAGGCTTCTTCATCAACCTTGGTGCCTCCATGACCATGTGTGAGTAATTCCTTAGGACCTTAGCGTCCATAGCATTACCTAGATGGCTCTCTTTCTCTCTGATCTTCAATACCAAGTTCCCGTGAGCTGCCTCACATGATCGGGATCAATTCGATGTAATTCACTGTTGTGTTTGTTGGGATATGATGAATTGTCACTTTATGATCAGATTGTTCATTGAAATCAATTGAATTTTTAGAGGTTTTTTTGTTGTATAATTGAATAGATGTGTATGCTCTCTGATTTATTTATCTACTTTGGCCAAGTTTGATGGGTAGTTTCTTCAGAAGGAGTTGTACACTGTAGTGGGTTCAATCTTTGTATGCTTTTCTGAATATGAATAGTAGTGTAGCCTCTACTTGTATTGTACTGAATTATACTCTTATATGCTATAGTACTGAATTATATACTTTGTTTCTAGATATATTTGGCATTTTTTGCATACGCTATTTTGAAATATAGCACGCTATAAGGGCGCTGTAACTTGTGTAGAATTTGGAGAAGGGCCTCGCTATATTTTATAGCACGCAATTTTTTTTCATTGCTACTACTTGGACTTGGACTACTCTCTGTTCTTACTTTGTAGTAGAGTGATGGTATGCATGACTACAACAAACATAACAACTTAACAAGTAATCAAAACTAAATATCCAATTACATCCACATGATTGAAAAGAGCTTAATTTGCATGTTATATTGTTAAGTTAGCCGCCACAACAGAATTAGTTGT
This sequence comes from Elymus sibiricus, assembly GCA_039707655.1. Lineage (NCBI taxonomy): Eukaryota > Viridiplantae > Streptophyta > Magnoliopsida > Poales > Poaceae > Elymus > Elymus sibiricus. The sequence continues at coordinate 3,657,519 of CM077665.1, forward strand.
TATCTGCAGAACACAAAAAGTGCTTCCTGAATGGCTTGCTCAACACATGTCTCATGATTGCAAAGAGTTTAATTTGCATGTTGTGTTAGTTGCCACAACAGAATTTTCAGTCGGTATTCGTAAAACGCAAGGAATGCTTTCTGAATGGCTTGCTCAACACATGTCCCATGCTCCCTTTTTTTTTCATGAAAAGAGCTAACAAAGATGAGATATAGAAGTCCCCTATATATACCCCTACCTTAGGATGTGAAAGGACTGGAATATGACTTTAAATTTTCTTATCAAGCTTCAGTTTATCTAAAATATTGGAAGAAACCAAAATGCTCATGGTAGCATTTATGTAGTTTATATTTATACTGACTTGTAATATTAAAAGCAGAGAACAATTAGTTTTTCCAGCCTACTATGATTTTAATTTGTTGCCCTTGCATTCCAGTAGAGCAATAGAACCAAGCCTCAAAGGGAATGGAAAACATGGCTGAAATGAGTTGATTCCCGTTCACACATCTTTCATGAATCATGACACAATGGACTTGGGACTAATCATTCAAGACTAACTTGCTTGCGACTGCAAATGACGCTCAACTACTCAGTCATTCAGGATCATCGACATCATTTAGTGTGAATTCACAGCAACAAAATCCAACACTTTTCTTTGCATTGTTCTAGGCAAGAACTCGGAAACTAAGCATGCCAAACAGAATGGTCATATATATGATCACACAGTCTACACATCACATAATAAAACACACATGATAAACAGTTGCTGGATGGTTTGCTCAATACATATTCCCTGCTCACATTTTGTTCTATAAGAGCTAGCAAAAACTAGTGGTGTACAGAAGGCTATATATACCCCTACCTTTAGGATGTCAAAGGGAGCCTGATATTCAAATTTGGGTGCCGCTTTTATCCAGCCTTCAAGAAGATCTGAAATATTAGAGAAAAACAAAAAGAGCACGATACCAATATACCAATCACAGGGAGAAGCTGAAGCAGTGAATGGATGGAGACATTGTCTTCAACGACCAGTCCCTGTACCATGTTGTTTGACGGGACACTACCGGACTGGGGCACTACGCCGCCGGCCGGCCCCCGTCGGCATAGGCCTATGCCGACGGCTGCCATCGTCATAAGGACGTCGGCAACTCGTACGTCGGCGTACCTGGACCCGACCGTCAGCGTAGAAAAGCCGTCGGCATAGGAACATATGCCGACGGCTTCCGTACAGCCGTCGGCATAGATTCACTGTCGGCAAACTATTTCGTATGACGGCAGCTAACGGCGCCGTCGTCAAATTGTGCCCAACCAAAGAGCGCCACGTGGCAGCTATATGCCGACGGCCAGGCCGTCAGCATAGTGGACACGTGGCGCCCACTGGTAGCACGACCCACCCTATGCCGACGGCATAGCTCCTGTCTGCTTTTTTTTTTGTATATTTCTGTCTGAATTCAATTCAAATTAACAACATACACACACACACACACACACACACACACACACACACACACACACACACACACACACATATATATATATATATATATATATATATATATATATATATATTCAAAATAGACATATCATCATCATCACAAAAACATCATCATCACCACATAAGTATCATCATCTTCACAAAAACATCATCACCACCACGAAAGCATTATCATCACATAATAGAGAACATGACAACATAAGTATCATCACAAACAACATAAGCATCTAAAGAAGCACACAAGTCATCTAAAGGAGCATAAAAGAGGCTTAAGCGCCAGGACGTCCACCACCACCGCCAAGTTCCTCACCGCCAAGATCGCCAAAGCCTAGGTCGTCATTGCTACCGGCAGCGCTACCGCCAAGACCGGCACCGCTACCGCCAAGACCGCCACCGCCACCTCCTCGGTGGATCGGAGTGACCGGGCTCCGTGACTCGGGAGTGATGCCATCATTGGCACCACCACCAACGGATGATCCACCAGTTCCCTGGATGTTTGAAAAGAGATGTTAAGAGGATATATGATTGTGTTGAATAAACGATAAGCTATGGTTGAATAGTTTGGGGATATACTAACCGGAGTCCCCATGTGCTGTGCCAGAAATTCCTCAAACGTAGGCAGCACTAGTTGTGGTCCAGGAGGTGGTGGTTCCATTACAGGAACCGTGTCGGCCGCCATGCAGTCAAAAACGAGCTGCATGTTAGTTGATCAAGCAAACATGAAAGTCAGAAGAAATGAAAGTGCAAATATGAAAGTGAAATGAAAGGGGCTAAACTAACCTTCATCATGCGACTGCTGTGGTCCGTGACTGTTGCAACTCTCGCGTTCCACGCCATGACCTCCTGACGTGTGTACTCCATGTAGGCCTACAATATGACATGATGAAACTCATAAAACATCTAAATGCAGAAAATAAAGTGAGAAAAAGGAAGATAAGAGGGAAAATACTTATATAGTGCTGCTGGGCTAGGAGGGACTGTGAGTGTGCACTGGTCGTGCTCGGGCGCAGGCTCGACCTCGGGTTGGTAGCTCGGAGCCGTGTGTAGGAGACAGAAGGAGTGACCACAGCATCCAGAACCGCCTGCTGACCATGACTCTTCGGCCCTATGCCGACCACCGCCCTGTCGTCCGTAGCCTCTTTTAAGGGGTCAGGTGTGTCAGGATGTAACCTCAGATACTCCTCCATGTAGGCCTTCAGGTTCTTCTCAGTCTTGCCGTAGTACTTGCCCTTGCCATCCTTGGACTTCCGCACATGGACAAGCTCCCACGCCTCCATGTCTGAGAGCGGCCTCTTCAATTTCTCCTCCTGCACCACCAAACAGAGGTTAGTCATACATAAGAAAGTGACGGTAAATAGAAGAAGAAGAATGTTTCATGTACATAGATATACCTGAACTTTCTTGTGGCTCTAGTGGTTCCGGTTTCCCTGACCATGTGTTTCGTTGGTCCCTCGATTAGCCCGGTTTTTTATGCTCTTAGCAGCCCACTCTTCATCCTGACCGAGCCACAGATCCACCAATGCCTCCCATCCATTAGTTTTTCCATAACACCAACCAGGACACACCTACATAATGAAAGCATAATGGCATGTCAACATGACACAATGAAATTTACCACAAACTTCGGAATGAATAGTCTGTTATACTTACCATCAAGTACTCCTCCCTCGTCAAGGTAAGCTTCTCCCTCCGCGCGACTTCCTTGGTCATCTTCTGGCCAAGAGCGTCGTGAAAATATTGCGAGATGGCCACCCAGCGCACCTCATACTGCATCTGGCGGGCCTTCTTCCTCGCAGCCCGCACCAAGAACTCGTCGGCAGTGGACTTGTGCTCCTCAAGAACTCAATAGTATTTCTACAGTCATTCATAAAACCAGAATGGAAGAAGCCATGAGTTAAACCATTCGATGATAAACTACGAACGAAACTCAAGACCCGTGCTTCTGAAGAGAACTTACCCAAAAATTTGTTATCACGGCCTCAGCATGTGTATCATGGTCCGGGTGGGGGGCCGCTTCGTAGTGGTCCCAGCTCGTGGCCAAAACCAGGCGCTCCGGGTGCCTGACTGGCTCCGGAGCGAACAGCCCCGGCCAATGTTCCTTCAGCAAGACAGTGATGATGCCGTTTGGAAGACGGGCCCCTCGAGGAACTATCAAGTTACTGCAAAAGATAGAAAATATGAGCATGTTTACAATCAAAAGAATGAAAATATAAGCATGTGTACAATCAAAAGAATGAAAATATGAGAATGTGTACAAGCAAAATAATTAAAATATGATTAAGGGGCGCTTACTCTTTCCCCGTTAGCTCAATGAGCCACTTCTGCTCCTCGGTAGCAGGAAGGGGGGGGGAGTTTTGCACTACCACGCAGCCACCCCTTCTTGTTGCCAGTCCCCTCCCCGCCACCACCATCCTCCTCGCCTGCCTCCTCCTCCCCCTCCTCAACTTCCTCGCGAACCTCCTCCTCCTCCTCCTCCTCCTCCTCGGAAGAGGGTACCTCACTAGAGGGTGCCTCACTAGAGGAGGGCCTCGAAGACGACACCCCTAAGTCGATGAGGGAGCGCTCTTTCTGGCCCCGACCCCGTGCTCCTCTAGGGGCTCTCCCCCACCCCCTCCTCCTCTATGGGCACCTCTCCCTCGACCTCCCTGTGAGGAGTCATCCTCAAGTAGTCGGGAGGGGGGGGTACAGTACGGGCTCGACCACTCCAACTAGCCATCGTGGTGAGTTTGGTTAGGAAACCCGTGCCATCGGCCTTCCCCTTGCCCATGCTTAGCACACCTACATTGAAAAGAGAATAAATAATTAGTATATTAATAATGAAGAAAAAACATAATAATAAGGAATAAATAAGCACATTAATAAATAAGCATAAAAAGGCATATTAATAAACCATAGAAAAAAAAGACATGAAACGTACATCTGCTAGAACCCATACGAATCATCACTGTTGTAACCGATTCCTCGACCGGTCTCATCATCACTATCACGCATATCATCTTCGTTATCTGGAGGAGGTGGAGGCTCTTCCTCGTCGTCAGTGCCTTCATTTAACTTTTCTAGCATAAGTATGTCTTTTTCATTAACAATGGTCTCACCATCATTCCGTGCATCGTCATCGTTTGGATCCAAATCATCATCACCCAAGGCGTCAGCATCATCATTTCTGACCACATCATCATCGTTTCTGACCAAAATTACTTTCGCCATGAACCAAGCAACAAATTTTTTCCTTCCAGGGTTTCCATGCCGGAGAAGAGTAAGTGCCTCCGCCTCAGTAGGAGGAATCATTCCCATCCACTCCTCATCAACGAATTAACTAAAAGAAGAAAAGCGGTGTTAGACTGAGATTAAGTGAACATAGAACATGATGCTGTGCAAGACATAAAGGAATGGTGTAGTGGTATTACCTCATCCACTCATCCTCAAACTTCCTTGATGTTGTGCAAGACATAGAACATGATGTCCTCCCACTCTTGTTCTGACATACTATAAGATTTCGAGCCCCCAGCCCTACCACCTTGCCTGCTGAATAGATGGAGCTTGGGTTTATACTTGGGCTCTTCTATATTGTATCGAGGCACCTTATTATGCAGAGTGGGAACGTGGTCTAGATAGTACGATGTCCTGAGGTCTGGATAGTAAGAGGGCCTAACGCAAGATCTGGCGGCATTGCTACCCCCCCAAGGCCCCCGTCCCGCCTAACCCTAGCCAGTTGACCCGCAGATCTACCCCTTTGACTTTCACCGGATGGGCTTTGACCGATGGACCTTTTCAACTGGTTGTGATAGGTCAGCCCATATAGGAACACTTCGGAACAAGGTCCGGGCCCAACGTACCGCAAGATTCCCTCCATGTCGTCCCGACGTGGCCGTTTCCCCCATCCAAGTGACGGCGGCAGCGATGTCCTTGAGGGGGGTCACACTCCGGAGCCGCGTGCCGGGTGTTTGCACCTGCCACCACACTACCAGACATGTAAGAGGGCCCAGTACAAGATCTGGCGGCATTGCTACCCCCCAAGGCCCTGCCCCGCCTAACACTAGCTAGTTGACCCGTAGATCTACCCCTTTGACTTTCGCCGGACGGGCTTTGGCCGATGGACCTTTTCAACTGGTTGTGATAGGTCAACCCATAGGAACACTTCAGAGCAAGGTCCGGGTGCAACCCACAGCAAGATTCCCTCCGTGTCGACCCGACGTGGCCATTTCCCCCATCCAAGTGACGCCGGCAGCGACGTCCATGAGGGGGGTCACACTCCGGAGCCGCGTGCCGGGTGTTTGCACCTGGCACCACACTTCCAAACATGTAAGAGGGCCTAGCGAAAGATCTGGTGGCATTGCTACCCCCCAAGGCCCCCGTCTCGCCTAACCCTAGCTAGTTGACCCGTAGATCTACCCCTTTGACTTTCGTTGGACGGGCTTTCAACGATGGACCTTTTCAAGTGGTTGTGATAGGTCAGCCCATAGGAACACTTCGGAGCAAGGACCGGGCCCAACCCACCACAAGATTCCCTCCGTGTCGACCCCGACGTGGCCATTTCCCCCATCCAAGTGATGCCGGCAGCGACGTCCGTGAGGGGGGTCACACTCCGGAGCCACGTGCTGGGTGTTTGCACCTGCCACCACACTTCCAGACATGTAAGAGGGCCCAGCACAAGATCTGGCGGCATTGCTACCCCCCAAGGCCCCCGTCCCGCCTAACCCTAGCCAGTTGACCCGCAGATCTACCCCTTTGACTTTCGCCGGACGGGTTTTGACTAATGGACCTTTTCAACTGGTTGTGATAGGTCAACTGATGTGGGGCAAGACCCTAGGTGGCCCGATGTTCATGAATTGGAGATGGATTTGAGGAAGAACACCAAGAACACAAGGGGAAAACACAAGAACAACACTCTAATGGACAAGATCCACACCAAGCACTCCTCAAATCACAAGCAATACAAGAGGTGCATCAAGATCCAAGAACAACAAGGGAAATAAAGATACAAAGGTAGTTCATCCAAATCTCTAGGAGAGATGGGTCTTGATGATCTAGATAGATCCTTCCCACAAGGGGGTCTTGATATTCCTAAGGATCTTCTCCAATGGAGGTCTTGAACTCCAATGGAGTGTGCCTCTCTCAAGAGGATTCCCACAAGGGGAGATACGTGAGCTAAGCTCCAATGTCTAGATCTAATATTAGCTAAACTACTAATGAGGTGGAGGAGGACTATATATAGGTCCAAGACATGAAGGGGTAAGCAGGGGCATAATAGGGATTACATGGGCAAAGCCCAACAGCCACACGCAGGAGGCCCCGTGCGCACAGGGTAAGAGGAGCACGTGCACACGGGGTATCCAAAGATCTGGCGACTTAGCCCATGCGCACGGGCATGTACCGTGGGCACGGGGTCCAGTGTGCACGGGGTCTAAGGGCCCATGCGCACGGGGTGTCCAGAAGCTTCGCAGCTCTTCGCCTTCTCATGGACATCCGTCGATGCACGTGGAACCTCGCCTTCTTCTTGACAGTTCCTTCTCCGCTTCCAAGCTTCCTTCTTCGATGGTGTAGGCGCTCGCTTGTGGATGACCTCCTCCATGGCACAATCATCATTGGGCTCAAACCTATACATGCACACGGTAGGACGGTCAAGTAGTATACCATCCTCGAAGGGCACAAGTGAACACGTGTAAAGGAGATGATTCACCTTTATGTATGTGAAGTAGATGTGACACGTGTCACTTGCCAAACAGACTCTTGACATGGTGATGTCCGTAGGATGCTCCGCATCATCCCCTCCCCCTTGGAAAAGATCCGTCCTCGGATCAAAAACCAAATCACCACGGGAAAGAGATGGCGGCACCATGTAGAAGTGGACGATCACCAAGCATTCATCATCTTGAAGGTCGAAATGGGCACTCTCCAATGTCGCACCGTCTTGTGATTCCTTCAAAAGGAGCAATGACAACAAACACTTGGAAAAACAAATGTGGTTAGCGTTAGTGCAAAACCAAACATTCAAGTGGTGATTCACCGAACAAGTGTCGTCATCATGCATAGCATATTGTGTGACAAGGAAGTGTGGCATGTCAAGTAAGCATATGAATTGAGCATGATCAAGGTCATGAGGGAAACTAGCATGCAAATGGGAGGTAGAGATGCAAATATGTGTGACAAGATAACAAGCATCTACCTCAATGTCATAGCAAGCATGCACAAGGTTCTCAACAAAAGGTCTATGGTAGGCATAGGAATCATTCACAACACCATGGAAAATGATATGTCCAAACACATGGGGCATCAAGTGCATGAAATGTGCAATAGGCAAGTCAAAGTGTAAGACAAGCCAAGCATAATGTGCACATGGTGTAGTGAAGATAGTGTGACACTCAACACAATGGAAAGAGCAAGTGTTCAACATGTGTGAGGCAATCAAGTCAATCATGTAGCAATCAATGGGACATGGCATATGTGAAGAAATGACATTGTTGCAATCAAACACATGGGAATAGTATGGGATAATCATGTTCAATGCAACACACAAGGCATATATATCATGAGGCATGGCAATGTGGAAATGACAAGTCAAAACAAAATCTCTAGCATGTGTGCAAAGTGTCATGGTATAAGCAACACATGAGGTATGATCCACAATATGCATGCTCATGGTGTTGGGATTCTCAAAATAGAAGGATATCACCTCAAAAGTATGTCCTAGCTTGTGCGTCCTTCACAATGCCGAAGTGGTAGAAAATGCGTTGTAGAAGCACGTCGGTCGAAAGTGGCTCACTCTTAAGAGCTCGAATGGTCAACTCACGGGAAGTGGACGTTGACACGATGTCAAAGGATCCTACACATGCACACAACCAAGCAAGGAACGTATGTGCACGGTAGATAAACACATCATCCATCATGATGGTTCTGTTCTTTTGCACATAACCATTAGAAGCAAAAGTGCATGAATAATATGATGCAACAATGGATATATTCATGGCACTAGGCAGATGGTGCAAAGAAGGAAGACAAGCATGCTTCACATGAAATATGTCAAAGGCTCCGAGTATATGGGAGAAAGCTATGGGGGCAATCTCATTAGCAAGACTAAAAGCATTGTTGCACTCAATACATGGCAAATCATCTAGCATGCGAGAGGCAACATATGGAGGTATATGACAAGAAGCAATATGAATCATGTGCAAAGCATGTGAATGGATGCTATCAACTGCATGAAATGAGCCAGTATGAATAATCGGTGATGCAACAAGGCAAGCAATCATAGTAATCATGTCGTGCAAACTAGTGGAGCGAAGATGCAACGCACTAGAGGAAATCATGGCAATCATGTCATGTGAGCAAATAGTAGGCCTAAGCAATGCACATGACATATCAAAAGCACGAAAGCGAAATATGATCAAAGTATCATCATAGGCATGTGGTACATAGCAAACATGGCAATAAGAAGCGATATCTCCACCAAGCATGCAACCACACATACAAGTAGTAGAATCAAGTGTCATGTGAGATGCAAAGCATGGGTCAGAAATGCATGGCAAAGGCATAGGAATGAGCATATCATGCAACGTGAACATGGCAAGATGGGCAAATGATATATAATGGACAATAACCCATAACCATGTGAGGGGCATGTAGAAGAAATGCGCGAAGTCTTTGCGCGAAGGGAGCGGTGGGAATGACAATCCGCAGGATCCCAAATCATCATTGCTCTCTAGAGCTCGTTTCGTCAACTCGTGATCTTGCGAGGTCGACGAGGAAGCATGTGTACCTACACAACATGGGGACAAACGAAACAAAGTGTGTGCATGGTAAATGTACACATCATCCATCATGATGTGTATGTGCACGTGAGAGTTAGCACAAAACAAGCATCGCTCAAAGAAATTTGAGGCACAGTAGAGAAACATGTCATCCATCATGAAAGAATAGTTGTTATGTATAGCACGATGGGGACATAAATTTAGCATGCAAGTATATGGCACATCAAAAGCATTTTCATTCATGGGATGCATATGGTGCACACAATCATGGGAATCATGCGATTCATAGGATGGGTCAAAATCTCCTAACATGTATGAGGAAACTATAGGGGTCGCCTCATGAGCAATAGCGGACGCATAATATGGAAAAAATTGACAACATGGCAAATAATGCATGTCTGAAGCTAGGTGGTCATGGCATGGCATATGAGAGGAATGATGCAATGGGAGCATATCAATATCATCACAAGAAAAGCAAATGCCAATAACCATGGGTTTGTCATCTATGCCATATGTGCAAATTGGGTTGATTTTAATGGCATATGCATAGTCACTACGATGAGATTGCAAATGTGACATATGGGAGATCTCATTCATAGCATATGAAAAGTCAAGAGGGGTTGCAAACATGATGTGACCAAGAGAATTAGCACAAGATATCCTATGTAACATGGCATCACTACTAATAGACTCCACATGGAAATCATCATACTTATCATAAATGGGTAAATCATCGCATGAGGAAGTCGCACTAGCATCAAGCATGTTAATAGGAGGATCTACATCATGCAAGAAATCAATGTCAAGAATGTCCACTAGTGGGACAAGAGCATCACCTTCACCTATGTTACCTTCCTCATTCCACTCATGTGGTGTAGGTGAGGTGGCAAGGACCAAAGTGTGGTCATCTTCATCATCGTGATGGAACCATGTAGGGGGTCTATCATAGTCCACCATGGCCATCATCTTGTCCAAAGGAAGGATGAAGTCGTCAAGGGTCGGCGCGTCATCATATATAGGACCTAGCACCAAAGGAGAAGACACAATAGAGGTAGAGGTTAAGTCGTTAGAAATCGAAATGGCCTCACATGCCGTATCAACTACCTCACTCTCTCTATGTGGTGGCTCACTCACTCCCTCAAAATAGGTGCACTCAATGTCACATATGGTGGAGTCACTCAAATCACTCAAGTGGTGGTGATGGTGTCTCTCCTCACATGGGAATTGGGGCATCTCATCATATATGGGGCTAGTGGTGAAGTCACTCTCACTCTCAATATGGTGGCATAAGTCGCTCAACGCATCGTTGCCATCGTGGATGAAGGCCAAAGATGGCACATCATCACTCTCCTCCATGACTGAAGGGAATAATATCCCGTGCTCAATCATCTTGTCACCGTCGCCATGGATGAAGGCCGAAGATGGCACATCATCACTCTCGCCTCCAAAGATGGAAGCATCATCCTTGCTCGCCACCTTGTCGCTCGCCTCCAAATCTTGATCCTTGAGTTGCTCCGTAGTCGTAGTCGTCGCCGTGCCGCTTCAAAAAGAGCCGTGGTAGACTCGGCATCGTCAATGCCACAAAGAGGTATGGCAGTGAAGTCGAACTTGGAAGCATTGTCTTGGAGCTCATCGGGCATGAACATCTCGGTGGTACTAGCCTCATGCTTGCCGTCTTGGAGCATGGTCGTCGCGAAGTGTGCTCGGGGTCGAGTAGATTTGGCCTTCATGTGTTCTTGTGCCGCTTGGAGAGCACCAATGTACATGTCGTCGAGGGACTCGTAGTTGTTGGTGAAGAGAGTCTTGGCGATGTCGTTGTTCAATCCCATCGTGCAGTGGAACTTCATCCAAATGGGGTCGTCCACACTGGCTTGTCGCAAGGCTTTCTTCATCTCCATGAAGTACTCGTCGAGGGCCTTGGATCCTTGTATGGTATTCTCCAATTGGTGAATAAGATGTTCCGTGTAGGCGGAAGGCACAAATTCTCGGCGCATCACTTTCTTCGTCTTGGACCAACTCATGTTGAAGCTCTTCGAAGGTGTGTGAAGCCACCATGTCGACGCGTAGTCGTGGAAGGTACTTGTGGCGCACTTCACTTGATCTTCAGAGGGGACTTGATGTAGCTTGAGGTAGTCATCCATCTTGCGCTCCCACTCGAGATACTCCTCGGGGTCTTGAGTCCCATAGAAAGGAAGCTCGTGGTCGGTGTCGAGGTCGTAGTAGGTCGTGGAAGTCGCGGACTTGAGCTCGTGGAGTAGGTGAAGATGTCGTACATCCGAAGGCGAAGATGCCTTGAAGTCACTTGGCGAAGATGCCAATGTAGTGGATGAAGCCGCAACCTTGGGGTCGATGTCACTGTACTGTAGAACTCGTGCGCACGGGGGTGCAGGAGGCCGTGTGCACGGGGGTTGCAGGCCCGTGTGCGAGGGGGTGCCAGAGCAGCCAACTCTCGTCCAGAAGGTTGCTCTTGATGGTCTTGTCGGTGTCGATGCCGTTGTGTACTTGCCGAAGATGGTAGCTCGGGAGTCTTTGCACTTGAGCGTCTTCTCGAAGATGATGAAGACCACTTGCCAGACTTGATGAGGACCTTGAACTCCTCCATGTACTTGTCCATCTTGGCGTCGATGAAGTTCTTCATGGCATCGAACTCGTTGTCGTGGTTGTAGACCGAAGGAGATGTGCCGTCCCTATCCATAGAAGCACTCGAGAAGGTGTGAGAATGAGATGGAATGAACATACCAAAGTTACCTCTTTCCGAAGTTGTAGATGGATCTCAAATACCACAATGTATGCAAGGAAAAGAGTGCACTTGGTGAAAAACCTTGTCCAATCCTCACAACCTACACAAATGGCTTATAGTGGAGCTCGGTAGGGTTAGTGGCACAAAGTCATGCAAATTGAAGTCCAAGATATGTAAATGTTGAAATCAAGCCAAAGGACTCAAAATGCAAAGCAAGTGATCACAATATATAGAGGAGGGCAATAAAGAAACACACACGGTGGGATAATGGGTCTTGTGCAACTATAGGAATGAGCAATACAAAATTGCCTAACAAAGACTAAGCTCGTGCTGCACAAACACAAGGAGAGACGCTAGCCTGATTGCACGTTTGGGCACGATTCACCAATTAGCACCAACCTATATGTACGCAAGCAAAACATTTCCTATTCCATGTATCCTCATTCACAAGTATCTCTTTTCATGCTCAACACTCGTTTGCTTATAAGCTTTTGATCTTTCTTTTTCCTGCTTAAAAGCTTTTTTTGCTCTCTTCTCTTCCTTTCCACTATGCTTATTGAGCTTCAACCAAACACATGAGATAAGTATCGCAAGATATGCACGGGAGCAAGCAATTGCACAATATGATATATGAAATGATGCAACAATATGATATCGTATCACTATGGTGCACAAGTTTCCGCGAAGCCCGGCAATACTCGGATAACTAGTCTCAATAGGTATGAAGGTATTCGCAAAGATGGTGGGGCTATCAAGATGTAATGTCAAGGAAGGAAAAGTTTATGACGGAATGGATACCTTCATCACACTTAACCTTTCACGAAGTCGGGGGTAACCGGCCTTGCTTTCGGTTGAAGATGGTCTCAAAGGATGGATGGCCGTCGTCGATGCGGAATATCGTGGAGGATGTAGTCGATGGGTCGATACAAGTCGCCGGTGGTGATGAATATGTAACCGTCCCTAAGTAACCGGAACACCTTAGGAGACTCAAATCACAACTCAAACAACCACAAAAGCAATGGGAACCAAAATGGGTTAGGTTGCGGAAGTTTATGGTGGTGGTGCGGAAGTTATGGCGGAGGGCCTATGCAAAGATGCAAAAATGCACAAAATTTGATGGAGTCAAATGGTGGTAAAACCAAGATGAGCAGCTCGGTCACGTCGCTAGCTTTTCAACGAGCCAAAGAACGCCCAAATCGGAGTTCGGAAGTGGGAGATATGGCCAAAATAGTGAAGCGGTGCTGGCTGTTCCTGCAGGGGTCGTGCGCACGGGGTTGAGGGCCCGTGTGCATGGGGTCCCGTGCGCACGGTACAAGGCCGTGTGCACGGGTGTCCAGAGACTTGTCGGGGGCCCGTGGGCATGGGGTCTTGGGCCCGTGGACATAGGGGTGGCGGAAATTTCGCAATTTCAACTCCAAAATCAAAGGGGGAAAAGAAAAATTGGGCTATGGGGACGCAATAGGAGATGGATCTACTTGCTAAACACCAGATCCACGGATCAAAATCAACAAAAACTCACAAGGAACAACAAATCACAAAAAAATTGGTATGGCTCTTTTTGTGGGGAATTTTCAAAATTGGCAAGAAAAATTTGAACTAAAGGCTAGAACATGGGGGGTAGGGCTCCAAATTCGTGTCAACCTGGCTCATGATACCAAGATGATGTAGGGCAAGACCCTAGGTGGCCCGATGTTCACGAATTGGAGATGGATTTGAGGAAGAACACCAAGAACACAAGGGGAAAACACAAGAACAACACTCTAATGGACAAGATCCACACCAAGTACTCCTCAAATCACAAGCAATACAAGAGGTGCATCAAGATCCAAGAACAACAAGGGAAATAAAGATACAAAGGTAGTTCATCCGAATCTCTAGGAGAGATGGGTCTTGATGATCTAGATAGATCCTACCCACAAGGGGGTCTTGATATCCCTAAGGATCTTCTCCAATGGAGGTCTTGAACTCCAATGGAGTGTGCCTCGATCTCTCAAGAGGATTACCACAAGGGGAGATACATGAGCTAAGCTCCAATGTCTAGATCTAATCTTAGCTAACCTACAAATGAGGTGGAGGAGGAGTATATATAGGTCCAAGACATGAAGGGGTAAGCAGGGGCATAATAGGGATTACATGGGCAAAGCCCAACAGCCACACGCAGGAGGCCCCGTGCGCACGGGGTAAGAGGAGCACGTGCGCATGGGGTATCCAGAGATCTGGCGACTTAGCCCGTGCGCACGGGCATGTACCGTGGGCACGGGGTCCCGTGTGCACGGGGTCTAAGGATCCATGCACACGGGGTGTCCTGAAGCTTCGCAGCTCTTTGCCTTCTCGTGGACATCCGTCGATGCACGTGGAACCTCGCCTTCTTCTTGACGGTTCCTTCTCCGCTTCCAAGCTTCCTTCTTCGATGGTGTAGGCGCTCGCTTGTGGATGACCTCCTCCATGTCACAATCATTATTGGGCTCAAACCTATACATGCACACGGTAGGACGGTCAAGTAGTATACCATCCTCGAAGGGCACAAGTGAACACGTGTAAAGGAGATGATTCACCGTTATGTATGTGAAGTAGATGTGACACGTGTCACTTGCCAAACAGACTCTTGACATGGTGATGTCCGTAGGATGCTCCGCATCATCAGCCCATAGGAACACTTTGAAGCAAGGTCCGGGCCCAACCCACCGCAAGATTCCCTCCGTGTCGACCCGACGTGGCTGTTTCCCCCATCCAAGTGACGCCGGCAGCGACGTCCGTGAGGGGGGTCACACTCTGAGCCGCGTGCCGGGTGTTTGCACCTGCCACCACACTTCCAGACATGTAAGAGGGCCCAGCGCAAGATCTGGCGGCATTGCTACCCCCTAAGGCCCCCGTCCCGCCTAACCCTAGCTAGTTGACCCGCAGATCTACCCCTTTGACTTTCACCGGACGGGCTTTGGCCGATGGATCTTTTCAACTGGTTGTGATAGGTTAGCACATAGGAACACTTCGGAGCAAGGTCCGGGCCCAACCCACCGCAAGATTCCCTCCGTGTCGACCCGACGTGGCCGTTTCCCCCATCCAAGTGACGCCGGCAGCTACGTCCGTGAGGGGGGTCACACTCCGGAGCCGCGTGCCGGGTGTTTGCACCTGCCACCACACTTCCAGACACAATCTGATGGATGCAGATATAAAATTTGTCTAGTTTTGCAAAGGAATGAAAAAAATACAGAAAAGTCAACACAAAAGGGTGTTTTGTGTAAATCTGAAGCAAACATGATTTAAGTTTATTCAAATTTTAGAACATATTATAGCAACAGAATTCTTTCAAGTTTCTTATAAAAAAGATATAAAACTTGTCAAAATAGATGCAATTATCAATTATTTGTGATTTTAGCAAAGTATAGGGACCTATATGAAAAAGTACATGAGGTCACATTACTAACATACTCGAAAAAAATACAAACTAGATATTCATAATCTATGGAAAATTCTACCCCAAATCGATATATAATTTATGTATGTTTATGTTTAGATAAGACAGATTTAAGTTAATCAAATTTTAATTTCAAAAAAATTAAAATGATTAAAACTTAAAAAAACAGATAATATCTATGCCGACGGCTAAGCCGTAGGCATAGACGTCACCCAGAGTTACTAGTGGGCGCCACGTGGCGGAGCTATGCCGACAGCCTTGCCGTCGGCGTAGATTCAAATCTATGCCTACGGCTTGGCCGTCGGCATAGCTCCGCCACGTGGCGGCAAAAGTTTATAAAAACCTGTTAAAACCTATGCCGACGGCCGCCGTCAGGACCGTCGGCATACATTTGACGGCATCAACCCGCCGTCTATCACCGGGCCGCCGGGCTCACATGTATGCTGACGACCACCGTAGGCATAGCTCGACCTATGCCGACGGCCTTTATATGCCGACGGGGGCCGTAGGCATAGATAGACGTATGCTGACGGCATTTCTACACCGACGGTTTCCCCTAAACCGTCGGCATAGCTCCATATATGCCGATGACCCCTGTCGGCATATATTAGGCCGTCGGGACAGAGGCTCATTCTGGTAGTGGGACTCAGAAGGTGAAGCTTGTGGGCGCAATACCAGTTGGATTTTTAATATAGGAAAAAGGGCCAAGCAGTATCTCCTGCCAGCGTGGGCCTGCGACGTAGCTGAGAAGCTAGTGGGCTACCACATATCCGAGGAGACCCTGCTACCAGCGGAGCGGAGCGGCGTGTTGCTGCTGAGCAGGCTGGAGTGGTGTTAGCATAATATTGAGTTAGTGTTGAGTCTGGTTAGTTCTTGCCAGGAATGGAGAGTCTAAATAGTTGTGCTAGTTAACTAGGCAGGGTACTGGTTTCTGATAGGAATTCTTTACCTAATAATAATAAAACGTCTATTGCTTCTGACGGTCCATCATTAAAACGGCCCTCAAAGTTACAAAATATTACCCACCAATGTCACATATCTCTATCTAATAATAAAGCACGGAGTGTTTCTGTCGGTTCACCAACACGCTGTTTTACAAAACAAATCTTTTTTAAAATTAATCCGCAGTACATGTTTAAGTCACAATCGAACCGGTTTTTTGCATTTTCTCAGAAAACCACCTAACGTTTCAGGTAATCATCCCATCGTCCATATTTAAGTCATGCGAATCGTTTTTTTTGTTTTAACAGAAAACCCCCTGACTTTTCGGTTAATCAATCCGTAACTTATCTAAAACAAAATTATCCATATCTTTTAAACCGTAACTCCGATTGTAACATGTTATATATAAAATTTTATTAGAAAAATGTGTAGAATCTAAATATGATATTATTTTTAGCTTTTAAATATTTTTAAAATATTATTATTGGTGAAAACTTAATCTATAGTGTGTGGTCCGTTTTTTTTCCGTATCGGCGGCGATCCGAATTGCAAAATAAACACCCATTAAAATCATATTGGAAGGAAAGAAAACATCGATGACCACGCATACACACCTTTGAGAAACCTAGTGGGGGAAAACAACATATTTCTCATCTTATTCCGAGCGAGTGTGCGTGCGTGCATGCGTGCGTGCGTGCGCAAGAGAGAGAGAGAAAGAGAGAGAGGGAGGGAGGGAGGGAGGGAGAGAGGGACGCCTTAGGACTGACTACATTCAAACGTGTTTCAGTTATGTGAGCATCGAGGCCATCATTGGCAACACAAATGCGATGCCATGTGAAAATAAAGGACGTGGACCTATTAGGGTCTTGAGTCATGGTTATTGGGTTAAGAGCGTGTGTTGTTTTCCCTCCCGTTGCAACGCACGGGCTTTTTTGCTAGTTAGTGATAAAAAACGTTTCATACAGGGAAATCTCTGCCTGGGCCGGCCCATGCAGTAGAAACCTTCTATACTGCGCTCAGCGTGCTGGAAGAAGACAAAGTGCGCCTGTTTGCACGGGCCCATGTCCGGGCGGCCTGTTTTTTAAATTTTGTTTCCCCTTTCCATCTTCGTTTTAATCTACTTTAAATAATTCGAGACTTCAAAAAAATCCGAAAATTAAAAAAATAGAATTTTTTTAATTTTTTTTAATAATTCATAAATGTTTATGTATTCAAAAAATGTTCGCAATTTTTAAAAAACGTTTGCATAGTTAAAAAATATTCGTAATTTTGAAAACAAATGTTAGGGAAATTAAAAAATGTTCAAGATTTTTTAAAAAAATTATGTAATAAAAAATGTTAATGAAATTGAAAAAAACTTTGCCAATTCAAAAAATGTTCAAGAATTGAAAAATAGCCTAAAACTTCAAAGAATATTCGTGACTTACAAAATAGTTTATTGATTAATGAAATCTTTGCTGATTCATAAAATGATCATGCATTCAAAAAATGATCATTAAATAAATAAAAATTATTGAATTTTAAAAATTATTTCACCAATTTAAAAAAAAAATGCTCGTTGATTCTAGAATTGTTCGCCTATTCAAGAAAAGTGTGTTTTAAAATGTTCACAATTTTTTTTAAAAATGTTTACAAATAGCATAAAATGTTCATGAATTCAAAAACTCTTCATGATTTTAGAAATGTTCGAAAATCTGTAAAAAAAATGTTCACGAATTTGAAAAGTGTTCACGATTTCAAGTATGTTCACGAGTTTAAAAAATGTTCATGATTTTCAAAAATTGTTCACGATTTCACGAAAATGAGAATGATAGTGTATCTCGGTGAGACAGCAAAATATGGTCATGGCCATTGAAGATTATGATTTTTTTCTCACGTTGCAACGCACGGGCTGTTTTGCTAGTTGTTATTCAAAGTAGCACATGGCGTGTATGTTAGTTAGAGCGAGATATCTACCCTACGTCATGCCCACACCACTCTTTCCTGTGTGGTGGCATTCAGAAACCCGCACACGCTCCTTCGTGTAGCACAGAGAAAGGAATGGGGTTTTCCTTGTCGGCCTGTAGGCACCCGGCGAAAAAAAACCTGGACTAGAGTGATCCGCATCAAATTTTGCTACTGGTCGCTGCAATGGAATCTATTTTCTTCATTCTAACCCTTGTAATTGAGATCATCATCATTAATACAACCAAAGCAGGACGTAGGCTTTTACCTCCATTGCGAGGGGGTCAAACCTGGGTAAACTCTTGTCTCTCGATTCCGATCAACCCCGTTCGAGTTACCACCTAGCGGCGATGGCCTCACGACCAAGTCCTTTCACGAGGACATCTGCTGTGACAAAACCACGACAGTTGGCGCCCACCGTGAGGCTATCGCTCGGTGGTGTTGAGTACTTGAAGGGAACTCCCGCAGGGATCGAGGGATGCGCGATCGGCCGCATGACCAAGAGTCGCCATGGCAAGCTCTACATCGACGATTCAGGCTAGGGCTCCGACGCCGACTCAATCGAGTACGGGTACCGGATCCCCTTCGGCAAAATCCATGTCTTCATCGGCAAAGCCGGCGGATCTGAACCCAAGCCGGACATTTGCACCAACATCATCGAGCCGGCTCGGCGCGCGCAACCTGCCCAGGCTCAAGCCGGTTGGAAACACGTCTTCGTCGGCTTCACCCAGGGGGTGGACCTCGCAGATAACTCTGCGTCCGGCGGCGACACCCTCGTCTATTCTGATGACGAGTCCTCGGTTGGCGAGACCGAGTCGATCTTCCCGCTTTACGATGGCGGGCTTGGGGGCTACTCCGATGACCAGCCGACTCAAGACTCCTTCGACACGCCCCCCCGAGCTGCTGTCTATATGGCAGGCTCGGCCCCGTTCCTTAATTCCATGGTGGCCGGCGCCGCAACGGGAACCGGCACCTCAGGGGCGGCTCAGGCCTTGATAGAATTGGCAACCACCTTGGCGACTCTCCTTGAGACACCGGTGACCGCAGAGAACCAGGCGGAACGCAACACGGAGGTAGCCAAGCTCCGCGAGCAGATGGCTAAGGTTCAGATAGATATCAACGCCGAGAACACTCGCATGGCGGAGTTACAGTCTCAATTCCAAGTCGAGGCAGAACGCCTGAAAGCCGAAGCCTGGCGCATAGGGCTCCGTCAGAGTGCCTCAGAAGCGGTTCATCAGAGGCGTCATATGAGCCGTCTACCGCCCGACTACGAGCCTATGCGCCTGTTTAACACGCCACAGGATACGCCTGTTCAGGGGGCTGGGACAGGCACCCCGGAAGTACCATTTGTACCCCCGAGCGGAGGCAGGCAGCCGATGGCGGGTCAACCCCATCAACCGGCTCAGCAGCGACCGCATGAGCCGGCCCAGCGGCTCCTGGCAGTTCTGACGCCTCCGCATCGTTTCCTCACGCGTGCGGGTCACTTCACCAACCCTTTGGACAAGTTGGTGGCAACAGTGACCAACCTGGCCGCGCTCCCAATCCCAGAATTCCATTGAGATGTTAAAAACTGCGGTCGCCCAGCAGGCGAACTACTCCTACAGCCGGCAGCGACTCCACTCTACCCCGCTTCCAAGCCGAAGCAGCAACCGCCACGATGAGTCGCCAGCCGTCTCTAGCAGCGCTCATCAATGTCCGGAGCAGCCTCGTGACCCGCCACGCCCTGGGCCCCTTAACGCCCAGGAGATTGTTGATTCAGCTCGGGCTCAACGAGCGGTGGAGGTGGCAAACGCGGTGGGTCAAGCGCTGCCTGTCACAACCCAATTGACTTCCAGTAGCAGGACCATCGGGATACCGTGTTTGGTGCCAGCTTTACGCAACGAGCGCATGCCCAAGGACTTCAGAGGCCCTCGTAAGGTTCCAAATTACACGGCTTAACTTGAGCCGGCTGCTTGGATTGAGAGCTACGAGATAGCCATGGACATGCTGGATGTCAGCGATGCTGTCTGCGCTAAGTACCTGACGATGATGTTGGAGGGGCCGGCTCGTACATGGTTGAAAAACTTGCTCCCCAACTCTATCAACACCTGGGCAGAGTTGAAGGACCGTTTCAACAAGAACTTCCAGGGAACCTGCAAACGCCCAATGACGATCGTCGATCTTCAGCACTGCATCCAACGTGAGGGTGAGTCGGCACATCAATGGACGCACCGGGTCACGAAAATTATTCACGCCTCTAACAGCATCACGGCGGCTCAAGCGGTTTTGATCCTGGAAAAGAACTGTCACTTCGAGCCCCTCGTGCAGAAACTTGGCCGGCTTAAGCGGAAAGTTCAGGATATGGGAGAGCTCATGGACGTCCTCACCAGGTATGCCGAGTCAGACACCACGAAGGATCCCAGCCCGGACGATGACCACACTGGCAAGGGAAAGAAAAACAATGGTGGCAAGGGTAACCAGCAGAACAATTTAGGGAACAATGGAAATCATGGCAATGGAGGGAAGCGTAAGAATCAGGAAGGAGGATCAGATTTGGTTGCTAATACCAACACTGGTTACAAATACCCGAAGGGAAATAATTCGGGAAGATCCTATAGTGGCAACAAGCCCCGTAATTTTGAGGAAGCCCTCAAAGGCCCGTGCCCAAAACACAGCCTCCCTAATAAACCGTCAACCCACTCTTGGGAGAACTGTCACATAATGCAGGCTTTTCGCGAGCAGTTCTTTCAGAACCGTCAAGGCGGTAGTGGAGGCAACCCGGGGCAGCTTGGTGCCGGCTCGTCCGGTGGATTTCATAACCCGGGGTTTCATGGCTCGGGCGGCTCAAGTACAGGTTACTAGGGTTCTGGCAACAACGGAGGCAATCAGCATCAGGGGCAAGGAAATCAGCAACAGGGCAATCAACATGTCAATCAGTCTGGTTTTCAGAGCAATCCCAAACAGTTGAATAGTGGGCAGTATCACGTGTTCACGACCCATACTGACAAGCGAGATCGCAAACTCCAGAAACGAGCAGTCAGTGTTGTTAAGCCGGCAGTACCGGAATATCTACGTTGGTCGGAACAACCCCTTACTTGGAGCAGAGAGGATCACCCTCCCCGGGTCGACAGTCCGGGTTGCTTAGCTTTGGTGGTGGCGCCTCAAGTCGGCGGTTATTCACTCACGAAGGTACTCATGGACGGAGGAAGCAATATAAACATCTTGTACTACGACACTTTCCGACGGATGAATCTGTCTGAAAAACAGCTACACTCGTCTTCCATCGTATTTCACGAGATTGTTCCCGGAAAGTCTACATATCCTATCGGGCGGATCAAGCTGGATGTCGCGTTTGGCACTGATGATAACTACCGGTGAGAGTCTTTGACCTTTGAGGTGGTCAAGATCAAGAGCCCGTATCACGCCCTGTTCAGGCGGCCGGCTTATGCACGCTTTATGGCTCGACCTTGCTATGTCTACCTCAAACTCAAGATGCCTGGACTGAATGGCACTATCATAGTTAATGGAGATCGAAAGATCGCCCTTGAGTGCGAGGAGGGGGATGCATTCTATGCCGAGACGGCTTGCGCTGCGGAGGAGCTGAAATTTTACACTGCAAATGTTGACCCGGACGATATGACGCCCTTGAAAAAGCCTACTGTAGAGTCTGACCCGCCACTCAAATTCAAGTCGGCTGAGGACACCAAGCAGGTTGAGTTTGTCCCTGGCGACTCGTCCAAGACGTTCACTATTGGGACTGATATGGATCCTGACGGGGATATTATCCGGCGGTATAACCCGGCCGGTAGTATGACCCGGCCAAAACTAAGCGACTCATGGAAGACCCGGCAAGAGGAATGACCCGGCATGAGGCATGACCTGGCCTGTCACATGGCGGCTCATGGGTTACCTCTGTTACCGGGTCACAGGACGACCAGGCCCAAGACCCGACGTGTAAGCCGGCCCAAGGCGGCTCGAAGAGAAGGCCCAAAGGAAAGGAAGGATTCCCTCCAGAAGGAAACAAGACCCGGATTAGGATTCATAAAAGACTAGTCCTAGTCCTACTCCTAGTAGGGCTCTACATGTAAGCTTACCCCTTCAACCTATATAAGGAGGGGTAAGGCACCCCAAGAGGGACAAGTTAACTCAAGTAGACAAGACACAAGAGATTAGAGATAGACAGATTAGAGGCTCTCGAGATTAGAGGTAGCCAAGCAGCACCCCTGTAATCAAGATCGCCATCACCATCAATACAGACACAAAGCAGGACGTAGGCTTTTACCTCACCTCGAGGGGGCCAAACCTGGGTAAACTCGCGTCTCTCGATTCCGACCAACCCCTCTCAAGCCGCCACATACGTTGCGATGACCCCACACCTAAGTCCGCTAACCCGGACATCTGCCGTGACAAATCCACGACAGTTGGCGCCCACCGTGGGGCTTGCAATGGTGGTGTTGTGTTCTTGGAGGGATCTCTCACAGGGATCGAGGAATTCACAATTTGCTGGATGAAGCAAGAGCCAGTATGAAAGGATTTGATTCAAATTCGGACCTCGTCAGTTAAGATCAAGGAAATATTATTGTCAAGTCACCATGGATTCTACCTACATGTATCTACCAAAGGAAGCTAGAAATCATCAGCCGTTTCAGGTCATACAGGCAGAACCGCTGCAAGTTTTGATCTAGTCTACGGCCGCCTCACCCGCCGACCAGGAAGCAAAACCGGAAAGGCGACTTAGTTGCAATCGTCTGCCAGAGTCTGTTTGCAAAAGTACAGGGCGTGCTGAAAGCCCGGAAAAGTTTTTGTTCATACCCTACACTCCGGATTGCTACCCCCGAGGAAATCTGCCAGCAGCGTTCATCCAAGCGAAGATGTGTTCAAACCTACCAAAAGCCACGGAATTTTTTGTACAAATAGTAGCATTTTCTGAATCTTTTTGGAAAATAAGTGCACGATTTCAAAAATTTCAAATCTAGGGCACGTTCGTCCTCACCTTGGACGAATCATCCTGGGCTTGGACGAATCGTCCTGGGCTTGGACGATTCACACCTGGCGTCCTCTCGTTGGACGATTCATCCCAGTTTCGTCCAACCTGTGGACAAAACCCACGTTTTGTCCAACGCCTGGGCAAAACGTACGTATCGTCCTACCCTAGGACGAAACTTGCATGGCCCATGCAAGTTTCGTCCTGTAGAACAACAAAACACCCAGAAATGTCATTGTACTAAAAAATTACCCTGTACCACTCGTAGTGTTGTTCCCCTAGGAGATATCACTGGGGCTGCCACCACGAAGAGGCCGCTGATTTGGTCAGGGGAGCCCCGTTGCCGAACCGACCACCGTACCGCACAACACAAACCCGGAGGAAACCCGCCGGCATCGTAGGCATGTAGGTTTCGCGATAGGATTCTCAGGCCGACGATATGTAGAGGCGCTTCTTCTTCGACACACTTTTGTTTTCCAGTTATTTCCCGCCCTTCATTCCCGCCATTATCTTTGCCGCCATTCTTTCCCGCCCTTTTCTTTCCCGCCATTCTCTCCCGCCATTCTTTCCCGCCCTTTTCTTTCCCGCCATCTTCTCTTCTGAGCCTATAAAACCCCCTCCACTCTAAGGTGGGTAAGCAGGCAAGAGTAGTCTCGTGAAGATGTCGAAATCTGGTTATCCTTTCGATCGTAGTTGTTTTCACCACGCTATGTCCGAAGAACTTCTTAGGTTAGTCGCCAATTTCCGAATAAACAACAGGCTAGTTCCACCCAATGAACTCGTCGGTAGTGACATCTACCTGAATGAGTTGTCTCACCAATTAAGAAGACGCGGGTGGCCTGCAAGGACCTTTGAGGAGATACGGACAGAACTTCTCAGGTTGGATGGAAGGTGGAAGAAAGTAGAACATAAGAGTGCATCTTTCCAAAGGGCTGCAGTAGAACATACTTGGTTATGGAGCCAAGACAGCGAGGACGAAGACGATCTTTTCATGCCGAGCACCAAGGCCAAGAGACCCGCATCGTCGAAGTCGAAGACTACCGCATCGTCGAAGGGCAAGGGTGCTTCATCAACGGAGGATGACGACGATGAGTTCATGCCGAGCACCAAGGCCAAGAGAGCCGCATCGTCGAAGTCAAAGATTACCGCATCGTCGAAGGGCAAGAGTGATGCATCAAGGGAGGATGACGACGATGACTTCATGTAGTTTAATTCAGATGCACTTCTATCTTAATTATCTGTTGTAGTCTATTTGGAAATGTATCTCGTACCGTTTAGTTCAGTCGTACCGTTTAATTCAGATGTACTTCTATCTTCATTATCTGTTGTAGTTTCTTTGGAAATGTATGTCGTACCGTATAGTTGAGTCATACCGTTTAATTCAGATGTACTACTAATATGAAGTAGACAAGTGTCTTGAAAACAAATCAGTCTGTTACATAGATAATGACTCATACATAGATAGTACGACATACACGAAGGATGTCTGATACATAGATAAATCCTCACACATGAGTTTCACTCGGCTCTGTGAGGTCGCGTACGCTGTCTCCGCGGCCGAGGACCGGAAAGCGTGAGTGGGATCCTCGGACGCACCTGACGTAAACCTGGGCCGTACACCGGCTCGTCAACCTCAGGTTGTGTCTCCTGTGTCGGAGGTGGTGGCGGAGTCTGGTACGCTGTATGGTACGCTGTCTGGTAGGCTAGCTGGTCTCCCAAGACATCTGAGTGGACATCTGATGACCGATCAGAAAACGCGGACGTGTGTCCCCCAGGCGAAGGCATGTACTATCCCTCAGTAGTGTCTGTGGTTTGAACTATGTCATAGTGAGTTGCATATTTATAATCAATTACTAACAAGAATGACGAATTATTACCTTGCCACATGTGTGGTTGCGACTGCCATTGTTGTTGCTGAAGCCAATCCTCTTCCTGGTGCGGCCCCTCGTGCTGCTGCCAGGATGAACTTCCGGGCTGAAAAGGAGGTGGAGGTGGTGGCCTGGGTGGAATCTGAGGCGAAACATGTGGGCGCGGATCCTGACGGCGCAAAGAGTGACGAGGGGGCGAAACCTGTGGGCTCGAATCCTGAAGGCGCAAAGAGTGACGAGGGGGCGAAACACGTGGCCTCGGATCGTGAATTTCCAATGAGTGACGCGGGGGGCGCTGTGCTGCTCGACGAGGCACAACGTCAGATGACCGCGTACACGAAATAGCATGCTTGATACCTCGTATATTCTCTTGAAGTCGCCTCAACCAGGAGACGTGCTCCTCCCGGGGGAGGAGAGGCCCAGTCTCAACCCGCTGAATAAAAGAAGCAACATCCTCCTCAGCCTGTTCAGTCAACTCAACCTGAAAAGAATAAACACAAAGTTATATACGTATTCAAGATTTGATACGTGCACGCAATTGAGGGACATGGTACTTACAGCATGGTGCCTCATCCCCACCATTGACTGAATTGGGTACATGTCCGATGTGCCAGGGGGCTGCATCTGGCCAGGAATTGCCGTCGGTACCAAGCGTACAAGAGTCGACCTTCTGTACATCTGCAGATACGCGGCGAAATCCGTCGGCTGAAATGGGACATTCTCAACCCAGAGTTGGTCCTCCGCCGCGTGCCATGAATTAACGTACGGTCGAAGGGTCTGCATCCAAGCACTAAGAGCTTTTTCTCCTCCTTTGCGGCTTATACTACGATTGAGATATGTGTTGGACAATCAACAAACAAACAAAGAAATATGGACACATGCGTTACATAAGTTAGGAATGAACTTACCTGTGGACATGCGGCTCGAGGGGACGATCCGGGCGAACTGGGTTAGCCAATTGGCGCATACCAAATTGTCTCATAACCCTGTGTTGGGACATCTCCTCCACGAAGATGTCAAAAATAATCTTTACCTTCGTCATCCAATATATGTGATCTCTGGTGCATAAGCTAGAAATCCCGCGGGGGTATCTGCGAGCCGTCTCATCCGCCGTGTAAGGCTGCCAAATGACCTGATCCTCGTGCAAAGTATCAAACTGCGCCATGAATGACGGGTAACAACGAGTCACTTGTTCATGTGCGTACTGTCTCTGCAGATTAAAAAAAAATAGTTGTGAGCAACAGGTTTGTCAACATAGAATAAAAAGTACCGGTCGTAATGAAAAACATGAGCATAGCGTGCATCCGCGATCTCTCTTGCAATACTGATGTACCGGGCGTCAACAGTGTTCACGTGGTTATCCGTGAACATCACTTTGCAAAACAGCCACAAGAGATATGCCTCTAGGCATCGATCAATCTGTGGCCTCGACAAGTCTATGCCTGGATATCCTAGAAGGGCAATCTGCATGAAACAAATAACATGTCATGGGAAGCTAAATAATGACAAGATGTATGCGTAAAGAGATAAGAATATAAAACTATTGATTTACCTGAAACTGGCTCAACCACATCCATCGAGGTCCATGTGAATCAGGCGGTAAGTTCATCATCCCATTGGCTGGCCCAAGACCTGCGAAACGTGCCTCCATGTCCTCCCGCCAATTATCTGGTACCTCCAACGGGCCTATGGCCTGGCCCGCCAAAGGTAGTCCCAACAAGTAGGACACATCCTGGAGAGCAGGCGCCATCTCTCCCCAGGGAAAGTGAAACGTGTGAGTCTCAGGCCTCCATCGGTCAACTAAGCATGAGAGTAGTGACCTGTCGTAAGCGAAATGTTTGTGCCTCTCTCTGTACTCATCGATGTCCTCATCGCCCTCCTCGGATGCTGGGATGTGAATCCACTCATCTCTAGTGGCCTCAATCATACGTGCCAAAGGTAAAAG
Organism: Elymus sibiricus; assembly: GCA_039707655.1. Classification (NCBI taxonomy): domain Eukaryota; kingdom Viridiplantae; phylum Streptophyta; class Magnoliopsida; order Poales; family Poaceae; genus Elymus; species Elymus sibiricus. The sequence continues at coordinate 3,684,579 of CM077665.1, forward strand.
TCCTGCCCAAGCTAGCTTGCAAAATAATAATGCAAAATTCAATTAGTGTGTGCATATTTTCAGGTACTACTGGAATAAGAATGACACATACCTATCAACCCAATCGGGGTGTATCATCCAGTCAGTCTTTGGAGTGCGAGTGACCAACACAGGGAGCAAAAGGCCATCCTCCAGATGTTTAGCCCGATGTTTTACATCAATTGTAGGATTCAGCAAAGGATACGGAGCCATTTCTGCACAAAGTTAAACATAGTCCGCAAATATTACAAAGTAAAACATAGTCCGCACATATTACAAAGTAATACATAGTCCGCACATATTACAAAGTAAAACATAGTCCGCACATATTACAAAGTAATACATAGTCCGCACATATTACAAAGTAAAACATAGTCTCTCCCTCAGCCTCTCCCTCCTCGTCGTCCTCGACTGCCTCGGCCACGTCCACGACCACGCCTTCGTGCTGACGTTGCAGCCACAGGCGTTGTAGCCGTCCATGTGGACGCACCAGCAGTATCACCATCAGCAGTATCACCATCAACGGTAAGAGTGGGACAATGTTTCATCCTGTGGCCATATCCAGCGCATAGCAAACATTGCCTAGTACACCCACCAGCTTCAGATTCGTCCATATCATTACGGATGTGACATACCTTCCTTCTACCTCTACTTGTCCGCATCATATCTGGGTCTGGGATGTATTGCCTGTCTTCCGGGTTAACCGTGTTGAAGTTACCCATAACTCTAAATCCAACCATCTCACCGGTCTAAACATTCTGCACCGACTCTTTTAGATAATATTCAGACACGAATGAGATCGCGTCCATTTTTAACTGGCCACATGCAGCCAACACATGTGAGCACGGCAAGTGTAGCAGCTCCGGTTTGTTGCATGTGCACTCGCATGTTGGCCACATTCCACTTCCAATTTTCACCTCGTGTGTCTTCAACTCATTTGCAGAACCGAATCTATCGGTAGGTAGGCGCACCTCGTACCTCCTTTCTTGATTACCAATGGCTTTGACAGTGTGCAACTTTGCTTTTTTGAGCTTCTTCGCCATGTACCGCATAATATTTTCACAGTAAGGTGTTTCGGGATTCTTCTTAATATGCTTCTCAGATTTCAAGCGCCTATCTCTGAAATACCTCACCGTGCCATAAAAAACACCCTCAACAATTGCTGTTAGTGGCATACCCCTATTACCTCTCAGGACAAAGTTATAAACCTCAGCAAGGTTGGTTGTCATGGTGCCATACCTCGCTCCATGGGTGTCATGAAGCAAAGACCACTTCACGGGAGGCTCTTTCTCTATCCACTGTGAAAAATTCTTTATTGCCCTCCCCTTCTTTCTCTTCGTACCGGGCGGGTCAAATGCTGGCAAGTCACAAAGCTCAGTTGGCTCTAGCTCTGTGTTCGTTGGTCCTTAGCCTGTGCAGCTCTCCTTTCCTTAACCTATGCCTTCGTGAACTCATCAAGCTTCTTCCACAAAAAATCATACTTTTTCTTCTGGTTTTGTGCGCATAGCTTCTTGAACATATTCATGAGGCGCTTACTCTTGAACTGGGAGTAAAAATTAGCCCCAAGATGGCGCATGCACCACCGGCTCTGCATGTCCTGCCATGGCGCTGGTTCGTTCGAACCAGGCGTCTGCAGTATACGAATGGCAGCTAGTATACCCGGATGCCTGTCATGAAGGATGCACACATTTGGCCGGTCCTTCACAATTGCAATTTTTAGCTGTCTGAAGAACCATAGCCAACTCTCCAAGTTCTCACCCTCCACGAAGGCCATAGCAAGTGGGAGGATCTGATTGTTGCCGTCCACGCCTATAGCGGTCAGGATCTGACCCCTGTACTTACCAGTGAGAAACGTACCATCCACACACAACACAGGCAGGCAATGACTGAAAGCTTCGATGCATATAGCGAAAGAGAAGAACACTCGATGCAGCACCTTATATTCTGGGAATTCAGACAGCCTATAGTGCTGGATGTCGACATGTGTGCCAGGATTCCTCTCCTGCAATGTGTGCAGGAGACGGACAACACTATCATACGAGTCGATGAAGGTCCCAAACCTGTTCTCCATCGCTCTCTGCTTGGCCCTCCAAGCCTTCCCATACGGAATTTCGTAACTATATCTGCTCTTAATTGCCTTCTGAATGTGTTTCGCTTCCATGTCTTTCTTGCTCACTATCTCACTGAACATGACTTCCGCAATCAGACTTGAAGTAAGGTTTGGATGATCCACCAGCGGATATTTCATCACACAATTGTGGGGCACAACCTTACTCACAACCCAAGTCACATCATACTTTGGAACATGGGCGCGCACCTTCGCGGGACAAGTATTCAGAATACACGACATAGTCAAGACTTTTTTTGTTGATACGTCCGTTTGAAAAATCCTTTGCGTGGACATTGCCCACTGAATCACGGGTGCCTTCAGATTTTTCTTTGAGTTATACATACCCCCTATTTCGACTTTGCTCCGATGATACTCCCAGGAAGATTCATGACCATCGTTCACGGTCATGCCGGTCGAGAGTCTCTGATTCCATGAAGCAGGAATCGGCACCTCCTCGTCGTTCTCTTCACCATCTTCTTCATTTGAGTTCTCGGAATCAAGATCCTCCGCCAATCCATCCTCGTCTTCCTCTTCCATCGGATTCTGCATTTCCGATCCTTCCTCATCCCCATCAACCTCGCCGCCGCTATCAGGATCTTCTCCATTGTTCTGACTACTCTCCCCTGCATCGTACTCCCTTCCAACGTGTGACCCATAATCTGACCGACCCTGGAGTTCAGTACCACCCATATGTTCTGACCCAGCTACATCCATCTCATCAATCGGCTGTCTGACCGGGCCAGGCTCGTAACCACCGCCGCCTTGTACAAGAGGATCCTCCATGGGGATGGGGAGCACTAAGGCAACGGGGTGAGTCCTCCGGCGTTTGCAGGATTCTAACCAGGTCACCCACTTATGTGTCCTGTCTATCGAAACAAACTCCCAGAAATTTTTTGTACGGGATTTCGTCCACACTGACTGAATAATGACGGTGCACACATTGGGATCAAGCGAGAAATTTGTTGTCAACCAGTGTTTCAACTGACTAATGTTCATTTTTTCTGGATCGGTCAGTTGCAACTCCACATATGCAAACTCAGTCAGATCAACCCCACTCTCATTTGATCGGACATTACCAGGACCATAGTAAACAACAAATTTGACTAATTCAGACATGTCTCCTGCCATAAAAATTCATATCCATCAACCACTAAGTACCACATATACCCACAACAAATTTTTTATACAATAACTGAAATGTCTGTCACATATACATTGCTAGGATATACATTGGACAAAAATATTTTCTTGGATTTTACCAAGTGTTGTCTGAATTTAAGAAATATCCTATGCTTGTACTTCGCCGTGTATATGAGCTAACAAGCCAACGTGTATATAGCCTATTTAATTTACATACAATGTCTCGCTACTAGCGCGCTATTTTTTTCGATACAAATTAATTTACATACAATGTCTCGCTACTAGCGCGCTATTTTTTTCATTGTGAGGTTATACCTTTGACGCGTGCTCCTCCGACGTGTTCCTGTCCTCCGCGCTAATCCGGTCACCGAGCTCCGGGCTGCCTCCAATGGCTGCCACCAACCTCCACCCCACCCTCCGCTACCCTCTCTCCCACACGCGGCTGCCGGCTTAACTCCTCCACCCCATTGCCGGATCGGGTTGCTAGCAGCCGGATTCCATCCTCAAATTCTATTTTTACTGGTTAAATGGGCTAGAATATGGAGAAAGGAGGTAAGAAAATGGAGAAGAGAGAGAGAGACCCGAAGGAGGAAGAAGGAGGAGCAGGGAAGGGAGGAAAAAGGAGCCGGGCGACCTTATCCACTGACGTTTCGTCCTGTCAGTGGACGAATCGTCCAGGCGGTGGACGAATCATCCAGCCCATGGACGAAACGGCCCAGTCTGTCGGCGGACAGGGCCCAGGCGGACGACAGGCTGGCCCAGTTGGACGACGGGCTGTTTTCGTCCAGCCCACGGACGAAAACAGGCTGAATCGTCCAGCCCGCGGACGATTCGTGCGTGTCGTCCAGCCCGTGGACGAACGTGCCCTAGATTTGAAAATTTTGAAATCGTGACCTTATTTTCTAAAAAGATTCAGAAAATGCTACTATTTGTGAAAAAATTCCGCCACGTCCGGCTCACGCACATGCTGGAGAAGCTGCCAAACCAAAACTAAAGGAAAAAAGGGACAAAGAAGTTACGGTGCCGTTTCCAACAGGCCCCGAAGCGAACATATATACGGTTTCTGTATTCCACACGGCGGCTGGAGCTTGAATCCGAGCCGGCCTTGACCCGGCCGTACCTGCCTCCACCTCTCCCTCTAAGGCTCCGCCGTCTCCTCACTGCGGGCAGCCGAGCCGGTCTCGCCTCCGCCTCACTACCGCTCCCCCGGCTCACCTGGCTGGTCAGCCCCGCCGGTTGCCGCACCGACTCGCCCGCCGGATACATCTTGTCCGCCTTCAGTCTCCCTCACCTGGCCATCCGCCGGGGAAGGGCCCACCACCTCACCCGCGCCTACCGCGCCATGGGCACCGCCCGTGCCTGCTGTGCCATGGGCACCACACAGCGGCTCAGGCCTAGCCGCCGCGCCTCCCCTGCGCCAGACGCCTCGAGGCCGCCGGTGCCTGTTTTTTGCCGCGCGCTCACCGCACCAACCGCGGTCTGGCGCCCCCGAGCCGCCCGTGAGCTACCTCCTTCCCACCGAGCCGCCTTCACCGCAGCCGCACCCGCAGCGCCGCTGCTCCTGTGGTGGCTCGGCCTCTCCTCGCATGGGCCGCTGCCGGCTCCCATCCGCCGCCGACGCTGCCGCCTCGCCGATGCCGTGGCAAAGCCGCCGCCGCGGCCTCCCCCTCTACCGCAGGCCATGGCCGGGTTTTTTTTAAAACTAGTAGACTAATTGTAGCAAATTCGAAAAATATAAGTGTAAATGCAAAAATATCAAAAATAATACCCGGTCGGCCTGGGGGAGGCCGACGGGGGGCCTGTCGGTCAGCCCAACACCGAGAGCTGGCCGTCGGTCGCTGGTGGGCCGACACCTGGCCCGTCGGCCTGGTGGCGACCGACAGGTGGCCTGTCGGCCTCCTGGAGGCCGACGGCTCCCTGGCCCGCCCCAGCCAGCCGCTGGCTCCTTTCCTTCCTTCCTCTCCTCTCTCTCTCTCTTGCTTTCTTTCTTTCTTTCTTCTTCCCTGGCCCGAGCCAGCTCATTCCTCTCTCTCTCTCTTTCTTTCTTCTGTGAACCCAAATCCCTTCCCGATCTCTTCCCTCGTGCAGCCATTTTCTAATCCAACCCGCAGAAAGAATAGATCGACGCATTCTCCACCGGTGTACGGAAATTTTTTTTTGCTACGGGTAGTTTTTTTTGCGTGAGGAGGAGGAGGAGGTGGTGAGGAGGAGGAGTTCCGGGGTGCAAGGAGTCCGCGAGGTGGTAATGGCTTGCCCCTTTTGCCGAGCTACAGGTGATTTTTCTGCGTCTGTCTTCACTGTGGTGCTGGATCGTCGCTGTTCAATGCGTGTTGTAAGATTCTATATCTTGTTTATCTGTTTGTGGCATATGGTTGATGTTGTTTTCCTTGGAATGTATTCTAAACCCTTTTTTTATATGATTATGATGTTTGCTTCCATTCTTTTTGTAGTATGTCCCGTGCAGTGTTAGATCACATCTTGCTCGGTACATTGAGGAGTGCAGAGCTTTAGCTATTCGGAGGGGTGACACAGATATTGATCTTGCTCTTCAGAACAGTGAGGGTGACTTATATGGTGTTCAGTTTACACATGGTCGGGTGAGCAGTAAATTCCATGGTCCTTCCTGGGAGGAACTTGTGAATGATTATGGTCTCCGTCATCGTGACATGATGACTGTTAGGCTTGAGCACTATGGAACCATGATTGGTGTTGATTTTCATCGGGATGGTGTTACGTTGTTCCCTTTACCCTGTGTTGGTAAGTAATTTATGTTCAGTGATTTTAAGTTTTGTTTCAGGTCATACGTTATGTTGTTCTGCTCAATTTGTGAAATTATTTTTGTGTAGCTCTTGCGGATTTGAGTGAAAATCAGAGGGAACTTGTTGACAGTTGTTTTTATAGTCGTGGTGTCAGTCTGAATTATCACCAAACGTGGCTCATGTCACGACAGCTCTTCGATGACAACTACATATTGTGTACTCCTTTTGTTCATAGGATTGATACCATGAATGTTAATGGTCAACATATGGTGAGCTATGTTTTTGGCTACTGTTAATTTATTTGTTCTTTGCTCTAGTGCACTGGTTTAAATTTCTAAGCTGGACATCATATAACTTGATGTTTTCTGTCAGGTTATTCCGAGCATGGTTGTGAGTAGTTTGAAGGATTTTTGCTCAATTCCTAGGACTGGTTCTTTAACTCTTGAAATTACTTTGGATTCTGAAGATGATGATATATGTGTGAGCATTCCTTGTTCCTACTTTATTGGCTTGGGTGGTAGAATGGTGTTCAACAAGGAAGGTTTCAGTAATTTTCTTCGGGCATCGTCTATTGAAGTAAACAATTTGGTGCTCATAACTTTCAAAGAGCGTGATCAGGTGCTTGCTGTCGTTTTCAACCCTCTGCCGTAGTGATCTGCTGAAGTGATTGGGACATGTAACCGGGTGTTGGTGTTATGTGTACTGAAGTTTATTTCCACTTAAATGCATTATAATTCCTGCGCAGTGCAAGAAGACCACATACCGTACGGAGACTGTAGTGATTGGCAGGTGATTTGCACGGCGGGGCCTGCCGCCACCGACGGCTGCTCCCTCGGCCGGACGCAGAGCAAAATGCGCTCGCTTTTTCCTATGCGCAGACGCTGATTCCGATGCCCGCACTGCAGCAAAATGCGCTGCTTTCCATGGCAGACTGTAGTGATTGGCAGGTGATTTGTACCGCAGACTGTAGTGATTGGCGGAATCGCATGCGCGTGTTTTATTTTATTGCACCGACAACACAGTGGTCCTCATCTTTATATACGAGATGCCGTTGCCTGCTCTCTCACACCCTTCTCTTTGCTTCTGCCCACACTGCTTCCTCTTTCTCACTCTCTTTCGCACTTGTAAACACCAACGCGCTAGTCAGTATGAGTTTGCCTTGCTCGGATCAAAGCATTAGGCCTGCGAAAATGAAGAGCGCGACTTTGCCTCGGGGGGTGGAAGTACTTCGTTGTTGGTGTGGCGATCTCTGCCAGGTGAAGGAGGTGACGTATTTTTCAGATTGGTTAGGCATGAAGTTTTTCATGTGCGCCAATTATGAGAAAGATCGACCCGTTGCTACTTAACCATACATCAGTCCTCCGGTATTTACCATGCACGAAGAATAATCACGTTGTCGATATTATTGTTGATTTGATATTTATATTTCTATTTATGTTGTAGTCTCCTCCGCCTCTGTGCATGTACTATCGTTGGATTGACACGAAAAAACCCGACTGGGCGGTGACCGAGATTCGTGAAAGATGTCGTCGTGCATGGGACAGTTTGCACAAGGAAGAGCGCCGCGCGAAGGCGGCGGCCGAGGAGAAAGCAGATCAGGAGAGACAGTGGCAAGAGTACTGTGTGTAGCAGAGGGCTTTTCTTGATGAGATGAAGGAGAAAAACCGAGAAAACTCACTTCGACTGGCGGAGGTGTATCGACAGCGACAGGAGGCCCATGAGGCTGAGAGGCAGAGAAAGAAAGAAAGGGCTAGTGCAGCCCAGGCAGCAGAAGAAGCTGGTGATGGAAAAGGAAAATATCCACGTTGGACTCAGTAGATTTATGTCTTAAAATTCGCAGCAAGTTGTATCTTAATTTGAACATGTATCTTATTTTCTGTATCTTATTTTACGCATGTTATTTTCGATGCATCTTCATTTGAACACTTTAATGTATCTTATTGTATGCATGTTATTTGCAATTTTCAGTTTGGAAGTTGTAGTCTGTTTCGAAATGTATCTCGTACCATTTAATTCAGATGTACTAGTATCATGAAGTAGACAAGTGTCTTCAAAACAAACCAGTCTGTTACATAGATAATGACTCATACATATATAATCATATCACTGCTCGGGACGGCGACGAATCTTGGTCCTCCTCGGACGAGGACCGGAAGGCGATAAGCGGTCAGGCGGTGGACGAGCCTGACGATGACCACGACCATAGACCACCTCGTCTGTCGGTGTCTGCGTCTCCTGCGTCGATGGTGGTGGTGGAGTGTGAAGAGCTGTCTGCGAGAACTCATAGGCGTATCCAGCTCGGTCATCTTCGTCGCCGTCGCCGTCGAAGAACGAACCAGCACCACTAAGGATCGGTGAATGCACAGAATGCATGAACGGTTGCGACTGGCTGCCGGCTGCGGTAAAGTAAAACATGTCAAATTGATCTGCAAACCTATACACAGTTTAAAAGAATGTAGAAAGTAGTGTTACCTATGTCCATCTGACTAGGCCAGTAGGAGCTCCCTGGTTGTGAAGGATGTGGCTGCTGCCAGGAAGAGCTCCCTGGTTGTGAAGGATGTGGATGTGACTGCTGCCAGGAAGGCCAGTCAGAGCTCCCTGGTTGTGAAGGAGGTGTCTTCTGCGAGGAAGGCCAACCAGAGCTCCCTGGTTGTGAAGGAGGTGTCTGCTGTGAGGAAGGCCAGGCAGAGCTCCCTGGTTGTGAAGGAGGTGTCTGCTGTGAGGAAGGCCAGGCAGAGCTCCCTGGTTGTGAAGGAGGTGGTTCCGAACGGTGCACAGAGCGTCGAGGTTCTAATAAACGCTGTAGAGAGGGGCGGGGCGGACGAGGTGCTGGACGAGGACGAGGAATAGCAACATCCGAAGATCGTGTACATGTAACAGCTGCGTAAATCCCGCGTAGCTTCTCATCAAGACGCCTCAACCATGAGATGTTCTCTCGCGGTGGGATATTATCTCCCCTCTCAAAGCATTGCATTAAAGTGGAAACCTCCTCTCGCGCCTCGCATGTCAAGTCACCCTTTACACAGACAGTTAACCAATTAGATCATCGTTATATGGCAGACAACACGAGCAGTTAACCAGTTGTATATGTTACGGTTAAGCAAAAACTTAACATGTGCGAACCAGAGAACGTACCGCGTGGTGTCTGGTCCCCACAACAGAGGCAGTTGGGAACAGATCGCTGGTGAGAGGGGCTTTCATCTGATCAGGAGCTGCTGCAGATACAACCCGAATACGCGTGCTATGCCGGTAACGCTGCAGATACAAGCTGAACTTGTCCCAGTCAAAGGGCCGAACTTCGTCCCAGATATTTGTCGGTGCAGTTGTCCATTCTTCCACGTAAGGGCCAACGTCGCGAAGCCAAGAAACGTGGGACTTGTTTCCTCCTGCGCGATTGTACCTGGAGATTCAAATGTTATATTGTGAATGCAGACATACATGAGAACTAAAATAGTATTACTTACTTGTGCACGTCATCTGGTACGTGTGGAACAACTGGAATGTCCGGCTCTTGGCATAGACCGAACTGTCTCATCACCCTATGAAGAGCCATCTCCTCAACCGTCACGTCGAACACCAACTTGGCCTTGGTCATCCAGTAGTGCCGATCTCGAGTGCACAATCCAGAAATCCCAACTGGACATCTGGATAATACAGCCTGATGGGAGTACGGCTCCCAAATAACCTGGGACTCGTGCAAGCTGTCAAACTGCGCCGTGAAGGAGGGGTAGCAGCCCCTCACCTGGCTGTGCGCAAACTGTCTCTGTGCATGACAACAAATAAGCATTAGTAATTCTATTGAATGACAACAAATAAACAATAGTAATTCATATTGTTACTTAATATGAAAATACCTCTCTCCGCGTCCACACAGATCCCATAGTAGGCAAGTCGCCGATAGAAGGCACATACGTCCCAGCCATGTCCTCAAAACCAAAAGGTTTATCAACGCATACGTATGGTCGGCCAATAGGGAATCTCTCGTATGACCAGAGCTGCAACAATAGTAGACATCCTACAAGAGCTGATTTTCTGGACTTCAGCACGCAAGCTTTGCACAGGCCCCTGTACGTAGCCGCTAACACAGCAGAACCAAAACTCCTCTGCAGAATGTCCCCCGGGCAACGTGCGTCAGCAATCTCTCGTGCAATACCGAGGAGTCGTGCATCGACAGTGGTCACGTGGTTCTCCGTGAACATCGTCTTGCCGAACAACCACATTATATAAGCCTCTAGGGATCGATCAATCTGTGCCTCTGATAACTGAACTCCGGGATATCCTAAGGACACAATCTACATGGAAACCAAACGATCGTATGAACTATGTAATGAGGACAACAATAAAAACAACATTTTATAAACATGTCGTCAAGATTACCTGAAACTGGCTTAACCACCTAAATAGAGGCCCGTGACGATCGTGATGATCGTTGTCTAGGACCGATGCAGTTGGCACCGCAGCCAAAAAACGCGCCTGCATCGATGCTAGCCAACCAGGTTCTAGCTCTAAAGGACCTATGGCAGCACCGGCCAGAGGTAATCCCAACAAGTAAGACACATCCTGTAAAGTAGGCGCCATCTCTCCCCAGGGAAAGTGAAACGTATGTGTCTCTGGTCTCCATCTATCTACTAAGCAGGTAAGGAGTGACCTGTCGTAAGAGAAACGTGTCACTTGCCTCTTATGTAACTGCATTGGTTCACCTGCCTCATCCAATTCCGGATGTTCAACCCACTCATCCAGTGTACCCTCAACCAGTCGTGCCAAGGGTAGAAGTCCAGCCCAAGCTAACCTACAAAATAAAGAGAAGGTAGCATACAGTTAGCGGCTACCAAAAGGAATTCAAACATAGTAAGTCATTATACAAACACATACCTGTCAACCCATAAAGGGTGTATCATCCAGTTAGACTTTGGGGTGCGAGTGATCAGCACGTCTAAGTTCGTGCCCGCTTCCATAAGTGCGGCCCGGTGCACTCTATCGATATTACCATTCAGCAACGGATACGGAGCCATGTCTGCAATTAAAACACGGTGCAGACATATTACACATTAAAACATGGACTAGACAGAATAAAACATAGTCCAGACATATTAAACATTAAAACATAGTCCGGACATATTACAGAATAAAACATAGTGCAGACATATTAAACATTAAAACATAGTCCTGACATATTACAGAATAAAACATAGTCCTGACATATTACAGAATAAAACAGAGTCCGACATATTGCGCATTATATAGCTTGTGAGTTATTTCTTCCTCGTCCGCCCCTTCGGCCTCGACTGCCACGACCACCACGACTGCCCGGACCACGTACGCCTGTTGATACTGTTGTCGCAGTCGTTGATGTGGAAGCACTAGTCGATGTGGAAGCACCGTCTTTCTTCAGGTCGGGACAATATTTCATCCTATGCCCGTAAGCCGCGCATAGCAAACATTGTCTGGTTGCTCCACCAGCTTCAGATTGGTCCATATCGTTTCGGATGCGCTTTACCTTACGTCTGCCCCTGCTTGTTCGCCGAAGTTCTGGATCCAGAATGTATACTCTCTCCCCATCGTTTACCTTGTTGAAATTGCCAACGACTCTAAACCCTGTCATCTCACCTGTCCAGACATTGAGTACTGCATCTTTTGAATAGTATGGGGACACGAACGAGATGGCGTCCAACTCAATCTGGCCACAGGCAGCCAACACATGTGAGCAAGGCAGGTGCAACAACTTCGGTTTGTTGCATGTACACTCACAAGTTGGATAAAATTCCGTTCCAATTTCTACCTCGTGCGTCTTCAACTCATTTGCAGAACCAAAACCATCTGTTGGAAGCTGAACCTCATACCTCCTTTCCTGATTACCTATGAGTCTGACAGTGTGCTTCTTTGCTTTCTCTATCTTCTTCGCCATGTACTCCATGACACGGCTACAATAAGGTGTGTTCTGATTATCTGCAATATGCTTCCTTGCTAACTCGTGCCTTTCTCTGAAATATCTCAAAGTGCCATGGAATACAGCCTCCACAATAGCTGTGAGTGGCAATGCTCTATTCCCTCTGAGTACAAAGTTATACACCTCAGCAAGGTTGGTTGTCATGTGGCCATACCTAGCTCCATGGGTGTCATGCAGGATAGACCAATTCACAGGAGGCTCTTTCTCTATTCACTCCGAAAAATTCTTTATTGCCCTGCCCTTCTTTCTCTTAGTATTAGGAGGGTCAATTGCTGGCAAGTCACAAAGACCGATTGGCTCCTCTAGCTCCGACATGAGATTTGCTAATCTAACCTTATCAGCTTCCATTTTCCTCCTGGCACCGACCTGCTTCTTAGTAAACTCATCGAGTTTTGACCAAATAAATTGGTATTTACGCTGCTGGTTCTCCTTGCATAATTTTTTGAACAAGTTCATCAACCGCTTGTCCTTGAACTGTGAGAAAAAATTGGCCCCAAGATGGCGCATGCACCACCGGCTCTGCAAGTCAATCCAAGGTGTTCGTTCATCTTCTGTTGGATTCCTCAGTGTCTTCACGGCCTTCAATATACCAGGATGTCTGTCATGAATGACACACACGTTTGGTCGGTCCTTCACGATGGCAATTTTCACTTGCCGGAAGAACCATACCCAGCTAGGAAAGTTCTCGCCCTCCACAAATGCCATGGCAAGTGGGATGATTTGATTGTTCCCGTCCACACCAATAGCAGTAAGAATTTGCCCTTTGTACTGACCAGTCAGGAATGTACCATCCACAAATATCACAGGAAGACAATGCCGGAAAGCTTCGATGCACATAGCGAAAGAGAAGAATACCCGTTTCAATACCTTGAAATCTGGTATACTCTCCAACCTCGTGTGTTGTACGTTAACATAGGTGCCGGGATTCCTCTCCTTCAGTATGGCAAGGAGACGGACAACATTATCATATGAGTCGAAAAACGTCCCGAACATTATCATATGAGTCGAAAAACGTCCCGAGCCTTCTGCTTAGCCCTCCAAGCCTTCCCATAAGGAATGTCATAATGCCATCTGACCTTCACTGCTGTCTGGATGTGTTTTGCTTCCATATCTTTCTTCTCCACTATCTCAGTATACATGAGTTGGTCAATGAGAGTTGAAGTCAGGTTTGGATGACGAACCAACAGGTTTTTCCTCACACAGCAATGTGGGACCACATTGCTGACAACCCAGTGGATGTTATACTTCGGCACGTACCCGTGCACCTTCGCAGGACAACCTGTCTCAACACACTTCACGGTATAGATTGTTGGACTGGATATGTGTGTCCGGAAAACCCTCTGCGTAGACATAGCCCACTTTATCACCGCATTCTTCAATTTTTTCTTCGTGTCAAACATAGCCCCTATCTGGACTTGGTTCATATTATATTGCCATGGAGTCTCATGGCCATCGGTGACAGTAAGGCCGGTGGATATGTCCTGATCCCATGCAGAAGGAATCGGTACCTCCACTTCATCCTCGGAATTTTCAGAATCCAGATCCTCCGCAAATCCATCCTCGTCCTCTTCCTCCATCACCCTCTGCATTTCATCGCCTTCCTCATCCCCATCAGCAACACCAGAACCAACATTGTGTGGCACGTAGTCTGACTCTATCTGGGCTTGGCTAGAATACACTTCCGGTGGCTGTGACCCAGATAAAAAAATCTCGTTATCCACTCGACTACCCTCGCCTGGTTCAAACCCCACTTGAGGTTGTACGGCATTATCCTCCTTCGGCACAGGTTGAACTAGGGCAGATGGGTTGATTCTTCGGTCTCGGCAACGACTTAACAGGGTCACCCAATGCTGGCTCCTATCTATCGGCATCAACTCCCACTTCACATTTTTACAGGATTTTGTCCAAACTGCATGAATACTGACGGAACATATTTCAGGATCCAGCCCAAAATTACATGTCAACCAGTGCTTCAACTGTCTAATGTCCAGTCTGTCCGGGTCTGAGAGTGTCATGACGCCATTCTTAAACTCGCTAAGATCCACCCCCAATTCATTATATCGAACATTACCAGGGCCGTAGTAAACACTGAAATTTACTGATTCAGACATTTTCACCTGGAAGACATTGCCGCATTTCATTAATCGCAACGAACAAAATGACACTCACTATCCGCTAAAATTACTATGTAAACTAAATTGTCGTGCTAATAAATATTGGTGTGTTGTGCCATTTTAGCAATGAATTATACCAGCGTCTTCTTCATTAAGGTATTCATGGAAAATAAGCGGATAGTTCCGGCTTTTTTTCAGTGTGAACTGAATTTCTATTATGCAAATGTGCAATGTAAGACTCCCATAAATATGACAGTGAGAACTATTCATATGTTCTAATTTATTCTCCACGATGCGCTACTATAAATTCCCACAGCAAAGCGTGGGGTATTATCTAGTAAATTTATTACCGGGTAAAATTTATTAATCGCAACGAACTAAATTATTAACGGATACACTGACGATCCGCTAAAATTTATTACCGGGTAAACTAACTATCCGCTAAAATTTATTACTGGGTAAACTAACTATCCGCTAAAATTTATTACCGGGTAAACTAACTATCCGCTAAAATTACAAGGTAAACTAAATAATGATAATATTAATCGCAACGAACTAAATTATTAACGGATACACTGACGATCCGCTAAAATTACTGTGTACACTAAATAAACTGTGTACACTAAATAAACTGTGTACAGCACATAGAAATTTTGGGACGACATTGTTATACCTTCGACGCATGTGTCCCCTTCTTCTTCCTCCGAGCAGCACCGGCCACCTTGCACCACCGTAGAACACTACTAGAACTCCTCCTCACCACCACCTCCTCCTCCTCCTCAAGCAAAAAAAACTACCCGTAGCAAAAAAAAATTACCGTAGACCGGTGGAGAATGCTACGATCTATTGTTTCTGCGGGTTGGATTCGAAAATGGCTGGACAGGGGAAGAGATCGGGAAGGGATTTGAGTTCAAAGAAGAAAGAAAGAGAGAGAGAGGAAAGAGCAGCCACGGGAGGAAGGGAGAGGAAGAAGGAAGAAAGAGAGAGAGAAAGAGAGAAAGAGAGAGAGGCCGGCTGGCGGCTGGTGGGGAGGGCCAGGAGCCGTCGGCCTCCAGGAGGCCGACAGCCCGGCTGTCGGTCGGCAGCAGGCCGACGGGCCAGGTGTCGGCCCAGCAGAGACCGACGGCCAGGTGTCGGCCCACCAGCAGCCGACGGGCCGCCCGTCGGCCCCCCCCAGGCCGACCGGGTATATTTTTGAAAATTTTGCATTTCGAGGTATATTTTTCGAATTTGCTACAAATTGTCTACTAGTTTAAAAAAAAACCCACGGCCGCACCTCCCACCACAAGCCGCCCCGCCTTGCTGCGAATCTGGAGCAGCTCCACTCCCGCGGACGAGCTAGCCTCAGTGTTCCGCCTCACACAGCGAGCCATGCCTTAGCGCTCCGCCACACCCAACCCCCTCGCCTGGCCATCCACGCGGACTGGCCGCCGGCACACCTGCTGTCTGCCCGCCACGACCGCCGTGGCCTCCACCGCGCTGCACCTGCCGCCGCGCTGACCCGGACTCCCGTGCGCTGCCCCGGCTCCCGCTGCCACGGGTACCCCCGCCGCCAAGCCATCCGCTGGCTCCGCCCCGCCGTGCGCATCCGAAGCCGCCCCGCGCCTCCAAACTACCTCGGCCACGGGCTGCCCCGCCCCTCCCTTGTGCGGTGGCTGAATCAGAGAAGAAAAGGGACAGAAAAAGGAAAAGAGACTGCTGGCCAAGCCGCCTGTGAAAAAAAAGAAAAAAAAAGATACCGCCTCCGTGGCTCGTCTTGCCTCACCGACTGCTTCCACCCGGAGCCGGTTTACCTCAGGCCAGACTCGCCCCACTCAGTGCCGGCTCAAGCCTCGCCCCCGCCGCGCACTGCCAGATTCGCCGCGCCGCCTTCTATCAGCTCCCCTGCCAGGCTACAGGAACATTCCAAGCACTGAGAATTTTTACGCCATGGATACAGAGCTGCCCCAGCACCTCACCATTGCCAAGCCACCGGGCACGTAAGCCGCCTCCGCGGCGGGCCGCCCATCACCGGGTCACGTTCACCTCCAGAGACTAGCCGACCGGTTATCCGGAAAGTACCAGGTGCTATCCACCTTACTTATTCAGTATATGTTAAACTTTTTCAAGAACAATTACTTTTCCTGCGGCATTTGTGTGCAGGGCAAGTGGCGAGGGAGGCGGCCCTGCATCAAGTTTGGGCCAACGCCGCGGCCGGCTATCACAGCCGCGCCGGCTTACAATGCCACGACCGGCTCCTACGGCCGCACCGGCTTACAAACACCACGATCAAAACCTCAAATTTTAGTGGAGGCTCTCAAGACGCCTCTTCGAAGACATCTTAAGACCCGGGGGCTACAGGCATGGCTCGACACAATTGGCAATTTTCAAACAAGAATTTCGGGTCATTACAAGGAAGTTAACCTGATCTTGGGAGCTATCACACTATGGGCAGAAGAATTACAAAGTTACCCAAGGGGACGAACAGCCATGATGCACCGTTCAGCTCGGGGGCTTCTATTATTTCTTCTTACAAAATGGCAGTTTATAATATGACGGCTTAACGAGCTGGCGGTTTATGATCAGTTGCCGTGTCTCTATATAGGTCTTCTGCGTTCTCATGGGAGTTCAAAAGCAGTCGATGCCTGGAAGAGCCGACGATGACGAGAGTGAAAGCAAGTAATCAAATTGTCGTGTCTCTATACAGGCCTTCTGCGCTCTCATGGGAGTTCAAGCAGTCGATGCCTGGAGGAGCCGGCGACTGAGTCTCCTTTCCAGGCCCCTGCACCTCTACGGAGTGAAGGGCAGGATCAGTCCGGGGGAACCAGTATAAATCACGAACTGCCGTGTCTCTATAAAGGTCTTCTGCAGTCCCATGGGAGTTCAAAGCAGTCGATGCCTGGAAGAGCTGGCGACTGCGTCTCCTTTCCGGGTCCCTGCACCTCTACGGAGTGAAGGGCAATATCAGCCCGGGGGAACCAGTATAAACCACAAGCTGCCGTGTGTCTATACAGGTCTTCTGCGCTCCAGTGGGAGTTCAAAGCAGTCGATGCCTGGAAGAGCCGGCGACTACGTCTCCTTTCCGGGTCCCTACGCTCTGACGGGAGTGAAAGCAGGGAGCAACCCTGAGGAACCAGTATAAACAACATCTGCTAGGTTTCTGTCGGGGTTGGAAGTAAATTTCTCAGGCAGAGCCGGCGACTGCGTCTCCTTTCCGGGTCCTTACACTCTGACGGGAGTGAAAGCAGGGATAAACCCTGGGGAACCAGTATAAACAACTACCTTTCAGTACTGCATATCATACATTGCATACATGGCATCATAGATCATACATATCATCATGAGTGGCAAGTGTATTTATAACCCGTCTGTATCTCTGTCTGGGTCTTCTGCGCTCCCATGGGAGTTCAAAGCAGTCGATGCTTGGAAGAGCCGGCGGGAGAAGCTCAAGTTAATTCCGGGTTGTGCTTATAAGCCGCCCTCACAACAATACAAGACATGCTCTGTATTGATTCTTTGGCGGGTTTTATCTCATGGGATAAGCCGCCCTGTCAGATATATTACCGTGTCATTTAATTGACCGGCTATTGGATTTCTTCAAAAAATGTGCTTTGTAGTACACTACAACACTCGTGGATTTCTCAAGTATATAGTTGCCGGGTTGTACCACAACCACGAGTAGGGATTTCTATTTTTCAAAGAGTGAAAGGCATTATTCCAGGATATTCGACAAAATACCGGGTTACAAACCACGGTCAAGGATTCATTCAACAGATTATGATGAGTTATATTCATGCAGTCCCGAGTCGCCGCAGGCAGACGACCCGGCACTTGGGAGCTAATGCAAAGTTGCTTTTCAAATCATCACATGATCAACAGACCCAGTTATCTCAAAGGGACGAGCCAAAGCTTTTCTATATTTTTCTAAGTCCCAGCCCAGTACTTCCTACTGAGCCGACCCTTGGGGCTACACTAAAGATCAAGATTTCTAAAGTCCCAAGTCGCCGCAGGCGTGCGACCCGGCACTTGGGGGCTACAGGATTTAGCTGACCAAACAGATTATGAGGTTCAAAATGAAGACCCGGCCCATCACATGCTAATGAGCCGGCCCTTGGGGGCTACACCAGTTGAAGTTCTATAAAGTACAAGATAGTTACAAGTTAAAAGTCCCAGGTTGCTGCAAGCAAGACAACCCGGCACTTGGGGGCTACACCAGCTGAAGCTTCATAAGTTATAAAACAGTTACAAGTCCCAGGTTGCCGCAGGCAAGACAACCCGGCACTTGGGGGCTACACAATCAAAGATATTATTGCAAAGCACCAAGCCATCATGGGTAATCTTGGAGCTTGGGGGCTACAGGGAATATGGACATATCAAAAATTGAAGAGAGTTTTTAGCAATTCTAGACTTCAGTTATTTGACCCGGCGTTATCAAAGATCATAACCCGGCAGAGTTTATACAAGCAACCCGGCGTTACAAAGTTGTAGAGTATTGAAAGCCGACACAATGGCATATGGGTGTTGTATCCCTAAGGTTTTACTTCAAAGGACATTGACGAGCAAGACGATCGAGAAGACGCCCCATCCATATGAAGAAGAAATCCAAGAGCTTAGCATGAATAAATTCAAGCTAACCTGGGGGCTAATGACGGGGATATTACCCCCGAGATATAACCCGGCTGGTAGTATGACCCGGCCAGAACTAGGCGACTCATGGAAGACCCGGCAAGAGGAATGACCCGGCATGAGGCATGACCCGGCCTATCGCATGGTGGCTCATGGGTTACCTATGTTACTGGGTCACAGGACGACCAGGCCCAAGACCCGACGTGTAAGCCGGCCCAAGGCGGCTCGAAGAGAAGGCCCAAAGGAAAGGAAGGATTCCCTCCAGAAGGAAACAAGACCCGGATTAGGATTCATAAAAGACTAGTCCTAGTCCTACTCCTAGTAGGGCTCTACATGTAAGCCTACCCCTTCAACCTATATAAGGAGGGGTAAGGCACCCCAAGAGGGACAAGTTAACTCAAGTAGACAAGACACAAGAGATTAGAGATAGACAGATTAGAGGCTCTCGATTTTATAGGTAGCCACGCAGCACCCCTGTAATCAAGATTGTCCTCACCATCAATACAGACACAAAGCAGGACGTAGGCTTTTACCTCACCTCGAGGGGCCGACCCTGGGTAAACTCGCGTCTCTCGATTCCGACCAACCCCTCTCAAGCCGCCACATACGTTGCGATGACCCCACACCTAAGTCCGCTAACCCGGACATCTGCCGTGACAAATCCACGACAGATCCCAAATAGGAAAGCGCGCTCATCGAGTTCATCCGTGAGAATCGGGACATCTTCGCGTGGAAACCTTCTGACATGCCAGGTGTACCGAGAGAACTCGCTGAGCACCACCTTAATGTGGATCCGAAAATGAAGCCTGTTCAACAATTCCTCCATAGTTTTAACGAGGAGAGACGCAAGGTTATTGGGGAGGAAGTAGCCCGGCTCCTAGCTGCCAGGTTCATCGTTGAAGTTTTTCACCCTCAGTTGTTGGCTAATCCAGTGCTTGTTCTCAAGAAAAACGGCACTTGGCGCATGTGTATTGACTACACAGATCTCAATAAGGCTTGTCCCAAAGACCCGTTTGCCCTCCCTCACATTGATCAGATCATCGATGACACGGCGGGTTGTGAGAGTCTGTGTTTCCTGGATGCTTACTACGGTTATCATCAGATAAAGATGGCCGTTGAGGATCAGCAGAAGACGGCCTTCATCACACCCTTTGGGGCCTTCTGCTATGTCTCTATGCCTTTCGGGCTCAAAAGTGCAGGGGCGACTTATCAGCGCTGTGTCCAGAATTGCTTTCATAAGCAGATTGGGCGCAACGTTCATGCTTATGTGGATGATATCGTGGTCAAGTCGTTGAAGAAGGAGACCTTGCTGGATGATCTCAAGGAAACTTTTGCTAATCTTCGGACTTACCAGATGAAGCTTAACCCGGATAAGTGCGTTTTTGGTGTTCCTGCAGGCAAGTTGCTGGGTTTCCTAGTATCGGAACGAGGCATTGAAGCCAACCCGGATAAAATCAAGGCAATAACCTCACACACGAAACCGGAAAATATCAATGACGTTCAGCGGATGGCGGGTCGGATCGCTGCTTTGAGCCGGTTCATAAGCCGCCTTGGTGAGAAAGCTATTCCTTTGTACCAGATGCTGAAAAAGACTGATGATTTTGTCTGGAGCGATGTTGCTGATGCTGCCTTCGAAGCCTTTAAGAAGCAGTTGGCTGAGCCGCCCGTTCTCGCTGCCCCCATCGCCAAAGAGCCTATGCTCCTATACATTGCTGCCAACAACAAAGCAGCAGTGTTGCAGTTGTTGTCGAGAGGAAAGAGGCAAGGAAAGGATATCCAGTGCAGCGGCCAGTCTATTATGTCAGCGAAGTTCTATCTGAGTCCAAGCAGAGGTACCCACATTGGCAGAAACTTGTGTTTGGCGTTTTCCTGGCTAGTCGCAAGCTCAGACATTATTTCCTGGAGCACCCCATTACCGTGGTCAGTTCAGCACCCTTGGGGGTCATCATTCAGAACAGGGAAGCTACAGGCCGGGTTGCCAAGTGGGCGATTGAGCTTGGCCCACATCATCTTAAATATGTGCCTCGCACGGCCATCAAATCTCAGGCACTCGTGGATTTCATCAATGATTGGACTGAACTCCAAGCTCCAGAAGAGAAGCCCAATAATACATATTGGTCTATACATTTTGATGGTTCCAGACAGCTAGAAGGCTCGGGGGCTGGAGTGGTCATATCTTCCCCTCGAGGTGATAAATTTTGTTATGTCTTGCGGATTCTGTTTACTTGTACTAATAATGCAGCTGAATATGAGGCTCTCCTCCACGGTCTTCGGATAGCTAAGGAGATGAATCTCTGCCGGGTCAGGTGCTTGGGCGACTCAGATTTGGTCGCTCAATAAGTTTCAAGAAAGTGGGACTCCAAGGACCCGCTTATGGCGGCTTATCGGCAAGAAGTAACCAATGTGGCTTGACACTTCAAAGGATATCAAGTCGATCACATCAACCGGCGACTTAACGAGGCGGCTGACGCATTGTCACGACTCAGCTCTCAACGTAAGCCGGTCCCCCCTAATGTGTTCCTTGACGTGCTCCAACACCCTTCTGTCAAGCTACCTTCCGAGGAAGATCTCGCCGTTCCTGACCTGGAGGCATTGTTGGTGGCGGCTCTTCACGCTATTCCAGACTGGACGGTTCCTTATCTGGATTATCTGACTCGAGGCGAGCTCCCTGAAGGTGAACTCATGGCTCGTCAGATCGTCCGCCGTTCTAAGTCTATGTCTATCGTCAATGGCGAGTTACATCGGAGGAGCATTACAGGAGTTTTCCAGCGTTGTGTTTCCCCTGATGAAGGGCGAGAGATCCTCAATGAGATTCATTCTGGCGATTTTGGTCATCATGCCGGCTCAAGATCTTTGGTGGCAAAAGCTTTTCGGCATGGTTTTTACTGGCTTACGGCTCACGCAGATGCTGAGGATATCGTACAAAAGTCTGATGGTTGCCAGAAGTTAGCTTGCCAGGCTCATGTTCCGGCTCAAGAGCTCCGGATGATCCCAATCACTTGGCCCTTTGCAGTCTGGGGGCTTGACATGGTTGGTCCGTTTAAACCGTCCAAGGACAAGAAGGCCATCTTTTGGTGGCTGTTTATAAATTCACCAAGTGGGTTGAAGCCGAGCCAATCAACAATTGTGATGCAGCTACAACAGTCAAGTTCTTGAAAAAATTGATCTTTCGCTTCGGTTACCCACATAGCATCATCACTGATAATGGCACAAATTTGTCCAAGGGGGCTATGAAGCAGTTTTGTCAGAGAGAGCATATCCGGCTTGACGTTGCATCAGTTGCCCACCCTCAGTCCAATGGCCAGGCCGAACGTGCTAACCAGGAGATTTTACGAGGCATCAAGCCTAGGCTTATGGTCCCACTCAAACGCACGCCGGGTTGCTGGGTCGAAGAACTCCCTTCTGTCCTTTGGAGCATACGGACTATGCCTAATAGATCAATAGGCTATACGCCTTTCTTCATGGTCTATGGAGCAGAAGCTGTTTTACCCAGCGATATTCGCCATGATTCCCCCCGGGTCATAGCCTATGTCGAAGTAGATAACGAAGGCTCCTCAAGATTCTCTCGATGCATTGAAGGAGGAACGGGATTTAGCAGCAGCACGATCTGCAATCTATCAGCAAGACCTGCGTCGCTATCACAGCCGTTAGGTTCGCAGCCGTACTTTCCAAGAGGGCGACTTAGTACTCCGTCTGATTCAGGAACAGACGGGTATGCACAAGCTTTCCCCTCCCTGGGAAGGGTCTTTTGTCATCAGCAAGAATCTCAACAACGGTTCATATTACCTGACGGGTATATGTGAGCACAATAAATCACGTACGTCGGAGGAGGAGACCAACATGCCTTGGAACATCGCTCATCTCCGTCCTTATTTCACTTAGAGCCTCTGGCTCAAGTTGCTTGTCCATACCTTTGTATATATTATGATCAATAAACATAAGCCGGCACCCTCGAAACTCGGGGCCTCTGTCGTTTCATCTTAAATATTTTGCATGAGTCTTTTTGTTTTTGATCATTGGTCACTTGGGGGTTTTCGACTCACCGAGTTTAGCTATCTCACCCTCTTGACCCGGCAATTAACGCCACATTATCTTGGTTAAACCTGCCTGTCTGCTTGATGCTACTCCGATTAGGTGACCCGGTGTACTCTTGACAAGTCAATCATCTCTATGACCCTGAACTTGTCTTGGTTAAAACATCGGATGTCACGTGAGAGCCGGCTTACAGAGAGCGAGGATAAACCATGGGCTATCACGCCAGCTTCATTGAAGCAAGACTCGAGCCTCAAAAGCCGGTCTATATTGTTGTGCCTCGAAAGCCGACTTAACATTGATATCTATTCATGATTTCTGTTCAATTTTTACAGGGGTTATCTTTGTTTTCCCTTTGGCCATGAGCTGCCGGGTCAAACAAACATCCTAAACATGATCGGTTCATGCTGGTTCATACAAACATGACCCGCCATTCTGATACTCAACGAAGCATCGTTTCTTCAAACGGAGATCTGGCGGGTTAATATACAATCACACCAGTTCAGCTGTTTCATCCAACATGCTGCAAAATTTTCAAGTGCGCGAAGGCACAACAGAGCACCTAAGTGTTTCAACTATCCTATTACAAGGCCACAGCCGGGCTCAATAAAGTCAAAGTTCTTTGGCGCTCTACTCCTGGTCACCAGTTTCAGCGCCCTCCGGGTTATCAGCTCCCGGGTTAGCTCCCTCCTGCTGTTTCTTGGCGGCTTGAGTTTCCGGGCCACCCTGCTCTGACTCTGCTTTTTCTTTTATCTGAAGATTTTCGAAGTCCCAGTCAAGGGTGGTCAAAGCTTGGAACTCGGCGTCCTCTCCTATTATAATCGATGGATCAACATCAGGAGCAAAGATGTGCTTACGCCTTGCTGGAGTCAGGTTGACTGGCTCGAAGATTGGCGGTGTAACCTGTTGGTTCCCTTCAGTATAAGCCGCCTGGTACCTCTTCAAATCCACCTCTTCAACAATCTGACTCGCCACGACACGAGTTTCTTTCATACAGCGGGAATAGTCAGCCGACGTGAATTCCTTGCTGTCCGGCTTAAGTTTCGGAAACCCGCCAGCAAGCTCAGACATGTCCATATCCGGCACATACGCCTTGGCTCGGCCCAGGGCTAGCATGCTGGTTGATCGGGCGGCTGATTTCTTTAACTCCTCGATGTACTTCGGCACGGTGGAAAGTTGATTCAACACGTCTTTGATATATTTTGGCGGCTCTTTATGTCTCATTACTGACATAATTGTGAACAAGCTCCCTGCATAGAGTTGCTCAAGCAAGGTGTACATCGCTTTCAGCTTGACCAGCGGCTCTTGACCAAGATTCACGATCCGGTTCCCTACAATTTTTGTCCAAGTATGGATCAGTTACGGATTGCAGTTCGCAGGCGAGTTAACAGTACCAAATATGAATCAACTACAAGTGGCGTATCCCTTACCAAAGATGGCCTGGGTCATGTGATTGATGTGATGCTTTAACCCGGCCAACTCATCAGAAAGGGGCTTGAGTTTGTTTTCTGCTTCTTCAGCACGTTTCAATAGCAAGGTTCTCTCTTTCTCATGAGTAGCCGTCAATACTCTCAATTTTTCGGCGGTCGTCGATGCTGATTCTTCTAGAGACGCGGCTGCTGACTCGGCATCAGCTCGAAGCTTCTTCTCTGCCTTAAGTTGCTCTTGCAAGCCGGCCGCTCTGGACTCAGCATCATTCAGCAGATCATGTCATAACCAGGTCACATCAGTACAATGAGCCTACAAAATTGGCGACTTTGGTGTTTGGCGACTCTGATACAATCACGCCTTTCTAAACTGAAGTCCCAAGCAGTTGCTAGCAATCTACATGGCACTTGGGGGCTAATGCAAGTTCATTTTTCTTTTACATATATGAAGGGAAAGCTCCAACTCATCTCACTACAATGAGTCCACCCTTGGCGGCTATCACAGTCAATTTTCTTCTACATACTAAATCAATATTATGAAGACCCAGTTATTTCACAGATACCAGCCGGCCCTTGGAGGCTATACATCCTTTTGCTCTCTAAATTGTTGAAGACCCGGCTGTTTCACAGATACAAGCCGGCCCTTGGGGGCTACACATCCTTTTGCTCTCTAAATTGTTGAAGATCCGGCTGTTTCACAGAAGCAAGCCGGCCCTTGGGGGCTACATGTCACTTCAGTTTAAAAGACGAAGTTTAAGCATCTGCTCGTTATATGCATAACAACCCGGTCCTTGGGGGCTATGGTTCAAGGGAAAAAGAAGGAAAGCGTATCTGAAGTCTTTCACACAATCATGTCTGCTAATGTCTAAGACTTGGCGGCTACATATGATATATAAAGTGTAGACAAGAGATGTTTTCTTACCTCGTATTTTCTCTTCAGCATGTTAACCATGCTGGCTTCCATATCCCGGCTTGTGGATAGCCGAGTCAAGTACGCCTCATGAAGGTCAGCAGCGCTAAGTTCTTCAAGGCTTGGGAGTGCATGTTTCGCCAAAGTGGTTGAAGGCTCTGGAGTTTTAAAAGATGCTCCTATGATGGTGACCTTGTCGGTAGCTTGGGGAGACGACACCACTACATTTTCCGCCGCCTTTGTTGGGCTCGAAGCATGGTCAGGACTAGGCGGGTTGACGTCTCCCACCTCGTTCGTCGCACAGGTTTGAGTGTCCACCTTTCCAGTTGATGGCAGCTTATTCTACGGCGGCGGCTCAACAATCTCGTCAGCCTGGTCCTTTTCAGTGTCAACTTGACCTTCAGGGGACACCAACTCTGGAGTTTTGGATCGGGTTTCCCTAAGGATGAGGGTAATTCGCCAATCTTCCTTTTCTTGGCCTTGGCCCTGCGAAAGCACAAGCAGATTCAGATAAATAATACAACAGATATAACAAAGCATGACTCATCGAAAAGCTCTTACCCTGGTTTGATGACCATGGGTGGCAATTGAGTGGCAGATGAGTCGCCAGATGATGGTGGCGACTCCTGATAATCCAAATCAGACGGGTTACGTGGTTTTTTAAAAAGACCGGCAAGCGGGTGAGATGGAGTTGGACTATGAGGCACCTCATTTCGACGCTTGCGGGGGTTTGGTGAGTCAGATAAGCCGCCCAAAAGTTCTCCAGAGCCACTTCGCGTCTGGCGCCTTATTGATTCGGCATGCTGTGATTTCTTTAAAGAAAAATTTAGGTCTAAGTAAGCAAGTGGATGAGAAAAGGGCACTTTCCTCACAGTTTTCTTAGCTTTTGGGGAACAAAGGTATCCGAGTCGGAAGAGATAGAAATTACCTCAACGTCATCAGCCCGGCTAATATCAATATCGACCTGGGAATAAGAGGCATCAGCAAGTTCAATAAAAAGACAGCGAAGGGAGTCAAGTTCTACCTTTGATTCATTATCAGCCAAAGGCGACTGGCCCCTAGCTGCCGTCTCATGTTCAGCGGCCGGCTTATGCTTTTTCCGAGCCGGCCCAGCTTTGGATTTGGCAATTGCCTTCTTCGCTTTCTTGTTCCAGAATGAAGAATTAAGCTGCAGTTTAACGAGATTAACAAGAAAGCTTAAGTTATGGATTGATAAGTCGGATAAAACTAATTACAAAGAATGCTTACTGGAGGAGCTTGATTGCGGGCATAGAACGGTTTCAGTCCGGTCTTGTTGCATATTTCTTGAGGTTCCCCGAGTAGCTTCTTCGTAGCCTTATTTATATCATCATCTGACATATCATTGCGACTGAACCATTGTGGATCGGTTGATTCGCCAGAATAATTACACATTAAGTCATCTCGGCGGCTTAAGGGCAGGATCTTAAAGGTAAGCCAGCATCGGGTCAAGTCAACACCAGTCAGACCGTTGGCTATTAAAGCTCTCAACCTTGGATATACGTGGGCAACTTGGGCACGTTCTTCTTGAGGAGCCCAGCCGGGAAGTTCAAAGGTTGGGGGAAGGCGTTTAGGCCTATAACTCGGCAGAGGGTTTTCATCAGCTGGAGTTGTGTTCTTGCAGTAGAACCACATTTTGTTCCAACCTTTAGGGTGACTCGGCAGAGCAGCTAAAGGAAAGGGAACATCTCTTCGTCTTTGAATTGAGACCCCGCCAAGTTCTAGGCAGGGGCCATCAGCGCATTCAGTTTGACGGTTGAGATAGAAGAACTCTCTGAAGAGAGGAACGATGGGTTCTATTTGCAGATATACCTCACACAAGACTTGAAATTGGCACAAGTTGGATACAGAGTTTGGACCGATATCTTGAGGATGAAGGTTGAAGAAGTGTAGAACATTTCGGAAGAATTTTGACCTGGGTGGAAAGAAACCTCTGAGGAGATGGTCTGTAAAGATCACGACTTCCCCTTCGCGGGGATGTGGGATGTTTTCTGCTGCTTGAGGGGCTCGATAGCCACTTATTTCCTGAGCCGGCAGGAAGCCTTGCTCTTTATAATCGTTCAGTACAAGGTCAGAGACTTGAGAACACACCCAGTTGCAGACTGTGGTCTTCGCCATAGCAAGTTGCCTAAATATGAACGAGGAAATGCAAAAACGTAAATGGCAGGATTACTCATGTTCATGATAAGCTCACATCATATGATCAAAGGTACAGGGGCGAGTCACCATGTTCAGTAAGTCGCCAAGAGTGGATTATCAGATTGGGCGGATCATAATAAGTGGACATGAGTCGCCAAGAGTAAGGGCGGCTCATCCTAAGACCAAGGTTCTTGGATTTATCCTAAGTGTTGCAGAAACAAGTTCGAACATGAACGACTACTATTATGGATCTACAAAATACGCGAAAAAGGAAAATATTTGCTATTCTTAACTCATACAGTGGAAGCGCGGCTTGATTTATTCGCAGAATCTAATGAAGATCAGAAGTTCCTAGATGCAAAAATGGTACTACAGCAAACATCGGAGTATTTCTACAACAAGCTCATTGGCATCTAGATCTAAAAACAGCAACAATGGGATAGACTGATGAACACCGATGAACTAGGTCAATGGATGTATGACTGCTACAGATCTAGGAGGCAATGAGGTGTACCTGGATGCGGTGAGAGGCTCTGAGATGATCCTGAGCAGCCTCGACGATGGCGCGTACGAAGAAGAAAGCGCGGTTGAGGTCGCCGGCGCGCGTTGGGGTCGTACAGCGGCGGAGCTCCTGACACTGGTAGGCGCGTCGCGAGGAAGAAGAAGAAGCGGGGCGGATGAAGCGGTAAAATGAAAACGGAAACCCCCTCGGGCATATTTATAAAAAAAGAAGAAGGGGAAGCGGCAGGTGCGAAAACAGAGGAGCGCAGTAACTTTTGTGAGTGGATGACACCTCGATTTTCGGGCCTGACAGATATACTCAAAAGATTCGCTATGATGTGGCGCCTGAACCCCGCGATTTCCGGAAGATGATGTCATGATACCGAATTAGAAATGTTAAGTTACCAGTGCTTTATGAGCCGGCGAACCCGCGCGACTCGGCCATGGAATGAACCTAGATGATGAAAGGAAGGATAACCCGGCAGTGTGGTTTCTGGAGATTGATGCGAATAAATTCACCTCAGTCTAGGGGCTAATGTCGGGGATATAAACCGCCGGCGTAACCCACCCGTTCAGGGCCGGGTTACCGAGTGGCGGGTTACAGGATAAAGGACGCAACATTCAAAGAACAGGAGGTCCATCTGGCGACTCATAGAGCAGGCCGGGTTAGGGCCCAATACTTGAGGCGGCGGCTTATCCAAGGACGTGATATGTTTTCCTTTCTTGAGGAGGACGATGCGTAGGAAATAGACTAGATCACGGGTCATGTTACGACCCGGACTCTGTTGTGAACCCAGGGCCTCGACCTGTATATAAAGGGGAGCCCCTGAGGCGGAAAAGGGCAAGTTACAAGCTCTCGAGTACTAGGTTAGCCAAGTCACACCCTTGTAATCGAGATCATCATCATCAATACAACCAAAGCAGGACGTAGGCCTTTATCTCCACCGCGAGGGGCCGAACCTGGGTAAACCCTTGTCTCTCGATTCCGATCAACCCCATTTTTCTTTTGTAGTGCATGTCGCGGTTATCTCCATCTTGCATTGCATTGCAAACACGTGGGTCTTTGGTCATTCGTTACAACATGGTCAGCAACACCATATTGCGGTTACCTCCATTTTGCATGGCATTGCAAACACGTGGGCTTCTGGTCACCCGTTGCAATAGGACTATGCGCGGTTACCCATTGCAACATGGACCATGTTGCGTTCACGTCCAACTTGCATTGTTTTTTTTTTGTTGATAACTACATCGGAAACAATTGGCTCAACCGACTAGTCATTGGCACGCGTCAACCACCTACATGACCCTCCGATCAGTGCTTAATAGTGCGAAATACAACAACCTCCTCTACGGCACATGTGTTTGCAACATTAGCCGTGTTGAAAACAGCCGAGCGCAACATAGGCCGTGTTGCGGACCGAGCAGCTGGCCATGGCGTTCCTAGCCGCAGTGGTCCTTCCCGATCTGCAACACACCAACCTCGCCATTACGGTTTGCACGCACCTTAGGACCATCTCCACAGGCACACATAGACTCCATCGTTGTCACCCCCGCTGTCCTCCTTCTTCTCTATTAGGTTTTTAGTTTGCGGTTGGAGAGGAGAAGAGATCAGCTAGTGGGGTCATTGCAGGCCTATGTAGGTAGTAAGGTGAGGGAGGGGAGAGGGTGGCGGCGACCCCAGTGGGAGACAACTGGGTGGGCTGGGCTGCGGGGAGAAGGGCGCAGCGGCGTAGTACAAAGAACAAGAGAAGTAACAAAAATTGCATTCATGACCATAGACCGTCTCTATTTAACAAAGAGAATCAAAATTTCAAGTGACCATGAATGTAATAGGGAAGAACGAGAATCAGGATTCGGAAGATCAGAGTGAAACACCGAACATAATCTTCTTCTTTGGTAGCTATAGCACCACAATTTTATACGGACGGTCAACGTGCTCTTCCTTTTCAAATTAACACTTACGCTTGATATGTTTTATTGAGTAAAGTACTGGAAGTCAAACTAGGCATGAAGTTTTACATATGCTGTTCATTGTATCTGATTGGGACATCGTGTGGCGGGTGCAACACATGCGGTGCATTAATTGTAGGGCTCTGCAACTACAACATGCAGCTCAGCTTATTCGTTGGCAGCAGTTGAAGTTTCAATTTTAACAACGCCCGTGTCAGACCATGGTAAGTAGACTGCAATTCCGGTTTGTTTGGTCATTGGGTCCTGTTACTTGTAGAAGAACAATAGATAGATACAGTACCAAGCTAGCCAGAATCATAGGATGCCGTCAAGACCGTCCACGGGAAATATGAAAATGTTTAAAGTAAATAAAAAACAGATGAAACCTAGGAAAAATCTGCACTTGGATCTTCCAAACTGATATTATACCAGTGCTTCTGCTGCGTGCTTCCAACTAACTTATCGAGCGAAAGTGTCAACGAAATTGGTAAAAATTTGATTCTCTCTTTTATTTCAGATACAACTAAGTAAAAAAATTCCTAAAAGTATCTGAGGAGGTAGATATTAAGTTGTCCTTGATCTAATGCAGCCACCGCCTCCTCTCCATTCTCCAACAAAAACGTTTAGGATTTCTCTGTCTTCCACCGGCGCAATCGCCGGTCCGCCTCGTCTTCGGGTGCCCTTGAGCTATGGAGGCGCGATGAACCCTGGCCCTTGCCGGTGAGAGGGGTCTTGTTCCCATTTTAGGTGTTTTGTTAGTTTTTTAGGGTTTGTGTCCTGCTTAGAAAAACGAGGCGGTGGCGGCTCCCTGACGACGAATAAGGTTCTTCCCGCCTAGACTCCGTTCTGGTGACGCGTCTAGTGTAGCCTGAGGGCGTGTGGAGTTGTGTATCCAACGGATCTTGTGGTATTCTGTCAGCGCTGGTTTTCAGTGGATCTGCTTGAATTGAGTCTTTGTTCATCTTCATTTGTGTGTCCACAGGGTCGGATCGTTTCGATCTATACTTCTCTTCATCGGCGATGGTTTCTGTTCTGGTGCACTAGTCATGTGTGATCTTAGCATGACAACTTCTTGACTATCTACAAGTTTGCCCCGACTACGTTGAGGGAGGGGCGATGATGACTGCGCGCCTTCGACTCACTCCAGTGCTTATAGTCGTCGCTCGGTGGTCCACAGACATAGATGTAATTTTTGTTATTTCTGTGTTATTTGTGCTGTCATGACATGATGAATAGATTAGAAATTTCCTCGCAAACAAAAAAAGAAAAACATTAATCTGTCAATCATCCAATCTATTTGTTTTGGTACAGATAAAAAGAAAAATCTGCTGTCAACCGTGACTCTCAACAATCTTCCATTTCTTATAAGCTAGTACAGTATCAAATTAATGACGAAGTTTCTTTTCGTCACCCCCAACATAACCGAGACTTTAAATTTAAAATTCTTCAGTTGCTCGTGGAAAACTTCCATGTTGGACCCACATGTCAGTCTCTTGTACGCCTAGAATGGACAGAACTGTTTGTACCCCTAGTAGCATTACTTGCGTCAAGTCAAAGGAACTTTCGAATTATTTAGTTGGAGTACTTCGATTAGCTTCTGCGTGCTATATAGATCATACCAAGCCTGTTTCTCCGTGGATCCATCTGAAGCTTCTAATCCAACAAATACACACTCACTTACTATAGTTGCACGCGGTGGCCATTGCTCCAGGTAGTGGTAAGCCCCAATATCGTTGGTGAGTGTCCTAGACTAATAATAGAACAGTTGTATGTCTGCATTGTTCGTCTGCATATATATTAACTTGTCATTTACAGGGTTAAAATTGTTCATATGTAATATTGCATACATTTTTTCCGAGCTACTTTCCAAATGCAATAATCCGTGAATATTTCGTTCTGTTTTCTACAAGGGGCGCGTATGGATACTACTGAACTGGGTCGCGTTCCAAAGCCTGCTTTGTCGTCCTCAAAACTGGAAGCAGCTTCGTCCTCAATACCAGTTGCTCCAGGAGTGAAAGGTATGAATCCAGTCTGAGGATAGTATCTAGCTCGAACGAATATATATCCATTCATACTTGTGAGATCGACAAATCTTTTTTCCTTCCTTTGCTCAGTAGGCGATCCACAAATCGGTCTGGTTCTTGCTGTCCGGCTTACTGTCCGGCTCCTCTGGGCTTCTGCCTTCTTGTTGCTTTCACCTAGTTCAGTCGATGTTATTGAGTCCACTGGAAGTTTCTTGCTACTTATTTGCGCAGTTGTCGTTTTTACATGGACCGTCCTTTGTTGTTGTATGCGTTACACTAGATAGAATTTTCTCTGGCATTTTTTTTTCTTACCGACTTTTGGTAATATTGTAGTATTTATTATACTATGTGTGTCTACATAGTATAGGGGCCAAAAATGTACTTTTCCCCCATCTAAACAGTAATCAACTTAGAACGAGAGAATAATGACTTGAATCGAATAATGAGATAAGGTTTTCGATAGGTTGACTTAAGACAGATCAGGACATAGCTATATTTTTGGAGAAAGGGAGTACTGAACTAGGAATACCCAATATAGAATGTGGTTGTAGACCTTAGGGCATCTCTAGCCGATCTCCTAAATGTTAACGGAGTAAAACCCTTAGTGGAGTATATACACTCCACTAATTTGTTGCCGTTTCTAGCCGATTCCCTAAATTTAACGGAGTAAACTTCAATTTGATCAAGTTCAAAGCAATTTGAACCGAAAGTAGCATGCATTCAAACATAAACATAGATAGTTTTACACAACCGAACATAAAACATAAATTTAAACTAAACTAAGCAACTAAACTACTTTCGGTCAAAGTGGAGGCCGAGCCAATCCTTCCTCGTCAGGTACGGTGTGCCACGAGCCGGGTCCGGGCCGGTGCCGTCGTCGGGGTCATCGGGGAAGACACTCCTTCACTCGTCGACGTTGATCTCCTCGTCCTCGCCGCCGTCCTCGCCGCCTTCGACCTTGTCGTCGAAGGAGAGCACGATAACCTCGCCGCCCTCCGCACCGGCAAAGATCATCCGCTCCGCCTCCACGAGCTCCGGGTGCGGCTGGCGGAGCTCTTCCATGTAGGCCTCGTCGGCGGCCTCGACCTCGAGGCGCTCCCTCGCCTCGCGGTCCTCCCTTGTCATAGCCGAGCTCACCACCCCGGCTCCGCCGGAACGAGGTCGATCGGACGTGTGCCGAAGGGGAAACTGATACGAGCCGCCGTGCCATGGTAGCGGACCTGCCAGCGGTCGTCCTCCATGGCCGCGAGCTCGGCCGTGTGGAAGCTACTGAGCCACCGGCGGGTGTGGGCCTCCCAATCCGTAATCTCGGCAACCCAGGTCCCCCACCGCCGTTGCCGGACCCCGAGGTAGGACCTCGTCGGCGACCGGGCCCGAGGGAGGACAGGGAAGTCCTCGAACCGGTGTAGGGGCGCAGTGGCGGGCGGATCGGGCGACCGGCGACGGCGGCTCGATGAAGAGCCCGCGGAGGACGACCCGTAAGCGTGGCGGCCCAGATCCGCGTTGCGGATCGGCGGCGGGAACCTGCGGCCACCACGTCCGGCCATCGGAGGGGCGGGGGGGGGGCGGGGGCGCGCCGGCGACGATGCGGAGGGAGAAGAGGAGGCGGGAAGAAGAGGCGCCGATTTTACTCGGCTGCGTATGGATGGAGTAAATATACTCAGATTTTTAGGATGGAGTAAAAATTATACTCCACTAAGCCATACAAAGCCGTACAGGGGATCGGCTAGGTCAAACTTAGTGGAGTAAAAAGCCAAATTTACTTCACTAAGTTGGTATAGGGGATCGGTTAGAAATGCTCTTAGTGTTAGGGAATAGGTAGGCTACACTAGTTTAAAATTAAAATTTTGTACCATAGTGATCACGAACCATATGGCTAGACACGTAGTGCAGAGAAGTCAGTTGACGAGCTATGTTGCATGGATATTTGGATACGTATCGGATACGCGATATGGGTATACATACGATACAACAATTTTTTTAAAACTAAAATACGGGGATAGGTTTATATATATGTAATAATTATTAAAAATATTTTAAAATAAGGGGCTTCCAGGTCAAAGCATGCCTCCGTAGGATTACAACCCCCTTCTTTTTTTGTACTTGGTCCACTTTCATCAGTTGGCATTGGAATTTCTCTAGGTTTGCTGCTCTAATCAGTGCATCAGCTCTCTCTCTTGCTCACCTTTAAATTGAACAAGAACATCGACATCACCTTTTGACATGAATTCATGCCCATGTTGGGAATCTTCAAAAGGCGCGCCTTTATTCTTAAGGGGATTTCACGTATCCAAAAGGTATCGCAACAGTATCCCAGGAGTATCAAACATTATTTATTTTTTTAAATCACAAAATCAAGCCCGGATATGTATGGGGGCAGTATCCAGCTGGATACGCGCGCTTTCTGAAGTATCCGCGCAACATAGTTGACGAGGGCTTCATGCGTCCAGGACTCGTACTACATTCTTCTCCTTGTGATTCACTCGAGCTTGAAGTCGTGGTAACCTAGTTCGAAGTTACTGCCGGCGAGCTCGTGGGTCAAGAAGTCGGGGTTCTCAAGTCAAACTTGTGGAGATCGTCCAACTGTCACAGGTGCAACGCCTCCAAGTTGTCCGCATGTATGGGGCATCAAACCCCACGCTAAGAATGCTAGCTCCGGGCAAGCGGCTAGGGCGAGTGGGGATGGTGGTGGCTGCTAGGCTTTCCCAAACATGTGTAACATTGTTGCCTCTCACGTATGCCCGAGCCACCACCCTGCAACCCTTTATATATAGAACTAAGAAGAATATACTCCCAACATCACTATTGTGTGACCCTAGCATGGATCACTATTGAAAACTTTACAATGTATCTTATATGCAACTCCCTTAGCTTCACCATATGGATCAAGCTCAAGGTTATATGTAGACCCAATAAAAATATAATCCCAACATCAATTTTGTGACCATAGCAGAACGTGCCAACTCCTAAATACACACAAAGAGGAAAAAACTTCACAATGTATCTTATATGCTATTCCCTTAGCTTCTCGACATGGATCAAGCTCAAGGCGAGTAGCTGCCATCCTTGTTAGATAGATCAATTTCTCTTTCTCGATCATGTGACTCGCAAATCCTGACTCGGTTAACTCCTTAAACATTAGTAGCATGGCTATAAATTTCTGTTGCGATTAATCAAGGGGTCTAGAGATATCTCTCACACTACTAGAGTAGTATATCATATCTCGGTTGACTATGCCTTAAATCATGCTTCACGACAAACAAGAAAGCCATATTTATAACTTCCCACTTATGGAACAACGCTTGGCAACACCGAAGTAAGTCATTAAATATGTCGAGAACATTTGACTACCCCAAGCCAATGGAGAAAGAATACACACTATATGTCACGAACTGACGACAATATGAATATAATGTTCTCACAATTTTTTATGATGGGTCGTCAATCCAGCTCCGACTTCCCCAACTTGTGCCCATATGTATATTTTTTTAAATTTCTATATCAGTGACTTGTTTAGGGTTATCCAGAAAAATCATGCATGGAACGAGATAACACATTATCCAGAAAAATCATGAACATAATGAAGTACAATCATCACCATGATGGCCTCTATGGCTTATTTCTAACATTCTTCCACTTGCACTAGGTTAATCATGTAAGTACTAATATCTAAAACTCGTGTGTGCATCACCTACTTCTGCTGTGAGAATGGTTTTGTCAACAGATCAGTAACATTTAGATCCATGTTAACTTTGCATATTTTCGTATCTCCTCTCCCTAGATTTCTTGTATAAGATGAAAATGCACCCGTCTATGTGTTTCACCTTCTAGTGAGATATCAGCTCCTTGGACAAGGCAATAGCTCCAATGTTGTCACAATAGATATTCAACGGGCTCAAGGATCTGAAAACCACACCAAGTTCGGAAATAAACTGCCAAATAGCTCCCTTTGTGGTTCTGAATCTACAAGATACTCATTGAATAGATCAAGATGTCAACTATTAGGGAGTAAATATGCAGCTTGCACAAACATAAACAAATTGTGGTGTTTTCTAGCAAGGTAGTAGGTCAGTCCTAGCATAGATAGTTATCTGGCATACACTTAGGTAAGTAACTCAAGTAGGAAACACATAATGCAAAATTCTAATCATACAACTAAGATACAAGCAGGCAACGCAGGCAGACAACAAAACTGAGACAAGCCTAAGTGATGCAATGGAGTCTCCAATGAGTAACTTTCGTGCAGAGCAAACCTGTGAGAGGTGAATAGCACATGACATATTCTAACTAACTTAGGAAGCAAGTAATCCATACAATCATAAAGCAATGAGTAATTTTAACATGGTCACTCTAACCCCCTCTTTTCACATGGGAGGTAAGAAGGTAAGAGTTACCCAGAACCACTAGGTAATGAAACCAATGGCCCAGATCTATTATATACTCTTACCTCTCATCTGAAAAGAGGGGGTAAGAGGGACCATGTTAAAAAACCCAAAGCAATACACAAAGCAAGACAAGCAATTCCAATTGAAGAAAGTAATGGAGGCAAGGGTTTTTTCACCAAATTTTCCACTTCTTTCAAAGTGGTACCTGTCCATTAGGAAAGCCACTGAAACAAGATGGCTGACATCGAAACATGCTCTTTCCCTGAGTACCTTGGTAGGAACTCACTCTCTGGAGTGGCAGTCCTTTTGCTTTGAAGTAGGCCGACTCCATGCCCCCACAAAGTCATGAAGGCAACCAAACTCAACCTAGTTGCTCTTCAGTCACACCTATTCCTGTCTAGGAGCAGACGCTCCAAGAGCATCAAGATCACACCTTCGCTCTCTTGGAGGAATGAGTGCCTTGAACACATATGCTCAAATTCACTCAAAGACTAGTGACTTTTCTCTTCCACACAAGTGGAAGAGCTCGGGACTCTTGGTCGAGCAGAAAAGCTTTGAACAATGGAGTGGTATTTTAGGGAATGAACAACGGAGTGTTTAGGTTGGGTAAGGCTTAAGGAAGCACGTCCGGTTTGGTCTTCTATTTATAGAGGTCCTAGATTCTGACCAGTACACACATGCCATGTCATATAAGTGAGCCACCTAGATCAACTACCTGAGGTTCGGTTGATCTGACACGCAACTATAACAAATGCCAGAGTGACCTAGATATCTACCTGAATCATCCACTGATGACTCCACTAGAACCCTAACTATCTGAAAGACAACCCTGGTCGACACATGACATGCCCTCAGTATAAACTAATATCAATGGTACGTAGTGAGGCGTCGAACAGTCACTAGCACACGTTGGATTGACGGTTGTAGCGGTAACACATCTAGACGTTTCTATTTCCCCATCGAATTTTACAAATACAAGCTTGGTGAACATGATACTCATGTTTGTAATGTGTATAGTATAGACTTATTGTAGCATCATAAACTAAAATCCACATCATTCACAATATTCGTAGATTGGCAACTCTAACAAC
Source organism: Elymus sibiricus (assembly GCA_039707655.1). Taxonomy (NCBI): domain Eukaryota; kingdom Viridiplantae; phylum Streptophyta; class Magnoliopsida; order Poales; family Poaceae; genus Elymus; species Elymus sibiricus. Next base: position 3,721,749 of record CM077665.1, read on the forward strand.
TTTAAATGAAGAGGTCATTCAAAATCAAATTCTAGTAGTTAAAGAAAGAATTGCACCCAAGTTCACCAATTAGCATCATTGATTCTTTTGAAACTAAAACTTTAATTTTGGTCTTTTGTTCCCTGTTAATATTGAATGATTCTTCTTACATTTAATTGAATCCTTGGGTTTGTTCATTCTTTTTAAAGGACCATGGAAATAAGTAAATAATCTTCGGTTAACCACTAGATCATAACTTCTATTTTTGCGGGGAGACACTAGATCATAACTTACATCAAAGTGAAATCCTAAGTAATAGAAGACATGACCTGTTAGCAACTAAAACAAATTAACAGGAGTTGCTACTCTAGAAAATTTTAATAACAAGGATCAAAACATGATATAAAACACTCTAGCCTGACCATGAGCTGTCATAGGCAAACACATTCGGCTACTGAACGATTCTCTGCCACTCTCGATTAGGACTCAATAACGTGGCATTAATTTATGGGACTAGCAGACCCCTGAGCCACTGAAGTAACACAGTAACTAGCCTAGTCGGTGTCGGGGTTAGGATATGTCTTTTATTTTGCGAAAAGGCCTAAGTCCATATATTAATTATAGTAAGTTTTTACAAACACAACCCAAAAAAAATTACAGCTAATTATTCAGGTGTGCCGATTTTTTTCAACGTAGTCATAGCAACCATAATAACGCAGATGCTCCTATCCGGTCTGCTTCCACTTTCTTCTTTCTCCCTCGGCTTCTATAACCAGTGCTGTCGGGAAATCCATGCACCCACGGAACGGAGCCTGCCGTGCCTCATGTTCGTCCAGGGTGTTCAGGATTCCCGAGGGCACGTGACAGCACGTCCTTCTCTCTGTCAGGATGGAACCTCCCTTCCCGCACGTCCTTGATTGCTTCCTGAATCTTTGTGACGGGTGTTTCAAATTGTTCTTTCGTGTAAACACACTTTCCTGTTTCTGGGTCCAAAGTTCCCCCATGCCCGAAGAACCAAGTCCTTACCCGTTCGGGCCAATTCAATGTCGCTGGATGGATCCCTTTAGCAAGTAGGTCATTCTCAGCTTTGTCCCACGTAGTCCGGGCAACCTTGTAGCCACCTGACCCCGTAACATGGTGATACTGCTTCTTTGAAGCATTTAGCTTATTTGTCTGTGACCTGTTCTTAGCTTTCTCTGATTTCTTGTACGCCACAAATGCGGGCCAGTGATCTTTTATCTTCGCATATTGACCGGTGAATTCTGGAGTCTCGTCTTTCTCGACAAACTATTCGTTCAATCTTTTCTTCTAGTTCTTGAATTGTTCTGCCATCTTCTTAAGAGCCCATATTTTGACTTTTCGCTATATAACTGGGTTATTTGGATCCTCCTCTGGCGGTAGGCTGAAATTTATCATGAGCAAGTTCCAAAGCTGATCTTTGCATCTATCGTCGACATAAGAAACTCCATCGTCCTTCTTCTTATTCCATTCTTGGATGCTGATCGGGATGCTGTCCCTAACAACAACTCCGCACTGATGTATAAATCGGTCTTGGGTCCACTTGGTAACAGTCGGTTTGCCATCTGGATCGACTTCTTCGATCGTGAACCTTTCATTCTCGCCCAACCTTTTCTTCGGGCCTCGTCTCCTTATAGAAGTTTGGCTCGATCCGGAGGGCTAAAAGAAGAAAGAAGTGTTAATATATGTACATACAAAACAATTAATGCATCTAGTCAGCAGAGGCTTAATTAATATATATACCTCGCCGGACTTTGCAACAGTTAAGGCTCCAACACTGGCGGAGCCGTCATCTTCTCTTCCCTCACCATCGGAGTCGCTAAGAAACTGTGAGGTCATGATATCATCATCTCCCTCTCGGATTATTTCCTCCAACGCCTTTTCTTGTTCTAAGGCTCTGTCGTGTTCCATAGTTTCTGCAAATATTACAACATGGCAATATACAACCATGAGAGATGGATTAGTGGCAAACCATGAGAGAAAATTTGTAAGTGATTGCTAAACTTTCGGGAGAGGATACTTTGCGGACCGCCTCTCTCATGCCTGTCTGACATGCAAATCAGGTTTTCATATGCCTCAAAATCAAAGTTATCGGGGTTATGTTTTAACGACCCCCCCTCTCATGTCGAAGTTACGACGATATTTGTACAAGATGAATACAAGATTTATACACAAGATGAATACAAGATTTATACACAAGATGAATACACAACTCAACAAATGAACCAACCATCATCCTCTGAACAAAACTCAACATACGACAAATGGACACCTTTTGTGGAACAGCGGAGGGACGATCAGGGACCAACTCCACGGAGATGCAACCCCACAACCTGTAATTCCACCGAGTGAAAAAAAATTTAGGCAAACCCAAGTATGCCACTGGATAGAATGGAAGATTTTAGTTGAAAGGGACCTATACGGATCATGGCAAACGGATGCACGGAACTCAAATGGTGATCAAAGCAATATGCAATTCAAATCTGTCCATTATAGCTAGATACCAATTTGAATGCAAGATTTGAACATGCTACAGAATTTCTACATGGCAACAAATGGCATGACATGAATGTACATGTAACACATGGCAAAACATGCTTACTGAACTAATTCAAATGACCCCTAGATGAATGGAAATCATCATGACAAGTTGACAAGTATTAACAGATTTTCAGACTTAGTGATATTTGCATGGCATGGCAGAAATGAATAGATAACAAGTTTACAAGCTTGTAGCACTCACTATAGGTCCTAACATGGCATGAACTAAAATGTACCAGCAAGATGACATAAAAATGCTCCTACTTCATGTTCAAAGATTGCCCAAAAGATGCTTGCATTAAAACATACAAAAAAGACAAAATGAACTCTAATGCAAAAAATTTGTTCTTTGATTTGCAAATGAGCTATATTCTCCCCAATTCTTTTGCACCCACAAAAATTACTCCATCTATTTGACAGTACCCACAACCCATTCCACCAAAAACATCTGGTTCCATAGTTCAAATTTTTCAAATTTCATTCAGTTCAAATTTGGACCAGATTCAAACTCCATGGTCAAAGCCCAATTTAAATTGCTCCAAAAATTCTGAACTTTGGCAGACTCTCTTTTGTGCATCAACACCTCACCACAAAAATTCTCAAAAATTCCTAAAATTCCTAGAGCCCTCTGGCATTTCATCATACACTTGATGTGCACTGTAAAAAAATTCAGAAAAAATTCATGGGAAGGGGGGAGCTCACTGGGGGCGGCGCGTGATGGAGTTGAAGGGCCGGCGACGAGGGGAGTGGGCTCGGTGGCGGCGATGGCGAGGAGGTCCGGTGACGAGGAGTGGCTCAGGGGTGGTGATGCTCGGGGCAGGGCGCGGCGAGGGCGTCGGGGCAGGGCTCGGCGACGGCGGCATCGAGGTAGGGCGCGACGAGGGCGTCGGCGAGGGGGGGACGGCTCGGAGGCGACGGCAATCTCCGGCGCAGCAGCCTGGCGGCGTCGTGTTGTGGTTCAGCATCGGGGGAGAGAATGGGAGAAAAAATCGTAAGTGCTGCTTATATACCCAACCCTTTAGTCCCGGTTGGTGTCTCCAACCGGGACTAAAGGAGCCACCAACCGGGACTAAAGGTGAATTTCACCAGCCCAAAGGGCGGGAAACCCAACCCTTTAATCCCGGTTAGTGGCTCGGACCGGGACTAAAGGGGGCCTTTAGTCCTGGTTGGAGCGGCATAGCTGTGTGGTGAAAGTTTAGTCCCACCTCGCCAAGCGAGAGGAGATCGCACCGGTTTATATACGCGGCTGCGATCTCTCTCCCAAGCTCCTCTCTAAAGCAGGCTGTTAATTACCTAACCTCTGCCCTTTTGGGCGGGGCCTGCATCCTGGCCCATATATTGTTGGGTTTCTAGTCGTATGCAGGCCATGGGCCTAGTAGGCGGGCATTTTTTTATTTTTATTTTTTTATTTTTTGCATATGTTATGTCAATTTTTTGACCTTCTTCAAATCACATACTAATTTTTATACATACTCACTTATGTGTAATACACATGATTATCATATAATTTCAAAAAAAAATATGAAATTCTAAAAAATGCAAAAACTTTCATATTCTTTCTGTGTTAATGACAGAGATCATGCCTATTTTTGGTTTTAATTCTAAAGTTTTCTTTTAAACAGATGCATACATGCCTAGTTTTCATTTAATTCTTTTTGCTATTAAAGTTTTTAACAAAAAATACTTTATGAAAATTTTAGTTGCATAAATTTTATATAATTTTAAGTTAATATTATTTTGATCATAACTAGAGTTTTATAACAGATTTTTAGTTGATTCTTTTTGCTATTGAAGAATATTGATAATCTTCATCATTTAACAGGATGTTTGGGTCAATGTTCACTGTGAAGGAAGGAGTTTCATGAAACTTTTCATAATCTTCTAACATGTCTTTCTTGTCCTCTAGTCCCATACCAAAAGTCCCCTCGGCTTGACTGACATGACAACACCTCCAGCGATTAATTTCTCTCCCATGACTAATTAATTTACTGGGAGCAACCAACTGAGCAGGTGAACTCGTCTTCCTCAGCTACTCTGCTGCTCTATAAAGATCTCCACCTGGTGCTCCAACCCACCCATTTTCTCGCTGCAATCTACAATACTTGCTCAAGGCCTGAAGCTAAGCGACGTGCAGGTGAGCATTGCGCCTCTCCCCAGTATAGCCATCAGTTAGTGACAAATAGTTCTATCAAGTTATTTTTCATAGGTACCATTGCCGCAACATTTCGCATTGAAGGGCCAGCATCAGGTTTGTCAATATGTTTTATGTTATGGAAATTTTAATTTTCTGCATATGTTATGTCTTTTTATTTTTTATGTTATTTTTTTGTTATGGCAATTTTAATTTTTTGCATATGTTATGTTTTTTTAATTTTTATGTTATTTTTTGCATATGTTATGTCAATTTTATTTTTATTTTTTATGTTATTTTTTGCATATGTTATGACAATTTTATTTTTATTTTTTATGTTATTTTTTGCATATGTTATGTCAATTTTATAGAGAGGAGCGGGCTTGAGGTAAAGTCGAAGGTATGTACCTCATTTTTATATAATTTTAAGTTAATATTATTTTGATCATAACTAGAGTTTTATAAAAGCATTTTAGTTGATTCTTTTTGCTATTGAAGAATATTATAGTTTTGTTTTGGTTGGTCATACCTAGAATTTTATATAACTTTATTCTTTGACACATCAGGTTGTGGTTTGTCAATATGTTTTTGAAAAAATTGAGCAACCAACCGGTGCTCAGAAGACATTCATATTTTGTTTGGACATAATTGCATTGATTAACTCCTCTGTATAATTAAAATACTAAAAGGATAGGAATAATTGAAATTTCATAACTTAATAAAAAATTATTATAAAATCATGTTTCAAATGCCAAAATGCCCTAGTTAGCTCTTACAAAGATTCCCTCCGGTTTGTCCGAAGTGGCACTTTTCAGCTATAAGTCCAGAAACTCACACTAGAGAGAAAGTGATGGCGGTGAAGTCGGTCACATCCCAGAGTGGGATCTTGGGGTATAAAACTATTTCTTCGCATGTGTCCCTTGCATATTGTGCCGTAACCCTGGATAATCTTCATCATTTAACAGGATACTTAGGTCAGTCTTCACTCTGAAGGGAGAAATTTCTTGAAACTTTTCATAATCTTCTGACATGTCTGTCTTGTCCTCCACTCCCACGATGTTTCTTTTCCCTGAAAGAACTATGTGGCGCTTTGGCTCATCGTATGATGTATTCGCTTCCTTATCTTTTCTTTTTCTCGGTTTGGTAGACATGTCCTTCACATAGAAAACCTGCGCCACATCATTGGCTAGGACGAATGGCTCGTGTGTGTACCCAAGATTGTTGAGATCCACTGTTGTCATTCCGTACTGCGGGTCTACCTGTACCCCGCCTCCTGACAGATTGACCCATTTGCTGCATCAAAGCGGACACCACTGTTTTGGTTGGTGCTCTTTTTATCTTGGGAGGTCGTGTAAAATCTATTCCCATTTATCTCGTACCCTTGGAAAGTCAATACAGTCAAAGATGGTGTCCTGGCCAACAAGTACAGCTCATCTCCAACAGTGGTGTTACCCATGAGATGTGTTTGCAACCAACCGCCGAAAGTCCCCATGTGTTCACGTGTAATCCAGTCGTCAGACTGCTCCGGGTGTTTGGAGCATGGAATATTCTTGTGTTCATTGATATACGGGGCCACCAAGGTAGAATTCTGTAGAACTGTGTAGTGTGCTTGTGCCCAAGAATTCCCGTCCCTACATATTATTGAGTTCGGTCCTAGCGTGCCTTTTCCACCCAGTCTCCCCTCATGCCGCGATTCAGGAACACCAATCGGCTTAAGGTCAGGAATAAAGTTAACACAAAACTCAATGACCTCCTCTGTTTCATGGCCCGTGGACATGCTTCCTTCTGGCCTAGCACGGTTACGAACATATTTCTTTAAGACTTTCATGAACCTCTCAAAGGGGAACATATTGTGTAGAAATACAAGACCCAGAATTGCAATCTCGTCGACTAGGTGAACTAGGATGTGCGTCATAATATTGAAGAAGGACGGTGGGAACACCAACTCGAAACTGACAAGACATTGGACCAAATCATTCTGTAACCTTGGTAGGATTTCTGGATCGATTACCTTGTGAGAAATTGCATTGAGGAATGCACATAGCTTCACAATGGCTAATCGAACATTTTCTGCTAGAAGCCCCCTCAATGCAAACGGAAGCAGTTGCGTCATAATCACGTGGCAGTCATGAGACTTTAGGTTCTGGAATTTTTTCTCTGCCATATTTATTATTCCCTTTATATTCCACGAGAAGCCAGACGGGACCTTGATACTGAGAACGCATTCAAAAAATATTTCCTTCTCGCTTTGGTAAGAGCGTAGCTGGCAGGACCTTCATACTGCTTTGGATGCATGCCGTCTTTTTCGTTCATACGTTGCTGGTCCTCCCGTGCCTCCGGTGTATCTTTGGTCTTCCCATACATGCCCAAGAAGCCTAGCAGGTTCACGCAAAGATTCTTCGTCATGTGCATCACGTCGATTGCAGAGCGGACCTCTAGGTCTTTCCAATAGGGTAGGTCCCAAAATATAGATTTCTTCTTCCACATGGGTGCGTGTCCGTCAGCGTCATTCGGAACAGATTGTCCGCCAGGACCCATTCCAAAGATTACTTGTAAATCCTTGACCATATCAAGTATATCATCACCAGTACGGAGGATAGGCTTCTTCCGGTGATATACCTTACATTTGAAATGCTTGCATTTCTTTCTTAAGGCATGCTTGGTCGGAAGAAATCGACGATGTCCCAGGTACACATTCTGTTGGGGAATGTTGCATGGGAAACAAAAATTTTCCTACGCGCACGCAAGATCTATCCATGGTGATGAGCATCTACGAGAGGGAGAGTGAATCTACATACCCTTGTAGATCGCTAAGCGGAAGCGTTAAGAAACGCGGTTGATGTAGTCGAACAATCCTTCGAGCTCCACCGATCGAGTACCGAACGTACGGCACCTCCGAGTTCTACACACGTACAGCTCGGTGACGTCCCTCGCCTTCTTGATCCAGCAAGATGTCGAGGAAGTAGATGAGTTCCGTCAGCACGACGGCGTGGCGACGGTGATGGTGAAGTGATTCCGGCAGGGCTTCGCCTAAGCTCTCCGAAAATATGACCGAGGTGGAAAACGGAGATCGGGGCACCGCACACGGCTATGGGACAATTGTGTGTCTCCAAGGGGTGCCCCTCCTCCGTATATAAAGGAGGGAGGAGGAGGAGGCCAATCCTACTCCTAGTAGGAGTCCACCAAGAGGGGAAGGAAGAGGGGAAGAGGGAGAAGGAAAGAGGGGTGTTGCGCCCCCCCAACCCCTTGTCCAATTCGGACCAGCAAGGGGAGGGGCGCAGCAGCCCTTGTGGCCTGCTCCTCTATTTCCCGTATGGCCCAATAAGGCCCATAACTTCCCCGGGGGGGTTCGGAACCCCTCCGGCACTCGGGAAAATACTCGGATCACTTGGAACCTTTCCGATATCCGAATACCACCTTCCAATATATCGATCTTTACCTCTCGGACATTCCGAGACTCCTCGTCATGTCCGTGATCTCATCCGGGACTCCGAACTACCTTCGGTCACTCATCACATAACTCATATAATACTATATCATCATCGAACCTTAAGTGTGCGGACCCTACGGGTTCGGGAATGACGTAGACATGACCGAGATGACTCTCCGGTCAATAACCAACAGCGGGACCTGGATGCCCATATTGGTTCCTACATATTTCACGAAGATCTTTATCGGTGAACCTCGATGTCAAGGGTTCAATTAACCCCGTATGCTGTTCCCTTTGTCCTTCGGTATGTTACTTGCCCGAGATTCGATCGTCGGTATCTCTATACCTAGTTCAATCTCGTTACCGGCAAGTCTCTTTACTCGTTCCGTAATACAAGATCCTGTGGCTAACTCTTTAGTCACTTTGCTTGCAAGGCTCATTGTGATGTTGTATTACCGAGTGGGCCCTGAGATACCTCTCCGTCACACGGAGTAACAAATCCCAGTCTTGATCCATGCCAACCCAACAGACACCTTTGGAGATACCCGTAGAGCACCTTTATAGTCACCCAGTTACGTTGCGACGTTTGATACACACAAGGTATTCCTCCGGTGTCAGTGAGTTGCATGATATCATGGTCAAAGGAACACATACTTGACATGCAGAAAACAATAGCAATAAACTGACACGATCAAATGCTATGTTTATAGTTTGGGTCTTGTCCATCACATCATTCTCCTAATGATGTGATCCCATTATCAAATGACATCTCATGTCTATGGCTAGGAAACCTTGACCATCTTCGATCAACGAGCTAGTCAACTAGAGGCTTACTAGGGACACAGTGTTGTCTATGTACCCACACATGTATTTGAGTTTCCAATCAATACAATTATAGCATGGATAATAAACGATTATCATGAACAAGGAAATATAATAATAACTACTTTATTATTGCCTCTAGGGCATATTTCCAACAGTCTCCCACTTGCACTAGAGTCAATAATCTAGCTCACATCACTATGTGATTTACATTGTAATGAATCGAACACCCATGCAGTTCTGGTGTTGTTCATGTTTAGCCCTTGGAAGAGGTTTAGTCATCGGATCAGCAACATTCAGATCCGTGTGCACTTTGCAAATATTTATGTCGTCCTCCTTGATGTAATCGCGGATGGAATTGAAACGTCGCTTTATGTGTCTGGTCCTCTTGTGAAACCTGGGTTCCTTGGCTAGAGCAATGGCACCAGTGTTGTCACAGAACAGAGTCATTGGGTTTAGTGCAATAGGCACCACTCCAAGATCTGTCATGAACTCCTTCATCCAGACACCTTCCTTCGCCGCCTCCGAGGCAGCGATATACGCCGCTTCGCATGTAGAATCAGCTACCACGCTTTGCTTGGAACTGCACCAGCTAACCGCACCCCCGTTAAGAATAAATACGTATCCGGTTTGTGACTTAGAGTCATCCGGATCAGTGTCAAAGCTTGCATCGACGTAACCCTTTACGACGAGCTCTTGATCACCTCCATAAACGAGAAACATGTCCTTAGTCCTTTTTAGGTACTTCAGGATATTCTTGACCGCCGTCCAGTGATCCATTCCTGGATCACTTTGAAACCTTCCAACCATACTTATGGCAAGGCTGACATCGGGTCTTGTGCACAGCATTGCATACATGATAGAGCCTATGGCTGAAGCATAGGGGACGACACTCATCTTTTCTCTATCTTCTGCAGTTACTGGGCATTGAGTCTTACTCAACTTCACACCTTGTAAAACAGGCAAGAACCCCTTCTTGGACTGATCCATTTTGAACTTCTTCAAAATCTTATCAAGGTATGTGCTTTGTGAAAGTCCTATTAAGCGTCTTGATCTATCTCTATAGATCTTGATGCCTAATATGAAAGCAGCTTCTCCTAGGTCCTTCATTGAAAAACTCTTGTTCAAATATTCCTTCACGCTTTCCAGCATTTCTATATTGTTTCCAATCAGCAATATGTCATCTACATATAAAATTAGAAACGCTATAGAGCTCCCACTCACTTTCTTGTAAATACAAGCTTCTCCGTAAACTTGTATAAACCCGAACGCTTTGATCACCTCATCAAAGCGAAGATTCCAACTCCGAGATGCTTGCACCAATCCATAAATGGATCGCTGGAGTTTGCAAACTTTGTCAGCATTCTCTGGATCGACAAAACCTTCAGGTTGCATCATATACAACTCTTCCTTAAGAAAACCATTAAGGAACGCTGTTTTGACATCCATCTGCCAAATTTCATAATCGACAAATGCAGCTATTGCTAACATGATTCTGACAGACTTAAGCATCGCTACGGGTGAGAAGGTCTCATCGTAGTCAATTCCTTGAACTTGTGAAAAACCCTTTGCCACAAGTCGAGCTTTATAGACGGTGACATTACCGTCCGCGTCTGTCTTCCTCTTAAAGATCCATTTGTTCTGAATGGCCTTACGCCCTTCAGGTAATACTTCCAAAGTCCACACTTTGTTTTCATACATGGATCCCATCTCGGATTTCATGGCCTCTAACAATTTCTCGGAATCCGGGCCCATCATCGCTTCTCCATAGCTCGTAGGTTCATCGTTGTCCAACAACATGACCTCTAAGACAGGGTTGCCGTACCACTCAGGAGCAGTACGCGTCCTTGTCGACCTACGAGGTTCGATAGCAACTTGATCCGAAGTTTCATGATCATCATCATTAACTTCCTCTTCAACTAAAGTAGGCTCTACAGAAACATCTTTCTGCGCTGCGCTATTCTCTGGTTGAAGTAAAGGTTCAATAACCTCATCAAGTTCTATCTTCCTCCCACTCAATTCTTTCGAGAGAAACTCTTTCTCAAGAAATGTTCCGTTTTTAGCGACAAACACTTTGCCTTCGGATCTGAGATAGAAGGTATACCCAACTGTCTCTTTTGGGTATCCTATGAAGACGCATTTTTCCGCTTTGGGTTCCAGCTTTTCAGGCTGAAGCTTTTTGACATAAGCATCACATCCCCAAACTTTAAGAAACGACAGCTTCGGTTTCTTGCCAAACCAAAGTTCATATGGCGTCGTCTCAACGGATTTCGATGGTGCCCTATTTAAAGTGAATGCAGCTGTCTCTAATGCATAACCCCAAAACGATAGTGGCAAATCGGCAAGAGACATCATAGATCGCACCATATCCAATAAAGTTCGATTACGACGTTCAGACACACCATTACGCTGTGGTGTTCCAGGCGGTGTCAATTGTGAAACAATTCCACACTGTCTTAAGTGACTGCCAAACTCATAACTCAGATATTCTCCTCCTCGATCAGATCATAGGAATTTAATCTTCTTGTTACGATGATTCTCAACTTCACTCTGAAATTGCTTGAACTTTTCAAACGTTTCAGACTTGTGTTTCATTAAGTAAATATACCCATATCTACTTAAATCGTCAGTGAAGGTGAGAAAGTAACGATAACCACCGCGCGCCTCAATGCTCATCGGACCGCACACATCAGTATGTATGATTTCCAACAAGTCACTTGCCCGTTCCATTGTTCCAGAGAACGGCGTTTTAGTCATCTTGCCCATGAGGCATGGCTCACATGTGTCAAGTGATTCAAAATCAAGTGACTCCAAAAGTCCATCAGCATGGAGTTTCTTCATGCGTTTTACGCCAATATGACCCAAACGGCAGTGCCACAAGAAAGTGGTATTATCATTATCAATTCTACATCTTTTGGCATCAATGTTATGAACATGTGTATCATCACTATCGAGATTCAACAGGAATAAACCCCTTACATTGGGTGCATGACCATAAAAGATATTACTCATATAAATAGAACAACCATTATTCTCAGATTTAAATGAGTAACCGTCTCGCAATAAACAAGATCCAGATATAATGTTCATGCTCAACGCAGGCACTAAATAACAATTATTTAGGTTCATCACTAATCCCGATGGTAATTGAAGAGTGAGCGTGCCGACGGCGATCACATCAACCTTGGAACCATTTCCCACGCGCATCGTCACTTCGTCCTTTGCCAGCCTCCGTCTATTCCGTAGTTCCTGTTTTGAGTTGCAAATATGAGCAACCGCACCGGTATCAAATACCCAGGCACTACAACGAGAGTTGGTAAGGTACACATCAATAACATGTATATCATATATACCTTGTTTGTTGTTGGCCGCCTTCTTGTCAGCCAAATACTTGGGGCAATTCCGCTTCCAGTGACCAGTTCCCTTGCAATGAAAGCACTCAGTTTCTGGCTTGGGTCCAACCTTGGGTTTCTTCACGGGAGTAGCAACTGCTTTGCCATCCTTCTTGAATTTACCCTTTTTACCCTTGCCCTTCTTCTTGAAACTAGTGGTTTTATTGACCATCAACACTTGATGCTCCTTCTGAATTTCAGACTCAGTGGCTTTCAGCATCGCAAACAGCTCGGCGACTGACTTGTTCATCCCGTGCATGTTATAGTTCATCACGAAGCTCTTGTAGCTAGGTGGCAATGATTGAAGAACTCTGTCAGTGATAGCCTCTGGCGGAAGGGGCATCCCCAATTCAGCCAGACGGGTGGAGTACCCAGACATTCTGAGTATGTGATCACTGACAGACCCGTTCTCCTCCATCTTGCAAGCATAGAATTTATCGGAGATCTCATATCTCTCGATCCGGGCATTCTTCTGAAAGATAAACTTCAACTCCTGGAACATCTCATATGCTCCATGACGTTCAAAACGTCTTTGAAGTCCCGGTTCTAAGCCATACAACAATGCACATTGAACTATTGAGTAATCATCAGAACGAGCCTGCCAGGCGTTCACAACGTCTGGAGACTCAACTGGAGCGGGCGGATCACCAAGCGGTGCATCAAGGACATAAGCCTTCTGGGAAGCCGTAAGGATAATCCTTAGATTACGGGCCCAGTCCACAAAGTTACTTCCATCATCTTTCAACTTAGCTTTCTCTAGGAACGCATTAAAATTCAGGGGTGCTACTGCGCGAGCCATGATCTACAACATAAATAGTGCAAAGGCAACTTAGACTATTGTTCATGGTAATGAGTTTAGTTAATCATATTAAAAACTCCCACTCAAATTGACATCCCTCCGGTCATCCGAGTGTAACATGATCCAAATCCACCAACTCAAGTCCGATCATCACGTGAGTTGAGGTGGTTTCAATGGTGAACATCTTCATGTTGATCATATCTACTATATGACTCATGTTCGACCTTTCGGTCTCTTGTGTTCCGAGGCCATGTCTGTACATGCTAGGCTCGTCAAGTTTAACCAGAGTGTTCCGCGTGTGCAACATGGCTTGCACCCGTTGTATGTGAGCGTAGAGTCTATCACACCCGATCATCACGGCGTGTCTCGAAACGACGAACTTTAGCAACGGTGCACACTCGGGGAGAACACAATTTTTTATCTTGAAATTTAAGTGAGGGATCATCCTATAATGCTACCGTCGTCCTAAGCAAAATAGGATGCATAAAAGGATTAACATCACATGCAAATCATAAGTGACATGATATGGCCATGAACTTGTGCTTTTGATCTCCATCTCCAAAGCACCGGCATGATCTCCATCGTCACCGGCATGACACCATGATCTCCATCATCTTGATCTCCATCAACGTGTCGCCATGAGGTTGTCGCGCCGACTGTTGCTTCCACGACTATTGCTAACTCATAGCGATAAAGTAAAGCAAAAACGGCGAAAATAATTAAAGACAACTCTATGGCTCCTGCCAGTTGCCGTACTCATCGACATGCAAGTCGTGATATTCTATACATCATATGATCATCTCATACATCACATATATCTCATCATGTAATTGGCCATATCACATCACAACATACCCTGCAAAAACAAGTTAGACGTCCTCTAATTGTTGTTGCAAGTTTTACGTGGCTGCTACGGGTATCTAGCAAGAACGATTCTTACCTACGCAAAACCACAACGTGGTGTAGTGATTGCTTTTTGATCTTTCAAAAAGAACCCTCTTCATTGAACCGATTCAACTAAAGTGAGAGAGACAGACACCTGCCAGCCACCTTTATGCAACTAGTGCACGCAACGGTGAAACCAGTCTCGCGTAAGCGTACGCGTAATGTCGGTCCAGGCCGCTTCATCTCACAATACCGCTGAATCAAGTATCAACTATTAATGGCAAGCAATATGTATACACCCACGCCCACAAACTCCTTTGTGTTCTACTCGAGATATCATCTACGCATAGACCTAGCTCAGATGCCACTGTTGGGGAACGTTGCATGGGAAACAAAAATTTTCCTACGCGCACGCAAGATCTATCCATGGTGATGAGCATCTACGAGAGGGAGAGTGAATCTACATACCCTTGTAGATCGCTAAGCGGAAGCGTTAAGAAACGCGGTTGATGTAGTCGAACAATCCTTCGAGCTCCACCGATCGAGTACCGAACGTACGGCACCTCCGAGTTCTACACACGTACAGCTCGGTGACGTCCCTCGCCTTCTCGATCCAGCAAGATGTCGAGGAAGTAGATGAGTTCCGTCAGCACGACGGCGTGGCGACGGTGATGGTGAAGTGATTCCGGCAGGGCTTCGCCTAAGCTCTCCGAAAATATGACCGAGGTGGAAAACGGAGATCGGGGCACCGCACACGGCTATGGGACAATTGTGTGTCTCCAAGGGGTGCCCCTCCTCCGTATATAAAGGAGGGAGGAGGAGGAGGCCAATCCTACTCCTAGTAGGAGTCCACCAAGAGGGGAAGGAAGAGGGGAAGAGGGAGAAGGAAAGAGGGGTGTTGCGCCCCCCCAACCCCTTGTCCAATTCGGACCAGCAAGGGGAGGGGCGCAGCAGCCCTTGTGGCCTGCTCCTCTATTTCCCGTATGGCCCAATAAGGCCCATAACTTCCCCGGGGGGGTTCGGAACCCCTCCGGCACTCCGGAAAATACTCGGATCACTTGGAACCTTTCCGATATCCGAATACCACCTTCCAATATATCGATCTTTACCTCTCGGACATTCCGAGACTCCTCGTCATGTCCGTGATCTCATCCGGGACTCCGAACTACCTTCGGTCACTCATCACATAACTCATATATACTATATCATCATCGAACCTTAAGTGTGCGGACCCTACGGGTTCGGGAATGATGTAGACATGACCGAGACGACTCTCCGGTCAATAACCAACAGCGGGACCTGGATGCCCATATTGGTTCCTACATATTTCACGAAGATCTTTATCGGTGAACCTCGATGTCAAGGGTTTAATTAACCCCGTATGTTGTTCCCTTTGTCCTTCGGTATGTTACTTGCCCGAGATTCGATCGTCGGTATCTCTATACCTAGTTCAATCTCGTTACCGGCAAGTCTCTTTACTCGTTCCGTAATACAAGATCCTGTGGCTAACTCTTTAGTCACTTTGCTTGCAAGGCTCATTGTGATGTTGTATTACCGAGTGGGCCCTGAGATACCTCTCCGTCACACGGAGTAACAAATCCCAGTCTTGATCCATGCCAACCCAACAGACACCTTTGGAGATACCTGTAGAGCACCTTTATAGTCACCCAGTTACGTTGCGACGTTTGATACACACAAAGTATTCCTCCGGTGTCAGTGAGTTGCATGATCTCATGGTCAAAGGAACACATACTTGACATGCAGAAAACAATAGCAATAAACTGACACGATCAAATGCTATGTTTATAGTTTGGGTCTTGTCCATCACATCATTCTCGTAATGATGTGATCCCATTATCAAATGACATCTCATGTCTATGGCTAGGAAACCTTGACTATCTTCGATCAACGAGCTAGTCAACTAGAGGCTTACTAGGGACACATTGTTGTCTATGTACCCACACATGTATTTGAGTTTCCAATCAATACAATTATAGCATGGATAATAAATGATTATCACGAACAAGGAAATATAATAATAACTACTTTATTATTGCCTCTAGGGCATATTTCCAACACATTCTTCTTACATTTATCCAAATATATACTTTCAGTCTCATCTAAACAGTGCGTGCATGCGTGGTATCCCTTGTTTGTCTGTCCTGAAAGGTTACTAAGAGCAGGCCAATCATCGATGGTTACAAATAGCAACGCTCGTAGGTCAAATTCCTGTTGTTTGTGCTCATCCCACACACGTACACCTTTTGTGTCCCACAGCTGTAAAAGTTCTTCAACTAATGGCCTTAGGTACACATCAATGTCGTTGCCGGGTTGCTTAGGGCCTTGGATGAGCACTGGCATCATAATGAACTTCCGCTTCATGCACAACCAAGGTGGAAGTTTATAGATACATAGAGTCATAGGCCAGGTGCTATGATTGTTGCTCTGCTCCCCAAAAGGATTAATGCCATCTACACTTAAACCAAACCATAAGTTCCTTGCGTCACCTGCAAAGTCCGGCCACTTTCTCTCGATTTTTCTCCACTGCGACCCATCAGCGGGTACTCTCAACTTCCCGTCTTTCTTATGGTCTTCTTTGTGCCATCGCAACAACTTGGCATGCTCTTTGTTTCTGAACAGACGTTTCAACCGTGGTATTATAGGAGCATACCACATCACCTTGGCAGGAACCCTCTTCCTGGGGCGCTCACCCTCAACATCACCAGGGTCATCTCGTCTGATCTTATACCGCAATGCACCGCATACCAGGCATGCATTCAAATTCTCGTACTCCTCACCGCGGTAGAGGATGCAGTCATTAGGGCATGCATGTATCTTCCGCACCTCTAATCCTAGAGGGCAGAGAACCTTCTTTGCTTCGTACGTACTGTCAGGCAATTCGTTATCCTTTGAAAGCTTCTTCATTATTTTCAGTAGCTTCCCAAATCCCTTGTCAGATACACCATTCTCTGCCTTCCATTGCAGCAATTCCAGTGCGGTACCGAGCTTTGTGTTGCAATCTTCGCAATTTGGGTACAACCTTTTTTTTTATCCTCTAACATGCGATTGAACTTCAACTTCTCCCTTTCACTTTCGCATCCTCTCTCATCAACAATGACCCGGCGAAGATCATCATCGGGCACATCTGGTGCCTCTTGATCTTCAGCTTCCCCCGTTGCAGTATCACCATATTCAGAGAACATAGGAAGTTGTCATCATCCTCTTCTTCTTCGTTGTCTTCCATCATAACCCCTCTTTCTCCGTGCTTGGTCCAAACATTATAGTGTGGCATGAAACCGTTCTTAAGCAGGTGGAATTGAAGGGTTTTCGAGTCAGAGTACTCATTCGTATTCTCACATACAGTACATGGACAATACATAAAACCATTCTGCTTGTTTGCCTCAGCCACATAGAGAAAATTATGCAGGCCCGTAATGTAGTCGGAGGTGCGTCGGTCACCGTACATCCATTGCCGGTTCATCTGCGTGCATTATATAATTAAGTATATCAAAAACTATTACAGAACATCATGAATAGAGAAATGACCAAATTAATACAAGTTCATCATCACATTAAAACCAAAGTACAGTAGTGATCAAATGTTATTACTGAAAAAATAAATACATAAAGTTCATACATAGTTCTCATAGAACAACATACAGCTCTCTAGAGCATCTAATTAAAACATACATTGAAACTAACATACAACTATGTAAAACATTTGAATGCAACAACAAATGCGATCAAAATCACAACTAAGGTAACAATTGATCCAACAACATAATGATACCAAGCCTCATTATCAATGGCATATTTTCTAATCTTTCTAATATTCAAGCGCATTGCATCCATCTGGATCTTGTGTAGATCGACGACATCGGCAACATGCAACTCCAATTTCATCTTCTCTTCTTCAACTCTTTTCAATTTTTCTTTCAAATAATTGTTTTCTTTTTCAACTAAATTTGACCTCTCAACAAGAGGGTCGGTTGGAATTTCCGGTTCACATACCTCCTAGATAAAGACATCTATGTCAAGTTGGTTGGCATAATTGTCATAAACAGTAAATGAAACAAATAGTTATAAGAGATAATATACCACATCCGAATCATAGACCGGACGAGAGCCAATGGGGGCGGATACCAAAACCATGGCACTATATAATAAGAAACAATAATACAAGTAAGAAAATTATACAAGTAGCTATATAAATCATACACATGTGCAAACTAAGAAGTTAATTTGAGCTCAAATTGTGCATCTAAATGAAATAAACTCACACATACACTCCTCCACTAAAACCCACAAACCACACTACTTCTAGAGCATTTGAAATGAGCTAAACTAGTAGTGAGAGATGAAAGGATGAAGTTGCTAACCTTTTTAGAACACTTGGATAGTTGGTGCACCGCCAAACCTAGACAAATCTTGGGGAAAACAGAGCTTGAAGGTCGAGCTTAGAGAGGAGAAAGCTTAAGTGTGGCTCGGGCATTTCATCAAACACCTCATGTGCATAGGAGGTGAGAACAAAGTAGCACACACCTCCCACATGCTGGCCGGCCAAAAAACAGAGGAGTGAGCGCGCAGGGGCGAGAATATATATAGGCATCTTTTTAGTCCCGGTTGGTGTCTAGAACCGGGACTGAAGACTGACCTTTAGGCCCGGTTCCAGACACCAACCGGGACTAAAGGGGTTGCGCCAGGAGCGAGGCCCTTTAGTCCCGGTTGGTGGCTGAAACCGGGACTAAAGGTCCCAGCCGAACCGGGACTGGTGCCTGCCGAGGCCCGGCCGGCGTCCTGGCCGCTCGAACAGGGACTGATGCACGCATTAGTCCCGGTTCGTAAGTCGACCGGGACTGTTGCTCTGATTTGGTAAAAACCAATACCCTGTTTTCTACGAGTGTAGGATCATGTTTGGTTCATGTATACTATCAAATTGCTTTTACGACACTACTATGAGTTTGTGTGTTGATAGTAGTGAAGTGTGGCAAGTCTTAATATTTAAGTATTGCACAAAAACTAAGGAAATTAGTAACTTCACACATCCTGATTTTTGAGAATTCACTAACATAACGCCTATTGGTTTTATGAAATTTAAATGTATCCAGTAACTTCACACAAGTACTAAGAAAATCTCTAACATAATGTATACAAGATTATGAGATTGAAAGGTATCTCTCCACATGAAGAACTAATAGTAATAGACATGCTTGGATAAAACAAATCTTCAAAACTAAACTAGATGAGAAAATAGAAGAGGAAAACATAATTACTTGAATATATGCTTGAAGCTATTTTTATCCAGCCACGTAAATCCTCACACCGATTTTTTATCTGGCAAATAGCAAAACATACAATCAGCCAACATTATAACAAAGATATAGTACAAGTTGGGCAGCAAGAATACAGAGCAAAGGCATTACTCCACTACCTCATTTGTAGCAATCTCATGATTCTTAGTAGGCACATATGTTGTATCATCAAATGAAATTTCAGTAACAGAACCAAGAAATTCCAGCGGTGTCTAAGCATCAGACCATATAAAATTTGATGCCAGACCAACTTCCCTAAATACCGTGGCTCCTTCGTCGTACCTACATGAATCATATACAATAGGAATTCAGAAAAGTGGATCCAGACCTACTTAGGTAAACAAACTCGCATTGCTATGGAATAATTGTTGGGGAACATTGCATGGGAAACAAAAAATTTCCTACGCACACACAAGATCTATCCATGGTGATGAGCATCTACGAGAGGGAAAGTGGATCTACATACCCTTGTAGATCGCTAAGCGGGAAGCGTTAAGAAACGCGATTGATGTAGTCAAACGTCTTCGTGATCCAAATCGCCGAGCGTCCCGCGATCAATCATGATTCGTCTCGTGATCCAATCACGATCCGTCCCGCGATCCCATCATGATCCGTCCCGCGATCAAATCACGAATCGTCTCGCGATCCTGATCACGGTCCTTCCGATCTAGCGCCGAACGGACGGCACCTCCGCGTTCAGCACACGTACAGCTCGATGACGATCTCCGCCTTCTTGATCCAGCAAGAGGGAGCGGAGAGGTAGATGAGTTCTCCGGCGGCGCGACGGCGCAGCGGCTATGGTGGTGGAACAATTCCGGCAGGGCTTCGCCTAAGCACCGCTGAAACTAGACTAGAGGAGAAACCGATCTAGATGAAGTAGAGGGAGCACGTGGCAATTAGGGTTTTTCTCCTCTAAATCCTCTAGTATATATAGGAGGGAGGGAGGGGAGGAGTCAGCCTCAAACCCTCAAGGGCTGTCCGAAATTTGAGGTGGAGGAGTCCTACTCCAATCCTACTAGGAGTAGGATTCCTCCTCTCCACTTGGAAACACTTTCCACCTCTCCACCTTTGGGGTTTTTCCACCTCCAGCCACATGGGCCTTAGTGGGGGGCTTGGCCAGCCCACTAAGGGCTGGTTTGACTCCTCCCACATCCCATGAGACCCCTTGGGTCGAAATACCCCTCCCGATGGTCCCCGGTACCCCTCCCGGCACTCCCGGTACACTATCGAAGTACCCGAAACTTTTCCGGTGACCAAAACGGGACTTCCTATATATCAATCTTTACCTCCGGAAAATTCCGGAGCTCCGCGTGACGTCTGGGATCTCATCCGGGACTCCGAACAACCTTCGGTCACCACCATACATAACTCTACTATACCGAAACGTCACCGAACCTTAAGTGTGCACACCCTGCGGGTTCGAGAACTATGTAGACATGACCGAGACACCTCTACGGCCAATAACCAATAGCGGGACCTGGATGCCCATATTGGTTCCCACATATTCTACGAAGATCTTTATCGGTTGATCCTCTATGTCAAGGATTCAGTTAATCCTGTATGCTGTTCCCTTTGTTTCTTCGGTATGTTACTTTGCCCGAGATTCGATCGTCGGTATCTCTATACCTAGTTCAATCTCGTTACCAGCAAGTCTCTTTACTCGTTCTGTAATACAGGATCATGTGGCTAAATCTTTAGTCACTTTGCTTGCAAGGCTCATTGTGATGTTGTATTACCGAGTGGGCCCTGAGATACCTCTCCGTCACACGGAGTAACAAATCGCAGTCTTGATCCATGCCAACCCAAAAGACACCCTCGAAGATACCTGCAGAGCACCTTTATAGTCACCCAGTTACGTTGTGATGTTTGATACACACAAGGCATTCCTCCAATGTCAGTGAGTTGCATGATCTCATGGTCATAGGAACAGATACTTGACATGCAGAAAACAATAGCAATAAACTGACACGATCATATGCTATGTTTATAGTTGGGGTCTTGTCCATCACATCATTCTCCTAATGATGTGATCCCGTTATCAAATGACATCTCATGTCTATGGCCAGGAAACCTTGACTATCTTTGATCAACGAGCTAGTTGACTAGAGGCATACTAGGGACACAGTGTTGTCTATGTACCCACACATGTATTTGAGTTTCCAATCAATACAATTATAGCATGGATAAGAAACCATTATCATGAACAAGGAAATATGATAATAACTAAATTATTATTGCCTCTAGGGCATATTTCCAACTGTCTCCCACTTGCTCTAGAGTCAATAATCTAGTTCACATCACCATGTGATTTACATTGTTATGAATCTAACACCCAATGAGTTCTGGGGTTTGATCATGCTTTTCATGTGAGAGAGGTCTTTAGTCAACGGTCTGCAACATTCAGATCCGTGTGTTCTTTGCAAATCTATATGTCATACTACAGATGCTACCACGCTCCACTTGGAGCTATTCCAAATGGCTGCTCCTCTATATGTATCCTGACTCCTACTCAGAGTCATCCGGATAGGTGTCAAAGCTTGCATCGACGTAACCCTTTAGGATGAACTCTTTATCACCTCCATAATTGAAAAATATTTCCTTAGTCCTCTAGTTACTAAGGATAATCTTGACCACTGTCCAGTGATCCACTCCTGGATCACTCTTGTACCCCTTGATAGAATCATGGCAAGGCACACATCAGGTGCGGTACACAGCATGGCATACTATATAGAGCTTATGGATAAGGCATAGGGGACGACCTTCGTCCTTTCTCTTTATTCTGCCATGGTCGAGCTTTGAGTCTCACTCAACTCCACACCTTACAAATCACGCAAGAACACTTTCTTTGACTGATCCATTTTGAACTCTTTCAAAATTTTGTCAAGGTATGCACTCATTGAAAGTTTTATCAAACGTCTTGATCTATCTCCATAGATCCTGACGCCCAACATTTAAGTAGCTTCATTCCAGGTTTTCCTTTGAAAAACTCCTTTTCAAACAACCCTTTATGCTTTTCAGAAATTCTACATCATTTCCGATCAACAATATGTCATCCACATATACTTATCAGAAAATCTATAGTGCTCCCACTAACTTTATTGTAAATACAAGTTTCTCGTAAACTTTGTATAGACTCAAAAACTTTTGATCACCTCATCAAAGTGTATATTCCAACTCCGAGATGCTTGCTCCAGTCCATAGAAGGATCGCTGGAGTTTGCATACATTTTAGCATCCTTAGGACTGACAAAACCTTCTGGTTGTATCACATACAACATTTCCTCACGGATACAATTAAGGAAACGATGTTTTGACATCCATCTGCCAGATTTCATAATCGAAAAATGCAGCAACTGCTAACATAATTCCAACAGACTTTAGCATCGCTACGGGTGAGAAAGTCTCATCGTAGTCAAGTCCTTGAACTTGTGATAAACCCTTTGCCACAACTCGAGCTTTATAGACGGTGACATTACCGTCCGCGTCCGTCTACCTTTTAAAGATCCATTTGTTTTGAATGGCCTTTCGCCCTTCAGGTAATACTTCCAAAGCCCATACTTTGTTTTCATACATGGATCCCATCTCGGATTTTATGGCCTCTAACCATTTCTCGGAATCCGGGCCCATCGTCGCTTCTCCATAGCTCATAGGTTCGTTGTTGTCCAACAACAACATGACCTCTAAGACAGGGTTGCCGTACAACTTAGGAGCAGTACGCATCCTTGTTGACCTATGAGGTTCGATAGTAACTTGATATGAAGCTTCATGATCATCATCAGTAACTTCCTCTTCAACTGATGTAGGCTCTACAGAAATATCTTTCTGCGCTGCGCTACTCTCAGGTTGAAGTAAAGGTTCAACAACCTCATCAAGTACTATCTTCCTCCCACTTAATCTTTCGAAAGAAACTCTTTCTCGAGAAAGGACCCGTTTTAGCAACAAACACTTTGTGCTTGGATCTAAGATAGAAGGTTTACCCAACTGTTACGTTAGGGTATTCTATGAAGATGCATTTGTCCGCTTTGGGTTCAAGCTCATTAGGTGAAAACCCTTTTCACATAAGCGTCGCAGCCCCAAACATTAAGAAATGACAGCTTAGGTGTCCGCCAAACCAAAATTCATACGGTGTCATCTCAACGGATTTAGATGGTGCCCCCTTTTAAAGTGAATGTGGTTGTCTCTAATGCATAACCCTAAAACGATAGTGGTAAATCGATAAAAGAAATCATAGTTCGCACCATATCCAATAGAGCATGACTACGACATTCGGACACACCATCACACTATGGTGTTCTAGGTGGCGTGAGTTGTGAAACAACTTCCACATTGTCTTAAGTTGTATACCAAACTTATAACTCAGATATTCACCTCCACGATCATATCGTAGACATTTTATCTTCTTGTCACGATGATCTCAAACTTCACTCTGAATTTGCTTGAACTTTTCAAACGATTCAGACTTGTGTTTCATTAAGTAAATATACCCTATATCTACTCAAATCATCAGTGAAGGTAAGAAAATAACAATATCCACCGCACACTACAATACTCACTGGACCGCATACATCAACATGTATGATTTCCAATAAGTTAATTGCCCGCTCCATCATACCGAAAACGGGGTTTTAGTCATATTGCCCAAGAGGCATGGTCTGCATGTCTCAACCGATTCGAAATCGAATGAGTCCAAAGATCCATCAGCATGGAGTTTCTTCATGCGTTTTACACCAATATGACCTTTAGCGGCAGTGCCACAAGTATGTGGTACTATCATTATTAACTTTGTATCTTTTGGCATCAATATTATTAACATGTGTATTACTACGATCAAGATTCAATAAACCACTCTCATTGGGTGCATGACCATTGAAGGTATTATTCATGTAAACAGAATAACCATTATTCTCTAAATTAAATGAATAACCGTATTGCAATAAACATGATTAATCATGTTCATGCTTTAACGCAAAAACCAAATAACATTTATTTAGGTTCATCACTAATCCCAAAGGTAGAGAGAGCGTGCGATGGTGATCACATCAACATTGGAAACACTTCCAACACTCATTGTCACCTCGCCCTTAGCTAGCCTCCGTTTGTTCTGTAGCTTTTATTTTGAGTTACTAACATTTAGCAACCGAACCGGTATCTAATACCCAGGTGCTACTAGGAGAACTAGTAAGGTACACATCAATGACATGTATATCAAATATACTTCTGTCGACGTTGCCAACCTTCTTATCTACCAAGTATCTAGGGCAGTTCCGCTTCAACGACCGTTCTCCTCATAATAGAAGCACTTAGTCTCGGGTTTGGGTTCAACCTTGGGTTTCTTCACTGGAGCAGCAACTGACTTGCCATCCATGAAGTTTCCCTTCTTGCCCTTGCCCTTTTCAAAACTAGTGGTTTCACTAACCATCAACACTTGATGCTCCTTCTTGATTTCTACCTTCGCGGTGTCAAACATTGCGAACAGCTCAGGGATCATTATTTCCATCTCTGACCTTTTATAGTTCATCACGAAGCTCTATAAACTTAGTGACAGTGACTTGGAGAACTATATCAATCACTATCTTATCTGGAAGATCAACTCCCACTCGATTCAAGCGATTGTAGCACCCAGACAATCTAAGCACATGCTCAACGATTGAGCTATTCTCCATCATATTGCAGGCAAAGAATCTTGTTGGAGGTCTCATACCTCTCAACACGGGCACGAGCCTAAGATCCCAATTTCAGCTCTTAGAACATCTCATATGTTCCGTGACGTTCAAAACGTTTTAGAGCCTCAATTCTAAGCCGTAACGCATGATGCACTGAACTATTAAGTAGTCATCGGAATGTGCCTGTCAGATGTTCACAACATCTATAGACGACGCTAGAGGGGGTGGCGCACCGAGCGGTGCTTTAAGGACATAAGCCTTCTGTGCAGCAATGAGGACAATTCTCAGATTACGGACCCAGTCCGCATTATTGCTACCATCATGTTTCAACTCTATTTCTCTAGGAACATATAAAAACATAGGGGAGCTACAGCGTGAGCTAGTAATCTACAACATAATTTGCAAAGACATTTTGACTATGTTCATGATAATGAGTTCAATTAATCATACTTAAGAACTCCCACTCAAATTGACATCCCTCCGGTCATTCGAGTGACACATGATCCAAATCCACCAACTCAAGTCCGATCATCACGTGAGTTGAGGTGGTTTCAATGGTGAACATCTTCATGTTGATCATATCTACTATATGACTCATGTTCGACCTTTCGGTCTCTTGTGTTCCAAGGCCATGTCTGTACATGCTAGGCTCGTCAAGTTTAACCCGTGTGTTCTACATGTGCAACACTGGCTTGCACCCATTGTATGTGAACGTAGAGTCTATCACACCCGATCATCACGTCGTGTCTCGAAACGATGAACTTTCGCGACGGTGCACACTCAGGGAGAACACAATTTATCTTGAAATTTAAGTGAGGGATCACCTTATAATGCTACCGTCGTCCTAAGCAAAATAAGATGCATAAAAGGATTAACATCACATGCAAATCATAAGTGACATGATATGGCCATGAACTTGTGCTTTTGATCTCCATCTCCAAAGCACCGGCATGATCTCCATCGTCACCGGCATGACACCATGATCTCCATCAACGTGTCGCCATCGGGGTTGCTGCGTCGGCTATTGCTTCCACGACTATTGCTAACTCATAGCAATAAAGTAAAGCAAAACAGCAAAAATAATTAAAGAACCCTATGGCTCCTACCGGTTGCCGTACTCATCGACATGCAAATCGTGATATTCTATACAATACATGATCATCTCATACATCACATATATCTCATCATGTAATTGGCCATATCACATCACAACATACCCTGCAAAAACAAGTTAGACGTCCTCTAATTGTTGTTGCAAGTTTTACGTGGCTGCTACGGGTATCTAGCAAGAACAATTCTTACCTACGCAAAAACCACAACGGTGATACAAAAATTGCTATTCAACCTTCTCAAGGACCGCCTTTGTCAAATCCGATCCGACTAAAGTGGGAGAAACAGACACCCGCCAGCCATCTTTATGCAACTAAGTTACATGTCAGTTGAAGGAACCAGTCTCCCGTAAGCGTACGAGTAATGTTGGTCCGGGCCGCTTCATCCCACAATACCGCCGAAACAAGAAAAGACCAAGGGAGGAAGCAATCCGAATACCAATGCCCACAAACTCTTTTGTGTTCTACTCGAGGGCTCATCTACACATAGACCTAGCTCAGGTGCCACTGTTGGGGACCGTTGCATGGGAAACAAAAAATTTCCTACGCACACGCAAGATCTATCCATGGTGATGAGCATCTACGAGAGGGAGAGTGGATCTACGTACCCTTGTAGATCGGTAAGCGGGAAGCGTTAAGAAACGCGGTTGATGTAGTCGAACGTCTTCGCGATCCAAATCCCCGAGCATCCCGCGATCCAATCACGATCCGTCTCATGATGCAATCACGATCCGTCCCACGATCCCATCACGATCCATCCCGCGATCAAATCACGAATCGTCTCGCGATCCTGATCACGGTCCTTCCGATCTAGCGCCGAACGGACGGCACCTCCGCGTTCAGCACACGTACAGCTCGATGACGATCTCCGCCTTCTTGATCCACCAAGAGGGAGCGGAGAGGTAGACGAGTTCTCCGGCGGCGCGACGGCGCAGCGGCAATGGTGGTGGAACAATTCCGGCAGGGCTTCGCCTAAGCACCGTTGAAACTAGACTAGAGGAGAAACCGATCTAGATGAAGTAGAGGGAGCACGTGGCAATTAGAGTCTTTCTCCTCTAAATCCTCTAGTATATATAGGAGGGAGGGAGGGGAGGAGTCAGCCTCAAACCCTCAAGGGCTGGCCGAAATTTAAGGTGGAGGAGTCCTACTCCAATCCTACTAGGAGTAGGATTGCTCCTCTCCACTTGGAAACACTTTCCACCTCTCCACCTTTGGGTTTTTTCCACCTCCAGCCACATGGGCCTTAGTGGGGGGCTTGGCCAGCCCACTAAGGGCTGGTTTGACTCCTCCCACAGCCCATGAGGCCCCTTGGGTCGAAATACCCCTCCCGATGGTCCCCGGTACCAATCCCGGCACTCTCGGTACACTACCGAAGTACCCAAAACTTTTCCGGTGACCAAAACGGGACTTCCTATATATCAATCTTTACCTCCGGACAATTCCGGAGCTCCTCGTGACATCCGGGATCTCATCCGGGACTCCGAACAACCTTCGGTCACCACCATACATAACTCTACTATATCGAAACGTCACCGAACCTTAAGTGTGCAGACCCTGCGGGTTCGAGAACTATGTAGACATGACCGAGACACCTCTACGGCCAATAACCAATAGCGGGACCTGGATGCCCATATTTGTTCCCACATATTCTACGAAGATCTTTATCGGTTGAACCTCTATGTCAAGGATTCAGTTAATCCCGTATGTTGTTCCCTTTGTTTCTTCGGTATGTTACTTTGCCCGAGATTCGATCGTCGGCATCTCTATACCTAGTTCAATCTCGTTACCGGCAAGTCTCTTTACTCGTTCCGTAATACAAGATCTTGTGGCTAACTCTTTAGTCACTTTTCTTGCAAGGCTCATTGTGATGTTGTATTACCGAGTGGGCCCTGAGATACCTCTCCGTCACACGGAGTAACAAATCCCAGTCTTGATCCATGCCAACCCAACAGACACCTTTGGAGATACCCGTAGAGCACCTTTATAGTCACCCAGTTACGTTGCGACGTTTGATACACACAAGGTATTCCTCCGGTGTCAGTGAGTTGCATGATATCATGGTCAAAGGAACACATACTTGACATGCAGAAAACAATAGCAATAAACTGACACGATCAAATGCTATGTTTATAGTTTGGGTCTTGTCCATCACATCATTCTCCTAATGATGTGATCCCATTATCAAATGACATCTCATGTCTATGGCCAGGAAACCTTGACCATCTTCGATCAACGAGCTAGTCAACTAGAGGCTTACTAGGGACACAGTGTTGTCTATGTACCCACACATGTATTTGAGTTTCCAATCAATACAATTATAGCATGGATAATAAACCATTATCATGAACAAGGAAATATGATAATAACTAAATTATTATTGCCTCTAGGGCATATTTCCAACAATAACATCCTGATTTCAAGCTTGTTTAACAAGTTGTGATATAAATGAGTTTAATAATTGTCTCAAATGTATACAATTTTTGACCTTGTTGCAACGAACAAGGTGTTGCGCTTGCTTTATCTAACTCTGGCAGCCACTATGTACCCTTCTAGCTCCACATAATATTAGTAAATACATGGATAAAGCATAGATGAGGACAAGAGCATAAGTTTTGGTCATCTTTTATCTTCTCCACCAAGATGCAGTCCCTCAGCTTTTCTACATACATAGCTAATGTACTTTGAGATACATACCAAAATTGTCGGAAGACATAGGATAATATTTTCTTATCTCTTTGTTCCTTTCTATTTACTCCGTTGTCACACCACAACAAGACATGACATCATCTTCATTCTCCCGGCCTGCCTCCTATTTTCTGACAGCCCTTCGAACTTGTACCTCATCACCCTTGCTTCCCTGATCCGACCAGATCCATTATCAGGAAACACGTCGATGTCTGCAAGTTTGGCCTGCAACAAGGATTCATCCTTAATTAGTAAGACTGTAAAAATATGTTCTCATTCAAAATCCCAGAAAAGAAATGTAAAACATGTTTGCAGGTTTACATTGTTTTTAAACCGTTTCGTAAGGTAAGTAATAATGTCATTGTGTGTCCAAACTACAAACTACAAAGAAGCTGGACAGATCTGTATAATGATTCTTGCCAGTTGTGACAGCTGCGAGTCTTGCCATCTATCAGAACAAATTGCAGAAAAGCCAACGGAATTGGGGCTAACAGTTTGTTGCAGTTGCTCTATGACTAGCCCAAAAGGCACCAAATTTTAGCCCAAGTGACTCTCAGCAAGAAGACAAACATGTAGTCTATGACAGAAAATCTCCAGGCTCAATTGCCCTTGGTCCACTGTTTGAATAATTGAGTGTAACTAACTAACAACATAATACAATGGTTGAATTGAGTTTATCCAATTTGTAACAGTTATTTTTCTATAGTGCAATTTCTAACTGTTACTCACCCACATGTTTTTTTTTATCATTACTCACCCACATGTTTAGCAGAATGTAAAAGAGGTAAAAACTCTTAGAGCTAAAATATGCTCATGGAATCTACCCAGTAGGTTTGCTGGAACTTGATTTGTGACAGGATATATTATTAAAACTGTATATACACTTTTTCCGTTAAATCGCTCTTCTCCTCCCTCTCTTAAATCACTCTTCTCCTCCCTCTGTGTCAACGGTCCAGTACCCTTCTCCTTCCTCTCTGTCTTTGGTCCGGTACCCTTGTCCTCCCTCTCTGTCTCTACTAGATGATTCCCCGCGCGTTGCTGCGGGAAATATTGCTTAAAACTGTTATTTTACTTAGCAAATTAACTCTCCTAATAGGATCAACAAAATAATGAACAAATTATCCTGCTTTGGCAACAATACTTTAGAATAATACATCATTATAATGGTACATAATTAGGGTCGATCCTCCTAGTTATATCATTCAACTTTGGCAACAATACTTTAGAATAATACTCCCTCTGTAAAGAAATATAAGATCGTTTAGATTACATCATTGTAATGGCACACAAGTAAGGTCGATCCTCCTAGGTATATCATTCAACTTTTGGACGTTAGACGAACAATCAGATTAGATATAATATTACACATGGTACCAACTAATTTATTACAAAGTAATTTCACGATACATTCATATTCAACAATACACGATAGTAAGATCTTTGCGAATGTGATCCTTCAGAGGGAAGAACACAAGTTGCATCAAGTGGATGATAGCATTGCCTTCCTCAATGGTTTCGTAACTTGGCAGATAAAATCTAGGATTTTGCAGAAACACAAATACACAAATGTATCAGGGAACATTAGAACAAATGTAGCACTTCTGCATACCTTGGTTCTTTTCCGGATCTATGGTGTACCTAGATACCAGTTACAACGATATTTTTGTTGAAATTTGAGTTAAACTATGAAACCAGGGAACTCTTCAGTGTGATTAAGAAAATAAATTGAGCAAAAGTAGCAAGGGAATGGTCAACAAAGTAAAATCCTTGTCCTAAGAGACGATAATGATTATAATTTTTGTCCCTGACAAATTGTTTATGATTTTCAGAACAATGTTCTCAGTTTCTGCAATCAGCTATCGACCATACGAATGATAAAACTGTAAAATATTTTTTTATGAATCGATAGTACATGCTATTTACCAGAATCTACATGGGAAACAAACACATGGAAGTACAGAGGAACTGTTGTGAAATTTAAGCAAAGAAAGGATGCACGCCATCATTATTAGCTGTAAGACATGTGACAAACTCCCGAAAAATTAAATTTTCATATACCTTCACATTGTTGAGTGTGAGGGAAGTAATCTGCAATAAGAAAAGTAAATTAGAAAAAAAAAACTTCAGTGTTAGACTGCAGAAACTAAGCACTTGAAAATTGCATGGGTTATTATGTCTTTACCAGAGCACAAGGTTTATGATCTTTCCACTGAATGCATTAAATAAGCAAGGTAATTTATCATGCCTTGTGTATACATCAAGATCCTAAAAAAATAGTGAGAAATATAGAGAGGCTACTTACAGATGGTGCATGGTGTCCCTGGAGCACGCATCGAATGTAAACATCAACGTGAATATATTATATCTTGTTTAACTTAAGACATGGAACAATCTAGATATGAACATGCATAAATGTCCTTGGACTCTACTCGAATAAGTCAAATTTAGTAGCTGCATAATATTTTTAGCACATCAAAAAAGGCTGCATGGCATTGGAAAACACCATTTTTATTCTCCAGAATTCAACATCACCATAAAAATTTCCTACAAAAGCGGAGGGAGGAACGTGGAACCATGACATTGGCATAGTAATGAATCAGTTACTACCCTCGTAATTGCAACATGATTACGATCAGGACATGTTTGGATCTTTTGCGGACATTAGGCAGATCAAATGTGGCTTGAATCGCCCCTCATTGATGCCTAAAAAAGGGTGCAGAAAAATGATTGTATGATAGCCAAGTCCATACACATGGATATGCAGGAAGGGGAAACTGAAAAGAAATATGTACTGTATTCAAATTTAGGATGCCAATTGTGCTGGCATGGTCCAAACTCTTTGAAACACTCACACTGCAATGATACCATAAAGCTTAAAAGGAAATTTAAGGGTAGACACAACATAGATCCTTGTTCATCAATGTCTCTAGTGAAATATATCTGCCTTAATAAAAGTAAATAAGTTGACATCTCAAAAAATAAGTTTACTAACTAACAATGATCTCGTTTTTAGCATCTTCTTCATGAACTATAAGCTGCACATCATACTGGATCAAACAATGACGGGGCTTGATGTGTAAACATATTAATTGGCCGTCATGTTTTTGTGATAACAACAGAAAAAATGTACTATGCAGCATTAAAAAATTGTATGAGGGTGAATCAGATAATCTAAGAAAATGGGATATGTATCATCTTTTTTCTAATGGCCAGGGCATTCAAACGTAAGCCCTATCACTGAAACTGAGATGTGAGTTTTGCACCTATTGATGCGTACAATTTACCACTATTGAATATGCCA
The DNA here is from genome assembly GCA_039707655.1 of Elymus sibiricus. NCBI lineage: Eukaryota > Viridiplantae > Streptophyta > Magnoliopsida > Poales > Poaceae > Elymus > Elymus sibiricus. Next base: position 3,753,815 of record CM077665.1, read on the forward strand.
TGGTAGAAGAGAAGTAATCTGAATCACCAACATATGAAAATAAATTCAGACTACATGTTTAGATTATGGCACCTATATATTGTATCAACGCCATCTTACCATCCATATCCCTTTTCCGAAGTATCAAGTATGAAATGGAAATAGTGTCCGTTCTTTGCTCAAGGGCTTGACAAACAGGTCTTTGTTCTCTGTCAGCAGAAAATAAAAATTCAGAATGCCTCAGGTTGGAACTCACAAGAAGCAATGTGGCGTATGCAGCTGCTGCAGAGAGAAGAAATCATGCAAGCAAGTAGGGGGGTATAGGATGAGATAAACAAATAAAATAAAAACTGAGTCTCAAGGATACAGGTGGGCTTCTCACCGTTCGGAATCTGGCTGTTTGGATCTCGCCCCTGTTCGCCCTGCCAACGAGCGGCACGCCAATATTTTGGCGGACGAATCGGCCGCCCGCGCCTCGCCAATAAATTGGTGGTGGATTGAACGCGAGAGATTGCTCGGCTTGGGGCGAGCCAAATTATTGGAACCCATCCAAACAGTAGCCAGCTTTCTAGTCAACGCCAAAGTTTTGGTCCGGCGGCCAGCGGCATCAATCCAAACAACCCCTAATGTCCGTGAACAACAGCCTGAGTTACGATTTCTGCAGATCTGCAAGAACGAACCTAGAATTTAACCAATATATCATAACGTATTCCAAGCAAACAATTAGGCAAGCAAAAACAATTCCCTTGCATAACCAAACATAATTAGTACTCCCAGGAGCCAGGAAATAGCCAAACAACCAGGCAAGGAAAAACGATTCCATTACATAACCAACCGGAATTACCACATCAAAGCAATGGCAAGGAGAATCACTTACAAACTGGAAGCAATAGCCTGAAGATGGCCGCAGCGTGCTTCTCTCTCTCCCGCATCGATACAGCCGTGGCCACACCCTGGAGAAGCCTTCTTTTGACCTGGAGATGAACGCATCACGCTCCCCTCTCATCTCTTGTCGACACAATCACCGCCATGCTCCCTTGTCTTCTCTCTCCCTCACAGCCTCCACATGCCTAATTCTTCTTGCGTCTCCCTCTCGAATCGCCCGAGCAGTAGCAATCGCGAGGAGCCGAGCTGTGGACGGCGGAAGGGATAAGAAGCGGAGGTCGATTTGGCCTGGACTCGCGAGCGTGGGAGGAGGTGTCTCGCACTGGTGGCAGGCGAACCAAGAAGACGGAGCAGAGCGGCTGGACTGGTTGGGAATTAAAGGAGGAATGTGGAAGAGGAACGGGTCGGGAAGGCACTGATGGTCTGCTTTTGGGAGGTGAGGAGCTGAGGAAGATGGAGTCGATGCAACAGGATGTAGCACGGGGCTTGAACGCATGAGCCCGAACGCGATTCAGGGCCAGAGAGGTCTGTAGTCAGCCTGTCGTCCGTCCAACTGCTGGTAACTGAAAGCAAATATGGCTGGTCCAGATTGTGGTGGGTCCCGCATGTAAGCCACTAAGAAAAAGCTGATGTTGCTGGGCTGCTGATGTGAACAGCCTGCATGTCAAGAGAAATAGGTTAGTGGGGATGAACTATTTAGGTATTATAGATTCCTTCACCGCAATTTCAAGGGTCGTTTTAGCACCAAAACAAGTGTCTGATTAGAAACCATCCATCACTCAAAATAGCAATCCGGTTACTTTTGCATTGGTTCAATTTCGAGTTCGGTGGCATATACATAGGTGTGGGAGATAGCTTCAGAATGTTCAAATCTGGACTACGACTATGACACGTTATTCCCAACAACAAAATGCTTAGAGCTTAGCATAAATTGTACTTATAACTCTAAGAAGATAGATACACACGAGGCAGGAACTGACGGACCTGTACCCAAACCCAACCTCCCGAAGCTCCTGCTCCGACACCTGCGCGAGCCGCTCGACTGTGGGGAACCGGTGGAAGACGAAGCCACCGACCTCTCTGAGCCACTCCCGTATCCGGCCAGCGTCCAGATCATCTTCTCGATCCGCGTGATGTTGTTGTTGGAGGAGCAGAGGAACTGGAACAAGCACTCGACTGGGTCCTGCCTGGGCACCCGTGCACCACCGTCGCCGAGCCGCGACCTCCGCGAAGCGCGCATCGGCGGTGGTGAACTTGCCCCAGAGGTCGGCGAGGGGGACGGCGGAGTTCAGGTAGTCGCACAACGCGGCCCAGGCGGCGGCTAGGGAGGAGGAGGTGGGTCGTCGTTGTGGAGGAGGAAGGCGAGGCCGTCGTCGTCGGGGAGGTGGGAGAGGGAGACGAGGTGTGGGCCCACGGCAGCGGTGAATCGGAGCGGGCAAAGGGAGGTGTGGCGCCAGAGGAAGGTCTGGCCGGTTGGGAGAGTGAGAGGGAGGGAGAGTTTGGCGATATCGGTCGGGATCCGTCGCCGCTGCCTCTGGTCTCGCCTCCAATCGCCACAGACGACCATCTTCCTCTGCAAACGATGCCGCCGCATCGCCTTTGCGCCTCATGCCGCATCTCCGGATCGCTGGTGGCCACCGCGTGGGATAGTGGGAGGGGATTGAGACGGAGATGGAGAGGCGGAGGGAGCGAGGGATGCCAGTTGGCGCAGAAAATCGCACCGCGCAACACAAGATAATCCTCGCACTTTCGCGGCGAGGGGCGGATGCTTTTCGAGCAAAGCAACAAAGGGATAATCCTCGCACTTTCGTGGCGAGGGACGGATGCTTTTCGAGCAAAGCAACAAAGGGGGTTCCTCAATTTCGGAGAGGAGGACGACTGCTTTTCGGCGCAAAGCAGCAAAGATAAACCTCACCCTAGGGTTTCTAGAGCTCGGCAAGAAAAGGAGAAAAAAGAAAGAAAAGGTACATGAAAAGTAAATTGTATTGATAGATCGATTGTGTCTTCTTCAATCGGCCGTCACCCCCAACATATATAAGAGGCGGCTGGACTTCCCGTACAAGCAAAGGATTCATCTAGGCTTTCCTTACAAGAAAATTACATCAATTCACGTCCTAGAGTCCTACCTCTAGTCTAACTCGGATTCAACCCGAATCTGCCTGAATCTGCGCGAAAGCAAGCGGTAGTACCAGCCAAGCGGTAGTACCGCGCTACGGGCGGTAGTACCATTCTGGGGTCCAGAAGTATTTTCTAAGCGGCTGTAGAGCGGTAGTGAAAACACGGTACTACCGCCCTGGAAGCTGTCTTGATGGCTGGATAAGTAGAATAGCACGTCTCCTCACGTCCATCTTGATCTTCGGTCTTCGACGGGCTGCCACCTTCCCGGGCTACCATCAGGGTATCTTGCCAGTCGCTTTGCCGGGTCATCTCCCAGATGGGTCTCCTTGCCGGGTTGTCGCTTCGCGGGGTCGTCCTCTTGCCGGAACGTCTCCTTGCCGGGTCATCCTCTTGTCGGGTCATCTCCTTGCTGGGCCGTCTCCTTGCTGGGCCGTCTCCTTGCCGGATCTTCTCCTGTCGAATTGTCTCCTTGCCGGGCCGTGTCCTGCCTCTGTTTGGGTCTTCACTGAAATCGGCAAGCACTCAAAACCGGCAAGCTAAAACCGGCAAGCACTCAAAACCGGCAAGCCTTTCGCTCGGGCGGCAAGATTTCACCGGCAAGCCTTTCACGCCGGCAATATGAACTTTCTCGTATAAAAGACCTTTTCGCTTGAGTCCACCTTTACTGCATTTTGCATCGTACCAAAATCAGGTGTCAACACATGCCCCCCTGTTTTTCGGCAAAGCTTGCATGCCGAAAAATAACTTGCACCATATTTGTTCTAAGGATGATGTCAACACTCCATCGACCATCTATATTGCTCAGGGCGATGTTTTAGAAATATCATCTCTCATAAGCACTGACTTAACGATGACGAACCGAACTGAAACACCACGAGAAGAGGCGCATACAACTATTCCTTCTTTATATGTATGTCATACAAAAGGTGCATTTTTATATGATTATTGTTGCAGAACATGGGAGAGATAAATATGTTTTCTGGCAACGTTCAAAAAGAATCCATCGCCAAGGGTTCCGAGACGACGTCGCTGGAAGGGGATAAAAGTTTCCAAAGTTTTTTACAACATAATGATGTGCAAACGGTGATATCTCATAACAAACCAAAAAAAGGCAAATACAAATGTCATTGCACAGGTTTTTTTTTCAATGTTATTATCGGTCTTTACTTCGTCTAACTTGGCTCATTTTGTATACAGATTTGGCTCATTTTTGTATCATGACGACAGACTATGTCTGTACCCCTGGAGATACTATAGTCATCGAATCAATCATGTCTGCCTCCAAGAAAACCAAGTTCGTGGACATTGGAGATGCCTTGTTATCAAACGATGAGTTGGAATGCCTTATGAAAGATGATATGTTCTTGCATGATGGTGTAAGACCAATCGCATTATGTTTACAAAACGATATTCTGAAATTATTACCCGATTGTGCCCGTGTTGTTTCTGTCGGGGGGATGACCCCCGGGTACCCCAAAGACGGCGAGTCGGACGGGGTGTCCGCCCGCCCGGGTCGGCCGCTCTCGCTAGCCGGCTACCGCCGCCAGCCGGCTGCTCCGCTAGCCGGCAACCCGGAGTCAACTACAGCGTCCCATCGGACACACGCGGACGCGACGGCCGTACCCTGCAGCGGTACACTGCTGATGTATAGTAGCACACTGTGCGCATGTCACACCGCAGTGTCATGCATAGTGCTACTTATACCCTGGACACTGTTTTATAAAGTGTTCAGGGAACAAGCCGGTACGCGCCCACCCGGTTTAACTTGTAAGCTAGCCAGGCTAACTTATAAGCCAACCACTCATCCATGCATCACGTCACACACCTCTGCCTAGCTTGTAAGCTAGCCAGGCTAGCTTACATCCAACGCACACCACTGCTCCCTTGCTCTATAAAAGGGAGCCAAGCTCACTCTCCCAGGGGAGAGCACTCAGGGCCACACGCACACGGCCAGGATGCTCTAGGCCACCACGCCTCACTGGCTTACATACACATGCCGGATACAGTAGGCGCTCATCTACTGCTATCTCCTCTAATACAGCTCCAGGAGCGACTCTATACCAGATATTACACATATATACAGACATGCAGGAGTAGGGGTATTATCTTTCCGGAAAGCTCCGAACCTCGGTAAACCACCGCGTGACGTTCGCATACCCGTCCCGGATATTCCACTGTAGCCTGGCCCTCACCTCTCAAGCCATCCCATGGCATCTGTCGTCTCGGGGTACCCCCGGTGACAAAACGACGACAGTTTCTCCACTTTGTTTCATGTCGCATAATAATATTTAGAGATTTAATAAAAATAAAAACGATATTCTGAAACAGTGGGATTACGATGCAAAAACAAAAGGTTGAAGGGAGGAGAAACAACTTATAAGACACCTCCAAACTAAAAATAAATTAAGAGAAGTTTATTGGAGCTTGGCAGACGTAGATTAGTTGTCAAGTGAATCACAACAAGCCGTTAATGGCTGGAACCAAAGCAAGTAGCCGGCCACTCCATTGTATCAGTGTGGATCCTAAAGCGCTGGAGCACGTCCTCCCGGTTGGCTGCGGCGGCGGCGTACGCCTCGTTGAACTCCCGGAAGAGGAACGGCCTGAACTTGGCCTGCTCCTCCTGGATCACCAGCGCCGGCGCGGGCTCGATGCGGCAGTCCATGTCCGGCAACATGATCGTCACCACCGACAACCTCGCCGCACTGGAGTTGGTCACTGCGCGGTGCTCTACGCTCTGAAGCAACCCGTTCGTCACGATCTGCACACACAAACGAGGAATGATCTCACCAACACGTACACTACATACCAAATTACCGATCAGGAATTGAAGATGGAGTGAAAAATGCTACAGGTCGATTCTCATTTCCGACCTCCATCAGGTGGCCGAAGTTGATAACGAAAGCGTTTGGGACGGGCTGCACGGCGATCCACCGGCCCTTGTGCTTGGCCTGGAGGCCGCTGACGTCGCCCTGCGACAGCACGGTCAGGAGTGGTCGGTCGCAGTGCGGCAGCAGTCCCAGCGTCAGGCTCGGGTCCGGGCACGGCGGGTACCAGTTCACGTTCATCAGCGTCCCGCCGCCGCTGAGCTCGCCCCGGAAGAAGCTCTCCTCCAGCCCGAGCCCCTCGGCGATGAGCCCGAGCAGCGTGGCGGCCAGCTTCTGCACCGCTGTGGCGTACGCGGCCAGGCTGGGCACGAAGGCGGCCGGCTCGGCCGGCCAGTCCTGCGAGAACCTGTCAACGGGGAAGCACTGCAGCTGGAGGTAGTCGCGCCAGTACCGACCGCCACCGCTACGGTCGAGGACGTAGGTGGTGCTGGTGTCGACGCGGAACGGTTTGGTGAGGTCGTCGGAGTAGTAGGGGAGCTTCTCCTCCGCCGGCATCGCGAAGAACTCCGCCGCCGCGGACCGGAACGCCCCGACCACCTCGTCGCCCACGCCATGGTTCACAACCTGTTTGCAACACATCGATGGAGTACCGAGTCCAAAATCAATAGCTGAGTGGCACGGATAAACAAACAATTGTTGTGGTGCGTGCGTGCCTGGAAGAAACCGAACTCTTTGCCGGCCTTGATGATCTCGTTGACGACGAGGTGGCGGCGGCGGCCGGCGGCGAGGTCGATGACAGGCAGGGTGACGGTGGGATCGACGAGCTCGTCGGATTCGGGGCGCTTCTCCGGCGGCAGGACGTACTCGTCCGGCACGGCGTGGTGCACCGGGGTGTTGGACAGCAGCCCCATCTTCTGGATGGATCAGATTTTTCAGACTACCTAGCTGCCAGCGCAACGTCAAACAAATGATGTCTTCTTTGCGTACAACACAAGCTCCTACCTGCCAGCGCAACGTCAAACAAATGGAAGCTCCGGCAACTACAAGACCTAGATTTGTTTTTTTTTTTAAACGGAGGCAAAAGATTTGCCTCATATATTAAATAAGGAGGGGAAAGAGTTTGTTACAACACACTCGTGTTACCACATGGCAATTATTCTCGCAATAAGAAAGACCCTAACTTTTTTGCCCCGGCGGTGATCCAAAGTTTTGCCTCGTCGACGATCATGTTGAGCAAAATTTGCGGAGGTGTGCTCTTGTGCCGAAACACTCGTGCATTTCTCTCATTCCAAATGACCCACGACACAAGCATGGTGATCGAGAGGCCTTAGCTTTTCGGTCGGCGGTGCCCATGGCGCTCGTGCTAGCCCACCACGCCTCAACGGAGTCGAACAAGTGCCAAGCAGACGTGTCCATGTCGTGGATGCGAAATTTGTGAATAACCAAGTTCCAAAGCCTGGTAGTGAAGCGGCACCTAAAGAAGAGATGTGGTCCACATTCCTACACTCCCATGCACAAGGGGCAAGGGCCACAGTTTGGCCAGCCACGCCTATCCAATCCGTCGGCCGTCCATATCCTATCCTAATGCACGAGCCAAGCAAAGAACTTGACCTTCGGCGGGGCCCAAACCTTCCAAACCATTTGGTCCATGGGGGAGAGTACCAAGCCCAAAAACTACGCCCTGTAAGGAGAGGCCGCGGAGTAATGCTCAGAGTCCGTATGCTTCCATAGGATGCCATCCTTGGCAAGCTCTTTGAGGTGCACTTCATGCAGAAGCATCCAAAGGGTGAAGAATTGGCTAACATGCTCGATGGATCCATGCGTTTCCCTTAAGGGCCTCCCGCACTTTCCAATGCTTGCGCGAAGACGCCTCGTCAATGAGCGGAGCAATGTCTTTGGGCTTGCGTCCAAGAAACCAAGGGAGTCCCAAAATGGTGTCCTCGCACCATTCCCAACCGTGATGGTGGTACAAGCATAGAAAAAAATTAAGGTCTTCCTCATCGCACGGGTTCCCCCTCCCCACCCACAACTTTGTGGGCTCCTTCCACTCATACCAAGGCCACCTCAGCCGCAAGGCCCGCGCGAACTTGTTGGTGTTGAGGACCCCCAGCCCCCCATAGGCACACGGCCGTCTGACAATGTGCCAATTGACCTTGCATTTTGCTCCGGTTGTCTTATCCGACCCTGACCATAGGAAGGCCCTCTCAAGCTTGTCGATGCTTTGAAGGATGGTAGTTTGAATGACCAGCGGCGTGATGAAGTATATCACTTGGGAAGCCAGAACCGACTTGACAAGAGCAGCGCGCCCAATGGTGGTGATGTTTTGGCCCTCATAGGTTGTCAATCTGCTCGCCACCTTATCCACAAGAAATTGCAGGTCGATGAGCTTTAGCTTCCACACGGAGAGTGGTAGCCCCAAATATCGCAATGGAAATGAAGCCCTAATAGCCGGGAGCCCCCGCGTGATGCGCCCCAAGTTGAGGTTGCCGCAGCGAATGGGAACCATGGAGCTCTTATGGAAGTTAATGCAAAGACCGGTGACATCTCCAAAACCTCGCAAAATAGCCGCAAGGTTGTCCATATCTCTTTTGATCGGGGCTACAAACACAGCCGCGTCATCCCACTATGGAAAGGACAGAGGGTGGGGATACAGTTAGGGCCTCCAGAAATGCAACTCCACATGTAAGTTGCCCCCCCCCCCCCCCCCCCCGACTATCTGTGCCGTCAGTTTCTTGGAGATTCGTGCAACATTTTTTGCAAAATTTTCCTCCCACCTCAGTCCAGTCTCAATCTTAAGTCCAACCTGTTTTTACACAACGCCCCTCACATTTCTTGCTTATACCATGTTTCGTTTGCTCTGTCTTGACCAGATTTGGAATGTTCAACAGAATTTTGCACGTAACCATGATTCATTCTTTGAAGATACATATTTTATAAACAGTGTTCCGAGCTTATACAGATTTTTGCACGTACAGATTCATATAAATTAACAGACCGATACCGTTCTTTAGACAGAACATAAAAATATAAGAAAGATACAGAGAATCTTTCGAGATCCACATTACTTTCAACACAGTTTCATGCATGTTTTCACATGAATATTATGAAAGTATCACTAAGATTTTTGAATTGAAAAGAGATGGAGTCTATGACATTGGGTTCATTGACCCAAATATCGTTAATGAAAATGTGTTAAATAACCACAAACAAGACACAGAGAATAGCTTGCTAATGTTTTTGAAGGAACTAAATACCAGACCAGAAATACTTTTTCCTTACAACTTCAGGTGAGTGTTACTGTCTTGTACTACAAATTCTATTTTTACTTACTCGATGTTAAGTGTAGTTGATGAGCTATGCATGCCCGCTTATACAAACGTGTGCGCAGATTTCACTGGATCCTGCTAATCATTAGAGTTGACGAGTGAACTGTTGAAGTACTGGACTCATTAGGTAAAGACCCTGAAGAATACATCAGCCTGTTTTTGATGCTCGACAGGTAATTTCAATCATTATCGCACTATGTCGGCCTCTTTAGTTCATGTCCTGATATCAAGTAATTAATAACTCCTTTATTCATTTTCTTTGCCGGGCAGGATTTGGAAAAAGTTCATCAAAAAGGTTGTCGGTGAATGGAAACCATAGCTGAAATGGCGACGGCCCAAGGTAATTAAGTAGTACTAGCGACGTCTGCGCATATCTTTAATTCTAGTTTCAATATCATTATCATGCTTGATTATTATCTGATTGAATTCAATTCTCCTAAAGTGTATGAGGCAGGAAAAGGGGACTAATTTATGACCGAAAGGAGCGGAGATGCAAGACATCTTTGGGTACGTAAACACTATTCACAATTTTTTTTATCATGATCTAATATATATACACACAACTAATATGTTCATATTGATCTCCTTCTTTAAAGATGGTGGAGATGCGGGATAGGCTCCTACCAAAGGACCGCATACAAGCACTTCAAGAGGAAATGGCGGGATTTTTGCTTCAGCAGGTCATATCTCCTGACGGAGAATACCATTTCATCTAATGCGTGCATGTAATGATCTGCAAATTGTAGGACAAATTGTATATATATATATATATATATATATATATATATATATATATATATATATATATATATATATATATATATATATATATGTGTGTGTGTGTATGCATGGTCGTACGAGAAATTCTATGATATATGATTGGTTCTACGAGAAATTCTATTATATATACATAACGTGTACAGTATGTAGTAGCGTAAAATATGTTTGAAATGAAAAAAAATTAAATGGAAACACAAAATGAAAAGGAAAAATAAATAATAAATCCTAAACCCCTAAACTGTCACCAACCGGGACTAAAGGTACCCAGCCCCCGACGCGTGCTGCCGGCCACGTGGCAGGGATTTAGTCCCCGTTGATGTCACCAACCGGGACTAAAGGTCCCCAGCCCCCGGCACGCGCTGCCGGCCACGTGGCTGGGATTTAGTCCCAGGTCGTGGCCAACCGGGACTAAAGGGTGGGGGCCTTTAGTCCCGATTTGTGAACCGGGACTAAAGACCCTTCCCAACCGGGACTAAAGGCCGTTTCTCCACTAGTGCTAGTGTTGGTTATGACTATGATGATGATGATGAGTCATGTGCTACATTGTACTAGAATGATGAGCTAGTTCTTATATGACTATGATGATGAGTTGTTATTATGATGATGATGATGTATGAGTTCTTATATGAATATGATGATGATGATGATGATGATGATGATGATGATGATGATGATGAGTTATTATGATGATGAGTTATTATGATCATGATGAGTTATTATATCATTGGGTGGAAGAAACACGGATTAGATTCAAAGTGACCAAAAGATGGATTAGTAGGTGTTTCTTCCACCCAATGATATAATAACTCATCATGATCATAATGATATAACAATCTCTTATTTGCTACTATATCAAAATTTGTATAACGATGTATAAATACAATATAAAATAAAAGAAATGAAATATAAATGAATAGTAGTAGGGCGGGGTAAAGCCCACGCTGCTACTACTTAGTAGTAGCGCTGGTACAGAAGGACGCTACTGCTAACTGAATTAGTAGTAGCGCGGGTCAACCCAGCGCTACTGCTAAACAGTAGCGCCCTAGCAGTAGCGCGGGTGCCCGCGCGCGCTACTGCTAGGCAAAAATCCAGCGCTACTACTAGGGTTTTCCCTAGTAGTGAAAGTAGATTTTCAAAATTTTCCCATTCATGCTTTTTCGATGCATCTTGTGCTTGGTCTCATGGAACATAAGTACTCCATCATGGATGTTTGTCCCTTGCATGAGTATCATTTGAGATGGTCGGACCACATGATGGGCTACTGCATTGAGCCTGTTAGTCTCTATTTTGGTGGAAATTTGGTAGCTAAGCATTAAGGAGGCAAATTAGCCTATACAACTGGATCCATTCAGCCTTCTTATTTTTTTTAAACGAAATAGTTTCATCAAAATTTAGGCTGAATAGGTCTAGTTAGCTGGCATGTAGAGAAATAAACATCTATACGGGATCCGATTTGATGGCCATCCATAAGTCCTGATAGAAACCTAGAGGAAGCCATTTAGAACGGTTGCTTTAATTTGTTGTGCTCTGTTGAACCTATTCAGCATTTCAGCTGTGTAAGCTAATTTGCCAACTATCCAGCTAGGCATTCAACTCGTCCGAAATATCATAAAAAAAATCGTCCGGATTACAAAATTGAACTAAAGTGAAATGGTATCTTATGTTTTTTTGTGATAAAATTTTATATTTTGTTGGAGTGATCTTGCACTACAAAAATGGCAAAAAGTTCCCAGACCAACAGTTGAGCGGCAAACAAAGTTGCAACACATGTTAATTTTGAATGATCCATTTGACAAATTTAATGGTAGTAATAGTGGTGGTGGTGGTGATGGTGGTAGTCGTAGTTATATATGATAGCGGTAATCGTGGCAGTGATAGTGGTGGTGGCGATAGCAGCAGCACCACCACCACTATTTGTGTTCAGGTCTTTAATCTAACATATCCTATGGCGCACCAAACAAAATATGTTTAATTGTACAAAGATCACTTGATAGATGCGTTGTGATTCCAAATGGAAATTACTGTCAAGTAATGCTTGCGGAGTATTTCATGACAAGGAGTAATGAAAATATACAACTTTTTTATTTGACAGGAAGAGAAGGCATAACTTTATGACAATCACTGTAGCATTGGAGAAAACCTCAATGCTAGGAGAAAACATCCTTAATCGTGTGCTCCAACTGAGTAGATGCCATTGTAAGAAGGTCTCTACCCTTCAGCCTTTGTGAGATAAAAAAGTACGAAATTTAAATTCATATAACATTGACTTTGCCATTTTAGAAGGGTTATATCTCTAGTCTTTTGTGTGCTCTTTTCATGTAAAAGAAATTTCACCATCGGATATGTGTTGAGCAAGCCATTCAATACATGTGTATCATGCGAGTAGAATGCAGAGTCATGTGACCATTGATTCAATTTGAATGTTTAGCTTCCGATCTCTTGGCAAAAAGCAAGTGAGATATTGCGTTTGGTGGGAGGGAACTCACATTACAAGATGAGAAGTTCCTGAGTGAGTACTTGAATGGCAATAATTGCATTTGCAAATATGTCAGCCTTGATTTATCCAACTACAAAGGGTATATATAGACTTCTATGTAAATTCCTAGTTTGTTAGCATTTTCATGAGAAAGAAATGCGAGCATGGCACATTTATTGAGCAAAGCCATTCAAGAAGAACTTCTTGCTTTTTGCAAAACTGAGTGGTTCTATGGTGGCAACTAACATAACATGCAAACTAAGCTGTTTCTGCCAATAATGCGGCCATTCTACTTGAATATTTAGTTTTTTTATAACTTGCAAGAAAAAACAAATTAAAGAGAAATGTTAATGTTTTTTTTTGAGAAAAACGTCCACTCTCCCAATGTTGTTTTCTTGAAAGAAAATGTTAATTTTTGGGAGGAAGATTGCAAGATTGGCCCCCTCCCCCGCAGGCAGCGTACACTCATCTGACCTAGGTATCTAGTCGTCCAATCTTGATTCTTCTATTCATATCATGGTTCTATCCTACTTGTAATTCATCACTATGTACAAATTTTGGTTCATTTTTTAGGGTTCTATCCGATGTGTACTATCCTACTTTTAGTTCATCACTATCTACGAGTTTTGGTTAATTTTTCTGGGTTCTATCCGGTGTGTAATCGATGACTATGTCATATGCGAATTTTGGTTAATTTAGTACACACATCACAATACACATGCATCGCAATCTTGGTGGTAATAATTGTTTTCACTACAATTTTCAGATTTTCATGCTTCCATCCAGGATTAGTTCTGTTCCAAAGTTTCATGTTCATGCTTCTTTATTATGCAGCACCTATGTTGGAATGAAGATGCTTCTGAACTCTATACAATTTTCTTCCATAGTTTATTATAATTTGATCAATTGGTATGTTGGTGACACAAAACATCCATCCCCTTGTTGGCTAGAAATTGTTTTGCGCACTTTTTTTGTGCTTCTTACCATGATGCATCTACCTTTCAGTATTTTTGTTTCGTTTTGGGATCGATTTTTTCCCACTAGGCAATAGTAAATCGGTTAAATATTTATCTATGCGAAACAAAACATGCATCCTCTTGTTGGCCACAATATTAGTATGTTCTACATTACCAATGCTTTATCTTCCAACCAAAAATAGTAATCTTGAGCTGTCATAATTTCATGCTTCGTACAACTTGCCATACTACAGTTAACAAATAAAGTTTTTTTTACTGTCAATACGTTGCTTCCATACAATTGAAATCTTAATTTATTCACGAAGCACAACTTTGTTGATGCCTTGCATTGCTTCCATACAATTGAAACTTTTATTTATTCGTGAAGCATGACTTTATGCAACTGACCATGCTAGCAATCAAATTTTTATGTCTGCAATTTGTCTTTTGTATTTATTGCAAGAAAATGAAGCTAGTGCTTCCTATCAACCATACTTCCTCCAGTTTAATGCAGATGATTCTATGACAATGATTTTTTTTTTCAACAATTGTAAATCTGTGCTACGTTTATTGTACAAACATTTCACTAAAATTTAGGTGGTGGTGGTGGTGGTAGATTTTGAATGATTCATTTCACTGAAATTTAGGTAGTGGTGGTGGTGGTAACGGTAGTGCTAGTAGTAAGTGGCAGCTTTTGTAGTAGTGGTGCTAGCAGTAAGTGGCAGCATTGGTAGCGGGAGCACCACCACCACCATCTAATGAAAAGTGTTCTTTTCCCCCGACTGATTTTCTGGAAAGAAATCAGCCTCGTCCTACACGCGACACGCGTCCCTGTGGGACCTCCCCACCGCAAGTCACAACCAACCTTATCTCTAAGCGCCCACGGGGAGAGCCACTCGTTCTTCTCTTTCCCATCTCGTCTCCTACCTCTGGCACCTTCTGTATCCCCGTAGCTCTTCCTCTCGATTCTCCCTTGCAGTAAGGAGAACGACCACCGGAGCTGCCACTCGCCGCGCGCTGTCGCCATGAGCTGCTGCAAGGACGCACCATCGCCAACGCTCTGACCAGCGGATCTCCTCGCCGGCAGTGGTGCTGCACCGTAGCGTCGCTCGTGGTGCTGCAATCGGCAGCCGGCAGTCAGCGCTACAACCTTAGGATCCAGCCGCCGGCGGTTGCTTCAACGCAACGACCGCGGTGCTGCAACCCGAAATCCCGCCGGCGAGAGACGCTTCAATGCAGCGGCGGTGATGTTGAGCTCGTGGTGCTGCAATCGACAGCCAGCAGCCGGCGCTACAACCGCAAGATCCCGCCTCCGACAGCTGCTTCAATGCAACGACCATGGTGCTGCAACCCGAGATCTCGCCGGCGACAGAAGCTTCAATGCAGCGGCGGCCATGCTGTGATGCTGCTCTGTAGGAGAAGCTGGGCATGCTGCAAAGGAGCACATGGAGGCACCGGCGTAGCTGCAAAGCAGCATCCATGGAGGCACCGGCGACGAGGGGTGGTGGCCGGCGTCGCCCCTCTGCTTTTGTTGCAGGAATCGGCGCCGTTGCGTAGCGAGGGATGCAGCAGACAATTATTAGCGTCGCACCTCACCGGCGCTTCGGTTGTCGGATCGCAGCATCGTCGCTGCTGCAAGATCGTCAGCGCCGGTGGCGTGGTGGGGCTTGGGGTGTTGCTACGCGTGCTGGGACGAGTGGGGGACGCGGGACAGGGGAAGAAGACGCGCTGCATCGCCGTGGATCGAACGACTACGTGCACCCGCGCCTGATCGAACGGTGATCTTTCTCTAAAGATCAGCCGGCTTACGCCTAATCTAATACATATGGAAAACGATTGTTTTAAACCGGCTGATAACCTGCATGCATCAATCGCCTTCACAGCCAACCACGTGTCCATGTGGACCTTCCTGCTGCATGCTTTTCTTCCCTTTCCTCCGCACGAGCAGCTTCTCTTGTTTGCCGCACGCATGTGCATGTTCATGTTCGCGCATGTTCGTGCATGATAACCTGCATGCTTCTCTTGTTTGCCGCGGATAACCTGCATGTTCGCGCAGGTGCAAGCATCCGTACCATGACGATTGATGCATGCAGGTTATGACTGTGATGATGATGCTGCTGCTGCCAGGAGTGTTGTAATTTCCAAATGAAATTTCCAAATCAAACGGAAAATTAAATATCGTAAAAGATACAAATATCCCATGACAGGCGTGTTGTAATTCCAAATGAAATTTCTTTGTGATGTATTTTATGACAAGGAGTAAAGAAAAGGAACAACATTTTTATTTGACCGCAAGAAAAGGTACAACATTATATTACAACATCTATACCAAGAGGCCTAGCCGACCTATTTGCCTTCGTTGATTTTGTTCGTGCAGGTGGCGGCACACTTGCCGTTGCAGTCACTCGTGCACTGCTCACTAGTGAGCCTCATGCAGTCCGCGCACGAAGAACTGCCGGAGCAAGAGCCATAGCACGACCGCGCCGCCTCGCCGTCGCAGTCGCAGCGACTGCCGGTGGTGCAGCCGGCCCTGCACTTGCTGATCGCGGTGGACCGGCAGTCCTGGCAGCTGGGGACGTTGCAGTACCGGCTGCACTTCGGCGGAACGGAGACTCTGCACATCTCTGTGCAGTGCGGGCCACACTCGCTGCACCGCATCGCCTGTGCCGGCCCCGATGCTGGTGTCGCGGGCCTTACTAGTTCTTCTTGGCCCAACGACGGAAATCGCCCCAAGGAAGGCAGGATCATCATGGCGAGCATGGCGGCCATGGTGGCCGCTTTGAGCACGAGAGCGAGAGCGGATGAACCTGCAGGAGCCATATTGGAGAAGAATGTGTGAAGATCGACGCTAAGCGTAAGTGGTGTGCATATAAAAAAAGCATAGCGTCGTTATTTATAAGCACCCAGGGACCCTAGCAGGTAGCGATAAACATACTACTATATGGATTCATGCTACTCAGTTGATCATGACAGGTTGAGATCTACGCCATGCACGTTGCTCCATGTGTACATGTCTTGTGCTTATTATTTTTCCTTTTGAGATTCGTATTAGTGCTGGTGGTGGTGTTTCACGATGGCAAGGAGCTTCAGAGATTACATTTTCTTGTGCTTCTCTTCTGACAAGGGCACCGACGCAACACAAACCAAGCACATGTGACATGTCACCATACTGCACAAAAGAGAAATGGCTAGATATGTACACACTCATGCACTTGTGTCACAACCACTGGCGTGCAGACAACACATGTGCCACCAAACAGACTCAATAGTTGCGGCAATTATTACTCGATCATATCTTGATTCAAACTCTTTTTTTCCATATCCGGCAGAAAGATAATGGTTTACAAGAGACGTTTGAGTCACGAGGCAAAAAAACACATATTCCTCACCTCTTTAGGGCCACCTAAACACTCAAACAACGACAACAATGACGACTATATCCATTCAATACAGGAGAAACCAAGCTTTCTCCCGCGCGCACTCATCCATGCAGCAATGGTGGCATCCCGAGATCGATTCAACAGGGCTAGTGGTCATACTAAAGATCAAGCATGACTAAAGCATACTCTCACTTGATTATATAACTTTAAATATGTGTTATTTAGAATCATATTTACAATACATCAAATATTGATGCTAAAAAGTGAATGTAGTACCAAAGTAATAAAGTGATCTCATGTTCTACCGAAAGCAATCATCCATCTAATATCAATTTTGCTAGAGTATAGTGCACATTGCCGGCAATTGCTAGACAAGCTACAGAAGCAATTACACAGACAAATACAGGAACATTAGCTACAACTTGCAGGACAAATCTAGTCACCTATGGATGAAAAAAATCAAGTCACAATTGATTGGCTCAAAGACTTACGATTAATGGAACGGAGATAATGATGAATGAAGTAGGTGGTGGAAAGTAGACGAACATGGGATTTCCTGCGTAGATGATATGTGCCTAGATCGGTGATCACCTGATCTCTCGCATGTTAGTGAGTGGTTGTTCGTTCACTCGTAAGGTCAAGCAATTGGGCCATGAGTGTGCAATCGGCCAAATAGTCTTTTGGGGGTTAAAATGGAAGAGAGGTAGATGGCATTTTGAGCCAAGTCAAATTACAATAAAGTTTTTATGTAAATAAAAAATACACAAATTAATGGAAAGTAATGTGCTTAATTAGACCGACCACAAATATTCCTAAAAAAAGATCAATTCAAATACATATTACATCAATATATGTTACGGTTAAGTGCAGTCGATAGAAACTTAATTAATGAAAAACACAAATCAAGTACGACGTCGTTTCACAATCCTCTCACACTGGATGGCTTCACACTGGATGGCTTCATCGTCCAAGCTATTGCGTGCCATAGTTTTCCCATATTTGCTTGTAGTTTGGGTGGAGCCTATTAGCATTGCTCAGCACCTTCTATCTTTTCGCGTTTTTCCTTTTTTTTTCCTTATAAGTTGTAGGTGGTAATCTCATGGCGGATTGATGGCTTTGTTAATTCAAAGTCTGGCTCGCCTTGAGCCTTCTCACTAATTAAAAGTCTATACTGATTATTACTTGTTCATGATTCATCCATACATGTTACTCGTAAGATATTGATTAGCTCAAGCCTTCTACACTGGTCTAGTGGTCTGAGCTCGGGCAAGGAGGAGAGCCAGATAAGCCAGCAGCGGCATGGTCATCTACGGCTTGCCGGCCTTGCCGCGGGAGAGGGAGAGGCCGCGACAGGGGTGGTGGTGGTAGGGATTGATGCGGGGTTAGCGACAGAATAAGGAAAAGTGTTTTCACCGAATGTGACGTGGCGAGAGACAAGCACGCGACCAGAAGATGGATCGAAACAGCGATATCCTTTGTGATCGCCAGAAAGACCAAGATGAATGCAAGGTAATGAACGTGGTTCGAGTTTGTTGGAGGCGGTAGAGGCGGTGTTCGGAAAACAAAGACAGCCAAGAACACGAAAAAAAGAATAATCGGGATGGGAGAGAAAAAGAGATTGAAAAGGCGAATAAAGAGGACATGTCTTAGTTGGTCGAATATTTAGAAGGAGTATGGCAGTGCGCAGGGCTTCGACCCAAAACCAAGAGGGCAGAGAAGCTTGTAGTAGTAAGGTGCGAAGAATATCATTAATGGAGCGAAGAGAACGTTCAGCTTTACCGATTTGAGGGGAGGTATAAGGACAGGAAAAATTAAGAAGAATACCTTGAGAGAGAAAAAAGTTGCGATTTTGAGCGTTGTCAAATTCTCGACCATTATCACATTGAATAAATCTAATTGGCAAGCCAAAGTGTGTAAGAACATATCGTCGAAAATTAAGAAAGATGGCAGGTACTTCAGATTTAGCACGGAGAGGAAAAGTCCAAATATAATGAGAATAGTCATCTAAAATCACAAGATAATATTTGTAACCAGAGACACTAGGGACGGGAGAGGTCCATAAATCACAATGAATTAATTCAAAAGGAAAAGTGCTAAGAGTAGTAGAAGTACCAAAAGGCAATCTAACATGTTTGCCGCATTGACAGGCATTACAAAGAGAGGGATTATGAGGAACACTAGAACTAGGAATACAAAATTCTTGAAGAAAAGTTGACAAGGTGGTTTTATTGGGGTGTCCTAGACGACGATGCCACAAATCCACTGATGCAAGCATGGCTCGGGGAGCGGATGTAGGTGTGCCATGAAGCGGATAAAGATCGCCCGTGCTATTATACCGAGCGAGTTCCTCCCCCGTTGCCAGATCCTTCACAGACAAACCAAAAGGGTCAAAAGCCAAAATTACTCGATTGTCAATACAAAATTGGCGAACAGAAATAAGATTTTTGATGAGGGATGGAGCAACAAGAATATTGCGAAGAAGAAAACTGGCGAAAGATGAAGAGATGTAAGAATGACCGGTGCAGGAAACAGGTATGGTGGAACCATCACCAATGGTGATCGTAAAAAAAACAGAAGGGAAGCAAGCTGACAGCAAATTCATATTGGAAGACATATGCGAGGATGCACCAGAATCGAAAATCCAATCCGTACCTTCGTTATTGAGAGTAAAGTTATTCATGGCGTTGATGAAGGCGGCTTGATCCCAGGCCGGCTGCTGTGGAGGAGCAGAGGGGCCAGGAGCGTGCATGGGAGCGTAGGGCAGGGTCGGCGACTGGTAGTGGGCTGCCGGGGCCGGCAAGGTGCCGTAAGAAGCCGGCAAGGCCGGCAATCCCGGCAAGGTGTTGTAAGAACCTAACAAGGCTCTGATACCATGGTAATTGGAGAATAGTTACTGTATTGATTGAGGCTTTAAAGGGCTGTTTATATAGATTACAAAACTTGGACTTCAAGACTAATAGAGATAGAGATAGAGATAGCTTACAATTCTAATCTTGCCGGCCATACTGTCCGTAACTGATCTATACTCTAATAGCTAGCAACAAAACAGGAAATAAAACCTGGCATATGCTCCATCCAAACAGTGGAGGGCAAAGAAGCATGATAACCATGCTGAGCTAAAGCGTGAGCTACTGAATTACATGCACGACGACAAAACACAAATTCAAACGGATCAAAGTGGGCGATGCAATTGCTTCGAGCTTCCCGGAACAAAACTCCCAATTCTCCTTTGTCAGAATCTCCAGAGTTGAGGGCTTGCACCAGAGATAGTGAATCTGACTCCAGAATGATACGGTGTACACCACAACTACCCGCACCCTCAATCGCCGCAAGGCAAGCCAAGGCCTCAGCCTGCAATGCACTGTATCTTTTGCAGGAAGACAAGCGTGCTGTTGGGAAGTCTTGTCAGTGTACAAAGTGTCGTTATATATCTTTAGCTTTGAACCTAGGAAGCATGCAGGTGACGGTACTCATGGTTCGCCTAGATACCACCAGAAGTCCTCAGTTCTAGAAACTATGCGTATGTCGGGCTTTGTCCTACATGTCCTGGACGTTTTTTTCGAAACTGTACGGATAATTTCTTCTCTTCAAAGGCTTTAGTTACGATAAGCACTTCGTCCGCGTGAAGGCACTCGCAATAGCACGGATCGTCTGCCTACTTTTGACAGGCCAACTTCAGGGGACAAACATGTCACCTTGCACTACAGCTACTGGGAACAGAAAAAGCTAAGTAAAGCTCTTTCATTTAAAGTTTCCAAGGTCTCTTTTACCTTTTGCCCTCCCTTTTGATACAATTCTTTGAGATTATGTACTTGGTCTGAACGTAAAGGAGCTTCCTGGGACGTTTCCACGCTCTTGGACGTGCACCGGCCGTCCCGGCTACACCCTTGCGGCAACGATCTGTCCCTGAGTAGTTAAGCCCCGGGAAGGCGGCATCCTAGTGGACCGCTACGCTAGGACCTGCTCCTGGAAAAGTGCCATGACTGGGCGTACGCGCCCGGAGGCATTCCGTAAACGTAAAACGTATGAAAGTACAGACGAAAGGAATCGATTAAAGGGTGGCACGATGTTAAAAAGTTATAGTGCAAACAACGCATCAAGACTAAATAGTTCCAAGCTAATTAAACCCTATTACATTAAACATTGTTTTGGCGCTCCGGCCATCCCAATAATGCAGGGAAAAGAGAGCATGGAGATCGAGCGTGGCTGCTTCTTCCAGCTGACGAGCTGACATCCTTCCTGGAGCAAACCTTGCACGATGCGGGTGACGTGGCGGGCTATGGCTTCTTCTGCTGCCTTTGCGTCAGCAGTGGTGGGACTTGGAAGGCATAGAGAAGACTTGCCTCTGGCCCTGGTGGTCGCCTGCTTCTACGTCTCTGTTGTATTCTTCTTCTCCTGTTGTTTGGCGGCCAACCAGCCTGCCGGATTTGGCGGGCAAGCTCCACGCGCGGACACAGACTGCCGGAGCACGGGATGCGCCACCCCCCGTCGCGAGAACCGCCCCTTCCCCATGCCCAAGAGCATGGACGGCGCGCGCGGAGGAGCGCCGCGCCGCCGCCGCCGCCGCACGAGCCCCCGCTCGTAGTCGAGCCTCTCCAGCGCGCCAGAGGCCCCACCGCCGCCGGATCCGCGCGGGGGCTTTTCCTGGCGGACGCAAACGGGCGGTGGTGAGGGGTGGAGGAGGAGGAGGGGGCGGCCGCTGCGCAGGCAATCAAGAGCTAGAGTTAAATTTGATAACAAATATACCAAAATTTACAAACCAATGTGCAACACAGAAATAATTGGCTCAGCAGGAACATGTATTAAAATTCTAAATCTGTATTATCCATCATTGAAAAAATTTCAATTACCTTTGCAAACAGCATATCCAGATGCGGAACTCTGTAGTGAAGCTTTGCATGTTTTTTTTCTCTGAAAAAGGGCGCTTTATTACTTAAAAGATTTAAGCATTACACTTGGTCTCTGCATAACTAAGATGCACACAGCCAAACAGTATTCTCTAACATAAACAGAAAAAAAGGCGAGATACAAAGAAACATGTAGAGTCTGTATAACGCCTAAAGTGTAGGGGGGGCAATCCTAAGATCATGCTGCCACCCATGTTGGGTAAAAGTATCTCTCGCCGTAGCCTCCAATCGTGTACACACCTCCGTAAACAGGTCTTAATTCTCCACGCGTTGTAGAGAGGACCATAAACGAAGAGTCCCGGTACATATGTAGATAGCCTACATAAGAGAAGTACTTTTATCGTTAAAAACCTTATCATTTCTACGTAGACAAAGCGATCAAATAACGGCAAGCGCTCCCACCCTAAGAAAAATTCTAAACCTGTGATCAATCCCATGTAACCAGTTGCCAAATATATTAGCAACACTACAAGGAGGATACAAACCAGAAGCTATTTGGATGACAGACCATATAAAACCAGCCAATTTGCTTTGGAAAAATAAATGTTTTATTGTTTCATCAAGGTGACAAAAGACACATTGCGTACTTCCATGCCAATTCCTCTTAATAAGGTTATCTTTAGTAAGAATGGCTCCGCGACGTAGATACCATGCAAAGATTTTATTTTTCAGAGGCATCTTCATCTTCCAGATCTTGTTATTATCCATTGGCACATCAGACTGGATTAACGGTCTATACACAGAATCTACTGAGAATTGTCCATTCCCATGTAGGTTCCACCGGAATACATCGGACCCATATGACAATTGTACCATGGACAACCGCTGGAGCAGGATGTTCCATGATTGTAGTCTGGGTCCAATTAGATCCCTTCTAAACGTCACATTTGGCGGAAATGACTCCAATAACGTGCCGATAGTATCATTCTTGTGACGCACAATGTTGTATAGAGCCGGATATTGTTCCCAGAGTGTGGCATTTCCTAGCCACTTATCCTCCCAGAATCTAATTTCTGAGCCATCCTTAATCGAGAAGGATCCACAGTAGAAGAAATATTTCTTCGTAGCCATTAGTCCCGCCCAAAAGTGAGAATCCCCAGGCTTCCAATATACTTGGGATACTGCCTTGGAACCCACGTATTTCCTCCTGAGCAGGGTTTGCCATACACCGTCTTCCGTCAGTAATTTAAACAACCATTTACCGAGGAGGGCCCTATTCTTAACCTCAAGGTCATGAATGCCCAACCCGCCTTGGTCTTTGGGACGGCAAACCACACTCCATTTAGCCAGTCGATATTTCTTTCTCTCTCTATCTCCTTGCCAAAAGAATCTTGATCGGAAATAATCCAATCACTACTGGAATTCAGAAATTTGCCATCTGCCAGCTCTTTGCCGTCTGCTGGCAGATGGCAAAGAGGCAATTTGCCGTCTGCTTTTGTAAAACAGACGGCAAAGAATAAGCAGATGGCAAAGAGGGTCTTTGCCATCTGCACTTCTTTGCCGTCTGCTGGCAGACGGCAAAGAAATCTTTGCCGTCTGCCAGCAGACGGCAAAGAGGTGAGGGGGCCCACGGGGGTACTGCATTGACTGGGTCCAACGGGCCACTTCTTTGCCGTCTGCAAGCAGACGGCAAAGAGGTGAGGGGGCCCACAGTGTCACGGCGGGGGGGGGGGGGGGTAACGTCACCCTCTTTGCCGTCTGCTGGCAGACGGCAAAGAATTCTTTGCCGTCTGCTGGCAGACGGCAAAGATGTTGACTAAAATTTCACCCCCGCGCGCGCGCCTCTCTCTCTCTCTCACATCTCTCTCTCCCTCTCTCTCTCCCTCTCTCTCCCCGCAGCCCGCCGCCGCCGCCGCCCCCTCCCCGCAGCGCCGTCGCCCCCCTCCCCGCCGCCGCCGCCCCCTCCTCGCAGCGCCGCCGCCCCCTCCCCGCCGCCGCCGCCGCCCCCTCCCCGCAGCGCCGCCGCCCCCTCCCCGCAGCACCGTCGCCCCTGCCACCCCCTCCCCGCAGCGCCGTCGCCCCCGCCGCCCCCTCCCCGCTGCGCCGTCGCCCCCGCCGCCCCCTGCTCGGCCGCCCCTGACGACCCCCCTCCGGTGAGCTCCTCCATCCCTTTTTCTGTTTTTTTTTCTGTTTTTATTAGTTTAGATTAGGTAGATAAAACTTATATAGAAAAGAAGAAAAGAAAAAATCTAGATAGAAAAGAAGAAAAGAAGAAGAAACAGAAGAAGAAAAGAAAAAACAGAAGAAGAAACAGAAGAAGAGGAGGAGGAGAAGAAAAAAGAAGAAGAAGAAGAAGAAGAAGAAGAAGAAGAAGAAGAAAAGAGGAGAGGAGGAGAAGATGTAGAGGGAAAAAGGAAAGGAAGAAGAAGAAAAGGAGGAGGAGGAGAAGAAAAAAGAAGAAGAGGAAGAAGAAGAAGAAAAAAGATGAGAGAGGAGAAGAAGAAGAGGAAGAAGAAGAAGAAGGAAAAAAAAGGAAGAAAAGGAAGAAAGGAAGAAGAGGAAGAAGAAGAAAAGAAAAAAAGAGGAAAAACCCCGACACCGAACCGACACCCCGACCCCGACCCCGACACCGACCCGACACCCCGACCCCGACACGGCACCCCGACCCCGACCCCGACCCGACACCCCGACACAGACACGGCACCCCGACCCCGAGACCCCGACACCCCGACCCCGACACGACACCCCGACCCCGACACGGCACCCCGACCCCGACCCCGACCCGACACCCCGACACCGACACGGCACCCCGACCCCGACACCCAGACCCCGACACGGCACCCCGACCCCGACACCCCGACCCCGACCCCGACCCGACACCCCGACACCGACACGGCACCCCGACCCCGAGACCCCGAGACCCCGAGATCCCGACCCCGACACGACACCCCGACCCCGACACGGCACCCCGACCCCGAGACCCCGAGACCCCAAGACCCCGACCCCGACACGACACCCCGACCCCGACACGGCACCCCGACCCCGACCCCGACCCGACACCCCGACACCGACACGGCACCCCGACCCCGACACCCCGACACCCCGACCCCGACACGGCACCCCGACCCCGACACCCCTGACACCCCGACCCCGACCCCGATCCGACACCCCGACACCGACACGGCACACCGACCCCGACACCCCGACACCCCGACCCCGACACGGCACCCCGACCCCGACACCCCTGACACCCCGACCCCGACCCCGACCCGACACCCCGACACCGACACGGCACCCCGACCCCGACACCCCGACACCCCGACCCCGACATGGCACCCCGACCCCGACACCCCTGACACCCCGACACGACACCCCCCGACACCCCGACCCCGACACCCCTGACACCCCGACACCGACACGGCACCCCGACCCCGACACCCCGACACCCCGACCCCGACACGGCACCCCGACCCCGACACCCCTGACACCCCGACACCCCGACACGACACCCCCCGACACCCGACCCCGACACCCCTGACACCCCGACACCGACACGGCACCCCGACCCCGACACCCCGACACCCCGACCCCGACACGGCACCCCGACCCCGACACCCCTGACACCCCGACCCCGACCCCGACCCGACACCCCGACACCGACACGGCACCCCGACCCCGACACCCCGACACCCCGACCCCGACACGGCACCCCGACCCCGACACCCCTGACACCCTGACACCCCGACCCCGACCCGACACCCCGACACCGACACGGCACCCCGACCCCGACACCCCGACACCCCGACCCCGACACGGCACCCCGACCCCGACACCCCTGACACCCCGACACCCCGACACGACACCCCCCGACACCCCGACCCCGACACCCCTGACACCCCGACACGCAGACCCGACACCCCCCGACACCCCGACACCCCGACACGACACCCCCCGACACCCCGACCCCGACACCCCTGACACCCCGACACGCAGACACGACACCCCCCGACACCCCGACACACCGACCCCGACACGACACCCCCACATGCCGACAGCACGACACCCCGACACCACGCCACCCAGACACGACACCCCTGACCCCCGACACCTCTTCGGCCTACTGTTGACCGAAAAGGTGCTCTTCGGCCTTCCAAAGGCCGACGGGGTCATATATTTGTGAATTATGAGGTAGGAAGTATATTTCCCGATTTTGTTAAGAAAAACATCGTATATATTTGTGTTGATCGGGTGGATTTAAATGTGCAGTTCTTTCGTTGCTGCGAGGGTCTGGTGTTCGACTACCTCCCCGTGCGTTCGACGAGCTCCGCCCCTGCGTTCGTGGGTGAGCACAAATGACATCTCCTCCTCCCCCCTTCATTTGCTCTGTTCCGGTCTTGGTGCCGATGAAACTTGCTAGCTATAGGTGTCAATCATCAGTATGCGTGACCACTATGCGTCTCCCGTTCGAAAGGGTTACATCTATAAATATGCATGCATTTGCATATTTATAACCATGATTCTTTCGAATTGTCCAACGTTATCCATGGACAGCCCGAGTATGTGTAGATTGGGTTCGTTTTCCCATATGCTCTGCTCCGGATCCGATGCAGAATTTTGTCAGTGCCTCCCTGTTGTTCTCCGGGTACATATCCTCTCTGCTTATTGCCGAGACGTGTATCAGGAGAACAGCGGGAAGGTGCTGCCGAAATTTTGCGTTGAATCCGGAGCAGAGCATGGGAAAACGAACCCAAT
Source organism: Elymus sibiricus (assembly GCA_039707655.1). Classification (NCBI taxonomy): domain Eukaryota; kingdom Viridiplantae; phylum Streptophyta; class Magnoliopsida; order Poales; family Poaceae; genus Elymus; species Elymus sibiricus. The sequence continues at coordinate 3,780,139 of CM077665.1, forward strand.
CTAGACATACTCGGGTGGGATTAGGACCTATCTTTACCTATTAGCGTCTAGGTTGCATGGACGTAATAAAACTGACAAACTCTATTAACTGATGAATATGGTTTGCTGAATTATGTATATATTTCTTGTGTGTCCAGTAGCTAGGCAAGATGAGTGATCGTGCGTGGATGTACACCGGTCACCCTAGTCAGAAAGAAATGACCGTTGAATGGTTAACAAAAACCAAAGGGTTTCTGAGCGCCGCATTTGCAGATGGCCAGGAAAAAACCTGGTGCCCCTGTGTCCGGTGCGACAACCATAAAAAGTGGACACGGGATGAAATGGGTAGACACTTGCAGAAGTGGGGTTTTACGCCTGATTATACGGTCTGGACATTTCATGGTGAGTCTGCCCAACGTGCCAGAGCTGAGGAGGTCCGTCGTCGCACCGACGAGCATGGTACCGGGATGGAAGACATGTTGGAAGACTTTGATGATGCTCGGGATTCGGACGATGAGATGGAGGAATCTGCAAAGGCCTTGAATGATATGTTGGAGTCTTCAAAACGTCCTCTCCACGAGCACACTGAGCTTTGTCAGCTGGATGCCATCGCACAAGTAATGGCTCTGAAGGCTCAGTTCAACTTGGGGAGAGAATGCTACGACGCGATGATGACACTATTTGGACGCTTTCTACCCAAAGGCCATGTAATGCCTGCAAACTTGTACCAGTCGCACAAAATCCTCCGTGTACTTAAGATGCCCTATGAGAAGATAGATGCCTGTGAGAAAGGATGTGCCTTATTTAGGCTTGAGTATGTGGACTTGAAGTATTGTCCCGTTTGCCAGTCTTCCAGGTATGTTGAGGTAGACAACGGTATGGGTGAGAAGAGTCAGACAAAAATCCCAGTTAATGTTCTTCGGTATATGCCAATCATACCAAGACTTCAACGTCTTTTCATGGTCGAAGAGACGGCCAGACAGATGACATGGCACAAATTGGGCAAAAGAACCGAACTAGATGCACATGGGGAGCCGATGTTGGTACACACATCGGACGCTTTTGCGTGGAAGCACTTCGATGCAAAACATCATGCTAAAGTGGCAGATCCAAGGCATCCTCGAATCGCCATAAGCACGGATGGGTTCAATGTGTTTGGTATGATGGCAGCCCAATACAGTTGTTGGCCTGTATTTGTCATTCCACTCAATCTCCCCCCCGGACAGATTATGCAAAGAAAGAACATTTTCCTGACGTTGATAATTCCGGGGCCCAACTATCCGGGGAAGAATATGAATGTGTACATGCAGCCGCTTAAGGATGAACTGCAAGAAGCTTGGGATAATGGGATCAAGACATACGACGCCGCTACAAAAAAAAACTTCCTAATGCGTGTGTGGTACATATACTCGATGCATGACTTGCCGGCGTATGCGCTATTCGTTGGCTGGTGTGTGCATGGAAGGTTTCCGTGCCCCACATGCAAGGCAGCTCTTGAGTTTCATCGGCTGCAGGCGGGTGGCAAGTTTTCTTGCTTCGACATGCATAGACAGTTCCTGGATCCTCGCCATAAGTTCAGAAAAGACAAGAAGAACTTCATCAAAGGTAGAGTTGTCAAAAACTCTGCACCACCTGCGTTGACAGGCCAACAGACCCTGGATCAGTTAAACTCTCTCGAGCCGGATCCGGAGCGTCCAGGGTATTTCAAGGGGTATAATTCCGAACACGCCTGGACTCACAAGACATGCTTGTGGGATCTGCCTTACTTCAAAGACCTCCTTTGCCCACACAACATCGACGTGATGCATACTGAAAAGAATGTCGGCGAGGCCCTCTTTGGTACATTCTTCGGCATAGAGGGGAAAACAAAGGATAATCCTAAGGCTAGAGTCGATCAGCAGGCTCTATGTGATAGACCGCTACAAAACATGCGACAACCGAAAGGAAAGAAGAATTGGACGAAGCCAAAGGCATGGTTCAATCTTGGAAGGCCAGTTATGAGGGAAATACTCATGTGGGTGAAAAATGAGTTGATGTTCCCCGATGGGTATGCAGCGAATCTAAAGAGGGGAGCGAGCCTTGAAAAATTGAAAATATTTGGTCTCAAGACTCATGATTGGCACATATGGCTTGAGCGGGTAATGCCGGTGATGTTGCGTGGCTTTATCCCTGAGGATGAATGGCTAGTACTGGCAGAGCTGAGCTATTTCTTCCGTGTTCTTTGTGCGAAAGAATTATTGCCTGGCTTGCTAGAAGAACTGGAAGAGTTGGCGCCGGAGTTGATCTGCAAGTTAGAGAAGATCTTTCCACCGGGCTTCTTTAATCCAATGCAGCATTTGATTTTGCATCTCCCGACCGAGGCACGATTGGGGGGCCCCGTGCAGAATCGTTGGTGCTACGCAACTGAGAGGATGAAGAAGACACTTCGAGAAAAATGTAAAAATAAACGTCGAATTGAAGCATCGATGGCCGAGGCATTCATTACTGAGGAGGCGGCAAACTTCGTGACAGCACACTACGAAGCCAAAAATCGTCATTTGCATAATCCGAAGCCTCGGTACAATGCTGGCGACCCTAAAAAGGGTGGATCCAACCTCAGCCTATTCAAAGGGAAGCTCACACCAGCCGGTGCTTATACTTCCTTATCGTTGGATGTCGACGAATGGCGGACCGTTACGTTGTATATCTTGAACAACCTAACAGAAGTGCAGCCGTACATCGAGTAAGTGCTCGGTACATTATTTCGCAACCTTTAATTCCTTTGAACTGCTCTTATTCTCGGATATTTGATACAGTCGATACGTCGCCAATTTCTCGTATGGAGCGGTGATCCAAAAGGATTCCATCGAAGAGTATGAGCTTCTGGCAATGCATGAAGGCGGCTATCCCGGTTTCATCTCTTGGTTCAAACAAACGGTAATTTCCATTAGACCATTTCATTTCTTTGTCTAATTTCCGGCTAATGCAACAATCCTTTCGTATTAAACTTGTAGGCTAGTTCAGAGTCTATGGACGCCGAATTGAGACAAGTCGCTAATGGTTTTGACTATAAGGTCCATTCATTTGACAAATACGACATCAACGGGTATCACTTTCGTACCTATGGCAAAGAGCTATCTATGCCCGACCGAAAGTCTACAAATTGTTGTGTCTCTGCTATCGGCGAAGGAGATACCGAGTATTATGGAAGAGTTGAAGCAATTTATGAACTTCTATTCTATGGTGCAAACCCACCGAACGTCGTAGTATTCAAATGTTATTGGTTCCAGCCGAAGGAGACTAGAAGGACTCATGAACATCTAGGGCTAGTCGAAATCAAACAAAGCACCCATTTGGATGTTCCCGATGTCTATATTACGGCTCAACAGGCAACCCAAGTTTTCTATCTACCGTGGGCCCGCCAAAGTGATCCAAATCTCAAAGGTTGGGATGTCGTTTATGAAGTGCCGCCACGTGTTAGACCACCTCCTCCCAATGAAGAGGATTATGAACCTCACATTAACCCAGACACATATGAAGGACAATTCTTCCAAGAAACACGTCTTTCCAAAAAACGTTTCAAGAACCGCTCTACTTCACCCCAGAACATTGAAGTAGACAGCGGCAGTGAATCCGAGCCTGAGTCGGAACAAAAAGAGCCGGAACAAGAAGAGCCGGAACAAGAAGAGGTTACTGCTGCGGATGACCTGTCAATGCTTGACCGATTACATACAGGAGGCCTTCCACATGTTGATGCATTTATTGATGATGATGATGAGCACGTCATTACTGATAGTGATGATGATGATGCATTTATTGACCCCGAAGCATATATAGACGATGATGATTCATGTTAGGTATTCAATTTTTTATTATGTTCATGATGATGATACACTTAAATTATATACATATTATTCATGTCAGGTATTAATTCTTTTTATGTTGTACTAATTTCGTTTACTCTTTGTCATTGCAGGTGTTGACAGATGGTGGGCGCGGGTCGAGAGCGCTCCGAGGCTCCTACCTCGGCGCGTGGTGGGAGGGGTAGTTCCATTCCACCCCAGAGCCTCCGGAGAGCGCTGGATCTCGGTATGCAGACACCACCGTCTGTCGCTTCTTCTTCGGCCGGGAGAGGTCGGGGGGGGGGGGGGAAGAAGGCTGGTAGAGGTGGACGTGGCGGCGGGAGAGGTAGGAAGGCTGCTACTACGCCTTCCTCGGCGCCACCCCCAGCTGATTCACCCGACCACATGAGTGCTCCGTCTGAGATGGAGCCGTATGAGGAGGACCCGTCTCGGACTCCGGTCCACGAGCCTCGGGCCGACGAGCCTATGGCAGACGAGCCTCGGGCCGACGAGCCTCGAGCCGACGAGCGTCGGGCCGCGGAGCCTTCGTCCCACGAGACTCGGGAGCTCAGCAGGGATCACGCTGAGTCGCAGCAGAACCCATATGCATCCTCGTCGAGTGGCCGTGCTGAGGGTGGCTATAGTTCTGATAGCTATAGCAAGGGTGAGAGGGTTGAGGGGCGCAAAGTCTACCAGCGTGGTGGTACAAAGCTCCCGCCCACCCCGGCGACCCCCGACCAGAGGTGGTTGATTGCGCCGGAGGGCGAGAAGTAAGTGCATTTACTCTTTTTTAACCTTTTGTCTTCACGTTTCTTCGAATATCTAATGCGTTGGCCTTGTCATACTGCAGGTCTTGGACACACGAGCCTCATGTCCGGAAGCCCAACAGTGTCCTTGGTGTGATTTGTCGCCAGAGCTTCCCGGGGTGGGTCACGTTGCCCGGTGAGGGCCGGGTTCGAGAGCTAGGAATGACCTGGGAGCACTACTTGGCTGCCCCGGCCCCGCCGGGGCATAGGATCGGCGATGTCGAGTGCCACACGGTCACCGACATTGTGATCCAGACGTTTTGGGTAATTTCTCCTTTGTCGTCTACGTTGTGTTTTCTTCTTTGATTGGCAACCCTAGTGATTGTACTAATCTTTGTTTTCTTGTTTGATTGCAGACCTTCTACAGGTGTGCTGAGGGACAGGAGGAGGCCGCGGCTCGGGTTATCGACAACGAGTGCAGGCGCCTACTTCAAAACTTTCGGCACGAGGCTCGGACGCAGGCTGTTCGAGACTACTTTGCCTCGAGTGGTATTCGGAGGAGAAAAGAGAAGTGCCGCGACAAGTATCTGAGTAAGGAGAAGTACATGAAGGTAATTACCTATTCTTAAGGCCTTGTACTTAGTTCCTTGATTTGATTCGTAGGCGTAGCACTCAAATTTCTGTTGCTTAACTTAGGTGCCTCCGAGATGGTGTGCGGATAGGATGGACTGTTGGGAGGCTTTGGTGGATGAGTGGTGCTCTCCCCAATGGCGGTCCACCCACGACACTGCAAAGGACAAGCGTGCCCAAATGAAAGGTGTCCCACACCATCTAGGCAGCGTCAACCTACATCAGTACGGGAAAAACTGGGTATGTGGTTTGCTTCATGATTCATGCACATTCATTCTTCATGCTAGCTTGAGCCCTTAACTAATACTCTGTTCCTCTCTTTTAGGCGCGACAGAACAAGGCTCCAGTGCCAGAGTTGTTCGACCTCTATGCCATGTCCAATACTGCCTCCTACAAGAAGGCCAGGGCATTCTCTGAGTCTGACCTCGATGATCCAGAGAAATTCACCAACCGCGCCTCCCACCACAAGCTTGTGAGGTACAGAGATGAGGGGGTGGCGAGGAAAGGGCCGGACTTTAACCCGAGCCAGCAACCTCTTGATCCAGAGCTGGTGATGATATCTGGTGGCGGGAGGTCCCATGGCTCGTTAGCCATTGGGGATGGACTGATACGTTGTAGTAGCACTCTCCCACAGATCAAGAAGCGCCAGACCAGCTCCGATCCTCAGATATTGCCTCGTGCACGGCCAGTGGAGCTCGAAATCAAGGTTAGTTATACGGACTCAGATACCTTTCCTCCATTACATTGCATGTGCGGCCGTCGATGATTACAATGCTAACGAGTGGTGTTGCAGGCTGCTATTGAGGCAGAGAGGGCGAAGACTCAAGCTGCTATTGAGGACGAGAGAGCGAACAACCAGGTGCTTCTACAGGAGAGCAGACGACAGGCGGAGGAGATGACGGCTAAGCTGTTGGAGGAGGAGAGGAACCGGAACATGATGGCTACCCAGGCCCTATACGAGATGTTCGCGGTAATTGTCTTTTGCATGTTAGCCAAATCATGCACGTAATGTTCCTTACATTAGTATCTAATATGACTGACTCGTCAAAACCAAATGTGCAGACCATGTGCGAGAAGAGCGGCACGACCCCTCCGTCGATGCCAGTCATTGTTCAGGCAGGCACGGTGAGTTTCATTTGAATGGTCATTAGTTACTAGTCTTCACATTTGAGTTGCATCATGCTAACGATGCATTGGAAATGATCTTTGGTGCAACATAACTCCCGACAAGCATCGACCGATGCTTCTCCGTCTGCCACTGGCGCGACCGGTCCTTCAGCTACACATACACCTCCGTGATGATGGTAAGTTTTCCCAAGTGCTTAGCTTAACAAATGCATACTTAGCTTAAGAAATGACCTATACTTAGCTTAGCATAAGAAATGACCTATTTAAACTAGGAAAGCTCTAAAATGACCTATACTTAGCATTTGTTCCTCCAAAAATGAATTTATATGCTTACCTAGCTCTAAAATGACATAACATCCTTAATTAGCTCAAAAATGGTTGTGGGCCAGGAGCCAGGCCCATTGGTTCCGGGTCACTCACAAACCGGGACCAATGGGCCTGGCTCCTGGCCCACAACCATTGGTCCCGGTTTGAGGCTGGAACCGGGACCAATGGTCTGCCTATATATACCCCCTGCCCAAGAGCAGAGCACTGCACTGCTCTGTTTTTTTGGCCGGCCGTGGGAGAGCTTTGTGGTGCTCTAGCTCACCTCCTATGCACATGAGGTGTTCGATGAAATGCTCGAGCCGCACTTAAGCTTTCTCCTCTCGAAGCTCCTTGTCCAAGCTCCATTTTCCTCAAGATTTGTCTAGGTTTGGCGGTCCGTCCTGTCCTGTCCCCGTCCTCACCGCCATCGATCGCCCATGCCGATCTTGGCGCCGACACCACCGTGGTTAGCCTCTTCTTCTTATCTTCTTTCTAAAAGAAAAAAGTTCTTACTTGTATGATTTAGATAGATACTTGTGTAATTTTCTTACTTTTATTATTGTTTGTTATTATATAGTGCGATGGTTTTGGTATCCGCCTCCGTCGGCCCTCGTCCTGTCTATGATTCGGATGTGGTATATATTATCTCTTATAACTATTTGTTTTATTTATTATTTATGACAATTATGCCGACCAACGTGACATAGATTTTTTAATCTAGGAGGTATGTGAACCGGAAATTCCAACCGACATAGAAATTCTTGTCGAGAAGTTAAATTTGGTTGAAAAAGAAAACAATTACTTGAAAGAAAAATTACAAAGAGTTGAAGAGGGGAAGATGAAGTTGGAGTTGCATGTTGCCGATGTCGTCGACGATCACAAGATCAAGATGGATGCAATGCGCTTGAAGATTAGAAAGATTAGAAAATATGCCATTCATACTGAGGCTTGGTATCATTATGCCGTTGGATCAATTGGTACCTTAGTTGCGGTTATTATCGCATTTGTTGTTGCATTTAAATTTTATAGTTTCAATGTATGTTTTAATTAGATGCTCTAGAGAGCTATATGTTGTTCAATAATGAGAACTACGTATGAACGTTATGTATTTATTTTGGTCACTAGCTACTGTACTTTGGCTTTAATGTGATGATGAATTTATATTAATTTGGTCACTTCTCTATTCATGATATGCACGCAGATGAACCGGCAATGGATGTATGGTGACCGACGCACATCCGAGTATATTAAGGGCCTGCATAATTTTCTCGAAGCGGCTGAGGCAAACAAGCAGAATGATTTTATGCATTGTCCATGTACTGTCTGTGAGAATACGAAGGCTTTCTCCAACTCTAAAACCCTTCACTTCCACCTGCACGAGAAGGGTTTTATGCCACACTATAATGTTTGGACCAAGCACGGAGAAAGAGGGGTTATGGTGGAAGACGACGAAGAAGAAGAGGATGATGACAACTACCCGCCCCCTGAGTACGGTGATGCTGCAATGGGGGAAGCTGAAGATCAAGAGGAACCAGACAATGTGCCCGATGATGATCTTCGCCAGGTCATTGTTGATGCACAGAGAGAATGCGAAAGTGAAAGGGAGAAGTTGAAGTTCGATCGCATGTTAGAGGATCACAAAAAAGGGTTGTACCCAAATTGCGAAGATGACAACACAAAGCTCGGTACCACACTGGAATTGCTGCAATGGAAGGCAGAAAATGGTGTATTTGACAAGGGATTTAGTTCCCTACTGAAAATAATGAAGAAGAAGCTTCCAAAGGATAACGAATTGTCCGGCAGTACGTACGAAGCAAAGAAGGTTCTATGCCCTCTAGGATTGGAGGTGCAGAAGATACATGCATGCCCTAATGACTGCATCCTCTACCGCGGTGAGTACGAGGAATTGAACGCATGCCCGGTATGTGGTGCATTGCGGTATAAGATCAGACAAGATGACCCTGGTGATGTTGAGGGCGAGCGCCCCAGGAAGAGGGTTCCTGCCAAGGTGATGTGCTATGCTCCTATAATACCAGGGCTGAAACGTCTGTTCAGAAACAAAGAGCATGCCAAGTTGATGCGATGGCACAAAGAAGACCGTAAGAAAGACGGGAACTTGAGAGCACCCGCTGACGGGTCGCAGTGGAGAAAAATCGAGAGAAGGTGGGGGGACTTTGCAGGTGACGCAAGGAACGTATGGTTTGGTTTAAGTGCAGATGGCATTAATCCTTTTGGGGAGCAGAGCAGCAATCATAGCACCTGGCCCGTGACTCTATGTATCTATAACCTTCCTCCTTGGTTGTGCATGAAGCGGAAGTTCATTATGATGCCAGTGCTCATCCAAGGCCCTAAGCAACCCGGCAACGACATTGATGTGTACCTAAGGCCATTAGTTGAAGAACTTTTACAGTTGTGGAATGGAGAAGGTGTACGTGTGTGGGATGAGCGCAAACAGGAGGAATGTGACCTACATGCGTTGCTGTTTGTAACCATCAACGATTGACCTGCTCTCAGTAACCTTTCAGGACAGACAAACAAGGGATACCACGCATGCACACACTGTTTAGATTACACCGACAGTATATATTTGGAAAAATGCAGGAAGAATGTGTACCTGGGGCATCGTCGATTTCTTCCGACCAACCATCAATGTCGAAAGAAAGGAAAGCATTTCAAAGGTGAGGCAGATCACCGGAAGAAGCCCGCCCTCCGTACTGGTGATCACATACTTGATATGGTCAATGATTTACAAGTAATCTTTGGAAAGGGTCCTGGGGGACTATCTGTTCCGACTGACGATGCGGGACGGGCACCCATGTGGAAGAAGAAATCTATATTTTGGGAACTACCCTATTGGAAAGACCTAGAGGTCCGCTCTGCAATCGACGTGATGCACGTGATGAAGAATCTTTGCGTGAACCTGCTAGGCTTCTTGGGAGTGTATGGGAAGACAAAAGATACACCGGAGGCACGGGAGGAACAGCAACGTGTGCATGAAAAAGACGGCATGCATCCAAAGCAGTATCAAGGTCCTGCCAGCTACGCTCTTACCAAAGAAGAGAAGGAAATCTTCTTTGAATGCCTGCTCAGTATGAAGGTCCCGTCTGTCTTCTCGTTGAATATAAAGGGAATAATAAATTAATATGGCAGAGAAAAAGTTCCAGAACCTAAAGTCTCATGACTGCCACGTGATTATGACGCAACTTCTTCCGGTTGCATTGAGGGGGCTTCTACCGGAAAACGTTCGATTAGCCATTGTGAAGCTATGTGCATTCCTCAATGCAATCTCTCAGAAGGTGATCGATCCAGAAATCCTGCCAAGGTTAAGGAGTGATTTGGTGCAATGTCTTGTTAGTTTCGAGCTGGTGTTCCCACCATCCTTCTTCAATATCATGACTTACGTCCTAGTTCATCTAGTCGACGAGATTGTCGTTCTGGGCCCTGTATTTCTACACAATATGTTCCCCTTTGAGAGGTTCATGGGAGTCTTAAAGAAATATGTTCGTAACCGCGCTAGGCCAGAAGCAAGCATCTCCATGGGCCATCAAACAGAGGATGTCATTGGGTTTTGTGTTGACTTCATTACTGACCTTAAGAAGATTGGTCTCCCTCAATCGCGGTATGAGGGGAGACTGACTGGAAAAGGCACGCTAGGAGCAGACTCAATAATATGTAGGGACGGGCATTCTTGGTCTCAAGCACACTACACAGTTCTACAGAATTCTACCTTGGTGACCCCGTATGTCGATGAACACAAGAATATTCTGCGCTCCAAACACCCGGATCAGTGTGACGACTGGATTACATATGAACACATCAGGACTTTCGGCAGTTGGTTGCAAACACGTCTCATGGGTGACAACAATGTTTCTGATGAGCTTTACTCGTTGGCCAGGGGACCATCTTCGACTGTATTGACTTACAAAGGGTACGAGATAAATGGGAATACATTTTACACGATCGCCCAAGATCAAAAGAGCACCAACCAAAACAGCGGTGTCCGCTTTGATGCAGCAACCAATAGTGGAAAGGACACATATTATGGTTACATAGTGGACATATGGGAACTTGACTATGGACATGATTTAAAGGTCCCTTTGTTTCAGTGCAAATGGGTTAATCTGTCAGGAGGCGGGGTACATGTAGACCCACAGTACGGAATGACAACAGTGGATCTGAACAATCTTGGGTACACAGACGAACCATTCGTCCTAGCCAATGATGTGGCGCAGGTTTTCTATGTGAAGTACATGTCTACCAAACCGAGAAAAACAAAAGATAAAGAAGCGAATACATCATACGATGAGCCAAAGCGCCACATAGTTCTTTCAGGAAAAAGAGACATCGTGGGATTGGAGGGCAAGACAGACATGTCTGAAGATTATGAAAAGTTTCATGAAATTCCTCCCTTCAAAGTCAAGGCTGACCCAAGCACCATGTTAAACGATGCAGATTATCCATGGTTACGGCGCAATAAGCAAAGGACACAAGCGAAGAAAAAGTGAAGACTTTCTCTCCACAACTAGTATGATGATGCCTTTGATCTAGAATAACACTGCACTTACATGTGAAGAAATGAAATGCCCTTTGTAACAGATGAGTTTTCGTATGAAACCCTTATACTTCGAAAGAGATTGTCCGTTTTGTACACGAAGTGCATCAATGTTTTGCCGTAACCCTCTCAACTTTTTTGCACATGCTATGTGGGTGAAATGATGATACCATGCCAACTTTCAACCTTTTCAGAGTTCATTTGAAGTGCTTTTCAATTTCAGGGGCATTTATAGTAAAGTTATTCACAAACTAGTGATTCACACCAATTTAAAAGAATTTAAATTTAAACTATTCAAATTTGGAAACTAATGGCACTAACAGAAAGTTTATAATTTTTGTGAGCTAAAAGCAAAAAGAATCACTGAAAAACAAAGTAGAAACAAAAGAAAACGAAAAAATTAAAAAAAGAATCACTGAAAAACTAAGTAGAAACAAAAGAAAACAAAAAAATTAAAAAAAATGCCGCCTACTGGGTCAGTGCGGCCTGAATACGACTTGAAACCCAGCTAGGGGGGCCAGGATCCAGGACCGCAGTTGGCCCAGTAGGCCCACAGGCAGGAAGCATTGAAGATTAGGCCCGTAAGCCTACTATAGAGAGGAGATCGAGAGTGCATGCGCAGCAGCGCTTATAAACAACTCTCGAGCCCTCTCAGCTAGCGAGGTGGGACTAAACATTAAGCCATGGGCGGCACCACCCTTTGGTCCCGGTTGGTACCACCAACCGGGACCAATGCCCACCTTTGGTCCCGGTTGGTGTTACCAACCGGGACCAATGCACCCTTTTAGTCCCGGGTGGTGCCACCAACCGGGACCAAAGGTCTCTGCTTCCCGCCCTTCGGGCTGACGAAAAGAGACCTTTGGTCCCGGTTGGTGGCACCACCCGGGACTAAAGGGGAGCATTGGTCCCGGTTTGTAACACCAACCGGGACCAATGCTCTGACTACCTTAGCGGGACTTGTGAAAATTTTCAATTTCAGGGTCATTTAGCATTAAAAAAATCAGTAAATGCATGAAAAATACCAGATGAAGTCAGAAAGGGTTGAAAATTGATGATGTCGCTTTGAATGGTTCATTTTGAACACACAAAAAGTCTGGAGTTCAAATAAGTTCAAAAAAATGAAAAAACTTTGTAACAGATGAGTTTTCGTCCGAAACCCTGATACTTCGAAAGAGATTGTCCGTTTTGTACACGAAGTGCATCCAGTTTTTGCCGTAACCATCTCAACATTTTTGCACATGCTATGTGGGTGAAATGATGATACCATGCCAACTTTCAACCTTTTCAGAGTTCATTTGTAGTGCTTTTCAATTTCAGGGGCATTTAGCTTTAAAAAAATCAGTAAATGCATGAAAAATACCAGATGAAGTCAGAAAGGGTTGAAAATTTATGATGTGGCTTTGAATGGTTCATTTTGAACACACAAAAAGTCTGGAGTTCAAAAAAATGAAAGAACTTTGTAACAGATGAGTTTTCGTCCGAAACCCTGATACTTCGAAAGAGATTGTCCGTTTTGTACACGAAGTGCATCCCGTTTTTGCCGTAACCCTCTCAACTTTTTTGCACATGCTATGTGGGTGAAATGATGATACCATGCCAACTTTCAACCTTTTCAGAGTTCATTTGTAGTGCTTTTCAATTTCAGGGGCATTTAGCTTAAAAAAATCAGTAAATGCATGAAAAATACCAGATGAAGTCAGAAAGGGTTGAAAATTGATGATGTGGCTTTGAATGGTTCATTTTGAACACACAAAAAGTTTGGAGTTCAAAAAAATGAAAAAACTTTGTAACAGATGAGTTTTCGTCCGAAACCCTGATACTTCGAAAGAGATTGTCCGTTTTGTACACGAAGTGCATCCAGTTTTTGCCGTAACCCTCTCAACTTTTTTGCACATGCTATGTGGGTGAAATGATGATACCATGCCAACTTTCAACCTTTTCAGAGTTCATTTGTAGTGCTTTTCAATTTCAGGGGCATTTAGCTTTAAAAAAAATCAGTAAATACATGAAAAATACCAGATGAAGTCAGAAAGGTTGAAAATTGATGATGTGGCTTTGAATGGTTCATTTTGAACACACAAAAAGTCTGGAGTTCAGAAAAATGAAAAAACTTTGTAAAAGATGAGTTTTCGTCCGAAACCCTGATACTTCGAAAGAGATTGTCCGTTTTGTACACGAAGTGCATCCAGTTTTTGCCGTAACCCTCTCAACTTTTTTGCACATGCTATGTGGGTGAAATGATGATACCATGCCAACTTTCAACCTTTTCAGAGTTCATTTGTAGTGCTTTTCAATTTCAGGGGCATTTAGCTTTAAAAAAAATCAGTAAATGCATGAAAAATAATAGATGAAGTCAGAAAGGGTTGAAAATTGATGATGTGGCTTTGAATGGTTCATTTTGAACACACAAAAAGTCTGGAGTTCAGAAAAATGAAAAAACTTTGTAACAGATGAGTTTTCATCCGAAACCCTGATACTTCGAAAGAGATTGTCCGTTTTGTACACGAAGTGCATCCAGTTTTTGCCGTAACCCTCTCAACTTTTTTGCACATGCTATGTGGGTGAAATGATGATACCATTCCAACTTTCAACCTTTTCAGAGTTCATTTGTAGTGTTTTTCAATTTCAGGGGCATTTAGCTTTAAAAAAATCAGTAAATGCATGAAAAATACCAGATGAAGTCAGAAAGGGTTGAAAATTGATGATGTGGCTTTGAATGGTTCATTTTGAACACACAAAAAGTCTGGAGTTCAGAAAAATGAAAAACCTTTGTAACAGATGAGTTTTCGTCCGAAACCCTGATACTTCGAAAGAGATTGTCCGTTTTGTACACGAAGTGCATCCAGTTTTTGCCGTAACCCTCTCAACTTTTTTGCACATGCTATGTGGGTGAAATGATGATACCATGCCAAATTTCAACCTTTTCAGAGTTCATTTGAAGTGCTTTTCAATTTCAGGGGCATTTAGCTCAAAGAATGAACTAATAGCGAACATAATGAAGTAGAAAACCTTTATGAAACTCTAATAGCAAAAATAATGAAGTAAAAATAATCAATTAAAAAATTATGTTATGATCAACTAAAATAAAACTATAATATCAAAAGGAATCAACAAATTTTTTTATATAAACCTCTAGTATTTATGAAACTACAATTATATAAAATTTATGCAACTAGAGTTATCAAAGTATTTTTTGTTCAAAACATTAATAGCAAAAAGAATTTTCATAAAGAATTTTTTTTAGAAACTTTAATAGCAAAGTAAAATAACAAAATCTGTTTTTGGTTAAAACAGACATTTAAAATAACCTAAAAATTACCAAATTGAATATAATGATAAAACACAGTAATATTAAATAGCAGAAAAAAGAATCACTCAAAAATCTTATTTTATAGTAAAGTTATTCACAAACTAGTGATTCACACCAATTTAAAAGAATTTAAATTTAAACTATTCAAATTTGGAAACTAATGGCACTAACAGAAAGTTTATAATTTTTGTGAGCTAAAAGCAAAAAGAATCACTGAAAAACAAAGTAGAAACAAAAGAAAACGAAAAAAATAAAAAAATAATCACTGAAAAACTAAGTAGAAACAAAAGAAAACAAAAAAATTAAAAAAAATGCCGCCTACTGGATCAGTGCGGCCTGAATACGACTTGAAACCCAGCTAGGGGGGCCAGGATCCAGGCCCGCAGTTGGCCCAGTAGGCCCACAGGCAGGAAGCATTGAAGATTAGGCCCGTAAGCCTGCTATAGAGAGGAGATCGAGAGTGCGTGCGCAGCAGCGCTTATAAACCACTCTCGAGCCCTCTCAGCTAGCGAGGTGGGACTAAACATTAAGCCCCGGGCGGCACCACCCTTTGGTCCCGGTTGGTACCACCAACCGGGACCAATGCCCACCTTTGGTCCCGGTTGGTGTTACCAACCGGGACCAATGCACCCCTTTAGTCCCGGGTGGTGCCACCAACCGGGACCAAAGGTCTCTGCTTCCCGCCCTTCGGGCTGACGAAAAGAGACCTTTGGTCCCGGTTGGTGGCACCACCCGGGACTAAAGGGGTGCATTGGTCCCGGTTTGTAACACCAACCTGGACCAATGCTCTGACTATATTAGCGGGACTTGTGAAAATTTGCAGAACACATCTGCAGTTCCCCCCCGACGCTGCCAGGCTGCCCGACGACGCCCTCGCCGCCCTCCTCCCCATCGACGCCGTCAGGCTGCCCCTCGTCACCATCGCCGCCGAGCCCCTACTGCCCCGACGCCCTCGATGCCCTCTGCCCCGACGCCGGCGTCGCTCCCCGCGCCCCTGCTGCCCCGACGCCGCCCGCTGTGCCCCCCTGCCCCTGCCCCGACGCCGCCCCCAGTGAGCCCCCCCTTCCCCCGCGCCGCCGCCTCTGCTCTGCTCGCCGCGCCGTGCCCCTGCTCTGCTTGCTGCGCCGCCGCCGCCACCGCCGCCCCGGGCGCCTCTGCCTTACATATGAATCTGGAGCACAGATTTACTCGTTTTCACAAAACTGACTAAAAGATCAGTCCTAGCTTTTTGTTCATTTATTGACTGAAGTGTAGCATCTATGAATATTTCAGACATGAATCAAACAGGGAGAAAAAGAACTTATTATCTATGGATTTGAATCTTTAAGACTTGGGTCAAACAGGGAGCAAGCAGAAAGTTGTTCATGAACTTATTTGGTCATGAACTTGCAGACTTGGGTCATTTTACTAGTCAAAGTAGCAGTTTCCAGAAAATAGCCAGTTTATTTCTATTGGAGTGGATGGATATGTATATGCAGTATGTATGTATGGATGGATATGTATATGCAGTATGTATGTATGGATATGCACTATGTATGTATGGATACAATTTTATTTTTGTTCATAGATTTTTTTTTGTTCATAGATGTATGCTTTTTTTTGTTTATAGAAAGTTGGCAAAAAATTGAACTAATTAAGATATCCCATGTTTTTGTATATATGATATATGTATTTTGTTGGCAGAAAATAAGTTGGCTAAAAAGAAGTTCCTTCACGAAGGGGTTTTACTTTGCCTAAATCGGGGAGGGGCAACTTCACTAAACGTTCATGATTTTTTTTGTTCATATTAAGAAAGAGCGTAAATCGGGGAAAATGAGGGGGGAGGAGTCCGCAAGTATGTCCCCTAACTCTCTCGGGAAAATGAGGGGGGAGGAGTCCGCAAGTATGTCCCCTAACTCTCTCGGGAAAATGAGGGGGAGGAGTCCGCAAGTATCCCCTAACTCTCTTGGGAAAATGAGGGGGGAGGAGTCCGCAAGTATCCCCTAACTCTCTCGGGAAAATGAGGGGGGAGTAGTCCGCAAGTATCCCCTAACTCTCTCGGGAAAATGAGGGGGGAGTAGTCCGCAAGTATCCCCTAGAAGAAAGTTACTTACTCCCGGTCCGCTCGCCCGACCAACTCTCGAGGCCACCCAAACACTAGAAGAAAGAGCGACGTCGTTGTCGATCTACCCCCTCCCCGATAACTTCGACATGAGGGGCGTTGTAGAGGCCACCCCAAACCCTAGAAGAGTTGTCGAGGCCACCAAAATTTACCAAGTTAAAAGAGCATTGTCGAGGCCACCTCCCCGATAACTTAGACATGAGGGGGGACGTCGTTGTCGTCTACCCCCTCCCCGATAACTTCGACATGAGGGGGGACGTCGGACATGACATGAGGGGTGAGCGTCGTTGTCGTCTACCCCCTCCGGTAACATAGATAACTCCGGTAACATAGATAACTCCGGTAACATAGATTTATCAAGAATGCCCCATTATGGATGTGCACAAGTTGATCCAATTTTTTCCAGATCTCATATATATATATATATTCATGTTTGTATATTAATTTCCATGTTGTAATATTTGCAGAAACTATGGATCAAAGAGACTTGGAACAAGAAAATTTGTTGGGGGAGATAATCCTCGCCGGAAGTGATCAAGTCTTGTCGTTTCTCAACGACACCGATGGAACAATGGAGGAGGAAGGACATGATCATGATGGCTCCGCTGACCGAACGAAGGAGGGAGCTGTTGAAAAGTACTCCGGATCGAGCCAAACTTCGGTAACGAGACGAGGCCCGAAGAAGAGGTTGCGCAAGGATGAAAAGTTCACGATCACAGCACTCGCGAACGATGGCCTACCGATTGAACCCAAGCGGACCAAGGACGCTTTTGCTGCTCAGTGCGGAGTTATTGTTAGGGACAACATCCCGATCAGCATCAAGCAATGGAATAAGCCTAAGGACGACGCCCCTGAAGGTGATTATGTCACCGATAGATAGAAAGATGATCTTTGGACCGCGCTGAAGGAAAATTTCACCCTACCGCCAGAGGAGGATCCGAATAAGCCAGTTATAGAGCCACTGGTCAAGGCATGTGCTCTTAAAAAGATGGCAGAGCTATTCAGGAGGTGGAAGAAAGAGTTAAAATCAAACTTTGTTGACAAAGGTGAGACTCCTGAATTCGTCGGCCGATATGAGAAGCTAAGAGATCAGTGGCCCGCATTTGTGGCCTACAAGACATCGGACAAGAGTAAGAAAATGTCTGAGACAAACAAGATCAACGCTGCAAAGAAGCAGTATCACCATCACATGGGGTCAGGTGGCTACCTCAAAGCCCGGCCGTTGTGGGACAAAGCTGAGAATGACCTGATTGCTAAAGGGGTCGTACCAGAGACATCCACCTGTCCAGACCGTTCAAGGACTTGGTTCTTCGGGGTTGGGGAAACTTTGGACCCTGAAACAGGGAAGTGCCGTTGGACGAACGAGCAACTTGCAATACCCATCATGAAGCTTCAGAAGTGTATCGCCGCAGCGCAGGAAGGGACGTTCATTCCCGACAGAGAGAAGGACGAGCTGACTGAGGCCCTAGGGAATGCTGAGCACCCTGTACGAACACGAGGCACACCAGGCTCTGTTCCGTGGAAGGTTGGGTTTCCCGACACAGGAGGTTACAGAAGCCGGGAGAGAAAGAGGAAGGCGGAGCTGAGCGACATGCGGAAGCTGAATGCAAGAGTACTTAAGCTAGAGGAACGTGACAGCCAGCGAGCTGACGGCCAACCATCTCAGCGGCACGAAGCTAACCCAGAAGGTACCCCGCCATCTCAGCGGAGAAGCAGCGTCGCTTCCACGGACCCCGTTCAGCCGGCTCATATGATCTACCCCGTGGATAGTATCACGGAGGCTCAACATTGTGAGCTTATTGCAAAATTACGGAACCTCACTTTCAAGGTGGCCGTCGGCTCTGTTGCACCTCCTCAACCCAACGGAACTTATCACTGCCTTCCGATTCCACATGGCTATGCTGTTGTGATGGTGGATGCAGTAACGGAGGGATATGAGGAGCTCGAGCTTGATCACTGTACAGGTGAAGGGGAGAATCAGCTGGTTAGTGCTCTAAGGATTACATGTCTATGGCCGAAGGAGTACATCAACCTTCCAAACTGGAAGCCTCCGCCTCCTCCTCCTCCTCCGGCGAGTCAGGGCAGTCCGCCTCCTCCTCCTCCTCCGGCAAGTGTTCAGGGCACTCCGCCTCCTTCTCCGGCTCCTCCGACGCGTGAGGGCACTCCGCCTCCTCCTTCGCCTACTCCGGTGCGTCGGAGCAGTTTGTCTCCTCCTTCGGCTCGTCGGCAACGGCGAAAGACAGCCGCCGCCACTCCGGCTCCTCCGGCGCGTCGGAGCACTCCGCCTCCTTCTTCACCTCGTCAGCAACGACGGAAGATAGCCGCCGCCGCTCCGGCGGGTAGCACTACAAGCAGAGGTGGGAGGAAATTCAGATACGGTCCATCTCTCAAGGAACCGGAAAAGTTACCATATGAGAGGACCGAGCAGGAAAACGAGGAAATCTGTCGTGCCCAACTGAGGGACCATTTTGCGAAGAAAACTCCACCTCCGAAGGAGAAGCTAGATCCGGTGATAGTGAAGCGCACTGTCGATGCACTGAAGCGACCAGCACCGCCTCCGCCGCAATCCAACTATGACCGCATTATTGAGAAGACATATGATGAAGCGCGGCGGTCGGGAAGTACTTCCAGTGATGCAAGGTTAGCAGAACGAAGAAGTGGGAAAACAATTCCCCAGCTCGGCGAACAGGAGAAGCAATCATGCCCCCCGCTCAAGGTGTCTAGCGACATCGTCGCTAATGATCCTGGGATGCTGCCCGGTACCAATGCTGGTGATTACTTGGGGGATGATATAATATTTCAAAAGGCTGAGGTAATAGAACAATATGAATACGTGCACGGGAAGCCTCTCGTCAAACCTGGTCATCCTCCTCTAACAACGATGATGTACAAATTGCATGAGTGGTACATGGAAAGCTGCAGGAAGGATGGGTCCGATAGTTTGATGCTGAGGATTAAAGATGAGCACGACTTTATTGGAGTCGACCTGTTGCCTGTTGAATTTGTGGAGTTATTTCAGTTATTCAATCAACGGGCCCTCGACAAACAAATCATTACCTGCTACTGTCTGTAAGTATTACTTCTGTAATTAAGTCTCTAGCGATCAGCTCGTTCATTGCATGTATATATAATTATCCTCACTATATTATGCAGATTGAAGATTGTCGAATGCCGAAACAGACAAATCTATGACATTGGGTTCATTAGCCCAAATACCGTAAATGAATGGACGGTACAAAAGGCTGCTAAAGAAACCGAGGAAAACTTGCTACAAGCGTTCCTTCGACATCAAAACAAAAGGGAAATACTCTTTCCTTACAACTTCAAGTGAGTGTTACTGTCTAGCTTGTGCATATTCGGCTTCGCTTACTCGAGGTTAAGTAATGTAATTGATGAGTTATGTGTGCGCAGCTTCCACTATATTCTGCTATCCATTAAGCTTGACGGGGCATTAGTAACTGTCTTAGACTCGCTCCGTAAAGATCCCAAGTATTATGTGGACATGACTGCAATGCTCAAGAAGTAAGTTCAATCAATACCGGGATCATATCGGCAACTTTCGGTCATTTCCTTATATCAACTAATCATTTTCTTTGCCAGGATTTGGAAAAAGTTCACCACTATGGTTCCGAGACTGAAGAAGGAGCTGCAATTTACACACCCCAAAGTAAGTAGTACTAGCTAGTTCCGCGCATCTCTCATTGATTCTAGTTTCATCAATACCATTATCATGCTTGCTTATCAGTTTGATTGATCTCTATTCTCGTAAAGTGTTTGCTCCAGGCACCCGGGACTCATTTATGTGGATACTACGTATGAGAGTTCATTCGCCATTATACCTCCGAGCAGGGCTTCTCTATGAAAAAATTTGAAGTACGTAAACAATATTCACAATTTTATTTTACATATTACCATCAATTGTGTTGAGTTTCATTCATATATATGTATTGACCCCCTTCTTTAAATTAGATGTGGAAGATGCGGGATGAACTCCTACCTCATCATCGCATACGAGCAATTCAAGAGGAATTGGCGGCATTCTTTCTTGACCACGTCATACCTGAACACGGAGAATACCATTGGTCTTAGGTAGATGATGTTAGGGATTGTAAGAGATGTTATATTGTACATATGTAGTAGCGTCGGATAGATATACGAAAACTTGTTGTTCGACCAATCTCTCGGAGAAAGAGAGGTCGATCACTTCTCTCTGTATATGTTCATGACGATCTTATGTACTTAATTAATGGTTCCTTCATTGGTTGCTAGCTAGTGTGTCGAGTTCTCTCTATAGTAGCTAGCGTCGACCAAGCACGGAGAAAGAGAGGACACATCTCTCTATTAGCTAGCTAACACAATATGAAACCCCTAAAATATAACCCTACAAAACCCCCTAAACCCCCCCCCCCTCTTTCAAAAAAAAAACAAAAACCCCAGCTCCTGACAATGCCTTTTGGTCCCGGTTGGTGACACCAACCGGGACTAAAGGTCCTGCCTTTTGGTCCCGGTTGGTGTTACCAACCAGGACTAAAGGTCCTCCTGCCTGGGCTCCCACGAGCGGCCACGTGGAGCCCCTTTGGTCCCGGTTCGTAAGCCAACCGGGACTAAATGTTTTAGGCTTTGGTCCCGACCCTTTAGTCCCGGTTCCAGAACCGGGACAAATGGGCCTCTGAAACCGGGACAAATGGTCTGTTTTGTACTAGTGCCGGCACACTCCCGCATAACTTTGACGTGTTAGTTGTGGTCTGGTGGATTTGTATACCCGAATCACTTGATAGGGAAAACCTGGAATACCTAATATAACAACCCTGTTTATATCATGACTACAGCTCACTGTGTATTATTAGCAATTGGCAGATGGCTGATACAGATTTTGAAATTGTGTTGTCAACCAAAACTTAACGAAACACCAAATAAATCTAATAGAAACAAACAAGTTTATTCTATCTCGTGTTATGTAGTAGCATGCACAGGTGATATTGTGCAGGAAATACATGGCAGGTGATATTTGGCGGGAAACACATGGCGGGGGGTATTCGGCGGGAAACATATGGAGCGAGATATTGTGCGGGAAACACATGGTCGGTAACTCATGGCAGGAGATATCGGGGGTGAAGCACGTGGCGGGTGATATTGGAAGGGAAGCACATGACAGGAGATACTGGGCGGGAAACACACGGCCGGTGATATTGGATGCCAAATATCTCTCGCCGTGTTTCATGCCCAGTATGCCCCGTCCCATCCATATGGCTTACAGACGGACGGCCGTCAACTACCACTCCCGTGGGGAGGTGTGTCCTTCCAAATTCACTTGTTTAATTTTCTGTGCACCATCACAAAATTCTTGTGTTTCCTGGTCTCACAAATTTCCAACTTTTCTCTGTCAGGAATATTCGTATTTCTACATTTTTTTATTCATGTAATCCAAGTAGGCCTTTGTGGAATCCTGATACAAGAAATTTTGCCAACTAATGGTTAGCAGGACCGAAAAACAGTTCGTTAGTCATAAGCCATTTTGAAAATTCTTATTTCAATTCAACGGCATATCAATAAGTATGAAGCACATTTGTGAAGTTTAGATTGCCAACGGTTTTTAACGCATTCTGTGCGGTTTTAATCCATCAAAACTCCTAGGCCCTGTTTGAGGGCCTAGATGACTTTTTAGGGGCCCGCTGTTCCGCACGTGAGCCCGTGTGAGCGCGCGTATGATGGAACGTCCAGAACGCAAAAAGTCCAAGTCCCCTCAACTCGATTCTCCAGGAGCTTTCCAACTGATCTGGAATCGCCTCGATTGGAGACTCTATGTGAAAGTTTTGAAATTTTCTCCGAGATTGACTGATGAGGATATCACGCCTCGTTACAACCAGCCAGGTAAGGGGCTGGCCACATCATCTTGAAGCATACCGATTCAGCTACTCGGGCCAGGCGGCACACCTACTTGTGAGGCAAGGCAACTTCAATCCAGTGGTACACAGCTAGGTCCGGCTGAACCCGGTGGAGCGGGCCCACCTTTAGTCCAAACCGCACCATGTAACCCTAGCTCGGCCAGGTATATAAGGCGAGCTAGGGCCCTCACCTGAGGGGACCAAGACATTCTAGAGCCATCTAGCGCTAGGGTTTCACCTACCCCCTTCTTCCTCCTCGGCCGCGGTCACGGCCCAGGAATTGTAACCCAAGATAGAATTTTTGGTGATCTTCCCGATCGACGTTGAGCACTCGAGCAATACAACCCCAGCAGGCAGGAGTAGGGTGTTACCTCTCCAGGGAGGGCCCTAGGTAGATAGCGTGTCTCATGTGCTACCATCTCGATCCACAACTAGCATGCCCCTCCAAACAAATTCGTCATCACTCGATGGAAGTGCCAGACTCAGAACACTGAAAGTTGGCGCACCAGGTAGGGGTTGTTCTCGTGGATTCATCTAATCCGTTTGGGATGGCATCCTCAACCCTCAAGATCGGCGGCTTCGCACCGGGCCAAGACCTCTTCTTCGCCAACAAGGCGGGGCACCTGGTCCTCGCCGTCTCCTTCCCAAAGGGGCAGATCTTCTACGTCGAGTACCTAGATTTCATCGCCGATGACCTCTGCCTCTCCATGGAGAGGCACCTGGCCACACACCGGGCTCGGCGCTTACCCCTCCACCAGTGGCTGGCGCCAGGGAGATGAGCCCCACCTGGCGGTGGGCTACTCTACACCATGACCAGGCACGAGGGGAGATCGGGCGTGCTAGGCACATCAAGCCTTTATGCGGTGGTGCTTCCTTCCATGAGGTGCCAAGCGAGGTATGTTTCCTTCATGGTCCATGTTCCCAGCATAGGAGAGCAATTGTCGCCTCCTCCGCGGGCATGCTACAGGAGGCGCCACAGTCCTGACTCTAGGTGGAGGCGACGATGGCCTGGCTCCCCCTCCCGGGGGAGTTGGCATGGCCAGGAGCAGCTACTACCTGGTCTCTGGCGACTCCGAGGGCTACGAGGACCGGCTCCGCGCCAACCTCATGGCAGATGGGAACTATGCGGCCAAGCCAAGCGCACCTCATTTCTTGAATTGGTCTGAGACCCTGATCAACTTTGAGCTGGGCGACCACATGGAGCATGTCCCCCAGGCGAGCAGATTCCCACAGATTCTGGACTCCCTCGTCGACAACATCGGGCACACAAAGGCACTAATGGATGGTGGGAGTGGGCTCAACATCCTCTATGTCGACACCCTCGACACGATGGAGATCCCTCACTCCCGAGCCAGGCCGACTGGTGGATGAAGGGGAACGCAGTAGAAAACAAAAAATTTCCGACCTACGCACCAGCCCAGGACCACTATGGAGACTGCATACAAGGTTTGATCTTTTTCGTTACCGACTCGTAGAGCAGCGGAAGTAGAGTCGATGACGAACGGCGGTGCAGATCCTCGCAGCTAGGATTTACAACCTCCCAACCGCGAGGATGTATACCCTCATCCGCCCCACGGACAGCCCTCCGGAAGGCGGTCGGACAGTCCCCCGGACAGTGTCGTGGACAGCCCTCCGGGAGGACCTTCGAAACTCGGACAGCCACTCGGGAGGCACTCTCGAACTAAGACCGAAACTACGATCACTCTACAGAGTTGCACACATACGGTGTCATCTATCCGGCAGGGCTTCGCCGTCCAGAACTAGTCCCCACCGGAACCCAGACAGCCTTTCGGCTCTACGAAACTATTTCGCTGGGAGGGAGAGAGAATGCCAGATCATGCATGGCTTGTGTATGTGAGAAAGAGTGAGTGTGGAGAGTGCATCTCCACCTCTATTTATAGGAAAACCCAAGGGGTGGGGTGGCACTTGAAATACCCAAAATGCCCCCAAATAGTGTTGCCTGCATCACCATGCTGCATCACCATGCCTGCATCATCCCCTAATAATATTTCCACTATTTACAATAGTGTTTCCACTATTTGCAATAGTGTAGTTCCACTATTTACAATAGTGTTCCAACTACTCATGAATAGTGTTTCTACTATTCAAAATAGTATTTTCACTATTCATGAAAACATTTTTCTGCGCCCGATAAATTCCAAATTATTTCCGTGTGCCTAGAACAATTTCATTACCCACTAAAACAATTTTGGACGCGTTCAGAAACAATTCCGGAACAATGTGTTTCTTCAGCGAATAGCTACCATAGTGGTTTTGACGGCTCTGGAACACTTCCGGTTTTTTCTCCGAAAAAATCCCAGAAGTTCCCAGAACAATTCTGGCACCCTCTGAGAATTTCCAGGCGTGTGCCGAAACCATTTTGTCCTAATAGTATATTCTGAAACAACTTTTCGGTTTTACCGAAACTCTTTCGGTGTTCTCTCTCCGGAACTTTTCCGTTGTCACCGAAACTTTTCCAGTGACTTTCTCTCAGACTCCCTGTCTAGTATTCAGCAGATAGATGACCCTTAAGCATGTGACCCTATAGGTTCGGTGAAGTATAGACATGACCCGGAACCCTTTCGATCAATGATCAACAGCGGAGCCGTGGCCACCCATATTGACCCCTATACCCACACGAATAAATATTCGAGTGAACCTCCAGTTGCCGTGTGCTATTCCTGTTGCTTCGCGATATGTTACAAATACCCGAGGTGAGACATGTTGGCATCCCCGCGGATCAACAACTTGTCCACTATGCCAGTTACCTCGTTACCGGTATTGTTCTCTTTTCTCGTTCCGTGTTCCGGCATCCCCGTGATCAAATCACAAAGTGTCTGGCCAGACGATGATGGATACCATAACACCGAGAGGGCCCAGAGATATCTCTCCATCGTCGGAGGAGCAAATCCCAATCTTGAGCTATCAAGTTACTTAACATACTTTTCCATGAACCCGTAAGCCGCCGTAATAGCCACCCATTTACGGATGACGTTTAACAAACCCCAAAGTTCATGAAGCAATCATGAAGAAACTTGATACTCTCAATGTCTAAGGAATCATGCAAACGTTAACCATCTCTGTGTTATAAACCATTAACTAGTGACGAATGTATCTCATAGCATAACATCAATTCGGGTCGATTCAACACAAATGTTCTACTAACATTGTGGCCTCAAAATTGCTGGCATAGCCATGCCCATGATCAGGAAAACAGGATCATCATGCAATACTTGAGCCAGTCTTAGAGGCCAGACTAGGAATACATTTTACCGTTTATTATTCCACACGTGCATATGAGTCTTCCTCCGAGCCTCGTGGTTATTGCAGACTCGAGAACCATAGCAGTTATAGCATGGAACATAAAACCTAATTATGAACAGGGAGATAATCAATGACATTTATTATTGCCTCTAGGGCATATCTCTTACAGTGGACCCTTCCACGGGTTTATCCCAGGACACCAGGCCATGTCACTCAGGCAGATCAATCTACCTATCACTTTCGGCACCACCGATAACTGCAGGACCGAGACCCTGCGGTTCAAAGTTATTGATCTATGGGGTTCCTTCCACGCTATCATAGGTCGCCCTGCTAGGCCAAGTTCATGGCGGCAACCAACCAACTACGCCTATCTCCAGCTCAAGATGTCGGGCCCCAACGGGGTCATCATTGCACAGTGCAACTTCTAGCACGTCCATCGGTGCAATCAACTGAACATCCACCATGCAGACAAAGTGGTTGTGTCGGCGGAATTTGAGGTCATCAAACTACAAGATGCCCAAGAAGCACCACTGTCCAAGAAGAGCACAAGCTCCTCGTTGTTCCAGGTGGTGCATGACACCAAGGAAATCTAGATTGACCCGGTTGATCCCACAAAGTTCGTGCATATCGGCACTGAACTTAGCCCCGAGCAGGAAGAGGCACTTGTCCTTTTCCTCTAGGAAAACCGAGACATATTCATGTGGATTGCCTCTAACATGCCAGGGGTTTCGAGGGACATCGCAGAGCATTCCCTGACCATTCACAAAGGCGCCAAGCCCATCAAGCAACACCTGCGCCATTTTGGTGAACATCGGCGTAAGGCCATTGGCAAAGAGATAGCACGGCTCATGGGAGGTGGCTTCATCATGAATGTATACCACCCCGAGTGGCTGGCTAACCCTGTGCTCGCGCTCAAGAAAAATGAGAAGTCTAAAAGATCCTAAACAAGGCATGTCTGAAAGATCCTTGCACCTTGCCGTGCATCGACTACGTGATTTTTTTTGGCTGTGAAGCGCTCTCCCTACTCGATGCTTACTCGGGCTATCACCAAATCAAGATGAAGAAAGGAGATGAAATCAAGACATCCTTCATCACCCATTTTGGTGCCTTCTGCTACACCTCCATGCCCTTTGGCTTGGAAAACATGGGCGCCACATACCAATGGTCCATCCAGCCCTTCTTCCATAAGCAGATTCGAAGAAACATGCAAGCCTATGTCGATGACGTGGTGATCAATACCCAGAAGAAGGAGGACCTACTGACAGATCTAACAGAGACATTCACCAACCTCAGGAAGTTCAGCATGAAGCTCAACTGGAGAAGTGTGTCTTTGGGGTTCCTTCCAGGAAGCTACCCGGCTTCATCATCTCCGAGCGAGGAATCAAGGCCAACCCCGAGAAGATCGAAGCCATTCTCAGGATGGGGCCGCCCAATAATGTGAAGAACATGCAGAAGCTGGCCCACTGCGTCGCAGCCCTCAGCCACTTCATATCAAGACTCAGGGAAAAAGCAATGCCCCTCTATAGGATCCTAAAGAAGTCAGCAACTTTCAAATTGATGCTAGAAGCACAGGCGGCACTTCACAAAATGAAAAGGACTCTGACTACATACCTGGTACTGGTTGCCCCTCAAAAAAGAGAGCCACTGCTGCTCTAGATTGTCACGACCCCCCAGGTGGTTAGTGGCGTCCTGGTGGTTAAAAGGTCCGAGCCCGGCCACATTTGGAAGGTGCATCGCCCAGTCTACTTCGTCAGTGAGGTGTTGTCTGAGACCAAGCCGTGATACCCATTGATTTATCTCATATACATCATGTTCATGATGTCTCGCAAGTAGGTTCACTATTTCCACCAGCACCCAATTCAGGTGGTCACTGCTTTCCTGCTCGTCGAGGTTGTCAACAACCGAAACACCACCTATCGGATCATGAAATGGGCAATGGAGCTTATGGCTTTTGGCCTGGTCTACACCCCTCGCACCACTATTTGGCCCCAGGAACTCACTTACTTCATGGCTGAGTGGACCAAGGCTCTGTCCCTTCCTTCCATGGTCAAGATCAAGTACTGGACGCTCCATTTCGATGGGCCACTGATAGTCAAGGGTGTGGGAGCCAGCATTATACTCACTTCCCACAGAGGGGAGCATTTCAAGGATAGCTAGAAACTCCACTTCCCCACATCGAATAATGCGACTGAGTATGAGGCACTCCTACATGGGTTGCACATCACCGTATTACTCGGGATCCACCGGTTCGTCGCCCACGGGAACTCGGATCTCATCGCCTGATAGGTCATGAAGTAGTGGGCATGCAAGTACATGACCATGGAGGCATACTGCCAAGAGGTGCAGAAGCTCAAAGGCAAGTTCGACGGCCTAGAGCTCATACATGTGCTCCGTGGATACAACGAGGTGGCAGACAAGCTGGCCAGGCTAGGGTTCGGACATGACTCGGTCCCGTCGGGTGTCTTCCTCCAGGAGCTGCGCTCACCATCCATCAAGGAGAAGGTCGCTCTCGGGTCTGAGTCTTATCCAAGATAGCTGCCCCCTCCTCCGGACGGAGACACCCGGGCACCAGGGGCGGAAGTCCTCCTCATTAATCCCAACTGGACTAAGCCCTTCATGGATTACATGTTGATAGGGACCCTCCCCCAGGAGAAGGATGAGGCATGGAGAATCGCTAGATGTGCCAAGGCCTACACTATCATCAACAAGGATCTGCACAAGAGGAGCACCTTCGATGTCCTCCAAAGATGCACCTCCCAAGAGGAAGGGAAGCTGGTCCTCCAAGAAGTTCACTCAGGCACCTGTGTTCACCACACGACACCCAAATCACTGGTAGGGAAAGCTTTTCGGCAAGGTTTTTACTGGCCGGCCGCAGTCACAGACGCCAATCAGCTCATGCGCACCTACGACGGCTGCCAGTACTACACCCGACAGACACACATTCCAGCGCAAGCACTTCAGACTATCCCACTTGCCTGCACATTCGCCGTATGGGGCTTGGACATGGTGGGACCCCTTTAGAAGGCACCCGGGGCTTCACCCACATCTTTGTCGCCATAAAAAAATTCTCCAAATGGGTCGAAGCCTGGCCCGTCGCCACTATAACTACAGGGAAGGCGGTCAAGTTCTTCAATGAGATCATCTTTTGCTTTGGAATTCCCAACATCATTATCACAAACAAATGCAACCAGTTTGCCGGTGCCCTTCCTCGAGCTCTGCAAAGACTACGACATCACCCTCGACTTCACCTCGGTTGTGCACTCGTGCTCAAACCTCGCATATTTGATTGACTCAAGAAGTTTTTGGGAGAGAGAGCTCCCTTCCATGCTCTGGAGCCTCTGAACCTCTCCCAACCACTCCATAGGATACACCCCATACTTCATGTTGTATGGGGCCGAAGCGGTGTTGCCCAGCGAGCTAAGCCATGGGTCCCCATGAGTCAAAGCCTATAAAGACAAGATGGAGTTGTTCTCCTCGAAGAGGCCCTAGAGGTTGCACTACTCAGGTCAGCCAAATATGAAGATATCCTATGACACAACCATAGACGTGGGTGTACCTTTAATGTGGGGGACCTAGTCCTCAGGCGTATCCAGTCCAACAAAGGCGCACACAAGTTGTCATCACCATCGGAGGGACCGTACATCATTCATGAAGTGCTACGCTCGAGGGCTTATCATCTCGAGGAACCAAAGGAAGGCTACAACATCCTGAATGAATGGAAAATTGAACACTTATGCCATTTCTATGCTTAAGCTATTTAATCCTACCCAAGTGGTATGAATAATGCCAATACTTTGTCTCACCCTAGTTGTTCCTTAATGAGACGAGTACTAGGGAAGATCAAAGACTTGAATAAAATCGAGTATGGCACAATCAGTTCATTACAAAAAGCCACTCAGCATCCAGAGCCTGACATGCAGTATGCAAAGGGCACACTACTCAGGCTCACCAACCAGCCTCTGGGCGTACTCGGCCAAAGCGCACACAGACGGCTCGATTTCTGCCATCAGGTCCATCACCTGCTGGTCAGAAGTCCTGGTAGCGAACCCTACCGCCAGTTTGATATCGGCCATCATGAAGAGGGACTTCACCATCGCTAGTGCTATCAAGACCTGAGTGGCCCCCAGCCGCAAGCGGTCTATGGTGGTCTCGTCATGATTTTCCAGCAGGTACTTCTCCCAGAGGATGTGGCAAGTGACCCGAGTAGCGTTCTTGAAGAACACGATCCTCTCGGGCACTTACATCAGCAGGGACCAAATGTTCATAGAGTGGATCTCCCTCACAGGAAGCTCTCCTAGAAGCCACTGCATGCCTCTTTCCTCATGCCCTTCAACTCCTGCAAGATGCCCCGGGCTAGGTGCACCTCGTTCCGAAGGGCAGCATTAGTCTTGTCATACTCCTCCAACGGGGGCTCACTCTTTTCCTTTGCCTTCCCGACCTCCTCGAGATCTGCCAGTAGGGTCTTGGTGGCGTTTTGGAGCACTCCAGATCACCCACCCTGACTTCCACCTGCTTCGGCCTCTAGTCAGTCTCGGCCACATGAGCCTGCTTTAGGTCATGCTCCAGCTGCAGGTAGTGATCCTTTGTGGAGGTGGAGCACCTCGCCTTCCAGATGCATAGGGGCAAAAACTCCAATTTGTGCCTAGCGACCTCCTCCTTGAGAGCTCGGACCTAAGTGCAATCCCGCTCCTGGTCCAAGTGAGCTATAGAGAGCAGCGAGGACAACTGGTCCCACTCCTACTGGTTTCTCTACTTGTACTCGCAAACCGGTAGTTTCTCTAAGATGAAGTTGCACTTATATATAGACCTGTCATAAAAGCCCTATAAGAGAGAAGTAAAATAGATGATGGTTGCCATGGACCAAAATTTGCAAGACCCTCCACTCGATTCGGCTAACCAAACAAAGACTTGAGGGCTACATCTATGGAGAAGGAAGGCCAATGCCAACCTGCATCCCTAGCATAGCTTGCAGCATAATCGTGTTGACATTGCACTTCGGCAACTTTATCAGCTTCGGAGCCTCGGCCTCGAACATCATCATGTAACCCAGGAGCATATCCCACTCAGAGCAGCCTCAGTGTTGTCGATCTCCCTCACAATCCCACACCAGTCCCCCGTGGTGGCCTGTCAGATAGGGAGAGGTGGGTAATACTGCTATAAACCCGACCAATGTTGGTAAGTAGATAGGATGGTGCCAAGCTCAAGCCCGCCCTTTGCTCACTCATAGAGGAGCCAACTAACAAGACCTCCAGCTTCAGTCCTGCAACAGTGGCATTCACAGAGGCCCCAAACATCCTTGGCCAATGAAGGAATCAACTTCTCTGCCTATGGCGGTGGCATAAGCTTGGAGCCTAGAACCACCAAGATAGTGCCCGAGCTGGGCGCGGTGGAACTTGGCCCGTCGGTCAGGTCCTACATGGACAACGCACTGGAAACAATCTGGACAACATCTCTAGCCATCACTCCCATGACACATGAAGCTGCAGGTGAACAAAAACTACTCAGCCAGAAAACTTACATGTTATATCTTGGGATCCTGCTTGCAAGTTTCACCCACTTGGAGGCGAAAACCACCTACGGGGTGGAGCCTGCCGGAGGGTGCTGTCCCCACATGGTCACGTTCGTGGCTGCTTTTCTATTCTCGATGCCAGACGAAGATGTGGCAGTGGCGGCCTGAGGTCTCGATTGTTGAAGAGTATAGATGCTACAGGAACTGATGGTGCTGAGGCCACCGGCGACCACACACGGCCGAAATCTGGCCTGATCCTCGTGTAGAGGGGTAGCGAGTCGGGCCCATGTAGCACCTGCGGAGAAAACCAAATTCAGTAAGAAACTCAAAGGGCGCACAAAAAACTCAAGAGGCAAAGTTTGAAGACAGCCACTTACATTAGTCGAGGGATTCTTCAGACTGTACAACGCTCGGTGCTCTTCGGTGTTTAGAGCTGTGCCATGCTCCACCACATGGCATACCAGGTCCAATACCTGGTAATCCAGGACCTCCTCCTCTGATTCCCAGGTGCTGTCGTTTGGGCCCATCACTGCTGGAATTTAGAAATTTGCCATCTGCCAGCTCTTTGCCGTCTGCTCGCAGATGGCAAAGAGACTGTTTGCCGTCTGCTTTTTAAAAACAGATGGCAAAGAAAAAGCTGATGGCAAAGAAGGTCTTTGCCATCTGCACTTATTTGCCGTCTGCTGGCAGACGGCAAAGAACTCTTTGCCGTCTGCGGCAGAGCAGAAAGTGGGCCCACGGGGGTACTGCATTGGCTAGGGCACACAGGCCACTTCTTTGCCGTCTGCTGGCAAACGGCAATGATTTCGTTGCCGTCTGCTAGCAGACGGCAAAGCAGAAAGTGGCCCCACGGGGGTACTGCATTGGCTAGGTCACACGGGCCACTTCTTTGCCGTCTGCCAGCAGACGGCAAAGAGGTGAGGGGGGCCCACAGTGTCACGGCGGGGGCGTGCTAACGGTCACCCTCTTTGCCGTCTGCTTGCAGACGGCAAAGAGGGTGACTTAATTTTCGCCCCCCGCGCCCCGCGCCTCTCTCTCTCTCACATCTCTCTCTCCCTCTCTCTCTCTGCCGCCGCCGCCGCCGCCCCCTCCCCGCAGCCCGCCGCCACCCCCTCCCCACAGCCCTCCTCCTCCACCGCCGCCGCCCTCCTCCCCGCAGCCCTCCTCCTCCACCGCCGCCGCCCTCCTCCCCGCAGCCCTCTTCCTCCACCGCCGCCGCCCTCGTCCTCCACAACCGCCGCCCCCTCCCCGCAGCCCCGTCGCCCCCGCCGCCCCCTGCCCCGCCGCTCCGGTGAGCTCCACCCTCCCCCTCCGCCGCCCCCGACGACCCAGCGTCGCCGCCTCGACCCCCCTCCGGTGAGCTCGTCCATCCCCCCTTTTTTTTCTGTTTTTATTAGTTAATATTAGTTAGAAGAAGTAGAATAGGTTGAAGGGGGCAATTTAATTACCTTCTGTTTATTCTATCATAGTTCATAATACTGTCAAAGCAAACCATGTCTATAAGAAGGTAAATACTAAGCAACCTGGCAGAGAATTGGTTAATGGTCTACTGTTTTTGTATAATGATGAGGTTGCATGAAAATGTCACAGTATATTACTGATGGTGGAGTAGCTGATATATATGTGGAATTAAATGGGGAAGAAGATTCAGGAGGAGAAGAGGATAGTGGCTCTGATTTTGCAGATGAAATACAGGATTTTGCAAGTGAAGAGGATGTTCCTGTTGTCATGACTGCAGAACATGAAGATATTGACAATGCAGGTGAAGAACATGATGGCATTGGCAATGCAGGTGATGAAGAATGTTTACTTGAGCAGGTGCTTGTTCCTAATGATAATGGTGTTATCACTGCAGTAATTAGTAGCCCCTTAAAGACAAGAAATGCAACAACTGGTCCCTTTCAAGCATCTTAGATTTCTCAAGTGTTGAATCCATCCCAAGCAGCAGAAAATGTGCATGGAGCAGCAGAAGTTGTGCACATAACAGTTCAAGGAGCAGAACATGGAGCTGGGCAAGGAGCAGCAGAAAATTCAAAAAAAGACTCAGATTCAGAAAATTCAAAGGACACTGAATATGTGCCTCACACTGATGACAGTGGAGAGGAGTCAGAAGTAGTTGAGATGAGAAAGCATGCAAGGAAATTCAGAAAGAAAATGAAAGACTCTAGGAAATGGGTTCGATCTGATGCAACAGGGGCAGTACCAATTGATTTCATTGCTAATGTTGAGGAGGTGGTAGAGGACATGGAATTTGAGTCATCTGATGAAGACTATAGTTATGATGAAGATAGTGATGGGAACATGGTGAGAAGCAAGAGCAAATACCCAAGGTTTAACCCAGATACTGATATACCATACGGTGTGCTGCTTACTTTGGTCTGAAGCAATTGATTGGTACAGGTTCCTTAAGAAGCTCATTTAGTGCATCCAGTGAGCCCTGCAAATTATTTGAACTGTCAACTTGAGATTTGTGTTTAGCAGCAGTGCACACAGCCTTGATAGTTCATATACAGGCAAACAGTCTGAGCTGTGAACTATGGCCTGTACCTGGGATGCTATCAGGAAAGGAAAGGAAGAAGAAGAAAAGGAGGAGAGGAGGAGAAAAAAAAGAAGAAGAGGAAGAAGAAGAAGAAAAAAGAGGAGAGGAGGAGAAGAAGAAGAGGAAAAAGGAAAGGAGGAAGAAGAAGAAGAAGGAAAAAAAAGGAAGAAAAGGAAGAAAAGGAAGAAGAGGAGGAAGAAGAAAAGAAAAAAAGAGGAAAAACCCCGACCCCGACCCGACACCCCGACCCCGACCCCGACCCCGACCCGACACCCCGACCCCGACACGGCACCCCGACCCCGACCCCGACCCGACACCCCGACACCGACACGGCACCCCGACCCCGACACCCCGACACCCCGACCCCGACACGACACCCCGACCCCGACACGGCACCCCGACCCCGACCCCGACCCGACACCCCGACCCCGACACGGCACCCCGACCCCGACCCCGACCCGACACCCCGACACCGACACGGCACCCCGACCCCGACACCAAGACCCCGACACGACACCCCGACACCGACACGGCACCCCGACCCCGACCCCGACCCGACACCCCGACACCGACACGGCACCCCGACCCCGACACCCCGACACCCCGACACGACACCCCCCGACACCCCGACACCCCGACACGACACCCCCGACACCCCGACCCCGACACCCCTGACACCCCGACACGCAGACACGACACCCCCCGACACCCCGACACCCCGACACGACACCCCCCGACACCCCGACCCCGACACCTCTGACACCCCGACACGCAGACACGACACCCCCCGACACCCCGACACGACACCCCCCGACACCCCGACCTCGACACCCCTGACACCCCGACACGCAGACACGACACCCCCCGACACCCCGACACGCCGACCCCGACACGACACCCCGACATGCCGACAGCACGACACCCCGACACCACGCCACCCAGACACGACACCCCCGACCCCCGACACCTCTTCGGCCTCCTGTTGACCGAAAAGGTGCTCTTCGGCCTTCCAGAGGCCGACGGGGTCATATATTTGTGAATTATGAGTTAGGAAGTATATTTCCCGATTTTGTTAAGAAAAACATCATATATATTTGTGTTCTTTCGTTGCTGCGAGGGTCTGGTGTTCGACTACCCCCCCGTGCGTTCGACGAGCTCCGCCCCTGTGTTCGTGGGTGAGCACAAATGACATCTCCTCCTCCCCCCTTCATTTGCTCTGTTCCGGTCTTCGTGCCGATGAAACTTGCTAGCTATAGGTGTCAATCATCAGTATCCGTGACCACTATGCGTCTCCCGTTCGAAAGGGTTACATCTATAAATATGCATGCATTTGCATATTTATAACCGTGATTCTTTCGAATTGTCCAACGTTATCCTTGGACAGCCCGAGTATGTGTACATTGGGTTTGTTTTCCCATATGCTCTGCTCCGGATCCGATGCAGAATTTTGTCAGTGCCTCCCTGTTGTTCTCCGGGTACACATCCTCTCTGCTTATTGCCGAGACGTGTATCAGGAGAACAGCGGGAAGGTGCTGCCGAAATTTTGCGTCGCATCCGGAGCAGAGCATGGGAAAATGAACCCAATCTACACATACTCGGGTGGGATTAGGACCTATCTTTACCTAGTAGCGTCTAGGTTGCATGGACGTAATAAAACTGACAAACTCTATTAACTGATGAACATGGTTTGCTGAATTATGTATATATTTCTTGTGTGTCCAGTAGCTAGGCAAGATGAGTGATCGTGCGTGGATGTACACCGGTCACCCTAGTCAGAAAGAAATGACCGTTGAATGGTTAACAAAAACCAAGGGGTTTCTGAGCGCCGCATTTGCAGATGGCCAGGAAAAAACCTGGTGCCCCTGTGTCCGGTGCGACAACCATAAAAAGTGGACACGGGATGAAATGGGTAGACACTTGCCTGATTATACGGTCTGGACATTTCATGGTGAGTCTGCCCAACGTGCCAGAGCTGAGAAGGGCCGTCGTCGCACCGACGAGCATGGTACCGGGATGGAAGACATGCTGGAAGACTTTGATGATGCTCGGGATTCGGACGATGAGATGGAGGAATCTGCAAAGGCCTTCAATGATATGTTGGAGTTTTCAAAACGTCCTCTTCACGAGCACACTGAGCTTTGTCAGCTGGATGCCATCGCACAAGTAATGGCTCTGAAGGCTCAATTCAATTTGGGCAGAGAATGCTACGACGCGATGATGACACTATTTGGACGCTTTCTACCCAAAGGCCATGTAATGCCTGCAAACCTGTACCAGTCGCACAAAATCCTCCGTGTACTTAAGATGCCCTATGAGAAGATAGATGCCTGTGAGAAATGATGTGCCTTATTTAGGCTTGAGTATGCGGACTTGAAGTATTGTCCCGTTTGCCAGTCTTCCAGGTATGTTGAGGTAGACAACGGTATGGGTGAGAAGAGTCAGACAAAAATCCCAGTTAATGTTCTTCGTTATATGCCAATCATACCAAGACTTCAACGTCTTTTCATGGTCGAAGAGACGGCCAGATAGATGACATGGCACAAATTGGGCAAAAGAACCGAACTAGATGCAGATGGGGAGCCGATGTTGGTACACACATCGGACGCTTTTGCGTGGAAGCACTTCGATGCAATAC
Organism: Elymus sibiricus; assembly: GCA_039707655.1. Lineage (NCBI taxonomy): Eukaryota > Viridiplantae > Streptophyta > Magnoliopsida > Poales > Poaceae > Elymus > Elymus sibiricus. The sequence continues at coordinate 3,816,544 of CM077665.1, forward strand.
ATCATGCTAAAGCGGCAGATCCAAGGCATCCTCGAATCGCCATAAGCACGGATGGGTTCAATGTGTTTGGTATGATGGCAGCCCAATACAGTTGTTGGCCTGTATTTGTCATTCCACTCAATCTCCCCTCCGGACAGATTATGCAAAGAAAGAACATTTTCCTGACGTTGATAATTCCGGGGCCCAACTATCCGGGGAAGAATATGAATGTGTACATGCAGCCGCTTAAGGATGAACTGCAAGAAGCTTGGGATTATACAAAAAAAAACTTCCTAATGCATGTGTGGTACATGTACTCGATGCATGACTTGCCGGCGTATGCGCTATTCGTTGGCTGGTGTGTGCATGGAAGGTTCCCGTGCCCCACATGCAAGGCAGCTCTTGAGTTTCATCGGCTGCAGGCGGGTGGCAAGTTTTCTTGCTTCGACATGCACAGACAGTTCCTGGATCCTCGCCATAAGTTCAGAAAAGACAAGAAGAACTTCATCAAAGGTAGAGTTGTCAAAAACTCTGCACCACCTGCGTTGACAGGCCAACAGACCCTGGATCAGTTAAACTCTCTCGAGCCGGATCCGGAGTGTCCAGGGTATTTCAAGGGGTATAATTCCGAACACGCCTGGACTCACGAGACATGCTTGTGGGATCTGCCTTACTTCAAAGACCTCGTTTGCCCACACAACATCGACGTGATGCACACTGAAAAGAATGTCGGCGAGGCCCTCTTTGGTACATTCTTCGGCATAGAGGGGAAAACAAAGGATAATCCTAAGGGTAGAGTCGATCAGCAGGCTCTATGTGATAGACCGCTACAAAACATGCGACAACCGAAAGGAAAGAAGAACTGGACGAAGCCAAAGGCATGGTTCAATCTTGGAAGGCCAGTTATGAGGGAAATACTCATGTGGGTGAAAAATGAGTTGATGTTCCCCGATGGGTATGCAGCGAATCTAAAGAGGGGAGCGAGCCTTGAAAAATTGATAATATTTGGTCTCAAAAGTCATGATCTGCACATATGGCTTGAGCGGGTAATGCCGGTGATGTTGCGTGGCTTTATCCCTGAGGATGAATGGCTAGTACTGGCAGAGCTGAGCTATTTCTTCCGTGTTCTTTGTGCGAAAGAACTATCGCCTGGCTTGCTAGAAGAACTGGAAGAGTTGGCGCCGGAGTTGATCTGCAAGCTAGAGAAGATCTTTCCACCGGGCTTCTTTAATCCAATGCAGCATTTGATTTTGCATCTCCCGACCGAGGCACGATTGGGGGGGCCCGTGCAGAATCGTTGGTGCTACGCAACTGAGAGGATGCAGAAGACGCTTCGAGAAAAATGTAAAAATAAACGTCGAATTGAAGCATCGATGGCCGAGGCATTTATTACCGAGGAGGCGGCAAACTTCGTGACAGCACACTACGAAGCCAAAAATCGTTATTTGCATAATCCGAAGCCTCGGTATAATGCTGGCGACCCTAAAAAGGGTGTATCAAACCTCAGCCTATTCAAAGGGAAGCTCACACCAGCCGGTGCTTATACTTCCTTATCGTTGGATGTCGACGAATGGCGGACCATTACGTTGTATATCTTGAACAACCTAACAGAAGTGCGGCCGTACATCGAGTAAGTTCTCGGTACATTGTTTCGCAACCTCTAATTCCTTTGAACTGCTCTTATTCCCGGATATTTAATACAGTCGATACGTCGCCAATTTCTCGTATGGAGCGGTGATCCAAAAGGATTCCGTCGAAGAGTATGAGCTTCTGGCAATGCATGGAGGCGGCTATCCCGGTTTCATCTCTTGGTTCAAACAAACGGTAATTTCCATTAGACCATTTCATTTCTTTGTTTAATTTCCGGCTAATGCAACAATCCTTTCGTATTAAACTTGTAGGCTAGTTCAGAGTCTATGGACGCCGAATTGAGACGAGTCGCTAATGGTTTTGACTATAAGGTCTGTTCATTTGACAAATACGACATCAACGGGTATCGCTTTCGTACCTATGGCAAAGAGCTATCTATGCCCGACCGAAAGTCTACAAATTGTTGTGTCTCTGCTATCGGCGAAGGAGATACCGAGTATTATGGAAGAGTTGAAGCAATTTATGAACTTCTATTCTATGGTGCAAACCCACCGAACGTCGTAGTCTTCAAATGTTATTGGTTCCAGCCGAAGGAGACTAGAAGGACTCATGCACATCTAGGGCTAGTCGAAATCAAACAAAGCACCCATTTGGATGTTCCCGATGTCTATATTACGGCTCAACAGGCAACCCAAGTTTTCTATCTACCGTGGGCCTGCCAAAGTGATCCAAATCTGAAAGGTTGGGATGTCGTTTATGAAGTGCCGCCACGTGTTAGACCACCCCCCCCCAATGAAGAGGATTATGAACCTCACATTAACCCAGACACATATGAAGGACAATTCTTCCAAGAAACACGTCTTTCCAAAAAACGTTTCAAGAACCGCTCTACTTCACCCCAGAACATTGAAGTAGACAGCGGCAGTGAATCCGAGCCTGAGCCGGAACAAAAAGAGCCGGAACAAGAAGAGGTTACTGCTGCGGATGACCTGTCAATGCTTGACCGATTACGTACAGGAGGCCTTCCACATGTTGATGCATTTATTGATGATGATGATGAGCACGTCATTACTGTTAGTGATGATGATGATGCATTTATTGACTCCGAAGCATATATAGACGATGATGATTCATGTTAGGTATTCAATTTTTTATTATGTTCATGATGATGATACACTTATATTATATACATATTATTCATGTCAGGTATTAATTCTTTTTATGTTGTACTAATTTCGTTTACTCTTTGTCATTGCAGGTGTTGACAGATGGTGGGCGCAGGTCGAGAGCGCTCCGAGGCTCCTACCTCGGCGCGTGGTGGGAGGGGTAGTTCCATTCCACCCCAGAGCCTCCGGAGAGCGCTGGTTCTCGGTATGCAGACACCACCGGCTGTCGCTTCTTCTTCGGCCGGGAGAGGTCGGGGGGGGGGGGGAAGAAGGCTGGTAGAGGTGGACGTGGCGGCGGGAGAGGTAGGAAGGCTGCTACTACGCCTTCCTCGCCGCCACCCCCAGCTGATTCACCCGACCACAGGAGTGCTCTGTCTGAGATGGAGCCGTATGAGGTGGACCCGTCTCGGACTCCGGTCCACGAGCCTCGGGCCGACGAGCCTATGGCAGACGCGCCTACGGCCGACGAGCCTCGGGCCGACGAGCGTCGGGCCGCCGAGCCTTCGTCCCACGAGACTCCGTCCCACGAGACTCCGGAGCTCAGCAGGGATCACGCTGAGTCGCAGCGGAACCCATGTGCGGACTCGTCGAGTGGCCGTGCTGAGGGTGGCTATAGTTCTGATAGCTATAGCGAGGGTGAGAGGGTTGAGGGGCGCAAAGTCTACCAGCGTGGTGGTACAAAGCTCCCGCCCACCCCAGCGACCCCCGACCAGAGGTGGTTGATTGCGCCGGAGGGCGAGAAGTAAGTGCATTTAGTCTTTTTTAACCTTTTGTCTTCACGTTTATTCGAATATCTAATGCGTTGGCCTTGTCATACTGCAGGTCTTGGACACACGAGCCTCGTGTCCGCAAGCCCAACAGTGTCCTTGGTGTGATTTGTCGCCAGAGCTTCCCGGGGTGGGTCACGTTGCCCGGTGAGGGCCGGGTTCGAGAGCTTGGAATGACCTGGGAGCACTACTTGGCTGCCCCGGCCCCGCCGGGGCATAGGATCGGCGATGTCGAGTGCCACACGGTCGCCGACATTGTGATCCAGACGTTTTGGGTAATTTCTCCTTTGTCGTGTACGTTGTGTTTTCTTCTTTGATTGGCAACCCTAGTGATTGTACTAATCTGTGTTTTCTTGTTTGATTGCAGACCTTCTACAGGTGTGCTGAGGGACAGGAGGAGGCCGCGGCTCGGGTTATCGACAACGAGTGCAGGCGCCTACTTCAAAACTTTTGGCACGAGGCTCGGACGCAGGCTGTTCGAGACTACTTCGCCTCGAGTGGTATTAGGAGGAAAAAAGAGAAGTGCCGCGACAAGTATCTGAGTAAGGAGAAGTACATGAAGGTAATTACCTATTCTTAAGGCCTTGTACTTAGTTCCTTGATTTGATTCGTAGGCGTAGCGCTCAAATTTCTCTTTCTTAACTTAGGTGCCTCCGAGATGGTGTGCGGATAGGATGGACTGTTGGGAGGCATTGGTGGATGAGTGGTGCTCTCACCAATGGCGCTCCACCCACGACACTGCAAAGGGCAAGCGTGCCCAAATGAAAGGTGTCCCACACCATCTAGGCAGCGTCAACCTACATCAGTACGGGCAAAACTGGGTATGTCGTTTGCTTCATGATTCATGCAAATTCATTCTTCATGCTAGCTTGAGCCCTTAACTAATACTCTGTTCCTCTCTTTTAGGCGCGACAGAACAAGGCTCCAGTGCCAGAGTTGTTCGACCTCTATGCCATGTCCAATACTGCCTCGTACAAGAAGGCCAAGGCATTCTCTGAGTCTGACCTCGATGATCCAGAGAAATTCACCAACCGTGCCTCCCACCACAAGCTTGTGAGGTACAGAGACGAGGGGAAGGCGAGGAAAGGGCCAGACTTTAACCCGAGCCAGCAACCTCTTGATCCAGAGTTGGTGATGATATCTGGTGGCGGGAGGTCCCATGGCTCGTTAGCCATTGCGGATGGACTGATGCGTTGTAGTAGCACTCTCCCGCAGATCAAGAAGCGCCAGACCAGCTCCGATCTTCAGATATTGCCTCGTGCACGGCCAGTGGAGCTTGAATTCAAGGTTAGTTATATGGACTCAGATACCTTTCCTCCATTACATTGCGTGTGCGGCCGTCGATGATTACAATGCTAACGACTGGTGTTGCAGGCTGCTATTAAGGCAGAGAGAGCAAAGACTCAGGCTGCTATTCAGGAAGAGAGAGCGAACACCCAGGCGCTTCTAGAGGAGAGGGACCGGCAGGCGGCGGAGAGGGAGAGGGAGTTGGAGGAGAGGACGGCTAAGCTGTTGGAGGAGGAGAGGAACCGAAACATGATGGCTACCCAGGCCCTATACGAGATGTTCGCGGTAATTTTCTTTTGCATGTTAGCCAAATCATGCACGTAATGTTCCTTACATTAGTATCTAATATGACTGACTCGTCAAAACCAAATGTGCAGACCATGTGCGAGAAGACCGGCACAACCCCTCCGTCGATGCCAGTCATTGTTCAGGCGGGCACGGTGAGTTTCATTTGAATGGTCATTAGTTACTAGTCTTCACGTTTGAGTTACATCATGCTAACGATACATTGGAAATGATCTTTGGTGCAGCATAACTCCCGACAAGCATCGACCGATGCTTCTCCGTCTGCCACTGGCGCGACCGGTCCTAGAGCTACACCTACACCTCCGTGATGACGGTAAGTTTTCCCAAGTGTTTAGCTTAACAAATGCATAATTAGCTTAAGAAATGACCTATTTATCTCCAAAATGCCGTATACTTAGCTTAGTTTCCTCGGAAATGACCTATTTAACCTAGGATAGCACCAAAATGACCTATAGTTAGCATTTATTCCTCCAAAAATGAATTTATATGCTTAGCTAGCTCAAAAATGACATAACAACCTTAATTAGCTCAAAAAATAACCTATTTAACCTACGATAGCTTTAAAATGACCTATACTTACATTTTTTCCTCCATAATGACTTAATATGCTTAGCTAGCTCAAAAATGACATAATATGCTTAAGAAATCACATATTTAGCTCCAAAATGACTTAATATGCTTAATTAGCTCAGAAATGGCATAATTACCTAGGTTATCTCTAAAATGACTTATACTTAGCTTTTTTTAGTCCATTTCTAACATCCTTAGCATATTTAGGTCTAAAATGGCCTATTTACCTAGGTTAGCTCTAAAATGACACTAGTAAGCAATAAGAAGAAAAAAAAGAGGAGAAAAAGAAAGAGAAGGAAAATTCTTCTTCTTCTTCTTCTTCTTCTTCTTCTTCTTTTTCTTCTTCTAGTCTTCTTCTTCTTCTTCTTCTTCTAGTCTTCTTCTTCTTCTTCTTCTTCTTCAAGTCTTCTTCTTCTTCTAGTCTTCTTCTAGTCTTCTTCTTCTAGTCTTCTTCTTGTTCTTCTTCTTCTTCTAGTCTTCTTCTTCTTCTTCTTATTCTAGTCTTCTTCTTCTTCTAGTCTTCTTCTTCTTCTTCTTCTTCAAGTCTTCTTCTTCTTCTAGTCTTCTTCTAGTCTTCTTCTTCTAGTCTTCTTCTTCTTCTTCTTCTTCATCTTCTAGTCTTCTTCTTCTTATTCTAGTCTTCTTCTTCTAGTCTTCTTCAAGTCTTCTTCTTCTTCTTCTTCTAGTCTTCTTCTTCTTCTTCTTCTTCTTCTTCTTCACGTCTTCTTCTTCTTCTTCTTCTAGTCTTCTTCTTCTTCTTCTTCTTCTTCAAGTCTTCTTCTTCTTCTTCTTCTTCAAGTCTTCTTCTTCTAGTCTTCTTCTTCTTCTTAGCTTAAGAAATGACCTATACTTAGGTTAGCTTAAGAAATGACCTATTTAACCTAGGAAAGCTCTAAAATGACCTATACTTAGCATTTGTTCCTCCAAAAATGAATTTATATGCTTAGCTAGCTCAAAAATGACATAACAACCTTAATTAGCTCTAAAATGGCCTATTTACCTAGGTTAGCTATAAAATGACACTACTAAGCAATAAGAAGAAGAAAATAAGAGGAGAAAAAGAAAGAGAAGGAAAATTCTTCTTCTTCTTCTTCTTCTTCTTCTTCTTCTTTTTCTTCTTCTAGTCTTCTTCTTCTTCTTCTTCTTCTAGTCTTCTTCTTCTTCTAGTCTTCTTCTTCTTCTTCTTCTTCAAGTCTTCTTCTTCTTCTAGTCTTCTTCTAGTCTTCTTCTTCTAGTCTTCTTCTTCTTCTTCTTCTTCTAGTCTTCTTCTTCTTCTTCTTATTCTAGTCTTCTTCTTCTTCTAGTCTTCTTCTTCTTCTTCTTCTTCAAGTCTTCTTCTTCTTCTAGTCTTCTTCTAGTCTTCTTCTTCTAGTCTTCTTCTTCTTCTTCTTCTTCTTCTTCTTCTAGTCTTCTTCTTCTTCTTCTTCTAGTCTTCTTCTTCTTCTTCTTCTTCAAGTCTTCTTCTTCTTCTTCTTCTTCTTCAAGTCTTCTTCTTCTAGTCTTCTTCTTCTTCTTAGCTTAAGAAATGACCTATACTTAGCTTAGCTTAAGAAATGACCTATTTAACCTAGGAAAGCTCTAAAATGACCTATACTTAGCATTTGTTCCTCCAAAAATGAATTTATATGCTTAGCTAGCTCAAAAATGACATAACAACCTTAATTAGCTCTAAAATGGCCTATTTACCTAGGTTAGCTCTAAAATGACACTAGTAAGCAATAAGAAGAAAAAAAGAAGAGGAGAAAAAGAAAGAGAAGAAAAATTCTTCTTCTTCTTCTTCTTCTTCTTCTTCTTCTTCTTCTTCTTCTTCTAGTCTTCTTCTTCTTCTTCTTATTCTAGTCTTCTTCTTCTTCTAGTCTTCTTCTTCTTGTTCTTCTTTTGCTCCTACTTCTACTAACTTTGTTATTCCCATTTTGCAGATTTCATTCACTTCATAAAAGCTGGCATTGATGGACTGGCTATGTTTAGTTTTTGTTTTGATTTGTGTTGATGAACAATGTGAAACTATATATGTATGTATATATGGATGAACAGTGTGACCACTTGAACTATGTATGGATGAACAGCTGACATTGGTTCTTTTAATATGTATTGGTTCTTTTGGTGGCCTATGTGACTGCTTGAACTATTTATATCATAGTTGTTGTGAATATATATATATATCTGTGAAATTGTTTGAATTTAAGAAAAAGAAAAAAAAACAGCGGCAATATGGCCACTTTGCCGTCTGCCAGCAGACGGCAAAGAGGTTTGCCGTCTGCTAGCAGACGGCAAAGAGCCACGTGGTAGCAGCCTGTGCAACCTGGGCTGGCCTATTTGGCCTCTTTGCCGTCTGCCAGCAGACGGCAAAGAACTCACATCTTTCCCGTCTGCCAGCAGATGGCAAAGAGCCTGCGGTGGCCCAGCTGACGGCTGACGTCAGCTGTAGATCTTTGCCGTCTGCTAGCAGACGGCAAAGAAGCTCACCTCTTTGCCGTCTGCTAGCAAACGGCAAAGAGCCTGCGTTGGCCCAGCTGACGCCTGACGTCAGCTGTAGATCTTTGCCGTCTGCTGGCAGACGGCAAAGAAGCTCACCTCTTTGCCGTCTGCTAGCAGACGGCAAGGAGCCTGCGTTGGCCCAGCTGACGCCTGACGTCAGCTGACGTCAGCTGTAGATCTTTGCCGTCTGCTGGCAGACGGCAAAGAAGCTCACCTCTTTGCCATCTGCTAGCAGACGGCAAATCGGCCTTTGCCGGCATCGATTGGGCCGGAGTGTGGGCCGTCTGCTGGCAGACGGCAAAGGATTTGCCGTCCGCCAAGCATGCCTTTGCCGTCTGCTATTGCAGACGGCAAAGCAGCTGATTCCAGTAGTGCATGTACTCAAACATCGGGTGGAACCTCTCCTTGGTCGACTGGATCCTCCTCTGGATGAAGGTCTTCAAGGCCCTAACTCAAGTGAACCAAGCAGCGAGTGCTTGGTCCAGTGCCTCACTGACATAGGATGGACATTGGAGCTCTTCCCCAGAAGGCAGCGCAATCTAGGTTAGCTCCGAGGTCGGGCACGGCCTTGGAACTTAGAAAGCTCGGGTTCCACACAGTAAAATCACTCCTCTCGCCACTTCCCGTTGTGAGAGTTGGTTGGAACTCGGATGTAGTGCACCCCATGCCTCGGTTGTAAGGAAGCGCCACCCTCGACCAAGGGATCATTAGTGCTTGGGTGCACCCTGATATAGTGCATTATGATGCCGAGAAAGCACTCGCACAAAGTGATGAAGCATGACACATGGAGTATGTTGTTGGGGTTGGTATTGTGCAGCTCTAGCTCAGAGTGACACAACAACCCACAGGGAAAAGGATGCAGAGGGAAAGATACACCTCGCTTGAAGAATGAGATGAAGGTGACGATCTCCGTCATTTCCTGGGTGGGGTACTCGTCCTCGACGGGGGCCCACCAAACGATCATCACCAAGGCTGGGATTACCTCATCCCCCATGAGACCAGCCAGCATCTCTGGCATCATGGTGAATGGCTTCCACATGGCTGCTATGGCTGCCCAGTGCTCCGCCCTTCCGTCCGTGGCCCCGAAGGATGAACCCTTTTCCCTCTGCCCGCCATGGATGCGCGAATTCCATCGACGTCGAGAGAGGACGAAAGATGTGTGGATCTGAGACCAGGGAGCTAGCTTTGAATAGAGCAGTGGGATGCGGTTATGGAAGCGGTGAGGTCCAGCAACCAGCGGCAGCAAAGCTTGGTGTGCGGGGTGTGGCAAAGCAAAGTGGCGCAATGAACGCCGAGGAGCTCGACGTCGTCGAAGACGAAGTTGAAAGGAGCCACTTTCCCCCCGTCCCCCAATTTGTCCGGTGAGGGGAAACCCACGCGTCGTGTCCTGCCATCTGCCATGCATGGGCTTACTCGTCCCACAACGTGCATGACCCCACGAAGACTAGTGCGCATTACGAGAAGGATGGCACATTCATTGCCCCGCCTTGGGAACCGATACAAACCCAGATGACTCATGTTCCCGCCCTTTCCATCCAATCGACCCATGATATGGAGATGGTGGGAATCTTTGAGGCTTGACCAAAGACCACATATACATAAAAATCATCCTATGACATGACAAAGAACTCGGGTGCGGTGACGGTCGACATCCACGAGGCGTGCCTCCCATAGGCCCCAGCTGAGAACCGAATCTTTTCGGACTCAGGCATTGCCAATAATGGATTCCAGTGGCAGACCCCCAGGTCCCAAGCTGCTCAGGCACACCCGAGTGAAATGCAATTGCGGTGCGCCCTTAGTGGGCCACGAGTTAAGTCCTGATTAAAACGGACCCCAGGCACCATAAACTGAGACCTGGTTTCAAAAGAGAGTTGAGGGTGTTCCGTAGGGACACCAGCTGGCCCCGATCCGCTTGGGTGGTCATGCTCCACTCAGGACTCTGACGGGATTTATGGTATGCCCCATGTCGGGTCACTAGCTAGGTTCCACCTGCTGGGAACAACTTGATACCACCGGGCTTTTCCTATTAGTAACTCAGCCGCCACGATGCGTCTACCCGATGGGGGGCGCATCACTAGTCCTCCTTTCTTTCTTTGCTTTCTATCGCTGGTTTTGACAAGTCCCTCGTGACCTCTTGACAGGTAGATCACATGACACTCGGGGGATACAGACATGGATAGGATGCGTGGGTACTGCCAACTAGGCAAGGGGCTGGCCATGTCATCTCTAAGCGTATCGAGTCAGCCACTCGGACCCAGGGGCCAGCCAGGCGCTGCACCTACTTGGGAGGCAGGGCAACATCGATCTAGTAGTAAACGACATGGTTTGGCTAAACCCGGTGGAGTGGGCCCACCTTTAGTCTGATCCAAACTATGTAACCCTAGCTTGGCCAGGTATATAAGGTGAGCTAGGGCCCTCTCGGGAGGAAACCAAGACATTCCTGAGCCATCTAGTGCATATAAGGTGAGCTAGGGCCCTCTCGGGAGGGAACCAAGACATTCCTGAGCCATCTAGTGCTAGGGTTTCACCTAACCCCTTCTTCCTCCTCGGCCGCTGTCATGGGCCAGGACCTTTAACCAAATATGCAATCTCCAGATATCTTCCCAATTGTTGGCGAGCACTCGAGCAATACAACCCCAATAGGTAGGGGTAGGGTGTTACCACTCCAGTGTGGGCCCAAACCTGGGTAGATCGCATGTCTGATGTGCTACCATCTCGATCCGCCACTCGCATCCTGCTCCGAATAAATTAGTCATCGCTCAACAGCACTGCGAACTCAGAGCACTAATATTGACTCTCCTTTTCCTCTAATTTCCTTTCAAGGTGCAGAAGACAATCCATGTTGCCTAGTTGGGGCTTGCCATCCATGTGCTTAATTAATACGGTCACACCATGAGCCATTCTTTAACATTGTAGAGCAGGACCAAAGACGCCAATAAGCTAGAGAAGCACCCAATATGATAATGTCAAATCCAATATGTTCATCATAAACATTTTTTTCTATCCATTATACATGGTACTCTAATGCAAGTGATTGTCTTATGCCAGCAGGATAGCTTACGCTGATCATTTTTCTGTGTCATTCCATTCATCATTTTTTATTCTAGTAACCTTTTCATCCTAGTATGATGAAACCACCATTGTGGGGTAACTTACTAACATGGCAGGTGATATTGGGCTGGAGAAATGAGCGGGAAACATGTGGTAGGTGATATTGGTCGGGAGAAATGCGTGGGAGATATTAGGCAGGAAACACACGGCGGGTGATATTGGGCGAGAGAAATGAGTGGGAAGCACATGGCAGGAGATATTGGGCGAAAAACAAAAGGAGCGAGATATTGGGCAGAAAACACATGGCGGTAGATATTGGGCGGGAAACACATGGCAGGAGATATTGGGTGTGAGAAATGAGCGAAAAACACATGGCGGAAGATATGGGGTGGGAAACACATGGCGGGTGATATTAGGCTGAAAACACATGGAGCGAGATATTGGGCGGGAAACACATGGCCGCAGATATTGGGGGGAAACACATGGAGGGAGATACTGGGCTGGAGAAATAAGCGAAAAACACATGGCCGCAGATATTGTGCGGGAAATACATGAAGGCTGGTATTAGGCGGGAAACACTTGCATGGAGTTATTGGATAGGAAACACATGAAGTGAGATATTGGGCAGGAAACACATGGTCGGTAACTCATGGTGGGAGATACCAGGAGTGAAACATTTGGCGGGTGATATTGGCCGGGAGATATTGTCTCCCGCCGTGTGCCTGACAGAGTCGAATCCAGCAGATCTCGGGTAGGGGGTGCGGACTAGGCGTGGTACGACCTATCAGACTGCATTGATTGTGGATGGGGTATAGAGTACAGGTTGATCTACCTCAAGATCGTGTATGAATGAATCTACCTGTATAGGCTAAACGCCTCAGCTTATATAGATGTCGGGGGTACTTAGGGTTACACATAGGTCAGTTGCATCTGGTGAGAAACATGCCCAAGATTGCAATATTGGCTTGGAGTACGCGCCAAGTCTTCAAAAGATTCCCTCTTGATTGCTCCATGAAGCCTGGCGAATGTGGCCCACTGGTTGGTTGTCTAGGGGTCCTTGGCCCAGTCCATATCTGGGAGCCAACGTGGCTAGCACCCGCTTATCCAGGACACCATCAGTAGCCCCTGAACCAGTCTTCAAGCTGAGGACACTACTCGGCCTCTCCAAGTTGTTAATCATCTTCTATCTTCGGCCTTGTAACTGGTTCAACAATTTCGTCATGTGCTCTCTTCCAAAGTGATCAGCGTCTTGCCCGAGGAGTCACATACCTCAGACATCCGAGGAACCCCAGTAGAGCCTTTCAAGTGATGTTTTTCTGTCGCCGGATCTGAAACGGCGAAGTTTTCCCGTGTTGGGATGAGGGCGCCGGTTCGGTCGTGTTCTGACAACTTTGACCGAACATGAAATGCCACCATGTATTGCAGAACCGAAAGGTCCCTTTAGATGTCATTATGTCGTGTTTGCATAGCTCAAGGCCATTGCCATTGGCACGATCTCATCGATAAAGAGATCATGCCCTGGATTTTTGGTGGAATTACCAGTGAAACCCTCGATTCGCGCATGCATGTAACACATAACGCATCGGGAACTTGCAAAATTACTGCCGCACGGTACGCCCCTTTGGTGTTTCTACTGGGTTATAAAAGGCACACTATAAAAATGAACCAATCTTCACGCATTCTTCCTTGCTCTCGCACCCATCATCTCCAAGCTCTAGCGCCCGAAGAACTTAGCCAAAGAACTCCCGATCCCCTTTTCCCTCCTTCCATTCTAAAGCGATTTCTTGGAAGGGAAAACTTGCCGCGGTGGCACCAACCTCGATGGGTGATCTGAAGGCCACCGCAATGAGCCCAGGAGGCTTCTACCGATGCAGAGAAGGTGGCTAGCAAGAGGGGGCAGTGGCTCCCCTCCATCATCACCGTCGGAGACATCGCCGAGCTCCATGGGCTCGCCTACCTTCCGGCACCCGAGGTAGCCCGGTGCCATTCCCCAATCATGGAGGGGTCATCAGGCCACTTCCCGAACCATGTACTAGAGCCCCGTGAGGGCAAACGCATCGTCTTCACCTCCCACCTCATCCGAGGTCTGGGATTCACTATCCACCCCTTCCTCCAAGGTCTACTGTATTTCTACGGCATCTAGTTCCACAATCTCACCACCAATTCTATCCTCCACATCGCCTCCTTCCACATCTTTTGCGAGGCCTTCCTCTGGATCGGGCCCCACTTTGGGCTCTGGCTCAACTTGTTTTGCATTAAGCCGCAAACCAACGAGGACCAACTCACAGAATGTGGAGCGGCCTAGCAAATTCATCGAGATAGTCAAGCTGTGGAAGGAGGAATGGTTCTATATGGGCGACGTGTCAGTGCATGGCCGAGAAGGAGTCCCTCCTTTCTGGGCTACACCTTCAGAGTGGCTGCATTCCCGGAATCCCAAGAACCTCACTTGGGGGGGATGAGGAGGAGGTGGAGGCTCTACAAGCTTGGGTGGATTTCTACATCACCAAGGGTGTTACCCTTGTCCACGTGGTGCACGTCATGCTCCACCACAGAGTTCAACCTCTCTAGACCTGAACTTCTCCTCTATGGAAATTCGTTCCCGGTGGTAAGACCTCAGTTATCTAAGGTTTCTACCGGGGGAAGGACATCAGCGGGATGCAAGCCCTCCTCTTCAAGACCAAGGGCCAGGCCTTCCAGATCGAGGGGAAGACGTCGCCTACTGCTCGGATTGCTGAGCTCCCAGGGTTAGTATGTCATCTTTTCGAAACAACTTTATCTTGTCGACTTTGGACGAAGGATTTTATCCATATCGTCTTATTGCAAGATTGGCGCAACTTCTTGGCTGAGATCAATTCGCCGGCTTCTCAGCCTGGAGGACCTGCGAGCGCCAAATGCCGTTGGGAACCCGATGTCCTGGCAGCGGGCTAATCTTCGGCGCCGAGCGTCCAGGATTTCAGCTCGGACTCGTCCGAGGAGACCTGGCCTACTGGCCAAGAGCACAGTGTCCGTCCTCCTCCCCATGAGTAATTTTTTAACAAACTTTAGTTCGATAGTCGATTTTGAGCGTGGGTTTGATCTTATCATTCCCCTTGTTCTTTTTACATAGAGCAATGCGACGCCGTGGATGAGGCCGCTTTCGGCCTTCTGGAATCCTCACCGCAGGCTAGTGTGGGGAGGGGGGTCTCCGGCCGCCTCGGAGACAGAGGACGATCCCTCCCTCGCTCGAGCCAAGGTACCAGAGGGTACATCTCATCCCCCACCCCCAGTGTCTGATGTTAAGGGTGGGATTAATCGCTCCACGGCCATGGTCCAAACCTCGGTCGCAAAAGACCAAGACATGATCCGGGGGAGGAAATTCCCTCTGTTCTCGAAGAAGGGGTGGTTGCCAGCCCGGTATTCTCCGCTCACATGGTTTTAGACCCACGTGAGTGTCCGGCGACCGCCCTGCCTCCAAATAGTGGGGCGCCGAGGTCTCCACCTTAGGCTTTAGGAGTCTCCAAGGCCGAGCTGGTGGAGCGCTGACGAGGGGCGGAGAAGGCTCTATCAAGCCCCTCTCTTCTCCCCGACCAGAGCGCCATACTTGGCGCCGCTCTGAGCCTGTTACGATCTGCCGAGGCTGGTATAATGGAGACCTTTCCCAGCCTTGCCCAAGGCTTAGAGGTATGTTGTCTGTCTTTTATTTCTTTGGTTTTGTATCGAGCACTAAAGATATCCCCAGTAGGCCCTGCTGAGGACATCGAAGAGTAGTCTGGGACACCACAGAAAACAGATGTTCACTTTCTAATTTGAACAAAGTAAAAATGAAATTACGCTGCTCCGATCTATCAAAGAGAAACTGTAATTCCCAGTTGCCCCTGCCCGAGCCTTCAGTTAGTTATACAAAAACTGGCTTGAGGGTCGATTTATTGTAAATAGCTTGATGCTGAATTGATCATGGATTAATTAAGCGCGAACATCCAGTAGCCCCCGTGACTCTTGCTGGTTCTCAAAGGAACTAACACGAGAATCAAATCATGTCGGATATGGCTTTTGTGTTCATCTCCTTTTTTTGTGCATGGCTCCACCGCCCAATATTTGGGCAGCTCTTCGAAGTTGGAAGAACGATGGCTTGCTCAAGCCGAGTAGGAATCACTTCAGCTGAGGTAGGAGGCCGAGGCCGCATGAGCTAAAGACATTGGATTCATGTCTCGGATGTTTTCCTCGCTTGAACAAGCTTTTATTCTTACTTGTTTGTTTCATATAGCAACGGATCGGCGCATAGCTGATCATCAGGCTGAGCTTGAAAAAGCTCGGGTTGAGGCCGACCAGCTGAAGATATTGGCGCAGAAAAGCGCCGACCTTCTCGCCAAGGAGCAGGAGACCTGTAAAGCCGTCCAGGCGCGGGCTGCTGAGGGGGAGGCCAATCTCTCCAACTGTGTCACTAAACATGACACCTTGAAGGCCACCAAGGAGACGGATGCCGCCGAGATCTAGCGCCTCAGCTGAGAGCACCTAGAGGTGGCCTCCCTAGCCTCTGCGGCAAGCTGTGGAAATCATTTCTGGTAAGCCTTATCTTCTGCAGGGTGTCTTCGGCGTTGGATCCTTCCGCGGGCTGATGCAAGTGTGGGGTTTGCTAGCTGCCTTTCCCGACCTTCCTCATAGTGCCGAGGAGGCATGCCATTTCTTCAACGCCAATACTGATGCGGCCGATGGGCAGCAAAAGCTCTTCTGGCTGCAGTTCCAAGAACCGATGCGCTCTGTCCTTCTCAATGACAGGCAGAAGCAGCTGGAAGAGCTACAGCAGATGGCTAGGCCTGCCATGGAGGACGTCTGCAGGGCCCTTTGGTGCAAGGACCCCATGCCCACCAGCTACTTTGGGCTGGTGCACCACCTTCAGGAAGGGCGCAACTGAGTCGATAGGTGGAAGAAATCGGCGTGTACGGAGGATGCGCGACAGGCCTTCACAGCCATCCAGGTATACTATCCGAAGTTGGAGCTTGAACCTATTGCTGAGAAGCGCCCCCTCAAGAACGGCAATGAGTTTAAGCTTAAGCACTCCTTTGAGAGAGTAATGCCTGCTGCTCCGATAGCCGGGGAGGATTGTAAGTTGGGGGATATCATAGATAACCAATGATAGACCTGTATTATGTAGCCTCGGAATGCTGAGCAGTAAATGTACAAGACAAGTCCTACTTTTGAGGTTGCCATATGTGTGGGCAAGTTAAGTTTGCCTCGTTTTCCTTGTTAATTTTGACTCAGCTGTGACGTTTTGAATGTGTAGCTGGGTGTTTTTCTGATTATAGCCCTTAGCCGATGTCTCGGTCCCCGGAGGCGGCTATGTCAGAAAAAACCCGGCAATCTGACCTATAAGGCTTAAATATACACTTAGTCATAGGAGCGTGTGTTTGTTGAGGGCAAATAAATAGCCCCCCGTATAATCACTAGCGGAATGGACAACTATGCCGACGGCCCAGGCCGTCGGCATAGGCCCGATTCCCGTCGGCATAAACCTATGCCGACGGCCCCCGTCGGCGTACCGCCGTCGGCAGCATATTCGACGGCGTAGCCCAGCTAGCCGTCGGCATAGAAAGGCCGTCGGCGTATATTCTATGCCGACGGTGTCCGTACATATATGCCGACGGTCTCGGCCGTCGGCAACATTCCTCGCCAAACGGCGTCCGGCGACGCCGCCGTCAAGGTCGTGCCAACCAGTGGCCGCCACGTGTTGAAGGTATGCCGACGGCAAGGCCGTCGGCATAGATACGTAGATACGCCGACAGCCTTGCCGTCGGCATATAGTCGACACGTGGCGGCCGCTGGGGCGTCCCTGGACGTAGATATGCCGACGGCAAGGCCGTCGGGATACGTAGGACACGTGGTGGCCGCTGGCAACTCCTGGGGCTTGCCTGGACGTAGCTATGCCGACGGCCTTGCCGTCGGCATACATAGGACACGTGGTGGCCGCTGGCAACTCTTGGGGCTTC
The DNA here is from genome assembly GCA_039707655.1 of Elymus sibiricus. Classification (NCBI taxonomy): domain Eukaryota; kingdom Viridiplantae; phylum Streptophyta; class Magnoliopsida; order Poales; family Poaceae; genus Elymus; species Elymus sibiricus. Next base: position 3,833,701 of record CM077665.1, read on the forward strand.
CCTGGACGTATCTATGCCGACGGTAAGGCCGTCGGCATAGGTGACACGTGGCGGCCACTGGTAACTCCTGGGGCGTCCTGGACGTGGCTATGCCGACGGCTTTATTTCTGTCTGATTTTTTTTTCTTTCCCCTGTTTCATTTCAATTCAAAATTGCAGATATATAGCAGGTATATGGAATTCAATATGCACAACACCACCAGAACAATAAACAACACAACCATCAAGAGCAAATATATATGTTCTCAACAACACCATAAACATAAGTATGCCGACAACCAACACCACATCCTCACAGGGAACAACATAAGTATATCAGAACCAACACATCCACCATCACATCCGGAAAACCAACATGAGTATCTAGCTAAGAGGAGCACAAGGCAGCCACAGGCTTAAGAGCCAGAAAATCCACCTCTACGGCCAAGGTCGTCACCGCCAAGTGCGCCAAAGCCTAAGTCGTCACCGCTACCGCCAGCGCTACCGCCTCGGTGGATCGGAGTGACCGGGCTCCGTGACTCGGGAGTGATGTGACGACCGGCACCACCACAAACGGATGATCCACCGGTTCCCTGGATGTTTGAAAAGACATGTTCAGTGGATGTTATTGTGTTGAATAAACAGTAAGCGGTGGTACAATAGTTTGGAGTTTGAGGATATACTAACCGCCGTTGTCCCCGGGTGCTGTGCTATAAAATCCTCAAAGCTAAGCAGCACTGGTGCTGGTCCTGCAGGTGGTGGTGGTGCTTCCATTTCAGGAGGAATCGTGCCGTTCCTCATGCTCTCATAACAAAGCTAAGCAAACACGAATGTCAAAAGAAATGGAAGTGCAAATATGGAAATGAAATGAAAGGGGCTAAACTGACCGTCATCATGCGAGTGCTGTGCTCCTGGACGGCTGCGACTCTCACGCTCCACGCCATGGTCTCCTGGCGTGTGTACTCCATGTAGGCCTACAATATGACGTGATGGAACTCATTAAACATCTCAATGCGGGAAATAAAGTGAGCAATGAAGATAAGAGGGGAAAATACTCACAGATTGCTGCTCGGCTAGGAGGGACCGTGATTGCGCAGAGCTCGTGGTCGTGCGTTGTCTCAGACTCGGGTCGCTAGCTCGGAGCTATGTGAAGGAGATAGAAGGAGTGAGCACAGCATCCAGAACCGGCTGGCGACCATGAGCCTTCGGCCCCATGCCAACCACCACCCTGTCGTCCAAAGGCGCCGCGATGGGGTCAGGTGTGTCAGGATGTAGCTTCAGATAGGCCTCAGAGTAGTCCTTCTTCTTCTCCACGGTCTTGCCATAGTACTTGGCCTCGCCAGGCTTGGGCCTCCTCCGCATATGGGCGATCTCCCACGCCTCCATGTGTGAGAGCGGCCGCTTCAGTTTCTCCTCCTGCACCAACAAACAAAGGTTAGTTCATACATAAGAATGTGACGGTAAATAGAAGAAGAAGGTTGTTTAATGAGGTTAGTCATACATGAAGCGTCTTGTGGAGAAAGTGGTTCCGGTTTCCCTGAGCATGTACTCCCTCCTTCCCACGGTTAGCCTTGTTTTTGCTGCTCGTAGCCGCCAAGGCTTCATCCTCACCACACCACCGATCCACCAATGCCGCCCAGGACTCCTCCTTTCCATAACACCAATTTGGACACACCTACAAAACGAAATCATAATGGCATGTCTAACACGAAACGATGAAATTTACCACAAATGTTTGAATGAAAAATCTTTTATACTTACCTCCAAGTACTCGTTCCTCTCCAAGGAAATGGCCCCCGACTTTGCTTCTTCCTTGGTCAACTTCTGACCAAGAACGGCGTGATAGTATTACGTGATGGCCACCCAGCGCACCTCGTACTGCATCTGGCGGGCCTCTTCTTCGCTTGGCGCAGAACGATCTCGTCGGCAGTGGCCTTGTGCTCCTGAAGAACTCGATAGTATTTCTACAATCATTCATGAAACCAGAATGGAAGAAGCCATGAGTTAAATCATTCATGAATCCAGAATGGACTTGTGCTTGTGAAGAGAACTCACCCAAAAATTAGTGATCACAGCGTTAGCATGGGTCACATACTCCGCGTGGGGGGCCGCTTCCCAGTGCTCCCAGGTCATGGCCAAAACCCGACGGTCCGGGTGACTGACTGGATCCGGACAGTACAGCCCCGGCCAGTATTCTTTCAGCAAGATGGTGATGATGCCGTTGGGAATATGGACCCCTTTAGGATATGCCCAGTTACTGCAAAAGACACCAAGAATGAAAATATTAGCATGTGACAAGCAAAATAAAGAAAAACATAAGCATGTGACAAGCAAAAGAATTAAATTATTATTGAAATTATTAAGTGGCACTTACTCTTTCCCCTTGGGCTCAATGAGCCACTTCTGCTCCTCGGTAGCAGGAATAATCTTTGGGAGTTTTGCGTTACCACGCAACCACCCCTTGTTGCTGCAATCACCCCCGCCATCACCATCATCCCCGCCTGCCCCCTCCTCCTCCTCGCCACCACCATCCTCCTCGCCTGCCCCCTCCTCCTCCTCGCCCCCCTCCCCAACCTCCTCCTCCTCCTCCTCCTGACCCCCCTCCCGAACCTCCTCCTCCTCATCCTCCCCCTCCTCGGCAGAGGGTACCTCACTAGAGGAGCGCCTCGAAGACAACACCCCTAAGTCGGAGAGGGTGCGTTCTTTCTGGCCGCGACCCCCCCTAGTGGCTCTCCCCCCACCCCCTCGCCCTCCAGGGGCTCTCCTCCCACCCCCTCCTCCTCTAGGGGCACCTGTCCCTCCTGAACCTCCCTCTGAGGAGTCATCCTCAAGTAGCCGGGGGGTAACAGTACGTGCTCGACCACTCCGACTAGCAATGCCGACGACCTTGCGTATGAAAGCCGTGCCGTCGGCCTTCCCCTTGCCCATGTTCCAGAAACCTGCATAGAAAAGAGAATAAACAATTAGTACATTAATAATGAAGGAAATAGCATATTAAAAAGTAAGCATAAAAATGCATATTCCTAAACCATAGAAAAAAAAAGACATGAAACGTACATCTGCTAGAACCCATACGAATCATCACTGTTGTAACCGATTTCTCGCTTGGTCTCATCATCACTATCAATCATATCATCTTCGTTGTCTGACGGAGGTGGAGGCTCTTCCTCGTCGTCAGCGTCTTCGTTTAACTTTTCTAGCATAAGTATGTCATTTTCATTGACAATGGTCTCACCATCATTTCGTGCATCGTCATCGTTTGGATCCACATCATCATCGTTTGGATCCACATCGTCATCGTTTCTGACCACATCATCATCAGGTTGCTCTTGATAGAACAATCCCTCGTATGTCATGGGGTTAATGTTGTAGTAATCGTCTTCATTCGGGTCCGGTAGATTACCATGTGGCGACACCTTGAACACAACTTCCCAACCCTTTAGGTACTCTTTCTGGCATGGGTAAGGCAGATAATAGACTTGTGTAGCTTGGGTAGCCGCAATGAAGAGATCAGCTCCGCCATAGATGGTTGATGGTTTAACTTCGACCAAACCAATGGAAGGCGTATGTCTCTGCCCCTGCCGCGGATCGAACCATCGGCATTTGAACACAAGCAGATTTAGGATTTCGCGCCCTTTGCGGAATGTAATCTCGTATATATTTTGTACCCTTCCGTAGTAGTCTACTGAATTTTGACCGGGGGTGTACACTCCGGTATTTATAGTTTTGGGATCAGGCCGGCTGTTCTGGTGCTCCTCTGTATGGAAGCGATAACCATTCACATCATACTTTTTACATGTCATGACGGCAGGGTCAAAACCCATGGAAACCCATCTCAATTCGTCATCCATAGATATGTTCGGATCTTTTCCCTACAAGTATAATTGAAATTGTTGGGTGCATTAGTTCGGTTAACTAATAAATGTTGAACTAGGTATTTAATAGGGGAATGTGGAAAATTAATAAATTACTTTCTCCATGAACCAAGAAACAAAAATTTTATGTCCAGGGTTTCCATGACGGAGAAGAGTAAGTGCCTCCGCCTCAGTAGGAGGATTCATTCCCGTCCATTCCTCTTGAACGAAATCACTAAAAGAAGAAAAGCGGTGTTAGACCGGGACTAAGTGAACATAGAACATGATGTTGTGCAAGACATAAAGGAATGGTGGTGGTATTACCTCATCCACACTTCCTCAACTTCCTTGATGTTGTGCAAGACATAGAACATGAGGTCCTCCCACTCTTGTTGTGGCATGTTATAAGATTTCGAGGCCCCAGCCCTGCCACCTTCCCCGTTGAATAGATGGAGCTTGGGTTGATACTTGGGCTCTTCTATATTGTATCGAGGCACCTTATTATGCAGATGGGGAACGTGGTCTAGATAGTACGATGTCCTAAGGTCTGACACCTCCTCTAGGATAACTGCCTCTGCTATGGAAGCTTCAATCTTAGCTTTGTTTCCACATTTCTGTCGGAGATGCTTGTTCTGTCTCTCAGGGCCGTACTGCCAACGATTCTGCACAGGCCCCACCAACAATACCTCGTTCGCGAGGTGCAGAATGAGATGTGTCATCGGAGTAAAGAAGCCTGGTGGAAATATCTTCTCTAGCTTGACTATCAACTCCGGTGCCTTCTTATGCAATTGTTCAATCATGTCTTTACTTACTTCTTTAGCACAGAGCGTGTGGAAGAAATGGCTTAGTTCGGCAAGCACTCGCCAGACATGCTTGGGGACATAGCCTCGAACCATCACCGGCATTATCCGCTCAATCCACACATGGTAGTCATGACTCTTGAGCCCGGTCACTTTGCCCATTGAAAGATTGACTCCCTTACTTATATTCGATGCATAACCATCGGTGAACATCAAAATGAGTTTCATCCAGATAAGTACTTCCTTCTTTTCTGGCGGTTTAAGGAGAAAGTCAGCATCTGGCTTGAACCAGTTTCTTCGACCGCCTTTGGGAGGCTTCATGTTTAGACGTGGTCTATCACAAATTCTCTGTTGATCGGCTCTAGCTTTTACGTTATCCTTCGTCTTATCAGGAATGTTGAGGATCGTGCGGAAAAGGGACTCTGCGACATTCTTTTCGGTGTGCATGACATCAATGTTGTAAGGAAGTTTGAGGTCCTTGAAATAGGGAAGCTTCGAGAAGGGGGTAATGTGAGTCCAGTTGTACGTCTCGCCATATCCCTCGAAGCCTTTGGCTTTGCCTTTGCCTTTGCCTTTGACTTTAGGCTTAAGAGATTTCAGCTGAGCAAGAACATTTGCCCCCAAAAATGTTGGAATCTCGGTTACTTCATGGATAACCCGGCCTTTCGTGAAGTTCTTCTTGGCTTCCCTGTCTGGATGGTCTGGAGGGAGAAACTGTCGATGCAGGTCAAATGCTGAATACTTGCCTCCCTTCTGCAGCCAAATAAAACGCAGAGCCTGCATGCACACTGGGCATGGCATCTTCCCACTTGTACACCATCCGCAGAATAGAGCATAGCCGGGAAAGTCATGCATGCAATACATCAACCAAACTTTCATCAAGAAATTTTTCTGCAGATGTCGGTCGTATGTCAACCTTGGGAAGTACCAAGAATGGCGCAAATCATCCACCAGCGGCTGCATAAGCACTGTCAAATTCTTCCCCGGGTATTCAGGCCCTGGAATGATCAGCGACAAGAACATGGTTTTGTGTTGCATTAGGGCACCGGGAGGGAGATTTAGCGGAATAACAAACACGGGCCAGCAGCTGTATGGATTGGACGAAAAACCATATGGATTGACCCCATCACCTGTTATTGCAACTCTGATATTCCCAGCCTCGGCTGCTTCCTCAGGGTATTCTTCATCGAACGACTTCCATGCTTCGCCTTCCGATGGATGTACGATTTTATTTGGATGGTACCTTATACCTTCCTTGTGCCACTTCATCATTTTGGCAGACTCCTCTGTGATGAAAAGGAGCTGCAGTCTTTGTATGAAATCGAGATATCGAAGAACCTTAGCGGGGATGGCTAGCTGCCTTTTCTCACCATCCCGACCGACCACCTCAAGGTACCGAGACGAACCACACACCCTACAGTACTTATCCTCCGCATACTCGTGCCTAAACAAAAGGCAATTCTTCGGACAAACATGTATTTTCTCATAATCCATAGAGAGTGCCTTCATGATTTTCTTTGTAGCATACATGCTTTTCGGCAGTTCATGGCCCTCAGGGAGGCTGTTAGCCCATACTCCCAGGAATGCTTCGATGCATTTCTGGCTATAGCCGTACTTAGCCTTGACTGCAATCAGTTGCGAGATGGCATCCAGCTGAGATATTTTGGCACCCGCATAAAGAGGTTTCTTCGACGAGGCCAAGACCTCCAAGAAGGCCTTTGCGGTTGACTCCGGCTCCTCCAGTTCATTCTCTGAAGGTGTCGCATGTGCCGTTTCTACAGCAATGACATCATCTAGCATGTCCCTGACACCGTCGTCTGCATAACCATCGATGCGTTGTCGCATCACCTCCTCTCTACCACGGTCCTGCTCGGCTAAGTTTATCGGCGGCATGTCAAAGTTTGGCATATATCCGTGCGTGCGAAGGTGGTCAGTCATGTCCTTCTGATTTATACGGTGACGTCTGCCACATCTCGCACAGGGGCATTGTGGGATAATTCGCATTGGCCTACGGAATATCTCCTTCAAATACACAACAGTTTTCGCGATCCACTCTGATGTTACTCGATTCCGACGGATAAAACCACTGTACATCCACTGATTATCTGTCATCCTCTGTTTTATTGGGAACCACACAACAAAATTAAGGATTCATTTAAATTAACCACATCAAATATTTATTTTCTACCACATTGACAGCACTGAATCCACCTACATCTCTAATAGGTAAAGATGGGTCCTAATCCCACCCGAGGATATGTAGATTGAGTACGTTCTCCATGCTCTACCCCGTTCCGAGACAAAATTTCGACAACACCTCCCCGCTGTTCTCCAGATACACGTCTCGGCAAATAGACGAGATAATGTGCTCCGGAGAACAATGGGGAGGCGCCGCCGAAATTCTGTCTCGGAACGGGGTAGAACAGGGAGAACGTACCCAATCTACACACCCTCGGGCTGTCCGTGGAAAACGCTGGACAATCCGAAAGAGCTGCGGTGATAAATATGCAATTGAATGCATATTTATTAGTGCAACCCTTTCGGACGGGAGACGCCTAGGTTACGCGACTTGACGTGATAATTAAATCTAGTGACATGATTAAAAGAGAGTAGGAGGAGGTGTTGGATATGTAGCTCACCCTCGGGTGTAGAGGAAGTAGTCGAACAACGGCGGGATCACGGACCAACAACTTCGACGACGATGACTCCAAAGAGATGCAACACCACAAAGCCTGCAAATTTTACCGACAAAACAATTTAGATCATCACATCAAATATCTATTTTTAGCAAGACCATCAACATCTTCATTATTAATGTGCAGGTACGATTCAACCTCAGTGGCACAGCAAACAACAACAACAGTGTACATGCACTAGGCAACGACTCAGTGGCACAACAAATGACAACAATCAGCAGTAACAACCAATGACAATCTCATGTGTAGCACCTGCTCGTGCGCCACCACGGCGTGCTGCGTCGTCTCGACTACGACTTCCACCACGAGGCTCCGCTTGACTTCCTGCTCCACCTCGCCGTCACGGCCTCTCTCGACTTCGACGCCAGCGGGACGGAAGTGAGCTGCAACCCCGACGTCCTCGATCTGCTGCCTCGCGACGTTGCTGTTACGGTGGTGTACGGGTGGTCTGGTGGTGTTGGTGTTGGGGCTGGTGCGGTGGTGTTGCTGTCGCCTACGGGACGGCGGTGATGCCGTCACGGCGACACACGGCTACTCGACTGCTTCCTCGACCAGGACGTTGACGCCGGCGGGACGGTGCCCTGGCGCAACTCCGGCTTCGACACCCTCGCTGCCACTGCCTCGGCTACAACCCCTTGAGGTACTCCCTTCTATGACCGGCCGTGCCGATGAACTGTGTGGTGTGTGGTGCTGCTCCAGTTCATCCTGGTGGTGAACTTCTCTGGCTGTGTCGTGATGTGTGATGCTCCTATTTGGATGGTTTACCCATCCAAGCATCAGTGAGATGTGCAAGTGCTTGTGGAATGCTTCATAACAGATTATGCTTGATTGCTTGATGGATTAGCAGGTTTATCTCCCTGTGGTGAATTTATGGCTTGCTAAATTGCTATTTACGCATGGGTTGCTCACTGTGGTGCCTCAATTTGGATGATGCGCTCATCCTTGGCATACATGATTTTCTGTCAGTTAATTTAAGAGAAGAAATCTGGATGATTTACTCATCTAGATGAAGTTATGAATGCTTCTTTAATTATTTGATGTAGCTAGTGTTCACCAGATCATGGGCATACATGATCTGTTCATGTAATTGTATTTGTGGGGTGCAAGGTGTGGATATCTATCCTCTGGATAGATTTGTTGGATGAACTGATAAGAATAAATCCCCTGTTGGCTTCAGCCTATGATGGAAACTTCTCCTGAGGCATTTTATTATCTTTGGATAAGAACAGCTAATTACCAAATGGATCCAAAGCTCGATGATGAACTGGATACCAAATCTGAGAGCAAAATAATACTCTAAACACAAGATATTGGGTTTGTTTGCGAGATCTTGTATCTGGGGTGTGCACTCCTGGTATCAAGTGTTTTAGCGTGATTTTTATAGCAATTTCCTTAGTTGGTTTAAAAATATTCTGGAATTTTTTATAGTATTGATGAACTTTGCTGGAATCAGAGAGTAATCATGTGACATTTCTAACTTTGCTGGAGTATCAATTGTTTTACCAGTGGCACTCGTTGCCCATAATCATGTGTCATTGCACTATGTATTCAGTTGAATGTATGCAAGATCCTGCGTCTGGACATGTTGTGTTTGTAAGGCATATTCTTCTTTTAAAGGCAGATGTGTTTTATTGTTGGTGCTATTTTCCGAGCTAAATGAATGGAGTAGTATAACTAGAGATTTTAGTGTTCATGAATCAAGCACCAGAGCTTCTTCTTTTCCTTGTGATGCTACTGTTTCCTTGTGACCTGAGTTCTTTGCATGCTGAATCCATGATAGTACTTTTGTTAGCTTCGGATGTTTTTTTACTCTGAATATATGACTGCTTCAGGTAGTTTTATACACTGTTTTTTTTTACTCTGATCTACCTATATCCTAGGTCTGCTTGTTTTTTTTACCCTGAAAGTATCAATGAAGAAGAGGGTGGGGATCATGTGGCTTTTGCGTTTACATACCTATTTATTCCAGATTTGTTTTTTTACTCCGTGATATGCATCTTAATTGTTTATTATTTTATCTCACGGGCTCAGAAAATGGAGATGATGTATAGAGTAATTGCACAAGAGCTCAAGGCTAACATCAACGAACATCACATATCTCTGTCTGTCTCTCTCGGCTGAACAGGAAAATAGGGAGAAGCTGCAACATTCCATTCCACTAACATCTAACATCTAACATCATCAATTATCATCTAACATCTAACATCTAACATCATCAATTATCATGATCATTCATCCATTAATCAAAATTAACATCATCAGTTAAAAAAATGAAGATAGAGAGGAGGCAGAGAGCTCACGTAGGGGGGGGGCGTGGCTGGCGCGGGGCGGCGTCCGGGGAAGGGCCGGGGCGGCGGCGGTGGTCGGGGGAGGGGCCGGGGCAGCGCCGGTGTTCGGGCAAGGGCCGGGGCGGGGCGGGGCGGGGCCTTGGTGCGGCCTGGGAGGGGCCGCTGCGGGGCGGTGGTCGGGGAGGAGCCGGGGAGGCGGCCGGTGAGGGGCCGGGCCGGCGGCGCGGGGAGGGTCCGAGGCGGCGGCGTGGGGTGGGGCTGGGGCGGGGTCGGGGCGACGAGGGGTGGGATGAGTGGAGGGATGCCGCCCGAGCGGATAAGTGGGAGGTGCTATGCCGACGGTGAAGCCGTTGGCATACCTTCGGGCCAACGGCGCCGCGGATCGATGACGTGGCACGAAGATCTATGCCGACGGCATTGCCGTCGGCGTAGATTCGGGACAACGGCGCCGCGGATCGATGACGTGGCACGGAGGGGTATGCCGACGGCCTTGCCGTCGGCATATATGCTTTTTCAATTTTTTTTATTTTTAAAAATCGTCATTAACTTTAATTTATTTTTTAAATGTCCTAGCAATTTAAATTTGTCATTAACTTTATTTTTTTTAATTGTCATTAACATTAACACGTATGGGGATCCACGTGTTCATATATGCGGAGACACCCCCCACGCCCCCCCCCCCCCCCGACCGGACTAAACCCTATCCACTAAACCCTAGCGACGTCTGTGATGGGGGCACGCCACGGAGCCGCGTGCCGGGTGCTTAAACCCGTCACCACTCTTCCACACGTGTAGGAGGGCCCGGCGCAAGTCCTGGCGGCATAGCTACCCCCCAAAGTCCCCCGTCCCGTCAAATCCTGACACCGTTGACCCGACGGATCTACCCCTTTGACTTTCACCGGACGGAGTTAGACCGAGGGACATCTCCACCTGGCTGTGACAGGCCAGCCCATAGGTACACTTCGGATCAAGGTCCGGGCCCAACCCACCGCAAGATTTCCCTCCGTGCCTACCCGACGTGGTCGTTTCCACCCTCCGTGTGACGGCGGCAGCGACGTCGGTGAGGGGGGTCACCCTACGGAGCCACGTGCCGGGTGATTACACCCGTCACCACTCTTCCACATGTGTAAGAGGGCCCGGCGCAAGACCTCGCGGCATAGCTACCCCCCAAAGTCCCCCGTCCCGTCAAACCCTGACACTGTTGACCCGACGGATCTACCCCTTTGACTTTCACCGGACGGGGTTAGACCGAGGGACATCTCCACCTGGCTGTGACAGGCCAGCCCATAGGTACACTTCGGATCAAGGTCCGGGCCCAACCCACCGCAAGATTCCCTCCGTGCCTACCCGACGTGGTCGTTTCCACCCTCCGTGTGACGGCGACAGCGACGTCGGTGAGGGGGGTCACGCCACGGAGCCGCGTGCCGGGTGTTTACACCCGTCACCACTCTTCCACACGTGTAAGAGGGCCCGGCGCAAGACCTCGCGGCATAGCTACCCCCCAAAGTCCCCCGTCCCGTCAAACCCTGACACTGTTGATCGGACGGATCTACTCGGCCCTTTGACTTTCACCGGACGGGGGCCGTCAATCTACGGAGCCGTGTGCCGGGTGCTTACACCCGTCACCACTCTTCCACACATGTAAGAGGGCCCGACGCAAGACCTCGCGGCATAGCTACCCCCCAAAGTCCCCCATCCCGTCAAACCCTGACACTGTTGACCCGACGGATCTACCCCTTTGACTTTCACCGGGAGGATGAAGGGAAGGAAGAAGAAGGCATGGCTGGCGAAGCTCCTCGACTCCCTTTTCCTTCTCCTGTCGTGCAGCAAAGATGATGGACTACGGACTAAGCTTCGGCGATTTAACTGCGGGCAGCCGCAGTTAAGTCGCACAGTAATGTAGTCACTCTTGTTTGGTTTTTCGAGGAGCTTTTGGCAGTTGATCTAAGGGGCCATAAGACACAATTTAATTAATGGATTTTTTTTTAAAAAAAAAGTTATATATAAAGACAGAATTAAAGAAAATTGAACGAATCTATGCCGACGGCTAAGCCGTCGGCATACCTCCCAGCGCCACGTCATTGATCAGCGGCACCGTGGGCCCGAAGCTATGCCGACGGCAGCCGTCGGCATATCTGAGGCCCCACGGCGCCGCGGATCGATGACGTGGCGCTGGGAGGTATGCCGACGGCCGACGTTAGGGCCGTCGGCATATATTTGACGGCGGCAACTGGCTGTTTGGACCGGGACAGCCGGGTCCACAGCTATGCCGACGGCCCTATTATGCCGACGGCCCCCGTAGGCAGAGAATGGAGGTATGCCGACGGCCTTTGTACGCCGACGGCCCCCGTAGGCAGATACGGAAGTACGCCGACGGCCTCGATACGCCGACGGCCTGCCGTGGGCCGTCGGCATACCTCCATTTTTACCGACGGGGGCCGTCGGCATAGATTTTGCCGTCGGCAGTTAGGCAAATTCCGGTAGTGAATTTGAGGTCTCGGGAGTGCCTAGGTCGGATTATGGATATGTCGGCTTTTTCGAACAAAAGCGTCCGCTTAATGCACTCAACTCTTATAGTTGTTAATTTTACATTCTCCCGACCTACCGACCGATTTGGTGCATATTGTGACAGTCAATTTTTGGCTTCACCCACCTGAGGTGCTTTACTGGTTCAACCAGAAGTAACAATCGTAGAGGTGCTCCCGGTACACCCTTAATTAACCGAACTTAGTGGAAATGTAAGGGGTAAAAATAGGAGCCAGGCAACCCAACTATTGATCCAAGACACAATGCAGAATCGATGCATATATTGGCAAGAGGTCCGAGGGAGTCGTTGATGGCTCCATGGAGACTTCGGCGTTAAGTGGGTTGCACTCTATCATAGCCCTCGGTACATTTTGTTGGCGCTCAAGGGCGTTCGACGTGGTACATTATTTGTAAATAATAATTACAGCTATCGAAAATTGAGTGATAGCAAGGATGCACCATGAGTGTATACGCAGCCCAAAATTTGGGCATCTCTTTATTCAATAATTCATAAGGTCAAACCTAATGTTCAAACTATAACTAAATATACAAGTTTTGAGCATTCTACAGAATCTGCCCGAGGAGATAGCATGCCGAGGTCCGAGCTTCCAGCTTCATATCCAGCGTCGCTGTGTTGTTCGTGCGTTCTTCCATCTTCATATCCAGTAACGCATATCACATCAGGAATTCGCGAAATTACTACCGCGCAGTACGCCCCTTTGGTGTTTCTACTGGCTTATAAAAGGCACACTGTAAAAATGAACCAATCTTCACGCCTTCCTCCTTTCTCTTGCACCCATCATCTCCAAGCTCTAGCGCCCGAAGAACTTAGCCAACGAACTCCCTATCCCCTTTTCTCTCCTTCGATTCTCAAGTGAAGGCTGGGAAGGGAAAATGTTCCGCGGCAGTTCCAACCTCGAAGGGTGATCCGAAGGCCACCTCGGTGGGCCAGGAAGCTTCTGCCGATGAGGAGAAGGCAGCCAGCAAGAGGGGGCAGTGGCTCCCCTCCATCGTCACTGCTGGAGACATCGCCGAGCTCCAAGGGCTCGGCTACCTTTCAGTGCCCGAGGTTGCTCGGTGCCATTCCCCAATCATCGGGGGGTCATCCGGCCGCTCCCCGGCCCGCGTACCGGAGCCCCGTGAGGGTGAACGCGTCGTTTTCATCTCCCACCTCATCCGAGGTCTGGGATTCCCTATCCACCCCTTCCTTTGAGGTATGATGTGTATACATAGTATCCATTTCCACCATCTCGCCCCCAATTCTATCCTCCACATCTCCTCCTTCGTCATCATTTGCAAGGCCTTCCTCTGCATCGAGCCCCACTTTGGGCTATGGCTCAAGTTGTTATGTCTCAAGCCGCAATCCAACGGGGGCCAACTCACAGAGTGCGGAGCGGCCATGGTCAGCAAGATCCCGGGGGCCAAATGACTGCCTGGTAAGTTCATCGAGACAATCAAGCTATGGCAGGAGGAATGGTTCTACATGGCCGATGTGTCATTGGAGGGCCGAGAAGGAGTCCGTGCTTTCTCGGCTGCGCCTTTGGAGTGGCTTCATTAGTGGAACCCCAAAAACCTCACTTGGGGGATGAGGAGGAGGTGAAGGCTCTACAAGCTCAGATGGATTTCTACATCGGTGAGGGTGTTACCCTTGTCGATGTGGTGCATGTCAAGGGAACAAGCCCGACAATAGTACCGGGGGTACGAACGGAGGGGGCGGAGCCTAGCTATAGCACATGTGTTCACTCGGTTTGTACGAGTTCAGGCCCCACTCGAGAGTGGTAAAGGCCCTACGTCTCGAACCCGGAGGCTTAGTGTTTGCTTATGGGGGGTGTCTGATTATAGAGAGTTCGGAACCCTTGCTCTGGCGCCCGGGGGTGGCTTATATTGAGTGCGTCACCGTGGGCCGAGCGTCATTAAGGGCATTAATTACCAGTAATTGTAGCGTTAGTGAAACTGCAGATTAACTAGGGGCATTACTGGTAACGTAATCTTAACGGCACATCGTGCGCTTCTTCAAGTCCCTCGGACGTTGCACCTTCTATGTCGCCTGAGCTTCCTCCCGTCTGAGTGCCGATGCTTGTCCGAGTGATGGAGTGTCGTCCGAGTGACTTGAAGGATCCGAGTGGATCTCTGTATGCATCCGAATGCATCTCTAGCCTAGAGGCTTTCATGATAACGTGGGGCCTCAGGTGGATCTCCGTATGCATCCGAATGCATCTCTAGCCTAGAGGCCCTAGATGTCCGGTCTGTGACCCTACCTATCGTAGGCAACCTCATCAGTAGCCCTCGAATCCGTCGAGGTTTAAGTGGTCGAGTGAACGACGCTCGAAAATGCCGTCGGTGCCTGGGAGGTACCGAAAAGAAACGGTCTGGGACGTTTCCCACTCGTCCTAAAACCACGACGGATTCAGGACTAACAATTTCTGATTTTCCTGATACAGCTGAATGGAATCGGAACGTTCCTCGGAAGAAACGATCCGAGTGCCTGGTTGTTTTATCCAAGTGTTAAATGGCATCGCGTTGATCACTCGGCAGGCTGGAGCGAGCCGAGGGGCTCCTCTGAGCATGGAGCTCGTTCGGACCGCGGCGTGGCGAAATTCACGCGGTCGAAATCGCGAGGATGCGCGCATGCGTGCGTGGGAACGGTCACGTTGCGGTAATTGGGGGAAGTGCACATGATGCCTCGATTTCTGTGCCAAGATTAATACCACGTGTCCCTGTTGCTCTGAAAAGTAGATCCGCGGATCTCGCTCTGTTCGCGGATTCACGGCTGGAGATTTGTCCGATTTTTGTATAAAGGGCGGTCGTACAGTGGGAGGAGAAACAGATCCCCTTTCTCCCTTCGCCCTCGACTCCTCCGACGCCCGTTCGAGCGAGCCCTCACCACTCCTCCACGACTGACCTGACCCCATTCGGCTAGAGATGATGAAAGGAGCGGCAGCGAAGGCCGAGCGGGCAAAAAAGGGTTTGCGCGGCTCCTCCTCGAGCGTTGGAGCGTCGGCGGGGCAGATACAGGGCGACTGGCTGCTGCCGTGGGCCACCGCGAGCTGGCTGCGTGAGCTGGAGGACCAGGCAGTCCTGGTTGCCGGGACCTGGCGGATGCCGGAGGCAGGCGAGGACGAGCCCTCGCCACGGGGGGACGAGCGCGTCCTCCTTGTGACCCACCTCGAGTGAGGTTTCTCTCTTCTGCCTCATCCTTTCCTTCGTGCATTCTTGGACTTCTTCGGTGCTCAGCTTAACCTATTTGGCTGCATTTGTCTCCCTCTGTGAGAACTTTCTTGGTTGCCATCCCCACTGGGGGTTGTTTAAGCATCTCTTTACCTACCGAATGATGACTGTAAAGAAGGCCACTCGATCGGGAGAGAAGACGAGTGTAGCGCAGTTGTGTGGGGGTTTGGGAATCTAGCTGAGGGGAAAGGGTAGTTTCCCACAAATGACATTTCCAGACTCGGTGAAGGGCTGGCAGGACTCCCTGTTCTATTGCTAGGACGTCCCAGTCCGCGAAGGCCAGTCGGGCCTTCTGCCATACTCGTCGGAGTGCATTCGGCTGGTCCCTTCATTGACTATGTCCAAGTAGGAGAAGACGGAGGTGGACATCCTCGTGATTGAATTGGTTTCTCTGGTGCGGAAAGGTATAAACGGCCTGGACCTATTGGAGGTCTTCTTCCAGAGGAGGATTCAGCCATTGCAGGCCAGGGCCCATCCTATGTGGAAGTACTCGGGACCGAGTGATGCCACCCGAATGCACCCGAAGGAGCTTGCGATGGGGGCAGTGGAGGACAAGCTCAAGGCAATCACTCTGGTCCGCGATAACCCCAGGGGGACTAGGCTGGTGACTCCGTTCTCAGCTGAAAATCCGCCGAATAAGGTAACCTTCAAGGGCTCATTATCCGAGTGACTTTGACACTTGTCGCAATTATCCCGACTGACTTATTCTTCATTCGGCAGGCCTTCACAGAGATGATCAGCCTGGTGCCCGTCATTAACCGTGCGCCGGTCGACGTGGCAAGTGACACCGATCGCCCGGAGAAGTCAGGAGAAGAAGAAGAATACGAAGATGATGACGAGAGCGACGAGGAGGAAGACGATTCAGACAACGATGATTAGGTGGAGTATTCTCGTTCAGATGAACGCGTGCCTGAGTCCCGCTCCAAGGCGCGCCAAGACCCAGGGGTTCGCGGCGGCAGCACCAAGGAGCCGAGTGTCGTCAAGCCGTCTATGCCTATTCTCCCGACTCACAGCTCGAAGCGTGGCCATTGAGAACCCGCCTCGCCGCCCGAGAGGGTGGCCAAACTGCCCAAGGTTGCCACAGGCTAGCCTCGGAAGGCCATCGCCGTCATCCCAAAGATCAAGATGACCGTACCTGTGGCCTCGGCGTAAGTGTTTCTGCTTCGATGAATGTCTTCGTAATTTAGCCAAGTGACGTAATACTCCGAGTGACGTCTTTGCAGTGCTGACACCTCGACTGCCTCGCCTGAAACTCAAGCCTTGGAGAAGGATCGGGCCGACACCGATGTTGCGTCCTCGAAAGGTAACTTTCGAATTCACTCGGGCATGCGTCGTGGTTTTGTTCCTTTCTGCTTACTTCCGAATGTTTTCTGAACATATGCAGCGCCGCGTGAGGTGATTGACATCTATGGGGACGACAAGATCGACCCGCCGAACCCCTCCGCCGATGCAGTCATTGTGATGCAGGACCATTCACCCGCCGCGGCCTTATCGTTGGCTTGGGGAACCAGCTCGGAGGCCAGAGCCGCACTCGGAACTGGTACGTCAACCCCTTCGCCAGCACCTCCTGCGGCCAGCATCTTCGCGCTGCATCACGTCTCGGAGGACCAGGTGGGAGCGAGCAAAGAGGCGCTGATCCAGCTAGAGGTGATGAGCGACCGACTGAAGACGGCTTACGACGCCAGTGAAGCACTGAAGAAAAATGTCCGAGTAAGTACTCTTGTAAGTGTCGTCCTCAGTCGGGATTTCTGTGTTTTGTTTTTGGTTTTGGTCCCGAGTGGGTTTGCATCTGGGCACACCCACTGGGTGTTCCCGGGTTCCAGTGGGGGCGCACTGAGCGCACCCACTGGGTGTAGTCCTCGAGACTGCCGTCGACTGAAGCAGTCGGCGGGAGTCTAAGAGTCTGAATGGTCCCGGTGTAAAGTCCGTTGTTAATCTTAAAGAAATATCTTGTATTGACCTTCCAGTGGGGGCGCGCTGAGCGCACCCACTGGGTGTAGTCCCCGAGACTGCCGTCGACTGAAGTAGTCGGCGGGAGTCTTAGAGTCTTGTTGGAGTTTGAGCAAAGCCTTTCCCTTGTTTTCTGTCGGCAGGATATTTGTGAGCTCGGAAGCCATTATAGCACCATGGAGAAGGAGGTATAGGACTTGCGCCTCAGTCTTGAAGCCGAGAGTACTAAGTATGCGCGCTTGAAGAAGGAGAAAATGTCACTCGAAGGTAAGCACATTCCATCCGACTGCCGCAACATTTGTTTTTCCTCACTGTCCAACTGAGTCTACTTCATCAGATCTTCGTGGCGAAAATCGTAAACTTGTCGAGAGGATGAAGAATTCTGTTTCTTTAGAAACCATGAAGACTGCCCTCGAGAAGAAAGACACGGACGTGGCAGCTGCGCAGAAGGAGGCCAGCCAAAAGACCAAGGAGGCCGAGGACAAGTTGAAGTCCGTCGAAAGATTGGAGGAAGAGAAGAGAACCTTGGAGGTTGCTGCAAAGAAGGCCAAGGAGGAGATCACCGAGCTGAACAAATCGTATGCCGAATGGGAGACCAAGATCGAGCGTGTCACCGCCAAGAAACTCGAGCTGGAGCAGTTCATTGAGGAATTCGGCGATCTCGCGAGTGAGAAACTCAAAGGTAAGACACTCTCGAGTGACTCTTGTGTAGCTTCGATAAGTCAAACGATTTTTTTTGCCTCTGATTCCTTTCTCCACTTGATCGAGCCCAGAATTCTGCGACGATGTTGCCGAAGAGACCGAGAACATCGAGAAGGAGCTAGACCCGTACCGGGAACTGCTCAGGGAAAGCTCGGCTCTGGCCCTTCTCCGCTTGGAAGAACGCATCGAGCAAGTGCTCGTTTATATTAAAAGGCTCAGCACCGCCATCTCGGATGTCGATCGGGATGTTTTCCCTGACGAGGAACCCTCAAAGGACCTGGAATCTGTTCTCACCCGAGTGAGGATGTGCCAAGCCGAGTGAAGTCTTGGAAGAAATTAGCAGGCTGAGCGGGAACTGACATCACCCTCTCACTCATCCGTATCCACTGCAAGGGGGTGGACAAAAAGAAGCTAAAGTCCCTCAAGGTCGCCAACACGAAGCACGCCAAGCTCGAAGACTTCATGGAGATGTTCATGGAAGCCGCCACCCGGATCGCAGACAGCATCGACCTGGACACCTTCGTTGAAGCGGTAGTCCCACCCCGTTGATACGTCCATTTTGCATCATGCTTTTATATTGATATTTATTGCATAATGGGCTGTTATTACACATTATGGTACAATACTTATGCCTTTTCCCTCTTATTTCTCAAGGTTTACATGAAGAGGGAGAATGCCGGCAGCTGGAATTCTTGACTGGAAAAGGAGCAAATATGAGAGACCTATTCTGCACAACTCCAAAAGTCCTGAAAAGTTACGGAGAATTATTTTGGAATACATAAAAAATATTGGGCGGAAGAAATACCAGAGGGGACCCACCAGGAGGTCACAAGCCAGGGGGGGCGCCCTACCTCCCTGGGCGCGCCCCTGTGGCTTGTGCGCCCCCTGGCAGGCCTCCGGTGCCCATCTTCTGCTATATGGAGGGTTTTGACCTGGAAAAAATTATAAGAGAGCTTTCGGGATGAAGCGCCGCCGTCTCGAGGTGGAACCTGGGCAGAACCAATCTAGGGCTCCGGTGGAGCTGTTCTGCCGGGGAAACTTCCCTCCCGGAGTGGGAAATCGAAGCCATCGTCATCACCAACGATCCTCTCATCAAGAGGGGGTCAATCTCCATCAACATCTTCATCAGCATCATCTCCTCTCCAAACCCTAGTTCATCTCTTGTATCCGATCTTTGTCTCAAAACCTCAGATTGGTACCTGTGGGTTGCTAGTATTGTTGATTACTCCTTGTAGTTGATGCTAGTTGGTTTACTTGGTGGAAGATCATATGTTCAGATCCTTAATGATAATTAATACTCCTCTAATAATGAACATGAATATCTTTTGTGAGTAGTTACATTTGTTCCCAAGGACATGGGATAAGTCTTGTTATAAGTAATCATGTGAATTAGGTATTCGTTCGATATTTTGATGAGATGTATGTTGTCTCTCCTCTAGTGGTGTTATGTGAACGTCGACTACATGACACTTCGCCATTATTTGGGCCTAGAGGAAGGCATTGGGAAGTAATAAGTAGATGATGGGTTGCTAGAGTGACATAAGCTTAAACCCTAGTTTATGCGTTGCTTCGTAAGGGGCTGATTTGGATGCATATGTTTCATGCTATGGTTAGATTTATCTTAATTCTTCTTTCGTAGTTGCGGATGCTTGCGAGAGGGGTTAATCATAAGTGGGAGACTTGTCCAAGTAAGGGCAGCACCCAAGCACCGGTCCACCCACATATCAAATTATCAAAGTAACGAACGCGAATCATATGAGCATGATGAAAACTAGCTTGACAGAAATTCCCATGTGTCCTCGGTTGAGCTTTGCTTTATATAAGAGTTTGTCCAGGCATGTCCTTTGCTACAAAAAGGATTGGGCCACCTTGCTGCACCTTTGCTACATTTGTTACTTGCTACCCATTACGAATTATCTTATCACAAAACTATCTGTTACCGATAATTTCAGTGCTTACAGAGAATACCTTGCTGAAAACCGCTTGTCATTTCCTTTTGCTCGTCGTTGGGTTCGACACTCTTACTTATCAAAAGGACTACGATAGATCCCCTATACTTGTCGGTCATCAAGACTCTTTTCTGGCACCGTTGCCGGGGAGTGAAGCGCCTTCGGTGAGTGGAATTTGGTAAGGGAAAATTTATATAGTGTGCTGAAATTTACTATCACTTGTTACTATGGAAAATAATCCTTTGAGGGGCTTTTTCGGGGTATCTTCACCTCGACCGGAAGCACAAAGAGTTGCTCCTCGACCTACTGAACCTACTGAAAATATTTATTATGAAATTCCTTTGGGTATGATAGAGAAACTGTTAGCTAATCCTTATGTAGGAGATGGAACACTACATCCTGATTTGCATCTGATCTATGTGGATGAAGTTTGTGGATTATTTAAGCTTGCAGGTTTGCCCGAGGATGATGTCAAGAAGAAGGTCTTTCCTTTATCTTCGAAGGAGAAGGCATTGACATGGTATAGGCTATGTGATGATATTGGATCATGGAACTACAACCGATTGAAATTGGAATTTCATCAGAAGTTTTATCCTATGCATCTGGTTCATCGTGATCGGAATTATATTTATAATTTTTGGCCTCGTGAAGGAGAAAGTATCGCTCAAGCTTGGGGGAGGCTTAAGTCAATGTTATATTGATGCCCCAATCATGAGCTCTCAAGAGAAATTATTATTCAGAATTTTTATGCTCGGCTTTCTCGTAATGATCCATCCATGCTTGATACTTCTTGTACTGGCTCTTTTATGAAGAAGACTATTGAATTCAAATGGGATTTATTGGAAAGAATTAAACGCAACTCTGAAGATTGGGAACTTGACAAAGGTAAGGAGTCAGGTATAAACCTTAAGTTTGATTGTGTTAAATCCTTTGTAGACACCGATGCTTTTCGTGGATTTAGCACTAAATACGGACTTGACTTTGAGATAGCAGCTTCTTTCTGTGAATCTTTTGCTGCTCATGCGGATCTCCCTAAGGAGAAGTGGTTTAAATATCATCCTCCCATTGAAGTGAAAGTAGTTGAACCTATTAAAGTTGAAGAGAAAACTATTACTTATAATGTTGATCCTGTTATTCCTGCTGCTTATATCGAGAAACCACCTTTCCCTGTTAGAATAAAGTCACATGCTAAAGCTTCAACTGTGGTTCGTAAGAGCTATGTTAGAACACCTACACCCCCTAAACAAATTAAAGTTGAACCTGGTATTGCTATGGTTAAAGATCTCTTGGTTGATAATATTGAAGGGCATGTTATTCATTTCTATGATGAAGCTGCTAGAATTGCTAGACCTGATACTAAAGATAAACATAGACCTATTGTTGGCATGCCTATTATTTCTGTTAAAATAGGAGATCATTGTTACCATGGCTTATGTGATGTGGGTGCTAGTGTGAGTGCAATTCCCTTTACCTTATATCAAGAAATTATGCATGATATTGCACCAGCTGAGTTAGAAGAAATTGATGTTACCATTAAGCTTGCTAATAGAGATACTATAGCACCAGTTGGGATTGTTAGAGATGTTGAAGTCTTGTGTGGGAAAATAAAATATCCTACTGATTTTCTTGTGCTTGGTTCCCCACAGGATGATTTTTGTCCCATTATATTTGGTAGACCTTTTTTGAATACTGTTAATGCTAAGATAGATTGTGAGAAAGAAACGGTTACTGTAAGCTTTGGGGATGTGTCCCATGAGTTTAATTTCTCTAAATTTTGTAGACAACCCCATGACAAAGAATTGCCTAGTAAAGATGAAATTGTTCGTCTTGCTTCTATTGCTATGCCTCCTACTGATCCCTTAGAACAATATTTGCTAGACCATGAAAACGATATGCATTTGAATGAAAGGAATGAAATAGATAAGATTTTCTTTGATCAGCATCCTATTTTGAAACACAACTTGCCTGTTGAAATACTTGGGGATCCTCCTCCACCCAAGGGTGATCCCGTGTTTGAGCTTAAACAATTACCGGATACTCTGAAATATGCTTACCTTGATGAAAAGAAGATATATCCTGTTATTATTAGTGCTAACCTTTCAGAGCATGAAGAAAAGAGATTATTGAAAACTCTGAGGAAGCACCGTGCTGCTATTGGATATACTCTTGATGATCTTAAGGGCATCAGTCCCACTGTGTCAGCATAAAATCAATATGGAGCCTCATGCTAAACCAGTTGTTGATCACCAACGACCGTTAAATCCTAAAATGAAAGAAGTGGTAAGAAATGAAATATTAAAGCTTCTGGAGGTAGGTATAATTTATCCTATTGCTGATAGTAGATGGGTTAGTCCCGTTCATTGTGTTCCTAAGAAGGGAGGTATTACCGTTGTTCCTAATGATAAAAATGAATTGATCCCGCAAAGAATTGTTACAGGATATATAATGGTAATTGATTTTAGGAAATTAAATAAAGCTACTAGGAAAGATCATAACCCTTTACCTTTTATTGATCAAATGCTAGAAAGGCTATCCAAACACACACACTTTTGCTTTCTAGATGGTTATTCTGGTTTCTCTCAAATACCTGTGTCAAAAGAAGACCAAGATAAGACCACTTTTACTTGTCCTTTCGATACCTTTGCTTATAGATGTATGCCTTTTGGTTTATCCAATGCACCTACTACCTTTCAAAGATGTATGACTGCTATATTCTCTGACTTTTGTGAAAAGATTGTTGAGGTTTTCATGGATGATTTCTCCATTTACGGAACTTCTTTTGATGATTGCTTGAGCAACCTTGATCGAGTTTTGCAGAAATATGAAGAAACTAATCTGGTCTTGAATTGGGAGAAGTGCCACTTTATGGTTAATGAGGGTATTGTCTTGGGACACAAAATCTCCGAAAGAGGTATTGAAGTTGATAGAGCTAAAGTTGATGCTATTGAAAAAATGACGTGTCCTACGGATATCAGAGGTATAAGATGTTTCCCTGGTCATGCTGGTTTCTATAGGAGGTTCATTAAAGATTTCTCTAAGATTTCTAGACCTCTCACTAATCTTTTGCAAAAAGATGTTCCATTCGTTTTTGATGATGATTGTGTAGAAGCATTTGAAATCCTTAAGAAAGCCTTGATTTCTGCGTTTGTTGTTCAACCACCTGATTGGAACCTACCCTTTGATATTTTGTGTGATGCTAGTGATTATGCCGTTGGTGCTGTTCTAGGACAAAGAGTTGATAAGAAATTAAATGTTATTAATTATGCTAGTAAAACTCTTGACAGTGCTCAAAGAAACGATGCTACTACTGAAAAGGAATTTCTAGCAGTTGTGTTTGCTTGTGATAAGTTCAGACCTTATATTGTTGATTCCAAAGTAACTGTTCACATTGATCATGCTGCTATTAAGTACCTTATGTAAAAGAAAGATACTAAACCTAGACTTATTAGATGGGTCCTTCTGCTACAAGAATTTGATTTGCATATTATTGATGGAAAGGGTGCTGAGAACCCCGTAGCAGACAACTTGTCTAGGTTAGAAAATGTTCTTGATAACCCACTAACTATCGATGATAGCTTTCCTGATGAAGAATTAGCTGTCATAAATGCTTCACGTAATGCGCCATGGTATGCTGATTATGCTAGTTACATTGTT
Organism: Elymus sibiricus; assembly: GCA_039707655.1. NCBI lineage: Eukaryota > Viridiplantae > Streptophyta > Magnoliopsida > Poales > Poaceae > Elymus > Elymus sibiricus. The sequence continues at coordinate 3,857,326 of CM077665.1, forward strand.
GCTAAATTTATACCGCCTAGTTTCACATACCAACAAAAGAAAAAGTTCTTCTATGATTTAAGACATTACTTCTAGGATGATCCACTCCTTTATAAAGAAGGAGTAGATGGTGTTATTAGACGTTGTGTACCTGAGCATGAACAGGAACATATCCTACACAAGTGTCACTCGGAGGCCTACGGAGGACACCACGCTGGAGATAGAACTGCACACAAGGTATTACAATCTGGTTTTTATTGGCCTACTCTCTTCAAGGATGCTCGTAAGTTTGTCTTGTCTTGTGATGAATGTCAAAGAATTGGTAATATTAGTAGACGTCAGGAAATGCCTATGCATTACTCACTTGTTATTGAACCATTTGATGTTTGGGGTTTTGATTATATGGGAACTTTTCCAAAGTCCAACGGGTATACTCATATTCTAGTTGTTGTTCATTATGTTACTAAGTGGGTAGAAGCTATTCCAACTAGTAGTGTTGATCATAACACTTCTATTAAAATGCTTAAGGAAGTTATTTTCCCTAGTGGAGTCCCTAGATATTTAATGATTGAAGGTGGTTCACACTTTATTCATGGTGCTTTCCGTAATTTCCTTGCTAAGTATGATGTTAATCATAGAATTGCATCTCCATATCATCCTCAGTCTAGTGGTCAAGTAGAATTAAGCAATAGAGAAATTAAATTGATCTTGCAAAAGACTGTTAATAGATCTAGAAAGAATTGGTCTAAGAAACTTGATGATGCATTATGGGCTTATAGAACTGCTTACAAAAACCCTATGGGTATGTCTCCGTATAAAATGGTTTATGGTAAAGCTTGTCACTTACCTCTAGAACTAGAACATAAAGCTTATTGGGCAATTAAAGAGCTCAATTATGATTTCAAATTTGCTGGTGAGAAGAGGTTATTTGACATTAGCTCACTTGATGAATGGAGAAACCAGGCCTATGAGAATGCCAAGTTATTTATAGAAAAGGTTAAGAGGTGGCATGATAAAAGGATACAAAAGCGTGAATTCAATGTAGGTGACCATGTCTTGCTATACAATTCTCGTTTAAGATATTTTGCAGGAAAACTTCTCTCTAAATGGGAAGGGCCTTACATTATCGAGGAAGTGTATCGTTCCGGTGCCATAAAATCAACAACGCCGAAGGAACAAATCCGAAGGTGGTAAACGGGCAAAGAATCAAACATTATATCTCAGGTACTCCCATAAATGTTGAAACCAATAATATCAATACCATAACTCCGGAGGAGGACATTAGGGAGACCTACCAGAATGTTTCAGACTTCGAAAAAGAATAGGTATGTGGTACGGTAAGCAAACCGACTACAAAACTTTTCCAATAGCAATTTTTCTCCGTTTTAGAATATTTAATAAATTAGAAAAATTTAAAGCAGCCCGAAAAGTGCACGAGGAGGCGACAAGCCAGGGGGCGCGCCCTACCCCCCTGGGCGCGCCCCTGTGGCTTGTGGCCACCTCGTGTACCGTCCGGACTCCGTTTTCTTGTGGTATACTCCTTTAGGTCGGTAAAAATTTATTATATAATCTCCCGAAGGTTTTGACCACCATACCGTAGAAAAATCCTCTGTTCTTGTTTGTTGTTGTTTTCCGGATAGATTTAGATCGCCATGACGTCCCCAAGTGCTTCGAAGGACAGGTTCTTCGAGAAGGTCATCAACCCCTACCTTGCGGAGGTGCTGCAACACCCTCAAACGATGGAGATGCGTGAGGCGGTGCTGCACATCCGCGATGTTGAGGGGCCAAAGAAGACCGGAAGCATGGAGACAAGGCTCGAAGCAATGGAGCAGCAAGTCTTCAAGTGCCAAGGGATGGTGGAACGTGGACTCAATGCCAATCATATGATGATCGCGGAGTTTACCCATAAGCACAAGCTGGACGCCAAGGACATCGGGGAGCACATCTTCAAGCTTTACGACAAAATCGAGCATCTCCAAGCCCAGATCTATGGCCGGCAAAACCAAAACTGTGAGTATGAATACAGATTTAAGAGAATGAGTTTGGCTGCAGATTTGAGGATCTTGGAGACTCGTTCATCTTTTTACAATGGTGAGCCTATGCCTTAGAAGGCGGAGGACAAGCTTACAACCTCATCAACAATTCCAGTATCACCACCTCCGAAGGAAGACAACTAAACACATGGGTATGGGCACTCCCCATGGCTTGTGCCAAGCTTGGGGGAGGTGCCCCGGTATTGTATCACCATCACCTATTTTACTTTTTTCATTTTTCTTAGTTCGATCCTTTTTGTTATATCTTGATCTAGTAGAATAAAGTTTTTAGTGCGATCTAGTTTGAGTTTTGCCTTGTGTTCCCCCTATGTAAGCGAGTCCGAGAGTTATATAATAAAAAGTAGTTTTGAGTTGAGGGCTTTGCTTGTTTGCTATGATATTGAGAAAGAGGAATATAAAGAAGTATAGAATAAAAGCAAAGAGTATATATGATGATCTTATGGGGAGTGATGACTTCACATATAAGAAGTATGTTGATTGAAATTTGTTGTGAGTTGACAAACTTAGCGATTGGTCATTGCTGCAATTAAAAGGAAGTAATTAAGAAAGAGAGGTTCACATATAAATATATTATCTTTGATATCTTTTCTGATTGTGAGCACTCATTAAAATATTATATGCTAAGAAGTTGATGTTGGACAAGGAAGACAACATAATGGGTTATGTTTGCTTATTTCCGAATAGAAGTTATATGGTTATAGATCCTTTAACATGTGGCGCTTGCTTCCACCCCATATCAGCCAAAACTTCCGCACCAAGTAGAGATACTACTTGTGCATCCAAACAACTGCAACCCAGTTTTGCCATGAGAGTCCACCATACCTACCTATGGATTGAGTAAGACCCTTCAAGTAAGTTGTCATCGGTGCAAGCAATACAAATTGCTCTCTAAATATGTATGATCTATTAGTGTAAGGAAAATAAACTTGATATGAACTTGTGATACGGAACAAATAAAAGTGACATACTGCATAATAAAGTTCTTTCTCGCAAGAGGCGATATAAAGTCATGTTCTTTTGCATTAAGAGGTTGTGCACCAAACTATAAAAGCGCATGACAACCTCTGCTTCCCTCTACGAAGGGCCTATCTGTTACTTTTACTTTCTAGTACTTACCTTAATGCAAGAGTCACGGTGATCTTCACCACTTCCTATATTTTGCCTTTCTCTCATGGCAAGCGTCGTGTGTTGGGGAACGATCTAGACATATATATCCACTCGGATGTGGGTGACCATGAGTTATTTCTGTTGACATTACCCTTGTGGTAAATAGTTGGGAGGCAAAACTATAAGCCCCTATCTTTCTCTGTGTCCAATGGAAGCTTTGACCTCATAAGTACCATGTGAGTCTTAGAAATTATGAAAGACTAAAAGATGATTGAGTATGTGGATTTGCTTTACAAGCTCTTATATTGACTCTTTCCGATGTTATGATAAATTGCAATTGTTTCAATGACTAAGATCATAGTTTGTTGGTTCTCAATAGAGTTCTTGATTCATACTTTACCTTGTGAATGAATTCTTACTCTAGTATAAGAAATTATATATCAATAATATCGTTGTTCTAAAGATGATCATGATGCTCTCATGTCCGTATTTTATTTTATCGACACCTCTATCTCTAAACATGTGGACATATTTATCAATTTCGGCTTTCGCTTGAGGACAAGCAAGGTCTAAGCTTGGGGGAGTTGGTACGTCCATTTTGCATCATGCTTTTATATTGATATTTATTGCATTATGGGCTGTTATTACACATTATGGTACAATACTTATGCCTTTTCTCTCTTATTTTACAAGGTTTACATGAAGAGGGAGAATGCCGGCAGCTAGAATGCTGGACTGGAAAAGGAGCAAATATGAGAGACCTATTCTGCACAACTCCAAAAGTCCTGAAAAGTTACGGAGAATTATTTTGGAACATATAAAAAATATTGGGCGGAAGAAATACCAGAGGGGACCCACCAGGAGGTCACAAGCAAGGGGGGCGCGCCCTACCCCCCTGGGCACGCCCCTATGGCTTGTAGGCCCCCTGGCAGGCCTCCGGTGCCCATCTTCTGCTATAAGAAGGGTTTTGACCTGGAAAAAAATCATAAGAGAGCTTTCGGGACGAAGCGCCGCCGTCTCAAGGGGGAACCTGGGCAGAACCAATCTAGGGCTCCAGCGGAGCTGTTCTGCCGGGGAAACTTCCCTCCCAGAGTGGGAAATCGAAGCCATCGTCATCACCAATGATCCTCTCATCGAGAGGGGGTCAATCTCCATCAACATCTTCATCAACACCATCTCCTCTCCAAACCCTAGTTCATCTCTTGTATCCGATCTTTGTCTCAAAACCTTAGATTGGTACCTGTGGGTTGCTAGTAGTGTTGATTACTCCTTGTAGTTGATGCTAGTTGGTTTACTTGGTGGAAGATCATATAATTCAGATCCTTAATGATAATTAATACTCCTCGGATTATGAACATGAATATGTTTTGTGAGTAGTTACGTTTGTTCCTGAGGACATGGGATAAGTCTTGTTATAAGTAATCATGTTAATTTGGTATTCGTTCGATATTTTGATGAGATGTATGTTGTCTCTCCTCTAGTGGTGTTATGTGAACGTGGACTACATGACACTTCACCATTATTTGGGCCTAGAGGAAGGCATTGGGAAGTAATAAGTAGATGATGGGTTGCTAGAGTGACATAAGCTTAAACCCTAGATTATGCGTTGCTGCGTAAGGGGCTGATTTGGATCCATATGTTTCATGCTATGGTTAGATTTATCTTAATTCTTCTTTCATAGTTGCGGATGCTTGAGAGAGGGGTTAATCATAAGTGGGAGGCTTGTCCAAGTAAGGGCAGCACCCAAGCACCGATCCACCCACATATCAAATTATCAATGTAACGAACGTGAATCATATGAGCATGATGAAAACTAGCTTGACAGAAATTCCCATGTGTCCTCAGGAGCGCTTTGCTTTATATAAGAGTTTGTCCAGGCTTGTCCTTGGCTACAAAAAGGATTGGGCCACCTTGCTACACCTTTGGTACATTTGTTACTTGCTACCCGTTACGAATTATCTTATCACAAAACTATCTGTTACCGATAATTTCACTGCTTGCAGAGAATACCTTGCTGAAAACCGCTTGTCATTTCCTTCTGCTCCTCGTTGGGTTCGACACTCTTACTTATCGAAAGGACTACAATAGATCCCCTATACTTGTGGGTCATCAGCCGTCCCGAGTGATTGTCGGGTAAAAAACTCCTTTAAGATTTGCCTCGGAATGTCGAGTGGTTGCTGTAACCGAAGACTCCGAATGAGCCTGAGGCTCCTGTCGTCCGTACTTTTGCTTTGAACAAAATGCAGCTTCCATTTGCCTTATCTTCATTCGATCTTTGGATCTTTGAGTGTTTATGCTTAGGCGATTACATGATCGTGGCTAAGTCCCCGAGTGTGGGCGATGCCCTCACTCGGAGTAGTTTTAACTTAGGCGATTACAGGATCGCAGCTAAGTCCCCGAGTGTGCACGATGCCCTCACTCGGAGAAGTTTTAACTTAGGCGAAATCAGGTTCGCAGCTAAGAAGGTAGTTCTTGCGAACAATGATGGTCCTGTCCATCTTGGCGTCCGAGTGCAGAAGGTGTCCCCACTCGAAGTGGTTAGGCGAAATCAGGTCCGCAGCTAAGCCCCCGAGTGTGGGTGATGCCCACACTCGGAATAGTTTTAACTTAGGCGATTACGGGATCGCAGCTAAGTCCCAGAGTGTGCGCAATGCCCTCACTCGGAGTAGTTTTAACTTAGGAGAAATCAGGTTCGCAGCTAAGTCCCCGAGTGTGGGCGATGCCCTCACTCGGAGTAGTTTTAAGTTAGGCGATAACGGGATCGCAACTAAGTCCCCGAGTACGGATGATGCCCTCACTCAGACTTGTTTTAACTTAGGCAAAATCAGGTTCGCAGCTAAGTCCCCGAGTGTGGGCGATGCCCTGACTCGGAGTAGTTTTAGGCGATTACGGGATCGCAGCTAAGTTCCCGAGTGTGGGTGATGCCCTCACTCGGAGTAGTTTTAACTTAGGAGAAATCAGGTTCGCAGCTAAGTCCCCGAGTGTGGGCGATGCCCTCACTCGGAGTAGTTTTAACTTAGGCGAAATCAGGTTCGCATCTAAGAAGGTAGTTCTTGCAAACAATGATGGTCCTGTCCATCTTGGCATCCGAGTGCAGAAGGTGTCCCCATTCAACACGGTTAAGCGAAATCAGGTTCGCAGCTAATCCCCCGAGTGTGGGCGATAGTAGTTCATACTTGGGCGAAATCAGGTCTGCAGCCAAGTATTTTTCATCCACTGGGGGCAATAAGAGCGGGTAATTCACCGAAGTGAAAAGGGGTTAAACCTTGACAAAATATAAAGGAACGAAACTTTTTACTCATCTAGATCACTCGGATTCATTACGGGAATGAAAAACCAAAGAAGTTGACATGTTCTATGTGTAGAACATGCAGAGAAGATCCGCATTCCAAGCTCGGGGCTCTTCTATGCCATCCTCTAGATTGTAGAGCCGGTAGGCTCCATTGTGCAGGACTTTGGAGATCGCGTAAGGCCCTTGCCACGGAGGCACCAGCTTGTGGGGTTTTTGTTGGAAATATGTCCTAGAGGCAATAATAAATTGGTTATTATTATATTTCCTTGTTCGTGATAATCGTTTATTATCCATGCTATAATTGTATTGATTGGAAACTCAAATACATGTGTGGGTACATAGACAACACTATGTCCCTAGTAAGCCTCTAGTTGACTAGCTCGTTGATCAAAAGATGGTGAAGGTTTCCTAGCCATGGACATGAGATGTCAATTGATAACAGGATCACATCATTAGGAGAATGATGTGATGGACAAGACCCAAACTATAAACATAGCATTTGATTGTGTCAGTTTATTGCTATTGTTTTCTGCATGTCAAGTATCTGTTCCTATGACCATGAGATCATGCAACTCCCTGACACCGGAGGAATACCTTGTGTGCATCAAACATCGCAACGTAACTGGGTGACTATAAAGGTGCTCTACAGGTATCTCCGAGGGTGTCTGTTGGGTTGGCATGGATCAAGACTGGGATTTGTTACTCCGTGTGACGGAGAGGTATCTCAGGGCCCACTCGGTAATACAACATCACAATGAGCCTTGCAAGCAAAGTGCCTAAAGAGTTAGCCACATGATCTTGTATTACGGAATGAGTAAAGAGACTTGCCGGTAACGAGATTGAACTAGGTATAGAGATACCGACGATCGAATCTCGGGCAACTAACATACCGAAGAACAAAGGGAACAGCATACGGGATTAACTGAATCCTTGACATAGAGGTTCGACCGATATAGATCTTCGTAGAATATGTAGGAACCAATATGGGCATCCAGGTCCCGCTATTGGTTATTGACCGTAGAGGTGTCTCGGTCATGTCTACATAGTTCTCGAACCCGCAGGGTCTACACACTTAACGTTTGGTGACGATTAGTATAGTTGAGTTATTGTTGGTGACCGAAGATTGTTCAGAGTCCCGGATAAGATCCCGGACATGACGAGGATCTCCGGAAGAGTCTGGAGGTAAAGATTAATATATGTGATAATAGTGTTTTGATCTCCGGAAGGGTTCCGGAATCCACCGGAAGGAGTTCCGGATGTTTACCGAAGTGTTCGGGTGCAGTAACACTTTATATGGGCCAAATGGGTAAAGCCCACGAGGTATTGAAAAGTGCAAAAGGAAGTTTTGCTGCTGCCTTAAGCGGTACCACCGCTGGTAAGGCAGTACTACCACTCAAGCGGTACTACCGCTTGTGGGAAGCGGTAGTACCGCTCTTAAGCGGTACTACCGCTTGTGGGCGATACTGCTGGGATTTGAGTTGGACTCTTTCCTTGAGGACCAAACCGATCTTGTGCGGGCAAAACCGACCTTGTGGAGTGAACCGAAGAGGATCTTAATCGTCGGCGATGAAGCTGAGGGAACCGAAGAGGATCTCGCCGCCGAGTGTCATTATGATGACCGAAAAAATGAAATCTCCACCTGCGTCAGAATTTGCTAGACGCGTGGCCCCACAGTGGGCGCCAACTGTCGAGGGAACGAGCCTGACAATAGTACTGGGGGTACAAACGAAGGGGGCGGAGCCTAGCTATAGCACAGGTGTTCACTCGGTTTGTACGAGTTCAGGCCCCACTCGAGAGTGGTAAAGGCCCTACGTCTCGAGCCCGGAGGCTTAGTGTTTGCTTATGGGGGGTGTCTGATTATAGAGAGTTCGGAACCCTTGCTCTGGCCCCCGGGGGTGGCTTATATAGAGTGCGTCACCGCGGGCCGAGCGTCATTAAGGGCATTAATTACCAGTAATTGTAGCGTTACTGAAACTGCAGATTAACTAGGGGCGTTACTGGTAACGTAATCTTAACGGCACATCGAGCGCTTCTTCAAGTCCCTCGGACGTTGCACCTTCTATGTCGCCTGAGCTTCCTCCCGTCTGAGTGCCGATGCTTGTCCGAGTGATGTAGTGTCGTCCGAGTGACTTGAAGGATACGAGTGGATCTCTGTATGCATCCGAATGCATCTCTAGCCCAGAGGCTTTCATGATAACGTGGGGCCTCAGGTGTGCCCTAGATGTCAGGTGTGTGACCCTATCCATAGTAGGCGACCTCATCAGTGCATGTCATGCTCCACCGCAGAGTTCAACCTCTCCTAGCCCGAACTTCTTCACTGTGGAAATTCCTTCCCGACAGCGAAACCTTGGTTATCTGAGGTTTCTACTGGGGGAAGAAAATCGGTGGGATGCAAGCCCTCCTCTTCAAGACCAAGGGCCAGACCTTCCGGACCGAGGGGGATGACATCACCTACTGCTCGGATCGCTGAGCTCCCAGGGTTAGTATATCATCTTTTCAAAACAACTTTATCTTGATGACATCGAATGAAGGATTTAATCTATATCATCTTATTGCAGGATTGGCGCACCCTCTTGGCTTAGATCAATTCACCGGCTCGTTAGCCTGGAGGGCCTATGAGCACCGAGCTGGCAAGGCTGCTGACCATGGACCCTTATGTGGCCCAGGTCAAGCCCATCCAAGACAGCGCCCCCGGGCTACCTATTGGGAGTCAATAGAGCTCGGGGTCTGAGTCCAGCGCCGATGCACTGCAAGAGGAGTCCAACGAGGCCCCGCCTGCCCGAGGTGGGAAGAGGACTCGGGTGGTCCTCTCGGACGACGATGAGTCATCGTCTCCCAAGGGCGCCAAACGACGGAGGGAACCCGATGTCCCGGCAGTGGTCCAGTTATCAGCGCTGAGCGTCCAGGATCTTGATTCAGACTCGTCCGAGGAGACCTGGCCTACTGGCCGATAGCGCCGTGCCCGTCCTCCTCCCGATGAAAATATTTTTAACAAACTTTAGTTCGATAGTTGATTTCGTGCCTGTGGTTCATCATATCATTCCCCTTCTTCTTTTTATAGATAGCAACACGATGCCATGGTTGAGGCCGCTTTCGGCCTTCCGGACTCCTTGCCGCAGACCACTACCGGATTAGACAACTATGCCGACGGCCAAGGCCGTCGGCATAGGCCAACGCCGTCGGCATAGGCCCGATTCCCGTCGGCATAACCCTATGGCGACGGCCACCGTCGGCGCACGGCCGTCGGCAACATATTCGACGGCGTAGTCCAACTAATCGTCGGCATAGAAAGGCCGTCAGCATAGATTCTATGCCGACGGTGTCCACACATCTATGCCGACGGCCCTGGACGTCGGCAAAGATCCTCGCCAAACGGCGTCCGGCGACGCCGCCGTCAAGATCGCGCCAATCATCGGCCGCCACGTGTCGCCATTATGCCGACGGCCTTGCCGTCGGCATACATGCGACACGTGGCGGCCACTGGTAGTCCCTGGACGTAGCTATGCCGACGGTCTTGCCGTCGACATAGGGGACACGTGGCCGCCTCTGGTAGTTCTTGGGTCGTCCCTGGACGTATCTATGCCGACGGCCTTGCCGTCGGCATATATGCGACACGTGGCGGCCGCTGGTAGTCCCTGGACGTAGCTATGCCGACGGCCTTGCCGTCGGCATAGGGGACACGTGGCCGCCTCTGGTAGTTCCTGGGGCGTCCCTGGACGTGTCTACGCCGACGGCCTTGCCGTCGGCATCCATATAGCTATGCCGACGGCAAGGCCGTCGGCATAGGTGACACGTGGCGGCCCCTGGTAACTCCTGGACGTATCTATGCTGACGGCCTTGCCGTCGGCGTAGTTTCTGTCTGTTTTTTTCCCCTTCCCCTGTTTAATTTCAATTCATTTCAACTCAAAATAATAGATATTAAGCAGGATGAGCATTCACCCATATCAACACCACATCCTCACAACAAGATGAGCATTCACACATATCAACACCATAAACATATATAGTCACACCACATCCTCACAACATCCTCAAAACAAGATAAGCATCCACATATCCACCATCACATCCACACATCCACCATCACATCCGGAAAACAACAAGATAAGCATATATGAAACATAAGTATCTAGCTAAGAGGAGCAGAAGGCAGCCACAGGCTTAAGAGTCAGAAAATCCTCTACGGCCGAGCCCAACCCACCGCAAGGTCCGGGCCCAACCCACCGCAAGATTCCCTCCGTGCCTACCTGACGTGGTCGTTTCCACCCTCCGTGTGACGGTGGCAGCGACGTCGGTGAGGGGGGTCACACCATGGAGCCGCGTGCCGGATGCTTACACCCGTCACCACTATTCCACACGTGTAAGAGGGCCCGGCGCAAGACCTCGCGGCATAGCTACCCCCCAAAGTCCCCCGTCCCGTCAAACCCTGACACTGTTGACCGGACGGATCTACCCCTTTCACTTTCACCGGACGGGGTTTGACCGAGGGACATTTCCACCTCGCTGTGACAGGCCAGCCCATAGGTACACTTCGGATCAAGGTCCGGGCCCAACCCACCGCAAGATTCCCTCCGTGCCTACCCGACGTGGTCGTTTCCACCCTCCGTGTGATGGCGGCAGCGACGTCGGTGAGGGGGGTCACACCACGGAGCCCGTGCTTGCACCCGCCACCGCTTCCGGACGTGTAGGAGGGCCGAGAGGAAGACCTGGCGGCATAGCTACCCCAAAACAACATCCGTCCCGCCTAACCCTGCGAGAGTTGAAGGGGCGGTAAACTGGGCCCAAGAGACAAGCGTGGTGTATCTATGTGTGTTTATGTATAGATAATACACAATTTAGTTAATGCATTTTTTTAATAAAAAAGTTATATATAAAAAAAGAATTAAAAAAAATTGAAAGTATATATGCCGACGGTTAAGCCGTCGGCATACCTCTCAGCGCCACGTCATCGATCCGGGGCGCCGTGGACCCCAAGCTATGCCGACGGCAGCCGTCGGCATACCTTGGGGTCCACGGCGCCCCGGATCGATGACGTGGCGCTGAGAGGTATGCCGACGGCCGACATTAGGGCCGTCGGCATATGTTTGACGGCGGCAACTGGCTGTTAGAACCGGGGCGGCCGGGGTCCACACCTATGCCGACGGTTAGGCTTTGCTGACGGCTGCCGTAGGCGTAGTTGGCGTTATGCCGACGGCCTAGTTATGCCGACGGCCCCCGTCGGCAGAGATGGAGGTATGCCGACGGCCTATATACGCCGACGGTCTGTCGTCGGCCGTCGGCATACGGCCTTATATGCCGACGGGGGCCGTCGGCATAGATTTGGCCGTCGGCAGTTAGGCAAATTCCGGTAGTGGACTAGTGACGCGTGTGGGTGGGGGGGGGGATCGGCCTCTGTCCCCCCCCCACAGGTGCGAGCCGAGGCTTCGGGAGTCTCCAAGGTGGGGGTGGGGGGGGGGTCTGCGATCTCCGACTCGGGCTTCGGGAGTCTCCGAGGCTGAATTGGTGGAGTGCTGACAAGCGGCGGAGATGGCTCTATCCAGCCCGTCTCTTCTCCCCGACCAGTGCGCCATCTTTGGCACCGCTCTGAGCCAGTTGGGTCCACCGAAGCTGGTATAATGGAGGCGTTCCTCGGCGTTCCCAAAGGCTTGGAGGTATGTTGTCTGTTTTTTATTTCACTTGGTTTAGTACCAAGCAATTAAGATATGCCCAGTAGCCCCTGCCGAGGGCGTCATCCGCGGACACCATAGAAAATAGATGTTCACTTTCTAATTTGAACAAAGTAAAAATGAAATTACGCTGCTACTTTCTATCAAAGAGAAACTGTAATTCCCAGTAGCCTCTGAGGATTAAGTTAGTTTTACAAAAACTGGCTTGTGGGTCGATTTATTGTAAATAGCTTGATGCCGAATTGATCATGAATTAGTTAAGCGCAAATATCCAGTAGCCCCCGAGACTCGTGTCGATTCTCAAAGAAACCAACATGAGGATCAAATCATGGCAGATATGGGTTCTGTATTCAGCTCCTTTGTTTTTTTGGGCAGGGCTCTGCCTCAGAATATTTGGCCAGCTCTTCGGAGTTGGAAGAAGTGAAACGCCAGCTTGCTCAAGCCGAGCAGGAATCACTTCAGCTGAGGCAGGAGGCCGAGGCAAGACGAGGTAAAGACATTGGATTTATGTCTCGGATGTTTTCCTCGCTTGAACAAGCTTTTGTGCTTACTTGTTTGTTTTATGTAGGAACGGATCGGCACATAGCCGATCATCTGGCCGAGCTTGAAAAAGCTTGGGCTGAGGCCGACCAGCTGAAGACGTCGGCACAGAAAAGCGCCTACCTGCTCGCCAAGGAGCAGGAGACCTGCAGGACCGTCCAGGCACGAGCGGCTGAGGTTGAGGCCAATCTCTCCAACTGTGTCACTGAACGTGACACCTTGAAGGCCGCCAAGGAGACGGATGCCACCGAGATCAAGCGGCTCAGCCGAGAGTGCCTAGAGGTGGCCTCCCAATCTTCTGCGGCGAAGGAGGAACTGCGGCAGGCTGCGGAAATCTTTTTTGGTAAGCTTTATCTTTTGTAGTGTTTCTTCGATGGTCGATCATTCCTCCGGCTGACGTAAGTGTGGAGTTTGCCAGCTGCCTTTCCCGACCTTCCTCGCAGTGCCGAGGAGGCTTTTTCAATGACAATCCCAATGCGGCCGACGAGCAGCAAAAGCTCTTCTGGCTGCAGTTCCAGGATCCGGCGCACTCCGTCCTTGTTGGTGACAGGCTCAAGCAGCTGGAAGAGCTGCAGAAGATGGCACGACCAGCCATGGAGAACCTCTGTAGGGCCCTTTGGCGCAAGGACCCCGTGCCCACTAGCTACTTAAGGTTGGTGCGCCGCCTTCAGCAAGGGCGTGACCAAGTCGACAGGTGGAAGACGTCGGCGTGTACAGAGGGTGCGCGGCAGTCCTTTGCAGCCGTCTAGGCATACTATCCGAAGTTGGAGCTTGAACCTATTGCTGAGAAGCACCCTCTCAAGAACAGCAAGGAGGTTAAGCTTAAGCACTACTTCAAGAGAGTAATGCCTGCTGCTCGGATAGCCGACATGGATTGTAAGTTGGGGGATATCTTAGATAACCTATGATAGACCTTTATTGTGTAACCTCGGAATGCCGAGCAGTAAATGTGCAAGACAAGTCCTACTTTTGAGGTTGCCATATGCGCGGGCAAGTTAAGTTTGCCTCATTTTCCTTATTAATTTTGATTCAACTGTGATGTTTTGAATGTGTAGTTGGCCAGTCTTCGGCTTCTTCCCCTAAGTAGAAACTACTGAGGGTGTTTTTTCTGATTATTGCCCTTAGCCGACGTCTTGGTACCCAGAGGCGGCTATATCAGAAAAAACCCGGCAATCTGACCTGTAAGTCTTAAACATACACTTAGTCATAGGAGCGTGTGTTTGTTGAGGGCAAATAAATAGCCTCCAGTATAATTGGAGGTCTTGGGAGTGCCGAGGACGGATTATGGATGTGTCGGCTTTTTCGAAGAAAAGCATCCGCTTAACGCAGTCAACCCTTATAGTTGTTTAATTTTAAATTCTCCCAACATGCCGACCGATTTGGCGCATATTGTGACAGTCATCTTTCGCCTTAACCCACCTAAGGTACTTTACTAGTTCAACCAGAAGTAACAATAACCGAGTTGCTCCCGGTACACCCTTAGCCAAACTTAGCGAAAACATAAGGGGTAAACATAGGAGCTAGGTAACCCAGCTATTGACCCAAGACACAAGTCAAAATCGATGCATATATTGGCAAGGGGTCCGAGGAAGTTGTCGATGGCTCCATGGAGCACTTTGGCACTAAGTGGGTTTCGCTCTATCGCAGCCCCCAATGCCTTTTGTTGGCGCTCAAGGTCGTGCGCGACGTGGTACATTATTTGGAAACAGTAGTTACAGCTATCAAAAATTGAATGAGAGTAAGGATGCACCATGAGTGTATACGCAGCCCGAAATTCGGGCGTCTCTTTATTCAATAATTCATAAGGATGAGCCTAATGTTCGAGCTATAACTAAAGATACAAGTTTTGAGGATTCTATAGTATCTGCCCGAGGAGATAGCACGCCGAGGTCCGAGCTTCTGGCTTCATGTCCAACGTCGCTATGTCGTTCGTGCGTTCTTCCATCTTTCCTTGTCTAACCAAGGGTCGAAGCCTCTGTTTTTTCCTTTTAGCGAGGGTTGCAATCTTTCCTCATTCAGACCATGCAGGGCTATCCCTGATAGCTTCAACAGTTGTTCGATGACAGACTGTTGAGTTACGCACATAAGGATGTGCCTGTGTGGGGTTGGCTGTAAAAGTCTAAACTGTAATTCAGCCCCCTGTCAGGCTTTGAGCTTCGAGATGCTGCCGGTGTTCTCTATGGGACACCCAAGTATCCGAGGCTTTTGCCGGGATATGATGTTGTCAGGCCTCCAACAACCTCGGACTGCATACATATTGGTGCCATCATGGCACGGGTCGATTCCGGGTCAATGATTTAATATCTTACCCAGGCTCTGAGTTCCAAGCTGTAACGCTCATCTTCCGAGGACTTTGACATGGTGTCGGTTTATCCGATGTGCCCCCTCCACTGTGTGCTCCACTATCCCCCATGGATTTTTAGCGCAAAATTGTGAATCCAAGGAACATAGTCCTCGGTCATATACCGGGGGAGGTGGAGCACGTATCCCTATTTTGGGTGGCCGTCCGCAGCCTCCGAGGTGACGTTCATTTTGTCCTCGTAGTGTGTCCGACATATGCAGAAGTCATCATTGGATGTGCCACAGGTTGAGTTCAGACACTTCGAAGGGTCAAGGCTGCCTAATCCAGCACCTGTCATGGATGCCTCCTCGGCAGCTGGCACTTCGGCCGTAGAGGCTGCGGTGTCCTCCATTGTTCGGAGAGAGCGTTCCGTGTTGCCATACTGATATGGTCCTGGCATCTTTAGTTTTAGATAAGCATAATGCCAAACGACATGAAAACAAGTGAAGGCCATTCTCCCTAAGAATGTGTGATAGCCTCTCCTGAAGGGGACGATGTCAAAGGTTAACTCTTCGTTTCAAAAAAATTCGGGTGTGCCGAAGACTACCTCCAAGCGCACTCTTCCCGAGCCCTGTTCCTCAACTCCCGTTATGATACCCTTGAAGGTGGTATTACTGGGTTTAATCCGTGCTGGATCAATATGCATTTTCTTAATAGTATCTGCATATATGAGGTTGAGGCTACTGCCGCCATCCATTAGGACTCGGGCTAGATGGAAACCGACAACTATAGGATCGAGCACCAATGCCGCCGTGCCACCATGGCGGATGCTGGTTGAGTGATCTCATCGGTCAAAGATGATTGGGATTTCCGACCATGGGATGTACTTCGGTCCTGCAGGCTCTATGGCATAAACATCGCGAAGCGCGCATTTCCTCTCCTTCCTGCTGACGTGGTTAACATAGATCATGGGATGTACTTCGGTCCTGCAGGCTCTATGGCATAAACATCGCGAATTGCTTCTAGCCGGCGTTGCTCGGCCCGGGTTGGTCGCTATCCTCGTAATTGAGAGGTTGGCCCTTGCCCTGGTTCTCGGCCGCAACCTTTCTAGCCTGCTTGATGACCCAACAGTTCTGGTTGGTATGGGTGGCCGGCTTGTCAGGATTGCAGTGAATGGCACAGGGTTGGTCCAAGATTTTATCCAGCTGTGTGGGGCCACCCTAACCTCCTTGGAGAGGCTTCTTCTTGCTTCCGTCACACTAGTTGCTGAAACCGGTGTTAACCTCGGTATCCTCGGTGTCGCTGTTGCTGCCTCTATTACAACGTTTGTTGTTCCTCTTACGCCGAGGTTTCCCGTTTCAGTCGCGTACCTCGGAAGTGCCGGGGTTTTCGTTACGGTTACTCTTCCAAGCTATCCAGTTGTCCTCACCAGCACAAAATCGAGTCATGAGCTGCATGAGGTCTGCCATTGTCCGAGGTTTCTCATGCCCAAGCTCTTTGGCCAGCCACTCATCACCTATATTGTGTTTGAATTCTGCGATTGCTTCGGCATCCGGGCAATCCACTATTTGGTTCTTTTTGGTCAAGAACTGGTTCAAGAATTTTGGGACCGACTTGTTGGAAATATGCCCTAGAGGCAATAATAAATTGGTTATTATTATATTTCCTTGTTCATGATAATCGTTTATTATCCATGCTATAATTGTATTGATTGGAAACTCAAATACATGTGTGTGTACATAGACAACACCGTGTCCCTAGTAAACCTCTAGTTGACTAGCTCGTTGATCAAAAGATGGTGAAGGTTTCCTAGCCATGGACATGAGATGTCAATTGATAACGGGATCACATCATTAGGAGAATGATGTGATGGACAAGACCCAAACTATAAACAAAGCATATGATCGTGTCAGTTTGTTGCTATAGTTTTCTGCATGTCAAGTATCTGTTCCTATGACCATGAGATCATGCAACTCCCTGACACCGGAGGAATACCTTGTGTGTATCAAACGTCACAACGTAACTGGATGACTATAAAGGTACTCTACAGGTATCTCCAAAGGTGTCTGTTGGGTTGGCATGGATCAAGACTGGGATTTGTTACTCCGTGTGACGGAGAGGTATCTCTAGGGCCCACTCGGTAATACAACATCAGAATAAGCCTTGCAAGCAAATTGACTAAAGAGATTAGTCACAGGATCTTGTATTACGGGAACGAGTAAAGAGACTTGCCGGTAACGAGATTGAACTAGGTATAGAGATACCGACGATCGAATCTCGGGCAAGTAACATACCGAAGAACAAAGGGAACAGCATACGGGATTAACTGAATCCTTGACATAGAGGTTCAACTGATAAAGATCTTCGTAGAATATGTAGGAACCAATATGGGCATCCAGGTCCCGCTATTGGTTATTGGCCGTAGAGGTGTCTCGGTCATGTCTACATAGTTCTTGAACCCGCAGGGTCTGCACACTTAAGGTTCGGTAAACATCAAGATCCTGTGACTAATCTCTTTAGTCAATTTGCTTGCAAGGCTTATTCTGATGTTGTATTACCGAGTGGGCCCTAGAGATACCTCTCCGTCACACGGAGTAACAAATCCCAGTCTTGATCCATGCCAACCCAACAGACACCTTTGGAGATACCTGTAGAGTACCTTTATAGTCATCCAGTTACGTTGTGACGTTTGATACACACAAGGTATTCCTCCGGTGTCAGGGAGTTGCATGATCTCATGGTCATAGGAACAGATACTTGACATGCAGAAAACTATAGCAACAAACTGACACGATCATATGCTATGTTTATAGTTTGGGTCTTGTCCATCACATCATTCTCCTAATGATGTGATCCTGTTCTCAAATGACATCTCATGTCTATGGCTAGGAAACCTTTACCATCTTTTGATCAACGAGCTAGTCAACTAGAGGCTTACTAGGGACACAGCGTTGTCTATGTACCCACACATGTATTTGAGTTTCCAATCAATACAATTATAGCATGGATAATAAACGATTATCATGAACAAGGAAATATAATAATAACCAATTTATTATTGCCTCTAGGGCATATTTCCAACAGTCTCCCACTTGCACTAGAGTCAATAATCTAGTTCACATCACCATGTGATTTACGCTGTTAAGAATCAAACACCCACTGAGTTCTGGGGTTCGATCATGCTTTGCATGTGAGAGAGGTCTTTAGTCAACGGGTCTGAGACATTCAGATCCGTGTGTACTTTGCAAATCTCTATGTCAAACTGTAGAAACTGCTACCACACTCCACTTGGAACTTATTCCAAATGGCTGCTCCAACATATGTATCCTGACTGCTACTCAAAGTTGTCCGGATAGGTGTCAAAGCTTGCATCGACGTAACCCTTTACGACGAATCCTTTATCATATCCATAACCAAGAAATATTTCCTTAGTCCTCTAGTTACTAAGGATAATCTTGACCGCTGTCCAGTGATCCACTCCTGGATCACTCTTGTACCCCTTGATAGAATCATGGCAAGGCACACACAAGTGCGGTACACAGCATGGCATACTATACAGAGCCTATGGATAAGGCATAGGGGACGACCTTTGTCCTTTCTCTTTATTCTGCCGTGGTCGAGCTTTGAGTCTCACTCAACTCCACACCTTACAAATCAGGCAAGAACTCTTTCTTTGACTGATCCATTTTGAACTCTTTCAAAATCTTGTCAAGGTATGTACTCATTGAAAGTCTTATCAGACGTCTTGATCTATCTATATAGATCTAGATGCCCAATATTTAAGTAGCTACATTCGAGGTCTTCCTTTGAAAAACTCCTTTCAAACGATCCTTTATGCTTTCCAGAAATTCTACATCATTTCCGATCAACAATATGTTATCCACATATACTTATCAGAAATTCTATAGTGCTCCCACTCACTTTATTGTAAATACAAGTTTCTCATAAACTTTGTATAGACTCAAAAACTTTGATCACCTCATCAAAGTGTATATTCCAACTCCGAGATGCTTGCTCCAGTCCTTAGAAGGATTGCTGGAGCTTGCATACATTTTAGCATCCTTAGGACTGACAAAACCTTCTGGTTGCATCACATACAACCTTTCCTCACGGAAACCGTTAAGGAAACTCTGTTTTGACATCCATCTGCCAGATTTCGTAATCGAAAAATACAGCAACTGCTAACATAATTCCAACAGACTTTAGCATCGCTACGGGTGAGAAAGTCTCATCGTAGTCAACTCCTTGAACTTGTGAAAAACCCTTTGCCACAAGCGAGCTTTATAGACGGTGACCTTACCGTCCGCGTCCGTCTTCCTTTTAAAGATCCATTTGTTCTGAATGGCCTATTGCCCTTCAGGTAATACTTCCAAAGCCCATACTTTGTTTTCTTACATGGATCCATCTCGGATTTCATGGCCTCTAACCATTTCTCGGAATCCGGGCCCATCATCGCTTCTCCATAGTCTCGTAGGCTCATCGTTGTCCAACAACATGACCTCTAAGACAGGGTTGCCGTATCACTCAGGAGTAACACGCGTCCTTGTCGACCTACGAGGTTCGATAGCAACTTGATCCGAAGCTTTATGATCATCATCATTAACTTCCTCTTCAACCAATGTAGGCTATACAGAAACATTTTCTGCGCTGCGCTACTCTCTGGTTGAAACAAAGGTTCAACAACCTCATCAAGTTCTATCTTCCTCCCACTCAATTCTTTCAAGAGAAACTTCTTTCTTGAGAAAGGACCCGTTTCAGCAACAAACACTTTGTGCTTGGATCTGAGATAGAAGGTTTACCCAACTGTTACGTTAGGGTATTCTATGAAGATGCATTTGTCCGCTTTGGGTTCGAGCTCATTAGGTTGAAAACCTTTTCCACATAAGCATCGCAGCCCCAAACATTAAGAAATGACATCTTAGGTTTCTGACAAACCAAAATTCATACGGTGTCATCTCAACAAACTTAGATGGTGCCCACTTTTAAAGTGAATGTAGTTGTCTCTAATGCATAACCTCAAAACGATAGTGGCAATTTGATAAGAGACATCATAGTACGCACCATAACCAATAGAGCATGACTACGACGTTCGGACACACCATCACACTATGGTGTTCCAGGTGGCGTGAGTTGTGAAACAACTTCCACATTGTCTTAAGTTGTATACCAAACTCGCAACTCAGATATTTACCTCTACGATCATATCGTAGATATTTTATCATCTTGTCACGATGATCTCAAACTTCACTCTGAATTTGGTTGAACTATTTCAAATGTTTCAGACTTGTGTTTCATTAAGTAAATATACTCTATATCTACTCAAATCATCAGTGAAGGTAAGAAAATAACGATTTCCACCGCACGCTACAACACTCATTGGTCCGAATACATCAACATGTATTATTTCCAATAAGTCACTTGCCCGCTCCATCAAACCAAAAACGGGGTCTTAGTCATCTTGCCCATGAGGCATGGTCCGCATGTCTCAATCGATTCAAAATCGAATGAGTCCAAAGATCCATCAGCATGGAGTTTCATCATGCGCTTTACACCAATATGACATTTAGCGGCAGTGCCACAAGTACGTGGTACTATCATTATTAACTTTGTATCTTTTGGCATCAATATTATAAATATGTGTATCACTACGATCAAGATTTAATATACCATTCTCATTGGGTATATGACCATTAAAGGTATTATTCATGTAAACAGAATAACCATTATTCTCTAATTTAAATGAATAACCGTATTGCAATACACATGATCTAATCATGTTCATGCTCAACGCAAACACCAAATATCTATTTAGGTTCATCACTAATCTCGAAAGTAGAGAGAGCGTGCGATGGTGATCACATCAACCTTGGAAACATTTCCAACACTCATCGTCACCTCTCCCTAAGCTAGTCTCCGTTTATTCCGTAGCTTTTATTTCAAGTTACTAACATTTAGCAACCGAACCGGTATCCAATACCCAGGTGCTACTAGGAGTATTAGCAAGGTACACATCAATAACACGTATATCAAATATACTACTATCGACATTGCCAGCCTTCTTATCTACCAAGTATCTAGGGTTGTTCCACTTCAGCGACCGTTCTCCTCATAATAGAAGCACTTAGTCTCGGGTTTGGGTTTAACCTTGGGTTTCTTTACTGGAGCAGCAACTGGCTTGCTATCCATGAAGTATCCCTCCTTGCCCTTGCCCTTCTCGAAACTAGTGGTTTTAATAACCATCAACATTTGATGCTCCTTCTTGATTTCTACCTCCACGGTGTCAAACATCGCGAAAAGATCAGGGATTTCTATCTCTGGCCTTTTATAGTTCATCACATAGCTCTAGTAGCTTTAGTGACAGTGACTTGGAGAACTATACCAATCACTATCTTATCTGGAAGATCAACTCCCACTCGATTCAAGCGATTGTAGTACCCAGACAATCTGAGCACATGCTCAACGATTGAGCTATTCTCCTTCATCATACAGGCAAAGAATCTTGTTGGAGGTCTCATACCTCTCAACACGGGCACGAGCCTGAAATCCTAATTTCAGCTCTTAGAACATCTCATATGTTCTGCGACGTTCAAAACGTTTTGGAGCCTGAATTCTAAGCCGTAATGCATGACGCACTGAACTATCAAGTAGTCATCGGAACGTGCCTGTCAGATGTTCACAACATCTACAGACAACACTAGAGGGGGTGGCGTACCAAGCGGTGCATCAAGGACATAAGCCTTCTGTGCAGCAATGAGGACAATCCTCAGATCACGGACCCAGTCCGCATTATTGCTACCATCATCCTTCAACTCTATTTCTCTAGGAACATACAAAAATTCAAGGGAGCTACAGCACGAGCTAGTAATCTACAACATAATTTGCAAAGACTTCTGACTATTGTTCAAGATAATGAGTTTAGTTAATCATATTAAAAACTCCCACTCAAATTGACATCCCTCCGGTCATTCGAGTGTAACATGATCCAAATCCACCAACTCAAGTCCGATCATCACGTCAGCTGAGGTGGTTTCAATGGTGAGCATCTTCATGTTGATCATATCTACTATATGACTCATGTTCGACCTTTCGGTCTCTTGTGTTCCGAGGCCATGTCTGTACATGCTAGGCTCGTCAAGTTTAACCCGAGTGTTCCGCGTGTGCAACATGGCTTGCACCCGTTGTATGTGAGCGTAGAGTCTATCACACCCGATCATCACGGCGTGTCTCGAAACGACGAACTTTAGCAACGGTGCACACTCGGGGAGAACACATATTTATCTTGAAATTTAAGTGAGGGATCACCCTATAATGCTACCGTCGTCCTAAGCAAAATAGGATGCATAAAAGGATTAACATCACATGCAAATCATAAGTGACATGATATGGCCTTGAACTTGTGCTTTTGATCTCCATCTCCAAAGCACCGGCATGATCTCCATCGTCACCGGCATGACACCATGATCTCCATCATCTTGATCTCCATCAACGTGTCGCCATGAGGTTGTCGCGCCGACTGTTGCTTCCACGACTATTGCTAACTCATAGCGATAAAGTAAAGCAAAACGGCGAAAATAATTAAAGACAACTCTATGGCTCCTGCCAGTTGCCGTACTCATCGACATGCAAGTCGTGATATTCTATTCATCACATGATCATCTCATACATCACATATATCTCATCATGTAATTGGCCATATCACATCACAACATACCCTGCAAAAACAAGTTAGACGTCCTCTAATTGTTGTTGCAAGTTTTACGTGGCTGCTACGGGTATCTAGCAAGAACGATTCTTACCTACGCAAAACCACAACGTGGTGTAGTGATTGCTTTTTGATCTTTCTAAAAGAACCCTCTTCGTTGAACCGATTCAACTAAAGTGAGAGAGACAGACACCTGCCAGTCACCTTTATGCAACAAGTGCACGCAGCGGTGAAACCAGTCTCGCGTAAGCGTACGCGTAATGTCGGTCCAGGCCGCTTCATCTCACAATACCGCTGAATCAAGTATCAACTAGTAACGGCAAGCAATATGTATACACCCACACCCACAAACTCCTTTGTGTTCTACCTCGAGATCTCATCTACGCATAGACCTAGCTCAGATGCCACTGTTGGGGAACGTAGCATGGGAAACAAAAAATTTCCTACGCGCACGCAAGATCTATCCATGGTGATGAGCATCTACGAGAGGGAGAGTGAATCTACATACCCTTGTAGATCGCTAAGCGGAAGCGTTAAGAAACGCGGTTGATGTAGTCGAACGTCTTCGCGATCCAAATTGCTGAGCGTCCCGCGATCCCATCACGATCCATCTCGCGATCCAATCACGATCTGTCCCGTGATCCCATCACGATCAGTCCCGCGATCAAATCACGAATCGTCTCGCGATCCTGATCACGGTCCTTCTGATCTAGCGCCGAACGGACGGCACCTCCGCGTTCAGCACACGTATAGCTCGATGACGATCTCCACCTTCTTGATCCAGCAAGAGGGGGCGGAGAGGTAGATGAGTTCTCCGGCAGCGCGACGGCGTGGCGGCGATGGTGGTGGAACTATTCCGGCAGGGCTTCGCCTGAGCACCGCTGAAACGATCTAGAGGAGAAACTGCGATCTAGAGGAGAGGCTAGCACGTGGCTATTAGGGTTATTTTTCTCCTCTAAATCCTCTAGTATATATAGGAGGGAGGGAGGGGAGGAGGCAGCCTCAAACCCTCAAGGGCTGGCCGAAATTGGAGGTGGAGGAGTCCTACTCCAATCCTACTAGGAGTAGGATTCCTCCTCTCCACTTGGAAACACTTTCCACCTTTCCACCTTTGGTTTTTTTTCACCTCCAGCCACATGGGCCTTAGTGGGGGGCTTGGCCAGCCCACTAAGGGCTGGCTTGACTCCTCCCACAGACCATGAGGCCCCTTGGGTCGAAATACCCCTCCCGATGGTCCCCGGTACCCCTCCCGGCACTCCCGGTACACTACCGAAGTACCCGAAACTTTTCCGGTGACCAAAACGGGACTTCCTATATATCAATCTTTACCTCCGGACCATTCCGGAGCTCCTCGTGACATCCGGGATCTCATCTGGGACTCCGAACAACCTTCGGTCACCACCATACATAACTCTACTATACTGAAACGTCACCGAACCTTAAGTGTGCAGACCCTGCGGGTTCAAGAACTATGTAGACATGACCGAGACACCTCTACAGCCAATAACCAATAGCGGGACCTGGATGCCCATATTGGTTCCTACATATTCTACGAAGATCTTTATCGGTTGAACCTCTATGTCAAGGATTCAGTTAATCCCGTATGCTGTTCCCTTTGTTCTTCGGTATGTTACTTGCCCGAGATTCGATCGTCGGTATCTCTATACCTAGTTCAATCTCGTTACCGGCAAGTCTCTTTACTCGTTCCCGTAATACAAGATCCTGTGACTAATCTCTTTAGTCACTTTGCTTGCAAGGCTTATTCTGATGTTGTATTACCGAGTGGGCCCTAGAGATACCTCTCCGTCACACGGAGTAACAAATCCCAGTCTTGATCCATGCCAACCCAACAGACACCTTTGGAGATACCTGTCGAGTACCTTTATAGTCACCCAGTTACGTTGTGACGTTTGATACACACAAGGTATTCCTCCGGTGTCAGGGAGTTGCATGATCTCATGGTCATAGGAACAGATACTTGACATCCAGAAAACTATAGCAACAAACTGACACGATCATATGCTATGTTTATAGTTTGGGTCTTGTCCATCACATCATTCTCCTAATGATGTGATCCCGTTATCAAATGACATCTCATGTCTATGGCTAGGAAACCTTTACCATCTTTTGATCAACGAGCTAGTCAACTAGAGGCTTACTAGGGACACAGCGTTGTCTATGTACCCACACATGTATTTGAGTTTCCAATCAATACAATTATAGCATGGATAATAAACGATTATCATGAACAAGGAAATATAATAATAACCAATTTATTATTGCCTCTAGGGCATATTTCCAACACTAAGGATGCTAAAATATATGCAAGCTCCAGCGATCCTTCTATGGATTGGACCAAGCATCTCGGAGTTGGAATATACACTTTGATGAGGTGATCAAAGTTTTTTTTGTCTATACAAAGTTTATGAGAAACTTGTATTTACAATAAAGTGAGTGGGAGCACTATAGAATTTCTGATAAGTATATGTGGTTAACATATTGTTGATCAGAAATGATGTAGAATTTCTGGAAAGCATAAAAGGGTCGTTTGAAAGGAGTTTTTCAAAGGAAGACCTGGAATGAAGCTACTTAAATATTGGGCATCAAGACCTATAGCGATAGATCAAGACGTCTGATAAGACTTTCAATGAGTACATACCTTGACAAGTTTTTGAAAGAGTTCAAAGTGGATCAATCAAAGAAAGAGTTCTTACCTGATTTGTAAGGTATGAAGTTGAGTGAGACTCAAAGCTCGACCACGGCAGAATAAAGAGAAAGGACGAAGGCGTCCCCTATGCCTTGTCCATAGGCTCTGTATAGTATGTCATGCTATGTACCGCACCTGATGTGTGCCTTGCCATGATTCTGTCAAGGGGTACAAGAGTGATCCAGGAGTGGATCACTGGACAGCGGTCAAGATTATCCTTAGTAATTAGAGGACTAAGGAAATATTTCTCGATTATGGAGGTGGTAAAGAGTTCGTCGTAAAGGGTTACGTCGATGCAAGCTTTGACACATATCCGGACGATTCTGAGTAGCAGTCAAGATACATATAGTGGAGCAACCGTTTGGAATAGTTCCAAGTGGACTGTGGTAGAAGTGTCTATAGTATGACATAGAGATTTGCAAAGTACAGACGGATCTGAATGTCGCAGACCCATTGACTAAAGACCTCTCTCACATGCAAAGCATGATCGAACCCCAGGACTCAGTGGGTGTTCGCTTCATTACAATGTAAATCACATAGTGATGTGAACTAGATTATTGACTCTAGTGCAAGTGGGAGACTGTTGGAAATATGCACTAGAGGCAATAATAAATTGGTTATTATCATATTTCCTTATTCATGATAATCATTTATTATCCATGCTATAATTGTATTGATTGGAAAATCAAATACATGTGTGGGTACATAGACAACACTGTGTCCCTAGTAAGCCTCTAGTTGACTAGCTCGTTAATCAATAGATGGTGAAGGTTTCCTAGCCATGGACATGAGATGTCAATTGATAACGGGATCACATCATTACGAGAATGATGTGATGGACAAGACCCAAACGGTAAACATAGCATTTGATCATGTCAGTTTATTGCTATTGTTTTCGGTATGTCAAGTATCTGTTCCTTTGACCATGAGATCATGCAACTCCCTGACACCGGAGGAATACCTTGTGTGTATCAAACGTCGCAACGTAACTAGGTGACTATAAATGTGCTCTACAGGTATCTCCGAGGGTGTCTGTTGGGTTGGCGTGGATCAAGACTGCGATTTGTTACTCCGTGTGACGGAGAGGTATCTCTAGGGACCACTCGGTAATACAACATCACAATAAGCCTTGCAAGCAAAGTGCATAAAGACTTAGCCACCGGATCTTGTATTACGGAACGAGTAAAGAGACTTGCCGGTAACGAGATTGAACTAGGTATAGAAGATACCGACGATCGAATCTCGGGCAAGTAACATACCGAAGAACAAAAGGAACAGCATACGGGATTAATTGAATCCTTGACATAGAGGTTCAGTCGATGAAGATCTTCGTAGAATATGTGGGAACCAATATGGGCATCCAGGTCCCGCTATTGGTTATTGGCCGTAGAGGTGTCTCGGTCATGTCTACATAGTTCTCGAACCCGCAGGGTCTACACACTTAACATTTGGTGACGATTAGTATAAGTTGAGTTATTGAGTTGGTGACCGAAGGTTGTTCAGAGTCCCGGATGTGATCCCGGACAGGACGAGGATCTCCGGAAGAGTCCGGAGGTAAAGATTAATATATGTGATAATAGTGTTTTGATCTCTGGAAGAGTTCCGGAATCCACCGGAAGGAGTTCCAGATGTTTGCCGAAGTGTTCGGGAGCAGCAACACTTTATATGGGCCAAACGGGTAAAGCCCACGAGGTATTGGAAGTGCAAAAGGAAGTTTTGCTGCTGCCTTAAGAGGTAAGGCAGTACTACCGTGTAAGGGCGGTACTACCGCTTGTATGAAGCGGTACTACCGCTCCAGCGGTACTACCGCTTATGGGAAGCGGTACTACCGTTCAAGCGGTACTACCGCTTGTAAGCGGTACTACCGCTTGGAGGCGATATTGTTGGGATTCGAGTTGGACTCTTTCCTTGCGGACAATACCGATCTTGTGCGGGCAAAACCGACCTTGTGGAGTCTTTTCTTCCAAGTTTAGACCCCTGGACTCAGCATATAAAGAGAGGAGCAGGGCTAGCACACGGGACACATCAGGATTACCCAATCCGTGTGCCGGCAACCCTAGCCTCTATTTCCTCTCGTCTAATCTCCGCAGTGCTTGGTGAAGCCCTGCTGAGATTGTTCCTCACCACCATCACCACACCGTCGTGCCGCTGGAACTCATCCACTACTTCACCATCACTCGCTGGATCGAGGAGGTGAAGGCGTCATCAAGCCGTACGTGTGTTGAACGCGGAGGTGCCGTCCGTTCGGCGCTAGATCGTGATCGAGGGACGACGTGCGATTTGGATCGCGAAGACGTTCGACTACATCAACCGCATTACTTAAACGCTTCCGCTTAGCGATCTACAAGGGTATGTAGATTCACTCTCCCTCTCGTAGATGCTCATCACCATGGATAGATCTTGCGTGTGCATAGGAAAATTTTTGTTTCCCATGCAACGTTCCCCAACATTTGCGTAGGTAAGAATTGTTCTTGCTAGATACCCATAGCAGCCACGTAAAACTTGCAACAACAATTAGAGGACGTCTAACTTGTTTTTGCAGGGTATGTTGTGATGTGATATGGACAATTACATGATGAGATATATGTGATGTATGAGATGATCATGTATTGTATAGAATATCATGACTTGCATGTCGATGAGTACGGCAACTGGCAGGAGTTGTCTTTAATTATTTTTGCCGTTTTGCTTTACTTTATCGCTATGAGTTAGCAATAGTCATAGAAGCAAGAGTCCGCGCGACAATCTCATGGCGACACGTTGATGGAGATTAAAGATGATGGAGATCATGGTGTCATGCCAGTGACGATGGAGATCGTGCCGGTGCTTTGGAGATGGAGATCAAAAGCACAAGTTCATGGCCATATCATGTCACTTATGATTTGCATGTGATGTTAATCCTTTTATGCATCTTATTTTGCTTAGGACGACGGTAGCATTATAAGGTGATCCCTCACTTAAATTTCAAGATAAAATTGTGTTCTCCCTGAGTGTGCACCGTTGCGAAAGTTCATCATTTCGAGACACCACGTGATGATCGGGTGTGATAGACTCTACGTTCACATACAACGGGTGCAAGCCAGTGTTGCACATGCAAAACACTCGGGTTAAACTTGACGAGCCTAGCATGTACAGACATGGCCTCGGAACACAAGAGACCGAAAGGTCGAACATGAGTCATATGGTAGATATGATCAACATGAAAGATGTTCACCATTGAAACCACCTCAACTCACGTGATGATCGGACTTGAGTTGGTGGATTTGGATCATGTATCACTCGAATGACCAGAGGGATGTCAATTTGAGTGGGAGTTTTTAGTAATATGATTAACTAAACTCATTTAGAACAATAGTCTAAGTTGTCTTTGCTATATTTATGTTGTAGATCATGGCTCGCGCAGTAGCACCCCTGAATTTTAATGCGTTCCTAGAGAAAGCTAAGTTGAAAGATGATGGAAGTAACTTTGTGGACTGGGCCCGTAATCTAAGGATTATCCTTACGGCTTCCCAGAAGGCTTATGTCCTTGATGCACCGCTTGGTGTTCCACCTGCTCCAGTTGAGTCTTTAGACGTTGTGAACGCCTGGCAGGCTCGTTCTGATGATTACTCAATAGTTCAATTGGCAATGCTGTATGGCTTATAACCGGGACTTCAAAGACGTTTTGAACGTCATGGAGCATTTGATATGTTCCAGGAGTTGAAGTTTATCTTTCAGAAGAATGCCCGGATCGAGAGGTATGAGACCTCCGATAAGTTCTATGCTTGCAAATTGGAGGAGAACGGGTCTGTTAGTGATCACATACTCAGAATGTCTGGGTTATCCACCCGTCTCGCTGAATTAGGGATGCCCCTTCCGCCAGAGGATATCACTGACAGAGTTCTTCAATCATTGCCACCTAGCTACAAGAGCTTCGTGTTAAACTATAACATGCACGGGATGAACAAGTCAGTCGCCGAGCTGTTTGCGATGCTGAAAGTCGCTGAGTCTAAAATTCAGAAGGAGCATCAAGTGTTGATGGTCAATAAAACCACTAGTTTCAAGAAAAATGGCAAGGGTCAGAAGGGTAACTCCAACAAGAGTGGCAAAGCAGTTGCTCCTCCCATGAAGAAACCCAAGGCTGGACCCAAACCAGAAACTGTGTGTTTTCATTGCAAGGGAACTGGACACTGGAAACGGAATTGCCCCAAGTATTTGGCTAACAAGAAGGCGGCCAAGAACAAACAAGGTATATGTGATATACTTGTTATTGATCTGTACCTTACCAACTCTCATTGTAGTGCCTGGGTATTCGTGTTGAGGAACGTTGCAAGGGAAACAAAAATTTTCCTGCGCACACGCAAGAGAAGCGTTTAAGTAACGCGGTTGATGTAGTCGAACGTCTTCGCGATCCAAATCGCAAGTCGTCCCTCGATCCAATCATGATCTAGCGCCGAACGGACGGCACCTCCGCGTTCAACACACGTACGGCTTGATGACGCCTTCACCTCCTCGACCCAGCGAGCGATGGTGAAGTAGTGGATGAGTTCCAGCAGCACGACGGCGTGGTGATGGTGGTGAGGAACAATCTCAGCAGGGCTTCGCCAAGCACTGCGGAGATTAGACAAGAGGAAATAGAGGGCTAGGATTGCCGACACACGGCTTGGCCAATCCTGATGTGTCCCGTGTGCTAGCCCTGCTCCTCTATTTATATGCTGAGCCCAGGGGTCTAAACTTGGAAGAAAAGCCTCCACAAGGTCAGTTTTGCCCGCACAAGATCGGTATTGTCCGCAAGGAAAGAGTCCAACTCGAATCCCAACAATATCGTCTCCAAGCGGTAGTACCGCTTAAGAGCGGTAGTACCGCTCATCACAAGCGGTAGTACCGCTTGAGCGGTAGTACCACTTCATACAAGCGGTAGTACCGCCCTTACGCGGTAGTACTGCCTTACCTCTTAAGGCAGTAGCAAAACTTCCTTTTGCACTTCCAATACCTCGTGGGCTTTACCCGTTTGGCCCATATAAAGTGTTGCTGCACCCGAACACTTCGGTAAACATCCGGAACTCCTTCTGGTGGATTCCGGAACCCTTCCGGAGATCAAAACACTATTATCACATATATTAATCTTTACCTCCGGACTCTTCCGGAGATCCTCGTCCTGTCCGGGATCACATCCGGGACTCCGAACAACCTTCGGTCACCAACAATAACTCAACTATACTAATCGTCACCAAACGTTAAGTGTGTAGACCCTGCGGGTTCAAGAACTATGTAGACATAACCGAGACACCTCTACGGCCAATAACCAATAGCGGGACCTAGATGCCCATATTGGTTCCCACATATTCTATGAAGATCTTTATCGTTTGAACCTCTATGTCAAGGATTCAATTAATCCTGTATGCTGTTCCTTTTGTTCTTCGGTATGTTACTTGCCCGAGATTCGATCGTCGGTATCTCTATACCTAGTTCAATCTCGTTACCGGCAAGTCTCTTTACTTGTTCCGTAATACAAGATCTTGTGGCTAACTCTTTAGGCACTTTGCTTGCAAGGCTCATTGTGATGTTGTATTACCGAGTGGGGCCTGAGATACCTCTCCGTCACACGGAGTAACAAATCCCAGTCTTGATCCATGCCAACCCAACAGACACCCTCGGAGATACCTGTAGAGCACCTTTATAGTCACCCAGTTACGTTGCGATGTTTGATACACACAAGGTATTCCTCCGATGTCAGGGAGTTGCATGATCTCATGGTCATAGGAACAGATACTTGACATGCAGAAAATAATAGCAATAAACTGACATGATCAAATGCTATTTTTACAGTTTGGGTCTTGTCCATCACATCATTCTCCTAATGATGTGATCCCATTATCAATTGACATCTCATGTCCATGGCTAGGAAACCTTCACCATCTATTGATCAACGAGCTAGTCTACTAGAGGCTTACTAGGGACTCAGTGTTGTCTATGTACCCACACATGTATTTGAGTTTCCAATCAATACGATTATAGCATGGATAATAAACGACTATCACGAACAAGGAAATATAATAATAACCAATTTATTATTGCCTATAGGGCATATTTCCAACAGTCTCCCACTTGCACTAGAGTCAATAATCTAGTTCACATCACTATGTGATTTACATTGTAATGAATCGAACACCCATGCAGTTCTGGTGTTGTTCATGTTTAGCCCTTGGAAGAGGTTTAGTCATCGGATCTGCAACATTTAGATCCGTGTGTACTTTGCAAATATTTATGTCATCCTCCTTGATGTAATCGCGGATGGAATTGAAACGTCGCTTTATGTGTCTGGTCCTCTTGTGAAATCTTGGTTCCTTGGCCAGAGCAATGGCACCAGTATTATCAGAAAACAGAGTCATTGGGTTAAGCGCACTAGGCACTACTCCAAGATCTGTCATGAACTCCTTCATCCAGACACCTTCCTTCGCCGCCTCCGAGGCAGCGATGTACTCCGCTTCGTATGTAGAATCAGCTACCACGCTTTGCTTGGAACTGCACCAGCTTACCGAACCCCCGTTGAGAATAAATACGTATCCGGTCTGCGACTTAGAGTCATCCGGATCAGTGTCAAAGCTTGCATCGACGTAACCCTTTACGACGAGCTCTTGATCACCTCCATAAACGAGAAACATGTCCTTAGTCCTTTTCAGGTACTTCAGGATATTCTTGACCGTTGTCCAGTGTTCCACTCCTAGATCACTTTGAAACCTTCCGGCCATACTTATGGCAAGGCTGACATCGGGTCTTGTGCACAGCATTGCATACATGATAGAGCCTATGGCTGAGGCATAGGGGATGACACTCATCTTTTCTCTATCTTCTGCAGTCACTGGGCATTGAGTCTTACTAACTTCACACCTTGCAATACAGGCAAGAACCCCTTCTTGGACTGATCCATTTTGAACTTCTTCAAAACTTTGTCAAGGTATGTGCTTTGTGAAAGTCCTATTAAGCGTCTCGATCTATCTCTATAGATCTTGATGCCTAATATGAAAACAGCTTCTCCAAGGTCCTTCATTGAAAAACTCTTGTTCAAATATTCCTTTACGCTTTCTAGCATTTCTATATTGTTTCCAATCAGCAATATGTCATCCACATATAATATTATAAATGCTATAGAGCTCCCACTCACTTTCTTGTAAATACAAGCTTCTCCGTAAACTTGTATAAACTCGAACGCTTTGATTGCCTCATCAAAGCGAAGATTCCAACTCCGAGATGCTTGCACCAGTCCATAAATGGATCGCTGGAGTTTGCAAACTTTGTCACCATTCTCTGGACCGACAAAACCTTCTGGTTGCATCATATACAACTCTTCCTTAAGGAAACCGTTAAGGAACGCTGTTTTGACATCCATCTGCCAAATTTCATAATCGAAAAAGGCAACTATTGCTAACATGATTCTGACGGACTTAAGCATCGCTACGGGTGAGAAAGTCTCATCGTAGTCAACTCCTTGAACTTGTGAAAAACCCTTTGCCACAAGTCGAGCTTTATAGATGGTGATATTACCATCCGCGTCCGTCTTCCCTTTAAAGATCCATTTGTTCCGAATGGCCTTACGCCCTTCAGGTAATACTTCCAAAGTCCACACTTTGTTTTCATACATGGATCCCATCTCGGATTTCATGGCTTCTAAGCATTTCTCGGAATCCGGGCCCATTATCGCTTCTCGATAGCTCGTAGGTTCATCGTTGTCCAACAACATGACCTCTAAGACAGGGTTGCCGTACCACTCAGGAGCAGTACGCGTCCTTGTCGACCTACGAGGTTCGATAGCAACTTGATCCGAAGCTAGATGATCTTCATCAACTTCCTCTTCAGCTGATGCAGGTTCTACAGAAACATCTTTCTGCGCTGCGCTACTCTCAGGTTGAAGTAAAGGTTCAACAACCTCATCAAGTTCTATCTTCCTCCCACTCAATTCTTTCGAGAGAAACTCTTTCTCAAGAAATGTTCCGTTTTTAGCGACAAACACTTTGCCCTCGGATCTGAGGTAGAAGGTATACCCAACTGTCTCTTTTGGGTATCCTATGAAGACGCATTTCTCCGCTTTGGGTTCTAGCTTTTCAGGCTGAAGCTTTTTGACATAAGCATCACATCCCCAAACTTTAAGAAACGACAGCTTCGGTTTCTTGCCAAACCAAAGTTCATATGGCGTCGTCTCAACGGATTTTGATGGTGCCCTATTTAAAGTGAATGCAGCTGTCTCTAATGCATAACCCCAAAACGATAGTGGCAAATCAGCAAGAGACATCATAGATTGCACCATATCCAATAAGGTTCGATTACGACGTTCGGACACACCATTACGCTGTGGTGTTCCAGGCGGTGTCAGTTGTGAAACAATTCCACACTGTCTTAAATAACTGCCAAACTCATAACTCAGATATTCTCCTCCCCGATCAGATCGTAGGAATTTAATCTTCTTGTTACGCTGATTCTCAACTTCACTCTGAAATTGCTTGAACTTTTCAAATGTTTCAGACTTGTGTTTCATTAAGTAAATATACCCATATCTACTTAAGTCATCAGTGAAGGTGAGAAAGTAACGATAACCACCGCGTGCCTCAATGCTCATCGGACCGCACACATCAGTATGTATGATTTCCAACAAGTCACTTGCCCATTCTATTGTTCCAGAGAACGGCGTCTTGGTCATCTTGGCCATCAGGCATGGCTCACATGTGTCAAGTGATTCAAAATCAAGTGACTCCAAAAGTCTATCAGTATGGAGCTTCTTCATGCGTTTTACGCCAATATGACCTAAACGGCAGTGCCACAAGATAGTGGTATTATCATTATTAATTCTACATCTTTTGGCATCAATGTTATGAACATGTGTATCATTTCGATCGAGATTCAATAAGAATAAACCCCTCATTTTGGGTGCATGACCATAAAAGATATTACTCATATAAATAGAACAACCATTATTCTCTGATTTAAATGAGTAACCGTCTCGCAATAAACAAGATCCAGATATAATGTCCATGCTTAACGCAGGCAGTAAATAACAATTATTTAGGTTCATCACTAATCCCGATGGTAATCGAAGAGCGAGCGTGCCGACGGCGATTACATCAACCTTGGAACCATTTCCCACACGCATCGTCACTTCATCCTTCGCCAGCCTCCGTCTATTCCGCAGTTCCTGTTTAGAGTTGCAAATGTGAGCAACTGCACCGGTATCGAATACCCAGGCACTACAACGAGAGTTGGTAAGGTACACATCAATAACAAGTATATCACATATACCTTGTTTGTTGTTGGCCGCCTTCTTGTTAGCCAAATACTTGGGGCAGTTCCGTTTCCAATGTCCAGATCCCTTGCACTGAAAACACACAGTTTCTGGTTTGGGTCTAGCCTTGGGTTTCTTCATGGGAGGAGCAACTGCTTTGCCACTCTTGTTGAAGTTACGCTTCTGACCCTTGCCATTTTGCTTGAAACTAGTGGTTTTATTGACCATCAACACTTGATGCTCCTTCTGAATTTCAGAGTCAGCGACTTTCAGCATCGCAAACAGCTCGGCGACTGACTTGTTCATCCCGTGCATGTTATAGTTCAACATGAAGCTCTGGTAGCTAGGTGGCAATGATTGAAGAACTCTGTCAGTGATAGCCTCTGGCGGAAGGGGCATCCCTAATTCAGCCAGACGGGTGGATAACCCAGACATTCTGAGTATGTGATCACTAACAGACCCATTCTCCTCCATCTTGCAAGCATAGAACTTATCGGAGGTCTCATACCTCTCGATTCGGGCATTCTTCTGAAAGATAAACTTCAACTCCTGGAACATCTCGTATGGTCCATGACATTCAAAACGTCTTTTGAAGTCCCTCTTCTAAGCCATACAACATTGCACATTGAACTATTGAGTAATCATCAGAACGAGCCTGCCAGGCGTTCACAACGTCTAGAGACTCAACTGGAGCGGGTGGATCACCAAGCGGTGCATCAAGGACATAAGCCTTCTGGAAAGCCGTAAGGATAATCCTTAGATTACGGGCCCAGTCTGTGAAGTTACTTCCATCATCTTTCAACTTAGCTTTCTCTAGGAACGCATTGAAATTCAGGGGTGCTACTGCGCGAGCCATGATCTACAACATAAATATAGCAAAGACAATTTAGACTACTGTTCTAAATGAGTTTAGTTAATCATATTACTAAAAACTCCCACTCAAATTGACATCCCTCCGGTCATTCGAGTGTCACATGATCCAAATCCACCAACTCAAGTCCGATCATCACGTGAGTTGAGGTGGTTTCAATGCTGAACATCTTTCATGTTGATCATATCTACTATATGATTCACGTTCGACCTTTCGGTCTCTTGTGTTCCGAGGCCATGTCTGTACATGCTAGGCTCGTCAAGTTTAACCCGAGTGTTTCTTCATGTGCAACACTGGCTTGCACCCGTTGTATGCGAACGTAGAGTCTATCACACCCGATCATCACGTGGTGTCTCGAAACGACGAACTTTCGCAACGGTGCACACTCGGGGAGAACACAATTTTATCTTGAAATTTAAGTGAGGGATCACCTTATAATGCTACCATCGTCCTAAGCAAAATAAGATGCATAAAAGGATTAACATCACATGCAAATCATAAGTGACATGATATGGCCATGAACTTGTGCTTTTTGATCTCCATCTTCAAAGCACCGGCACGATCTCCATCGTCACTGGCATGACACCATGATCTCCATCATCTTTGATCTCCATCAACGTGTCGCCATGAGGTTGTCGCGCCGACTCTTGCTTCTACGACTATTGGTAACTCATAGCGATAAAGTAAAGCAAAATGGCGAAAATAATTAAAGACAACTCTATGGATCCTGCCAGTTGCCGTACTCATCGACATGCAAGTCATGATATTCTATACAATACATGATCATCTCATACATCACATATATCTCATCATGTAATTGGCCATATCACATCACAACATACCCTGCAAAAACAAGTTAGACGTCCTCTAATTGTTTTTGCAAGTTTTACGTGGCTGCTACGGGTATCTAGCAAGAACAATTCTTACCTACGCAAAAACCACAACGGTGATACAAAAAATTGCTTTTCAACCTTCTCAAAGACCGCCTTTGTCAAATCCGATCCGACTAAAGTAGGAGAGACAGACACCCGCCAGCCATCTTTATGCAACGAAGTTACATGTAAGTAGATGGAACCTTTCTCTCGTAAGCATACGAGTAATGTTGGTCCGGGCCGCTTCATCCCACAATACCGCCGAAACAAGAAAAGACCAAGGGAGGAAGCAATCTGAATATCAACGCCCACAAACTCCTTTGTGATTCTACTCGAGATCTCATCTACACATAGACCTAGCTCAGATGCCACTGTTGAGGAACGTTGCAAGGGAAACAAAAAATTTCCTACGCACACGCAAGATCTATCCATGGTGATGAGCATCTACGAGAGGGAGAGTGAATCTACATACCCTTGTAGATCGCTAAGCAGAAGCGTTTAAGTAACGCGGTTGATGTAGTCGAACGTCTTCGCGATCCAAATCACAAGTCGTCCCTCGATCCAATCACGATCTAGCGCCGAACGGATGGCACCTCCGCATTCAACACACGTACGGCTTGATGACGCCTTCACCTCCTCGATCCAGCGAGCGATGGTGAAGTAGTGGATGAGTTCCAGCAGCACGACGGCGTGGTGATGGTGGTGAGGAACAATCTCAGCAGGGCTTCGCCAAGCACTGCGGAGATTAGACGAGAGGAAATAGAGGGCTAGGGTTGCCGACACACGGCTTGGGCAATCCTGATGTGTCCCGTGTGCTAGCCCTGCTCCTCTATTTATATGCTGAGCCCAGGGGTCTAAACTTGGAAGAAAAGCCTCCACAAGGTCGGTTTTGCCCGCACAAGATCGGTATTGTCCGCAAGGAAAGAGTCCATCTCGAATCCCAACAATATCGCCTCCAAGCGGTAGTACCGCTTAAGAGCGGTAGTACCGCTTGAGCGGTAGTACCGCTCATCACAAGCGGTAGTACCGCTTGAGCGGTAGTACCGCTTCATACAAGCGGTAGTACCGCACTTACGCAGTAGTACTGCCTTACCTCTTAAGGCAGCAGCAAAACTTCCTTTTGCACTTCCAATACCTCGTGGGGTTTACCCCTTTGGCCCATATAAAGTGTTGCTGCACCCGAACACTTCGGTAAACATCCGGAACTCCTTCCGGTGGATTCCGGAACCCTTCCGGAGATCAAAACACTATTATCACATATATTAATCTTTACCTCCGGACACTTCCGGAGATCCTCGTCCTGTCCGGGATCACATCCGGGACTCCGAACAACCTTCGGTCACCAACAATAACTCAACGATACTAATCGTCACCAAACGTTAAGTGTGTAGACCCTGCGGGTTCGAGAACTATGTAGACATGACCGAGACACCTCTACGGCCAATAACCAATAACGGGACCTGGATGCCCATATTGGTTCCCACATATTCTACGAAGATCTTTATCGTTTGAACCTCTATGTCAAGGATTCAATTAATCCCGTATGCTGTTCCTTTTGTTCTTCGGTATGTTAATTGCCCGTGATTCGATCGTTGGTATCTCTATACCTAGTTCAATCACGTTACTGGCAAGTCTCTTTACTCGTTCTGTAATACAAGATCCTGTGGCTAACTCTTTAGGCACTTTGCTTGCAAGGCTCATTGTGATGTTGTATTACCGAGTGGGCCCTGAGATACCTCTCCGTCACACGGAGTAACAAATCCCAGTCTTGATCCATGCCAACCCAACAGACACCCTCGGAGATACCTGTAGAGCACCTTTATAGTCACCCAGTTACGTTGCGACGTTTGATACACACAAGGTATTCCTCCGGTGTCAGGGAGTTGCATGATCTCATGGTCATAGGAACAGATACTTGACATGCAGAAAACAATAGCAATAAACTGACATGATCAAATGCTATGTTTACAGTTTAGGTCTTGTCCATCACATCATTCTCCTAATGATGTGATCCCGTTATCAATTGACATCTCATGTCCATGGCTAGGAAACCTTCACCATCTATTGATCAACGAGCTAGTCTACTAGAGGCTTACTAGGGACTCAGTGTTGTCTATGTACCCACACATGTATTTGAGTTTCCAATCAATACAATTATAGCATGGATAATAAACGACTATCACGAACAAGGAAATATAATAATAACCAATTTATTATTGCCTCTAGGGCATATTTCCAACAATTCGATACCGGTGCGGTTGCTCACATTTGCAACTCTAAACAGGAACTGCGGAATAGACGGAGGCTGGCGAAGGATGAAGTGACGATGCGTGTGGGAAATGGTTCCAAGGTTGATGTAATCGCCGTCGGCACGCTCGCTCTTTGATTACCATCGGGATTAGTGATGAACCTAAATAATTGTTATTTAGTGCCTGCGTTAAGCATGAACATTATATCTGGATCTTGTTTATTGCGAGACGGTTGCACATTTAAATCAGAGAATAATGGTTGTTCTATTTATATGAGTAATATCTTTTATGGTCATGCACCCAATGTGAGGGGTTTATTCTTATTGAATCTCGATAGAAATGATACACATGTTCATCACATTGATGCCAAAAGATGTAGAATTGATAATGATAATACCACTTTCTTGTAGCACTACCGTTTAGGTCATATTGGCGTAAAACGCATGAGGAAGCTCCATACTGATGGACTTTTGGAGTCACTTGATTTTGAATCACTTGACACATGTGAGCCATGCCTTATGGGCAAGATGACTAAAATGCCGTTCTCTGGAACAATGGAACGGGCAAGTGACTTGTTGGAAATCATACATACTGATGTGTGCGGTCCGATGAGCATTGAGGCGCGCGGTGGTTATCGTTACTTTCTCACCTTCACTGATGACTTAAGTAGATATGGGTATATTTACTTAATGAAACACAAGTCTGAAACATTTGAAAAGTTCAAGCATTTTCAGAGTGAAGTTGAGAATCATCGTAACAAAAAGATTAAATTCCTACGATCTGATCGGGGAGGAGAATATCTGAGTTATGAGTTTGGCAGTCATTTAAGACAGTGTGGAATTGTTTGACAACTGACACCGCCTGGAACACCACAGCGTAATGGTGTGTCCGAACGTCGTAATCGAAATTTATTAGATATGGTGCGATCTATGATGTCTCTTGCTGATTTGCCACTATCGTTTTGGGGTTATGCATTAGAGACAGCTGCATTCACTTTAAATAGGGCACCATCGAAATCCGTTGAGACGACGCCATATGAACTTTGGTTTGGCAAGAAACCGAAGCTGTCGTTTCTTAAAGTTTGGGGATGTGATGCTTATGTCAAAAAGCTTCAGCCTGAAAAGCTGGAACCCAAAGCGGAGAAATGCGTCTTCATAGGATACCCAAAAGAGACAGTTGGGTATACCTTCTACCTCAGATCGGAGGGCAAAGTGTTTGTCGCTAAAAGCGTAATATTTCTTGAGAAAGAGTTTCTCTCGAAAGAATTGAGTGGGAGGAAGATAGAACTTGATGAGGTTGTTGAACCTTTACTTCAACCTGAGAGTAGCGCAGCGCAGAAAGATGTTTCTGTAGAACCTCCATCAGCTGAAGAGAAAGTTGATGAAGATCATCAAGCTTCGAATCAAGTTGCTATTGAACCTCGTAGGTCGACAAGGACGCGTACTGCTCCTGAGTGGTACGGCAACCCTGTCTTAGATGTCATGTTGTTGGACAACGATGAACCTACGAGCTATGAAGAAGCGATAATGGGCCCGGATTCCGAGAAATGGTTAAAGGCCATGAAATCTGAGATGGGATCCATGTATGAAAACAAAGTGTGGACTTTGGAAGTATTACCTGAAGGGCGTAAGGCCATTCAGAACAAATGGATCTTTAAGAGGAAGACGGACGCGGACGGTAATGTCACCGTCTATAAAGCTCGACTTGTGGCAAAGGGTTTTTCACAAGTTCAAGGAGTTGACTACGATGAGACCTTCTTACCCGTAGCGATGCTTAAGTCCGTCAGAATCATGTTAGCAATAGCTGCCTTTTTCGATTATGAAATTTGGCAGATGGATGTCAAAACAGCGTTCCTTAACGGTTTCCTTAAGGAAGAGTTGTATATGATGCAACCAGAAGGTTTTGTCGATCCAGAGAATGCTGACAAAGTTTGCAAACTCCAGTGATCCATTTATGGACTGGTGTAACAATCTCGGAGTTAGAATCTTCGCTTTGATGAGGTGATCAAAGCGTTCGAGTTTATACAAGTTTACGGAGAAGCTTGTATTTACAAGAAAGTGAGTGGGAGCTCTATAGCGTTTCTAATATTATATGTGGATGACATATTGCTGATTGCAAACAATATAGAAATGTTGGAAAGCGTGAAGGAATATTTGAACAAGAGTTTTTCAATGAAGGACCTAGGAGAAGCTGCTTTCATATTAGGCATCAAGATCTATAGAGATAGATCGAGACGCTTAATAGGACTTTCACAAAGCACATACCTTGACAAAGTTTTGAAGAAGTTCAAAATGGATCAGTCCAAGAAGGGGTTCTTGCCTGTATTGCAAGGTGTGAAGTTGAGTAAGACTCAATGCCCAGTGACTGCAGAAGATAGAGAAAAGATGAGTGTCATCCCCTATGCCTCAGCCATAGGCTCTATCATGTATGCAATGCTGTGCACAAGACCCGATGTCAGCCTTGCCATAAGTATGGCCGGAAGGTTTCAAAGTGATCCAGGAGTGGAACACTAGACAGCGG
Source organism: Elymus sibiricus (assembly GCA_039707655.1). Classification (NCBI taxonomy): domain Eukaryota; kingdom Viridiplantae; phylum Streptophyta; class Magnoliopsida; order Poales; family Poaceae; genus Elymus; species Elymus sibiricus. The sequence continues at coordinate 3,898,419 of CM077665.1, forward strand.
TCAAGAATATCCTGAAGTACCTGAAAAGGACTAAGGACATGTTTCTCCTTTATGGAGGTGATCAAGAGCTCGTCGTAAAGGGTTACGTTGATGCAAGCTTTGACACTGATCTGGATGACTCTAAGTCGCAGACCGGATACGTATTTATTCTCAACGGGGGTGCGGTAAGCTGGTGCAGTTCCAAGCAAAGCGTGGTAGCTGATTCTACATACGAAGCGGAGTACATCGCTGCCTCGGAGGCGGCGAAGGAAGGTGTCTGGATGAAGGAGTTCATGACATATCTTGAAGTAGTGCCTAGTGCGCTTAACCCAATGACTCTATTTTGTGATAATACTGGTGCCATTGCTCTGGCCAAGGAACCAAGATTTCACAAGAGGACAAGACACATAAAGCGACGTTTCAATTCCATCCGCGATTACATCAAGGAGGACGACATAAATATTTGCAAAGTACACACGGATCTGAATGTTGCAGATCCGATGACTAAACCTCTTCCAAGGGCTAAATATGAACAACACCAGAACTGCATGGGTGTTCAATTCATTACAATGTAAATCACATAGTGATGTGAACTAGATTATTGACTCTAGTGCAAGTGGGAGACTGTTGGAAATATGCCCTAGAGGCAATAATAAATTGGTTATTATTATATTTCCTTGTTCGTGATAATCGTTTATTATCCATGCTATAATTGTATTGATTGGAAACTCAAATACATGTGTGGGTACATAGACAACACCGTGTCTCTAGTAAGCCTCTAGTTGACTAGCTCGTTGATCAAAAGATGGTGAAGGTTTCCTAGCCATGGACATGAGATGTCAATTGATAACGGGATCACATCATTAGGAGAATGATGTGATGGACAAGACCCAAACTGTAAACATAGCATTTGATCGTGTCAGTTTATTGCTATTATTTTCTGCATGTCAAGTATCTGTTCCTATGACCATGAGATCATGCAACTCCCTGACACCGGAGGAATACCTTGTGTGTATCAAACGTCGCAACGTAACTGGGTGACTATAAAGGTGCTCTACAGGTATCTCCGAGGGTGTCTGTTGGGTTGGCATGGATCAAGACTGGGATTTGTTACTCAGTGTGATGGAGAGGTATCTCAGGGCCCACTCGGTAATACAACATCACAATGAGCCTTGCAAGCAAAGTGCCTAAAGAGTTAGCCACAGGATCTTGTATTACGGAACGAGTAAAGAGACTTGCCGGTAACGAGATGGAACTAGGTATAGAGATACCGACGATCGAATCTCGGGCAAGTAACATACCGAAGAACAAAGGGAACAACATACGGGATTAACTAAATCCTTGGCATAGAGGTTCAAACGATATAGATCTTCGTAGAATATGTGGGAACCAATATGAGCATCCAGGTCCCGCTATTGGTTATTGGCCGTAGAGGTGTCTCGGTCATGTCTACATAGTTCTCGAACCCGCAGGGTCTACACACTTAACGTTTGGTGACGATTAGTATAGTTGAGTTATTGTTGGTGACCGAAGATTGTTCGGAGTTCCGGATGTGATCCCGGACAGGACGAGGATCTCCGGAAGAGTCCGGAGGTAAAGATTGATATATCTGATAATAGTGTTTTGATCTCCGGAAGGGTTCCGGAATTCACCGGAAGGAGTTCCGGATGTTTACCGAAGTGTTCGGGTGCAGTAACACTTTATATGGGCCAAATGGGTAAAGCTCACGAGGTATTGGAAAGTGCAAAAGGAAGTTTTGCTGCTGCCTTAAGCGGTACTACCGCTGGTAAGGCAGTACTACCGCTCCAGCGGTACTACCGCTTGTGTGAAGCGGTACTACCGCTCAAGCGGTACTACCGCTCATAAGCGGTACTACCGCTTGTGGGCGATACTGCTGGGATTCGAGTTGGACTCTTTCCTTGCGGACCAAACCGATCTTGTGCGGGCAAAACCGACCTTGTGGAGGCTTTTCTTCCAAGTTTAGACCACTAGGCTCAGCATATAAATAGAGGAGCGGGGCTAGCACACGGGACACATCAGGATTACCCAAGCCGTGTGCCGGCAACCCTAGCCTCTAGTTCCTCTCGTCTAATCTCTGTAGTGCTTGGCGACGCCCTGCTGAGATTGTTCCTCACCACCATCACCACGCCGTCGTGCTGCTGGAACTCATCCACTACTTCACCATCGCTCGCTGGATCGAGGAGGTGAAGGCGTCATCAAGCCATACGTGTGTTGAACGCGGAGGTGCCGTCCGTTCGGTACTGGATCGTGATAGGATCGAGGGACGACTTGCGATTCGGATCGCGAAGACGTTCGACTACATCAACCGCGTTACTTAAACGCTTCCGCTTAGCGATCTACAAGGGTATGTAGATTCACTCTCCCTCTCGTAGATGCTCATCACCATGGATAGATCTTGCGTGTGCGTAGGAAAATTTTGTTTCCCATGCAACGTTTCCCAACACGACTCCCCTGGCTTTTGTATGACATGAGCAAGGTCGTCGGCATGTGGGGGCGTGATGTAAGTGCCCTGGAAGTTGGCCCGGAATTTGTCCTCGTGGTCCTCCCAGATGCCGATCGAGTTGTCGCGAAGGCTGGTAAGCCAATGCCGAGCTGAACCATTAAGGTTCAATGGTAGGTATTTAATGGCGTGGAGGTCATCTCCACCTGCCATATGTACCGCCATGAGGAAGTCCTCTATCCAGACTACATGATCTATTGTTCCGTTGGACTGCTCGATGTTTATGGGTTTGAACCTGTCAGGGAACTGGTGCTGCATGACCTCGTCTGTGAAGCACTGAGTGTGCGCATCTCCTTTGATCCTGGCAGTAGCATGACGCATGTCGGATGCAGTCACATTTTGGTCGCGAGTATAGTCATGAAGATCGCCATTTTTTGCCAACCAAGACAAGTATCCCGCCTGTCCAGCAGGTGGGCATTGCCTGGATTTATAGATTGACCGAGTTAGGACTTCGGACCTTAAGAGCCTTTTCTCCTTTGGGTCATACCATGCCGTAGCCCATGGTGGATTAACTCTGCCATGGCCCCCGAGCACCTCGGATGCGCATTTGTCTACACCTATCGGTCGATCTCGGCCCCGAGGAGGGCGGTCGAGCGTTTCCACCCAGTCACGCTTTGAAAATATGCTATCCTCGGCTTCCGTGTCCAATTCATTGAGCAAATTTTTGCGGGGGTAAGATCGGTCACCCATTTGATGGAGCTTGTCCTCGAGGGCCTTTTCGGCCCTTAGGAGCTCGGTCCATCTGTCGTTTAGTTCATCTTCTTCGTCTTTAAGATGTCGAGACTTGTTTTTAATACTCTTGGCCACACTGGCCAATCGCTTACGAAGAGTTTCGAGCTGAGGTGCCTCAAGGGGCTCCTCAAAAGCATCATACTCGTTGGGACAAAGACTGCACTCCTCCTCGGTCTCCGGGTTGTAGTTGCCATCGTCGGGGTCGTCATCATCCCCATCAGCCTTGTCGTCGCCGTTGTCATTTCCGGCGCCGCCATTACCGGTTCCATCATTTGCTGCATCACCATTGACAGCACCCCCGTTCCCGGTACCGCCGTTACTTGCGTTGCCATTGCCGGTGCCCCTGTTACCTCGGCGGCCCTTGCGTCGGTGCTTCGGATTTCCTCCCCCTCCTCCGTTCTTATGGGTGTGTACCATGTAGACATCATAGGTGGAGGTCGCGGCCCACTTGCCGGGGTGGTTGACGGCAGGTGGTGGGGCGGTATCTGAAGTTTCACCGACATCTTCATCCATGTCGGTCGCCTCCTCAGAGGGGCTGGCTAGGACGTCGGTTAAGTCCTCAACGGTAGCGACTAAGTGAGTGGTGGGTGGGCTGAAAATTCCAGCTTCCTCAGGCTTTTCCCAGATCTGATCGTAAACCGAGTTACGATCGTCTGAGATCGCGAGGCTCTGAATTTGATCTAACATCTCGTTCAGGAGCGCCTTATCGCCTTCACCAATAACGAGGTTGTAGGTTGGGTTCAGTTGGAGTCTGCTCAAGATCCGATCTGACATGGTCTCGGGGTCTTCGTCGATCAAGCTAGATGCCTGATCCATGGGGGAGCTTGACTCCAAGCTTAAGAGGTATGGTCCATGCCATGGTCCTGATCTGTGACCAAATCCAAGATCTGGACAAGAGTGCTGGTGCAGTCTTCGGTCTGGTCTGACACCCAGCACAAGAACGCGAGTTCGCCGCGGGAGTCCACAGCATATTCCAGGTTGCCGAATCTAATGATCCGACCTGGGGCGAAATTTTCGATCATGCCGAGGTGGCTAGTCGAATGAGCGTGAAGTGTGATGTCGCCGAAGACAAAGAGTTGTCCATTCAGAAAAGTCATGCCGCAGACGACACTATCATCGATCTGGAGGCGAACCATCGTGCCGTGTCGACCACACAGGGGGACCTGCATGGGCCACCAATGACGGAGTCGAATCCGGCAGATCACGGGTAGGGTGTCCCGAGCTGGTGATCTTGGCACGATGGTAACAGGAAAGTGAGGGGGCACGATGTTTACCCAGGTTTAGGCCCTCTCGAAGAGGTAAAACCCTACGTCATGTTTGTGTTGTATTGATTGTGCATGGGTTATAGAGTACAGGTTGATCTACCTCGAGATCGTGTATGAATGAATCTACCTCTGTGGGCTAAACCCGTCAGTTTATATAGATGCCGGGGTACTTAGGGTTACACATAGATCAGTTACATCTGGAGAAAAACATACCGAAGATTGCATACTTGCCTTGGAGTATGCGCCAAGCCTTTGAAAGATTCCTTCTTGATTCCTCCGTGAAGCCCGACGTATGTGGCCCACTTGTTGGTCGTCTGGGGGTCCTCGGCCCAGCCCATCAGGGCCGGCCCGGAGGGGGGGTGGGAGGGGCGGCCGCCCCGGCCCCCGCAGGTAGTGGCTGTAATCACGAAATCACGAGTACGCTTCGTAGTTGTTTTTGTTTTGGCCGATCGCGAGAGCTGAAGGTAGTCGGGTCTCTACGGCTGTACCCTGATTGCACTTAAAAATTGGTTATTGGGCCTGGCACTTAGTTGTACGTAACTAGGGCCACGCATCAGATGCACATAACTTCCCTAAAAAAAAATCTGCTAAGCAAAACGCACGTATCAATTAGGATCCAGCCGCTTGGAGCCAACATCACGCACGTCAAACCTAGCGCCGCCGCCTTTCACCTCCGTCCAGATCACCATAGATGACCCAGAGAAGCTTTGCCTGAGGAGGAGGCCCCGATTGCAAGCAATAGGACTGGGCGCCGGACTCCGGCGGCGCAGCGGAACGTTGTCTGTGGATATGGGCTTTTCCGGCCGGTCGAAGTCTTCCACGGTATGCCTCAATAACCGCTATATTTTTGCAGTTTAATGATGATATTTGTAGTGCAGATCTAAAAAAGATTATGAAGGGAGTGATGTTTTAGATGCTGATCTTGACGAGTAGTTTTCGAATGAACTGTTCAGTGACGATATAGATGTGGTAATTAACTCTTGATTTACTCATTTGCACAACTAGATAAGCATAACTTTAGCACTGTTTGATTTGATTTTGAAAGATATGGATATGGAGTAATATTTACATACCATTCATATTAATTGGCTCATCTTTCTTAATTTCTCAGATACTGCTATTTAGAATAATTATACATATTTCTTTTTGAACTATTTGTGGCCATTTGGCACCTCAAATATATTTTGTACTCACATAATTATACGAAGCCTAGCACTAAACATGGCTTTGCACTCCCGTGAAAAAAAATATGGCTTTGTATTGCTAAAGTTGTCTTGTCATAGATACACAACACTCATTTGTCTATTTCCTCCATAGGATATCATATATATATGCAGTGATTACATATATATCGACTGTTATAGTGTTTATATTAAGGGGCCTCAAAATTTAGTTTCGCCCCGGGCCCCTAAAATCTAAGGACCGGCCCTGCAGCCCATATCTGGGAGCCGACATGGCTAGCACCCCGTTATCCAGTAGTTCATCCAGAATCATGTCGGATATAGCACCCCCCCTATCCAGGACACCATCACCCAATCACCATAGCAGTTTCCGTGTTGATCCCGATGTCTTACGCGTACTTATATCGTACTAGCACTTTATTGAACATATATGTTGTATGCGGTTATTATAGTGTTATATGTAAGTGTTAAACATTAGAGAGTTGTTAAACTAAAGTGTGTTTTTAAACTTTGCTATATATGCTTCTACGATACTACTATTAGTGTTAAACTAAAAAAAGCTGCCACGGCAGCCAAAAACGCTGCCATGGCAGAGCTTTTTCTTTCGGCCTGGCACAATATATCACTCGTGGGCGCCAATGGGTGCCCGCCACAAGTAGAAACATTAGCAGTGGCGGGCAACACAACTGCCACTGCTGGCAGGTTAGCAGTGGAGGGAGGTCAGTGGCGGGCGCCCCTCAGAGCCTCGCATGCCACTGATGGGCTTTTAGCACCCGGCACTGCTGGGCATTCCTGTAGTAGTGGGTAAGGGAATCAAAAATAGATTAGACGACTAACACCGTCGACTTAAACATAAGAAAATCTCAGTCAACTTAGGTGTAGGCTGACTCCAAAAGATAAAACATCACGACATATCGAACTTCAATAATACGTTCATATCAAAGCATAACAGTACATTTTTGGCCATACAAAACAGAGTTACATGTGTATCAGATTAAATTTAGCTCTACAACATCGAACAAGTTGATAGTCTTATAGTTAATTCATTAAAAAATGTTAAGTGTATATATGCCGGTGTACCTTTAGATGAGTGTTTGATCACACATAAATGTGGTGACCGACGGACTAGGTGGCAGCGCTGCAGTTGGTAGGATCAACGGAGTGGCAAACATGACAGCACCGCAAAAATGTTGGTGTCCTGGTCTACTAACGTGGTGGGCGGTGGCGACTGGCACGCGAGGGCAGGAACGGCGACAAGCGTCCTTTTTCGAGTGTACTAACAAGTAGCAAATCGATACTCCTCCCTACTTCCTTTCCCCACTTGTGAACAGTCTCCACATGCGATTCCACAAGCGACCTTCCAGATCCACCGCCAGGGGGACCTCATCTGTTCCTCCATACATATAGCAGGTTTAGTAGGTTTGTCTCAGTAGCGTTTTGCGTGATGCCGAATAAGCCAAATATGTGTTGTGGTTCCCTCTTCCTCCTGCTCCTCTCCGCGTTGTCCATGATGATTTTCTTCACCTATGTTGGTACTTTGGCTTGTCCCTCATCGTCACTCCTACTCCCTAAATATATCCCCTGGTTTGAGTTTAGTTCGTGTTCATGCTCGCGTCATCTCTCAACGGGAGCCTGAGATGCGGCATGGTACTCTATGTTTCTTTGGCTGTTGTTCAACATATCTCCGGTGGCGTGATGCCACTGGCTCTTGAGGTGCTCCACTGGTTCATTGTCCGCCTGCCTCTCTATCCATTGATCCAGCTTCCATGCCATTCTATCTTGCTGCCGGAGTCTTCTATGGATGGCCGTATTTATTGGATCTATGAACCTGTTAGGAACCATTACTCTAAAACCCTCCTTAATCCCTGAAGCTCTCTAAAGAATTACCTTGAAGTATTAAAACATTCAGACTTAAAGCTTTTTTTGTTTTTTGACGGGTTTCAGACTGAAGGCTTTGCATACCACTACGACCTCTTCTTCATCAATATCTCATCCTACGGACATCAGCGCATCATACCGCTTCACGCCAAGCTGCTGAATTAAGAAACGTAGATCTTCGATCCTATGGCCAGGAGACGTTGGCGGATCGCTATTCAAATATCTGAAGCCCTCACCCACTCTAGCTGCTTTTCCTTCTTTTTGCTTCACATTCCCTTGGTTGTAATGGCTATAAAAGCCTCGGATTCTTGCGTTTGAACCATCTATCTTGTAATTGGGTTGAACCCTAGCTGCCATTGTTCATGGCTGGCCTATAGGCGTCTTTTAAATGGCCAAAGCCCTATCTTAATCTTGCTTCTTAGCTAATTCCTTCAGTTCTTCTCTGAATCTCTGAATCGATCCCCGCAAAAAAAAAAAAGAATCTCTGAATCGATCATCAGTTCTGAACGTCCCAAGCCAGAACCTGACAGAACGACTTTGGTTATATCCTTTCCTCTGGATTAGAGCAATGCTTCCGTGGTAGATGTGAATTGTTATGGTGTGTAATTCACTTTGGAGGTTCCAATATACCTAGATGACGACATATTTTCGAGGGCTTCATAATTCATAACCTTTGTGCCTTGCCGCTGTGCATGTTTGTGAATTTTTCTGCTTTCCTTTCGTGGTTGCCGGAATTGATCTCCTTTTTGGCCAGCGTCGGTGCTCGTCTGCCGCTGTGTCTCTCTCCCCCTTCTTCTCCAGGCTTGTCTCTGGTGTCTTGTATGGCTGTGGAGGCAACATGGAAGCTTCTGGTGTCTACCACTTTCTTAGTACAGAGGCGAAGCTCCCCGCCGAGATTGATGACCCATTCATCATATGATCCCGGCTGTGGCAGAAGTAGTGGTGGGTTGGAATGTCGTTGACACCACTCCGAGGAGCGGAATTCCAACTCCAACTTCAACCTCCAATTTGAGAAGGCCCTTTCCTCTATGCTGCCCATGGAAGCTACCGGCGGCAGGACCGCCATGAGTAGGCCCGGGCGTTGATGGCGCGGAGATCTTTTGCCGGTGGAGAGGTGCTCGTCCCCGGTGGTGTCGATTCTCAAAGGACCTAATTGATATTTGTTCTTAGATATTCAGGCTCCCTTTTGCATAAACAAGGACTGAGCTGTAATTTTATTTTATGTTTGGGGTTCCTTGTAATTCTGTTGTATACGACAATTTCCTGGTCAATACCAGAAGCTCCTAGGCCTGTGGGCCTTATCTCTACTACTTAAAAAAAAGAGCAGCGTTCCTTTTCCTGCTGGCAGAACGCTTCCTCAACCGGTTCTCCCTCCTCCCACCACATCCCTCCATCAATTTTTTTCGTCCAGCCATTTTTTTCTGTCCCACCACACCCTTTGTCGCACCATCCCCGTATGCTAATCAATCACCTTAATTTACTTACCTTCTGAACCAATTCCACCTTAATTTACTTACCAAACTTCTCATCAAACTATAAGGTAAATCATGGGCAGGATTTGGTAAACATTTATTTACACAATCGCATTAATATGGGGAGGTAAATCACGAGATAACGTACTAGAATATTTATATCCCGTTGCAACGCACATGCATTGTCCTAGTTCCCTAAAAAAATAGCAAATCGATCAATCTATCTAAGATCTAGAGCCGACGCTTGGTCTGGGCAAAGGGAATGGTGGACCAAACTACCAAAAATAATCGAGCTTCCAGCCTTCCATCACGGGCCAATGGGCTATAGTTTTGGGCTTCAGCACATAACTTCAGAAAGAAGGTTGGGGTTTCAATACTATATCTGGTAATTATCTCTGCCCATCTATCTATTACTATATAGTGCCCCGCGCGTTGTTGCGGGATACTATAGTTCATTTGACGTGTGAATTTTGGCCCGAGTGTTGATTCACCTTACATGATCCATGGAAAAAAGAAGCCCCAAGTAATATATTGTTTGCTTCAATGAAACATCATCAAACAAAACGAACAAATTCCAGTCAGCCATTCCATCACCAGTACATTGAAACAGGAACAAATAAGGCAATATAATTATAAATGGGACCAAAGGAAGAGAAATCGAAGTGTCCCCTATCAAACTTTCTTGTATTGATGTGTAACAAAGGAAGGATATGGAAGCAATGTAAATAAGCATCACCACTTTTAGTTATAACATTTCAATCAAGAGTACACACCTTCAAGATTTTCAAATAAGATAATTCCGCTTTGAAGATAATGTCAACACTGGACGGAAAAACATGATTGAACATAAGCTCAAAATTACTTCTCAAATGCGCAAACATAAAAGGGTGTGAAAGCACAATATCTTTTTACTGGAAAATGTTGAAAAAACTCAATTGTTGCACCGTCTACGGTGGGTGAACTGCAAACTCAGCGAAGGGCCATTTTTGCGAGAACCAAGGTTGTAGCCTTACACCTAGAGGACTTGCACCATGCTAGAAGAACTTCCTTGAAAATACTGAAAAGAACGTGAAATAAATACTATCTAGAATATATCAACAAAATCTGAAGGATAATGATGAAATGTACCTAACATCTCATGTTTTCCAGTTTAGCAGATAAGATGTGTGTTTCAAAAGGATACTACACGATAGCTGCAGGCCTGCAGCTGAAGGGCACAAATTTTTATGTTGGAGATTATAGTAGTATCAATTCGGCATGTAGTCTATGATTTCTCATATGCATTTCCATGAACCCTATGGGTGCACCCATCATTGGAGAAAATTGTGCAAAAATTACCCAATTGCACGATGCATATGAATTGTCATAATCCCTAAAGAAAGTAAAAAAATAGCATTGCATAACCTGAATAAAACATAATGAACATAATCTGAAAGATTAAAAACACATGCAAAAAAATTTGCATGTAGTTTCTGTATAATATAATGAGGTAAGATCTGAAAGGAAGTGTAGCTCCTACCTCAAATTTTAACAAATGACTATAAATAATTCATCGGGGGCTTCGAAGGCATATTTTTACAATTAACAAAGGGAAAGATAGCCTATCAGATAACTAACACTAGTAGAAAACAGACCTTTTGTCCAAAGCATTAGTCCCGGTCTGGTTTTGAACCGGCACTAATGTGACCATTAGTCCCGGTTCGGGACGGGCATCATTAGTCCCGGTTCATTCCGGACCTCTAGTCCCGGTTCGTAACACGAACCGGAACTAAAGGGGTGGTGGCAGGCTGGTGCCAGGCTATGGCCCCACGAGCCCCTTTAGTCCCGGTTTGTGACATAGGTACACCTTTAGTCCCGGTTTGTTACACCAACCGGGACTGAATTTTTTTTTCAATTTTTTTTCCAGTCCTTTAGTCCCGGTTGGTGTCTTCAACCGGGACTAAAGGTCTATCTTTAGTCCCGGTTGGAGATACCAACCGGGACTAAAGGGGGGGACCTGCGAGCCCCTTTACCACATTAATCTTAGAAAAATCATAACTAAATCATTCTAATTCAGAAAAATACAAATAATATATCAAAATTTGCATAAAAAAAAGATTTGTCCGAAGAAACAACAAGTTTTCCGTTTCGACAATTTTTGAAAATCACCAAATTCCAAAGGGAAAATAAAGTTTTTGGATGTTTTAGACGTTTTAGGGTTTAGTGCTAGGGTTTCGATTTCTAAGTTTAGGGTTAGGTTTTAGGGTTTGAACCTTTAATGTTTACTGTTTAGAATAGAGTTTCGGACGTTTTAAGTTCCGGGTTTAGGGTTTTTCAGAGTTCATTTGTAGTGATTTTCAATTTCATGCTAATTTAGCTCAAAGTATCATTAAATCCATGAAAAAATAGCAAATGAAGTCAAAAAGGGTTGAAATTTAAGGATGTGGCTTTGAATGGTTCATATTGAACACACAAAAATTCTGGAGTTGAAATAAAATTAAAAAATTGAAATGTCTTTGTAACAGCTGAGTTTTCCTTCGAAACCCAGTTACTTCGAAAGAAATGGTCCAGTTTGTACACAAAGTGCATCCAGTTTTTGCCATAACCCTCTCAACTTTTTAGCACATGCTATTTGGCTGAAATGATGATACCATGCCAAGTTTCAACCTTTTCAGAGTTCATTTGTAGTGCTTTTTAATTTCGGGCTAATTTAGCTCAAAAAATCATTAAATGCATAAAAAATAGCAAATGAAGTCAGAAAGGATTGAAATTTGAGGATGTGGCTTTGAATGGTTCATATTGAACACACAAAAATTCTTGAGTTGAAATAAGTTTCAAAAAATGAAATGTGGTCAAACTCTGGTCAAACTACTTATTCAATAGATATTAGTGTTACTAAATAATTATTCTGTTTTAGAATAATAGTTTCAAACTCAAAAGGTGAAACGTGTGACATCATGCTCACATTTTTCTGATAATAATGGATATATTATTTGTCGAATTTTGATTTAAAGATTTAAAGATATTAATAATGGATATATTTTTTGTCAAATTTTGATTTACAGATATAAAGATATTAATAATGGATATATTATTTGTCGAATTTTGATTTACAGATTCAATATTATTATTACTTTTTTTATTTTGAACTTTTTGTATTATTTTGGATTTTTTTTTTGGTTTTTTGAGAATTTTTGATTTTATTTTATTTTTTCCTTTTTTTTGAAGTATTTTTGAGTTTTTAAATTAATCTGTTTATTTTAATAATTGTTTGGAATTCAAAAATTAAATCATGTGACATCAAGACCTAGGGGTTAATAGGATTGATAGCTTAATATTGTTAGGAAAACAACAAGTGCAGACTTGGAAATTAGGGGAGATAGAACATGAAATTTAAGCGTGCTAGGGCTAAAGTAGTGAGAGGATGGGTGACCGGCCGGGAAGTTACTCGATTTGGAATGAGTGCTCCATGTTGGAGCAGTGAGGAGGTGTGATTAGAGATTAAATTGTCAAATAATTCAAATATTTGAAAATTAGGAAAAAAATTAAAAAAAAATCATTTAAAAAAAAATCCTTTAGTCCCGGTTGGTGTTACCAACCGGGACTAAATTTTAGTCCCGGTTGGTGTTACCAACCGTGACTAAATTTTAGTCCCGATTGGTAACACCAACCGGGACTAAAGGTCCTCCAGCCCCCGCCCAGACAGCGGCCACGTGGAGGGCCTTTAGTTTCGGGCCGTGACGAACCGGGACTAAAGGGGGGCGGGGGGCCTTTAGTCCCGACCCTTTAGAGTCGGTTGTTGAACCAGGACTAAAGGCCCTTACGAACCGGGACTAAAGGCCCGATTTCTACTAGTGTAAAGAAAATGCAATGGTTGTCAATCCAGGAAATAATCAGCTGAACTACTTACCTACATACCACCAAATTTCTGCAAAGCAAACTAAGGAAATGACTCGATACAATCAAGTGTTAGGTTCAAACAAAAATTGGCAACAACTGGAATCGGCCGGCTGGCCTGATGCAACGGTGATGACGACAACACAGTAATAGATCCAACTGGAATTGATTAGGGCTGAAATATTCGGCTGTATAGCCAGAACAATCCCACGCAAAATTGATCTGCGCAACACCACGATAACTGTTGTACTTTCGCGATGACGAACGATTGCTTTCATTTATAAGGTACGCATGAGTTTACGTACAGGAACAAGACTACATGCTTGAACCGAATAGGACTTGATCACCATATAATTCGGTTACCATATATATATATAATATTCTTGTCTGTTAACGGTACATGCTAATCTGCAATACGTGACTGTCCCAGGCCATATCCGTATACTCACTTGTTTACAAGGTAAGTAATAAAATATTCCGGCCATACCGCTAATCATATCAGATAATGATATCATTATGCAAATTGTCTTGTTCAACAAGGCCATCCTTCATCACTAACTTGGCCCTTTAACCATGCAAGGCTTGGCCTGGGAAATAACTCGCCGGACTTGACCTGCACTCGACTCCAACCAAACCTGCATTTTGGGCTGTACTCCAAATCCATGGATATATCGGCCAATCAGCTTAACCACGAACGACTAAATTAATTTGACTGGCCATGCAAGCTATCTAGCCAAATTACATCATCAACAAACGCCATTGGGAAAAAGCGGCCCAAAGGCACCAAAAATGCACCCAGGTTCCAGTCTGGTCTGCTCTGTTGACAAATTTGCAGTTCAACATATGCTAAAGAATAGAAGTTGCAGTTGAGCAGCTATTGTTCTCTCGACCAGGGAATGAGAGCGGGAGTTATAACCACATCTCTATTCATAAACGTAATGAACAGAGAATACATGCGTAGGCCTTACCACATCCTTGGAACTCACAAGGTTCAGGAAGGAACATTGGCACAGTGCTTTGGAAGGAACAGGCCAGATCAGATAGAGCTTAAAAACCCAGAGGATCTAATTAATTATAAGAAGAAAAAAAGAAGCTGCAACTCTCTGGGTCGACGAAGAGGGAGCGTCCAGGCAGGACCAGCGAGCCACTTGATGGCCCAACGCAGCACCAGCATCAACACATCCTCGTGTGTCCATCAAGTAGCCGTCAGCGAGCCACTTGATGCACCAGAGGTCCTCGGCGCCTGAGCGGCTCGCCTGCACAGAGGGCTCGAGAGACCGACCTCGATGGCCACCACCCCGCAGCCGCCGCGTTGGGCCATGTTTGTGCGTCTCGTCGACGCCGCCCAGGGCGTACAGGAAATAGAGCCCGAACAGGACGAAGAGGTTCGGGATGGACGGTAACCGGAGCCACCGCCGCCGTTTCGGTCCCCGACTGTGACCGCAAACCCTAGGGGAGCCTGGGTTCTGCTGCATCCATCCTTGGTTAGGTCGCACGAAAGGACGTTTTGATTCGAAGGACGGGTCGCTTCTGATTCGGTGGGTTGCGGAAGGAAGGGTCTAACAGGGCAGAGCACGGGGATCAACTCTTTGAGCTGTAGATCTGATTCGTCTGTGGTCAATCAAACGGCTCAAAGAATTTATGGTGACGTGGACGCACCAGAACGCGGGAAAATCGGGTAGTGGGGGCGGGCTAGTATTTAGATATAGTTGATGTATACCTGTTCTAAAAAAGTAAAAGTATTAAGATCAACCGACTGATTTCTCTCCATCATAAGCCGCGTCCTCCGCGTGACACGTATTCCTGTGGGCCGCCCACCGCTTTCCCCTCCATGCAGCCGGCCTTATCCTCTTTCGCGGGCGCTCCTCCACTCATTCTCCTTCCTCTCTTTTTCCCTTCCCAATCTCTTTCCTCGTCGCTCTGCTTCTTGCCATGGCCGCGCCCGCTCCTCTCTTCCTGCCCTCTCTCACCTCTGGATCCGTCGAGGAGTGTTGCTGCTGCAAAGAGGCACCGCTGCGTTGCGGCGACGAAGGCGGTGATGGCAAGCCGTGGTGCTCCAACAAACCTTGCCGCAATGGTCGCCGTTCGTTGCGCCGCCAGTGTTGCGTTGCAGCTGCCATGAAGCATTGCCTGAGCTGCGACGGGCCGCCAGTGCTGCGTTGGACGCTGGTGTGGCGCTGCAATGGTGCATCGACGCGCTACCATTGCTGCCGAACGCCCAGCTCCGCTGACGATGGGACGCGGCTCCTGCTTGCAAGCCGGGCGGCGCTGCTTCCGCGGCGAGTCGCACTGTTGCTTTTCGCTGTTTGACCGATCCAACGGCTGTGAGAGGATGGTGTTGGTTTTTAGGGTGAACGGTCATACCCTTTGAATTAGCCGGTTACGTGTTTATATACACGGAAAGAGACCCCGTGGTGACGTGTACAAAGGAGATGCGTATTGGGATAGAGTACTACTCCATGGCCCAATACGTATAGTACAATAACTCTAATAGATTGATCCGGCGGCCCGCCACCCAACTGATTTCCGTCGGCTGATTTGTAGCAGCCGTCTCTAAGAAATCGAATTGTTTTCAAAACTAGTAGACTATTTGTAGCAAATTCGAAAAATATACGTCCAAATGCAAAAATATCAAAAATAATACCCGGTCGGCCTGGGGGGGGGGGCGACGGGGGGCCTGTCGGCCAGCCCAAGACCGATAGCTGGCCGTCGGTCACTGGTGGGCCGACCAGTGGCCCGTCGGCCTGCTGGTGGCCGAGAGGTGGCCCGTCGGCCTGCTGGTGGCCGAGAGGTGGCCCGTCGGCCTCCTGGAGGCCGACGGCCCCTGGCTAGGCTGCCGAGCCAGCTCCCTCCTCTCTCTCTCTTTCTTCCTCCCCTTCGCTAGCTCCTCTTCTCTCTCTCGTTGCTCTCTGATGCTTCCACCCCCGCGCCGATCTCTTCCCTCGTTCACCCATTTTCTTATCGAACCCGCAGAAACAATAGATCGTAGAATTCTCCGCCGGCCTACGGTTTTTTTTCTACTGGGTAGTTTTCTGATCGTGCAGAGGAGGAATTCCGGTGGTGCAAGGAGTCTGCGAGGTGGTAATGGCTTGCCCCTTTTGCCGAGCTGCAGGTGGCCCTTGTTCTTCCTTTGATTCTTCTGCGTCTGTCTTCACTGTGGTGCTGGATCGTCGCTGTTCAATGCGTGTTGTAAGATTCTATATCTTATTTATCTGATTGTGGCATATGGTTGATGTTGTTTTCCTTGGAATGTATTCTAAAGCCTTTTTTAATATGATTATGATGTTTGCTTCCATTCTTTTTGTAGTATGTCCCGTACAGTGTTAGATCACATCTTGCTCGGTACATTGAGGAGTGCAGAGCTTTAGCTATTCGGAGGGGTGACACAGATATTGATCTTGCTTTTCAGAACAGTGAGGGTGACTTATATGGTGTTCTGTTTACACATGGTCGGGTGAGCAGTAAATTCCATGGTCCTTCCTGGGAGGAACTTGTGAATGATTATGGTCTCCGTCATCGTGACATGATGACTGTTAGGCTTGAGCACTATGAAACCATGATTGGTGTTGATTTTCATCGGGATGGTGTTACGTTGTTCCCTTTACCCTGTGTTGGTAAGTAATTTTTGCTGAGTGATTTTAAGTTTTGTTTCAGGTCATACGTTATGCTGTTCTGCTCAATTTGTGAAATTATTTTTTTGTAGCTCTTGAGGATCTGAGTGAAAATCAGAGGGAACTTGTTGACAGTTGTTTTTATAGTCGTGGTGTCAGTCTGAATTATTACCAAACGTGGCTCATGTCGCGACAGCTCTTCGATGAAAACTACATATTGTGTACTCCTTTTGTTCATAGGATTGATACCATGAATGTTAATGGTCAACATATGGTGAGCTATGTTTTTGGCTACTGTTTATTTATTTGTTCTTTGCTCTAGTGCACTGGTTTCAATTTCTAAGCTGGACATCATATAACTTGATGTTTTATGTCAGGTTATTCCGAGCCTGGTGGTGAGTAGTTTGAAGGATTTTTGCTTAATTCCTAGGACTGGTTCTTTAACTCTTGAAATTACTTTGGATTCTGAAGATGATGATATATCTGTGAGCATTCCTTGTTCCTACTTTATTGGCTTGGGTGGTAGAATGGTGTTCAACAAGGAAGGTTTCGGTAATTTTCTTCGGACATCGTCTATTGAAGTAAACAATTTGGTGCTCATAACTTTCAAAGAGCGTGATCAGGTGCTTGCTGTCGTTTTCAACCCTCTGCCGTAGTGATCTGCCGCAGTGATTGGGACATGTAACCGGGTGTTGGTGTTATGTTTTTTACTGAAGTTTTTTACCACTTAAATGCATTATAATTCCTGCACAGTGCAAGAAGACCACATACCATATGGAGACTGTAGTGATTGGCAGCTGATTTGCATGGTGGGGCCTGCCGCGACCGACGGCTGCTCCCTCGGCCGGACGCAGAGCAAAATGCACTCGCTTTTTCCCATGCGCAGACGCTGATTCCGATGCCCGCACTGCAGCAAAATGCGCTACTTTCCATGGCAGACTGTAGTGATTGGCAGGTGATTTGTACCGCAGACTATAGTGATTGGCAGAATCGCACACACGTGTTTTATTTTCTTGCACCGACAACACAGTGGTCCTCATCTTTATATACGAGATGCCGTTGCCTGCTCTCTCACACCCTTCTCTTTACTTCTGCCCACACTGCTTGCTCTTTCTCACTCTCTTCTCCGTCGTCTAGCCGCACTTGTAAACACCAACGCGCTAGTCAGTATGAGTTTGCCTTGCTCGGATCAAAGCATTAGGCCTGCGAAAATGAAGAGCGCGACTTTGCGTCGGGGGGTGGAAGTACTTTGTTGTTGGTGTGGCGATCTCTGCCAGGTGAAGGAGGTGACTGATTTTTCAGATTGGTTAGGCATGAAGTTTTTCATGTGCGCCAATTATGAGGAAGATCCACCCATTGCTACTTCACCGTACATCAGTCCTCCGGTATTTTTCAGCCACCAAGAATAATCACGTTGTCGATATTATTGTTGGTTTGATATTTATATTTCTATTTATGTTGTAGTCTCCTCCGCCTCTGTGCATGTACTATCATTGGATTGACACGAAAAAACCGGACTGGGCGTTGATCAAAAGAGGTCGTCGTGCATGGGACAGTTTGCATGCGGAAGAGCGCCGCGCGAAGGCGGCGGCCGAGGAGAAAGCAGATCAGGAGAGACAGTGGCAAGAGTACTGTGTGAAGCAGAGGGCTTTTCTTGATGAGATGAAGGAGAAAAACTGAGAAAACTCACTTCGACTGGCGGAGGTGTATCGACAGCGCCAGGAGGCCCGTGAGGCTGATAGGCTGAGAAAGAAAGAAAGGGCTAGTGCAGCCCAGGCAGCAGAAGAAGCTGGTGATGGAAAAGGAAAATATCCACGTTGGACTCAGTAGATTTATGTCTTAAAATTCGCAGCAATTGTATCTTAAAATTCGCAGCAAGTTGTATCTTAATTTGAACATGTATCTTATTTTCTGTATCTTATTTTATGCATGTTATTTTTGATGCATCTTCATTTGAACACTTTAATGTATCATATTTTATGCATGTTATTTTCAATTTTCAGTTTGGAAATGTATCTCGTACCATTTAATTCAGATGTACTAGTAACATGAAGTAGACAAGTGTCTTGAAAACAAATCAGTCTGTTACATAGATAATGACTCATACATATATAATCATATCACTGCTGGGGACGGCGACGAATCTTGGTCCTCCTCGGACGAGGACCAGAAGGCGATAAGCGCTCAGGCGGTGGACGAGCCTCACTATGACGACGACCATAGATCACCTCGTCTGTCGGTGTCGGTGTCTCCTGCGTCCATGATGGTGGTGGAGTGTGAAGAACTGTCTGCGAGAACTCATAGGCGTATCCAGCTCGGTCATCTTCGTCGCCGTCGCCGTCGAAGAATGAACCAGCACCACTAAGGATCGGTGAATGCAATGAATGCATGAACGATTGCGACTGGCTGCCGGCTGCGGTAAAGTAAAACATGTAAAATTGATTTGCAAACCTACACTGTTTAAAAGAATGTACAAAGTAGTGTTACCTATATCCATCTGACTAGGACAGTAGGAGCTCCCTGGTTGTGAAGGATGTGGCTGCTGCTAGGAAGAGCTCCCTGGTTGTGAAGGATGTGGCTGCTGCCAGGAAGGCCAGTCAAAGCTCCCTGGTTGTGAAGGAGGTGTCTGCTGCGAGGAAGGCCAGGCAGAGCTCCCTGGTTGTGAAGGAGGTGTCTGGTGCGAGGAAGGCCAGGCAGAGCTCCCTGGTTGTCAAGGAGTGGTTCCGAACGGTGCACAGAGCATCGAGGTTTTGAACGCTGTAGAGAGGGGTGGGGCGGACGATGTGTTGGACGAGGAATAGCAACATCCGAAGATCGTCTACATGTAACAGCTGCGTAAATCCCGCGTACCTTCTCATGAAGACCCCTCAACCATGAGACGTTCTCTCGCGGTGGGATATTATCTCCCCTCTCAAAGCGTTGCATTAAAGAGGAAACCTCCTCTAGCACCTCGCATGCCAAGTCACCCTGTACACGGGGAGTTAACCAATTAGATCATCGGTGTATGGTAGACAACACTAATAGTTAACCAATTGTATATGATAATGTTAAGAAAGAACTTAACATGTGCGAACCATAGAACGTACCGCGTGGTGTCTGGTCCCCACAACAGAGGCAGTTGGGAACAGATCGCTGGTGAGAGGGGCTTCGATCTGATCAGGAGCTGCTGCAGATACAACCCGAATACGCGTGCTATGCCGGTAACGCTGCAGATACAACCCGAACTTGTCCCAGTCAAAGGGCCGAACTTCGTCCCAGATATTTGTCGGCGCAGTTGTCCATTCTTCCACGTAAGAGCCAACGTCGCGAAGCCAAGAAACGTGGGACTTGTTTCCTCCTGCGCGATTGTACCTGAGATTCAAATGTTATATTGTGAATGCAGACATGAGAACTAAAATAGTATTACTTACTTGTGCACGTGATCTGGTACGTGTGGAACAACTGGAATGTCTGGCTCTTGGCATAGACCGAACTGTCTCATCACCCGATGAAGAGCCATCTCCTCAACCGTCACGTCAAACACCAACTTGGCCTTGGTCATCCAGTAGTGCCGATCTCGAGTGCACAATCCAGAAATCCCAACTGGACATCTGGATAATATAGCCAGATGAGAGTATGGCTCCCAGATAACCTGGGACTCGTGCAAGCTGTCAAACTACGCCGTCAAGGAGGGGTAGCAGCCCCTCACCTGGCTATGCGCAAACTGTCTCTGTGCATGACAACAAATAAGCATTAGTAATTCTATTGAATGGCAACAAATAAACAATAGTAATTCATATTGTTACTTAATATGAAAATACCTCTCTCCGCATCCACACAGATCCCATAGTAGGCAAGTCGCCGATACAAGGCACATAAGTCACAGCCATGTCCTCAAAACCAAAAGGTTTATCAACGCATACATATGGTCGACCAATAAGGAATCTCTCGTATGACCAGAGCTGCAACAATAGTGGACATCCAACAAGAGCTGATTTTCTGGACTTCAGCATGCAAGCTTTGCACAGGCCCCTATACGTAGCCGCTAACACAGCAGACCCAAAACTCCTCTGCAGAATGTCCCCCGGGCAACGTGCGTCAGCAATCTCTCGTGCAATACCGATGAGCCGTGCATCGACAGTGGTCACGTGGTTCTCCGTGAACATCGTCTTGCCGAACAACCACATAATATATGCCTCTAGGGATCGGTCAATCTGTGCCTCTGACAACTTAACTCCGGGATATCCTAAGGAGACAATCTACATGGAAACCAAACGATCGTATGAACTATGTAATGAGGACAACAATGAAAACAACATTTTCTAAACATGTCGTGAAGATTACCTGAAACTGGCTTAACCACCTAAATAGAGGCCCGTGACGATCGTGATGATCGTTGTCTAGGACCGATGCAGTTGGCACCGCAGCCAAAAAACGCGCCTGCATCGATGCTAGCCAACCAGGTTCTAGCTCTAAAGGACCTATGGCAGCACCGGCCAGAGGTAATCCCAACAAGTAAGACACATCCTGTAAAGTAGGCGTCATCTCTCCCCAGGGAAAGTGAAACGTATGTGTCTCTGGTCTCCATCTATCTACTAAGCAGGTAAGGAGTGACCTGTCGTAAGAGAAACGTGTCATTTGCCTCTTATGTAACTGCATTGGTTCACCTGCCTCATCCAATTCGGGATGTTCAACCCACTCATCCAGTGTACCCTCAACCAGTCGTGCCAAGGGTAGAAGTCCAGCCCAAGTTAACCTACAAAATAAAGAGAAGGTAGCATACAGTTAGCGGCTACCAAAAGGAATTCAAACATAGTAAGTCATTATAACGACACATACCTTTCAACCCATAAAGGGTGTATCATCCAGTTAGACTTTGGGGTCCGAGTAATCAACACGTCCAAGTTCGTGCCCGCTTCCATAAGTGCGGCCCGGTGCCCTCTATCGATATTACCATTCAGCAACGGGTACGAAGCCATATCTGCAATTAAAACATAGTGCAAACATATTACAAATTAAAACATAGACTAGACACATATTACAAATTAAAACATAACCCAGACATATTAAACATTAAAACATAGTCCGGACATATTACAGAATAAAACATAGTCTGACATATTACACATTAAAACATAGTCCAGACATATTACAGAATAAAACATAGTCCTGACATATTACAGAATAAAACATAGTCCGACATATTGCACATTATATAGCTTGTGAGTTATTTCTTCCTCGTCCGCCCCTTCGGCCTCGACTGCCACGACCACCACGACTGCCAGGACCACGTACGCCTGTTGATACTGTTGTCGCAGTCGTAGATGTGGAAGCACTAGTCGATGTGGAAGCACCGTCTTTCTTCAGGTCGGGACAATATTTCATCCTATGCCCATAAGCCGCGCATAGCAAACATTGTCCGGTTGCTCCACCAGCTTCAGATTGGTCCATATCATTTCGGATCCGCTTGACCTTACGTCTGCCCCTGCTTGTTCGCCGAAGTTCTGGATCCGGGATGTATACTCTCTCCTCATCGTTTACCTTGTTGAAATTGCCAGCGACTCTATACCCTGTCATCTCACCTGTCCAGACATTGAGTACTGCATCTTTTGAATAGTATGGGGACACGAAGGAGATAGCGTCCAACGCAATCTGGCCACAGGCAGCCAACACATGTGAGCAAGGCAGGTACAACAACTTCGGTTTGTTGCATGTACACTCACAAGTTGGATAAAATTCCGTTCCAATTTTTACCTCGTGCGTCTTCACCTCATTTGTAGAACCAAAACCATCAGTAGGAAGCTGAACCTCATACCTCCTTTCCTGATTACCTATGAGTCTGACAGTGTGCTTCTTTGCTTTCTCTATGTTCTTTGCCATGTACTCCATGACACGGCTACAATAAGGTGTGTTCTGATTATCTGCAATATGCTTCCTTGCTAACTCGTGTCTTTCTCTAAAATATCTCAAAGTGCCATGGAATACAGCCTCCACAATAGCTGTGAGTGGCAATGCTCTATTCTCTCTGAGTACAAAGTTATACACCTCTGCAAGATTGGTTGTCATGTGGCCATACCTAGCTCCATGGGTGTCATGCAGGATAGACCAATTCACTGGAGGATCTTTCTCTATCCACTCAGAAAAATTCTTTATTGCCCTGCCCTTCTTTCTCTTAGTATTAGGAGGGTCAATTGCTGGCAAGTCACAAAGACCGATTGGCTCCTCTAGCTCTGCCATGAGATTTGGTAATCTAACCTGATCTGCTTCCATTTTCCTCCTGGCACCGACCTGCTTCTTAGTAAACTCATCGAGTTTTGACCAAATAAATTGGTATTTATGACGCTGGTTCTGCTTGCATAATTTTTTGAACAAGTTCATCAACCGCTTGTTCTTGAACTGTGAGAAAAAATTGGCCCCAAGATGGCGCATGCACCACCGGCTCTGCAAGTCAATCCAAGGTGTTCGTTCCTCTTCTGTTGGATTCCTTAGTGTCTTCACGGCCTTCAATATACCAGGATGTCTGTCATGAATGACACACATGTTTGGTCGGTCCTTCACGATGGCAATTTTCACTTGCCGGAAGAACCATACCCAGCTAGGAAAGTTCTCACCCTCCACAAATGCCATGGCAAGTGGGATGATTTGATTGTTCCCGTCCACACCAATAGCAGTCAGAATTTGCCCTTTGTACTGACCAGTCAGGAATGTACCATCCACAAATATCACAGGAAGACAATGCCGAAAGCTTCGATGCACATAGCGAAAGAGAAGAATACCCGTTTCAACACCTTGAAATCTGGTATACTCTCCAACCTCGTGTGTTGTATGTTAACATAAGTGCCGGGATTCCTCTCCTTCAGTATGGCAAGGAGACGGACAACATTATCATATGAGTCGAAGAACGTCCCAAACCTTTCCTCCATAGCCTTCTACTTAGCCCTCCAAGCCTTCCCATAAGGAATGTCATAATGCCATCTGACCTTCACTGCTGTCTGGATGTGTTTTGCTTCCATATCTTTCTTCTCCACTATCTCAGTATACATGAGTTGGGCAATGAGAGTTGAAGTCAGGTTTGGATGACGAACCAACAGGTTTTTCCCCACACAGTTATGTGGGACCACATTGCTGACAACCCAGTGGATGTTATACTTCGGCACGTGCCCGTGCACCTTCGCAGGACAACCTGTCTCAACACACTTCACGGTATAGATTGTTGGACTGGATATGTGTGTCCGGAAAATCCTCTGCGTAGACATAGCCCACTTTATCACCGCATTCTTCAATTTTTTCTTCGTGTCAAACATAGCCCCTATCTGGACTTGGTTCAGATTATATTGCCATGGAGTCTCATGGCCATCGGTGACAGTAAGGCCGGTGGATATGTCCTGATCCCATGCAGAAGGAATCGGTACCTCCACTTCATCCTCAGAATTTTCAGAATCCAGATCCTTCGCAAATCCATCCTCGTCCTCTTCCTCCATTACCCTCTGCATTTCATCGCCTTCCTCATCCCCATCAGCAACACCAGAACCAACTAATATTATCGACTAAATACTCCGCCCAGTATCTGTTGGGGAACGTTGCATGGGAAACAAAAAATTTCCTACGCACACGCAAGATCTATCCATGGTGATGAGCATTTATGAGAGGGAGAGTGAATCTACATACCCTTGTAGATCGCTAAGCGGAAGCGTTTAAATAACGCGGTTGATGTAGTCGAACGTCTTTGTGATCCAAATCGCAAGTCGTCCCTCGATCCAATCACGATCCAGTGCCGAACGGACGGCACCTCCGCGTTCAACACACGTACGGCTTGATGACGCCTTCACCTCCTCGATCCAGCGAGCGATGGTGAAGTAGTGGATGAGTTCCAGCAGCACGACGGCATGGTGATGGTGGTGAGGAACAATCTCAGCAGGGCTTCGCCAAGCACTGCGGAGATTAGACGAGAGGAAATAGAGGCTAGGGTTGCCGGCACACGGCTTGGGTAATCCTAGATGTGTCCCGTGTGCTAGCCCTGCTCCTCTATTTATATGCTGAGCCCAGGGGTCTAAACTTGGAAGAAAAGCCTCCACAAGGTCGGTTTTGCCCGCACCAGATCGGAATTGTCCGCAAGGAAAGAGTCCAACTCGAATCCCAGCAATATCGCTTCCAAGCGGTAGTATCGCTTACAAGCGGTAGTACCGCTTGAGCGGTAGTACCGCTTCACTCAAGCGGTAGTACCGCTGGAGCGGTAGTACTGCGTCACCAGCGGTAGTACCGCTTAAGGCAGCAGCAAAACTCCTTTTGCACTTTCCAATACCTCGTGGGCTTTACCCATTTGGCTCATATAAAGTGTTGCTGCATCCGAACACTTCGGTAAACATCCGGAACTCCTTCCGGTGGATTCCAGAACCTTTCCGGAGATCAAAACACTATTATCACATATATTAATCTTTACCTCCGGACTCTTCCGGAGATCCTCGTCCTGTCCGGGATCACATCCGGGACTCCGAACAACCTTCGGTCACCAACAATAACTCAACTATACTAATCGTCACCAAACGTTAAGTGTGTAGACCCTGCGGGTTCGAGAACTATGTAGACATGACCGAGACACCTCTACGGCCAATAACCAATAGCGGGACCTGGATGCCCATATTGGTTCCTACATATTCTACGAAGATCTATATCGTTTGAACCTCTATGCCAAGGATTCATTTAATCCCGTATGCTATTCCCTTTGTTCTTCGGTATGTTACTTGCCCGAGATTCGATCGTCGGTATCTCTATACCTAGATCAATCTCGTTACCGGCAAGTCTCTTTACTCGTTCCCGTAATACAAGATCCTGTGGCTAACTCTTTAGGCACTTTGCTTGCAAGGCTTATTGTGATGTTGTATTACCGAGTGGGCCCTGAGATACCTCTCCGTCACACGGAGTACCAAATCCCAGTCTTGATCCATGCCAACCCAACAGACACCCTCGGAGATACCTGTAGAGCATCTTTATAGTCACCCAGTTACGTTGCGACGTTTGATACACACAAGGTATTCCTCCGGCGTCAGGGAGTTGCATGATCTCATGGTCATTGGAACAGATACTTGACATACAGAAAACAATAGCAATAAACTGACACGATCAAATGCTTTGTTTACAGTTTGGGTCTTGTCCATCACATCATTCTCCTAATGATGTGATCCCGTTATCAATTGACATCTCATGTCCATGGCTAGGAAACCTTTACCATCTTTTGATCAACGAGCTAGTCAACTAGAGGCTTACTAGGGACACAGTGTTGTCTATGTATCCACACATGTATTTGAGTTTCCAATCAATACAATTATAGCATGGATAATAAACGATTATCACGAACAAGGAAATATAATAATAACCAATTTATTATTGCCTCTAGGGCATATTTCCAACAGTCTCCCACTTGCACTAGAGTCAATAATCTAGTTCACATCACTATGTGATTTACATCGTAATGAATCGAACACCCATGCAGTTCTGGTGTTGTTCATGTTTAGCCCTTGGAAGAGGTTTAGTCATCGGATCTGCAACATTCAGATCCGTGTGTACTTTGCAAATATTTATATCATCCTCCTTGATGTAATCGCGGATGGAATTGAAACGTCGCTTCATGTGTCTGGTCCTTTTGTGAAATCTTGGTTCCTTGGCCAGAGCAATGGCACCAATATTATCATAAAACAGAGTCATTGGGTTAAGCGCACTAGGCACTACTCCAAGATCTGTCATGAACTCCTTCATCCAGACACCTTCCTTCGCCGCCTCCGAGGCAGCGATGTACTCCGCTTCGCATGTAGAATCAGTTACCACGCTTTGCTTGGAACTGCACCAGCTTACCGCGCCCCTGTTGAGAGTAAATACGTATCCGGTCTGCGACTTAGAGTCATCCGGATCAGTGTCAAAGCTTGCATCGACGTAACCCTTTACGACGAGCTCTTGATCACCTCCATAAACGAGAAACATGTCCTTAGTCCTTTTCAGGTACATCAGGATATTCTTGACCGCTCTCCAGTGTTCCACTCCTGGATCACTTTGAAACCTTCCGGCCATACTTATGGCAAGGCTGACATCGGGTCTTGTGCACAGCATTGCATACATGATAGAGCCTATGGCTGAGGCATAGGGGATGACACTCATCTTTTCTCTATCTTCTGCAGTCACTGGGCATTGAGTCTTACTCAACTTCACACCTTGCAATACAGGCAAGAACCCCTTCTTGGACTGATCCATTTTGAACTTCTTCAAAACTTTGTCAAGGTATGTGCTTTGTGAAAGTCCTATTAAGCGTCTCGATCTATCTCTATAGATCTTGATGCCTAATATGAAAGCAGCTTCTCCTAGGTCCTTCATTGAAAAACTCTTGTTCAAATATTCCTTTACGCTTTCCAACATTTCTATATTGTTTCCAATCAGCAATATGTCATCCACATATAATATTAGAAACGCTATAGAGCTCCCACTCACTTTCTTGTAAATACAAGCTTCTCCGTAAACTTGTATAAACTCGAACGCTTTGATCACCTCATCAAAGCGAAGATTCCAACTCCGAGATGCTTGCACCAGTCCATAAATGGATCGCTGGAGTTTGCAAACTTTGTCAGCATTCTCTGGATCGACAAAACCTTCTGGTTGCATCATATACAACTCTTCCTTAAGGAAACCGTTAAGGAACGCTGTTTTGACATCCATCTGCCAAATTTCATAATCAAAAAAGTTAGCTATTGCTAACATGATTCTGACGGACTTAAGCATCGCTACGGGTGAGAAGGTCTCATCGTAGTCAACTCCTTGAACTTGTGAAAAACCCTTTGCCACAAGTCGAGCTTTATAGACGGTGACATTACCGTCCGCGTCCGTCTTCCTCTTAAAGATCCATTTGTTCTGAATGGCCTTATGCCCTTCAGGTAATACTTCCAAAGTCCACACTTTGTTTTCATACATGGATCCCATCTCGGATTTCATGGCCTCTAACCATTTCTCGGAATCCAGGCCCATTATCTCTTCTCCATAGCTCGTAGGTTCATCGTTGTCCAACAACATGACCTCTAAGACAGGGTTGCCGTACCACTCAGGAGCAGTACGTGTCCTTGTCGACCTACGAGGTTCGATAGCAACTTGATCTGAAGCTTGATGATCTTCATCAACTTCCTCTTCAGCTGATGTAGGCTCCACAGAAACATCTTTCTGCGCTGCGCTACTCTCAGGTTGAAGTAAAGGTTCAACAACCTCATCAAGTTCTATCTTCCTCCCACTCAATTCTTTCGAGAGAAACTCTTTCTCAAGAAACGTTCCGTTTTTAGCGACAAACACTTTGCCTTTGGATCTAAGGTAGAACGTATACCCAACTGTCTCTTTTGGGTATCCTATGAAGACGCATTTCTCCGCTTCGGGTTCCAGCTTTTCAGGCTGAAGCTTTTTGACATAAGCATCACATCCCCAAACTTTGAGAAACGACAGTTTCGGTTTCTTTCCAAACCAAAGTTCATATGGCGTCGTCTCAACGGATTTCGATGGTGCCCTATTTAAAGTGAATGCAGCTGTCTCTAATGCATAATCCCAAAACGATAGTGGCAAATTAGCAAGAGACATCATAGATCGCACCATATCTAATAAGGTTCGATTACAACGTTCGGACACACCATTACGCTGTGGTGTTCCAGGCGGTGTCAGTTGTGAAACAATTCCACACTGTTTTAAATGACTGCCAAACTCATAACTCAGATATTCTCCTCCCCGATCAGATCATAGGAATTTAATCTTCTTGTTACGATGATTTTCAACTTCACTCTGAAATTGCTTGAACTTTTCAAATGTTTCAGACTTTTGTTTCATTAAGTAAATATACCCATATCTACTTAAGTCATCAGTGAAGGTGAGAAAGTAACGATAACCACCGCGCGCCTCAATGCTCATCGGACCGCACACATCAGTATGTATGATTTCCAACAAGTCACTTGCCCGTTCCATTGTTCCAGAGAACGGCGTTTTAGTCATCTTGACCAAGAGGCATGGCTCACATGTATCAAGTGATTCAAAATCAAGTGACTCCAAAAGTCCATCAGTATGGAGCTTCTTCATGCGTTTTACGCCAATATGACCTAAACGGCAGTGCCACAAGAAAGTGGTATTATCATTATCAATTCTACATCTTTTGGCATCAATGTTATGAACATGTGTATCTTTTCTATCGAGATTCAATAAGAATAAACCCCTCACATTGGGTGCATGACCATAAAATATATTACTCATATAAATAGAACAACCATTATTCTTTGATTTAAATGAGTAACCGTCTCGCAATAAACAAAATCCAGATATAATGTTCATGCTTAACGCAAGCACTAAATAACAATTATTTAGGTTCATCACTAATCCCGATGGTAATCGAAGAGCAAGCGTGCCGACGGCGATTACATCAACCTTGGAACCATTTCCCACACGCATCGTCACTTCATCCTTCGCCAGCCTCCGTCTATTCCGCAGTTCCTGTTTAGAGTTGCAAATGTGAGCAACTGCATCGGTATCGAATACCCAGGCACTACAATGAGAGTTGGTAAGGTACACATCAATAACAAGTATATCATATATACCTTGTTTGTTGTTGGCCGCCTTCTTGTTAGCCAAATACTTGGGGCAGTTCCGTTTCCAGTGTCCAGATCCCTTGCAATGAAAACACACAGTTTCTGGTTTGGGTCCAGCCTTGGGTTTCTTCATGGGAGGAGCAACTGCTTTGCCACTCTTATTGGAGTTACCCTTCTGACCCTTGCCATTTTTCTTGAAACTAGTGGTTTTATTGACCATCAACACTTGATGCTCCTTCTGAATTTCACACTCAGCGACTTTTAGCATCGCAAACAGCTCGGCGACTGACTTGTTCATCCCGTGCATGTTATAGTTCAACACGAAGCTCTTGTAGCTAGGTGGCAATGATTGAAGAACTCTGTCAGTGATCGCCTCTGGCGGAAGGGGCATCCCTAATTTAGCCAGACGGGTGGATAACCCAGACATTCTGAGTATGTGATCACTAACAGACCCGTTCTCCTCCATCTTGCAAGCATAGAACTTATCGGAGGTCTCATACCTCTCGATCCGGGCATTCTTCTGAAAGATAAACTTCAACTCCTGGAACATACCAAATGCTCCATGACGTTCAAAACGTCTTTGAAGTCCCGGTTCTAAGCCATACAGCATTGCACATTGAACTATTGAGTAATCATCAGAACGAGTCAAGGACATAAGCCTTCTGGGAAGCCGTAAGGATAATCCTTAGATTACGGGCCCAGTCCACAAAGTTACTTTCATCATCTTTCAACTTAGCTTTCTCTAGGAACGCATTAAAATTCAGGGGTGCTACTGCGCGAGCCATGATCTACAACATAAATATAGCAAAGACAATTTAGACTATTGTTCTAAATGAGTTTAGTTAATCATATTACTAAAAACTCCCACTCAAATTGACATCCCTCCGGTCATTCAAGTGATACATGATCCAAATCCACCAACTCAAGTCCGATCATCACGTGAGTCGAGGTGGTTTCAATGGTGAACATCTTTCATGTTGATCATATCTACTATATGACTCATGTTCGACCTTTCGGTCTCTTGTGTTCCGAGGCCATGTCTGTACATGCTATGCTCGTCAAGTTTAACCCGAGTGTTTCTACATGTGCAACACTGGCTTGCACCCGTTGTATGTGAACGTAGAGTCTATCACACCCGATCATCACGTGGTGTCTCGAAACGACGAACTTTCGCAACGGTGCACACTCGGGGAGAACACAATTTTATCTTGAAATTTAAGTGAGGTACCTTATAATGCTACCGTCGTCCTAAGCAAAATAAGATGCATAAAAGGATTAACATCACATGCAAATCATAAGTGACATGATATGGCCATGAACTTGTGTTTTTGATCTCCATCTCCAAAGCACCGGCACGATCTCCATCGTCACTGGCATGACACCATGATCTCCATCATCTTTGATCTCCATCAACGTGTCGCCATGAGGTTGTCGCGCCGACTCTTGCTTCTACGACTATTGCTAACTCATAGCGATAAAGTAAAGCAAAACGGCGAAAATAATTAAAGACAACTCTATGGCTCCTGCCAGTTGCCGTACTCATCGACATGCAAGTCGTGATATTCTATACAATACATGATCATCTCATACATCACATATATCTCATCATGTAATTGGCCATATCACATCACAACATAGCCTGCAAAAACAAGTTAGACGTCCTCTAATTGTTGTTGCAAGTTTTATGTGGCTGCTATGGGTATCTAGCAAGAACAATTCTTACCTACGCAAAAACCACAACGGTGATACAAAAATTGCTTTTCAACCTTCTCAAGGACCGCCTTTGTCAAATCCGATCCGACTAAAGTAGGAGAGACAGACACCCGCCAGCCATCTTTATGCAACGAAGTTACATGTAAGTAGATGAAACCGGTCTCTCGTAAGCGTACGAGTAATCTTGGTCCGGGCCGCTTCATCCCACAATACCGCCAAAACAAGAAAAGACCAAGGGAGGAAGCAATCTGAATATCAACGCCCACAAACTCCTTTGTGATTCTACTCGAGATCTCATCTACTCATAGACCTAGCTCAGATGCCACTGTTGGGGAACGTTGCATGGGAAACAAAAAATTTCCTACGCACACGCAAGATCTATCCATGGTGATGAGCATCTACAAGAGGAAGAGTGAATCTACATACCCTTGTAGATCGCTAAGCGGAAGCGTTTAAATAACACGGTTGATGTAGTCGAACGTCTTCACGATCCAAATCGCAAGTCGTCCCTCGATCCAATCACGATCCAGTGCCGAACGGACGGCACCTCCGCGTTCAACACACGTACGGCTTGATGACGCCTTCACCTCCTCGATCCAGCGAGCGATGGTGAAGTAGTGGATGAGTTCCAGCAGCACGACGGCATGGTGATGGTGGTGAGGAACAATCTGAGCAGGGCTTCGCCAAGCACTGCGGAGATTAGACGAGAGGAAATAGAGGCTAGGGTTGCCGGCACACGGCTTGGGTAATCCTAGATGTGTCCCGTGTGCTAGCCCTGCTCCTCTATTTATATGCTGAGCCCAGGGGTCTAAACTTGGAAGAAAAGCCTCCACAAGGTCGGTTTTGCCCGCACCAGATCGGAATTGTCCGCAAGGAAAGAGTCCAACTCGAATCCCAGCAATATCGCTTCCAAGCGGTAGTATCGCTTACAAGCGGTAGTACCGCTTGAGCGGTAGTACCGCTTCACTCAAGCGGTAGTACCGCTGGAGCGGTAGTACTGCCTCACCAGCGGTAGTACCGCTTAAGGCAGCAGCAAAACTCCTTTTGCACTTTCCAATACCTCGTGGGCTTTACCCATTTGGCTCATATAAGGTGTTGCTGCATCCGAACACTTCGGTAAACATCCGGAACTCCTTCCGGTGGATTCCGGAACCTTTCCGGAGATCAAAACACTATTATCACATATATTAATCTTTACCTCCGGACTCTTCCGGAGATCCTCGTCCTGTTCGGGATCACATCCGGGACTCCGAACAACCTTCGGTCACCAACAATAACTCAACTATACTAATCGTCACCAAACGTTAAGTGTGTAGACCCTGCGGGTTCGAGAACTATGTAGACATGACCGAGACACCTCTACGGCCAATAACCAATAGCGGGACCTGGATGCCCATATTGGTTCCTACATATTCTACGAAGATCTATATCGTTTGAACCTCTATGCCAAGGATTCATTTAATCCCGTATGATGTTCCCTTTGTTCTTCGGTATGTTACTTGCCCGAGATTTGATCGTCGGTATCTCTATACCTAGCTCAATCTCGTTACCGGCAAGTCCCTTTACTCGTTCCCGTAATACAAGATCCTGTGGCTAACTCTTTAGGCACTTTGCTTGCAAGGCTTATTGTGATGTTGTATTACCGAGTGGGCCCTGAGATACCTCTCCGTCACACGGAGTACCAAATCCCAGTCTTGATCCATGCCAACCCAACAGACACCCTCGGAGATACCTGTAGAGCATCTTTATAGTCACCCAGTTACGTTGCGACGTTTGATACACACAAGGTATTCCTCCGGTGTCAGGGAGTTGCATGATCTCATGGTCATTGGAACAGATACTTGACATACAGAAAACAATAGCAATAAACTGACACGATCAAATGCTATGTTTACAGTTTGGGTCTTGTCCATCACATCATTCTCCTAATGATGTGATCCCGTTATCAATTGACATCTCATGTCCATGGCTAGGAAACCTTTACCATCTTTTGATCAACGAGCTAGTCAACTAGAGGCTTACTAGGGACACAGTGTTGTCTATGTATCCACAAATGTATTTGAGTTTCCAATCAATACAATTATAGCATGGATAATAAACGATTATCACGAACAAGGAAATATAATAATAACCAATTTATTATTGCCTCTAGGGCATATTTCCAACAGTATCATGTCCACAAACATTGTGTGGCACGTAGTCTGACTCTATCTGGGCTTGGCTAGCATACACATCCGGTGGCTGTGACCCAGATAAAAAAATCTCGTTATCCACTTGACTACCCTCGCCTGGTTCATACCCCACTTGAGGTTGTACGGCATTATCCTCCTTCGGCACAGGTTGAACTAGGGCAGATGGGTTGATTCTTCGGTCTCGGCAACGACTTAACAGGGTCACCCAATGCTGGCTCCAATCTATCGGCATCAACTCCCACTTGACATTTTTACAGGATTTTGTCCAAACTGCATGAATACTGACGGAACATACTTCAGGATCCAACCCAAAATTACATTTCAACAAGTGCTTCAACTGTCTAATGTCCAGTCTGTCCGGGTCTGACGGTGTCATGACGCCATTCTTAAACTCGCTAAGATCCACCCCCAATTCATTATATCGAACATTACCAGGGCCGTAGTAAACACTCAAATTTACTGATTCAGACATTTTCACCTGAAAGACATTGCCACATTTCATTAATCGCAACGAACAAAATGATTTCCTCTACACTAACTATCCGATAAAATTACTATTTAAACTAAATTGTCGTGCTAATAAATATTGGTGTGTCGTGCCATTTTAGCAATGAATTATACCAGCGTCTTCTTCATGAAGGTATTCATGAAAAAAAAGATCCACAAGACTTTGCCACCATTGTTTCTATAACTGGTATTTTTTGGGAAGCGGCTTTTTTCCAGTATGAAGTGAATTTTTATTATGCAAATGTGCAATGTAAAACTCCCATAAATATGACAGTGAGAACTTTTCATATGTTTTAATTTATTCTCCACGATGCGTTACTATAAATTCCCGCAGCAACGCGTGGGGTATTATCTAGTTGCTCTAAACAACAATGCACGAATATCCCGGGAGAAATTATGGTTCACAAAAAGATTATACAATTTTGGTAACACTTTCGTATTCCCACCGGTTCAAATTAATTGTCAACGAACAATTTTATTACCGGGTAAACTAACTATCCGCTAAAATTATGATGTAAACTAAATAATGATAATATTAATCGCAACGAACTAAATTATTACCGGATACACTGACGATCCGCTAAAATTACTGTGTACACTAAATAAACTGTACAGCACATAGAAATTTTGTGACGACATTGTTATACCTTCGACGCGTGTGTCCCCTTCTTCTTCTGCCTCTCTTCAACTCAGCGGCACCGGCCACCTCGCGGACTCCTTGCACCACCGTACAACACTACTGGAACTCCTCCTCACCACCACCTCCTCCTCCTCACGCACAAAAAAACTACCCGTAGCAAAAAAAAATTACCGTAGGCCGGTGGAGAATGCTACGATCTATTCTTTCTGCGGGTTGGATTAGAAAATGGCTGGACGAGGGAAGAGATCGGGAAGGGATTTGGCTTCACAGAAGAAAGAAAGAGAGAGAGAGGAAGGAGCTGGCTCGCGCAAGGGAGGAAGAAGAAAGAAAGAAAGAGAGAGAGAGGAAGGAAAGGAGCTGACTCGCGGCTGGCTGGCTCGGGCCAGGGGCCGTCGGCCTCCAGGAGGCCGACAGGCTACCTATCAGACACCAGCAGGCCGACGGGCCAGGTGTCGGTCGCCTGCTGGCCGACGGGCCGCTGGTCGGCCCGGCCGTGACCGACGGCCACCTATCGGGCAGCAGCAAGCCGACAGGCCCCCCGTCGGCCCACCGCAGGCCGACAGGGTATTATTTTTGATTTTTTTGCATTTGAACTTATATTTTTCGAATTTGCTACAAATATACTAATAGTTTTAAAAAAAATTCTAAGAAATCAATCATTCTATCAATCCATATAGGGAGTACGCACGAACGTCGTCCCGTGCGGCGGCGGCGGATGCGCGAGTGTTCCGTCTCGCGGTCAAACGCGCAGTACGGGGCCTGCAGGTGGATGCATGTGATGTGGTGGGAACAGTTTCTCTGTTGGATGGCTCTGGTGCATTGAATACAAACGTGCAGCATGCAAGGCCTACTACGTGGAACTACAGAGTAGGGATGTAGTATCCTGTGGAGCTACATGACCGGCTGTGTCCATCTATCTATTATGTTCTATTGTATTATTACTAGTAAATATGCCCCTGCATTACTATGGGTTGATTTAATTGAATTTTTTTGGCCATGGAGAATTTAGTCGAAGTCCAATCTTCATTTTGATTCAATTAACCCATTTAGGATTGTCGTTGTCCAGGCCATGGGGCATAGATGTGAAGAACCATACTCATTCCCTCCGGCGATGCCTCTTTCAACTCCCCACTACCCTAGGGTTGAAGATGAATTGTGCATGAAAGAGTTTTTGAGTGGGAGAAACATATGGTGGAAGGGCTGTGGTTGAAGAGGAAGGGCCACACAGAGGACTTCAGTCGGGTGCCTATTTTCTCGATTTTGAAGCATATTCTTTTAGAGTTTAATTACTAATTCAAAGGATTTTCATATATTATTTGAAGTATAAAAGCATTGGTATAGACATGTTGTTTTTTGTCCGACTTAAGTACGACGCTGTAGATCGGATCGTCGATGCCTAATGACAAAGCATATCATACCGATACAGTAACCGTCATACTCACAATAAAAATGTTGTGAACGTAGCACTTCTATTGAGTTACTGACATCAGACAATAAGAATGTTGTATACTTTGTTGCGTGTCCATGCATATATGCTCATGTTGTGTGTGTGCTAACCGTGAAGTCCTTATCATATAGATGTACTAACTTCTTCTTCTGTTGTGATATATGCAGGGTTAACCATCGCAATTGAATCTTTGCATGGCGTGTTGCGTTTCAGTTCACGGTTAGCTCCAATTTGCTCTATTCTAGTTTTCTTTGTTCTGGTTGCATTTTTGCATATTTCCGTCTTTCTTTCGTTCTCATTTTTTTGTCTTTTGTGTTCTCTCCATATTTGCATATTTCCACCTCCCTTATGTGCATTTTTTTGCAACCGAGTTTTTAGTTTTTCACATGTTTTTATACGGTATGAATTGTTTTGTTTTGATGATACGCTTCACGACGCGTCTTTAGTTTTTCACATGTTTTTCTTCATTGGTAATCTGTGCATACCGCTCTCTGTCTTTTTTCCTTCTTTGTTCCTTGGCATCTATGACTGGAGATTGTGACTCCAATTGCTTGCCTGCATGGGAGTTTTTTATATTTTATGAATATGTTGTTCATTAATAATAAAAAATTGGTCAGATTTTTAACATAAATAGAACATAGGTAGCTACTTATGAGTTACTTTAATTACGCTAGACATTAGCATTAGAATATATATGTTGATAGAGTGTCATGTTTTTCCTAGATGCAATTTAGGAAATAGAAAAATACACATGACATTTTTCTTCGTCCTCTGTCCCCCTCTGCCTTCCTTATTTATTTCTCTGGTAGCTCACCATCGTGCATGACCAATTTAACCGGGTCTCTTTTTCTCCAGCCCATCACCGATTTAATCGTGTCTCTCTTTCTTCCATTGGCTTATAATCTCCAATATTAATTATGTGTCACTAACCAACAGTGCTTGCTTATTGCCCAACTTGTTGATTCCTCAGGCACTTCTAAAGTATATAAATTGGTAGAATTCGTTGTAAGGGGGCAATGTGGGACTATTTAATCTATAAACGAACATGAAAGGGTTAATTTGCTGTATTTCCTCGCCTGGGCCTTGGGCCGAAGGAAGCAGCTGAAGCTTATTCGCCTGGGCCTTGGGCCGGAGGATACAAATGAATAAACATTTTAGAGTCTTATAGACAAGCCCGTGCGAATGTACGGTAACGACTGACGACTAGTAAAATTGAATCACAAATGTAGTTTATGCGTGCTAAATTGACTGAGCTCTCACAGCTGCGGCTTATATATATACACAGTTTTGCTAAGTCTCAGTCGACTTAGACTTCGTTAAGTCTCAGTCGATGCTATATGCCGTTGATCTTGCATCGTGATCCGTACAATTTTTTTCTTTTAAACTTTTTCATTTTGTTCTTATATACTATATCACTTGACCGAGACTTGGTTAAATCTCAGTTGACTGAGACCTAACCACGCCTATATATATATATGTACAACATTGGTTATATGTATATGTGTTCTGTTCGATACAAGGGGATGCACTCGGCGAGCTAGAAGAGGAGGAGCAACACTGACGACTACGGTTACCTGGAGCGGCATCTGCGGAGATCGGTGGGCATGACGGTGCTGTTGCCGGGGAAGAAGAAATGTAGACGGCACGACATGCGCATCCAAAAGTGAACCTTGAGGAAGATGCCCACCTTCCAGCGCGTGCGCGCCTTGCCACGCAGGTCGAACGGCACCACGCCGGCGTTGAGCGACTCGTCCATGGACCGCATCCCGGCTGGGTCCAGCGTCCGTCCCGTCGACACCACGTTGTACTGCAGTGGCAGGGAGGTCTCCCCCGCCACCATGAGCGGTGCCGGCGTCCGCAGGAGAGCCACGTCGACTCCGTGGAATTGCAGGGCGAGGTCGACGCGGGAGAAAGTGGCATCCGTCTTGGAGTTGTTGTTGTCGGCCAGGATGGTGATAGGCAGTTGAAGGTACTGGATGGTGCCGTCCTGCTGGGCATACTGTAGCGCCCCCAGCTGCGCGTCGGAGACCACCAGGTACGGCATCTTGGACATGTTGAGGAGGTAGACGACGAACAGCACGACGCCTACCACGATCACGGCGACGGCGAGCACCGTGCACAGGATCACCATCGCCCACGACCATCTGGAGCTCTCGTGATGTGATTCCCAATCCCCCCACCAGGTCCTCCAGGTCCTCGTCTCCACCACGGCCGGCGGCCTCTTGATGGGGTCCTTGGCCTTCTCCTCGACGCCGTGGGAGGCCGGCGGCGGCTCCTTGATGGTAGTGGAATCATCACTGGTACCTCCGTCGTCGTCGTCACCATCCTGAGAGGCCGGTGGCTCCTTGAGGAAGAGGCCTTGCTGAGCTCTTACAATCTTTGCCTGCTCGACGTCCTGAGAGGCCGACGGCGGCACCTTGGTGGGGTCCTTCTCATGATCACCGGCCTGCTTCCGGGACATGTCCGTGAACTGCGTCACGTAGAGCTTGTGGCCCTTGACGCGGCCTGTCTCCGCGACGCGCTGGCGACCATGCAACATCATCATCGACAACAGGCAGGCGCGGAGGGCCTCCAACCCCATCCCCGAGCTGATGAGCTCGAGGAGCTTATCCAGCTGGGCCCTGAGGATGTCAATCATTGAGTTGGACTGCTCCACCAGCTTGTTATTGGCGCCTTGGAGGCCCACGCTGTCTGCGAGTGTAATCGCCTGCCGTAAGTTCTCTATGTAGACCCGACGGACTTGCTCGGTGATCACGGCCTCCGAAATTGGAGACGAAGGGTCAGCTGATCCGGTGCGGCGTATAGTGACCGTAAATTCACGGGAGACCAAGGGTTTTCCGTTGATACTGCACGTGTATGAATGTATTAGACAAATTAATGGAGACATATATATAGTAGATAGTATACGTATATACCTATATGTGCAACTGGCGATGATGACAGTCACCTTCCTACTCCTGTGGATGGCAGGGAGGAGGACGTCGATCATAATGTTGCGTACTTCTAAGGCGAAGAGATCGCCGAAGATGACGGTTACCGAGCCGGTGTTGGCGTCCGTGGTCTGCAGGTAGAGACCGGCGTTCAACTTCTCTATCGTGGATTCGCCTGGCTTTGGGAAGACGGTGAGCTTCAGGTCCTGGACGACGATGCTGAGGAGGCCACCCAGGATCTGCGAGAATGGCTCGCTCATACTCTCTCCGTCCTCTACGAAGTTGAACGTTCCTCCTTTGCTCTTCATTGCGATATCCCCCAGCACCTTCCATCAAATATACGTGCGGACTATATTTTATTATTTTATTATATTATTCGAAAGTATATGACTCGTTCACCAGGAAAAAAGATTGATAGTCTGGAGGATCTCACAAAAAGTAAAACATCTGACCGTCAAATCTCCGTATTTTTTGTTGTTATTCTATATATGATTACCTACATCTCCATAATTATCATTCGAACCACTTTTGTATAAACATACTAGTTTGTATGTGGGTGAATTTAATTTACTGAAACTTTGACTACTGATATCTTCTTGATATTTAGATGGGATACACAAAAATAATATTTGTAGATTTTTCTCACAACCCAACTTAGCAACAATATTATATTTCAAATCAAGGAAATATAAAAAACTGAAAAAAATAGTGTTTAAAGTGGCCTTTTCAAGGCTATATATATTGATATCTAAATCCACAAGTTATAGATAACTATGACTGCCACATACTAATGTAGTATAAACTTTTTATCAGTTTAAGAACATATCAATGGCCGGAGGAAACGGAGTTAGTAATATATATTAGTGAGATTCAAAAAGTTAAGACGATTGACGACGTTTCCGTGCAACTTTGACTAGTGATATTTTCTTGATATTTAGATGTGATACACAGAAATAATATTTGTAGATTGGTCTCACAACACGATTTACCAATAATATTATAATTCAAATTATGTAATTACAAAAAAATGGCATTTAAAGTGGCTTTTTCGAGGCTGTATATGCTCATATCGAAAGCGACACGTTCTAGATAACTATGACAGCCAACACTGCTCATTAATGGGTTTCATAATCAGGCTTGACCTGTACCGTTGTAATATTCCACATACCACTACTAGGGAAAACCCTATTGATAGACCAATAACAGTGGCGCGGGGTAAGTGGCCCGCGCTACTGTTAAGTAGTAGTAACGCGGGTCAGAACCCCACGCTACATGTACAGTGTAGTAGTACCATGTACGTCGAAGAACAATGATTTGACTCAGGAGGTCATGAAAGAAGCACATGACACTCCGCTGTCTATTCACCCCGGAAGTACCAAGATGTACCAAGACATCCGTCAAAGATTCTGGTGGCCAAATATGAAGCAAGACATTGCCCGATATGTTTCTGAATGTGACGTTTGTCGTCGCATCAAAGCAGAACACC
The DNA here is from genome assembly GCA_039707655.1 of Elymus sibiricus. Taxonomy (NCBI): domain Eukaryota; kingdom Viridiplantae; phylum Streptophyta; class Magnoliopsida; order Poales; family Poaceae; genus Elymus; species Elymus sibiricus. Next base: position 3,938,421 of record CM077665.1, read on the forward strand.
AAAAGCCTGCTGGACTTCTACAACCCCTTGAAATTCCGGAATGGAAATGGGACAAAGTTCAAATGGACTTCATTACTGGTTTTCCGAAATCACAGAAGGGTCATGATGCTATTTTTGTCGTCATCGACCGTTTCTCAAAGGTAGCTCATTTTCTACCTGTCAAGGAGACAATCACTGCTAGTCAATTAGCAGAATTATACATTTCAAGGATTGTGTCACTCCATGGTGTACCGTTGGAGATCAGTTCAGATCGTGGAAGCCTCTTCACTTCCAGATTCTGGAGCAGTTTCCAAGAAGCTATGGGAACTCACCTATCCTTTAGCACTGCATTTCACCCTCAATCTCAGGGTCAAGTTGAAAGAGTCAATCAAGTGCTTGAAGATATGCTTCGGGCTTGTGTCATCTCATTCGGTAAGAAATGGGAAGAATCTCTTCCATATGCCGAATTCTCTTACAACAATGGCTATCAAGCTAGTCTGAAAATGGCTCCATTTGAAGTTCTTTATGGACGTAAGTGTCGAACCCCTCTGAATTGGTCAGAAACTGGGGAACGTTCACTCATTGGTCCGGATATCATTCAACAAGCTGAAGAACAAGTCCGCATTGTCCGGGAACACTTGAAAGCTGCTCAGTCACGACAAAAGAGCTACTATGACCAAAAGCACAAGGAAATGGTCTATCAACCTGGTGAGCAAGCTTATCTTCGTGTCACTCCGTTGAAGGGCACTCATCGGTTCGGAATCAAGGGCAAGTTAGCTCCTCGCTATATTGGCCCGTTCCGTGTTCTAGCTCGTCGAGGTGAAGTGGCATATCAATTGGAATTGCCGCCAAGCCTTGCTCAGGTACATGATGTCTTTCATGTATCGCAACTTCGACGCTGTTTCAAGGACCCAATTCGAGCCGTCGACCATGAAGCACTTGAATTGCGTGAAGATCTGTCTTATCCAGAATATCCGATCCGCATTCTTGATCAAGCTGAACGTCGGACTCGTCAGAAGTCGATCAAGTTCCTCAAGGTTCAGTGGTCAAATCATTCTGAAGATGAAGCCACTTGGGAACGTGAGGATCGTCTTCGTGAAGAATACCCTGCTTTATTTCAGTCTTCCTCTTAATTCTCGGGACGAGAATTCTTGTTAGTAGAGGAGAGTTGTAACACCCCCATGTATTAAGCACAGTAATGACAACATCAATGCAAGAGTATTTTGCTAATTGAGCTAATGATCAAGTTAATCATCATGTCTAATTTCAAATTCCACCTCCAAAGCAATATTGAATTCCATATATGAATTTAAATGTCCAAATCAGAAAACTAAAATGTTCCAACATTGTGAAATAATGTAGAACAAATTGTGTTGAGGAAAACAACATCACCAAAAATATGTGGTGGACCCCACTATCAAAACCAGCAACAAAATGGGCCATTTAAATAATTTGGAAAGTCAAATGCACTGCAAAAATGTCCAAAATTGCTGGACCCCTTCTAAATATTGCCCTAGTAATATTGGGCTTGGTCCCACATTTTTGCAAAAAGAGAAATAGCCTGCACAAAATAAAAACAGAATTAGAAAATAGAAACAGAAACAGAAATGGAAAAAGAAAAGGAGAAGCACTTACCTGGGCCTAAGTGGCTACAGGCGCCGGCCCAGCCGGGCCTGGCCCAGCCACTCCCGCGCGTCGTCGTCCTCCTCCGCACTGGCGCCACAGCGCCGAGCCGCGGTCGAGCACCCGCCGCGCGCGCGTCCCCCGGTCCCCTGCACAGCGCCCCGCCCCTCCCGCTCGTCGTGGGGGTTAAGCCCCTGTCCCCCTGCTCCCTCTGGACGCCGAGCGCCATTCTCCCCCTCTCTCCCTTGCTCTCCTCCGCCTCCCACCCGAGAGCCATGGACGCGAGCTCCGGCTAGCCGCGTCCACCGCCACCTGCTCGTCGCCCCGACGCGTCCCCGAGCACCGCCTGGTCCTCCTCGTCCTCCCCGTGCACGACCCCGTCCTCCCCGAGCCCTGCTGCGTCCCCACGCCGTCGTCTTCTACCTCGGTCGCCCGAACGACTCCGGCGACAAATCCGGCCACCTCGCGCCTTCCCCGAGCCCACTCTCACCGGCTACACCCTCTGTGAGCACCGGTGCTTCTTTCCCCTCTCTTTCCCCTCTCGATTGCGCATCGTAGCCCCTAATTTCACCGGAGGCCCGAAGCTCCTCCGCGGGAGCTCGTCGCCGACGAGCCCCCGGTGACCTATGGGTCATGTGCTCGTGCGCATCTGCTCCAGTTCGTCGCGTAGGTGCTCTCTAGCTAGTTAGTTTTGTCGCTAGCCCACCGTAGCGTCGTCTCCGTTGAGCTCCCGCAAGCGCCGCCGCTCGAGCTCGTCGCCGGTGGCCTTCCGGTGACCATTTGGTCACGCCGCCGCCACCGTTCGACTCAGTGTGTCGCGCAGCGTCGACTGGCACTTGTAGTTGGGCTGGAATCGCCTCCGTTTGCGAACTGCCATGGCCGCCCGAAGACCTTTCCGCCGGCGACGACCTGCCGCTCATCTCCGGCCGCCTCAGCACCGCCTGATGGCCGGAATGGATCCGCGGCGTCGCCAGCTCTCGATAGCACCAAACGGCGCTCGATTTGGGGCTCTGTAGAAGAAACCCGAGCCCCTCCGGCGATTCGGGCGCTCGCCGGCGTGGTTCCGGCGAGATTCCGGTGACCGGACCGCCGTGACCGACGTGGCCTGACCGGCCCCACCCCGCAGGGTCACTGACCCTGGGCCCCCTGGTCCTCGTTGACTGGGTTGACCCAGTCAACCTGCTGACTGGGCTGGCCCCAGTCACTGACATGTGCGGCCCCAGTCAACTGTGTCTATGACACATGGGCCCCACCTGTCATATATTTAATTAGTGAATTAAATTAAATAAAAACTGTTAATTAAGTTAATTAGTCACTGACATGTAGGCCCCACCTGTAAGTTAATTAGATTAAATTTAATTAAACCTGTTTAATTAGTAACAGTCACTGACATGTGGGTCCCACTGGTCAGTTTGACCAGTCAGCCCACTGCTGACCTCATGCTGACGTCATGCTGACGCAAGCACAACACTGTTCTGGATAATGTTGAATTAATTAATTAAAATAATTCCAGAAAATATTTAAAACTTTGAAAATTCATATCTTTTTAAATATAAGTCAGATCAAAATAATTTATATATGAAAAATGATCAGAAAAATCCAAAGAATCCAATTATGCAATAATATTGGCCATCCAACACTCCTAGCTAGATGAACATATAACTTTTTGACTGTTTGTGATAAATGAATAGTAACAAATAATATTTAAATAAATTCAAATAAATTCCTAAAATAACCAGACTCTAAGATTAGCCGATAAAACACATTTGCATGCCATCTAGACATGTCATGCATGATTGATTGCTTGTGCCGTGTATTTATTATTTCCTCCCCCCCTTCTTCCGATAGACCCTGTTATCGCCGACGACCTCGCCGTGTACGACGACGTTGCCGACGACCAGTCTATCCCCGCAGAGCAACCAGGCAAGCAAAACCCCCTTGAGCATAAGATATCACCTATTCTCTCTTTCTTATGCTTGCATTAGTACAATGCCCCTGCTACTATTCTGTTAGTACATATTCCGATGCATAGCCTGATTTTGTAGTCTGATGTTGATAGCCCCCTGATGTCCTATAAACTTAGCTGTGCTACTTCTTCATCGGTGGCCCATCACCTTTGTTCGTATGCCATGCTTGATATGGGCCGTGATCACTCTGGGTGAGGATCACGGAAAAATATTTACATTCTGTAATATTGAACTGCTAAAGACGGGCTGGCCCCAAGGGTGCCCGCGAGTGTGAATCACTAAAGACGGGTCGGCTCCAAGAGTACCCGCGCGTATAATTGAGCTTACCGGATTTGGGTGTTTGATCTAAGTGGGTCGTTGACCCTATACGCACTACCACCACGTGGGATAATGGTTTATGGGGCCCTCTGCATCGTAGTATCAGTCGAAGGTTCTTCAGATGTCACAGTTCAGAACTGCGGGCTGATTGTTGGGGTTGGGCTGGTTACGTCACTGGGATGTTCAGTGTCGCGCCTGCGCCCCGGCCAGTCACGTAACGTGCAGGAGTGCAATGGGCGATGGGCCCAAGACCCCTGCGCACTTAGGATTTAGACCGGCGTGATGACCTCTCTGCTGAACTCTAAGCCGGGCTGCGGTGTATCGATATGTCGAGGCCGGGTATTGACCAGAAAATCGTATCCGGCCGTAGCTTATCGAGCGTGTTGGGTAACAGTAGTGCACCTCTGCAGAGAAGATATCTATTCGAATAGCCGTGTCCACGGTAACAGGACGCTTGGAGTTGTGCCCGGATCCTTTTTTTATAACTACAAAGATGATGATGTTGATGATATATGATAAACTGCTATTATTACTCTCGGGATTGCTTTCTCGCGGGGTAGTCGAGAAAGGATCTCAGGGAGTTACTATACAACCAATGAAAGTGCTGCTGTATTCTACTCTCTTCTGATGCTGCAAGACTGCCGCAAGATGTTCTCAAGATTGCTCCAGGATTCTTGCAAGATTGCTTCAAGATGCTAGTCTTCGATAGGCTAGGCTTTCCCCCTATGATTCTGGCATTCTGCAGTTCAGTCCACTGATACAGCTCCACTCCTTTGATACAGTGCATTTAGCATAGTTCTGATGTAAGTCTTGCGAGTACTTTGGATGAGTACTCACTGTTGCTTTGCTATTCTTTTCCCCCATTCCAAATCGATGATACATCAGACGATGGAGCCCAGGAGCCAGATGCCACCGCAGGAGCGTACTACCAGGAAGGCCCAGACGGAACCTACTACTGGATCGAGCCGGCTGATCAGGAGTAGTTAGTTGGCTCCCAGGCAGGAGGCTTGCGCCTTTTCGATCCGCTACCTATGTTGTTTGTTTTAGCCTTCTTAAGGCACCCGTGACTAACTATGTCTGTACTCAGATATTTATGTTTGTATGACCTTTGAATTCGGGCCTCCGTGCCCCTGGTTTGTAATGTGAACCATATTTATGTATGTTGTGTTAGAGTTGTGTTGTGATATCTTCCCGCGAGTTCCTGTGCTTGATCGTGTACAGCTGCGTGTATGATTAGTACACGATTGAGCCGGGGGTCATCGCAAGTTGGTATCAGAGCCGACTGCCTGTAGGAAGCCCCTTTCCAACTCCTTGGCCGTTGTTGAGTCTAGTATTCCGAAAACTTTTACTAACATGGCTGTGTGGCTTACGGGCCCACGTCGCCAACTGGGTGGTATTAGGATCTTTTATTCCTCGTCTATACTCTGGGACTCTGTTCTCTCTTCTCTTTCGGGTTAAAATTTTTCCTAACACTGACTACTAGGATCTCGTGGTCGCATCTACCCGGAGAGCTGGATTATCTGTGCCGTTTCCCTGTCATTGGTCTGATTAGTCTACTAATCACATTTTCCTTTCCATTGGTTTGTTTAACCTTTCTCTTTAAAGGTTATATAAGTATTTTCTTGTCATCTGACAATGTATAGTTTCCCCTGTTACAGATGGATCGTCTGTTTCCACCGCGCCCGACGACGCAGCTTGTGCGTCGCACCTTGGCTCGAGATACCCCTGGATTTCCAGCTGTTCTCATTGCCCTCCTGACCAGGCTGGGATACCGCTGGTACCCCGGGTACATGGTATACGAGGACTACCGTGAGTTCAACCAGGAGCAGTACCATGCTGACGTTCGTATCTACGATCGGCAGGATGACTCGGACAACGAGTTACACCTCTTTCACGGTATCGGTGTGACGGTTGAGATGGCACTTCACGATGCTGCTTACTCTGCCATTACACAGCTCCGTGGACAGCATGCTAGTCTGGACACCTCTGAGTTCCGGTACATTCCTTATGCACCGACTGGAGATGCTACTGGGCACTACACTGCTATCTGTGCTCCGTATGAGCGTCGTCGATATGACCCGCAGGTGTTGATTCAGTACACTCAGGCTCTGGATCGCACTAACCGGGCTCTCGCCGTCGAGCTGTTTGCTACTCGAGCACGTCTTTACGATGCTATGATACAGTTGATGCCAGCAGTTCATGCCAGGATACATCCGGAGTACATCCTCTATCCTCGCAGGACTCAGTTTCCACTGGGCATCGATTGGCCTGCTGTTGGAGGTCATCGTCCAGTGCGTGGACCTCTTCTGGCAGCTCGAGACCGGGTTCTGCATCAGAGTGCACACGGATCTCAGGAGCTCACTGCCTTGGAGACTCGTCGTAGGCACCTGCAGCTACCCCGTTACAGTGGTTTTCCTCCGACTTGATTTAGCCTTTGCTATCTCTCGTTGTGTAATCCCTTATCGCGTGCCTGCGTGCCGCCTAGTTTGTCTAAGTTAATTTCATGCCGGACTTATCGTCTTTTGTATCAGACTTATGGTTTGTAACAGACGTATGTATGGATCATTAAGTCGTGCTTCGACTTTCGTGTTGAATTTTATCGCACTTCCTTACTGTTTTGCATAATTACTTCATGAATGATTCTTTGTGCTGGCAATGAATAAATGAATACTGAGCTATCGCTATTATGAAATAGCAGGATGGTTAGACCCGCTGGTCGTGGTCGTGGTGCGCCTGAGCCGCCACCGCCACCACCCCCACCTGAATATCTGGCCGGACTAGTTCAGCAGATGGAAGTTCAACGTCAGTTTATGCAAGGACTGGTTGATCAACTTCAGAGGCCCCCAATGCATCAGCAGCAAGCTACAATGTCACTGCAAGACTTTGTGCGGCTCAACCCGCCAACTTTCCACAACTCAGCTCAGCCACTAGACGCTGACGATTGGCTCCGCGACATCGTTCACATTCTGGAGTCTGCCATGGTTCCCCCTGCCAACCATGTCAATTATGCGGCCTACTTTCTGAGAGGCCCTGCTGCTCAATGGTGGACCAGCCACAAGCACTCTCTGCCAGCCAATGCCATAGTCACCTGGCCAGAGTTTCAAGCTGCCTTCCGTGCCCGACACATTCCTCAAGGAATTATGGATCGGAAGAAAACTGAATTCCGCAACCTAGTTCAGGGCAACAAGACCGTCGAAGCTTATCAACGGGAGTTCCTTGATCTGTCCTGCTATGCTGAAGAAGACCTGCCAACTGATGCACGTCGTCAGGAGAAATTTCGCGAAGGACTCAACGCAGACATTCACCTGGCCATGCTAGCCCATGACTTCCGTGATTTCCCCACGCTGGTCAATAAGGCTATCCAGATTGAAACAGGACTGCAAAGGTACAAGGACCAGACCAAGCGCAAGACTGACGCGGGCTCATCTTCGGGCTCACGTCCTCAAAGGCAAAGGATCTGGATTCCCAATAGCTACCGTCCGTCTGCTCATGCCCCGAGGCCATCCTATGTGGCGCCTCGACTGCCTCCTCCGCCACCGAGGCAGAACAAGGCTCAGACTGCTCAAGCTCCTCTTCGTCCTGAAGATGGACTCTGCTTCAAGTGCCGCAAACCAGGTCACGTGGCTAAAGACTGCCGTCAGAACCAGAACCAATTGGCTCTTTCCCGAGGCCGTGGCAACAACCAGACCCGCAACTATAACACTGGGTCTGCTGCTTATGGTCGTGGACATGCCTACCACCTGGACATTGAAGAAGTTCAGGATCAACCTGCTATAGTGATGCGTACCCTTCTCGTTAACTCAATACCCGCTTCTGTCTTATTCGATACAGGAGCATCACTTTCATTTATGTCAGAAGCATTTGCATTATCGCATGATCTTGCACTCGATAGCATGAACGTACAAATGGCTATTCGTACCCCTGGAGGCCAGTGTCATACTTCTGTGATGACACACGATGGCTCCGTTGAAATTGAAGGGTTGGAGTTCTTTACTTCGCCCATAATATTAAAGTCATGCACCATAGACCTCATTCTGGGGATGGATTGGTTGGAAGCTCATGTTGCTTCGATCAATTGTGTCACCAAAGTTGTCCAACTTCTTCATCCTAGTGATGAGATAGTAAACTACACCGCCCGAATCACTCGAAACGCTGAAGCCCAGATATATGCTCTAAATGCATTGAACGCCTCACCTCTGGACGGAATTGAGAACGTTCCGGTTGTCCGTGAATTTCCGGACGTCTTTCCGGAAGAACTTCCAGGAATACCCCCTGTAAGAGCTGTAGAGTTTGTCATCGACTTGAAGCCTGGCACCACTCCTATTGCGAAGCGTCCTTATAAGATGCCTCCGCATGAACTATTCGAGCTTAAAGAAGAAATTGATAAGGCACTAAAGAAAGGTTTTATCCGCCCCAGTTCCTCTGCTTGGGGAGCACCTTCTCTCTTTGTTAAGAAGAAGGATGGAACTAACCGATTGGTCCAGGACTATCGGCCAATTAATCAAGCCACCATTCAGAACAAGTATCCACTGCCCCGGATTAATGATCTATACGATCAACTTGCTGGATCCTCTGTGTTCTCGAAACTCGATTTAAGGTTGGGTTACCATCAGATCCGAGTTCGTAAGGAGGATATCCCCAAGACCGCATTTGTTACTCGCTATGGATCATACGAGTATACCGTCATGTCATTTGGATTAACTAATGCACCGGCAACTTTCTCTCGATTGATGAATTATATCTTCATGGACTACCTCGACAAGTTCGTCGTGGTCTACATGGATGATATTCTTATATTCTCCAAGAATGAAGAAGAACATGCAGAACATCTCCGTCTTGTATTGGAAAGATTGCGAGAACACCAATTATATGCAAAGTTCTCTAAATGTGAATTTTGGTTATCTGAGGTGACTTATCTTGGTCACGTCATTTCCAAAGAAGGGATTGCCGTCAACCCCGAAAGAGTTCAGGCTATTGTTGACTGGACTCCCCCGAAGAATGTCAAGCAAGTCAGGAGTTTTCTCGGACTCGCGAGCTATTGCCGCGGATTCGTCGAGAACTTCTCAAAGATTGCAAAACCATTAACTGACCTGCTTCACAAGGGTGTTAAATTTGAATGGACAGAAAAATGTCAAGAAAGCTTTCAGATGCTTAAGGATAAATTGACCTCTGCCCCAGTATTAGCACCCCCGGATTCTCAGAAGGATTTTGAGATTTATTGTGATGCATCTCGTCAAGGATTGGGTTGTATCCTAATGCAAGAGCGTAAGGTGATTGCCTATGGCTCTCGTCAATTACGCCCTCATGAAGAAAATTATCCGGTACATGACCTCGAGCTGGCTGCAGTTATCTATGCTCTAAAGCTGTGGCGACATTACCTCCTTGGTAATCGTTGCGAAATATACACGGATCATCAAAGCTTGAAGTATCTGTTTACTCAGCCAGACCTGAACCTTCGTCAACAAAGATGGCTTGAAAGAGTAGCCGACTATGATATGAATATCTCCTACACCCCTGGCAAAGCTAATGTGATGGCTGATGCTTTGAGCCGTAAGGCTTATTGCAACCACCTCCAGGCTCATAAGGTTCACCCCCGCCTACAAGAGGAATTTCGCAAACTGAACCTGCATATTGTTCCTCAAGGTTATCTCGCTCCTCCTCCTGAAGAGTCATACAAAATGAACCTTCACGTTGTTACTCAGGGTTCTCTCAATACCCTAGTTGCTAAACCAGATCTTCTGGACATCATCAAGTGGAATCAGAAATGTGACAGTGAAGTCGAGAAGATTAAGTCTGATCTCGCAAAAGGAAAGCCCTCATCCTTCACTATTGCTGAGGATGGCACTTTGTACTTCAAGGACCGCCTAGTCGTACCATGTACGTCGAAGAACAATGATTTGACTCAGGAGGTCATGAAAGAAGCACATGACACTCCGCTGTCTATTCACCCCGGAAGTACCAAGATGTACCAAGACATCCGTCAAAGATTCTGGTGGCCAAATATGAAGCAAGACATTGCCCGATATGTTTCTGAATGTGACGTTTGTCGTCGCATCAAAGCAGAACACCAAAAGCCTGCTGGACTTCTACAACCCCTTGAAATTCCGGAATGGAAATGGGACAAAGTTCAAATGGACTTCATTACTGGTTTTCCGAAATCACAGAAGGGTCATGATGCTATTTTTGTCGTCATCGACCGTTTCTCAAAGGTAGCTCATTTTCTACCTGTCAAGGAGACAATCACTGCTAGTCAATTAGCAGAATTATACATTTCAAGGATTGTGTCACTCCATGGTGTACCGTTGGAGATCAGTTCAGATCGTGGAAGCCTCTTCACTTCCAGATTCTGGAGCAGTTTCCAAGAAGCTATGGGAACTCACCTATCCTTTAGCACTGCATTTCACCCTCAATCTCAGGGTCAAGTTGAAAGAGTCAATCAAGTGCTTGAAGATATGCTTCGGGCTTGTGTCATCTCATTCGGTAAGAAATGGGAAGAATCTCTTCCATATGCCGAATTCTCTTACAACAATGGCTATCAAGCTAGTCTGAAAATGGCTCCATTTGAAGTTCTTTATGGACGTAAGTGTCGAACCCCTCTGAATTGGTCAGAAACTGGGGAACGTTCACTCATTGGTCCGGATATCATTCAACAAGCTGAAGAACAAGTCCGCATTGTCCGGGAACACTTGAAAGCTGCTCAGTCACGACAAAAGAGCTACTATGACCAAAAGCACAAGGAAATGGTCTATCAACCTGGTGAGCAAGCTTATCTTCGTGTCACTCCGTTGAAGGGCACTCATCGGTTCGGAATCAAGGGCAAGTTAGCTCCTCGCTATATTGGCCCGTTCCGTGTTCTAGCTCGTCGAGGTGAAGTGGCATATCAATTGGAATTGCCGCCAAGCCTTGCTCAGGTACATGATGTCTTTCATGTATCGCAACTTCGACGCTGTTTCAAGGACCCAATTCGAGCCGTCGACCATGAAGCACTTGAATTGCGTGAAGATCTGTCTTATCCAGAATATCCGATCCGCATTCTTGATCAAGCTGAACGTCGGACTCGTCAGAAGTCGATCAAGTTCCTCAAGGTTCAGTGGTCAAATCATTCTGAAGATGAAGCCACTTGGGAACGTGAGGATCGTCTTCGTGAAGAATACCCTGCTTTATTTCAGTCTTCCTCTTAATTCTCGGGACGAGAATTCTTGTTAGTAGAGGAGAGTTGTAACACCCCCATGTATTAAGCACAGTAATGACAACATCAATGCAAGAGTATTTTGCTAATTGAGCTAATGATCAAGTTAATCATCATGTCTAATTTCAAATTCCACCTCCAAAGCAATATTGAATTCCATATATGAATTTAAATGTCCAAATCAGAAAACTAAAATGTTCCAACATTGTGAAATAATGTAGAACAAATTGTGTTGAGGAAAACAACATCACCAAAAATATGTGGTGGACCCCACTATCAAAACCAGCAACAAAATGGGCCATTTAAATAATTTGGAAAGTCAAATGCACTGCAAAAATGTCCAAAATTGCTGGACCCCTTCTAAATATTGCCCTAGTAATATTGGGCTTGGTCCCACATTTTTGCAAAAAGAGAAATAGCCTGCACAAAATAAAAACAGAATTAGAAAATAGAAACAGAAACAGAAATGGAAAAAGAAAAGGAGAAGCACTTACCTGGGCCTAAGTGGCTACAGGCGCCGGCCCAGCCGGGCCTGGCCCAGCCACTCCCGCGCGTCGTCGTCCTCCTCCGCACTGGCGCCACAGCGCCGAGCCGCGGTCGAGCACCCGCCGCGCGCGCGTCCCCCGGTCCCCTGCACAGCGCCCCGCCCCTCCCGCTCGTCGTGGGGGTTAAGCCCCTGTCCCCCTGCTCCCTCTGGACGCCGAGCGCCATTCTCCCCCTCTCTCCCTTGCTCTCCTCCGCCTCCCACCCGAGAGCCATGGACGCGAGCTCCGGCTAGCCGCGTCCACCGCCACCTGCTCGTCGCCCCGACGCGTCCCCGAGCACCGCCTGGTCCTCCTCGTCCTCCCCGTGCACGACCCCGTCCTCCCCGAGCCCTGCTGCGTCCCCGCGCCGTCGTCTTCTACCTCGGTCGCCCGAACGACTCCGGCGACAAATCCGGCCACCTCGCGCCTTCCCCGAGCCCACTCTCACCGGCTACACCCTCTGTGAGCACCGGCGCTTCTTTCCCCTCTCTTTCCCCTCTCGATTGCGCATCGTAGCCCCTAATTTCACCGGAGGCCCGAAGCTCCTCCGCGGGAGCTCGTCGCCGACGAGCCCCCGGTGACCTATGGGTCATGTGCTCGTGCGCATCTGCTCCAGTTCGTCGCGTAGGTGCTCTCTAGCTAGTTAGTTTTGTCGCTAGCCCACCGTAGCGTCGTCTCCGTTGAGCTCCCGCAAGCGCCGCCGCTCGAGCTCGTCGCCGGTGGCCTTCCGGTGACCATTTGGTCACGCCGCCGCCACCGTTCGACTCAGTGTGTCGCGCAGCGTCGACTGGCACTTGTAGTTGGGCTGGAATCGCCTCCGTTTGCGAACTGCCATGGCCGCCCGAAGACCTTTCCGCCGGCGACGACCTGCCGCTCATCTCCGGCCGCCTCAGCACCGCCTGATGGCCGGAATGGATCCGCGGCGTCGCCAGCTCTCGATAGCACCAAACGGCGCTCGATTTGGGGCTCTGTAGAAGAAACCCGAGCCCCTCCGGCGATTCGGGCGCTCGCCGGCGTGGTTCCGGCGAGATTCCGGTGACCGGACCGCCGTGACCGACGTGGCCTGACCGGCCCCACCCCGCAGGGTCACTGACCCTGGGCCCCCTGGTCCTCGTTGACTGGGTTGACCCAGTCAACCTGCTGACTGGGCTGGCCCCAGTCACTGACATGTGCGGCCCCAGTCAACTGTGTCTATGACACATGGGCCCCACCTGTCATATATTTAATTAGTGAATTAAATTAAATAAAAACTGTTAATTAAGTTAATTAGTCACTGACATGTAGGCCCCACCTGTAAGTTAATTAGATTAAATTTAATTAAACCTGTTTAATTAGTAACAGTCACTGACATGTGGGTCCCACTGGTCAGTTTGACCAGTCAGCCCACTGCTGACCTCATGCTGACGTCATGCTGACGCAAGCACAACACTGTTCTGGATAATGTTGAATTAATTAATTAAAATAATTCCAGAAAATATTTAAAACTTTGAAAATTCATATCTTTTTAAATATAAGTCAGATCAAAATAATTTATATATGAAAAATGATCAGAAAAATCCAAAGAATCCAATTATGCAATAATATTGGCCATCCAACACTCCTAGCTAGATGAACATATAACTTTTTGACTGTTTGTGATAAATGAATAGTAACAAATAATATTTAAATAAATTCAAATAAATTCCTAAAATAACCAGACTCTAAGATTAGCCGATAAAACACATTTGCATGCCATCTAGACATGTCATGCATGATTGATTGCTTGTGCCGTGTATTTATTGTTTCTTCCCCCCCTTCTTCCGATAGACCCTGTTATCGTCGACGACCTCGCCGTGTACGACGACGTTGCCGACGACCAGTCTATCCCCGCAGAGCAACCAGGCAAGCAAAACCCCCTTGAGCATAAGATATCACCTATTCTCTCTTTCTTATGCTTGCATTAGTACAATGCCCCTGCTACTATTCTGTTAGTACCTATTCCGATGCATAGCCTGATTTTGTAGTCTGATGTTGATACCCCCCTGATGTCCTATAAACTTAGCTGTGCTACTTCTTCATCGGTGGCCCATCACCTTTGTTCGTATGCCATGCTTGATATGGGCCGTGATCACTCTGGGTGAGGATCACGGAAAAATATTTACATTCTGTAATATTGAACTGCTAAAGACGGGCTGGCCCCAAGGGTGCCCGCGAGTGTGAATCACTAAAGACGGGTCGGCTCCAAGAGTACCCGCGCGTATAATTGAGCTTACCGGATTTGGGTGTTTGATCTAAGTGGGTCGTTGACCCTATACGCACTACCACCACGTGGGATAATGGTTTATGGGGCCCTCTGCATCGTAGTATCAGTCGAAGGTTCTTCAGATGTCACAGTTCAGAACTGCGGGCTGATTGTTGGGGTTGGGCTGGTTACGTCACTGGGATGTTCAGTGTCGCGCCTGCGCCCTGGCCAGTCACGTAACGTGCAGGAGTGCAATGGGCGATGGGCCCAAGACCCCTGCGCACTTAGGATTTAGACCGGCGTGATGACCTCTCTGCTGAACTCTAAGCCGGGCTGCGGTGTATCGATATGTCGAGGCCGGGTATTGACCAGAAAATCGTATCCGGCCGTAGCTTATCGAGCGTGTTGGGTAACAGTAGTGCACCTCTGCAGAGAAGATATCTATTCGAATAGCCGTGTCCACGGTAACAGGACGCTTGGAGTTGTGCCCGGATCCTTTTTTTATAACTACAAAGATGATGATGTTGATGATATATGATAAACTGCTATTATTACTCTCGGGATTGCTTTCTCGCGGGGTAGTCGAGAAAGGATCTCAGGGAGTTACTATACAACCAATGAAAGTGCTGCTGTATTCTACTCTCTTCTGATGCTGCAAGACTGCCGCAAGATGTTCTCAAGATTGCTCCAGGATTCTTGCAAGATTGCTTCAAGATGCTAGTCTTCGATAGGCTAGGCTTTCCCCCTATGATTCTGGCATTCTGCAGTTCAGTCCACTGATACAGCCCCACTCCTTTGATACAGTGCATTTAGCATAGTTCTGATGTAAGTCTTGCGAGTACTTTGGATGAGTACTCACTGTTGCTTTGCTATTCTTTTCCCCCATTCCAAATCGATGATACATCAGACGATGGAGCCCAGGAGCCAGATGCCACCGCAGGAGCGTACTACCAGGAAGGCCCAGACGGAACCTACTACTGGATCGAGCCGGCTGATCAGGAGTAGTTAGTTGGCTCCCAGGCAGGAGGCCTGCGCCTTTTCGATCCGCTACCTATGTTGTTTGTTTTAGCCTTCTTAAGGCACCCGTGACTAACTATGTCTGTACTCAGATATTTATGTTTGTATGACCTTTGAATTCGGGCCTCCGTGCCCCTGGTTTGTAATGTGAACCATATTTATGTATGTTGTGTTAGAGTTGTGTTGTGATATCTCCCCGCGAGTTCCTGTGCTTGATCGTGTACAGCTGCGTGTATGATTAGTACACGATTGAGCCGGGGGTCATCGCAGTTTGGCTCCTCCCCTACGAACTGGGGGAGAGGACGACCAGAGCCCGACATAGCTTGGCCAAGGCAAGAATTGGATGCTGCTGTGGCCGAAGAATTTTCTTTGTGTGGATGCGGTCGGGAGCACACCAACGGCAAGACCGATGCAATGTATGACCACCACCCCATCTACGCAATTACCACCGTCTGTCGTGCTGGGTGAGAGCAGACGACGCGAGGAAGGGGGTCCAACCGTTCCGGTAGCTGATCACGTCGCCCCCCTAGAAGAAGATATGGATGATGACATGGAGGAGGATGACCTTCTCCGGTACATCAATACCGACTATGACGACGGAGGAATGATGAGTCTGCCATATGACTCAGCCTATGAGCGTGAAGATGAGATGCATGATGTACCGGAGCGGAACGTCCTCTGGTTGAGTGCAAGAAGTCTTTGTT
Source organism: Elymus sibiricus (assembly GCA_039707655.1). Taxonomy (NCBI): domain Eukaryota; kingdom Viridiplantae; phylum Streptophyta; class Magnoliopsida; order Poales; family Poaceae; genus Elymus; species Elymus sibiricus. The sequence goes on from CM077665.1 coordinate 3,953,963, forward strand.
CATGAAAGCCTCGCAGGACACGCCTCCAGATGCCGCCTCAACTCAGGGTCAACTAGCCGAGGGTCGTGCAGTGCTGAGCCCGACAACACTAGGGGCGGTGGTCAGGCAGGGTCTGCTTAGACTCACTACATGAACCCAAGAAGAAGTAGAGGAAGAGACAGCCGAAGAAAGGCTCTGCTGCCGCCAAAGCTGCCAAAGCTGCTTCTAGCAGCCAGCCGCCTCCGGCGACCCGGGTTGCGGATAGTGTAACAATCAGAAATGCGCCGTCACTCCATGTCGCGGGCAACCCGAAGCTACCGCCGGAAGCGCTCGCAGCCATATCAGGGGATCTCAGGAGACTGCATGACCATGTGCTGTCGATAGAGAAGAGCCTTCTCGTCTCGGAGGATCCAGGATACCCGCTTTACGTGGTTCATTTGCAGATGGGCAAGTGCTATGTACAGACATGCCCCGCGGATCTATTCTTCCTGCGGTATGATTACATCTTCGACATGTTTCTCATGAGGCGGCTCGATTTTACGTTCGTCCGCCATTTTGCACTACATATGAACTACATCATCAGGAGAGAGCAAATCTCGCAAAATCGCGGTGGCAGACCCCTACTACATGCATGAGGGCTTCTTGGGAATCTGCGACATGGAACGTGATGTTGCGAGGTAGTACATCGAAGACTTCATGATAATTAATAACGACAAGGAAATGGTGCTCCTGCCTTATCATCCCATGTAAGTCATTCCCGGATAGCCGCTATAACACATCCTTTCGTATATTTCAATCATTCCTTCGCACATATGGAGGCTAATTTGAGGTGTATTTATTTTGCGCAGCAAGGGGCGCGCCGTCCTTATCGTTCTTTTCCCGCGAGTCTCCCACACTCTGTATTTGGGGGCACCGACTTTCGGCCATAAAACTGACTTCTGCTTTGTCCAGCAACCGGCAGCAAGTATGAATGATGGATTCTACATCATCCATCACATGATGGAGTTCAGAAGGGATCGCCAAGAACTACGCATGACATCTACATCTGATGCCCATATCCGCAAATGGCTCGAAGCCTTAGGAGCCGCACTGGATCATAAACTCAGAAATGACTTCTATCACATCCAGCAGGACATTGCGACGATTATCATGAAAGACGTCGTAGAAGAGAATGGGATGTTCCACAGCGGCCCTGTATCGCGGGCTGACGTCCGAACTCGCATAGGCCTACAGCGTATGGACATGACGCCTTTCACCAAGCTAGGGTGTATCCTCCTGGATATGGATGGATGGGAATTCTAGTGATTGACGATGACGATTATGATGTGTCCGTTGAATTTGTACTTTCTGCAATCAACGAAACTTTGAATTTCTGTACGACTAAACTTTATGATGTAAACAGTCCTCCTCAACTTGTGTAGCGCTCTAGTTAATTAGTTTCGGTACGATGAACTTCGTTAGTTATGTTTACTATATGTTGCTTCTATTTGCTAACTCTTTCTCTTCGTGTTGCTCAAGTATATTATGTTGCATATTATTGTTGAATTCGCTTGATGACGATGCATCTTTGATAGGGATGATATAGATCATCGATAGCGAAGAAGTGCTATGCCATGTACATAGGGAGGGTTCCAGGAGTGTACGATGAGTGACCAGAGTGTTAGGCCCAAGTCGACCGCTTCCCGGGCAGCAGCCACAGAGGGTTTCAAAGTAGAGGCCAAGCGGAAGCTAGTTACTTGAGGTTCACGCTTGCGCGAGAGAGGAGTCAGAACCGGCTCAAGAACTACTACATAATCCCGCTCTTGCTCATAGTGATCGTTCTTCTCTTGTATGTGATCATATCATAGTTTAGATAGATGATGAACATGTGTATGTTTGAGCACTATGATGATTACGATGATGAACATGTGTTATGTTGGAACATGTGTTTGTGTTTGTTAATGTGGATCATTATGATGATGATGTGACTATGTTGGAGCACTATGATGATTATTGCCTCATATAGTGTATGTGTACTGTATAAAACCTGTATAAATCTATATGTGTATGTGTACTGTATAAAACCTGTATAAACACCGTGTATGTGTAGCCAGAAGAAAAAAAAGAGAAAAAGTAATAGTAGCGCTGGGTAATGGAGTGGCAGTAGCGCGGGGTCCAGCGCTGTTGCTACATAAAATTAGTAGTAGCGCTGGATCTGAGCCCGCGCTACAGGTAACTATCAGTAGCGCGGGGTTAACCAGCGCTACTACCGGAAGTAGCAGCAGCGTGGGGTAGGACCCAGCGCTACTGATAAAAGTTAGCTGTAGCGCCGTAGCAGCAGCGCGGGCACCAACGCTACTGCTAGGCCATTACCCCGCACTACTACTAGGGTTTTTCCTAGTAGTGTACTAATGAACACGTACAAATGATCGGTCTTATCGCGATCTAAACATTCAATTTCGTGTAAGAATATATCAATAGCTAGAGGAAATCGAGGGAGTAATATATACTAATGCGATTCTAAAAGAAATTGAGCCTTTTTTATTGATAGGATTCAAAAAACCGCAGGATTGCAATGTTATACTCACTCAAATAGTACATTATTGTGTTGGCACCAAAGGTTTAAATAGCACGCTATAACGGCGCTATAGTGCCGCTATGGCGTTTGGAGGGTCATCACGCTAAAGCTACACATGTTTTGCGCTAAATGGATTTTGTCGCTAATAGCCTGCTATAGCGTGATTGAGCGCTAAATTTGGGCCTCAATTTTTGCTTTGTTATGGCTGGATGTTTTCTGCTATGTCTTTGTTATGGCTGGATGCTTTGCTGCTATGCTTGGCTGGATGCCAAGCTTTGCATTGTTATGGCTGGATTCCAAGTATATGTGATATATGTATGCAAGTCAATTGTCAAGTATATATGTATATGTGATATTAATGCCTGATAGTATGCTTATTTTTTCATTTTTTCATGATTTAAGCAAAAACACTAAATGGGGCTTAGCTTCGCTATAGCTTTTCATAGCTTCGGCTGAGCCACCGCTAAATGGCATATCTCTCTATTTAAAACTTTGGTTTGCACAAAAGTTTGTTTATTTGCACCATATGAAAAAACATAGACTTTGTTCCAAAAGTTTGAGTGGATTCGAAAATTTCCTATGAAATGTAGTATAAAGAAATCCTGAGGAAAAATTCCTATAGGATTCAATCATACAAATCAAAAAACTTACATATGAGAAATTTTTATGGATTCCAATCCTCCCAAATTTCTATGAAAATCCTTTAAATCAAAGAGGCCCTTAGAGACGATTGAAGACGTTTCCGGTGCAATTGCGCCAGACACAGTCCTCGTTAATTAATTACTAACAAAATCAATCAATCAATGGAGGGAAGGAGGGAGGGATCATGCTCATGTACCTTGTGGTTGGAGTTTGCACCAAAACCAAACGTGTAGACGGCCACATCGCTGACATCAACAATCGTAGCATCGCCTTCGTTCTGCTCCCCATCGGACAAGAGAAAGATGCTGGCGACACGGCCGCGGGCAATGCGGCGGTCATTGAGGATTTTGAGGCCAGTCTCAAGGCCGGCTTGTATGTTGGTATAGCCGGTGGTTTCCAGGGCGTCGACGAGATCCTTTAGGTGTGCCTGGGAAGTCTGGGTCACGGAACGCAGCGAGCACAGCCTCTTGGCGTTGCTGGAGAATGTGACAATGGAGAGGCGGTCGATGGGGCTCAGCTTCTCGGTGACGAACTGCATGGCGGTCTTCATCTTGTCGAGCCTATTCTGATAATCCATGCTATAGCTGACGTCCAGGACAGCCACCAGGTCCAGCCCGAAGCGTTCGCCAGTGGAAGATGCACCGATGAGCTCCAGCAGCACCTGCAGCCTGTTCTCCTGCAATGGCGCCGTGTTGGTTGCTGTGTTCGGCACCAGCCACACGTTTTGGGCCGTGTCCTGCTGAAGGGTCCCTGCATCTGGCAGACGATCGATTGACAGGTTTTGTCAGCGAATGAAATGTTGCTTTTATGCTTCCAGTAAAAAACTGAATGAAATAAAATCACCTGTTGTATAACATGCATAAGGAACGTTCTGGTCTTCATTATCAAAATCGAAGGACATTGTGAGCGAGAGATAGCGCGCTAGCCCCTACTTGCTAGCTAGCTGCTGCGTACTAGCTAATTTAATAATGCCAATATCATGTTAATATAGGAGAGGATTGAGTGGCATCAAAGGAACGGAGGTTTCGGAGGGTAGTAAGAGTTTGGTATCTTCTTTGCTCTCCATCACAGCTTCCTTTTCAGAGTTTGCATGCACGGTTAAAGAAAGGACGAGTCTTATCGAAGCATGTGCTGGTTGTGTCAGAGAATTCTCATCGATTTTTCAGTGGCACTGCCAAAATAATTACATACTAAAACGATACCCCATAACTATGTACTTTACTCTGTTCGCAGAGATTACAAGCAACATATATTGCCCAAATTCACACTGATAATTTGTTTTCAGATAATGGAATAGAAGAACCCTCCCGGTCTCTGCATCCAAAGATGCACACAGCCCGATCTATCTATTATATACTAAATATACATGACGGGTTAATCAGAAAGACATTGCTAGAAGATCCCACCAAAAAGACAAAATATCTCACCGTTCATTTGTTATGTTCTTATTTCTAGACAAATTATAAGCGTTGGATCTTCATACTCTAATCACCGGCTCCCTACCTCCTTTGCCAGACACATAAAGGGAGATAGCCTTGAGCTATGATTGTGAGACCTGTTTCAACAAGATGCCTTTGCTTCCTTTCGGCAATGGCATTCTGTTGAGAAGTGTGGGGACATGACACACAATGATTGATACCAATTTTCTGGAAGAACTAATGGAGTGTGTGATATTCACCTCCCCATTCCATCTGCATGGTAAGGATTTTGGCATTAAGATGCCTTGCTTAACTTCTGACTTTCTTCTAAGAAGGTAAACCCAACAAAATATACGAAAATCATCCACAAAGATTACATCATATTTGCAATCCCCTACAGACGGAAGAGCTTGCCCGCACACATCAAAATGTACCAGCTCAAGGGGTGACGACGGCACATGACTAGATTTTTTGTTGTTTTTGAAACAAGGCAAAAGGTTTGCTTTTTCATTAATTAAGCAAGGAGAAGAGTATATTTACAAGGCCGCTGCCCAAGAAACAAATGGGGCTACTCTCCCGGAAGGATTGCCCCTAAACGTATCGCCCCAGTGGTACCCCAGAAGCTAGCGTCTCTCTTGATATTATTAATTACAATCCTCGGCAAAGTCTCATGACCAGGGAAAACCCTTGCATTCGCTCGTTCCAAATCTCCCAAGAAACAAGCATGAGGATTGAAGCTATGGCTTTGTTCGGTCGTCCATTCGAGTTGACTATCTCGGTCCACCAAGAGTGCACGGAGCCGAAGTGTTGCCAATTGCCGGGTTCGAGGTCCTCTCTTCCAAGCCAATTTTTGATCATGCACCAAATTCTTTTTGTGTACCGGTATTGGAACAAAATGTGAGCTACCGTCTCTGGATCCCGCTTGCAAAGTTGGCATATGCCACCATTGGGCACCCTCTCTTTTCCAACCTGTCATTAGTCCAAACTATGCTCGGAATGATGAGCCAAGCAAAATAATTACACTTTGGAGGCGCCCAAGCTTTCCATACAATCGGCTTGATCATGGACGATGTCAATCGCAGGAATTGGACGTTCTAAGCCGAGTTGGTGGAGTAGCAAGCATCTGGGGTAAGCTTCCAACTTATAGTGTCATGGATGTCATCGTTGAGCTGAATGTTCCTGGTGCGAGCCCAAAAGTTAAAGAAGTCCTCAATGTGTTCCATGGATAAACCATCAGCCATGTCAATCTGCTCCTCCCAATTATGAAAATGAAGCTTATGTGACATTACTTGTTGGCAGGCATCACATATTTCTGACTCTTTATTTTTGGAGACACCTAACTTATTCAAACGAAGGATTGAGTCAACAGTGGTATTAAGTTCACAACCGAATCTCCTATGACATAGTTCCTTGGACACCTGGCATGTAGGTTTGTTGTCTCTTTGACCGTGTCCATTGCCATGGCTGCCGCGGTCAATGTTGGCACTTCCACACCATCTACCATGGTAGTTTGGAGGTCCTCACCCACCACCACCACTGCCGGTGCCACAACTGCTATTGGTATTGTAGATATGTTTGTTGGAGTACGGAGCCTGGGAGGTGTTATTTTCGGGAGGTGCCATAGCTCTGCATGTCGGCTATTTCCGTCTCCATCTGGGATTCATGACTGAGTAGATTAGCATATAGTTCATCTAACGTCATTGGTGTTGGACGTACATTGATTGCGATGGCCATATTGCCATATTTTAGCCCAAGCCCTACCATGATGTATGCCACCATCTCTTCGTCTCGAAGAGGTTGGCCGATAGAAGATAGGATGCCCACCCCCAGCGACTTCATCCTCTGGTAGTACATTGCTATCGACAGCTCCTTCTTCAGGGTGATGAGTTGTCCCCTAACTTGTTTTGGGCACGCATGGCTCTACGAGGCAAACATGATCTAAAGTGCATGCCATACCTCAACACAGGTTCGTAGTCACATCACTTGACCGAGGATTTCTTCTAACATGTTAGCTAGGAGACTGTTGACCACCGAGTTGCTTTGAACGAACCACCGAACCGGGCAGCGCCGGTGCCTTGGGTCACCATCCTGGGCAGAGTAGTGAGGGTGCTGTCGAGGGATTTTCGTTGGGTCCTAACAGCGGTACTGGAGCTCGTATGTAGATTTGTAGTCGTGGCAATGTCACCTCAGGTCACCAGGAGATCTAGAACACGAATTGAGAGGGGACAAAGTTTACCCAGGTTCGGCCCGCCTAGTCGCGGGTAATAGCCCTACTCCTGCCTTGCTTTTATTATATATAGTGGAAATGTACAAAATTGGTTACAATGAGGTACTCGGCAAGTTGGAAGAACTCGGTGAGATCTAAGTATCGATCTTGGCATCGTGCGCCAAAATCGCTAAGGGTTTTGAAGCTCCAGATTTTGTCCTCCTTGCCACGGGGTCCCTGTTACCTTTATATAGCTCAGGTATGGAGGTCTCCATGTCAGTGCACTCGTCGGACAGGTACAGGTGTCGGGACCAAATTCTTATAGAACCTGTTGGTTGCTTCCCATGTATCCCGCAAGGATTCCTTATCTAATAATTGATAAAGGGCACCCCCTAGTCGGAGGCGCTTTGGCTGGGCTCCCACGCCCGTACTCCTAGCCTCGCAAGGGGTCCTTTGTATGGCTTACACTGTGGTGGGCCGTAGTCATTTGACTTATTGTCGACAAGCCCTGCATCAGTATTTGTAATTAAACTCAGGCCACGAACAAGGTCAGAGAAGTCTGCTCGCTGCTTCTTTGTTGTTCCTCCTTAGTCGGAGAGCTTCACTAGATCTTCGTGACATCATGATCCTTCTGAGGTCCCACACTGTAGGTGGTCTTGGTCCATGAATGAGGTTGAAAGGACGTGGATGTTGCCTAGAGGGGAGAGTGAATAGGCGCTTTAAAATAATTACGGTTTAGGCTTGAACAAATGCAGAATAAAACTAGCGTTTAATTTGTCAAGCACAAAACCTAAATCAATTAGGCTCACCTATGTGCACCAACAACTTATGCTAAGCAAGATAAACAACTAAGTGATAGCAAGATATATAACATGAAACACTATGGCTATCACAAAGTAAGTGCATAAGTAAAGGGCTCGGATAAGAGATAACCGAGGCACGCGGAGACGGCGATTTATCCCGAAGTTCACATCCTTGCGGATGTTAATCTCCGTTTGGAGCGGTGTGGAGGCACAATGCTCCCCAAAATGCCACTAGGGCCACCGTAATCTCCTCACGTCCTCGCACAATGCAAGATGCCATGATTCCACTAAGGGACCCTTGAGGGCGGTCACCGAACCCGTACAAATGGCAACCCTTGGGGGGCGGTCACCGAACCCGTACAATTGGCAACCCTTGGGGGCGGTCACCGAACATGTACAAATTGCTCGGGGCAATCTCCACAACCTAATTGGAGACCCCGATGCTTGCGCGGAGCTTTACACCACAACGATTGAGCTTCGAGACACCACCAACCGTCTAGGGTGCCCATACACCCAAGAGTAATAAGCTTCTTAACTTTTTCACTTCCACGTATCACCATGGAGAACTCAAACCGATGCAACTAATGCAATGGCACGAACACACGAAGTGGTCATGTCCCTCACTCCCAAATCCCACCACAACAACAAAAGCTATGGACGAATATGAGAGGAAAAACAAGGAGAACACAAAGAACTCCAAGATCTAGATCCAAGGGGTTCCCCTCACAAAGAGGAGAAAGTGATTGGCGGAAATGTGGATCTAGACCACCTCTCTCTTTTTCCTCAAGAAGGAGCAAGAATTATTCGAGGGATTGAGAGAAAGCAAGCTCAAAGAGGGTCAATAATGGGGGGGGGGGAACACGAGCTCAAAGGATAAGAACCATTGGGAAAGAAGACCCCCTTTTATAGGTGGGAAAAAATCCAACTGTTATGCTTCAGTCCGCAGTAAAGCGGTACTATCGCTCCTTGGAGCGGTACTATCGCTCCTTGGAGCGGTACTACCGCTTAAGGCGGCCAATCCAGGAGTAGCAGAGTGAGCACGTGAAGTGCTGGAGCGGTAGTGCCGCCAGAGCGGTACTACCTGATGTCTACTATAAAACTTTATTCTTGTAGACTCGTGTTGGGCCTCCAAGTGCAGAGTTTTGTAGGACAGTAACAATTTTCCTCAAGTGGATGACCTAAGGTTTATCAATCGGTGGGAGGTGTAGGATGAAGATGGTCTCTCTCAAGCAACCCTGCAATCAAATACAAGAAATCTCTTGTCTCCCCAACACACCCAATACAATGGTAAATTGTATAGGTGCACTAGTTCAGCGAAGAGACGGTGATACAAGTGCAATATGGATGGTAGATATAGGTTTTGTAATCTAAAAATATAAAAACAGCAAGGTAGCAAGTGGCAAATGGCGAGCAAAACGTTGTATAAATGCTTGAAAATAAGGCCTAGGGTTCATACTTTCACTAGTGAAATCTCTCAACAATGCTAACATAATAGGATCATATGATCATCCCTCAACGTGCAACAAAGAATCACTCCAAAGTTCCTATCTAGCGGAGAACATAAGATTAAATTGTTGTACGTAGTAGAACCACCTCAAAGTTACCCTTTCCGATCAATCTATTGGGCTATTCCTATAGGTGTTACAAACAGCCCTAGAGTTCGTACAAAAATAACACCTATGATACATATCAATCAACCCTAATGTCACCTAGATACTCCAATGTCACCACAAGTATCCGTGGGTTAATTATTCGACATGCATCAAACAATTTCAGATTCATCATATTCAATCCAACACAAAGAACTTCAAAGAGTACCCCAAGATTTTGATCGGAGGAGGTAGGACAAGAACGTGCAATCAACCCCTATGCATAGATCCCCAAGGTCACCGGAATCCGTAAGTTGATGCCATAACATATATCAAGTGGATCAATAGAATACCCCATTTTCACTACGGGAATCCGCATGCAAGACATACATCAAGTGTTCTCAAATCCAAAATATTCAATCCGACACAACGAAATCTCAAAGGGAAAGATTCAATTCATCACAACAAGATAACAAGGGAAAGACACCATATGATCCGACTATATTAACAAAGCCCATGATACATGAAGATCGTGACATCTCAAGAACACGAGAGAGAGAGATTAAACACATAGCTACTGGTACATACCCTCAGCCCCGAGGGTGAACTACTCCCTCCTCGTCATGGCCTCCACCGGGATGATGAAGATAGCCACCGGTGATGAATTCCCACCTCCGGCAGGGTACTGGAAAGGCTCCACATGGGTATTTCTTCGATACAGAGAGTTGCGGCGGCAGAGAGGAAGTTCTAGGTTAACTTCTGGAGGTTTTGGTATTTATAGGATTTTTCAGCGTTGGAATCACGTCAAACGGAGCCACGTGTGGGCCACAATCCAACAGTGCGCCGCCGGGGGCTGGGCCACGCCCAGATGGCTTGTGACTCCCTGGCAGACCTCCTCTGGTGGTTCTTCGCTCCATAATTCATTATATGTTCCAAAAAAAATTATAAAAAAGTTTCGGGCGATTCCGAGAACTTTCATTTTCTGCACAAAAACAATACAACAGTAATTCTGCTGAAAACAACGTCAGTCTGGTTTAGTTCCAGATAAATCTTATAAAGTGTATCAAAACCATACAAAAGTATTCTAAACATAGATGAATATGGCATGAATAATTCATAAATTATCGATACGTTGGAAACATATCAGCATCCCCAAGCTTAATTCCTACTCATCCTCGAGTAGGTAAATGATAAAAGAAATAATTTATGAAGTGTGAATGCTAGCATAATGTATAAGTATGATTAATGATAATGCCAATCACTTCTTCTAGCATCATAAACAGCAACTATTTCTCATAAAATTCATCATGATAAAGTAGCAGTCAATTCACATGTCATGGTTCAAACAATGCATTCTGCAGAAACTTTAACAATCTATGTTCTTAGTCATCAAGCAATTTCAATGCATCATCAAGTCTAAGTAAGAGCTCCACATACTCAATTATCATATAGTCTTCTATGATTGCTAATACTCAAAGCATATTTTTAGAACAAACAGCATCCATCGAACACAGAGAAAGATAGGGGCTTAATGTTTTGCCGCCCCCAACACACGTATCCTAAAGATAATGGTCAACAATAATGAATCATGATCAAATATATTTGACTGGATATATTTGTTTGGATCTTTCCCTACCACATGGTGCTTTCCAACTAATATATTAAGGTTGGAATAAGAAGTTGACTCAACATGAAAAGTAAATAACATGAAAGTAAATGGATTGTCCCTTCACAGAGGGAAGCATGGATTTGCAGAGGTGCCAGAGCTCATTGTTTAAAACAGAGATGAATATGTAATTTTGAGTGGTATACTTTTCTTGTCAACGTCACAACAGAGTTTTCAATATCCTCCATGCTAATCACATTATTGGCAGTTCCCAAATGGAATTGAAATTTTACCCCCCCTCCACCATTCAAACACATTCCATGGCTAGCCGAATCCACGGGTACCATCCAAACAATCAACCTTCTAGGGGGAGTTCTTGTTTATTTATTTTTGTATTATGCAGGACTGGGCATCCTTTTTACCAGCCTCTCTCGTGCAATGACAAGTGAATGAACACTTATCTTGAGAATAACCCGCTTAGCATGGAAGATAATGACCGCCCCATCGCTCCATGAGCGGTACGAGCACACCAAACGGATGTTTATTTGAATCTTTAGAGGTGGCACGTGCAAATTTACTTGGAATGGCAGTGAAATACCATATATAGGTGGGTATGGTGGACTCCCATGGAAGAAACTTGGTTCAAAGATTTGGATGCACAAGTAGTATCTCTACTTAGTACGAAGTTTTGGCTAGCAAAAGGTTCTAAACAAGCACCACATGTTGGAGGATCCATAACAATATAATTTCTATGCAAATATACCCAATCATAACCATTACGTTGTCTTCCTTGTCCAACATCAACTGTTTGATCAAGGTTTAAAATAATTAAAGAGTATTTACAATCATAAAAGATGTCCAAGATAATATATTTGTATGTGAAAGTTCTATTTCTTATACTAATCATTCATGAATTGCTTGTATGACCAATATTGTGATTGTCAAACTTCAATAGGTTTTACGTTCTAAACCAAATGTGAAACTACTACTAAGCATAAAGCACGTTGATAATTTCAGATTTATGATATTTCATTCATTCATGATTTACTCTTAGGATATAAGTGAAGCACAAGAGTAAACATCAAACTACTCTCAAACTATATAAGTGAAGATCAATGAGTAGTCAAACAATTAAGTAGCTATGTGAGGACTCTCTCTCTCTGTCATTAAATATTTTTAGATCCGAGTATTTTATTCAAACAGCAAACAAAACAAAAATGGAACGCCAAGAATAGCACATATCATGTGAACGAATAAAAATGTAGGCTCAACATAGGCTAACCGATAATTGTTGACGAAGAGAGGTGGGATGCGTAGCATCCCCAAGCTTAGATGCTTGAGAATTCTTGGAATATTTTCTTGGGGTGCCTTGGGCATCCCCAAGTTGAGCTTTTGTATCTCGTTCAATCCTAGGTCTCTCGTCCCAGTTTCACCTAAGTCTCAAAAGCTTCATCCACACAAAACTTGAAAAGAACTCGTGAGATAGGTTAGTGCACATAAGAATAAATCAACACTTTATGTACTGCCAAGACAAGTTGCACAATAATTTTCAAACATTATCTACTGTATACTGTCATTTTCACAATTTATATCTACCAATATAAGTCATGAAAACTATACGAGAAGTACATAACAAAACTATGCCAGCTATCTGTCTAAACAGGACAGTCTGTAGCAATTTATTAAAACAGTGTACTTTTGTATCTCCAAAAATTATGAAAATTTAGGAAATAATAATAATTTGTATGACCATGCTGTGTAAAAATTTCAGAAATTTTCCACGTTCCAGTAAAATATCAAAATTCAAACACTACAGCGAAAGTTTCTGTTTTTACACAGCACACATCAAACATGCAATTCAAGCATCCTAAAAGGCAATTCTTGGAACTTTTTATTGAAAAACAAAATTATAAATAACAACAAGAAAATACTAATGAAATAAAATGACGCTCCAGGCAAAACACATATTATGTGACGAATAAAAATATAGCTCCAAGTAAGATATACCGATAGTGTTGAAGACGAAAGAGGGGATGCCCAGCTTAGATGCTTGAGTCTTCCTTGAATATTACCTTGGGGATGCCTTGGGCATCCCCAAGCTTACGGTCTTGCCACTCCTTATTCTCCTCATATCGGTATCTCACCCAAAACTTGAAAACTTCAATCACACAAAACTTAACGGAACTTCGTGAGATGGGTTAGTATAATAAAGATAGATCATTCACTTAGGTACATTCAAGACAAGATTCATAATTGTTCTCATATGATACCTAATGTATTAAATCATTTACAAAACTTATATCACTCAATATAAGCTATGAAAACACTAAAACAAGTAAACTATGCATGCAAAACAGAATCTGTCAAAAACAGAACAGTCTGTGAAGATCTGAATGAACACCATACTTCCCTGACTCTAAAAATTCTGAAAAATGAGGACAACGCAGAGAATTTGCATAGAAAAACTGTGTAAAAATTTCAGAATTTGTTGACTCTCCAGTAAAATCAAAGAAATTATGCACTGGATGCAAACGTTTCTGTTTTTGCACAGAATAAAACTAACAAGTATCCACACTATCCCAAAGGCTTTACTTGGCACCTTATTGAATAAAAGACACAAAACATGATTACTACAGTAGATTAATCATGTGAACACTCAAAAACAGAAAGTAAAATTGTTGGGTTGTCTCCCAACAAGTGTTTTTCTCTAATGCCTTTTAGCTAGGCATGATGATTTCAATGATGCTCACGTAAAAGTAAAGAATTGAAACACAATGGGAGCATCATGAAGCATATGACAAGCACATTTAAGTCCAACCCTCTTCCTATGAATAGGGATTTTGTGAGCAAACAATTTGTGGGAGCAAGAATCAACTAGCATAGGAAGGCAAAACAAGCATAACTTCAAGATTTTCAACACATAGAGAGGAAACTTGATATTATTGCAATTCCTACAAGCATAAGTTCCTCCCTCATAATAATTTTCAGTAGCATCTTGAAGGAATTCCATAATATAACTATCACATAAAGCATTATCTTCATGATTCACAAGCATAGCAAATTTATTACTCTCCACATAAGCAAATTCCTTCTCATTCATATTAGTGGGAGCAAACTCAACAAAATAACTATCATGAGATACTTGATTGCCATAACCAATTTGAACATTAAAATCATGATGACAAGTTTCATGGTTATCATTACTCATTATAGCATACATGTCTTCTATTGGGGAATGCGGCAGAAAACAAAAAAAATCGGTACAGCGAGCACGCCCAAGATCACTATGAAGATGCATACAAGGTTTGATCATATCGTTACCGACTCATAGTGTAGAGGAAGAAGATTCGATGTTGATCGGTGGGGCAGATCCCCACAGCTAGGATTTACAACCTCCCAACCGCAAGGATGTTCTCCCTCGCCGGACAGCCCTCCGGGAGGCGGTCGGACAGTCCCTCGGACGATGTCACGGACAGCCCTCCGTGAACACCCTCGAAACTCGAATGGTAACTCGGACAACGCTTTGGGAGGACCCTCGAACAGCCCCTCGGGCAAAAGATCGAAACTACGACCTTTCTACAGGGTTGCACACATACGGTGTTAGCTATCCGGCAGGGCTTCGCCGTCCAGAACTAGTTCCTGCCGGAACCCAGACCGCCTTTCGGCTCTACGAAACTATTTCGCTGGGAGGGAGAGAGAAGGCCAGATCATGGATGGCATTTGTATGTTGAGAAAGAGTGAGTGTGGAGAGTGCATCTCCACCTCTATTTATAGGAAAACTCAAGGGGAAGGGTGGCACTTGAAATACCCAAAGAACCCATCACATGGAGTTTTCTAAAGGGCATAAAGGGAAAGCAAGTGTGGCAAGTGAGGCTCCAAGGTGGAGCCCACCCTTGGCCGGCCAAGCTCTCCTAGGGCACCCCATGTGGTGCCCTAATCCTTCCATGTCATCCTCTTGAGATATTTTATGGAAGATCAACTTCCAACCATAACCATAAATGCATTTTCACTATTCACGAAACCAATTTTTCGTGACTGATAAATCCGAAAATATTTCTATGGGTCCTAGAATAATTCCAGTACCGACTAAATCAATTCTGGACACGCTCCGAAACATTTTCATATTAGTGATTTCCATCTGTGAAAAGCAACCAAACCTGTTCCGGCAGTCCAGAACATTTCTGGTTTTTGTCTCCGAAAAATCCCAGAAGTTACCAGAACAATTCTGGTACCCTCTAATAATTTCCAGGCGTATGCCAAAACCAATTTGACTTAATGGTATACTCTGAAACAACTTTTTGGTTTTACCGAAACTCTTCCGGTGTTCTCTCTCCGGAACTCTTCCGTTGTCGCCAAAACTTTTCCGGTGATTTTCTCTCAGAGTCCCTATCTAGTATTCATCAGATAGATGACCCTTAAGCGTGTGACCCTATAGGTTCGGTGAAGCATAGACATGACCGGAACACGTTCCGATCAATGATCAACATCGGAGCCGTGGACACCCATATTGACCCCTATACCCACACGAATAAATATTCGAGTGAACCTCCAGTTGCCGTGTGCTATTCCTGTTGCTTCGTGATATGTTACAAACACCCGAGGTGAGATTTATCGGCATCCACATGAATCAACACTTGTCCACTATGCCAGTTACCTTGTTACTAGTGTTGTTCTCTTTTCCCGTTCCCGTGTATCGGCATCCCCGTGATCGAATCACATTGTATCTGGCCAGACGATGATGGATACCGTAACACCGAGAGGGCCCAGAGAATATCTCTCCATCGTCGGAGGAGCAAATCCCAATCTTGAGCTACCAAGTTACTTGTCATACCTTTCCGGTAACCCGTAAGCCGCCGTAATAGCCTCCTTTGTATAGATGACGTTTAACAAACCCCAAAGTTCCCGAAGCAAGTACGAAGGAACTCGATACTCTCATGGTCTAAGGAATTATGCAAACGTTAACTTCCTCTGTGTTATTAACCATTAACTTGTGACGAATGCATCTCATAGCATAACATCAAATCGGGTCGATTCAACACAAATGTTCTTCTAACATTGTGCCCTCAAAATTGCCGGCATAGCCATGCCCATGACCAGGAAAACAGGATCATCATGCAATACTTGAGCTAGTCTTAGAGGCATGACTAGGAATACTTTATATTGTTTATTATTCCAGACATGCTCATGAGTCTTCCTCCAACCCTCGTGGTTATTGTAGACTCGAGAACCATAGCAGTTATAGCATGGAATATAAACTTAATTAGGAACATGGGAATAAATAATAACATTTATTATTGCCTCTAGGGCATATCTCCTTCAGACTCCCACTTGCACTAATCTTGTCAATGCTAATGCACTTTACATCTATGGCATACTAGTGTAAAATATGCTTCGCTTGTGGTATAGCCTGTTGTCCAACGGATCTGACAACTTCAGCTCCGTGTGTATCTTTGCATGTCCTCGCGTTTTCACGCTTTCACATAATTCATATTTTGTGCGGACTTGGCTTTGTATATATGTGAATCAAAGGTCGAACCTTGATTCCTCAGACTGAGCTATGGAGCAACTATCTCCAATAGTGATCCATTGACCAAAGCCATCTTGGAACCATACTAAGTTCATGAATGAACTGTATGATTCAACATTTTATTTGTCGCTTCTAAAGCGTCAACATACTTCGCCTTTGTTATAGAATTCGCCACAGTAACCTGTTTAGAACAATTCCACCGTATTGTGTATTACACAAAACCATAACTTAAATCGAAAATCGCATAGAGCATTGATGAAGACTGTATCAATGTAATTACTTACACCGAGCACTTCATAATCTCTGCTTGCGAGAAAACATGTCATCAGTGCTACTTTAGCACTCAATGACATTTTTCACTGTTGTCCTATGATCAGTACTTTGATCACTTTGGTATCTATACTCGCAACAGTTTGGGAGTATCGGACATATCTGGTTGTTTTACATACCATGGAATACATGATTAATCCAAACACAGAGGTGTGTGGAATATCCATCATGTATTTTTCTCATCAGTGCTTTTAGGACACCGAGTCTTGCAAAAACTCTTTCCATGTGACTTCAGCAAGAATCACTCCTTGGTGTTTTAATGCTAAATTGTTTTAGCATCTTGTCAATATGTATTTTTGCTTAGCCCCATTAGGCAAATCTATCTCCATAGATCATTATGCCTAATAGCAAGGCTATTTAGCCCAAGCACTTCATCGAAAAACTATTTTCAAATGAAGTCCTAATTCGTGTCAAGAAATTTATTTCCAATTAACAATGTGTCAAGCACACAAGGTTTTTAGAAATATCATTATGCTCCAACTTACTTTCTTGTAACCACAAGCATCTTCGTTATCCATTGATGAAAACAAACTGTTTTGACCATTTCATCAAAAACGAAGATTCCAACTCCATTTTGCTCTCTTTTGTCCATCGCTGGAACTCTGAAGTTTGCATACTTACTAGCATCCTTTGGATCGACAAAATACTTTGGACTGTATCACATACAAGTCCGAGTTTGTATTCCCATTTAATGGAAATTCTTTCGTCATCCATGTTTCATATCTCATGATTGAAATATGTAATAATTGCTAGTTTAACCCGAACCGACTTTTAGCATCGCTACGGTGAGACAACCTCATCATAGTCAACTCCTTGAACTTGTTATTGCAACAAGTCGAGCTTTATGGATAAAACATTTTATCCACATCAGTCTATAGTTCCATAAATATTCGTTAGACTCCAAGTCTTCCGAAGGGTTTATCAAGATATAATCTTGAATCATTCATATGGAAACTATCTCGGATTATATTGGCATCTAGCCAATTCCGAAGTCAGGGCCCATCATTGCTTCCTTGATTATCGTAGGTATACTGTTGTCTAACAAAAATATCTCATTTGCGCACCTGAGAGGTTTGCACGAGTTTTGCCTACGTGGTTCAGCTGAAAGTTCGACCGAAGTCCATACATCTCATGTAGAGGCTTCCGTATCAGTCGCAGTAGGAAACTCTGGAATTACTTCCAAGGTTCCTTTCCTTTGATCTGATGACGAAGATACTGTTATCTCGTCGAGTTGCACTGTCCTCCCACTCACCTTTTTGCAAGAACCATTCTCTTAAAAAGCATACCGTTTCTGTGACAAAACCCTTTGCCTCGGTATAGTGGCGGGGGAATACCCAATAACTTGGGATAACCTACAAAGTAGCACTTGTCTGATTTGGAATAGGTTTGTAAATATTTTACACAAGCCCCATATTCCAAATGTTAAGAAAAGATATATCATGGTTGGGCGTACCATACCATGGCGTCATTTCAACAGACCTGATGGCGCTCTTTTCAGTGTAAAAGCCACAGTCTCTAAAGCATTACTTTTAAAAGGAATAATGGCAAATTGATTTATGTCATCTTTGATCTTACCATGTCATAAATGGTTTGATTACATTATCATAGATATTCCACTTACTGCGGCGTTCTGGGAGGTGTAAGTTATGAAACTCTTTTCACAACTCATCAGACATCCGCTAAACTTGTAACTCAAAATATTCCTTTCCGCAATCTAATTGTAGAAACATAATTTTCTTGTTACAATAATTTCTACTTCCTTTTTGAAAAACCTTTTGAATGATTTCAAAAGATCCAGACTTACGTCTCATCAAGTAAATATCCATATATCTACTTGACTCATTTCAGAAGCTAGACAAATCCACTGCCAGCAACAACATTTATCGGACTACACACATCACGATGCATGATCACCAATAAGTTCGTTGCTCGTTCCTTATGACCTCTGAACGTTATTTCAGTCACTTTACTTTTCGGAGGAAAGTTGCAAGTGTCAGATGATTCATAATCAAACGACTTCAAAATCCATCATTATGGAATTTCTCCATGCGGGTTTCTCCAATGTGACCAAATGTAGTGCCACACATATGTGGTATTCTTTTAGTCTTGCGACATTTAGCGTCAGTGTTATGGATGTATCATATTACCATCAATATTCATAACATACATCCCATCCCATGATGGAAGTATGGCCCCTTATGTGATTCATAACACCAAACATCAAAAGTTCTCTTATGAACAACCTTCTTGCAAGATACTTTATGCAATGGGCTAGATTGTGTAAAACTCTAAAATGAATTATGAAAGTAAATACAGAGGTAATGTATTAATATCAATATTCATAACATACATTTCATTCATAATGAAAGTATGGCCCTTATGTTATTCATAACACCGAACATCAAAAAGTTCTCTTATGAACAACCTTCTTGCAAGATACTTAATGCAATGGGCTAGAGTGTGTAAGACTCTAAAATGAATTATGAAAGAAAATACATAGGTAATGTATCGAGTATAGCAACTTTTACTATGTTCCCAGCACATACCTAAACCTCATTACTGGCAAGTCTTTTAGGCCGTAGTAGTTCTTGTATCGAGTTACAAGAGAATGCAATCGAACGGGTATTCCTGTGATCAAAGGTCAATCACAATACCCAAGAATCAGTGACTAACAGTTTAATCACAATTCCCAAGAACAATTTCTTTGACCAGCCTTCCAAACATCAATAACTTGTATGACATTCATACATGAGCTGGATATTCCAGTCTTCTCTCTATTTGCCTTTATACTTCTAATAGTTTAACTTTCAGTCTTTCTCCTACTCTCAGAAGAAGCACCCAACTTAAGAGTGGCGTTAGCCTGGACTTCCTAGGTGTGTAGGTCACACTAACACCATTTGGACATTTCCTTTCTCTTTAAGTTGTTTGTTTTATTTGCCTTCATTTACATGACATGCGTTCTTCTGGATCCCTCTTTTATCAGTCAAATGCCTAGTAAACACTTTACTAATACTTTGCAAACAAACATTGCTTTGGATATCTCATATCTTTTAGCTTTTGTTTGTATCTGAAAATAATTTTCAGTTCCATAAATATCACATAACTTTCCCAAAATTTTGAAGTTCGGGTTTTATGGAAGCAAACGTATTGCACTTGACAGTAATGGAATTCTAGCTTTTGGACCAAAGGACGAGAGTCACATCATCCATAGCATCAGCAGGAGAATACCGAAAGCATGCGATATGACAAAGTCCTTCTCGGCACTCTTGAGGACAATCCTTACATTACGTTACCAATCGTAAAGTTTTAACCAGATATTAAACAGCTTATTCAATTTTAATAGGGAGGGTGGAAACGCAACCATTATTCTACAACTATTATACAAATCACACTTGGACTATGTTCATAATTAATTGCACTGAGAATTAAACAAGTTAATTCTATAGTGCGCTCCCACTCAAATCATTATCTCTCATAATTGATTGTGAGTGATACAAGACCCATATTTCAATTCAATGTCACGGTTCGAGATGAACTCAAATGACGTGAACTTCAATCGGTAGGCAAACTTGCCGATCACATCTCTATGTGACTCTTGTTCATCTTTCGATGGGCGTGTTCCGAGCTTAGGACGATCCTACGGAATGTCAAGACAACCATGTGATCTCGTTGCGAGGTCTGAACTCACCAACATCACACTTCTCAAATCGTTCGCACCTAGTATGATCATGTGATGCCCCGAAGAGATAGGTGCCGTGACGGTGCTACACTTGGGAGAACACTAACTACTTGATATTTTTGTGAGAGATCACCCTAATAAAAGAGACTACCACGCAATCAAGAAGGGTGCATCATAAGGGATAAACATCTTAGGCAATTCATAATAGCATGATATGGTATAGCCCTTTCTGATGGAGAAGTCATTAATTTCTTCGTCTTTGACATTTGCGTCGGTGTTCACCTTCGCGAAGATTGCCACCACCTTGTCGATGCACCAGATAATATTGCTATCGCTATAGCTAATAAAATAAGCACATTACATCAGGTTGACACGCAGGTCATTAAAGTGACAATCATATGGTTCCAGCCATCATGCCGAATCATGACACGCGGGTCATGTTAATTTACATTGTATAGTCATCTCATACATAATCAAATTATATATAAGAACAGCTATACCACATCACATGCACATCTCATGTCATCCTACAAAACCAAGTTAGACGCCTCTAATCGGTTTATGCAAAATTTTATTTTACGTGGCTTCTAAGGTTTCAACCAAACCGCAGCTACCAACGTTTTATCATTAAGTATGATCATTCAAGTTGCTAGATTAACTTTGCGGGGCATATGAGACACGAGATAATAAAATCTCGAGCCCCATACTAAACTTCGTCATACGCATGACCCCCGTGCAGATCATATCTGCATTGCCCGTTCTTCTGCGAAACATCAATCTTTCTCAACAATGGCGGAACCCAAAGACACTGAAGCACTTCGTTGATCTGTCAATCAACATACTCAGGAGCAACATGAAAGGATCGCGGATTGCCAGAACTTTGTCAGATTCCACCATGCCGTCAAGATCAGGACTACGCAAATTCAAGGGAAGCAAAAAGAACATCGGGTAATAGATTTCATCTGCTACCCGCATAAATAATTTTCAGCAATAGATCTTATCTACTACCTAATTATATTATGCAATACCCATACATCTTTATGTATTCTAGATCGTAACCTGCATCTACGCATAGCCCGGCTCTGATACCACTGTTGGGGAACACGACAGAAAACAAAAAAAATCGGTATAGCGAGCATGCCCAGGATCACTATGAAGATGCATACAAGGTTTGATCTGATCATTACCGACTCGTAGCGCAGCGGAAGTAGAGTCGATGTTGATCGGTGGTGCAGATCCCCGCTGTTAGGATTTACAACCTCCCAACTGCGAGGATGTTCTCCCTCGTCGGACAGCCCTTCGAGAGGCGGTCGGATAGTCCCTCGGACGATGTCATGGACAGCCCTCCGGGTAGACCCTCGAAACTCGAATGGTAACTCGGACAGCCCTTCGGGAGGACCCTCGAACAACCCCTTGGGCAAAAGATCGAAACTACGACCTCTCTACAGGGCTGCACACATACGGTGTCAGCTATCCGGTAGGGCTTCGCCGTCCAAAACTAGTTCCTGCCAGAACCCAGACAGCCTTTCGGCTCTACGAAACTATTTCACTGGGAGGGAGAGAGAAGGCCAGATCATGCATGGCATTTGTATGTTGAGAAAGAGTGAGTGTGGAGAGTGCATCTCCACCTCTATTTATAGGAAAAGTCAAGGGGAAGGGTGGCACTTGAAATACCCAAAAAACCCATCACATGGAGCCCACCCTTGGCCGGCCAAGCTCTCCTAGGGCACCCCATGTGGTGCCCTAATCCTTCCATGTCATCCTCTTGAGATATTTTATGGAAGATCAACTTCCAACCATAACCATAAATGCATTTTCACTATTCACGAAACCAGTTTATCGTGACTGATAAATCCGAAAATATTTCTATGGGTCCTAGAATAATTCCAGTACCCACTAAAACAATTCTGGACACGTTCCGAAACATTTTCATATTAGTGCTTTCCATCTGTGAAAAGCAACCAAAGCGGTTCCGGCAGTCTGGAAAGTTTTCCATCTGTGAAAAGCAACCAAAGCGGTTCCGGCAGTCCGGAACATTTCCGGTTTTTGTCTCCGAAAAATCCCAGAAGTTACCAGAACAATTCGGGTACCCTCTAATAATTTCCAGGCGTATGCCGAAACCAATTTGACTTAATGGTATACTCCGAAACGACTTTTCGGTTTTACCGAAACTCTTCCGGTGTTCTCTCTCCGGAACTCTTCCGTTGTCTCCAAAACTTTTCCGGTGATTTTCTCTCAGACTCCCTGTCTAGTATTCAGCAGATAGATGACCCTTAAGCATGTGACCCTATAGTTTTAGTGAAGCATAGACATGACCGGAACACATTCCGATCAATGATCAACATCGGAGCCATGGACACCAATATTGACCCCTATACCCACACGAATAAATATTCGAGTGAACCTCCAGTTGTCGTGTGCTATTCCTGTTGCTTCGCGATATGTTACAAACACCCGAGGTGAGATTTATCGGCATCCCCGTGAATCAACACTTGTCCACTATGTCAGTTACCTCGTTACTGGTGTTGTTCTATTTTCTCGTTCCCGTCTATCGGCATCCCCGTGATCG
This sequence comes from Elymus sibiricus, assembly GCA_039707655.1. NCBI lineage: Eukaryota > Viridiplantae > Streptophyta > Magnoliopsida > Poales > Poaceae > Elymus > Elymus sibiricus. The sequence goes on from CM077665.1 coordinate 3,976,868, forward strand.
AATCACATTGTGTCTGGCCAGACGATGATGGATACCGTAACACCGAGAGGGCCCAGATAATATCTCTCCATCGTCGGAGGAGCAAATCCCAATCTTGAGCTACCAAGTTACTTGTCATACCTTTCCATGAACCCATAAGCCGCCGTAATAGCCACCCTTGTACAGATGACGTTTAACAAACCCCAAAGTTCACGAAGCAAGTACAAAGGAACTTGATACTCTCATGGTCTAAGGAATTATGCAAATGTTAACTTCCTCTGTGTTATTAACCATTAACTTGTGAAGAATGTATCTCATAGCATAACATCAAATCGGGTCGATTCAACACAAATGTTCTTCTAACATTGTGCCCTCAATATTGCCGGCATAGCCATACCCATGACCAGGAAAACAGGATCATCATGCAATACTTGAGCTAGTCTTAGAGTCATGACTAGGAATACTTTATATCATTTATTATTCCACACGTTCTCATGAGTCTTCCTCCAAGCCTCTTGGTTATTGTAGACTTGAGAACCATAGCAATTATAGCATGGAATATAAACTTAATTAGGAACATGGTGATAAATAATAACATTTATTATTGCCTCTAGGGCATATCTCCTACATCGTCACCATAATCATCATAAATTAGAGGCATGCAATCATCATAATAAATTTGCTCATCAAAACTTGGGGGACTAAAAATATCATCTTCATCAAATGTAGCATCCCCAATCTTGTGGCTTTGCATATCATTAGCATCATGGAATTTCAGAGAATTCATACTAGTAACATTGCAATCATGCTCGTCATTCAAGGAATTCTCATTAAGTATTTTCATAAATTCTTCCTCTACCGATTGAGCACAATTTTCGGAACCATCATTTTCACGAAAGACATTAAAAAGACAAAACCATTGAGGCAACGTAAACTCCATTTTTTATGTAGTTTTCTTTTATAAAACAAAACTAGTGAAAAACAAGAAACTAAAAGATTTAATTGCAAGATCTAAAGATATACCTTCAAGCACTCACCTCCCCGGCAACGGCGCCAGAAAATAGCTTGATGTCTACAACACAACTTTATTCTTGTAGACTCGTGTTGGGCCTCCAAGCGCAGAGTTTTGTAGGACAGTAGCAATTTTCCCTCAAGTGGATGACCTAAGGTTCATCAATCCATGGGAGGTGTAGGATGAAGATGGTCTCTCTCAAGCAACCCTGCAATCAAATACAAGAAATCTCTTGTGTCCACAACATACCCAATACAATGGTAAATTGTATAGGTGCACTAGTTTGGCGAAGAGACGGTGATACAATTGCAATATGGATGGTAGATATAGGTTTTTGTAATCTGAAAATATAAAAACAGCAAGGTAGCAAGTGGTAAATGGCGAGAAAAACGTTGTATAAATGCTTGGAAATAAGGCCTAGGGTTCATACTTTCACTAGTGCAATCTCTCAACAATGCTAACATAATAGGATCATATGATCATCCCTCAACGTGCAACAAAGAATCACTCCAAAGTTCCTATCTAGCAGAGAACATAAGATGAAATTGTTGTAGGTAGTAGAGCCACCTCAAAGTTATCCTTTCCGATCAATCTATTGAGCTATTCCTATAGGTTTCACAAACAGCCCTAGAGTTCGTACAAAAATAACACCTATGATACATGTCAATCAACCCTAATGTCACCTAGAAACTCCAATGTCACCACAAGTATCCGTGGGTTAATTATTCGACATGCATCAAACACTTGCAGATTCATCATATATTCAATCCAACACAAAGAATTTCAAAGAGTACCCCAAGATTTCTATCGGAGAAGGTAGGACAAGAACGTGCAATCAACCCCTATGCATAGATCCCCAAGGTCACCGGAATCCGCAAGTTGATGCCATAACATATATCAAGTGGATCAATAGAATACCCCATTGTCACTACGGGTATCCTCATGCAAGACATACATCAAATGTTGTCAAATCCAAAATATTCAATCCGACACAACGAAATCTCAAAGGGAAAGATTCAATTCATCACAACAAGATAACAAGGGGAAGACACCATATGATCCGACTATATTAACAAAGCCCGTGATACATCAAGATCGTGACATCTCAAGAACACGAGAGAGGGAGATTAAATATATAGCTACCGGTACATATCCTTAGCCCCGAGGGTGAACTACTCCCTCCTCGTCATGGCCTCCACCGGGATGATGAAGATGGCACCGGTGATGATTTCCCCCCTCCGGTAGGGTACTGGAAAGGCTCTAGATGGGTATTTCTTCAATACAGAGAGTTGCGGCGGTGGAGCGGAAGTTCTAGGTTAACTTCTGGTGATTTTGGCATTTATAGGATTTTTCAGCGTTGGAATCACGTCAAACGGAGCCACGTGTGGGCCACAAGCCACCAGGGCGCCTCCGGGGGCTGGGCCGCGCCCAGATGGCTTGGGACTCCCTGGCAGCCCTCCTCTGGTGTTTGTTTGCTCCATAATTCATTATATGTTCCAGAAAAAATTATAAAAAAGTTTCAGGCGATTCCGAGAACTTTCATTTTCTGCACAAAAACAACACCACGGTAATTCTGCTGATAACAATGGCAGTCCAGGTTAGTTCCAGATAAATCATATAAAGTGTATCAAAACCATATAAAAGTATTGTAAACATAGATGAATATGGCATGAATACTTCATAAATTATCGATACGTTGGAGACGTATCACTATCGTCCATCCATCAGCGGTACTACCGCTTAGGATCACCTGGTACAGAGGAACAGCGGTATAGAGAGGCGCCAAAGCGGAAGTACCGCACGAAGCGGTGCTACCATCCTAGTACCGCTCTAGTACCGTGAATGCTGAAAGGGCACCAAAAACTTGCACATCTCGCGAAAACAAGCGGTAGTAGCAGCGGTAGAAATAAGCGGTAGTATCGTGCAAGCGGTACTACCGTGCCACTACCGCTATCGAACATTAGACAACAGAAAGATGCACAGACGATATTTCCCAAGCGGAAGTAGCTGCCGGAGACCACAATAGAAGTACCGCATGAAGAGGTACTACCGTGGTACCGAGCGGTACTACCGCTTGGGTGTTGCAAAATAGCGCAAGCAAAACAGAAGAAACCGAAACTATCATAAATTTTGCATACGGGCTCCGAAATCAACAAACTCAAGCTTGTTGGATAGATGACGACAAGTACTATCCAAGAGCGATGGAGAATAAATGCCAATAGGATAAGGAAGAGGACCTTCCAAAAATATGAACCGGCAAAAACTCCACCATCGAAAACACAATAGAAGATGCATACGAAATCCGTTTTCGATGAACTTAAGCTTGTCATGAAGATGACCATAAGCTCCAAAACTCTCACAGAGAAAAGCCAAACAAGAACCAAGAAAGATGATGCCAAGGATGCAATGGTTTGAGCTCTCTACAAACAATACGATCAAGCTACTCACTCGAGAGCCCCCCTTGATAGTATGGTTATCAAACCTATAACATACGACCGGTGAAACAGAAAACCTATCAAGGACAAACCTTTGCCTTGCACGTAGTCCACTTGAGCTAGATGATGATGATCTTGTCCTCTTCAAGATGTACCAGCTTTCTTGATTGCGCTGGCTCGATGAAGACTAGTAGATTGCTCCCCCATACTCCACTATCGGTGAGCCTCTCTTCGGCATATCTTCACATGTCCATTGTCACCACAATGAACGGCAAGCTTCAAGAAAGTGATCTCTTCGTGATGCTCCACTTGAACTTGCACACCGCAACCTTGATGACGATCACCACTTGATGTCATCCTCCATGGGTCATATGAGATCTTCCTTTTGATGCGTGCCCATGGAAACATACCTAACCCCACAAAGAACTCTCACAAAGACCATGGGTTAGTACACAAAGCGTAATGGACAATGCTTACCATACCATGAGATCACTTGATCCCACTCGGCACATCTTCTACGCTTTGTGTGTTGATCAACTTGAATCACTCTTTGTACTTAGTGTCGATCAACCTTGTGTCTTTCCAACACTCTTCATTAAGATGATGTCTTGAAGGTAAACATGAATGATCACACAATCTTCTTCTTCAAGACATGCTTGCAATAGGCTCAACACTCACATGACCAATCTTTGGATAACTCCTTGAATAACACCTTGATCAAGACATAATCTTCTTCTAATAACCTTGAAACCAACAAATGGTCTTCAAGCAATGCCTATGGACAAACCCTTCAAATATTACTCAAGGCAACCATTAGTCCATAGGGATTGTCATCAATTACCAAAACCAACCATGGGGGCACCATGCTCTTTCAGAGGTCAAATCATTAAAATCCTGCACGGCTTGGATCGAATCTTTTACACGCATCAAGGTAGCGTGTTTAGCATAACGGACCAGCGATAATTGCGGATGGTGATGTAAATGAGCCCAGCGCTGTGACGCTTCAAATGTGACAACACAACCTCATCGATCTCCATGTGAATACTATGGCATTGATTCCACAGGATTCCTCGGAGTTGGAACCATCACCACGTGGTTGCCAGGTACTAGACCTTTCTCCAATCTCTCCACACATTCCCCATTCTTCTCATCTTCTCTTGCGCCCTAAGAACTTTGTGCTTCCAAGAGCTTGCGTCTTTTTCTTTGAGTTCCTTATGCGCTTCTCCTAATCCGGCAATGGCTGCCACCACGTGCTCATGTGATCTAAACAACGAAGCACATAGAGAGATTTGCTACATAGCTACTACTACAAACCCATAGTCCAGGGGGTAGACTACTCACACCTCATCGGAGAGCAGCGAAGAGGTATTGTTGATGAAGATTGGCGGTGACTTCCCCTCCGGCGGCATACCAGAGTGGGTTCGAGCTGGGCACCCCTTAGGATCACGAATATCTAGAAGTGGTGCCGTGATACGTCTCCAACATATCTACTTTTCCAAACACGTTTGCTCTTGTTTTGGACTCTAATTTGCATGATTTGAATGAAACTAACCCGGACTGACGCTGTTTTCTGCACAACTACCTTGGTGTTATTTTTGTGTAGAAATAAAAGTTCTCGGAACTAGACGAAAGTTTTTGTGAATTTTTTCTAGAATATATAATGAATTTTGGAGCGAAGAACTACCAGAGAAGGGCAGCCGTGGGGCCACGAGGCAATAGGGCACGGCCCAGGCCCAGGCCACGCCCTGTTTGCTCGTGGGTCCCACGCAGCTCCCCCGACCCTAATTCCAGTCCTATAAATTCACATTTTCGGAGAAAAAATAAGAGAGAACATTTCATCACGTTTTACGAGACGGAGCCGCCGCCACCTCCTGTTCTTCCTCGGGAGGGCTGATCTGGAGTCCGTTTGGGGCTCCGGAGAGGGGGATTTGTCGCCGTCGTCATCACCAACCCTTCTCCATCGATAATTCCATGATGCTCACCGCCGTGAGTGAGTAATTCCTTTGTAGGCTTGCTAGACGATGATGGGATTGGATGAGATTGATCATGTAATCGAGTTAATTTTGATAGGGCTTGATCCCTAGTATCCACTATGTTCTGAGATTGATGTTGCTATGACTTTGCTATGCTTAATGCTTGTCACTAGGGCCCGAGTGCCATGATTTCAGATCTGAACCTATTATGTTTTCATGAATATAAGAGTGTTTTGGATCCTATCTTGCAAGTTGTAGTCACCTATTACGTGTCATGATCCGCATACCCCAAGGTGACAATAATTGGGATTCTTTCCGGTGATTGCCGTAGTTTGAGGAGTTCATGTATTCACAATGTCTTAATGCTTTGTTCCAGTTCTCTATTAAAAGGAGGCCTTAATAGCCCTTAGTTTCCATTAGAACCCCGCTGCCACAGGAGGGTAGGACAAAAGATGTCATGCAAGTTCTTATCGCAAGCACATATGACTATATACGGAATACATGCCTACATTACATTGATGAATTGGAGCTAGTTCTATGTCGCCCTAGTGTGTAACTGTTACATGATTGATGTCATTTAAATCATTATCCATCACCGATCCACGTGCCTATGCTTTTCACATATTGAATCTTGCTAAGTTACTACTGTTGCTGCTACTGTTACAACTACTACAAAATTGCTGCTTTCACTATCACTGTTACTATTGCTACTACTATTTGCCGTGCTACTAAATTCTTGCTGCAGAGAGATATACCAGGTTGTTGGGTAACGTCGCATGGGAAACAAAATTTTTCCTACGCACACGCAAGATCTATCCATGGTGATGAGCATCTACGAGAGGAAGAGTGAATCTACATACCCTTGTAGATCACTAAGCGGAAGCGTTTAAGTAACGCGGTTGATGTAGTCGAACGTCTTCGCGATCCAAATCGCAAGTCGTCCCTCGATCCAATCACGATCCAGTGCCGAACGGACGGCACCTCCGCGTTCAACACACGTACGGCTTGATGACGCCTTCACCTCCTCGATCCAGCAAGCGATGGTGAAGTAGTAGATGAGTTCCAGCAGCACGACGGTGTGGTGATGGTGGTGAGGAACAATCTCAGCAGGGCTTCACCAAGCACTACGGAGATTAGACGAGAGGAACTAGAGGCTAGGGTTGCCGGCACACGGCTTGGGTAATCCTAGATGTGTCCCATGTGCTAGCCCTGCTCCTCTATTTATATGCTGAGCCCAGGGGTCTAAACTTGGAAGAAAAGCCTCCACAAGGTCGGTTTTGCCCGCACAAGATCGGTTTGGTCCGCAAGGAAAGAGTCCAACTCGAATCCCAGCATTATCGCTCACAAGCGGTAGTACCACTTCACACAAGCGGTAGTACCGCTGGAGCGGTAGTACTGCCTTACCAGCGGTAGTACCGCTTAAGGCAGCAGCAAAACTTCCTTTTGCACTTTCGAATACCTCGTGGGCTTTACCCCTTTGGCCCATATAAAGTGTTGCTGCTCCCGAACACTTCGGTAAACATCCGGAACTCCTTCCGGTGGATTCCGGAACCCTTCCGGAGATCAAAACACTATTATCACATATATTAATCTTTACCTCCGGACTCTTCCGGAAATCCTCGTCCTGTCCGGGATCACATCCGGGACTCCGAACAATCTTCGGTCACCAACAATAACTCAACTATACTAATCGTCACCAAACGTTAAGTGTGTAGACCCTGCGGGTTCGAGAACTATGTAGACATGACCGAGACACCTCTACGGCCAATAACCAATAGCGGGACCTAGATGCCCATATTGGTTCCCACATATTCTACGAAGATCTTTATCGTTTGAACCTCTATGTCAAGGATTCACTTAATCCTGTATGCTGTTCCCTTTGTTCTTCGGTATGTTACTTGCCCGAGATTCGATCGTCGGTATCTCTATACCTAGTTCAATCTCGTTACCGGCAAGTCTCTTTACTCGTTCCGTAATACAAGATCCTGTGGCTAACTCTTTAGGCACTTTGCTTGCAAGGCTTATTGTGATGTTGTATTACCGAGTGGGCCCAGAGATACCTCTCCGTCACAAGGAGTAACAAATCCCAGTCTTGATCCATGCCAACCCAACAGACACCCTCGGAGATACCTGTAGAGTACCTTTATAGTCACCCAGTTACGTTGCGACGTTTGATACACACAAGGTATTCCTCCGGTGTCAGGGAGTTGCATGATCTCATGGTCATAGGAACAGATACTGGACATGCAGAAAACAATAGCAATAAACTGACACGATCATATGCTACATTTCTAGTTTGGGTCTTGTCCATCACATCATTCTCCTAATGATGTGATCCCATTATCAATTGACATCTCATGTCCATGGCTAGGAAACCTTCACCATCTATTGATCAACGAGCTAGTCAACTAGAGGCATACTAGGGACACAGTGTTGTCTATGTACCCACACATGTATTTGAGTTTCCAATCAATACAATTATAGCGTGGATAATAAACGATTATCACGAACAAGGTAATATAATAATAACCAATTTATTATTGCCTCTAGGGCATATTTCCAACAGTCTCCCACTTGCACTAGAGTCAATAATCTAGTTCACATCACTATGTGATTTACATTGTAATGAATCGAACACCCATGCAGTTTTGGTGTTGTTCATGTTTAGCCCTTGGAAGAGGTTTAGTCATCGGATCTGCAACATTCAGATCCGTGTGTACTTTGCAAATATTTATGTCGTCCTCCTTGATGTAATCGCGGATGGAATTGAAACGTCGCTTTCTGTGTCTGGTCCTCTTGTGAAATCTTGGTTCCTTGGCCAGAGCAATGGCACCAGTATTATCACAAAACAGAGTCATTGGGTTAAGCGCACTAGGCACTACTCCAAGATCTGTCATGAACTCCTTCATCCAGACACCTTCCTTCGCCACCTCCGAGGCAGCGATGTACTCCGCTTCGCATGTAGAATCAGCTACCACGCTTTGCTTGGAACTGCACCAGCTTACCGCACCCCCGTTGAGAATAAATACGTATCCGGTCTGCGACTTAGAGTCATCCGGATCAGTGTCAAAGCTTGCATCGACGTAACCCTTTACGACGAGCTCTTGATCACCTCCATAAACGAGAAACATGTCCTTAGTCCTTTTCAGGTACTTCGGAATATTCTTGACCGCTGTCCAGTGTTCCACTCCTGGATCACTTTGAAACCTTCCGGCCATACTTATGGCAAGGCTGACATCGGGTCTTGTGCACAACATTGCATACATGGTAGAGACTATGGCTGAGGCATAGGGGACGACACTCATCTTTTCTCTATCTTCTGCAGTCACTGGGCATTGAGTCTTACTCAACTTCACACCTTGCAATACAGGCAAGAACCCCTTCTTGGACTGATCCATTTTGAACTTCTTCAAAACTTTGTCAAGGTATGTGCTTTGTGAAAGTCCTATTAAGCGTCTCGATCTATCTCTATAGATCTTGATGCCTAATATGAAAGCAGCTTCTCCTAGGTCCTTCATTGAAAAACTCTTGTTCAAATATTCCTTCACGCTTTCCAACATTTCTATATTGTTTCCAATCAGCAATATGTCATCCACATATAATATTAGAAACGCTATAGAGCTCCCACTCACTTTCTTGTAAATACAAGCTTCTCCGTAAACTTGTATAAACTTGAACGCTTTGATCACCTCATCAAAGCGAAGATTCCAACTCCGAGATGCTTGCACCAGTCCATAAATGGATCGCTGGAGCTTGCAAACTTTGTCAGCATTCTCTGGATTGACAAAACCTTCTGGTTGCATCATGTACAACTCTTCCTTAAGGAAACCGTTAAGGAACGCTGTTTTGACATCCATCTGCCAAATTTCATAATCGAAAAAGGCAGCTATTGCTAACATGATTCTGACGGACTTAAGCATCGCTACTGGTGAGAAGGTCTCATCGTAGTCAACTCCTTGAACTTGTGAAAACCCTTTGCCACAAGTCGAGCTTTATAGACGGTGACATTACCGTCCGCGTCCGTCTTCCTCTTAAAGATCCATTTGTTCTGAATGGCCTTACTCCCTTTAGGTAATACTTCCAAAGTTCACACTTTGTTTTCATACATGGATCCCATCTCGGATTTCATGGCCTCTAACCATTTCTCGGAATCCGGGCCCATTATCGCTTCTTCATAGCTCGTAGGTTCATCGTTGTCCAACAACATGACCTCTAAGACAGGGTTGCCGTACCACTCAGGAGCAGTACGCGTCCTTGTCGACCTACGAGGTTCGATAGCAACTTGATCCGAAGGTTGATGATCTTCATCAACTTCTCGTCAGCTGATGTAGGTTCTACAGAAACATCTTTCTGTGCTGCGCTACTCTCAGGTTGAAGTAAAGGTTCAACAACCTCATCAAGTTCTATCTTCCTCCCACTCAATTCTTTCAAGAGAAACTCTTTCTCAAGAAATGTTCCGTTTTTAGCGATAAACACTTTGCCCTCGGATCTGAGGTAGAAGGTATACCCAACTGTCTCTTTTGGGTATCCTATGAAGACGCATTTCTCCGCTTTGGGTTCCCGCTTTTCAGGCTGAAGCTTTTTGACATAAGCATCACATCCCAAAACTTTAAGAAACGACAGCTTCGGTTTCTTGCCAAACCAAAGTTCATATGGCGTCGTCTCAACGGATTTCGATGGTGCCCTATTTAAAGTGAATGCAGCTGTCTCTAATGCATAACCCCAAAACGATAGTGGCAAATCAGCAAGAGACATCATAGATCGCACCATATCTAATAAGGTTCGATTATGACGTTCGGACACACCATTACGCTGTGGTGTTCCAGGCGGTGTTAATTGTGAAACAATTCCAAATTGTCTTAAGTGACTGCCAAACTCATAACTCAGATATTCTCCTCCCCGATCAGATCGTAGGAATTTAATCTTCTTGTTACGATGATTCTCAACTTCACTCTGAAATTTCTTGAACTTTTCAAACATTTCAGACTTGTGTTTCATTAAGTAAATATACCCATATCTACTTAAGTCATCAGTGAAGGTGAGAAAGTAACGATAACCACCGCGCGCTTCAATGCTCATCGGACCGCACACATCAGTATGTATGATTTCCAACAAGTCACTTGCCCGTTCCATTGTTCCAGAGAACGGCGTTTTAGTCATCTTGACCAAGAGGCACGGCTCACATGTGTCAAGTGATTCAAAATCAAGTGACTCCAAAAGTCCATCTGTATGGAGCTTCTTCATGCGTTTTACGCCAATATGACCTAAACAGCAGTGCCACAAGAAAGTGGTATTATCATTATCAATTCTATATCTTTTGGCATCAGTGTTATGAACATGTGTATCATTACTATCGAGATTCAATAAGAATAAACCCCTCACATTGGGTGCATGACCATAAAAGATATTACTTATATAAATAGAACAACCATTATTCTTTGATTTAAATGAGTAACCGTCTCGTAATAAACAAGATCCAGATATAATGTTCATGCTTAACGCAGGCACTAAATAACAATTATTTAGGTTCATCACTAATCCTGATGGTAATCGAAGAGCGAGCGTGCCGACGGCGATTACATCAACCTTGGAACGATTTCCCACACGCATCGTCACTTCATCCTTCGCCAGCCTCCGTCTATTCCGCAGTTCCTGTTTAGAGTTGCAAATGTGAGCAACTGCACCGGTATCGAATACCCAGGCACTACAACAAGAGTTGGTAAGGTACACATCAATAACAAGTATATCATATATACCTTGTTTGTTGTTGGCTGCCTTCTTGTTAGCCAAATACTTGGGGCAGTTCCGTTTCCAGTGTCCAGTTCCCTTGCAATGAGAAAACACAGTTTCTGGTCTGGGTCCAGCCTTGGGTTTCTTCATGAGAGGAGCAACTGCTTTGCCACTCTTGTTGGAGTTACCCTTCTGACCCTTGCCATTTTTCTTGAAACTAGTGGTTTTATTGACCATCAACACTTGATGCTCCTTCTGAATTTCAGACTCAGCGACTTTCAGCATCGCAAACAGCTCGGCGACTGACTTGTTCATCCCGTGCATGTTATAGTTCAACACGAAGCTCTTGTAGCTAGGTGGCAATGATTGAAGAACTCTGTCAGTGATAGCCTCTGGCGGAAGGGGCATCCCTAATTCAGCCAGACGGGTGGATAACCCAGACATTCTGAGTATGTGATCACTAACAGACCCGTTCTCCTCCATCTTGCAAGCATAGAACTTATCGGAGGTCTCATACCTCTCGATCCGGGCATTCTTCTGAAAGATAAACTTCAACTCCTGGAACATATCAAATGCTCCATGACGTTCAAAACGTCTTTGAAGTCCCGGTTCTAAGCCATACAACATTGCACATTGAACTATTGAGTAATCATTAGAACGAGCCTGCCAGGCGTTCACAACGTCTAGAGACTCAACTGGAGCGGGTGGAACACCAAGCGGTGCATCAAGGACATAAGCCTTCTGGGAAGCCGTAAGGATAATCCTTAGATTACGGGCCCAGTCCACAAAGTTGCTTCCATCATCTTTCAACTTAGCTTTCTCTAGGAACGCATTAAAATTCAGGGGTGCTACTGCGCGAGCCATGATCTACAACATAAATATAGCAAAGACAACTTAGACTATTGTTCTAAATGAGTTTAGTTAATCATATTACTAAAAACTCCCACTCAAATTGACATCCCTCCGGTCATTCGAGTGACACATGATCCAAATCCACCAACTCAAGTCCGATCATCACGTGAGTTGAGGTGGTTTCAATGTTGAACATCTCCATGTTGATCATATCTACTATATGACTCATGTTCGACCTTTCGGTCTCTTGTGTTCCGAGGCCATGTCTGTACATGCTAGGCTCGTCAAGTTTAACCCGAGTGTTTTGCATGTGCAACACTGGCTTGCACTCGTTGTATGCGAACGTAGAGTCTATCACACCCGATCATCACGTGGTGTCTCGAAACGACGAACTTTCGCAACCGTGCACACTCGGGGAGAACACAATTTTATCTTGAAATTTAAGTGAGGGATCACCTTATAATGCTACCGTCGTCCTAAGCAAAATAAGAAGCATAAAAGGATTAACATCACATGCAAATCATAAGTGACATGATATGGCCATGAACTTGTTCTTTTGATCTCCATCTCCAAAGCACCGGCATGATCTCCATCATCACTGGCATGACACCATGATCTCCATCATCTTTGATCTCCATCAACGTGTCACGATGAGGTTGTCGCACCCACTGTTGCTTCTACGACTATTGCTAACTCATAGCGATAAAGTAAAGCAAAACGGCGAAAATAATTAAAGACAACTCTATGGCTCCTGCCAGTTGCCGTACTCATCGACATGCAAGTCGTGATATTCTATACAATAAATGATCATCTAATACATCACATATATCTCATCATGTAATTGGCCATATCACATCACAACATACCCTGCAAAAACAAGTTAGACGTCCTCTAATTGTTGTTGCAAATTTTACGTGGCTGCTACGGGTATCTGGCAAGAACAATTCTTACCTACGCAAAAACCACAACGGTGATACAAAAATTGCTTTTCAACCTTCTCAAGGACCGCCTTTGTCAAATCCGATCCGACTAAAGTAGGAGAAACAGACACCTGCCAGCCATCTCTATGCAACGTAGTTACATGTAAGTAGAGGGAACCGGTCTCTCGTAAGCATACGAGTAATGTTGGTCCGGGCCGCTTCATCCCATAATACCGGCGAAACAAGAAAAGACCAAGGGAGGAAGCAATCTAAATATCAACGCCCACAAACTCCTTTGTGATTCTACTCGAGATCTCATCTACACATAGACCTAGCTCTGATATCACTGTTGGGTAACGTCACATGGGAAACAAAAAATTTCCTACGCACACGCAAGATCTATCCATGGTGATGAGCATCTACGAGAGGGAGAGTGAATCTACATACCCTTGTAGATCGCTAAGTGGAAGCGTTGAAGTAACGCGGTTGATGTACTCGAACGTCTTTGCGATCCAAATCGCAAGTCGTCCCTCGATCCAATCACGATCCAGTGCCGAACGGACGGCACCTCCGCATTCAGCACACGTACGGCTTGATGACGCCTTCACCTCCTCGATCCAGCAAGCGATGGTGAAGTAGTAGATGAGTTCCAGCAGCACGACGGCGTGGTGATGGTGGTGAGGAACAATCTCAGCAGGGCTTCACCAAGCACTACGAATATTAGACGAGAGGAACTAGAGGCTAGGGTTGTTGGCACACGGCTTGGGTAATCCTAGATGTGTCCCATGTGCTAGCCCTGCTCCTCTATTTATATGCTGAGCCCAGGGGTCTAAACTTGGAAGAAAAGCCTCCACAAGGTCGGTTTTGCCCGCACAAGATCTGTTTGATCCGCAAGGAAAGAGTCCAACTCGAATCCCAGCAGTATCGCTCACAAGCGGTAGTACCGCTTATGAGCGGTAGTACCGCTTGAGCGGTAGTACCGCTTCACACAAGCGGTAGTACCGCTGGAGCGGTAGTACTGCCTTACCAGCGGTAGTACCGCTTAAGGCAGCAGCAAAACTTCCTTTTGCACTTTCCAATACCTCGTGGGCTTTACCCCTTTGGCCCATATAAAGTGTTGCTACTCCCGAACACTTCGGTAAACATCTGGAACTCCTTCCGGTGGATTCCGGAACCATTTCGGAGATCAAAACACTATTATCACATATATTAATCTTTACCTCCGGACTCTTCCGGAAATCCTCGTCCTGTCCGGGATCACATCCGGGACTCCGAACAATCTTCGGTCACCAACAATAACTCAACTATACTAATCGTCACCAAACGTTAAGTGTGTAGACCCTGCGGGTTCGAGAACTATGTAGACATGACCGAGACACCTCTACGGCCAATAACCAATAGCGGGACCTGGATGCCCATATTGGTTCCCACATATTCTATGAAGATCTTTATCGTTTGAACCTCTATGTCAAGGATTCACTTAATCCTGTATGCTGTTCCCTTTGTTCTTCGGTATGTTACTTGCCCGAGATTCGATCGTCGGTATCTCTATACCTAGTTCAATCTCGTTACCGGCAAGTCTCTTTACTCGTTCCATAATACAAGATCCTGTGGCTAACTCTTTAGGCACTTTGCTTGCAAGGCTTATTGTGATGTTGTATTACCGAGTGGGCCCAGAGATACCTCTCCGTCACACGGAGTAACAAATCCCACTCTTGATCCATGCCAACCCAACAGACACCCTCGGAGATACCTGTAGAGTACCTTTATAGTCACCCAGTTACGTTGTGACGTTTGATACACACAAGGTATTCCTCCGGTGTCAGGGAGTTGCATGATGTCATGGTCATAGGAACAGATACTTGACATGCAGAAAACAATAGCAATAAACTGACATGATCATATGCTACGTTTCTAGTTTGGGTCTTGTCCATTATATCATTCTCCTAATGATGTGATCCCGTTATCAATTGACATCTCATGTCCATGGCTAGGAAACCTTCACCATCTATTGATCAACGAGGTTGTCAACTAGAGGCATACTAGGGACACAGTGTCGTCTATGTACCCACACATGTATTTGAGTTTCCAATCAATACAATTATAGCATGGATAATAAACGATTATCACGAACAAGGAAATATAATAATAACCAATTTATTATTGCCTCTAGGGCATATTTCCAACACAGGTGTGGTTGAATTGAGAACTCAACTGCTAAGACCGATAAATACTCTTTGGCTGCCCTTGGGTCGAATCAATAAATTAGGGTGAAGTACTACCCGTGAAGACTGTCGTGATCCCCTATACTTGTCGGTTATCATGCTGACGAAAAAATTGTTCGTAAATAGGTCATCGGTGAAGAGGTATATATGGAGCAGGCGGACGAAGGAGGGAGACAGGGGGGCCAGGTGGGGCCCACGCACCCCCTTGCCCCCTGCCCTAGGATGCGTGGAGTGGTGTGGGGTCCACAGGTGGCCCTTCCCTTTTACCGGTGTTAATCCTTCGGGAAGTTATCCTCAGCTGATTTTTTTCCAGATTTTTAGAGTTCGGGAAGGTTCCTAAATTCACCGACATAAAAACATATTTCATAAAATGATAAGAAATATGTTAGTCCCAAAATTATAAAAGTATAGATACCTTCGACAATTTATTATTATGTTAGTCCCAAATTTATAAAATATTGGATAAAATGATAAGAAATATGCATAGAAACTTCGAAAGTTATAGATACATTTTGGACATATTAGTGCCATCGTTCCTGGTGGCAGCATGGTCGGGGGAGGCCGGGGAAGGCTGGTTCCGGCAGCGGGATGGCCGGGGCGTGGTCGGGGGCGGAGACCTCATTCCCGGCGGCGGCGTAGAGATGCATAAGTGCTACATGTAATCCCTACTGCGGTTGTGCAAGTCTTTATTCCTTTTTTGCTTTCTTCGTACGAAGTGAAACTTTGCAATAAAGATGCATGCGTGCATCAATCCTTGCAGAGACCGGGGGATGCCCTCATTTTCAAAAAAAGTGAGATAAACTAATCTTTACGTCCAAGAATAGGTGAATACATAGCACACTGGACAAAAAGGAAAAAACTCATCCTTAAGTCCATGAATAGGTGAATACATAGCACACTTGAGACCAACATTTTTTTTTTGTGGGTACGTAGTAGAGGCCAACTTAAATAAAGTACTTAATTTGGAATTCACACATGATCACACATACACATGGGCTCGATCTTATTTCCTAACTTGCATTGACCTTCTGCAGTTGGTCCGGACTTGTCGTTTGGAAGGGTCCATCAACGGCCTAATCACTACCGGAATTATTGGCTATGCCGACGGCCAGAGCCGTCGGCATAGGTCCAAATCCCGTCGGGATAGACCTATGCCGACGGCCACCGTCGGCATAGCCCCGTCGGCAGCATATGCGTAGGCATACCTGGGCATGCCGTCGGGATAGAAAAGCCGTCGGCATAGGTACCTATGCCGACGGCTTAACCGTCGGCATAGTTAACCGTCGGCTTAACCGTTTGACGGCGGCAGACGGAACCGTCATCAGCGAGTGCCACGTGGCATTACTATGCCGACGGTTAAGCCGTCGGCATAGCTTAATTTAGTTATTTTTTTTAATGTTAAAACAAAAAATTGGACGAAGATATGCCGACGGTTAAGCCGTCGGCATAGCTCAATTAAAAAAAATTCAAATTTTTTTTCAATTTTTTTCTGATTTTCACAATTTTGAATTATTTGACAATTAAATCTCTAATCACCTCTCCTCACTGCTTAAGAATTTAATCTCTATTCTCTAATCAGCACTATTTGTCCAACTTCCCGGCCGGTCACCCATCCTCTCACTACTCCAGCCCGAGCACGCTTAACTTTCAGGTTCTATCTCCCCTAGTTTCCAAGTCTGCACTTGTTGTTTTCCTGACAATCTTAAACTATCAATCCTGTTAACCATTAGGTCTTGATGTCAGATTCGTTAATTTTTTGAATTCTAAACAATTTTTAAAATAAACAAAATAAGTAATAATAATATTGAATTTCAATGAAAATAAAATAAGTAATAATATTCACCAAAGGCACCCACCCCCCCCCCCCCCCCCCCCGTGGACCGCCTTTTCAGTTTCAAAAAAAATAACAGAAAATGATGGAAATGTCAAAAAAATAAAAGAAAATAAGTTTCCCATGTGATATGTGGTCTAGTTGTTGGGAAAATTTACAAAATTGAATTTCCACTTTTTTTGCAAAATTTGTCGAGAATTTGTAAAATGGGCATAACTTTTGCATACGAACTCGGATGAAAAAGTTTTTTATATGAAAAATCATCTACTCGAAAACCCCGTTGAAGATTTTTAGAATCCTCAAAAACCTAACAGAAAAAAAGTTACGGTGCTTTCAAAATCTGGAGAGGCATAAAAGTTGAGAGGGTTACGGCAAATGAACTCTGAAAAGGTTGAAACTTGGCATGGTATCATTATTTCACCCACATAGCTTATGCTAAAAATTTGAGAGGGTTACGACAAAAACTGGATGCACTTCGTGTACAAACTGGACCATCTCTTTCGAAGTATCAGGCTTTCGGACGAAAACTCGTCTGTTACAAAGGCATTTCATTTTTTCTAACTTATTTCAACTCCAGACTTTTTGTGCATTCAATATGCACCATTCAAAGCCACATCCTCAAATTTCAAACATTTCTAACTTCATTTGCTATTTTTCATGCATTTAATGATTTTTTTTCAGCTAAATGACCCTGAAATTGAAAAGCATTACAAATAAACTCTGAAAATGTTGAAACTTGGCATGATACCATCATTTCACCCACATAGCTAGTGCTAAAAAGTTGAGAGGGTTACGACAAAAACTGGATGCACTTCATGTACAAACTGGACCATCTGATTCGAAGTATCAAGGTTTCGGACGAAAATTCGTCTGTTACAAAGACATTTCATTCTTAAAGTATTCTAAAAATGATCAAATAAATCTTACTGTGACCACAATCTAACACGTGACTTGGAGCAAAAAGAATTAAATTTAAAACTATTTATAAACTCAAGTTATTCACAATCTAGGGTTTGAAGCAAATTTGAACAAATTCAAATTTAAACCATTCAAATTTGAAAAATAATGGCACAAACAAAAACTACACAAAATTTTGAATCTAATGCAAAAAGAATCACTCAAAAACATCAAATATCTTAAAAGATATAAGCAATTTAAAACAGAAACTAAAACAGAAAAAAAATATAAAATTGACCGGGGTATGCCGACGGCATAGCCGTCGGCATAGCTCTATTTAATTAATTTTTTTAAACAAAAAATATAAAAAAACGAAAAAAAAATAAAAAAAAATGAACGCAGATATGCCGACGGTTAAGCCGTCGGCATAGCTCCCTGCCACGTCAGCGATCCGCGGCACCGTGGGGCCGGAGATATGCCGACGGCATAACCGTCGGCATAGCTCTGGGCCCACGGTGCCGCGGATCGCTGACGTGGCGGCAGGGAGCTATGCCGACGGCCGACGTTAGGGCCGTCGGCATACGTATGACGGCGTCAACCGGCTGTTAAAACCGGGGCGGCCG
Organism: Elymus sibiricus; assembly: GCA_039707655.1. Classification (NCBI taxonomy): domain Eukaryota; kingdom Viridiplantae; phylum Streptophyta; class Magnoliopsida; order Poales; family Poaceae; genus Elymus; species Elymus sibiricus. The sequence continues at coordinate 3,995,345 of CM077665.1, forward strand.
GGCCCACACATATGCCGACGGTTTCCCTATCCCGACGGTCACCGTCGGCATAGTCAGAGATATGCCGACGGTCTTCCTATGCCGACGGCCACCGTCGGCATAGGCGGCGGTATCCCGACGGCCGGGTACGCCGACGGCTGGCTATAGGCCGTCGGCGTACCGCCATCTATGCCGACGGTGGCCGTCGGCATAGGTAAGGCCGTCGGCGTCGGCGTCGATTCCGGTAGTGAATGTTCCCCATCTTGATCATCGACTGTGCAAAGGTCTGGAAGAAGGCAGCCTGGCTGCAGGCAAACCTGTCGACGATGGATGCTGTGGATGTCTGTCCGTCCGGCGATGACTAGAGCTCCTGGTCGGACTGAAGGAGCCCGCGATTCACCTCCATGTTCGTGTAGTAGTTCTTGTCGAAGGTGTTGGGCGTCGCCGGATCGAGGTCGTTCTACGCCGATGACGGAACGTTGCTCCTGGGACAGTTCCTTGAAAGGAAGGCCCGGTAGCCGGAGTTCAGGGTCGGGTCCGGCCGGTTTGTCCCGGAGAAGTTGTACAACCTGTCCTCGAATTGCAGGCATTGCGCCCGGCCGATAGTGTCAGCACCTAGGCATTTTATACCGAGTGCACAAAGTTAGTTTCTTTCTGCTCCCTCCATCTTATAAAACTTGGCAATTAACATGGCGTGTGTTTGGTTACCTGACAGGGCGACGAGGTCGGTGTCGTTGAGGCCGACGGCGTTGAACCTCTGTTTCAGCACCTGCAGGCTATCCATTGGGCCTAGAATCTCCGTGTTGGCGCCGGTAATGTAGAGGTTTTGCCGTCCGGCCTCCCCAGCAACACGCGCCAGCTAGGTCCTCCTGACTGTAATGTAAAAAAGTGAAATAGAAAAGAACAACAACATGCATTATCGTTCGATCTTGCATGCATGTGACCTTGTGTTGGAGAAGGTCGGCTGGTGGGGAGCACGACAAGGTTGGCTGCAGTGTGTGGTAGTACATGCACTCATGGTTTGAATTTCAGCCACTTGAAATTCGATGAAATATATGGAAATTAAAAAAATTATTTTGACATTTATTTGAATTCTTGCGTACAACTGAAATGGCTAAAATATTTTGACCCAAGGGTAAATATTTCGGTGTCTACTGAAATTATTGAAATTCAATGAATTTCATCAACATCTCATTGAAAGTGAAAACCCTATTGCACTGCACGTACCCATAACAGAGAAAATACGTACCAGCTCGACGGAGATCTCTGTGGCAAGGGCGAGGATGTCGGTGCAGGAAACGATGCCGGGGCATGCGGTTTCCAGCGCCGCCTCGGCGGTGTCGACCACGGTGAAACTCTGCGCGGACTTGTTGGGTATCGCAAACTTTTCCGACGTCATCGACGAGGTACTGTCAAGCAGAAGCGACCCGTCACAACCCTAATCACCACATACGTATGTACACTCATGATTTGTGTGTGTGTGTATATATATATAGGTACGCCTGCGTACGGCGTCATACCTCAGCGGATGTTGGATACCTGGACGAAGCAGTCGTGGAAATGGAGGCGGATGAGGCTGGCGTAGATGCGGACGTCGGACTTGTGCGCCTCGACTAGGACTCGCCGGACGATCGTGTACGCGTCCGGGCACGTGCAGTCGTAGTAGTCTTCACACAGCTGCGCCCCCGCACCGCCGAGGCAGACGGCCACGAGGACGGCGAGCGCGACACGAGAAGAAGCCATCTTCATCGTCACTCGTTCATACGTACTGAGGAGATTGATAAGCATTGGGAGCAGAAGGCACTCTTCATTTGTAGGCTGGCTAAGCTCAGTATATAGCTCCTCAGTTCTTACTCGTTTTAACCTAGTTACCTAGACTCGATGCATGCGTGGTGTGGTGTGCTGTGACTTTTCTCAAGTTGCTTTTACTTGGATAGGACTTCGAGAATATAATTAATATTCCACACAGTATGTATACATCGACTAGTTGTTAAACGTTGTCTCCTCACTCCTCTCTGTGACTGACTCTGCTTGCAAACTATGGACATGGGAATTTTTGTCAAAAAGGACCACCTGTCCAGTGCAATTGTCAAAAAAAAACCACCTGCGAATGCAAATGCCAGATCTACCGTGGCGGCAGGTGCGCCAGCCAACACGTGGCACCTGCCGCCACGGGCTCAGGCGGCAGCTACTGCGCCACAGGATTTCGGGCGATGATAGTGCTTGGAACGGTACGGCGCGGGTCCGGTGGGCCCTGCCACCACTGGGCGAGGCGGCAGCCCCTTTTCCCGCTGCAGGTGACACGACAGCGCGTGCAGGCGCTGACTCCAAGGCGACGCGACAGCGCGTGCATGCAGTCGGACGGGTTGACGTGCGGCGTGCAACGCGACAGTACCGCGGGCTGTCGGTTGGTGAGTTAGATTCCTAATTTTTCGCAGTACATTTTTTCCGCCTAAATTTTCGTCCATGTTCGCGCCCAGTTTTCCCGCCATCGCATTTGTGATCTGAGCGTATAAAACGAGGCATTGAACCTCTCTTCATCCTTCGTCGAGCAACCTTCGAAATTGCCACTGCGCTAAGTGTACCTCAATTTTTGTAGTCGCTATGAGTTTGTCTTGCTCGGATCAATGCATTACGCCGAAGGAAATGAAGAATGCGAGTTTGCCCGCGGGGGTGGGAGTCATGTGGTGCTGGTGTGGCGATCTTTACAAGGTGAAGGAAGTGACTGATTTTTCAGATTGGTTGGGCATGAAGTTTTTCATGTGTGCCAATTATAAGCATGATCCACCCTTAGCTAGTTCGCCCAACGACAAGCCTCTGGTATGTTTTAATGATGATGAATAGACATAATGTTGGTGTTCTTGTTGATATCTTCATTAACGCTCTTATTGGTGTTGCAGTCTCCTCCGCCCCTCTGCATGTACTATCATTGGATAGACATGAAGGTGCCGCATTGGGCGGTGACTGAGATTTGTGAAAGAGGACGTCATGCATGGGAAAGTCTATACGGGGAAGAGTGACGCGAAAAGGCGGCAGTAGAGGAAAAAGCAGAGCAAGAGAGAGAGTTAAATGAATACAGGGCGGAGCAAAAGCATTTCTTTTAGTGTTTACTGAAGAAAAATCGAGAAGAGGGACTTCGCATGGAGGAGTAGGAACGACAGCGAAAGGAAGCTCATGAGGCGGAGAAAGAAAGAAAGGGCTTGTGAGGCCAAGGCAGCAGAAGATGCTGGTGATGGGAAAGGAAAATATCCACGCTAGACTCAGTAGATTTCTGTCGGAGTATCTTAAATTTCGCAACCGGTTGTATCTTAATTTTCGTAGTGCAATGTATCTTTATTTCAATAGTTTAATGTATCTTAATTTCAGTTGTGCCATGTTGTAATGGAAAAAATGTAGCTTCGTAATAAAATGTGAAATCACAGAGAACTCATGTCCCGCCTTTTTTTCTTCTGCGAACCCCTTTCCCGCACTATTTTCTCCCGCCAATTTTCTTCCCGTCATTATCCTTCCCGCCAACCCTTTCCCGCCAATTATCTTCCCACCAATTATTTTCCCACCAACCCTTTCCCGCCATTTTCCTTCCCGCCATTTTTTCCCGCCAACCCTTTCCCGTTCTTTTTTCCTGCCATTTTTTCCCGCCCTTCTTTCCCGCCTTTTTTCCCGCCTTGCCAACTCTATAAAACCACTACCCCCGTCATGTTGTCTTCTTCATCTTCATCTTTCCTTAGCCATTTAGCTAGTCATGTCCGGTGACAACTCCCACGGTCCAGTTGCATCAGCGAAGGGCAGCGCAAGCTCAAAGAAAGTGAGCGAAGAATATGATGACTTTATGCTAAGCAAACGAGCTCAGAACAGATCGAAGGGTCCAATTGCATCAGCGAAAGGTGACGCTAGCTCAAAGAAAGTGAGCGAAGAAGATGATGACTTTAAGCCAAGCAAACGAGCTCAGAACAGATCGAAGGGTCCAGTCGCATCAACGAAGGGTGGCGCTAGCTCTAAGCACATGAAGAGCGATGATGACGACTTTATGCCAAGCAAAAGAGCTCAGAACAGATCAAAGGGCTGTCGAAGCTTGAAGAGCAGTAGATCATGGTAAGAGTGTTGCATCATCAAAGGGCGTCGATGCTGATTACGATTCGGCTGATGAGTGTATGCGAGGGAAACTAGTTCAGGTAACATTTGGACGCAATCGTGAAGACCTCTCAAAGAACCATGTTAGCGAGAATAGTGACGATGACTTCATGTAGTGTCTGTATGACGATGCAGAAGCACTGTGTTGTATCTTTATTTGTGTTGTACGACCATGCAGAAGCATTGTGTTGTATTTTTATTTGTGATGTATGACTTTAATTTCATAATTCGGATGCATGTTTATTTCCTCAGACAGAGATGTCTCGTACGTACATAATGGTTCACACAAGGAGAAAAGACTGAATGTAACATCGAATGGTTTGAAACTGACATAGATAGAATAGGTCGCACACATAGATAAAGGTATCGCCCTTCTCGATGAGGACGGACAGCTAGCCTTTGCCGAGGACCGGAAGGCGACCAGCGACTAGGTGGCTGGTGTTGACGAAGACCATGGCCACACTGCCCCTCATCTTCCTGTGTCTGTGTCTCGTGCATAGGTGGTGAAGTCTGCAATCCATATTGAAATCCTGATGCGAAAGTGTAGTAGTTTGGTTCTGACACCGGAGGGATCATAGATGTGCCAATAACGTCACCGCCAAAGAATTCTGTAAGTAGTCCTGTACCATGTTGCCACGTTCATGGGATGTTCTAAGGATGTCCGTGTTAAGGCCTACTTGATTATCCATGTCGTGCCATGTAGGATCATTACTTTCCTGCACACAAAAACCATATGTAAATATTAGGCATGAAAATGTTGTATGCAAGTAATTACTGCTTATATATGAACATACTTGAGCGGTGTTGTAGCGTTGTGATATCTGGCCTTGACTGTAGGAGTATTGTCCTACCACCTCGTGCATCACCTGAGTTCCCAAGAAAAACCGTTCTGAAAATAAACCGTTAGAGGATAATATATGATGTCATTGTAAATGTACCAAAAATGTAGATACGGGTGAGATAGTACCTGCGTGGAGGGCAAGTACTGAGATCCCTCGCCTCCAGTGTATGAACAATGTCCGCCGTACTGATTGATCTCTGGTAAACGAGTCTCGTCGGGCATCGAGATCTCACGCGTGGAGAGATATGGCTGAGATCCCTCGCTTTGAGTGTATGAGCAATGTCCTGTGTACGCGACTGGGTCTGGTAAATGAGTCTCCTCGGGCATCGATTCCAAGTCAAAGGCCGCGCCATGTTCCTGAGATGAGTCATGCCATGGCAATGGCGTTGTCTTACTCGGACCCTCCCCACACCGTCCCGTATGGTCGTACATGCCACACTCGGTCTGGCTGACCGCGCTTCCGGCATGTTGTATCCTCCAGTGACAACGTCGTCGCCTCTACTGCAGCTCAACTTTTGGGCGCCACTCTTGATCATATCTTGAATACGCTAGAAGGCTGATTTTCCGTGAGCTGGCATGCCTCTGGACCGCATAGCTTCCTCCACCACTGTCCCTATTTGGTTGAACTGATCGACCTGAATGAAATTAGGTTGTTATGACTCTGATTTTTAACTGATGAACCTGAATAATTGAGTTGTGATTACCCCGTAGTCACCAATGTAAGCTGATGACCGGTCAATCCGTCCCTGCAACTGCTCCTCGCGTGTGAGACGTGTCGGCCTTGGAGCTTGAGGACCGGTTAGACGAGTACGTGTGCTGTTGCGGTACCACTGCTTGGACGCATCAGTACTAGCTTCATCATACGGTCTGCATAATGAAATAACTTCATCAACATGTGTCTATACATGAAATAGCATAAATAAAAAATTACCTAGGTTGATGAACTATATTTATTAGCGCTTCATTGTTCCATTGGTCTATCTATTGTATGTTGTGTGCCCTCCAGTCGTAACCAACCCTGCCACTATTGTTAAGTCTGAAAAGTATGTAACAAAGTGTGAGTTATTAAAATTAAAAAGATGTTAAAGATTACAAAGACGTTAATTATTTAGGGCGGTCGCAACTTACTTATGAGTTTCGTCGTCGACACACCTCGGTAAAGGTGGTGGGATATCCTGATAGAGACCGAACTGTCTCATGACATGCTCTGGGTTGTAGGGCTCAACAAACCACATGTACAGTAAGTTGCAGCGAGTCAGCCATAAGCCACTATCTCTCACGCACTCGGTTGAGATGGGTTGTATACCAAAGACCATTTGAACGTCATACTCAGTCCACGGTTTCCATCTGATTAGTAAATCATCCAGAAGCTCAAACTGTTGGTGGTATTCGGGGTCACAACCTCTCACCACATCTGTAGACCATTGTTTCTGTGCATGTGTCCACCGGCTTGCCATAGTTAAAGGTTTGCGAAATATCTCACCAAAGCTGTATGGGTGTATGGGGTTTATTATCCGGGGTCGTCCAACAGGGAAGTATGCCCAAGACTACAACTGGAGAAACTCGTAGGAGACACAACGTAATGGAGCTTTCTTAGCAAATGAAGTTTTTTGTGTTGCATCGCACAACCCCCTATATGTATGAGATAGCATAGCAGAACCGAAGCTATATTTGGGATTCTGAGGTAAAGGTTCGTCTACTATCTCTTCGGCAAACTGAATGAGACTAGGGAGAACTACGTCACCGTGTGATGAAGAAAACATCATACCGAAGAGCCACAACAAATACGCAAATAGATGCATCTTCATCATCTCATGATCAGGGTTTCCTGGTATAGTTTCAAATGTTTTACGAAGCCATGGGATTGGGACACCCCGTGCCCCTCCAGAACGACTTGATTCAGCCATTGTCGCCCCAAGACGGTCTGAGACATGTAATGGCCAAGATGTTGAACATTGTGAAGGGACCAACGGCTCACCACTAATTGGCAGACAAGTGATCATCGACACATCTTTCAGGGTTGGTGCAAGCTCCCCCCAACGAAAGTGAAAGGTGTGGGTTTCAGGTCTCCACCAGTCAACGAGAGCTGTCAAAAGAGATGGGTCTAAATTGAACAGGTGGTCACAAGATGTGAGCTTAGCGACAGCAAGTAATCCATAAGCCTGAAGGTGTGCAATGAAACCATCATAGATTTTCCATTTATTCTTTATGGTTCGAAGCCTGAAGGTATGTGGAGGCTTTTCTAGATTTGGGGTTAACCAAAGGTGGCAACGGTGGCCGACATCGTGGTGCCCCTGCAAAAGGTTTGCCACTTCGGTCATAACCTGCACACACATAGTCATTAGTACAAATAAAACTAAACATAACGAGTACAAATAAAACTGAACATCACAAATACAAATACAAATTAACAGTGCCAGTTAAAATAAAACTTAACATCATGAGGTACAAATAAAAAATAACAACGCGAGTTCAAATAAAACTTAACATCACAAATACAAATACAAATTAACATCCCGAGTTCAAATAAAATTAAACATCAAAAGTACAAATACTACTTAACATCACGAGTATAAATAAAACTTAACATCACTCATACAAATAAAAATTAACATTGCCAGTTAAAATAAAACTACATCATTTGGTATTGCTGCCTCGGTATGGGCATTCCCTACGCGAGTGCCCAGGGCACCTGCAAACGTGACACCGCCTTGGTTCTCCCATCTGGCTATGGTCCATGTCATTGCAATGACGCAGAGACTGATGTCTTCCTTTGGATATTCTCATCAACGCGGGTCCGGAACCCATTTGGTTCCACCTGGACACACCTTTTGGTAGTGCTCATCAATGCCCCATGCCCAGAACTCACCGCTCCAAGTATTGTACAGATTGTAAGTGTTGAAATAAGGTGATATGTATGGTTCAACACTAATGTGCTGATCTGCAGCCGCACGGAGGACATGACTGCATGGGTAACCCTTAAGCTTGGGCTTGTTGCAACTGCACTCACATGACGTTTGGCCGAGGGTGACAGCTTGCTTTTTTGATCCTCTGTGGTGACCTCTCACAAACATGTCTCGCACGTTGACTTCTAACTTATTCCTAAGTGTGTCCACTTGCCTGCAACCATGGCTTTGAGACTTCTTTGCTTTCTCATCCAGATGTCTTTGCATCTTTTCAGACCATGGCTTGTTCAATTCAACTTGTACCTTGGCGACCTTGACTCTATCTGCAAAGTATGACAGAGTACGGTTCCATGTTTCATTGATTAGGGCTGTGATAGGGAGGGCTTGCACACCTTTAAGAACGCCATTGTACACCTCTGACATGTTGCTGGTCATTATGCCGTAGCGAGCACCAGTGCCGTGAGCCTGCGTCCACTTATAAAAATCAGTGCAATTCTCACTGAACCACGTGCTCAGATTAATAAACGTCCTACGACCCCTCCGGTCTTCTCTCTCCGGCAAGGCTGCATGCTCGATCTAACCATTGATTCCTGACCAGATAGCATTCATTTTGGCTTCAGTGTGCTGCATTCACATCCTCTTGAACAGCTTGAACCAATCCTTGTTTTTGAAGTTGAGTAAAAATTTGCTGCCAAATGCCTCATGCACCACCTCCCCTCCAGATCGGGCCACCCCCAGTGAGGGTCTGACGACTGCTTAATTATGTCGAGCGTGCTTAATAGGCCTGTATTGCGATCATAGATGATGCAAACGCCTTCGCCATTTTTCACGACTGCCATCTTCATGCAGCACAGGAACCACAACCAGCTATCTTTGTTCTCATTCTCGACCAGTGCATATGCAATAGGAAGAAGCTTTCCAGTGAGAAAGATACCATCAACTGCTATCTGATGAAGCATTCTGGGGGCATAGTCATAGGCCTGCTCATAGGTTCCATACAACGTCGTGAAAATCTTTTCCTTGGCACGCCTAACCTTGCCGTAGTTGACAGGGAAGCCAATCTGATCTTCAGCAGTTTCCTTCAGTGCCCTAACACTAATGTTGAGACTATTTTTCACCGTCGTTTGCATCTCCCATGACACATATTCTGCGGTCAAATTGCGGTGAGTTGAAAGGGTACCGGTTTGCTCACAGCTATGGGGCACTATTTTTGTGATATGCCAGGGCTGCCATACACCAGGGCTCTGGCGAGCGACAACTCTTCCAATGCAACCCTTAGCGAAATGGATGCAGATGACCTTCAACATTGTTTTATCAGACTGCTTCACTCAATGTTGGCGGTGTATGGCGACTGCGTACCTCTTCATTGCCTTGTCATTGGATTTCTTATCTGGGAAACTCTGCCCGATCTCCAGACTTCCCGCTTGTAGGCCAGGAACAGAGTGAAATTCATTGGTGATACTCATAATTCGTAAAAAGTCAGGGTCCATTGCTGCCGCGACCGCACTTTGAGGAGGAACAACTTCTTCTTCATTCGAGGATACAAAGGCTGAAGATCGACCGTCATCGTCATCATCTAGCGCCTCCGGCAATCCCTTCACGTGCTCGCTGAAGTCAACGATCGCACACCAATATTGTAACATCCTCATGTAATGGTGTACAGTGAACGCCATGACCAGCACTAAATCATTTTGCTAAATAGGATATGATCAAGTTAACATTCATATCTCAATTCAAATTCCACTAATAAGTGCCCTAGAATTTAATTGTGATAAAATAAATTTGCAAACAGCACAAGTAAATTGTTGCACACTTGTGTAAAATCACAAAACAAATGGTGATAGGGAAAACAACTTTACCAAACCACTGGTGTGGACCCCACCATCAGTAACAGCCTCTTAAAGCATTTAAAAGTGCTCTTAATTTCATTTGGGAAATTGTATCAGATTCCAAAAATCCTCAAACTGTATGTGGACATGCTGAATATTGCAAGATATTATTTGGAGCAAGTCACACATTTTTGCTGAAGGAAATTAATGCCAAAAATAAATGGAACAGGAGCTACAAAAGAAATCAGAAAAGAAAAAGAAATGGAAAAGGTGAAAGGGTCCTCTGCACTTGAAGCCTGGTGCTACAGTGCGGCCCAGCCCACCCCCGCACCATCCCTAACCTCTCGCCGCTTCTCTCTCCCTCGCGCTGTCGGCTCCAGGAAGAAAACGCTCGCTCACCCGGGCCCCTTCTCATGCTAAGATCTTTTTCTGCTGGCGTGGATTGGATAAGAACGGCCCCCGCTACCCCCTGGACCTCTCTGTCACCATTCTCTCCCTCTCCCTCGCTCGCCTTCCTCTCTCCCGAGCGCCACCGCCGCCATGGCCGACGGCTAGTCGCGCCCACAGAGCCTCCCACGCCTTGCCGTCAGGCCAGGAAGGACCGCCGCGAACCCCTACGTCGACTACGCGCAGCCATTGGAGCCAATCGCCACTGCAACGCCGACTGCACTTCATCTTCTTCCTCGGATCGCCGGCGCGCCCCGGTGACAAATCCGACTGCATCAGCGCTCCCCCGAGCACACTGAGCTCAACTACAGGGTCCCTGTGAGTTCCCGCTCCTTTCCCCTCTTCCTCCTCGTCGGATTCGAGCTCGCAGCCGTTGGTTTCACCGAAGCCCGAATGCTCCTCCGTTGGAGCTCGACGCCGGCGAGCGTACGGTGACCATTTGGTCCATCCAACACCACCACTCGCTTCAATGCGTTGCGTAGGCTCGACTAGCACCGATAGTTAGCTCGTTTTCATCTCGGTTTGCAAGCTGCCATCGACGCCCAAAGCTCACCTCCGCCGCCGTCGACGTAGCGCTCGCCACAGACCACCATTGCTCGATCTGAAGCTTGGAACGGAATGGCGGCAGCCTCTACTCGCGATAGCAAGAAACGACGCTCGATTTGGTGCACCACACGCAAAACCCGAGCCCCGCCGTGGTTCCTGGTGCTCGCCAGAGCTCCTCCGGCGACCCAGCGCCGCCGCCGCCGACGTGGCCAGGCCGGGGCCACTGCCAGTGTCACTGGCCAGTGGGCCCCGAAGCCTCAGTTGACCTGTTGACCAGGTCAACTGCTGACTGGACCTGGTCCAGTCAATGACATGTGGGCCAGTGCTGTCAGGTGACTAATTCAGTAATTAAATTAAGGAAATAATTAATTTAACCCTAATGAACCACTGACAGATGGACCCCACCCTACTAATTAAACCTGGTTAGATTAAATTAACCCTGGATTAAAGCTGAGTCACTGACAGGAGGGCCCCACAGGTCAGGTTTGACCTGGCACTGTGCTGTTGACTGCTGATGCAGTTATGATGTCAGCATGACATCAAAATTGAATTTTCGAATTTAGAATAATTCTGGAAATTTCAGAAAATGTTTAAAACTTCCAAAAATCATAGAAATTAATTTGTAACTCGGATGAAAATAATTTATATATGAAAAATGATCAGAAACATCCAAAGAATCTAATTAAGCAATCCATTCATCTGTCCCGTGCTCCTAGCATGATGAGCCTTGAACTTTCCCCCTCGGGATCATCTGTTCGATAAATCCAAAGACCCGGGAAATATCGTCAGATATTCTCCCGCTCTGTCTACATCGTGTAGTACTGTGTTAGACCACCCCTAGCACTGCATGTAGTCATGTCATGCATCGTGATGCATCTGTTTGCTTGTATTTATTGTTTCTTCCCCCTCTTCTCTCCGGTAGACATCACGACTGACGCTGCTGCCAGCTACGACTACACCTCAGAGGACCTGCCTTTTGCAGCAGAGCAACAAGGCAAGCAAACCCCCCTTGATCATTCCGATATCACCTATCCCTTCTCCCTCATGCTTGCATTAGAATTTTGCTACTGTATATGTTTGCACCTATTCTGATGCATAGCCTATTTTTGAATTACTGCTTTTATACCTGCTATCATAATTGTTTAGTATAGGTATGGATAGTGTCCCCCTGTGGTCCCCCACTTTTATTATTGTTGCCCCTGCTTCATCATCGACGACATCGAGGACTTGAAGATAGAAGACTCAATCGTCATTATTGGCAAGCCATTACCGACACATCACAGCACATACCCCGAGTGGGATATATCGAGAGTGATTCCTCGGATATCCACTGGGAGTACCGACGCACAGCCACTTTGACTTGACACTGAAATATACATGTGGAAGACGGGTCGGCCCCAAGGGTACCCGTGTGTGAGATGTGGTGGGATGTGCCGGTAAGGCATCCAAAGGGTTAACCACGAGGCGTGGCCGGACATCTGATGTCCTTGCCACAATTTCTCAAGAAGGGGAGATGGGATGGAGGGACTGATCGTCACCGCGGCATATTAACTCACTAACGAGTTTTGGATATGTGATCTGAGTAGGCCTCTGGCCTCATTTCGCACTGACCACCACGCGGGAACAAAAGTGGACACTCTACGACTGTAAATTCGACCGAAAGCTGTTCAGATGTCACATTGAGTGACTCGCGCCCGGGTGGCCCGCGTAAGCACCGCGCTTGTATTAAGGGGTGATAAGACTGACACCGGCCGAGGGCGTAACGTGGAGGATGGCGAGGGCGATGGCCCAAGAGCCCGAGCTATTAGGATGTATAGACCGGCGTGCTAGCCTCTCTGTTGAGCCTAGGTAGGATTACGGCGTGTCGATCGGCCGAGGCCAGGTATGACCAGGAAATTGTATCCGGCCAGAGTTTATCGAGCGTGTTGGGTAAGTTTGTGAACCCCTGCCGGGAAGTTTTATCTAATCGATTAGTCGTGTCCACGGTAATGGACGCTCAGAGATTATCCTGATCTTTGATAATTATAATTGGATACTTGTGATGACCATTGGAAATATTGGCTCCGGGATTGTTTTCTCGCAGGGAGTCGAGAAAGAATCTCTGGGCATTGCCTTTTTATGCATTGTTTAAAATATGCTAAGCTACCCTCGTCTAATGCTGCAAGACACTGAAGATGCTAGTCTTCGATAGGACTAGGCCTTCTTCCCTCTTCTGGTATTTTTGCAGTTCCAGTCCAAGATATAGCCCCATCCCTTGATACTGGTGCATATCTAGCATAGTTCTGATGTCAGTCTTGCGAGTACTTTGGATGAGTACTCACCGTTACTTTGCTCCACTTTTCCCCTTTGATACGATGTCGCGATCAGATGTTGGAGACCAGGAGTCCCAGATGACTGCTTACCCATCAACGAACCCTACTACCCCGATGGAGGCCACTACTACCAGGATGGAGCCTACTACGACGTCCTGCTCGCTGACGACCAGGAGTAGTTCGGAGGCTCCCAGGCAGGAGGCCTGCGCCTTTCGATCTTAGTTTGTCGCTATTATGCTCAGTCGTCTTATGGCAAAACTTGTTTACTTTATGTCTGTACTCAGATAATATATGCTTCCGCTGACTTATGTACTCAAGCTATTGTATTCGAGCCCTCAAGGCCCCTGGCTGTAATATGAAGCTTGAACTATTTCAATTTGTGTTTAGAGTTGTGCTATGTTATCTTCATGTGAGTCCCTGATCTTGATCATGCATAATTACGTGTATGATTAGTGCACGGTTAAGGCGGTTGGACGTCACAAGTTGCTATCAGAGCCGACTGCCTGTAGGGAGCCCCCTTTCCACCTCCTTGGCCGAAGTTGAGTCTGGACTTTGAAAAACTTTTAGTAACACTGATGATGTGGGTTATGGGCCCACATCTCAATGGGTGGTATTAGGATCTTTTATTCCTTATCTATACTCTGGGTTCTGATCTCTCATCTCTTCGGGTTAAAGATTTTACTAACTCTACCATTAGGATCACCTGATCACATCCACCTGGAGAATTTCTCGTCGACAACCTTTGTTTTGAAAGAATGATACACACACTGTCATTTGACATCCTCTGAACTTTTTGTTACAGATGCGTCCCGCTAGGCAGCTCGTACGTTACACTACGGCTACCGATGCGACTTGGTTCCCGGCCATTTTGGTCGATCTCTTGACCAGGCTGGGATATCGCTGGTACCCCGAGTACAGGGTCTACGAGGACTATTGCGAGTACAACCAGGAGCAGTATCATGCTGTGATGGACATATACGATCGAGAGTATCGCTCCATTCGTGTGCTACACACTTATCACGGTATTGGAGTGACCGTTGACTGGGCAGTCCATGATGCTGCCTATGCTCCTATTGTCCGCCTCCGTGGACTATGTCACTCTCGCTTGGAGGAGACCCCGTTCAGATACATCCCATATGTTGCTGCTGGGGATGAGACTGGACATTACACTGCTGTCCATACCGAGTACGTGGCTCGTCGCTACGACCCGCGGGTTCTGATCCAGTACATTCACACTCTGGATCGTACAGCCCAAGCTTTGACTGTCGAGCTGTTTGAGACTCGTACTCGACTCTACGATGCTCTGACACAGCTACTGCCAGTAGTCAGTCGGAGGATACACCCCGAGTACATCCTCAACCCGCGCAGGACTCAGATGCCACCAGCTCTCGATTAGCATGCTGTTGGAGGATATTCTCCGCCACGTAGACCTATGCTACCTGCCCGAGACCAGGTGTTGCACGAGAGTAATCACGGGTTGCAGAATCCTTCTCCCGACGCTATACATCATCCTCACATGCAGTTACCCGGCGCCAGCAGCTCTCTCCAACGTTGATGTAGCATATCACTATGTCCCGTTGTTGTATCTCTCCACCGTGTGCCTGCGTGCCACCTAGTTTGCCTAGGTTATTTTCTGTATCAGACTTGTACCGCTGGTTTGTATCAGACTTATGCCCACGAGGTATTGGAAAATGCAAAAGGAAGTTTTGCTGCTGCCTTAAGCGGTACTACCGCTGGTAAGGCAGTACTAACGCTCCAGCGGTACTACCGCTTGTGTGAAGCGGTACTACCGCTCAAGCGGTACTACCGCTTGTGATCGATACTGCTGGGATTCGAGTTGGACTATTTCCTTGCGGACCAAACCAATCTTGTACGGGCAAAACCGACCTTGTGGAGGCTTTTCTTCCAAGTTTAGACCCCTGGGCTCAGCATATAAATAGAGGAGCAGGGCTAGCACACGGGACACATCAGGATTACCCAAGCCGTGTGCCGGCAACCCTAGCCTCTAGTTCCTCTCGTCGAATCTCTGTAGTGCTTGGCGAAGCCCTGCAGAGATTGTTCCTCACCACCATCACCATGCCGTCATGCTGCTGGAACTCATCCACTACTTCACAATCACTCGCTGGATCGAGGAGGTGAAGGCGTCATCAAGCCATACGTGTGTTGAACGCGGAGGTGCCGTCTGTTCTGCGCTAGAGTGTGATTGGATCGAGGGACGACTTGCGATTTGAATCGCGAAGACGTTCGACAACATCAACCGCGTTACTTAAACGCTTCCGCTTAGCGATCTACAAGGGTATGTAGATTCACTCTCCCTCTCGTAGATGCTCATCACCATGGATAGATCTTGCGTGTGCATAGGAAATTTTTTGTTTCCCATGCGACGTTCCCCAACAGTGGCATCTGAGCTAGGTCTATGTGTAGATGAGATCTCGAGTAGAATCACAAAGGAGTTTGTGGGCGTTGATATTCAGATTGCTTCCTCCCTTGGTCTTTTCTTGTTTCGGCGGTATTGTGGGATGAAGCGGCCCAGACCAACATTACTCGTACGCTTACGAGAGACCGGTTCCCTCTACTTACATGTAACTACGTTGCATAGAGATGGCTGGCGGGTGTCTGTCTCTCCTACTTTAGTCGGATCGGATTTGACAAAGGCGGTCCTTGAGAAGGTTGAAAAGCAATTTTTGTATCACCGTTGTGGTTTTTGCGTAGGTAAGAATTGTTCTTGCTAGATACCCATAGCAGCCACGTAAAACTTGCAACAACAATTAGAGGACGTCTAACTTGTTTTTGCAGGGTATGTTGTGATGTGATATGGCCAATTACATGATGAGATATATGTGATGTATGAAATGATCATGTATTGTATAGAATATCACGACTTGCATGTCGAGGAGTACGGCAACTGGCAGGAGCCATAGAGTTGTCTTTAATTATTTTCGCCATTTTGCTTTACTTTATCGCTATGAGTTAGCAATAGTCGTAGAAGCAACAGTCGGCGCGACAACCTCATGGTGACACGTTGATGGAGATCAAAGATGATGGAGATCATGGTGTCATGCCAGTGACGATGGAGATCATGCCGGTGCTTTGGAGATGGAGATCAAAAGCACAAGTTCATGGCCATATCATGTCACTTATGATTTGCATGTGATGTTAATCCTTTTATGCATCTTATTTTGCTTAGGACGACGGTACCATTATAAGGTGATCCCTCACTTAAATTTCAAGATAAAATTGTGTTCTCCCCGAGTGTGCACCGTTGCGAAAGTTCGTCGTTTCGAGACAGCACGTGATGATCGGGTGTGATAGACTCTACGTTCGCATACAACGGGTGCAAGCCAGTGTTGCACATGCAAAACACTCGGGTTAAACTTGACGAGCCTAGCATGTACAGACATGGCCTCGGAACACAAGAGACCGAAAGGTCGAACATGAGTCATATAGTAGATATGATCAACATGAAGATGTTCACCATTGAAACCACCTCAACTCACGTGATGATCGGACTTGAGTTGGTGGATTTGGTTCATGTGTCACTCGAATGACTGGAGGGATGTCAATTTGAGTGGGAGTTTTTAGTAATATGATTAACTAAACTCATTTAGAACAATAGTCTAAGTTGTCTTTGCTATATTTATGTTGTAGATCATGGCTCGCGCAGTCACACCCCTGAATTTTAATGTGTTCCTAGAGAAAGCTAAGTTGAAAGATGATGGAAGTAACTTTGTGGACTGGGCCCGTAATCTAAGGATTATCCTTACGGCTTCCCAGAAGGCTTCTGTCCTTGATGCACCGCTTGGTGTTCCACCCGCTCCAGTTGAGTCTCTAGACGTTGTGAACGCCTGGCAGGCTCGTTCTGATGATTACTCAATAGTTCAATGTGCAATGCTGTATGGCTTAGAACCGGGACTTCAAAGACGTTTTGAACGTCATGGAGCATTTGATATGTTCCAGGAGTTGAAGTTTATCTTTCAGAAGAATGCCCGGATCAAGAGGTATGAGACCTCCGATAAGTTCTATGCTTGCAAGATGGAGGAGAACAGGTCTGTTAGTGATCACATACTCAGAATGTCTGGGTTATCCACCCGTCTGGCTGAATTAGGGATGCCCCTTCCGCCAGAGGCTATCACTGATAGAGTTCTTCAATCATTGCCACCTAGCTACAAGAGCTTTGTGTTGAACTATAACATGCACGGGATGAACAAGTCAGTCGCCAAGCTGTTTGCGATGCTGAAAGTCTTTGAGTCTGAAATTCAGAAGGAGCATCAAGTGTTGATGGTCAATAAAACCACTAGTTTCAAGAAAAATGGCAAGGGTCAGAAGGGTAACTCCAACAAGAGTGGCAAAGCAGTTGCTCCTCCCATGAAGAAACCCAAGGCTGGACCCAAACCAGAAATTGTCTGTTTTCATTGCAAGGGAACTGGACACTGTAAACGGAACTGCCCCAAGTATTTGGCTAACAAGAAGGCGGCCAACAACAAACAAGGTATATATGATATACTTGTTATCGATGTGTACCTTACCAACCCTCGTTGTAGTGCCTCGGTATTCGATAACGGTGCAGTTGCTCACATTTGCAACTCTAAACAGGAACTGCGGAATAGACGGAGGCTGGCAAAGGATGAAGTGACGATGCGTGTGGGAAATGGTTCCAAGGTTGATGTAATCAACGTCGGCACGCTCGCTCTTCGATTACCATCGGGATTAGTCATGAACCTAAATAATTGTTATTTAGTCCCTGCGTTAAGCATGAACATTATATCTGGATCTTGTTTATTGCGAGACGGTTACTCATTTAAATCAGAGAATAATGGTTGTTCTATTTATATGAGTAATATCTTTTATGGTCATGCACCCAATGTGAGGGGTTTATTCTTATTGAATCTCGATAGAAATGATACACATGTTCATAACATTGATGCCAAAAGATGTAGAATTGATAATGATAAATACCACTTTCTTGTGGCACTGCCGTTTAGGTCATATTGGCATAAAACGCATGAAGAAGCTCCATACTGAGGGACTTTTGGAGTCACTTGCTTTTGAATCACTTGACACATGTGAGCCATGCCTCTTGGGCAAGATGACTAAAACGCCGTTCTCTGGAACAATGGAACGGGCAAGTGACTTGTTGGAAATCATACATACTGATGTGTGTAGTCCGATGAGCATTGAAGCGCGCGGTGGTTATCGTTACTTTCTCACCTTCACTGATGACTTAAGTAGATATGGGTATATTTACTTAATGAAAGACAAGTCCGAAACATTTGAAAAGTTCAAGCAATTTCAGAGCGAAGTTGAGAATCATCGTAACAAGAAGATTAAATTCCTACGATCTGATCGGGGAGGAGAATATCTGAGTTATGAGTTTGGCAGTCACTTAAGACAATGTGGAATTGTTTCACAATTAACACCGCCTGGAACACCACAGCGTAATGGTGTGTCCGAACGTCATAATCGAACCTTATTAGATATGGTGCGATCTATGATGTCTCTTGCTGATTTGCCACTATCGTTTTGGGGTTATGCATTAGAGGCAGCTGCATTCACTTTAAATAGGGCACCATCGAAATCCATTGAGACGACGCCATATGAACTTTGGTTTGGCAAGAAACCGAAGCTGTCGTTTCTTAAAGTTTGGGGATGTGATGCTTATGTCAAAAAGCTTCAGCCTGAAAAGCTGGAACCCAAAGCGGAGAAATGCGTCTTCATAGGATACCCAAAAGAGACAGTTGGGTATACCTTCTACCTCAGATCCGAGGGCAAAGTGGTTGTCGCTAAAAACGGAACATTTCTTGAGAAAGAGTTTCTCTTGAAAGAATTGAGTGGGAGGAAGATAGAACTTGATGAGGTTGTTGAACCTTTACTTCAACCTGAGAGTAGCGCAGCGTAGAAAGATGTTTCTGTAGAACCTACATCAGCTGAAGAGGAAGTTGATGAAGATCATCAAGCTTCGGATCAAGTTGCTATCGAACCTCGTAGGTCGACAAGGACGCGTACTGCTCCTGAGTGGTACGGCAACCCTGTCTTAGAGGTCGTGTTATTGGACAACGATGAACCTACGAGCTATGGAGAAGCGATAATGGGCCCGGATTCAGAGAAATGGTTAGAGGCCATGAAATCCGAGATGGTATCCATGTATGAAAACAAAGTGTGGACTTTGGAAGTATTACCTGAAGGGCGTAAGGCCATTCAGAACAAATGTATCTTTAAGAGGAAGACGGACGCGGACGGTAATGTCACCGTCTATAAAGCTTGACTTGTGGCAAAGGGTTTTTCACAAGTTCAAGGAGTTGACTACGATGAGACCTTCTCACCCGTAGCGATGCTTAAGTCCGTCAGAATCTTGTTAGCAATAGCTGCCTTTTTCGATTATGAAATTTGGCAGATGGATGTCAAAACAGCGTTCCTTAACGGTTTCCTTAAGGAAGAGTTGTATATGATGCAACCGGAAGGTTTTGTCGATCCAGAGAATGCTGACAAAGTTTGCAAACTCCAGCGATCCATTTATGGACTGGTGCAAGCATCTCGGAGTTGGAGTCTTTGCTTTGATGAGGTGATCAAAGCGTTCGAGTTTATACAAGTTTACGGAGAAGCTTGTATTTACAAGAAAGTGAATGGGAGCTGTATAGCGTTTATAATATTATATGTGGATGACATATTGCTGATTGGAAACAATATAGAAATGTTGGAAAGCGTGAAGGAATATTTGAACAAGAGTTTTTCAATGAAGGACCTAGGAGAAGCTGCTTTCATATTAGGCATCAAGATCTATAGAGATAGATCGAGACGCTTAATAGGACTTTCACAAAGCACATACCTTGACAAAGTTTTGAAGAAGTTCAAAATGGATCGGTCCAAGAAGGGGTTCTTGCCTGTATTGCAAGGTGTGAAGTTGAGTAAGACTCAATGCCCAGTGACTACAGAAGATAGTGAAAAGATGAGTGTCATCCCCTATGCCTCAGCCATAGGCTCTATCATGTATGCAATGCTGTGCACAAGACCCGATGTTAGTCTTGCCATAAGTATGGCCGGAAGGTTTCAAAGTGATCCAGGAGTGGAACACTGGACAGCGGTCAAGAATATCCTGAAGTACCTGAAAAGGACTAAGGACATGTTTCTCGTTTATGGAGGTGATCAAGAGCTCATCGTAAAGGGTTATGTCGATGCAAGCTTTGACACTGATCCGGATGACTCTAAGTCGCAGACCGGATACGTATTTATTCTCAACGGGGGTGCGGTAAGCTGGTGCAGTTCCAAGCAAAGCGTGGTAGCTGATTCTACATGTGATGCGGAGTACATCGCTGCCTCGGAGGCGGCGAAGGAAGGTGTTTGGATGACGGAGTTCATGACAGATCTTGGAGTAGTGCCTAGTGCGCTTAACCCAATGACTCTGTTTTGTGATAATACTGGTGCCATTGCTCTGGCCAAGGAACCAAGATTTCACAAGAGGACCAGACACATAAAGCGACATTTCAATTCCATCCGCGATTACATCAAGGAGGACGACATAAATATTTGCAAAGTACACACGGATCTGAATGTTGCAGATTCGATGACTAAACCTCTTCCAAGGGCTAAACATGAACAACACCAGAACTGCATGGGTGTTCGATTCATTACAATGTAAATCGCATAGTGATGTGAACTAGATTATTGACTCTAGTGCAAGTGGGAGACTGTTGGAAATATGCCCTAGAGGCAATAATAAATTGGTTATTATTATATTTCTTTGTTCGTGATAATCGTTTATTATCCATGCTATAATTGTATTGATTGGAAACTCAAATACATGTGTGGGCACATAGACAACACTGTGTCCCTAGTAAGCCTCTAGTTGACTAGCTCGTTGATCAAAAAATGGTGAAGGTTTCCTAGCCATGGACATGAGATGTCAATTGATAGCAGGGTCACATCATTAGGAGAATGATGTGATGGACAAGACCCAAACTGTAAACATAGCATTTGATCGTGTTAGTTTATTGCTATTGTTTTTTGCATGTCAAGTATCTGTTCCTATGACCATGAGATCATGCAACTCCCTGACACCGGAGGAATACCTTGTGTGTATCAAACGTCGCAACGTAACTAGGTGACTATAAAGGTGCTCTACAGGTATCTCTGAGGGTGTCTGTTGGGTTGGCATGGATCAAGACTGGGATTTGTTACTCCGTGTGACGGAGAGGTATCTCAGGGCCCACTCGGTAATAGAACATCACAATAAGCCTTGCAAGCAAAGTGCTTAAAGAGTTAGCCACAGGATCTTGTATTACGGAACGAGTAAAGAGACTTGCCGGTAACGAGATTGAACTAGGTATAGAGATACCGACGATCGAATCTTGGGCAAGTAACATACCGAAGAACAAAGGGAACAGCATACGGGATTAACTGAATCCTTGACATAGAGGTTCGACCGATAAAGATCTTCGTAGAATATGTAGGAACCAATATGGGCATCCAGGTCCCGCTATTGGTTATTGGCCGTAGAGGTGTCTCGGTCATGTCTACATAGTTCTCGAACCCGCAGGGTCAACACACTTAACGTTTGGTGACGATTAGTATAGTTGAGTTATTGTTGGTGACCGAAGATTGTTCGGAGTCCCGGATGTGATCCTGGACAGGACAAGGATCTCCGGAAGAGTAAGGAGGTAAATATTAATATATGTGATAATAGTGTTTTGATCTCCGGAAGGGTTCCGGAATCCACCGGAAGGAGTTCCGGATGTTTACCGAAGTGTTCGGGTGCAATAACACTTTATATGGGCCAAATGGGTAAAGCCCACGAGGTATTGGAAAGTGCAAAAGGAAGTTTTGCTGTTGCCTTAAGCGGTACTACCACTGGTAAGGCAGTACTACCGCTCCTGCGGTACTACCGCTTGTGTGAAGCGGTACTACCGCTCAAGCGGTACTACCGCTTGTGAGCGATACTGATGGGATTGGAGTTGGACTCTTTCCTTGCGGACCAAACCGATCTTGTATGGGCAAAACCGACCTTGTGGAGGCTTTTCTTCCAAGTTTAGACCCCTGGGCTCAGCATATAAATAGAGGAGCAGGGCTAGCACACGGGACACATCAGGATTACCCAAGCCGTGTGCCGGCAACCCTAGCCTCTAGTTCCTCTCGTCTAATCTCCGTAGTGCTTGGCGAAGCCCTGCAGAGATTGTTCCTCACCACCATCACCACGCCGTCGTGCTGCTGGAACTCATCCACTACTTCACCATCGCTCGCTGGATCGAGGAGGTGAAGGCGTGATCAAGCCGTACGTGTGTTGAACGCGGAGGTGCCGTCCGTTCGGCGCTAGATCGTGATTGGATCGAGGGATGACTTGTGATTTGAATGGCGAAGACGTTCGACTACATCAACCGCGTTACTTAAACGCTTCCTCTTAGCGATCTACAAGGGTATGTAGATTCACTCTCCCTCTCGTAGATGGTCATCACCATGGACAGATCTTGCGTGTGCGTAGGAAATTTTTTGTTTCCCATGCGACGTTCCCCAGCACGGGCCTTCCACAATTATAGCAATTTCGATCACGACTTGAAGATCTATTCTCATTGTATCTTGAGTTGGAGCTTCTCTCTTTGCCTCTATTCTTATAGAAATTGTGGAAGTTCTTGACGACACGGCTAATCTCTTCATTGGACACAAGATTGTTACTTGAAGTTGTTGGAGCGTCACTTGAAGCCTTGTAAGCACCACTAGACTTGTTGTGGAGTTCCTCTTTGTCCTTGAGTGATATTTCATTAGCGACAATCCTTCCAATGACTTCCGCTGGCTTGAGATCTTTGTAATTTGGCATCATTTGGATCAATGTGCACATGGTGTCGTATTTTCCATCCAAGGCTCTAAGGATCTTCTTGATGATGAATTTGTCGGTCATCTCTTAACTTCCTAAGCCGACAATCACATTTGTGATTAGAGCTAGCCTAGAGTACATCTCCGCAACTCCTTCACCACCATTCATCTTGAACTTGTCAAGTTGACTTTGGAGCTCATCCTACTTGGATTCCTCAACGGAGTTGGTACCTTCGTGCATAACAACCAAAGTATCCCAAATTTTCTTTGCATTCTCAAGGCGTCTAATCTTATTGAATTCTCCGGGACACAAACTGTTGAAGAGTATATAAAATACTTGAGCATTGTATTGGAGCATATTCACATCTTCCGCGGTTGCTTCACGATCCAGTTCTTTTCCATCCTCAAAGTATTCACCTTGCAACCAACATGAACAACAACCCATACGGCAGGGTTATGACCAAGAATATGTATTTTTATTTTAGTCTTCCAACTAGCAAAGTTTGTACCTTCAAAATAAAGACCTCTATGGTGATAACTACCCTCACTAGACGCCATACTCTCCTTGGTGTTGAAACCAAAACAATGAAGACCAAAGCTCTGATACCACTTGTAGGATCGAAAGTAGGTCTAGACGGGTGGTGATTAGACTACTTGACAAATAAAAACCTAGCCTTTTCCCAATTTTAGTTGTTGGTAGATTTTAACAATTCTAGCAAGTTTACTACCAGCCTACAGATGCAAGTCTAATATAGTGGAAGTGGAAAGTAATGATTTTGAACATGAAAGTAAGTAGAGTAAGGGTTTGGAGATCTCAAATGCAATGGGGACATGAAGATTTTTCCCGTGGTTCTTATAGATGGTGCTTTCGTACATCCACATTGATGGAGACTTCAACCCACGGAGGGTAACGACCGCGTGAGTCCACAGAAGGCTCCACCCACAAAGGTTCCATGAAGAAGAAACCTTTTCTATGCCATCATGGCTTATGTCCATGAAGGACTAGCCTCACTCAGGGTAGATCTTCATGAAGTAGGCGATCTCCTTGCCCTTACAAACTCTTGGTTCAACTCCACAAGTTTTGGAGGCTCCCAAGTGACACCTAACCAATCTAGGAGACACACTCTCCAAAAGGTAATAGATGTTGTTGTTGGTGATGAACTCCTTGCTCTTGTGCTTCCAAAGATAGTCTCCTCAACACTCAAACACTCTCTCACAAATTTTGGCAATGTAGTAGAAGAGGGATTGGAGTAGAAAGCAACTTGGGGAGGCTAGAGATCACGGATCAAAGGTTGGAGTGGCATCCTCTTGATATCAACACAAGGGTAGGTGGTTATCTTTCAGAAAATGGATATGGGAAGTATAAGATTCATCCTGGTTTTCTCTCTGACAGTTGGTGGAATGTGTGGGGGTTTATATAGCCATCACCAAAAATGCAACCCTTACGCTCCTTTATGCACTACTTGTTGGGACTAGGTGAGAACACTCGGTGAGACCGATAAGTACAAAAGATTTGAACTTCAAGCTTTTCGGTGAGACCAGATGAAACCTCTCGGTGGGACCAATTGATACTGACCTAAGAACTTTCGACACTTCGGTGTCACTGATTGAAGCCACTCGAAATTTCCGAGATGAAATCAATTGGTAACAGAAGGTTGGCAATTGCTCTTCGGTGGGACCTAGGGGTGAACTTGGTGAGACAGAGACGCTAGGGTTTAGGCAGGGGTTTAGGGTTTAGGGGTCAATGAGAGAAATATCATGTGTATCTTGATGAGTCTGGGTATATGAGATTCGGTGGGACCGAGAATGACTTTAGGGTTTTGCACATAGGGATTGTGAGGGTGTGGCTGAGGGTTTTGGAACAATATCTCCAAGCACATGAGCAGTTAGATCATTATCAAAACATCATCCCCTTTTAATAGTATTGTCTTTTCCTATGGACTCAATGTGATCTTGGATGACTTAACCAAAAATGTAGAGTTTTAAAGCTTTGCCAACATTAGTCCTTTGCAGTTTGAGGGGTCCACCTTCACATCCAATTTCCATGCCTATATTGAACTTTCCTGAAATATTCTTTGCATAGGCATTAGTTCGATGATATATATGTTGTTATGTATTTCCAAAACCACCAGGGGATTAGCTGCACTATCACCTTTTCTATATTTAAGCCATTAAATGCATTTCTAGGCATTTAATGGATATAATTCAAATTTGAACTGCAGGTATATGAAATTATGGCTAGAAGTGGGTTGAAAAATCTTATTGGTGGTCTTTAGTCTATGTTTATCCCTTATAGCATAAAATAAAAGGTGTGCCAAGCACCACGGGGCCAAGACTTGGGCACCAACATGGAGCTTAGTGGTTATTTAATTCTGAAAAATTCAAGCGAAGTCAGAAAAACACGAAACGTGACATGGTGTTATGATGTGACCCCTAGAGGCCATGGTAAAAAAATTATAATGTTTCACAAAAACAGTCATGTAGACTGCTTAGAAACCGGACCATTTCCGAGAAAGAATCTAGATTTCGAGAGGGAACGGGTCAGGTTTGCATGCAAAGCGACCCTTGGTTCCTCCATTGGCCTTGAAATTTTTTCCACACTCAACACACACCATTACATGTAACATGTAAAAGTTTGACACTTTTCAAGGATCGTTTGCTATATTTAAGCCATTAAATGCATTTCTAAGCCTTTATACTTTAGAAGATATTAAATCAATTCAAAAATTAGGGAAACTCCTACAAAATAGCTTACATGTTGCATATTACATGTCAAAAATGTATTGAGGTATATAAGATAAAAAATGTATTGGGTATACAAGTTACATATTTTTGCAAGTCATACAAACTAACTTTGCCAAGTGTAACACTCGGCAAAGGCTTGACTATTAGCCGAGGGTAACACTTGGCAAAGTCGTCGGTGCGTTCTGATTGGTTGGCTCAACCCTCCCACGGATCGCGGTCTTCTCCTCCATGTCTACCAGTTCCAACAGCTGGGGGCGTTCTCTATTCTTCCTGTCTCCTCTTCT
This sequence comes from Elymus sibiricus, assembly GCA_039707655.1. Lineage (NCBI taxonomy): Eukaryota > Viridiplantae > Streptophyta > Magnoliopsida > Poales > Poaceae > Elymus > Elymus sibiricus. The sequence goes on from CM077665.1 coordinate 4,021,163, forward strand.
CTCATCTTCTCTCCCTTCTCCCCATTCTCTTGACGACGGCGACAAACACGCCCCTTTCATAATGCGCCACCACCGGCCGCCGTGCCGCCTCACGCCTCCACTTCCACGGGCCACGGCTCCACACCTCCACTTCCACCGGCCAAGGCACCCCAACACTAGTAGAAAAAGGGCCTTTAGTCCCGGTTCCAGAGGGCTTTTAGTCTCGGTTCTGGAACCGGGACTAAAGGGTCGGGACTAAAGCCCAAAACCTTTATTCCCGGTTCGCTTACGAACCGGGACCAAAGGGGCTCCACGTGGCCGTTGTGGGGAGCCCAGGCAGGAGGACCTTTAGTCCCGGTTGGTAACACCAACCGGGACTAAAGGAGCTCCACGTGGACGCTTCGCAGCACTTAGGCAGGAGGACCTTTAGTCCCGGTTGGTAACACCAACTGGGACGAAAAGGCAGCCACGTGTTAGCAGCTCGCAGGAGCTGGGTTTTTTTTTGAAAAGGGGTGTTTAGGGGTTTTGGAGGGTTTAGGGGTTTCATATTGTGTTAGCTAGCTAATAGAGAGAAGTGACCTCTCTTTCTCAGTGCTTGGTCGACGCTAGCTACTACATATAGAGAGAACTCGACGCTAGCTAGTAAGCAAATGAAGGAAACCATTAATTACACAAGATCGTCATGAACATATCCAGAGAGAAGTGACCTCTCTTTCTCCGTGCTTGGTCGAACAACAAGTTTTCATATATCTATCCGACGCTACTACATATATACAATATAACATCCCTGACATCATCAAGTGCCAAACTCCTATTGAATTTCCGTATGGTATTCTCCCTTTTCATGTATGACGTGGTCAAGAAAGAATCCCGCCAATTCCTCTTGAATTGCTCGTATGCGATCATGTGGTCGGAGTTCATCCCGCATCTGCCAGATCTAATTTAAAGAAGGGGGTCAATACATATATATGAATGAAACTCAACACAATTGATGGTAATAAAATAAAATTGTGAATATTGTTTACATACTTCAAATTGTTCTTCAGATCTGCCCCGCTCAGAGGTCCTGTGGCGAATGTACTCGCAAACGTAGTATCCACATATATTATTCCCGGGTTCCTGCCACAAGAACTTTACGAGAATAGAGTTCAATCAAACTGATAATCAAGCATGATAATGGTATTGATGAAACTAGAATCAATGAGAGATGCTCAGAACTAGCTAGTACTACTTACTTTGGGGTGTGTAAATCGCAGCTCGTTCTTCAGACCCGGAACCTGTCCGGTGAACTGTTTCCAAACCCTGCCAGGCAAATAAAATGATTACTTGATATCAGGAAATGAACAAAAGTTGCCGATATGGTCCCGGTATTGATTGAACTTACTTCTGGAGCGTTGCAGTCATGTCCGCATATTCCTTGGGATCTTTACGTCTGGAGACTAAGACAGCTACTACTCCCCCGTCAAGCTTAATGGATAGCAGAATATAGTGGCACCTGCGCACGCATAACTCATCAATTACAGTACTCAACCTCGAGTAAGCGAAACTGAATATGCAGAAGACAGTAACACTCACTTGAAGTTGTAAGGAAAGAGTATTTCCCTTTTGTTTTGATGTCGAAGGAACCCTTTAAGCAAGTTTTCCTCGGTTTCTTTAACATTGTTTTGTACCGTCCATTCATTTACGGTATTTGGGCTAATGAACCCAATGTCATAGATTTGTCTTTTTGGACATTCGACGATCTTCAATCTGCATAATATAGTGAGGATAATTATATATACATGCAATGAACGGGCTGAGCTAGAGACTTAATTACAGAAGCAATACTTACAGAAAGTAGCAAGTCATGATTTGTTTGTCGAGGGCCTCTTGATTGAATAACTGAAACAACTCCACAAATTCAACAGGCATCAGGTCGACTCCAATGAGATCATGCTCATCTTTAATTCTCACCATCAAACTATCGGACCCATTCTTCCTGCAGCTTTCCAAGTACCACTCATGCAATCTTCGCATCATCGTTGTTAGAGGAGGATGATCAGGTTTGACGAGAGGCTTCCCGTGCTCGTATCTAAAGATCTTTACTACCTCAGCTGTTTCAAACTGTACATCATCGCCCACGTAATCACCAAGAGTGGTACCGGGCAGTAGCCCCGGATGATTAGCGATATCGCTAGACACCTTGAGTGGGGGGCATGATTTCTTCTCCTGTTTGCCGATCTGGGGAATTGTTTTCCCACTTCTTCGTCTTGAAGCACTGGCAGTACTTCCCGACTGGCACGCTTCATCATATGTCTTTTGAATACAGCGGTCATAGTTGGATTGCAGGGGAGGCGGTGGTGGTTGGTTAAGGGCATCCAGAGTGCGCTTCGCTTTCACCGGATCTATTTTTTCCTTCGGAGGTGGATGTTTCCGTTCAAAATGGGCTTGCACTTCGGCAGCACTGATGTCCTTGTTTTCCTCGTCAGTCCTCTCATATGGTAACTTTGGAGGAACCCTAAGGCTTGGACCATATTTGAATTTCTTCCCGCCTTTTGTACTGCGAGCTGTCGGAGCGGCGGCGGCTCTCTTCCGCTGTTGCTAATGCGCCGGAGCCCGCTAAGGCGGCGGATACCGCTGACGCACCGGAGACAGCTGAGCCGAGGCGGATTCTGCTGAGGGGCCTCCCCCGTTAGAGTCCGATGAGGCGGCGGAGACGGATGACGCGCCGGAGACGACTCAGGCAGCGGAGATAGCACAACTGGACTGTGAGGAGGAGTCTGCTGAGGATCCGGCTGCGTCTGCTGAGGCGGCGTCTAGTTTGGAAGCTTGATGTACTCCTTTCTCCATAGGCAGGTACTCCTTAAGGCATTTTCCAGAAGATCCTCCCCTTCACCTGTAGGGTACTCAAGCTCCAGCCCCTCAAATCTCGCAATTATCTCATCCACCGTGACAATAGCATAGCCATGTGGAATTGGACGGCAATGGAAGTTCCCTCAGTTCGAGGTGGTAAAACTGAGCCGAGCGCCGCCTTCAAGGTCAGGTTCTGGCATTTCGCCATTCGCACACAATGTTCAGCCTGCGTGATACTATCCACGGGGTAGCGAGGAGCCGTGATATCAGGCTGAAGGAGCTCCGTGGAAGCCACGCTGCTTCTCCACTGAGATGGTGGGGTAGCTTCTGGGACAGTGTCGAAGGAAGGATCTTCGTGCCGCTGAGATGGTTGGCCGGTAGCTCACTGGCTCTCAAGTTCCTCTAGCTTTTGTAGTCTTGCATTGAGCTTCTGCATGTCGCTCAGCTCCGCTTTCCTTTTTCTCTCTCGGCTTCTATAACCGCCTACGTCAGGAAACCCAACCTTCCACGAAACGGAGCCTGGTGTGCCTCGTGTTCGTCCAGGGTGCTCAACATTCCCTAGGGCCTCAGTCAGCTCGTCCTTCTCTCTGTTGGGAATGAATGTCCCTTCCTACGCTGCGGTGATATACTTCTGAAGCTTCTTGACGGGTATAGCAAGTTGCTCGTCCGTCCAACGACACTTCCCTGTTTCAGGGTCCAAAGTTCCCCCAACCCCGAAGAAACATGTCCTTGAATGGTTTGGCCAGTTCAATGTCTTTGGTTCGACTCCTTTAGCAATCAGGTCATTCTCAGCTTTGTCCCACAACGGCTGGGCTTTGAGGTAGCCACCTGACCCCGTGTGATGGTGATACTTCTTCTTTTCAGCGTTGTTCCTGTTTGTCTCTGACATTTTCTTACTCTTGTCCGATGTCTTGTAGGCCACAAATGCGGGCCAGTGATATCTTATCTTCTCAAATCTGCCGATGAATTCTGGAGTCTTACCTTTGTCGACAAACTTTGATTTCAGCACTTTCTTCCACCTCCTGAATAGATCTGCCATCTTCTTAAGAACACACGCCTTGACCAGTGGCTCTATAACTGGCTTATTCGGATCCTCCTCTGGCGGTAGGGTGAAATTTGCCTTCAGCTCGGTCCAAAGATCATCTTTCTGTCTATCGGTGACATAATCACCTTCAGGGGTGTCGTCCTTAGGCTTATTCCATTGCTTGATGCTGATCGGGATGTTGTCCCTAACAATAGCTCCTCACTAAGCAGAAAATGCATCCTTGGTCCGCTTGGGTTCAATCGGTAGGCCATCGTCCGCGAGTTCTGTGATCGTGAACCTTTCATCCTTGCGCAACCTTTTCTTCGGGCCTCGTCTCGTTACTGAAGTTTGGCTCGATCCGGAGGGCTATAAAAGAAGAAAGAAGAGTTAATATATGTACATACCAAAACAATTAATGCATCAATTAGCTAGTCAGCACAGGCTTAATTAATATATATACCTCGCCGGACTTTGCAACAGCTCCCTCCTCCATTGTTCGATCACCGGAGCCATCATCCTCTCCATCCAGACCATCGGTGTCGTTGAGAAACGACAAGACATCACGTCCGGCGAGGATTATCTCCCCCAACAACTGTTCTTGTTCCAAGTCTATTTGATCCATAGTTTCTGCAAATATTACAACATGGCAATTAATATACAAACATGAATGTCCGACATCCGGACCGCCTCTCTAATGAATGTCCGACGTCCGGACCGCCTCTCTCATGAATGTCAAACAAGGGATTCTCTTAACCTTTAAGGGATTTAACAAAATGGCGCCATTCTGGATGTGCAGAAAATGGTCCATATTTTTCCTGATCTCATCTACCCTTCTATATGTCACGTTGTCTAGTGTCAAAGGATTCAAGAAAACCAAGGCTTCATCATTAGCCGGAAGTAACAGGCGCATAATGGTACGAAGCTCTCCAAAATTGTTTTGGAACGGAGTCCCGGATAGGATAATTAATTAGCTTTTTGGTATGAATTTTAGCAAGAGCCTTTCGAATATCACTATTTGGAAGGCCTTTGCTGAATTTCGTACCAAAAAGCGAATTATTCTATCTGGACCTCTGTTCCAAAACAATTTTGAAGAGCTTCGTAGCATCATACGCCTGTTACTTCCGGGTAATGATGAAGCCATGGATTTCTTCAATACTTTGACCGACAACGTGACATATAGAAGAATATATATATAGATGAGATCAGAAAAAAATTGGATCAACTTGTGCACATCCATAATGGGGGCATTCTTGATAAATCTATGTTACCTGAGTTTTCTATATGAAAAAAAAAATTCCACATGACATGTCCGACGTCCCCCCTCATGTCGAAGTTATCGGGGAGGGGGTAGAAGACAACGACGCTCACCCCTCATGTCCGACGTCCGACGTCCCCCCTCATGTCATGTCCGACGTCCCCCCTCATGTCGAAGTTATCGGGGAGGGGGTAGACGACAACGACGCTCACCCCTCATGTCATGTCCGTCGTCCCCCCTCATGTCGAAGTTATCGGGGAGGGGGTAGACGACAACGACGCTCACCCCTCATGTCATGTCCGACATCCCCCCTCACGTCAAAGTTATCGAGGAGGGATGGGGTAGATTGACAATGACGCTCTTTCTTCTAGGGTTTGGGTGGCCTCGATAGTTGGTCGGGCGAGCGGACCGCCTCTCTCTCTCATGCATGTCCGACGTCCCCCCTCATGTCGAAATTATCAGGGAGGGCCGGGTAGATCGACAATGACGCTCTTTCTTCTAGGGTTTGGATTGCCTCGATAGTTGGTCGGGCGAGCGGACCGCCTCTCTCTCATGCATGTCCGACGTCCCCCCTCATGTCGAAGTTATCGGGAAGGGGGTAAATTTTAACTTAGTGAGTCTTTTAATTAACTCATTTTAACAGTAAATTCTATGAACAAAAAAAAGCATCATATTAACAGTAAATGCATCCATCCATACACACATACATATATACATCCATCCATACATACATACATATATACATCCATCCATATTAAAAAAATGGTTATGAAAAAAAATGGCAGCGGCCGCGGCGGCGGCAGCGCGGTGGCAGCGCAGGGGCGGCGGCGGCGGCAGCGCGGTGGCTGCGCAGGAGCGGCGGCGGCGGTAGGGGAATGGGAGCTCACAGGGGGTCGGTGCGTCGGGCCAGGGAGCGGCGGAGCAGCTGACGGCGTCGGGAGCGGTGGACGGCGACGGGGAGCACGGGATGGCGACGGCGTCGGGGGCAACGACGGGGAGGGCTCGGGGCAGGGGCGCGGCGACGGCGTCGGGGGCGTCGGGAGCGGCGACGGCGACGCCAACGATGGGGCAGGGGCGACGACGGCGTCGGGGGCAGCGACGGCGACAGCGGGACAGGGGCAGCTTGGCGGCGTCGTCGGAGAGATCATAGAACTGAATGGAAAATTTCACAAGTGCTGCTTATATACACGAACCATTGGTCCCGGTTGGTCGCACCAACCGGGACCAATGGTGCCCTTTGGTCCCTGTTGGTGCCACCAACCGGGACCAAAGGTCAGTTTTTAGCAGCCCAAAGGGCGGGAAACAGGGACCTTTGGTCCCGTTTGGTGGCACCAACCGGGACTAAAGGGCAGCATTGGTCCCGGTTGGTGCCACGAACCGGGACCAAAGGGTGGTGCTGCCCGGGGCCAAATTTTTAGTCCCACCTCGCTAGCTGAGAGAGCTCGAGAGTGGTTTATAAGCGCTGCTGCGCACACCCTCTCGAGCTCCTCTCAACTGCAGGCTTTAGGGCCTAATCTGTCACTGCCTGTGGGCCTATTGGGCCTTCTGCGGGCCTGAATCTTGGCCCAACAAGCTGGTTGGGTTTCTAGTCGTATTCAGGGCGCTGTGGCCTAGTAGGTGGCATTTAAAAAAAAACCAGTTTTTTTGTTTTGTTTTTTGCTTTATTTATTTTATTTTGTTCCTACTTACTGTTTTTCAGTGATTCTTTTTGCTTTTAGCTCGCAAAAATTATAAACTTTCTGTTAGTGCCATTAGTTTTCAAATTTGAATAGTTTAAATTTGAATTTTTTAAAATTTGTGCGAATCACTAGTTTGTGAATAACTTTACTAAAAATTTAGATTTTTAAGTGATTCTTTTTCCTGCTATTTAATATTACTGTGTTTTATCATTATATTCAATTTGGTAAGTTTTAGGTTATTTGAAATTTCTGTTTTAATCAAAAACAGATTTGGTTATTTTAGTTTGCTATTAAAGTTTCTAACAAAAAAATACTTTGATAATTTTAGTTGCATAAATTTTATATAATTTTAGTTTCAAAAATACTAGAGGTTTATAAAAGCTTTTTAGTTGATTCCTTTTGCTATTACAGTTTTATAAAAGCTTTTTAGTTGATTCTTTTTGCTATTGAAGAATATTATAGTTTTGTTTTAGTTGATCATAACAGAACATTTTAATTGATTATTTTTAGTTCATTCTTTTTGCTATTAGAGTTTAATAAAAGTTTTCTAGTTCATCATTTTTGCTATTAGTTCATTCTTTGAGCTAAATGACCCTGAAATTGAAAAGCACTACAAATGAACTCTGAAAAGGTTGAAAGTTGGCATGGTATCATCATTTCACCCACATAGCATGTGCTAAAAAGTTGAGAGGGTTTCGACGAAAACTGGATGCACTTCGTGTACAAAATGGACAATCTCTTTCGAAGTATCAGGGTTCCGGACAAAAACTCATCTGTTACAAAGGGATTTCTTTTTTTTGAACTTATTTGAACTCCATACTTTTTGAGTGTTCAAAATGCACCATTCAAAGCCACATCATCAGTTTTCAACCCTTTCTGACTTCATTTGGTATTTTTCATGCATTTACTGCTTTTTTTGAGCTAAATGACCCTGAAATTGAAAAGTAGTACAAATGAACTCTGAAAAGGTTGAAAGTTGACATGGTATCATCATTTCACCCACATATCATGTTATAAAAAGTTGAGAGGGTTACGGCAAAAACTGGATGCACTTCGTGTACAAAACGGACAATCTCTTTCGAAGTATCATGGTTTCGGATGAAAACTCATCTGTTACAAAGGGATTTCTTTTTTTTGAACATATTTGAACTCCAGACTTTTTGTGTCTTCAAAATGCACCATTCAAAGCCACATCATCAGTTTTCAACCCTTTCTGACTTCATCTGGTATTTTTCATGCATTTACTGATTTTTTTAAGCTAAATGACCCTGAAATTGAAAAGCACTACAAATGAACTCTGAAAAGGTTGAAACTTGGCATGGTATCATCATTTCACCCACATAGCATGTTATACAAAGTTGAGAGGGTTATGGCAAAAACTGGATGCACTTCGTGTATAAAACGGACAAAGTTGTGGAGAGAAAGTCTTCACTTTTTCTTCGCTTGTGTCCTTTGCTTATTGCGCCGTAACCATGGACAATCTTCATCGTTTAACAGGGTGCTTGGGTCAGCCTTGACTTTGAAGGGAGGAATTTCATGAAACTTTTCATAATCTTCAGACATGTCTGTCTTGCCCTCCAATCCCACGATGTCTCCTTTTCCTGAAAGAACTATGTGGCGCTTTGGCTCATCGTATGATGTATTCGCTTCCTTATCTTTTCTTTTTCTCGGTTTGGTAGACATGTCCTTCACATAGAAAACCCGCGCCACATCATTGGCTAGGACGAATGGTTCGTCTGTGTACCCAAGATTGTTCAGATCCACTGTTGTCATTCCGTACTTTGGGTCTTCCTGTACCCCGCCTCCTGACAGATTGACCCATTTGCACTGAAACAAAGGGAACTTGAAATCATGTCCATAGTATGTGTCCTTTCTCCTATTGGTTGCTACATCAAAGCGAACACCGCTCTTTTGGTTGGTGCTCTTTTGATCTTGGGCGATCGTGTAAAATGTATTCCCATTTATCTCGTACCCATTATAAGTCAATACAGTCGAAGATGGTCCCCTGGCCAACGAGTACAACTCATCAGAAACAGTGTTGTCACCCATGAGACGTGTTTGCAACCAACTGCCAAAAGTCCTGATGGGTTCATATGTAATCCAGTCATCACACTGCTCCGGGTGTTTGGAGCGTAGAATATTCTTGTGTTCATCGACATACGGGGTCACCAAGGTAGAATTCTGTAGAACTGTGTAGTGTGCTTGAGACCAAGAATGTCCGTCCCTACATATTATTGAGTCCGCTCCTAGCGTGCCTTTTCTAGTCAGTCTCACCTCATACCGCGATTGAGGGAGACCAATCTTCTTAAGGTCAGGAATGAAGTCAACACAAAACCCAATGACATCCTCTGTTTGATGGCCCATGGAGATGCTTGCTTCTGGCCTAGCATGGTTACGAACATATTTCTTTAAGACTACCATGAACCTCTCAAAGGGGAACATATTGTGTAGAAATACAGGGCCAAGAACGACAATCCCGTCGACTAGATGAATTAGGACGTGCACCATGATATTGAAGAAGGACAGTGGGAATACCAGCTCGAAACTAACAAGACATTGCACGAAATCACTCCTTAACCTTGGTAGGATTTCTGGATCGATCACCTTCTAAGAGATTGCATTGAGGAATGCACATAGCTTCACAATGGCTAATCGAACGTTTTCCGGTAGAAACCCCTCAATGCAACCGGAAGCAGTTGCGTCATAATCACGTGGCAGTCATGAGACTTTAGGTTCTAGAACTTTTTCTTTGCCATATTTATTATTCACTTTATATTCGACGAGAAGCCAGATGGGACCTTCATACTGAGCAGGCATTCAAAGAAGATTTCCTTCTCTTCTTTGGTAAGAGCGTAGTTGGCAGGACCTTCATACTGTTTTGGATGCATGCCATCTTTTTCATGCATATGTTGCTGTTCCTCCCGTGCCTCCGGTGTATCTTTTGTCTTCCCATACACTCCCAAGAAGCCTAGCAGGTTCACGCAAATATTCTTCGTCACGTGCATCACGTCGATTGCAGAGCGGACCTCTAGGTCTTTCCAATAGGGTAGGTCCCGAAATATAGATTTCTTCTTCCACATGGGTGCGCGTCCCGCATCGTCAGTCGGAACAGATAGTCCGCTAGGACCCTTTCCAAAGATTACTTATAAATCATTGACCATATCAAGTATGTGATCACCAGTACGGAGGGCGGGCTTTTTCCGGTGATCTGCCTCACCTTTGAAATGCTTTCCTTTCTTTCGACATTGATGGTTGGTCGGAAGAAATCGACGATGCCCCAGGTACACATTCTTCCTGCATTTGTCCAAATATATACTGTCGGTGTCATCTAAACAGTGTGTGCATGCGTGGTATACCTTGTTTGTCTGTCCTGAAAGGTTACTGAGAGCAGGCCAATCGTTGATGGTTACAAACAGCAACGCATGTAGGTCAAATTCCTCCTGTTCGTTCTCATCCCACACACGTACACCTCTTCCATTCCATAGCTGTAAAAGTTCATCAACTAATGGCCTTAGGTACACATCAATGTCATTGCCGGGTTGCTTAGGGCCTTGGATGAGCACTGGCATCATAATGAACTTCCGCTTCATGCACAACCAAGGAGGAAGGTTATACATACATAGAGTCACAGGCCATGTGCTATGCTTGGTGCTCTGATCCCCAAAAGGATTAACGCCATCTGCACTTAAACCAAACCTTACGTTCCTTGGGTCACCTGTAAAGTCGCTCCACTTTCTCTCGATCTTTGACCACTGCGACCCGTCAGCGGGTGCTCTCAACTTTCCGTCTTTCTTACGGTCTTTTATGTGCCATTGCATCAACTCGGCATGCTTTTTGTTTCTGAACAGACGTTTCAACCGTGGTATTATAGGAGCATACCACATCACCTTGGCAGGAACCCTCTTCCCGGTGCGCTGGCCCTCAACCTCACCAGGGTCATCTCTTCTGATCTTATACCGCAATGCACCGCATACCGGGCATGCGTTCAAATCCTCGTACGCACCGCGATAGAGGATGCAGTCATTAGAGCATGCATGTATCTTCTGCACCTCCAATCCTAGAGGGCATAGAACCTTCTTTGCTTCATACGTACTGCTGGGCAATTCGTTATCCTTTGGAAGCTTCTTCTTCATTATTTTCAGTAGCGAACTAAATCCCTTGTTAGATACACCATTGTCTGCCTTCCATTGCAGCAATTCCAGTGTGGTACCGAGCTTTGTGTTGTCATCTTCTCAATTTGGGTACAACCCTTTTTTGTGATCCTCTAACATGCGATCGAACTTCAACTTCTCCCTTTCACTTTCGCATTCTCTCTGTGCATCAACAATGACCCGGCGAAGATCATCATCGGGCACATCGTCTGGTTCCTCTTGATCTTCAGCTTCCCCCATTGCAGCATCACCGTATTCAGGGGGCGGGTAGCTGTCATCATCCTCTTCTTCTTCGTTGTCTTCCATCATAACCCCTCTTTCTCCATGCTTGGTCCAAACATTATTGTGTGGCATGAAACCCTTCTCAAGCAGGTGGAAGTGAAGGGTTTACGAGTTGGAGTAATCCTTCGTATTTTCACAGACAGTACATGGACAATACATAAAACCATTCTGCTTGTTTGCCTCAGCCACTTCGAGAAATTTATGCAGGCCGTCAATCTACTCGGAGGTGCGTCGGTCACCGTACATCCATTGCCGGTTCATCTGCATGCATTATATAATTAAATGTATCAAAAACCATTATAGAACATCATGAATAGAGAAGTGATCAAATTAATACAAGTTCATCATCACATTAAAACCAAAGTACAGTAGTGATCAAATGTTATTACTGAAAAAATAAATACATAAAGTTCATATATACATAGTTTTCATAGAACAATATACAAGTAAGAAAATTATACAAGTATCTATCTAAATCATACAAGTAAGAATTATACGGCGGTGAGGACGGGGACGGGGACGGCACCCTACACATGTGCAGACTCTAAGAAGTTAATTTCAGCTCTAATTGTGCGTCTAAATCAAAAGAAATCCCACATACACTCCTCCACTAAAACCCACAAACCACACTCTACTTCTAGAGCATTTGAAATGAACTAAACTAGTAGTGAGAGATAAAATGATGAAGTCGTTAACCTTTTAGAACACTTGTGTAGTTGGTGCACCGCTAAACCTAAACAAATCTTAGGGAAAATGTAGCTTGGAGGTCGAGCTTGGAGAGGAGAAAACTTAAGTGTGGCTCCGGCACTTCATCAAACACCTCATGTGCATAGGAGGTGAGAACAGAGAGCAACACACCTCCCAAACACCGGCCGGCCAAAAAACAGAGGAGTGAGCGGGCAGGGGCGAGTATTTATATAGGCGTTGTATAAGTCCCGGTTGGTGGCCAGCACCGGGACTAAAGGTGCCTCTTTAGTCCCGGTTCCAGCCACCAACCGGGACTAAAGGCACTGGGCCAGGAGCGAGGCCCTTTAGTCCCGGTTCGTGTCTGGAACCGGGACTAAAGGGGTCAGATTAACCGGGACTGGTTCCTGTCGAGGCCCGGCCGGCGCCCTGGCCTCATGAACTGGGACTGATGCACCCATTAGTCCCGGTTCGTAACACGACCGGCACTAATGCAATATTCTGGCCCGTTTCAAAGCCCTGTTTTCTAGTAGTGTGACGATGGGATCCTGAATTTTGTGGATGGTGTTTTTCTTTTCAATTAGCAGATGTTAGATAATCTCGTGCAGCTTATCATCTCTAGTTGTTTTTTCAGTTGTTCAGTTAGCTAGAGTTAGCCGTATACCTGGTCACGTTTGCGTACGTGCGGGATATAGTCATAGGCAGTAGCTTTCGCTTCGGTGGGCGTTGAGGTACTCAACGGTGCCAGGTCATGGGTGTTAGCCCGAACTACGAGTGCTCGGAGCTAGTCCCAGGGGTGCTCGGACCGAGAGAGGCGAGAGGAGAGAGCGAGAGAGACACAGAGATGTTTGTGGTGCGCTCTTCTTCTGGTTCACCTCAGCCCGAGGTAGTACTGGAACAGCCCGTGTTAGACTGTATATACGTAGCCTCTGTATATGCCCTGAACTAAGGGATACTAAATTGTGCGGCCCGCAGTCCATCGGCCAGGCTTATGGCCCGCCGATCGCTAGAAGGACTACCAAAGCTGTGAACCTCGGCGTAACCAAGATGGAAACTTCCGAAGACTTGGCGTTCACTTCAAGGATTGCTCTATAGCCGGCGCGTTGGCAACCGACCATATGTGTAACCTAGATACCCCCGGTGCATATATAAGTAGAGGGGTTTAGTCTTTAGGTGTACGATAACAGCCTTAGCACTACAATAGAAACTGCCAGTAGGGACGTCGAATTTCATACCTAGGAATGTGTTATTTCACCTCTAGGCAAATATAGGGTCGTTTTAGCAAAGCGTCTTCCCACGGACCGTCTCAAACCATGTAGACACGCTTGATGAGCGTGTTTACATGACATGGGACGCTATATAGGGACGTTCAACATCGTGTCTAGACAGTTAGAGATGTTATGGTAGACATGCACATATCACGTCTCTACCCACATAGACACGTTTCATTTGCGTCTCAAGACCTTAGAGGCGCTTTTGTAAATACGTTCATCATGGGCCTGGTACTTATACACGTTATGTAGAGACGTTATTTTTATCTCTAAATATATATAAGCTACTCAATACAATTGGAATATTTTACTTTAAATATGGTTTGATTTATTTCGAATTTGTATTTCATCGTTTCAAATTTGACCATTTTATCATGACATGGCCGCACATGCCGATTAATCAAATAATATCATTATATGAAGACACCATTCCACGTCTAAGATTGCATTTGCAAACATCACATTATCAAAATTGGCAATCTGAGTGGAATGATTAGCCCGAACAGATACTTACACCGAAGTTCACAACTGAATAATAACAGACATTCATACAGAACATGCAAAAAAATAAGAAAATATCCTATGTCTACAGCTATGTTTCTCTATTAAGCAGAAATATAACATAAGACGGAATATTTGTTCATTCACAGATTGGTTCATCAACTGATCCTAGCTCCTTCAATGTACTCCTTTTTCAAGTCCTCAACCACCCAATTACTCCTGGCTCCCTTAATGCTCTCTTTTCAAATCCTCAACCGCCCTGAAAAAGAAAATGAACAATGTTTTTAGACAAGTGCAAGATAAGATGTTCTTTGATAAATTATAAGAAATGTATCATAAAAATGCTTCGTTGGAGTGGTTGGGTTAGTTTTTTTTTTACTTAAAAACCACAAAGATTTTTCATAAAAAAAAACTTAAATGTGGATATTGGAGGATACTCGATGCTTGTATGGAAACATGCTTACATGTGAGCGAGGCGAAGCAATAACATAACCAACATCTCCTACTGTTTGGAATTTTTCATATGGTCTAACCAGTTCTCAGCTCCTAGATTTGTAGAGCCACGAATAGAGACTGCAACATATTGCTCTCCAAGCATATTTCCTTCAACCACATATGTTCTATCTTTACTCCCTAAAATTCCATTGGCCACGAGTTTGTTTTTGTTTCTCGAATTGATCGAAAAGAACAAGACTTCAGTTTTATCCCATTTTTGCAAGAAATGAAACATTTGTTATTCATAAACCTAGGAAGATTTCACTTTACGCAAACAAGGACAATTTTATAGAGAATTAGACCCAACTACTATTATACAACCGTTTGGATACCTAGCATATATGTACCTGCGCAGTGACTTGGTGAAGACCACCAAGCTTGGCTGCATTGCTATTTTCAGTATGAGCATTCTGCAATTAAATAGGAAGTGGTATGAATGGAGACACATAATCAGCTCAAGAATGATAATTTCCAAGAGTTTCGATATCATGTACTAGGATGCACTAAGTAGCCTTACTCTACACATACTTTCGGTCTGCTTAGATTAAGGTTTTGTTGCAACATAATAATTTATTTTGAAAGCTAAACATGCATGAATGATGCAAACAAATGAAGTACCCGTCATGTAAATTAGAAGCGTAGTGCTGAGTGATCTTGCGACGTTGTTTCCATCATATACTCATTGTACTATAATGTAAACTAACATGCCAGGCCCGGAACAATTGAAGTTCATTTATGTGATTATAAATTATCAAATGTAACAGTGACTGTAAATCAATGGATTATGACATGTTTAAAAATAGTATATCAATTGCTAGCCAACATTTGGAAGTTAAAAAAATAACCATTAATCATTAGCCAAATAAGCAGGGAAGTGGACTCCATGAATTTTGTCATCAAACTGCATGAGTAAAATCGCTTGCCATCTAACCATACACCTCCAATCCATGCTTCCTTTGAAATGCTCTCCTCTGAAATGGACAAAGAGATTGTAACAATTTGCATGCTTTATCAAAGGTAACACCTGTTGGGCATGAAAAACATGACCATTTTTCAGTGTCAGTAATGGCAAGCTTGTTAGACATTTATGTTTCTCCTTAGAGATAGCAAGGCTAGTAGGCCGTTGTAGTAGCTAAATAATGGACGGTGAATGAAATCAAATCCTGCGCTATAGTGGGCTGTGGCTAGACCAATTTGTATTATTTGCCGGAAAGCAGCAGCTACAAACAGACAAGGAAGGCGGCTAGACAGACCTTTAGAGGAAATTGTTGGTCCTGTATGATCGCATCACTTGGATCAAGTGGAGTGAGTCCAATAAATAGCACTCGGGCATGAAACGTCAGAGGTCGAATCACGCGCTGGTAGCTCCAAGGCAACAATGCCGATGGCCACGGATCCCGGCGCAACGTCTAGAGTTTTGCCGCGAGGACGGATGGCAAAACGGCGGCAAGGAGCGGAGCCAATGGTGGTTGCCGGCGCCCGGCGCCAAAACCGCCGCCCCGCAAACTCCCCACGATCTGTAAACAACACGCAACCAACCCGAGAAGCTATCAAACGGAGAGGACATTCAAACTGTATGTACGCCCAATGTTCAGAAGATTTTTCTGTGTTGTGAACATATAAGAAAGGATTAAAGTGACTAAGGTAGGGCTGCTGCCGTGAATTCCCAGTTCTAGCAGCCATTCTTGGTTGACACGTGTTTTGGTTTTTCTTGGTTCACCGTTGATTTTCATGTCTTTACTACCGGTTTTTATGGGTCACGGTTTGGCTTTGGTTTGTTCACCGCTGACACTTCCGTGAAATATCAACGGTGAACCAAAAAAACCGATTAACGTGTTATGCCACGCTGGAAAATTTATGACTACGCCGGAAAGGCGTCGCTGGCGATTAAGCCAAATCGTGACGATAAATACGCCGGAAAGGCGCTATTCCACGTTAGCCATTTAGCCAGAACGTGACGATAACTATGCCGGAAAGGCGTCGTGCCTCGTTAGCGATTAAGCCGGAACACGACGATGACTATGCCGGAAAGGTATCGTGCCGCGTTAGCCATTAAGGCAGAACGGAACTATAACTACGCCAAAAAAGCATCGGGTCGTGTTAGCCATTAAGTCGGAACGCGACGATATATACGCTGGAAAGGCGTCTTGGCGCGTTAGCAATTAAGCCGGAACCGCAGCGATAAATACGCCGGAAATGCGTCTTGCCGCGTTAGCAATTAAGCCGAAACGCGACGATAGATACGCCGGAAAGACGTCTTACCCCGTTAGCAATTAAGCCGGAAGGCGACGAAAATGACAGCGAATATGCCTAAGCCAGACGTCGAAGCGAAGCCAGACACGACGTATGTGACGATGAATTCGCCTAAGCGAGACGTCGAAGCGAAGCCAGACACGACGTATGTGACGATGAATTCGTGGCCTAAGCCAGACGCGATGAGTAGGCCATGAGCCCATGACGACGATTAAACCAAAAGGACATGAGTTGTAGTATTCCTTGGTCATACGTGAAGTACTTTGGCTAGTAGCATGCTTTGGAAATTGTTCCCTGACGGATATGGTTCTGACGTTAACGTTGCACCTCCCATGGCACGGCTTGGATTGTAGAGGTTGAAGGAAACAAACTGATTTCGTCCACCGCCAGCATCTCCTCACGCAGGCCATGCACGGACAGGGAACACCGTCAGCATCCTCGCTTTGAGCACGGACAGGGAGTAGATGCGAGTATTTTCAGTTTCCTTTTTATTATTATTATAATATAAAAACGGAAAAAGAGTTACTAGTACTCCTACATTACCTTGGGAGTTGCGAGGAATCTAACGGCATTCTGTCCTTTGAATTTTTGCAACGGAAGCAACAAGAATAATGCGATCGAGCACTGTTGCAAAAAGTAAAGAAAAGAAAAGGATGCCTTGCGACTGCAGTTACCGATGCCTTGCAGCTAGATAGTCGGAATATGTTGAATGTTCTTCTTAAACCAAACAAAACCTATATGTACCCATCCTTCTTCCCCACCGACACTCCATCTCTCCTCTACAACCACACTCCATCCCTTCCCTTGTCTCCCCACGCTTCTTCCCTCTTGCTCATGGAGTCATGGACACTTCATCCTCTCCTCGTTGTGCATATATATAGTCAGTTATTGCCCTACCCAGCTGAGGCAGCTTCAGTCTTTTCCGTCTGGTGCACAGCGAGACAGTTCCATTCCACCACCGACGAGTGCGTGACAACAGCGGCAGATGACAGACATGTCGTCGCCGACCGCGCCTTGGTTTGCGGGTGTGTGCCAAGTCATCATCTTTCCTTTTTTTTTATCTGTGCAATACCGTGCGTGTAGTGTACCAGCTCTCTCCTCTAAAAGACTAAAACGTACAGTACGTATGTATGTCGTTGCAGATCTCTTCACAGATGTCAGGGTGAGGACCCTATCGCAGCAGGTCACCACACTTGGGGACAGGGTGTGGGAACTGGAGCACAAAATTACCCAGCTGATCAGCGAGAAGGGCAAGCTGGAGAAGCAACTGGAGGAGACGAAGGCGATCTCAAGCCACAAGGAAGAGGTGGAGAGAAGATTCAAGGCTGAAAACGATAAGCTTCGGTCGGAGGTTTCGATCGCAGAGGAAAAATGTGGCAAGTCTGAAGTGGAGGTTGAGAGGCTAAGCAAGGAATTAGGCGCGCTGGTGGAGGCAAAAGAGGCTGCTGCCAAGGAATTCAACGACGAGAGAGCAAAACTCAGGCTGGAATCGGAGAATCTCAAGACAAGGCTGGAGGAAATTCAGGCTATCAAGGATTTGGCAGAGAGCGAAAATGACAAGCTTCGTTCAGAGGCTTTGATCGCAAAGGAAAAGCAAAACATGTCTGAAGCAGAGATTGAGAGGCTGAAGATAGAACTGGGTGGGTTGGCGGAGGCGAAGGAGGCGGCCACCAAGGCATTTGATGTAAAAAATGCAGAAATCGCCGAGGAATTAGAGGAACTCAAGAAGAAGCTCAAGGAAATCCAAACAAATAAGGATTTAGTGGATGGAAAAAATGATAAGCTTCGGTCTGAGGTTTTCACAGCGGAGGAGAAATGTAGGCAGTCTGAAGCAGAGGTTAAGTGCCTTAAGCAAGTAGTGGGTGCATTGGTGGAGGCGAAGGAGGCAGCGGCAAAGGCATTTGAAGCCGAGAAGGTAGAAATCACGAAGGAAATGGACAATCTTAAGAGGACAATAGAGGAAATCCAGGCCAACAAGGATTCGGTGGAGAGTCAAAACCATGAGCTCCAGTCAAAGATTTTGATTGCAGAGCAGGAGAATAGTGTATTTGAAGCAGAGGTTAAGAGCCTCAAGATGGAATTGGGTGCAGTAGAGGAGGCCAAGGAGGTTCTTGCCAAGGAGTTTGATGCCGACAAGGCTGAAATCCTGAAGGAACTGGAGGATCTTAAGGGGAATCTGGAGGAATTCCAGGTCAACAAGGATTTGTTGGAGGCTAAAAATGATAAGCTTCGGTTGGAGGTTTTTGCTGCAGAGCAGAAACAAAGCATGTCTGAAGCAGAGGCTAAGAGCCTTAAGATGGAACTGGTTGCATTAGTGGAGGCAAAGGAGGCGGCTACAAAAGCATTTGACGCCGAGAAAGCAAAAATCACCAAGGATTTGGAGGTTCTTAAGAGGAAGGTGGACGAAATCCAAACCAAGAAGGATTTGGTGGAGGGTGAAAAGGATAAGCTTCGTTTGGAGATTTTAATAGCAGAGCAGAAACATGCCATGTCTGAATTAGAGGTCAAACGCCTCAAGATAGACTTGGCTGCATTGGCGGAGGCGAAGGAGGCAGCTGTGAAGTCATTTGACGCCGAGAAGGCCAAATTCATGAAGGAGGTAGAGAGCCTCAAGAGGAAGATAGAGGAAATCCACGCCAGCAAGGAAGCAGCTGAGGAAGCAGGGCGCAACAAAGATGTCGAGGCTGATAGGCTGAAGGATGAGTTGGTGAAGATTCGCGTTTCTGTCTCACAGCTGCAAGCATCCTGTATTGAACTTGATGCGAAGCATTCACGCCTGAATGATGAGATGAATTCAGTCCAGAAAGCACTAGTGTCTGAGAAGGTTGAAGGTAACAAGCTGAAGCTAAAAATTGAGGAGCTCGAGAATTACATTGCTAAAAAGGATGGTGAGAATGGGAAACTAAAGGCGGCATTGGAGGAAAAGAAGAGTGAGATTGATGCCCTCAGCAAAGACAATGAGCAGCTACATCTCACAGTTGCTGAGGCACATGAGAAGAATAAATGTAGCGTTTTATCATTCTTATCACCGTGCGGCTCCAAATAACTTGGTTGTAATGTGTTGCATTACTAATCCAATGGTTAATAGTTGGTATTATGCAATGAAATAAAAAATTTAATTTTCTTTGTGATATGTGATGTCTTCATTCATGTTACATTCATTGGGATGTAGTTTGTGGTGCCTTACATTTTTCCACTTTTGATGAAAGTCAGGGGTGGATATGGGCCTAGGGACCCTATGTCCACGACCCTAGGTGTAGCCAAAAAGTTCAAGTAACAATGATCCAATCGTCCAAGGGAAATTCATGGAGAAACCCCTAAATTAAGGACTACGCAACAATTCTGCATGCCACACAAACAACATTTGATGACAAAGTACCACAGCAAACACAAGCAAAATGGACAGATGCTTTGAACATTTTTTTTCACTACATGCATGAGAGCTGCACATCATTAAATTAAAAGGGAAAAAAGTGGCAAAGGGCCCACGGGGGATTTTGGTTTTGATAGCCTAGTCGAGCAGGCCCTAGTCATCTGCAGTTTTGGTTGGCCCAACAAACTGAAGACACAAGGTCCTATCCCAACGCATCTCGGTGGCTCGTCTCTCCATCCATCGTTCGCAACGTCAGAGTAGAATCCAAGCAAGCGGTAGCATGGACAACTAACAAGCACAAGATCACAAGGCAAGCAGGAGCATGGCTTGCTGGGGCCAAGCTGTCAAGCGCTGACAATGCATCAACAACCTCTTCTCTCCATGGTTCCACCTATGGGCTCTAGCATATTGCATGGAGAGCACACATGGTGCACAACTCACCACACAGCAGCCGACATCCCATAAATTGGTTACCTTTATGTCAAATTTTGATGGGTAAATCCCCATTTATTAATTATATTTTATTTGCATATAGATTGCATCTCCATTTATAAAATATCCAACTTGTAGGTGTAACTTTAGATTCGCATGCTATTTTTGATGAATGTTTAAGAGGCTAGCATGAATCACATTATCATTAGATAGATATTTTTCACTTTCTTCTTAAATGTTTTTGTTGACACTCTAAATTGGCCAAAGTGCATAATGGACTCCACCATCATATTTCTATCGTCGAGATGGTCAGAGAACATATCTGGATCATCTCATTTGGAGCTCGGACAAAGAAAACACCTTTTCAGGGGGCTGACCCAGCCAAAACCCGCCAGGCCAGCTTCCAAAGCGGCCAGGCCGGTTTGACCAACATTGTCAAATGCAAGAATGTACTGCACCATTGTATTTCTATCATCGAGCTGGTCAAAAAACCTATATGGATCGCCTCGTTTTGAGTCCGGATGAATTAATTGCAATTTTTGGAAGGTTTTCTGCCCTGGACGTGCAGTAGAACCGGCCAGGCCGGTTTGGGACCCAGCAGGCTGGTTTTCCTGACCAATCCCGAACCAATTGGTTTTTAAATCGGTTTTGGATCTATTTTTTGCGTGGAAAACTTGGAGATTAAGATCTGAGCTTGTTTCCTAGTGGGATAAGACCACCCCCCCCCCCCCTCCCATATAAACGAGAGGATCACTGCTGATTGAGATACATCCAACAATCCAATCGTCTTTTTACATCTACAATTCCCTTATGTCCTCTTCTAACCTTGTCTTGTTGTTCATCGCTTGCCCCCATGGGGTCCCTCCTGGGCGAGAGCTTCGATGGTTCCTTTGCTAGTTTGCCTGGAAACTAGCCGTTCTTTGTCACGTAAGCGCGATAGCTATCCTTTGGCGATTTGCTCGTAAACCTGTCGTGCCTCACCACGTAAGTGTGATATTCTGGCTATGGTCTTTGGTCTGTGGCGACCTGGATGATCTAGCCCTAGCTGCTGTGTGATCCGGGATCAATCCGCTGTCAACACACTTTTTGGCGACTCCACTGGGGACGATTACCTCGGCTCTACTCTGTAGCAGAATCTCTCTGCCCTAGCCATACTCTTGATTGATCTATCTCCTTGCGCTCGCCATTACCGTTGCATCTGGCCCAAAAGGCCGATTGCATCTGGTTTTGAACCCTTGTAATCTCGCTTGCTATTTTGCAAAGTGTTGCCATTGATTCAGCAAGGCGGCCGACTTCTAAATCATGGAGTACCAAGGTGTTGCATCACAATATTACTACAATCACCCAAGGTACAACTTGCAAATACATCTTATGTCCCTAATAGTTTTGCAAGTCATGAATTCTCATGTTGATGTTGCTAGTCATAACAATAGTAAATCTGTTGCATTGGCTAATTGTTATGTTGACAATGCTCCTCATCATACACATCATAATCATGGATATCTCAACTATGAATTATTCGAGTTTTAATGCTACTAGCAACATACAACATGCAAATCCTTATTCATCGGCTATAAGTTCACAATACGTGGTTTCACCACAAGACATGCCGATGAATGAGAGAATTGGCTATAGTAATGCTAACTATTCAGCCAATTACTCTCAGTTCATATGGTGCACGATATGCTAATAGAACAAAGGCTCTACATACAAATTCAGCATCATATGTGAATGCTAGTGCTCAGAATTCGGCCTCATATGTTACTAAAAACTATGGCCGAATGAATGAAATTTCAGCAAGGCATTCAAGTGCTAATGCTCATGATTCAACCTCATATGTTGCCAATAAGTATGGCCGAATCAATGAGAATTCAGAAAGTTATTTAAGTACTAGTGCTCATGATTCGGCTTCACATGTTACCAATAAGTATAGCTGAATTAATGAGAATTCAGCAATGTGCATGAGTGCTAGTGATCCTGATTTAGTTGCATATGAGTCAGCGTGGCAGATTTTAAATGATCCCGAGGAATTTAAAAGAGCTATGAGAATGGATATTGATGAGATGTGTGCTAAATATAAGCTGAAGCCGATCCCATTTGAGTCCTCGGCTATTAATATAGGAAAGGAAGACATGCCAGCTGACACATGTGGCAAAGAAAGAGTCGATTCAGATATAAGCGGATGTTCGGTTGACAAAACCGAACAAAACAATATCCATTCCGAATCAGTTTCATCTCAGGGAACAAGTCTAGTTGTGGCAAAGCATGGAAAGCATAAGAAATTAGCTAGACTTGATTTTTCAGGAGCTAAAGGGGTTGTGCATTTATCTGGTGACTATCGCATCATTGATCAAAGTGATGAAGATCAAGCCCCTACAAGCAAAAAGGAAGAAACGACCGGCTACACAGACAAAACCGGCCAGGCCATTTCATCCCTAGTTGGTACTGCCAAACCGGCCTGGCCAGTTTCCTTGGCCGACCACACTACCAAACCAGCCAGGCTGGTTCCTCTGGTTCCAGCAGCCGCCGATGCATCTCCGGATGATTCGGCCCCTGTTGTTGATTATTTCCTGGAGATGAAGGGAACGTCATGCAAATCAAGGACACGTACTTCTCCAGCATGATTAACAAGGTACAAAGCACTAGTATTTTACCAAATTTCCAATCCAGTTGTATTATTTCAATTGCCACATCTATTAGTGATATTCTTGCTAGTAATGTTAAGAGACCAACTGAGGAAAGTAATTTACTTGTTGATAATGAAATAAATTCAGATTGCATCGGCCAACATATTATTCCCTATCAAGAGGCCGATGAAAATATTTTGTCTATGTGGGTTTCTTTACTTGCTTTAAATTAAGTTCATACTTGGTCCCAAATGAGATACAAATTCGGTAATTATTTTGGGTTTAATAATTTGGGACCAAGATTAACAAATATTGCACATGCCGATGTTGGTTTTATGATCAATTCTAAAACATCTATAAAGAAAGGCAATTACAAAGATGGCCGATGGATTGATGTTAAATCTGATCTGTTCGTTTGTCTAGCTTTAAAGCTGACTCCACAAAAGAGTCAGCTAAAGAAATCAAAGTACACCTTTGACTTTACTTTTTGTAATCATGTCTTTGATATCTTATTGAAGAATAATTTTATTAGAATCATTGATCACAAAGCTTTGCCATCACCTCAAAACTTAGAATAGCTTACATATTGAAAGTGGCATAATTCAATTGATCATAATACTTCTAATTGCAATGTGTTTCGTCGAGTGATCCAATTGGCCATTGATAAAGGACGATTGAGATTCTCTGAAGCTCAACAAATGGACCTATTGGATTCAATTGGTCTTGATGACAAACAGGTTTCAAATCGGCTACCAGTAGCTGATACACTCAAATCTCAAGGATGAAATGCCCAAGAGAGAGATGTAGTGACCTCAAGTGAAGACAAGGTGATTGTCTATGAATTAAAAATTAGAGATATTTTAGAGGATAGCTAGGTGATTACAATTTCAGAAGACACTGGGGAGGAGGTAAAATCTCTCTAGTCGAGGCAAAGGCTGATTGATCCTTTCGAGCATGAGAAATCGGCTAAGGATCCTCCTTTGGAGCATATTTATCAAGATGGGGAGAAGAAGGTGGATGCCCATAGAGCTGATGGAGGTAAAGGCCGTGACAACCAAAGGAGTAGAAGGCCAAAGCTTAGTTTTGAGGAACTTCTAGCTAAATACAAGAAGGAAGCAGAATTGAATGTCACTAATTGGCCAAGAAAAGTTCAATCATCAATATTGCCTCCAAAGCACAGGTGTCAGGAGTGGAATTGGCAAAGGAATAGATCCCATGCAGCAGCAACATATCCTCCTTTTGAGCAGCCAATTCCTGTCATATGGACCACAACCCACAAGTTTTCATCCTTATTCATCTTGGGGTTGGTTTGAGCAAGAGGCGCATGTTGGAAATATGCCCTAGAGGCAATAATAAAGTGGTTATTATTATATTTCCTTGTTCATGATAATCGTTTATTATCCATGCTATAATTGTATTGATTGGAAACTCAATTGCATGCGTGGATACATAGACAACACTATGTCCCTAGTATGCCTCTAGTAGACTGGCTTGTTGATCAAAGATGGTCAAGGTTTCATGGCCATAGACATGAGATGTCATTTGATAACGGGATCACATCATTAGGAGAATGATGTGATGGACAAGACCCAAACTATGAACGTAGCATATGATCGTGTCAGTTTATTGCTATTGTTTTCTGCATGTCAAGTATCTGTTCCTATGACCATGAGATCATGCAACTCACTGACACCGGAGGAATACCTTGTGTGTATCAAACATCGCAACGTAACTGGGTGACTATAAAGATGCTCTACAGGTATCTCCGAAGGTGTCTGTTGAGCTGGCATGGATCGAGACTGGGATTTGTTACTCCGTATGACGGAGAGGTATCTCAGGGCCCACTCGGTAATACAACATCACAATAAGCCTTGCAAGCAATGTGACTAAAGTGTTAGCCACGGGATCTTGTATTACGGAACGAGTAAACAGACTTGCCGGTAACGAAATTGAACTAGCTATAGAGATATCGACGATCGAATCTCGGGCAAGTAACATACCGAAGAACAAAGGGAACAGCGTACGGGATTAACTGAATCCTTGACATAGAGGTTCAACCGATAAAGATCTTCGTAGAATATGTAGGAACCAATATGGGCATCCAGGTCCCGCTATTGTTTATTGACCGTAGAGGTGTCTCGGTCATGTCTACATAGTTCTCGAACCCGCAGGGTCAGCACACTTAAGGTTCGGTGACGTTTCGGTAGTATTGAGTTATGTATGGTGGTGACCGAAGGTTGTTTGGACTCCCGGATGAGATCCCGGACATCACGAGGAGCTCCGGAATGGTCCGGAGGTAAAGAGTGATATATAGGAAGTCCCGTTTTGGTCACCGGAAAAGTTTCGGGTACTTCGGTAGTTTACCGGGAGTGCCAGGAGGGTACCGGGGGACCATTGGGAGGGGCCTCTCGCCCCAAAGGGCCTCATAGGCTGTGGGAGGAGGTGAACCAGCCCATAGTGGGCTGGCCGAACCCCCCCCCCCCCAACAAGGCCCATGTGGCTAGGGGTGGAAAGCCCAAGTGGAGGAAAGGAAAACCATGTGGGGGAGGAATCCTACTCCTAGTAGGATTGGAGTTGGACTCCTCCACCTCCCCACTTCAGCCGACCCTAGGGGAGGAACCCTAGGGTGCCGGCCCCTCCCCTCCCTCCTATATATACTAGACGGAGAGAGGGCCATAGCACTTCAACCCAATAGGCCACGGTGCAGCCCTCTCTCCCGATAGATTAGTTCCTCTAGTTTTTCAGCAGTGTTTAGGCGAAGCCCTGCTAGAATAGTTCCACCACCACCGCCGCCGCGCCGTCACGCTGCCGGAGAACTCATCTACCTCTCCACTCCCTCTTGCTGGATCAAGAAGGCGGAGATCGTCATCGAGCTGTACGTGTGCTGAACGCGGAGGTGCCGTCCGTTCGGCGCTAGATCGTGATTGGATCGCGGAACGGCAAGCGATTTGGATCGCGAAGACGTTCGACTACATCAACCGCGTTTCTTAACGCTTCCCGCTTAGAGATCTACAAGGGTGTGTAGATCCACTCTCCCTCTCGTAGATGCTCATCACCATGGATAGATCTTGCGTGTGCGTAGAAAAAAAATTTGTTTCCCATGCAACGTTCCCCAACAGTGGCATCATGAGCTAGGTCTATCTGTAGATGAGATCATGAGTAGAACACAAAGGAGTTTGTGGGCGTTGATGCTCAGATTGCTTCCTCCCTTGGTCTTTGCTTGATTCAGCGGTATTGTGGGATGAAGCGGCCCGGACCAACATTACTCGTACGCTTACGAGAGACCGGTTCCATCAACTGACATGTAACCTTGTTGCATAAAGATGGCTGGCGGGTGTCTGTCTCTCCCACTTTAGTTGGATCGGATTTGACAAAGGCGGTCCTTGAGAAGGTTGAATAGCAATTTGAGTATCACCGTTGTGGTTTTTGCATAGGTAAGAATCGTTCTTGCTAGATACCCGTAGCAGGCACGTAAAACATGCAACAACAATTAGAGGACGTCTAACTTGTTTTTGCAGGGTATGTTGTGATGTGATATGGCCAATTACATGATGAGATATATGTGATGTATGAGATGATCATGTATTGTATAGAATATCACGACTTGCATGTCGATGAGTACGGCAACCGGCAGGAGCCATAGGGTTGTCTTTAATTTATTTTCACTGTTTTGCTTTACTTTATCGCTATGAGTTAGCAATAGTCGTGGAAGCAACAGTTGGCGCGACAACTTCATGGCGACACGTTGATGGAGATCAAGATGATGGAGATCATGGTGTCATGCCGGTGACGATGGAGATCATGCCGGTGCTTTGGAGATGGAGATCAAAAGCACAAGTTCATGGCCATATCATGTCACTTATGATTTGCATGTGATGTTAATCCTTTTATGCATCTTATTTTGCTTAGGATGACGGTAGCATTAAAGGTGATCCCTCACTGAAATTTCAAGATAAAACTGTGTTCTCCCCGAGTGTGCACCGTTGCGAAAGTTCGTCGTTTCGAGACACCACGTGATCATCGGGTGTAATAGACTCTACGTTCGCATACAACGGGTGCAAGCCAGTGTTGCACGTGCGGAACACTCGGGTTAAACTTGACGAGCCTAGCATGTATAGACATGGCCTCGGAACACAAGAGACCGAAAGGTCGAACATGAGTCATATAGTAGATATGATCAACATGAAGATGATCACCATTGAAACCATCTCAACTCACGTGATGATCGGACTTGAGTTGGTGAATCTGGATCATTTGTCACTCGAATGACCGGAGGGATGTCAATTTGAGTGGGAGTTTTTTAAGTAATATGATTAACTAAACTCATTATCTTGAACAATAGTCTAAGTTGTCTTTGCAAAATTTATGTTGTAGATCAATGGCTCGCGCAGTAGCACCCCTGAATTTTAATGCGTTCCTGGAGAAAGCTAAGTTGAAAGATGATGGAAGTAACTTTGTGGACTGGGCCCGTAATCTAAGGATTATTCTTACGGCTTCCCAAAAGGCTTATGTCCTTGATGCACCACTTGGTGAACCACCCGCTCCAGTAGAGTATCCAGACGTTGTGAACGCCTGGCAGACACGTTCTGATGATTACTCAATAGTTCAATGTGCAATGTTGTATGGCTTAGAACCGGGGCTTCAAAGACGTTTTGAACGTCATGGAGCATATGATATGTTCCAGGAGTTGAAGTTTATCTTTCAGAAGAATGCCCGGATCGAGAGGTATGAGACCTCCGATAAGTTCTATGCTTGCAAGATGGAGCAGAACGGGTCTGTCAGTGATCACATACTCAAAATGTCTGGGTATTCCACCCGTCTGGCTGAATTGGGTATGCCCCTTCCGCCAGAGGTGATCACTAACAAAGTTCTTCAATCATTGCCACCTAACTACAAGAGCATCGTGTTGAACTATAACATGCACGGGATGAACAAGTCAGTCGCCGAGCTGTTTGCGATGTTGAAAGTTGCTGAGTCTGAGATTCAGAAGGAGCATCAAGTGTTCATGGTCAATAAAACCACTAGTTTCAAGAAGAATGGCAAGGGTAAGAAGGGTAACTCCAAGAAGAGTGGAAAAGCAGTTGCTCCTCCCGTGAAGAAGCCCAAGGCTGGACCCAAGACAGAAACTGAGTGCTTTCATTGCAAGGGAACTGGTCACTGGAAGCGGAACTGCCCCAAGTATCTGGCTGACAAGAAGGCGGCGAACAACAAACAAGGTATATATGATATACATGTTATTGATGTGTACCTTACCAACTCTCGTTGTAGTGCCTGGGTATTTGATACCGGTTTGGTTGCTCACATTTGCAACTCAAAACAGGAACTGCGGAATAGACGGAGGCTGGCAAAGGACGAAGTGACGATGCGCGTGGGAAATGGCTCCAAGGTTGATGTGATCACCGTCGGCACGCTCGCTCTTCGATTACCATCGGGATTAGTGATGAACCTGAATAATTGTTATTTAGTGCCTGCGTTAAGCATGAACATTATATCTGGATCTTGTTTATTGCGAGACGGTTACTCATTTAAATCAGAGAATAATGGTTGTTCTATTTATATGAGTAATATCTTTTATGGTCATGCACCCAATGTAAGGGGTTTATTCTTATTGAATCTCGATAGTGATGATACACATGTTCATAACATTGATGCCAAAAGATGTAGAGTTGATAATGATAGTACCACTTTCTTGTGACACTGCCGCTTAGGTCATATTGGTGTAAAACGCGTGAAGAAGCTCCATGTTGATGGAATTTTGGAGTCACTTGATTTTGAATCACTTGACACATGTGAACCATGCCTCATGGGCAAAATGACTAAGACCCCGTTCTCTGGAACAATGGAACGGGCAAGTGACTTGTTGGAAATCATACATACTGATGTGTGCGGTCTGATGAGTATTGAGGCGCGCGGTGGATATCGTTATTTTCTTACCTTCACTGATGACTTAAGTAGATATGGGTATATTTACTTAATGAAACACAAGTCTGAAACGTTTGAAAAGTTCAAGCAATTTCAGAGTGAAGTTGAGAATCATCGTAACAAGAAGATTAAATTCCTACGATCTGATCGAGGAGGAGAATATATAAGTTATGAGTTTGGCAGTCACTTAAGACAATGTAGAATTGTTTCACAATTGACACCGCCTGGAACACCACAGCGTAATGGTGTGTCCGAACATCGTAATCGAACCTTATTAGATATGGTGCGTTCTATGATGTCTCTTGCCGATTTGCCACTATCGTTTTGGGGTTATGCATTAGAGACAGCTTCATTCACTTTAAATAGGGCACCATCGAAATCCGTTGAGACGATGCCATATGAACTGTGGTTTGGCAAGAAGCCAAAGTTGTCGTTTCTTAAAGTTTGGGGATGTGATGCTTATGTCAAAAATCTTCAGCCTGAAAAGCTGGAACCCAAAGCGGAGAAATGCGTCTTCATAGGATACCCAAAAGAGACAGTTGGGTATACCTTCTATCTCAGATCCGAAGGCAAAGTGTTTGTCTCTAAAAACGGAACATTTCTTGAGAAAGAGTTTCTCTCGAAAGAATTGAGTGGGAGGAAAATAGAACTTGATGAGGTTGTTGAACCTTTACTTCAACCTGAGAGTAGCGCAGCGCAGAAAGATGTTTCTGTAGAGCCTACATCGGTTGAAGAGGAAGTTAATGATGATGATCATGAAACTTTGGATCAAGTTGCTATCGAACCTCGTAGGTCGACAAGGACGCGTACTGCTCCTGAGTGGTACGGCAACCCTGTCTTAGAGGTCATGTTGTTGGACAACGATGAACCTACGAGCTATGGAGAAGCGATGACGGGCCTGGATTCCGAGAAATGGTTAGAGGTCATGAAATCCGAGATGGGATCCATGTATGAAAACAAAGTATGGGCTTTGGAAGTATTACCTGAAGGGCGAAAGGCCATTCAGAACAAATGGATCTTTAAGAGGAAGACGGACGCGGACAGTAATGTAACCGTCTATAAAGCTCGACTTGTGGCAAAGGGTTTTTCACAAGTTCAAGGAGTTGACTACGATGAGACCTTCTCACCCGTAGCGATGCTTAAGTCCGTCAGAATCATGTTGGCAATAGCTGCATTTTTCGATTATGAAATTTGGCAGATGGATGTCAAAACAGCGTTCCTTAATGGTTTCCTTAAGGAAGAGTTGTATATGATGCAACCAGAAGGTTTTGTCGATCCAGAGAATGCTGACAAAGTTTGCAAACTCCAGCGATCCATTTATGGACTGGTGCAAGCATCTCGGAGTTGGAATCTTCGCTTTGATGAGGTGATCAAAGTGTTCGGGTTTATACAAGTTTACGGAGAAGCTTGTATTTACAAGAAAGTGAGAGGGAGCTCTATAGCGTTTCTGATATATTTGTGGATGACATATTGCTGATTGGAAACAATATAGAAATGTTGGAAAGCGTGAAGGAATATTTGAACAAGAGTTTTTCAATGAAGGACCTAGGAGAAGCTGCTTTCATATTAGGCATCAAGATCTATAGAGATAGATCAAGACGCTTAATAGGACTTTCACAGAGCACATACCTTGACAAAGTTTTGAAGAAGTTCAAAATGGATCAGTCCAAGAAGGGGTTCTTGCCTGTATTGCAAGGTGTGAAGTTGAGTAAGACTCAATGCCCAGTGACTGCTAAAGATAGAGAAAAGATGAGTGTCGTCCCCTATGCTTCAGCCATAGGCTCTATCATGTATGCAATGCTGTGCACAAGACCCAATGTCAGCCTTGCCATAAGTATGGTTGGAAGGTTTCAAAGTAATCCAGGAATGGAACACTGGACAGCGGTCAAGAATATCCTGAAGTACCTGAAAAGGACTAAGGAGATGTTTCTCATTTATGGAGGTAATCAAGAGCTCGTCGTAAAGGGTTACTTCAATGCAAGCTTTGACACTGATCCGGATGACTCTAAGTCTCAAACCGGATACGTATTTATTCTTAATGGGGGTGCGGTAAGCTGGTGCAGTTCCAAGGAGAACGTGGTAGCTGATTCTACATGCGAAGCGGAGTACATCGCTGCCTCGGAGTCGGCGAAGGAAGGTGTCTGGATGACGGAGTTCATGACAGATCTTGGAGTAGTGCCCAGTGCACTAAACCCAATGACTCTGTTCTGTGACAACACTGGTGCCATTGCTCTAGCCAAGGAACCAAGGTTTCACAAGAGGACCAGACACATAAAGCGACGTTTCAATTCCATCCGCGATTACATCAAGGAGGAGGACATAAATATTTGCAAAGTGCACACGGATCTGAATGTCACAGACCCGATGACTAAACCTCTTCCAAGGGCTAAACATGATCAACACCAGAACTGTATGGGTGTTAGATTCATTACAATGTAAATCACATAGTGATGTGAGCTCGATTATTGACTCTAGTGCAAGTGGGAGACTGTTGGAAATATGCCCTAGAGGCAATAATAAAGTGGTTATTATTATATTTCCTTGTTCATGATAATCGTTTATTATGCATGCTATAATTGTATTGATTGGAAACTCAATTGCATGTGTGGATACATAGACAACACTATGTCCCTAGTATGCCTCTAGTAGACTGGCTTGTTGATCAAAGATGGTCAAGGTTTCATGGCCATACACATGAGATGTCATTTGATAACGGGATCACATCATTAGGAGAATGATGTGATGGACAAGACCCAAACTATGAATGTAGCATATGATCGTGTCAGTTTATTGCTATTGTTTTCTGCATGTCAAGTATCTGTTCCTATGACCATGAGATCATGCAACTCACTGACACCGGAGGAATACCTTGTGTGTATCAAATGTCGCAACGTAACTGGGTGACTATAAAGATGCTCTACAGGTATCTCCGAAGGTGTCTGTTGAGCTGGCACGGATCGAGACTGGGATTTGTTACTCCGTATGACGGAGAGGTATCTCAGGGCCCACTCGGTAATAGAACATCACAATAAGCCTTGCAAACAATGTGACTAAAGTGTTAGCCACGGGATCTTGTATTACGGAATGAGTAAACAGACTTGCCAGTAACGAGATTGAACTAGGTATAGAGATACCGACGATCGAATCTCGGGCAAGTAACATACCGACGAACAAAGGGAACAGCGTACGGAATTAACTGAATCCTTGACATAGAGATTCAACCGATAAAGATCTTCGTAGAATATGTAGGAACCAATATGGGCATCCAGGTCCCGCTATTGGTTATTGACCGTAGAGGTGTCTCGGTCATGTCTACATAGTTCTCGAACCCGCAGGGTCTGCACACTTAAGGTTCGGTGACGTTTCGGTAGTATTGAGTTATGTATGGTGGTGACCGAAGGTTGTTAAGAGTCCCGGATGAGATCCTGGACGTCACGAGGAGCTTCGGAATGGTCCGGAGGTAAAGATTGAATATTTAGGAAGTCCCGTTTTGGTCACCGGAAAAGTTTCGGGTACTTCGATAGTATACCGGGAGTGCAGGGAGGGTACGGGGGGACCATCGGGAGAGGCCTCTCGCCCCAAAGGGCCTCATGGGCTGTGGGAGGAGGTGAACCAGCCCCTAGTGGGCTGGCCGACCCCCCCCCCCAACAAGGCCCATGCGGCTAGGGGTGGAAAGCCCAAGTGGAGGAAAGGAAAACCAAGTGGGGGAGGAATCCTACTCCTAGTAGGATTGGAGTTGAACTCCTCCACCTCCCCACTTCGGCCGACCCTAGGGGAGGATCCCTAGGGCGCCAGCCCCTCCCCTCCCTCCTATATATACTAGAGGGAGAGAGGGCCATAGCACTTCAACCCAATAGGCCACGGTGCAGCCCTCTCTCCCGATATATTAGTTCCTCTAGTTTTTCAGCAGTGTTTAGGCGAAGCCCTGCTTGAATAGTTCCACCACCACCGCCGCCGCGCCGTCGCGCTGCCGGAGAACTCATCTACCTCTCCACTCCCTCTTGCTGGATCAAGAAGGCGGAGATCGTCATCGAGCTATACGTGTGCTGAACGCGGAGGTGCCGTCCGTTCGGCGCTTGATCGTGATTGGATCGCGGGACGGCTAGCGATTTGGATCGCGAAGACGTTCGACTACATCAACCGCATTCTTAACGCTTCCCGCTTAGCGATCTACAAGGGTATGTAGATCCACTCTCCCTCTCGTAGATGCTCATTACCATGGATAGATCTTGTGTGTGCGTAGGAAATTTTTTTGTTTCCCATGCAACGTTCCCCAACAGCGCATGTTCCACCATACTTTAGGCCACATTACATATCGTATGCAACTTCTAGATATTCAGACAGATCATCATCTTGTAAAGACTGTTTTGATCAAAATCGGTCCGGAGCTCAACCAAAGAAGAAAGTGGTGAAAGAGGTTTACCGTGTCAAGAATGATGGTCGCAAGAATAAAAGTTGTGAAACAGGTTTACCATGTGAAGAATGATGGCTGCAAGAATAAAATTTCATATCTGAATTCGATTATTGAAAAGCCGATTACATTGGTAAAAAATCTGGCTATTGATGGCACATAAGTGGGAAATCATCTATTAATATTCTAGAAGCCAAATCTGAACAAAAGAATGTGATAGTTTCCAAAATTAAGAAATATTTTCCGCAGTCCAAAAATGAAATAAAGCTTAGATGCCACTCGGTTTACCAAAGTGGCAAGAAAACAAGTTGCAGAAGCTTAGTGTAGAAAAGCTGAAAGAGATGGGCTTGGCGTGGGTTCCTAAAAGGAGTTTTCAAGCTTAGAAGGATGATGCTTAGGCAAGTGGTGCAACGAAGGCAAAGGAAAGAAGGAGATTCAAGAAACAATTGCCAACTTGGAGGTTTGCACCAAATCATCAAAATTATTGGTCATGGCATCATCCATATTCTCTGCCTATGCCTATGTGGAACTCATCCCCAGGTATGCATGGTTATCCCTCAGGTCCTTATTTTGATCCTTGGTATGGGTCTTTATATTATGGAGGGTTGCCAAATTATTTTGCCTATCAATAACTTTCTATTTCAAGAGCCGAAGTGTTGTATTCGGCTATGCATACTCTTGTGGATGAGTTCATATGGCCGATATTTTGTTATCGCCCTTATTATAAAATATAACCAATGAATGCTTGCAACCATCATGCTATGAAAAGACCCTCCACATAATTTACTTTGTTGACTTGAAGGCCCGGGGGGGCATGATATGTGTTTTATATTTACCTCATGGATATGACAATATGATTAATCGGCTTGCAAAGAAGGCCAAGGTGTTGGCATGATCATTATTTCTCACAATGGTGTTGTTTGAGACATCAAGCCGATTAAATTACATTTGCACCAATATTCAAGCCGAAAGTAAAGCTTTCTTATTCGGCTTGACAATATTGCAATCCATGAAGGTGAAACATGTTGGAGCCTCTGGTGATTCTTTACTGATGGTACACCAAGTTGCTGGTGTGTTTTAATGTGTTGAAGGATCGCCTAATGCACATCTTGGTCAATGCCTTCACATCATTAGATATTTTGCCGAATTCCAAATTCGGCACACTCCAAGGCATGAAACAGTGAGGCTAACATGTTGGCTCAACAAGCATCAGGCTATGACATTGGTGGACGCAATTTTTACATCAAAGAAAAGTTGTTGCGAAATAGCGCAGTCATTGCTGGGCCGCCGAAACTGGCCAGGCCGGTTCTACTATTGTTGCTGCAGGAATCGGCCTTGCCGGTTTCCCAGAGACTAGTGCAAATCGGCCTAATTCTTTACTTATTGATCTCGCGACCGATTTGATTAATTGGAGGACTCAGATTATTATATATCCGCGTGATCCAAGCATCAAAGTTGATAAAAATATTCGGCGAAGTGCTTTCAAGTTTATTTTGCCTAATGATGAGTTATATCAAGGAATCGCCGAAGATTTATTGCGTAAGTGCTTGGATTTTGATCAAGCGAAGGTTTTGCTATGGGAGACATTTATGTCATCAAAGGGGTATTGCTTTGTGCTGGTTGCTGCGAATTACTTTACAAAAGACATTGCAAGGCCATCGTCTATCAAGAGAAGTCGGAGTGTTGCCCAAGCAATTAATGGCCAATATACTCATATCGTCCTTAGAACGATAGAACGATATGGCTGATGTATTACATCACCCTTTGATACAGGATAACCGATGAGTTGGACATCATTGCAATTTGGTGCTTTTATATTTTTAGGTTCACATAACCTCACCTGAAAATAGGGGGCATATGTTGACACTGTAAATTGCCAAAGTGCATAATGGACTCGACCAATATATTTCTATCCTCGAGACGGTTAGAGAACATATTTGGATCATCCCATTTGGAGCTCGGACAAAGAAAACAACTTTTCGGGGTGTTGACCCAGCCGAAACTGGCCATGCCGGTTCCAAAACCAACTTTGTCAAATGCAAGAATGGACTGCACCATTACGTTCCTCTCATCAAGATGATCGGAAAATATATATGGATTGCCTTGTTTGGAGTCCGGATGAATTAATTGCAATTTTCGGAAGGTTTTCTGCCCTGGACGTGGAATAGAACCGGCCAGGCTAGTTTTGGAACCGGCTAGGCCGGTTTGGGTGCAGCAGAACCGCCCAGGCCGGTTTGGGAACCGGTCAGGCCGGTTTGCCTGGCTGTGTGGCTGCCCAGCCCCCGTGGAAACTAGCCAGGCTGGTTTGGGACCCGGCCAGTCCGGTTTTCCTGAACTTCTCCGAACTAATTAGTTTCCAAATCGGTTTTGGATCTATTTTTGGTGTGAAAAACTTGGAGATTACGATCTAGGCTTGTTTCCTACTAGGATAATACCACGCCCTCTATATAAACGAGAGGATCACGACCGATTGAGATACATCCAACAATCCAATCGTCTTTTTACATCTACAATTCCCTTATGTCCTCATTCAGCCTTATCGTTTTGTTTATTGCTTGATCCAACGACCAAGGATGGCACCCTAGGCTTGCCAGCCGACCTAGGGCAACCGGCGACGTCCTTGCCCCTATGGGGTCCCTCCCGGGTGATAGCTTCTACGGTTCCTTTGCTAGTTTGCCTAGAAACTAGCCGTTCTTCGTCACGTAAGCGTGATAGCTATCCTTTGGCAGCTTGCTCGTAAACCTCTCTTGCCTCACCACGTAAGTATGATAGTTTCGCTGCATTCTTCGGTCCATGGCGGCCCGAGTAATCTAGCCCTAGCTGGTGTGTGATCCGGGATCAATCCGGTGTCAACAGTTTTCATCAAATTTTACTTCTTATTATCTATTGGTGTCTGACTTGATCCTGTAGGTGGATTTTATGTTTAATTGTTGGCCCTAGGCATGAGAATTCGTTGAACTCCATAACTGGTATAAGTGTGACCTTAAGTATTACTCCCTCCGTTCCAAATTGTAAGATGTTTTGACTTTTCTGGATACATTGCTTTTACCATACATCTAGACATAGTGTATATCTAAGTGCATAGCAAAAAAATTATGAATCTAGAAAATCCAAAATGTCTTATAATTTAGAACAGAGGGAGTATTACTCAACAAAGAAGTGCACTCATTAGTAATGGCAATAATCAAAATGTTTCTAGTGAGAAATAGTTAGGATTTGATATGTTTCATATAGGTTTAATCTCTTGGTGGTATTTGGATAGGCTCTGGGTTCGGGATAGGGATATGTGATGGGTTATAAATATATGTGGGTTTGGTTGGGTTATGGTAATTTAATAAATTTTCCTTGTTTGGTCTTCGTTGGGTTTGGTTTTGGGATATAACATTTGTTACCAAAATACCCCTGACAAAACAAAGGAAAAAAATCATTTGTGCAAGGTAGCTTCTAAGCATAAACAATTCGAGTTATGAAGATTCCTCCTGCTCAATTATTGCTCCTCTATTGGATAGACAATCTATAGCTGCAAGCAATGAGAAAAGAAAAGGAGGGGAGTTAAAAGCTAAAATGGAGGAATAAGACAAATCCATAGTCAAAGGAACCAGCAAACATCGATCCAATCGAACATATTATAGATCAACCAAGTGCCTTGGCATCTTGCCAAAAGAAGACTTGGGAAACCAAGCACTGTTGTAGAGATAGATGCCGGTGACTTGGATGTACTGGGGTGAAAGTGACATAAATAATTCTCCGATTCGATTCGAACCCGAATTTTGAGGACATGGAGAAAAACATTTAATATCCACGTGGATACAGATAATATGAATCTAATTGTGTGCGGATGTAGGGTAGTATATGGAATCGGCAATCCGGTGGATATAAATTATCTGTAAATTCTGTGCGGATTATTTGATGTTTAAAATAGGATATCTGATAATTTCTCTCCCTAGACTAAAACCAAGAGGAATTCTGGATTTTTAAAAAAGCTTGTTAGTTGAGATACTTATTTTGTGACATGGTTGTTTTATGTTCAGTTTTGAATTGAGAACTTGTTGTTTGTCATTACTTATTAGCTAGTAACTTATCATATGTGAGTGAGGATACCTTGTTAAATATCAATTATATCGGTATGATAGCCACAACATGGAATACAATGCGAGACTATTGCCTATTGCTTGTTATCGACTCTTTACTAAATTAGTTATTGACAAACATATAGTTCTATACGTATGCACATAATACTCGACTATATAAATCCGTCTCCGATCTGATTCCGCTCCATCTCCATACTAGTTCCGACATCCAAAAATATCCACATTTGCATCCACATCCACATCCATAAATTATACGCTCCAATCCGAATCTGACAAAGAAAAGCAGATTAAGATATGGTTGAAGCATTATCCGCTCTGATATGATCCATTTTCATCCCTATAGATCTAGCACTATGATGTGATGGACGGCGAGTGCATTGAAGCGAATGAGTTGGCGCAAGTGTGAGCAAATGGAAAATAACGTATTTTTACTTATGTGGCCTCAATTATAAATGATTTTTTGCAGGCTACTCATAGCATCTTGATGTCTAGAACATGCATATGGTCAATTTATCCACCTTTCCTCTATAGGGTCATCCTATTGGTTATGGACCACCCTAGAAATCTAGCACAAGCCCATTCCAGAAACTCTAGTCACCCTATACATGATCCTTTATCCCATTAGGCTAACTATGAAAGCCACTTGGGCGATTTTTGTTTGAGCAACTTAAAGGGACTATGATGCCTAAGAGGATGGGGTGTTGTATTAGGTTTATTAAAACTAAATGGCCTCTAAAAACCTACATATAAAAAATCTATGCAAGATACTATCTAAACATGCACTACGATTTTGCTAAGCATTGCTATCTCTAATGCAAAAGAATTTTGCACCCTAGGTTTCAATCCTATTAACTAACCTAGCATGCTAGACTAGGAAATGTAAGCTCATAACCTAGAAATGCAGGTAAGTGCAAAAGTGTAAATGAGTTACATAATGCAAACTCCCGTGATGATAATTTTCCTGAGGTATCAAGAAGCTCACGCTTACCTTAGTCCTTGTTAAAGACCCTCACAAGGATGCCCTCATAACGGACAAGCTTCCCCTCCAAGAGTAACAAATGCTCCACAAAGTATGACGAAGCTCGTCAAGTGCTCAAGGTTTGGTTTGATCTCAAACACTTATTCTCTCACCCCAACACCTAATCACTCACTAAGCACTTTACTCTCACAAAGAGAGGGGTTGGGAGAGGGCTCACAAGGCTTTGGAAAGAGTTTGGAATGTCCAGGGCACCGGCAGCAACACCAGGGGCGTGGCATGGGTATATATACCCACTCCCACAAGAACTAGCCGTTAGAGCTCAAAACTAGCGGTTATGGACGTCCAGAATGTGGAACTTCCACATCTAAATGTGGAACTTCCTCGTCTGAATGCGGAACTTCCGCAGCCTAGAAAAACAGCACATCGGGCCTCATGGAAAACGCCATAACTTTGTACTCCGAAATCCGTTTTTGATGGTCTTGGACTTTTCGGAAAGCTTATTCCAAGGGCTATCCAACCCAACCAAGAACAAGCCCCAAGATCAATAGGTGCCAGTTTTGTGCAATTGTTCCTCTCATGTTAGCACTCGGGTTCGGTTAGTTTGAGCGCTTGAGACTTGTCTAACTATTTGTGTTGCATCCCCCTTGATAGTATGTGTACCAGCCCCAAATTTGGCACTCTAAATTGTGAGCCAAATTTCCACTTTTTCTTTTACTCATGCATCATGGCATCCATATTAAATTGCTAAATAAATAGAACAAATGGGAAAAACATTAAAAGGAGGCAAGCCCCTTCTCAAATTCCAAATTCAAATGCAGTTGTTCAAATGGCAAAACAATTTATTCTTGAGCTTCCATATTTGTCAAGGAAGTTCCAAGAGTTAAATTGATAATTTTGGAAAACATCAAAAAAGGCCAAATGATTTTCTCAAACGGAAAACCTTCAAAATTTACTTGTTCCAATTGAATTCAAATGGCTTTCAAAATCTTTCAAAATTACAAACCAAAAGTTATGGATTGCTTATACATGATGTTGGGAGCCTCCACATTTCTTTTGGTGAAATTTGGGATAAGAAAACAATTGCCAAAAATTTATAAAGAGAAAAGCCAACATTTGCCATAAATTCATAAAGTGAGGGTTTTGAATGATTTTTACAACCAATTTTTTTGTTGAGCTTATAAATCTGTCAAGGATGCTCTAAGGCTTCAAAATATAATTTTTGCAATGGTAAATGAATTGCCAAATTAAATAATTAATGGAATTGCCAAAATTGCCATAAAGAAAATGAAAACAACTTTGTGATACAAACTTTCTCCAAATGGCCTCAAAATTTTACCATGGCTTCATTATGCCAAATAAGAATTTCACACAAATTTTCATGAATTTTGGAATCCATTAAGTGCCCCAATTAAACTATGCAAAGAGACAGAAGCAGAAAATAGCAAAAATGGAGCCGAGGGGGTTTCTGTAAAATTGCCATCGTCTCCTTCGCTGTAGCAGAGCAGGCAGTCATGGCGACATTGCGCCGCTGTCGCCACTATGGCCATGACGCTGCGTGCTACCCGCGTTAAGGAGGAGAGTAGCACGCTGACACCCTCTCCTCCCTCTGTCTCACCTATCACTTGCCCCCTCCGGTCCCTCTCTGTTTTCTCCCGAGTGACCTCCGAACCTTAGTAATGGTGGCCGCGCTCGACGACGCCGTCTGAGATCACCCCGTGCAGATCGAAGAGGTGGGGGAGCACCGCCTTGCCGTTCGCTTCCACCACGATGAAGGAATCGAGCCAAACAGCCCGGAATCGGCCGCGGCGTCCTCCCCTTCCCCGTCTCCGACCGACGCTCCACTGCGAAGCCGCCGCTGCCCTCGGCCTCCCCGACCCACACCGAGCACACCATCGCGCCCAGGGTGAGCGCGCGGTTCCGCAGACCCCTTTTCCCCGCTCCCTCTCTCACTGTACCGCCGCCGCAGTGTGCACCGTTAGGCGCCGCCGCAGAACCTTGCCGTCGGCGATGCTCCGGTGACCAAACCGCTGCAGCGCCGCCACCATCGTGTACGCCTCGTCGAGTAGCATGCCGTGGTAGTCTTCAATTCGTCTAGGATGCGCCTGAACCACCGATTCCGCCGCCGTCCTAGCCGCTCCGCCGGTGAACGACGTCACAGTGACGTCACCACGCGGGAGAGCACCTGGTCAAACCTGGCGTGTGGCCCTCGCTCGCTTGCATGGCGCCACCGTGGCACCCAGGCCCACTGTCAGTGCCTGCGGCTAGCCTCAGCTCCGGTGCAAAAAGTCCAACCATTATTCTCTAGAAAAAGAAAAGAACATAAATCAATAGGCAGATTTCAAACTGAACTTTAAAAATTGATAACAATTCAAAAATTTCTCCAAATGAGGAAATTCAAGTTTTGGTGTGTTCAGCAAAATGTGCTCTACCTGAAAATGTCATTTTGACACATGACAAAATAAAATTTTGTGCACTTATTAATTAATTACATAAATAGCTTAATTATTTGAAAACTTGGAAAAATCATAACTTGAGTTGTCTAATTCCAAATTGAGAGTTTAAGATGTCAAAATGTTAGTCTTGGAAAACTCTACAGCATGGTATTTTATTTGTGCACTTTTAAACAAATTAACTCCTCTATATATTTAAAATACTCCAAATGCAAAATTCAAATTGCAACTTTGAAAAATCATATCAATTTGAAAATTGATCAGAAAAATATGATCTTGGTCTCTAAATGTTAAGGTAACTAAACTCTATCTGTTAGGACCAGTGGCTTGGCCATTTGAATTAAATTTGGTGTTGTTTCCCAAAAATACTAAAATGGCAGAATTGAATTCAAAATTGGGAAATTCATATCTTTTGAACTAATTATCCAAAATTATTGATCCTTATAACAAAATGTTCAGAAAGTCATAACCTTTCTATTTATACCATTTGCCAAGCATGGCTACATAAATCTTGGGTACTGATTGTTTTAAAAATGCAAGTCTAGTCAAGTGAACCAAAATTGGTAATTCATAAAAGGCCTCTATAACTCCCCCAAAATAATTATGACATGTCAACATGCCTAACAAGATGCAATTTATCTAACAGAACCATGTTTGTTCTTGTTGGGTGCCTTCCTTCACAAATTAAATCGAATCACAAAAGGGATGCATATTCAAAATGCCATCCTGGATTTATTCACCAATTGTTCTTGGTTAGTAAGAAAATTATAAGTGTTGTTATAAAATGACCAGAGAAGAAACAATTACTTGTTATCATCGTTTGCATGCATGTTCAATTGTTAACAAATAATTGGTCCCATTTAACATGAGTAGATGAATCGCTTTCTACTTTCCAACTGCATTAAAATGACATGTCATCATCTTGTGTGCATTGCACTTCTCTATATGTTGAATGCTCCATTTTTTTCCGGTGTGTTGCTTCTCCTCGATAGAATCCGGAGTTGATGTGAGCATCGAGACCGAAGTCAAGAACAACAACACCGAAAAGTTGTACCTGTCGATCAACCAATAAGGCAAGCGTAAATCCCCTTTTTGAGCATTCTCTAATCCTATGTTTTTTCCCAAGTATTTTATTCGTTGTATTATCTGCATTCAATTCCAATGTCACTTTACTAGAGTATCCTAGTAGCTGCATTACCTTTTAGATACAATTACCTGTTCCCTCCTATTATCCATAGGATTGCTGTGTTGGCTGAGTTACTGCTATCTGCTACTTAATTGCTTAGCCGTGCTTAGCTGAGTGCTTATGTGTCCGATGGGTGGATCATGGTTGGAAACGACGATGGTACGTCCGGATGACATGGAATCATGTGATGCCGATAATATGCTAACAGGCGTGGATGAGTTGCCATCGGTGAATGATGGTGGGTTGTCTCACTCATGCCCCTAGGAGCGAGTTCTCGACTTCGAGCCAAGACTGAGCGTGCTTCCATCGGTGGGCCTATGGGATCCCTAACAACCAACTAACTCGTGAGGGTCTAGCCAAGGGTCCTCTAGTTTGAGCTTCCCATTTGCATGTGCGTGAAAAGATGGACGAGTTGTGAACGAGGATGGTGGTGTTTAGGAACGTGGCTGAGGTCCAGGGTGTTGGAGGCACTGAACTTGGACTAGGCACACTGATGATCCTTGGGTTAGATTCATGCAAGGTAAAGGTTGTAGCCGCGCCCGCTCTGCCAGCCTCCCAGGAAGAGGCCTACTGTACAGGCAAGGAGCCGGACGGTACTGGTGGTGATTAATTAGTTGTATACTCTTCGGGTATATGACTTTTCCAATTTGGTACACCCCTGCAGGGTTAAATCTTTTTGAAAAGCCGTGTCCACGGTTATGGATGACTTGGTGACGCATTCAGAGACCATAGAGAACTTGAATAATAAAATTGTGTAGACTTGTGGTGATGATGACTTGGTGGATTCAATTATCAGAAGATGAAGAAGAGTTACAATTTCTACCTCATTTCAAAATCTTCTGATAGACGTTTCCCAGTTGGGTATTTTAAAAGAAAACTTGCTTTCTGCAAAACAACTACAAAATCCATGCTAAAGCCTCTCATCGAGCTAGTAGCTCTATTAATCTTGCGGAGTACCATCGTACTCAACCTTGTTTTGTTGCATCTTTTCTTTCAGCTAAGGACTTCTCAGAAGTCGAAGGTGGTTTCTTCGTAACATTGACGAGTAGTCTGGGGTTGCCAGGTGTCAGGCTGGGGCATCACGGAACAGCCTGGCACTGGACTTGTTTAATTGTAGGCCTCTTAGGCCATATTTGGATCTTGTTGTTTAGAACAACTTAAACTATGCTTCCACTTGTTGTATTGTTGGGTCTGTGCCCTCTGATTGTAATTTGCTATCTTTCTCTACTATAAGAGTTGAACTATATAATGCTTTGTGTCGTAGAGACTATATGTTCCAGATTGTTCCGTTGTCTTGATCTCTCTGTTATACATTGTGTACTAAGCCCGATGTTATGTCAGGACCGAGGGGTTGTGGGCCGATGATCAATTCCGAGCCTTGCCTACCGATGTTTATTCGGCCTGGGAGTGGTAACCCCAGTAACCTTCGGTCTGGTATCA
Organism: Elymus sibiricus; assembly: GCA_039707655.1. NCBI lineage: Eukaryota > Viridiplantae > Streptophyta > Magnoliopsida > Poales > Poaceae > Elymus > Elymus sibiricus. The sequence goes on from CM077665.1 coordinate 4,064,480, forward strand.
TAACCGGTGTTACTTAGCATCACTGTATACCTCTCAGGTCAGGGTGCTACAAGTTGGTATCAGAGCAGGACTGCCTGTAGGAAACCCTTCTACTTGTCGATGTTGAGTCTAGTGTTTGTGAAAACTATTTTTCTAACCTAACAAGGAAGTTGTGAAAACTTGCTTAGGATTCTTTTTATTCCTTATCTGGTATCGCTCTATCTCTGAGTCAGCTTACCTCGATTTGATTTAAAAAGTTTTACTTCTTGTCTGTCACACCAAAACTTTAGGATCTCATGGTTGGGTTCTCCCTTTAGCATCCATGTTAGGTCGTTTCCTCATCAGTATCCGAAGAAATTTCAGTGTTCAGAAACACAGTCCTTCTTCGTTGCTTGGATGTTTCGCATCTAAGTAGTTATTACTTTCTCTCGCTTTTAAACCAAGGTCATGAACCGAAGGTCCCGAATTGTATTGGAATTCTGGTGTGTTGAATCGTGTGGGTTATTACCCATCTGATCATCACTCTATCGTGCATCTCAGTACAAGAAGCTGATCTTTAAACCAAGACCATCCCATTGTTGCTTGAGTTAATATTGAACCATTCGGAAGGATGTTAACTTGCGCCTCTACATCTCAGGATTCTCCTGAGCAAGTTTCTTCTTTCAGTTGTGTTCCGACCCTCATCTGCCGATTGGCATCCAAGTTGGGTAGGTGCATTGGAGTCTACCGATGCATGTTGCTCTCGTGGCCATCAAGTCATTCCTTCTGGGATGTCAGGAGAAACCGACTCCAGTTCCTTGTCCATTCTATGACCAGGTCAAAGTGTTGTAAATCCACAGATTAAGAGGCCTCGTTAGCTTCTGTTCTGTTCTGCCTTAGAGTATCACACTCTTAGATTTCAAGAGGTCGTGCGGAGTCTCATGGCCTTATTGATGAAGTAATGCTCTTTCATATCCTGACCCACCTTTCCTCTGAGCTACTCATGCTGGAGAATGCTAGGTGTGCTTAGTGATGTGGTGATCTGATATTCTTAGCAATTCTTATTGCTTGGAAATACAAGGACTCAATTGTGTCTCATTGCAAGTAATGTAGGTGCGGATGTCTGCTGACAAGTTGTTGATACATGATTTTGCAATCTCGTTCCGTTATTGGAATTTGACATCGTAGTCCATATCTTGAGGATCTAGAAGTCTTACCTCATTGGTAACCTTTCCAAACTTTTGATTCATACACTTTCGGTATGAATTAGCATCTCACCTAACCAGAGCTGAACCTCAAGCAGCAACGATGGTTGGTGTTCCTCAAGGTTATTCACTCAGGCCTTCGGCTTGACTCAAGGAGTGACCCTTCAGTGTCAAAATGGTTCCACCTTCTTCCTCAATGTTTATGATCTTGTGCAAAGTTCATATTCCCAATTCTTGTGATCTTGTGCAAAGTTCATATTCCAAATTCTCATGATCTTGTGCAAAATTCATATTCCCAATTCTTATGGTCGTGTGCAAAGTTCATATTCCAAAATTTTATGATCTTGTGCAAAGTTCATATTTCCAATCCTTGGAGAAACTTTTTCTATCACCTAGAACTATCTTCTGTTCTCTCCGCTATATCGGCATGTTCATGCGGTTAGCTTATGCTCTGCAACAAGGAAGGTCATCGGGGAGTCGCTCTTCAATCCACCAAAACCCACTAAACGGCTAGATGCACATCCTGGCCTTCTCCTGGACCGCTCCCCACCATCTTCACTATTGAGCTTCCGGCCAAAATGCTACGGGCCTCCTTCCCTTCGTACACCGTGGGTACCTATTGATATTTCTTATGTCTATTGGATATTTCCGCAAGCGCACGGAAAATATTGAAGTAGCACTTCGCTCGGGAGTATTCCGAGGTCATATTTATAATTCCCATAGGAAAGCGTATGGCTAAGATGATTAATAAATAGGATTCTTTATGATTAAGTTCTCAAGCAATTGCATTTCCTTAGTTGGGGGTAAACGACTATGGCGCGCGTTGCCTTAAGGTGTTAACGATAAGGGAATGGTAAGGTAAAGGAAGAAGAAGGTAGCTAGATAAAAGAGTAGATGACATAGCTAGTGGGAGAGGGAGAGCGAGCAAAAGAGTCCTATGATACTTCTACTAACAAGTAAAACTTAGCTATAAACTATAGCAACTTAGCTAAACCAAGAAATAGCTGGATTCATATGCACCTTGGGGCACAACCCGCCCAGCCAACCCAAGGGATTAACTAGACGAAATTGCCATGAGCCCTACGCTTTAGTAACTAGACCTATCATGGTGGAATACAGAGGATGGACACGGCTGTCACCACCTGCCACCTACCACTAACTATCCGGAGGCCTAGGCGTAACAACAGGCAAGCTATAGCCTAAGCACCACGCTTAATCTATAGACTCACTACTTTAATCTGACCTCCGATGAAATGAGATCAAAGCACCCTAACCAGACGGTGGTCCCACATAGGATATAACCACACTAAACAAGGTAGCTAACTAAGCTACTAATCTTAGAACAAAGCTCCAATTATACTTCAATAAGTAAGTAAGCTTGAATAAAGTACTTGAATAAGGTAGAAGTATATATTCCAAATAAGGAAAGTTTTACAAAAGAGGAAAGGTACAAGAGCTATACCAGACACAGAAGACTTCTTCCAAACTCCAAGCAGAGATCTTACTCTAACTCTATCTCCCACTACTAGCCTAACTACTATAAAGTGGACTACACTAGATCCTTGAGCGTCTTCCTGATGTGATGCTTGAGTAATGCTTTCCCATGGCGCCAACACCACTATTTATAGTTTGTATGGAGCATGGGGGTACTTTTAGGAGATGAAGGGAGGTCGGTGGAGACCGGTTGGGGTCGGGCGACGCACCCTAGGGTCGGCCGACCCTAGGATCCACTGCCTCACCAACCTACGTTGTTGGATCCTCCTCTATGGCGGTTGATAGTGGCCCAGTGGCGGTTGATGGCCATGGGAGATGTCCATACACCAATGGTGGTCCCATGAATCATGTGAAGCTCTACCAAGGCCTTTGGATCAAACCTACTTCGGATCAATGGTTGAAATGGCCCAAAAGTGTGTTTTCTCCCCTTGGCATGGATCAGTGATGTGGCTGGACCAGGTGGGGCATCGAGCGACGCCAGGTGGGGTTGGCCTACCCCACCAAGTGGGACCAGGCCACCCTGCCAGGTCAGGTGGGGCGTCAAGTGACGCCAGGTGGGGTTGGCCGACCCCACCAAGTGGGCCCTGGCCCCCCTGCCATGTCCATTTGCTTATCCACTTTGAAGTTGATGAAATTTGACCAAACTTTCCTGCATTCAAATATTTTCCAAGTACAAGTGGAACTAGGTCATTTATAAATAGTATTTTTCTACTTATGATGTTGATTTGCCTTCACTTTGGTAGAATGTTGATGGTCAAATATGGGGTTTAGTGACCATCAACAGCGGCCACACCACAAACACGGTTGGTGTGATCTCACAAGGAAGTATAGACGAGGGATGTTTGTATACTTGCAATTGGATTTATCTGGTTGGCCAGTGTTATAGGATGCTACGATGTAAGATGTCGGGAGTGGTATTATAGCGAAATGGAAGAGCATGGCTAACGTGACAATTTCTATGTGTGACTCAGACAACGGCTGTGAGGTTTTCAGTGTCATGTGTGCAATCAGATCAAGGATGGTATAGAATTTAGTTAGCTCATGTGATGTCTAATTGGGAGCAGTAGTGCTTTGGGGAGTCAGGAATGTGTCAAGACTAGAGAGGAATCTATATATACTTGATAGACAACATGGTGATAAAAAAGAAGGGTACACAGATGTAGGTGGAGTCATTTAGTATGGAGTTGCAGAGATAGCAGAGGCGCTTGTTTGCGATGAGTCTGTGATGAAACCGTCAAGCAGCTCTCATTGAGCGGCAAAGGAACAACTTAGGTCAGGTGTACATGGAGGTCACATATGATGACTTCTAGGTGGTGGATTATTCGCTAAGGTGGAGTTTATTAGATATGTGTCAAATATTTTGTACAAGTCCGATTACATTAGGACTTTGAATTGTATTTGGCAGTATAGGATAGAGTTGGAGTCAGACTCTAGAACCCAGAGAACATAGTATAGGCTCGCTGGAGGGCAACAACACATGGCCGGAAACCTAGAGCAGTGGATGCTGCTGGTATTGAGGAGGAGCTCCTGTAGTCTTTGCCCCGGGAATGTAGGCTTCAGCGAAACCTCGTTAACAAATATTGTGCCTCTGGTGTCGTCTGTGATCTTACATGTTCGTCTTATTAGATCTAATCGACGCTTTCGCATGTGGAGACTAGCGGGCAGCTTGATGCTGTGAGCGCTAATTTGTAACCGAAGATATGAGCATTTTGTGACTTTATTTGGGATGAGTTAATGACTAGCTCACCGAGAATCCCCTCCTCTGTAACTCTCCTGAGTGAAGATCACATTGGGGCAATCATAGTCACCCCTCCCCCTGATGTTTTCTACGTCAAACTGGTGTTATTCTTGATCTACTTTATTTTATCAGCAAGTGCGTGCTATAATTTGTTTTGTGTATGCCACATGCACAGAAATTTTGAGTATTTGTCTTGCGAAAACAAGGCAGCATTGGATGAAATTAATTCCCGCCATGTCCATAGATAGAAATGAGAAGGCAATGTCAGCATAGCTGAAAACTGGAATTAGTGAAAAGAAACAGATCACTGCATTGCCATTAATGTGATAAAATTTCTTAGATTATAGGAATTAATACAATCCAAAAGATAAACACCAGGAAAACAGTTTACTAATTGCATGACTACAAAGTAAGCAATACGAGTGCAGGTCCAACAACTAACAAGAAAACCACTCAAAGCACCTATGGATACAGCTCCCCTACTTCATAACATCTCAAAAAGAAAATCAAGAATTGTCTTTGAGGCTCTCTCTACGCATGAATTGTTTGATTGCGGACATCAAGATTCTGTCATTCTCCACTGCACAATAGCTAGTCCAATACATACAGCTTTGGGGAAAAAATCGAAACCGTGTACCTATCGGGAATCGGATAAGGGACACAATCACTTGGACCCTTAGGTGGCGTTTGGATGGTGGGTGGGAAAGGGATAGGGATATAGAATGGGATATGAATAATTGGGTTATGGATTGGGAAATAAGATTTGGACTCCAATCCTTTGTTTGGATAATGGGTTTGGGTTCAGATTTTAAGTGGGGTCCATGTGTTAAAATAAATTAAGAAAAACATCTTGTCCTCTTATCCACACACATGTGAATCCTACCCCTTCCGCCTGGCTCTGCTTGAGTTACGACGGCTTCCGCACGCGCATGGGAGCTTCCGAGTCCCATGCATGCGAGCGTTGAGCACGGCTCCAGTGGCAGATTCGTGCGCGGTGGAGGTGTGCAAGTCGTGCGTCAACTCAGCTGACCGCGCAACAAGGCAAGCGACGCCGGCGCCGGCTACAGTTACCTGTACGCCGAGGATGCTGCGGCTGCGGCTGCCTATGAGGCGGTGCCGGTGCGAAACTGCGAATGGCTGGCGCAGCTTCGTGGGGGCGATGGCGGCAAGCTGCTGCTGCTTGAGCTCTGCAATTCAGGAGTCCTCGGCGCGGGGAATGGCTTGCGTGACGCCGCGACGAGGCGGGGGCGGCGACTCCAGTGACCCTCGCGGCAAGGCGAGCACCGGCTCCCACAGCCCTCGCGGTAAGGCGAACAACTGGCGGCTCTTACAGCGCGGCGAGCGACACTCCTACGTGACCAGCCCCATCTCTACCCCGCCGGAATCGAGATGAGCCTATCGTCGTCTCCTCCAAAATATTCTCGGCGGAGTCTTTTCCCATCGTATCCCACCGTCTCCACTGGGACAGACTTGGTGGGATGAGAGGCCATTCTATCCCAAACCCAAACTCACTTTGTATCCCTGTCCAATGAACCAAACCTTGGTTAGAGCATCTCCAGCAGCTCACCAATAAATCATCCCCAATATAGTGGTATTGGTGGTCACCAATAATACTTTTTTGAAATATTGGGGGAAATGCTCCAGCAGATCACCAATAATCTTCTCCAATACATGGGACCCACATGTCAGAATAGAGGATGTGGGAGGAAAAAGATGACAGTTATTATGGTCCCAACACTATTGGGGAACATGCAACTCCCCCTTTATTTGAGGGGAGATGGAGGAGATATTGGTGACCACCGAAAAAAGGAAGAGCTATTGGAGAGCTGCTAGAGCAACGAAATTGCCTCATCTCCCACAATATGACAGTTTTATGGGGATGAGGGATGGTATCGGGGAGCTGTTGTAGATGCTCTTATAAAGGTACTGGGTTCTCATATGCCTATCCCAGCCCTTATTTCCCATCAACCAAACGTCACCTTAGTCCCTTACTAACCATGGTGATTATACAACAGCTTATGGCCTTATGTGTACCGGGCTCAGTTTAATAACATGCTTGTTACCATCGAGAGAGCATCATCTGGCGTTACAGGGCACCACCAAAATGCAATTTTTAATTTTATTTGGCTGCTCCTATATAACAGGCTGTGAACTGCGGATTGGCTTGCAAGGCATGGCTGGCCTAACTGGCAGAGATATATCCGCTAGGCCTTTGCACCCTTGACAACCATGTCTTCGCACACTACCGATACTCTGCGAACTTGGGATGCCATTTCCAATTGGTTAGCCGGGTATGCCAAACTCGTTTTCTGAAATATCTTTTTCTGCTCTACCTAATGTTATTTGCTCTAGAAACCTAAAAAATCTAGGATTAATATTAGATAGCAACAATGCAACAATTAATTTAGCTATCAATGCTCTAAAAGATATAGAGATTGATAGGTCATCAGTGGCACCTATATCAAAAACTCCTACAGATTTATCTTATCCTAACTATAGTGATGATGAGGACGCTAGAACAGATGGTGCCCTACTCGCTCACTTGGTAGGGGATATTTCGGAGGTTGACTTTCATGAGGCGGACCTGGACATAAAGATTTGTGACCTTGTGGCATCCGCTAGCTAGGAAGTCACGGTTGTCTTCTAAGAAAAAGGAATGTAAATCTAGGGATGGGGGAACATTAAATCTAAATAAGTTTCACTATGAAAGGCATGTATTGGAATAGAAGAGGTCTATCGGTCTTGGCTAAATTTCGTTCTTTCTCAGATGCAATAAAGTAGCATCATTTAGATTTTATAGCTATAATGGAGACTAGGAAGAAACATTTGTCAAAGATGAATCAGGCCCGCCTATCTGGAGGCGTTGATTTCGTTTGGCATTGCCTTCCTCCACGTGGCAGGCCAGGCAGAATTTTACAACGAATTAATACAACAGCCTTAGATCTTTCTTTTATTGTGGAAGAATAATTTTATATAAATTTCCATCTCTTGCAACAAAGCTGATAAGTTTAAGTGGATTCTCATGGCTGTTTATGATCTAGCTCAAGACAACTTCAAGTCTGCCTTTTTAGCTGAACTTGTGAGAGCCTGTCAAGAAAATCTACTTCCTACCCTGACTGGTGGAGATTTTAACATTTGCGCAACAGCAGTGAAAAGAACAATAACAGGTATAATGACCGGTGGCTCTTCCTGTTCAATGTTGTTATTGATAGCTTTGATCTTAGAGAGATTGATTAGACTAGTCGACAATTTACCTAGGCAAATTCGCTACATATTCAAACCTATGAGAAGTTGGATCGAATTTTGATGACAACAAAATGGGAACTAAAGCACCCTTTCGTGACTGTACAAGCCCTTGATATATAGGGGTGTATCAGATCACACTCTGTTGTTGTTCGATACAGAGACACCAGATTTTATAGGGGATGAAAAACAATTCAAATTTGAACTATCTTGGTTTACTCGGGATGATTTTCATGACCATGTCGTAGAGATTTGGAATAAGCCAGTGAAGGGTCGAAACCCGGTACCGTTCAAAGATGGAATAATAAATTCAGTGATTTGCACAGGCATTTAAGAGGGTGGGAAGCAAACAATAATGGATAGTACAAAGCACAAAAACAAAGTTTACAAACCACTATTAATGACCTCGATTTCGCGGCTGAGTTTCGTGATCTGTCTGAAGCGGACCGAGATAATCTTGACCTTGCTCGAGATCAGTTAACTCAGCTAGTTAGAGAAGAGGAAATTAAATATATTTAAAGGGCTAAGATAAAGGACGTCCTCCTAGGGGATAATAACACACGGTATTTCCAACTAATTGCCAATGACAAGCATAGAAGAAAACACATTTTCTCGCTTGATCAAGAGGAGGGAAAGATTAAAGGGTAGAAAAATCTTAAAGAGTATATATTACCAAGTTTATAAAGAGCTATTGGGCCACCAGAGGAGTCCTTGTGTGCCTTCGATAGCTCTAGGATTGGTGATATACCACAAGTAACATAGGAAGAAAATGAATTCCTAACTTCCAATTTTACAAAGAAGGAAATTTGGATGCTATTTTGAATATGGAACATAACAAAGCACCTGACCCTGCTTGTTTCTTAGCCGAGTTTTATGAAAAGTTTTGGGAAATCATTAAAGGTGACCTTATGTAAATGTTCTAAATACAATTGGCAAGGCAGTGAAAAGTGTTGTATTTGCCACAAAAATGAGACAATTAAGCACCTTTTTTTTAATGTTGTTTTTCATGTGTGATTTGGAGTTGTATACATGTTGATTTAAACCTTCCTCAACCACGTAGTATTTCTCACATGTTCAGGAGTTGGCTTCGTGGGTTTAGGAGGGATTTAAAACCTTTACTTCTGCTGGGGGTGACAGCTACTTGTTGGTCGTTTTGGTTATGCAAAAAATGAGTTGGTATTTGAAAAATACATGTTTATTCTCCCTTGCAGGTGGTACATTTGGTTATCCATTGGGTCCATACATGGGCTATCCTCCAGATGCTCTTTGCGCATGCTTTGGTTGTGGCGGCATCACAACACTTGACACAAGCGATCACGGTGTTTTTCTCCCGGGCACATAGATGATGATCTAGTCTTAGAATTGATTGTCATTACTGTGTCAGACTATCTTTTTGTTTATTTCAGGCCGTGTGCGCTTTTTGTAGAAGCCGGGAGTAAATTCACAATTTTTGTATCAAGTCGATGTACTGATTGTGAATTAACAAAATCCTCCCTTTATAAAAAAAGATGAGATCAAAGTACATCCAGCAAGGAGTACGAGTGTACAATAGAGTATTCACCACTAGTGCACAACCTAAGGGTCCAATCGTGAGTGACAAACTGACAATCAACATAATTCAATCTCAGTTTTTTATGACAGCAGTCGTGCTCATCTGATGGCCAATATGGACAGCTAGAAATGATCTGATCTTCGAGGGGATTCAGCCCAATGTAAAAAACGCCAGAAGTCTTTTCTGCAACGAAATCCTTTTGCTGTTGCATAGGGTAAAATCAAGTCTTGCTGTGTCTTTTGACAAATGGGTTCAGAATCTGGTGTAATTCATAGGCTTAGCCTGATTTTTTTTGTTTCTTTCTTTGTCTTTTGAATTTGATAGTTTGGAGAATAATAACTTGTATTGATTGGGGCCTCAAAGGGCTGTTTATATAGATTACAAGACTTGGGCTCCAAGACTAATAGAGAGTTCGGCCCAAAAACGAGAGGGTAGAGAAGCTTGTAGGAGCAAGGTGCGAAGAATATCATTAATGGAGCGAAGAGAACGTTCAGCTTTACCGTTTTGAGGGGAGGTATAAGGACAAGAAAAACGAAGAAGAATGCCTTGAGAGAGAAAGAAGGTGCGATTTTGAGTGTTGTCAAATTCTCGACCATTATCACATTGAATAAATCTAAGGGGCAAGCCAAAGTGTGTAAGAACATATTGTCGAAAATTGAGAAAGATGGCATGTGCTTCAGATTTAGCACGGAGAGGAAAAGTCCAAATATAATGAGAATAGTCATCCAAAATCACAAGATAATATTTGTAACCAGAGACACTAGGAACTGGAGAAGTCCATAAATCACAGTGAATTAACTCAAAAGGAAAAGTGCTAATGGTAGTAGAGGTTCCAAAAGGTAATCTAACATGTTTGCCGCATTGACAGGCATTACAAAGAGAGGGATTATGAGGAACACTAGAACTAGGGATACAAAATTCTTGCAGCAAAGATGACAAGGTTGATTTGTTGGGGTGTCCTAGACAACGATGCCACAAGTCCACTGAAGCAAGCATGGCGCGGGGAGTGGACGTAGGTGTGCCATGAAGCGGATAAAGATCGCCCGTGCTATTGTACCGAGCGAGTACCTCCCCCGTTGCCAGATCCTTCACAGACAAACCAAAGGGGTCAAAAGCCAAAATTACTCGATTGTCAATACAAAATTGGCGAACAGAAATAAGATTTTTGATGAGGGAAGGAGAAACAAGAATATTGCGAAGAAGAAAATTGCCGAAAGAGGAAGGGATGTAAGAGTGACCGGTGCCGGAAACAGGTATGGTGGAACCATCACCAATGGTGATCGTAGAAAAAACAGAAGGAGAGCAAGCTGACAGCAAATTCATATTTGAAGACATATGCGAGGATGCACCAGAATCGAAAATCCAATCCGTACCTTCGTTATTGAGTGTAAAGTTGTTCATGGCGTTGAGGAAGGCGGCTTGATCCCAGGCCGGCTGCTGGGGAGGAGCAGAGGGGCCAGGAGCGTGCATGGGAGCGTAGGGCAGGGTCGGCGACTGGTAGTATGCCGTCGGGGCCGGCAAGCCTGGCAAGACCGGCAAGGTGCCGTAAGAGGCCGGCAAGCCCGGCAAGGTGCCGTAAGAAGCCGGCAAGGTATAGTAGGGTGGCGGTAGTCCTGGCGCGCTGGGAGGTGGCGTAGGAGTGGTGGTGTAGACATGCGCCGGCGGCTTGGACCCAAGGAGTCCAGGAGAGCCGGTTGCCGGGCGGAGGCCAGGGCTCCACGTGCCCGTGTAAGCAGGCGGGGCACCGTACGGCGAAGGAGCCGACCAGGGCATCGGCCAAGCTTGAACAAGGCCAGTCCAAGGATCGTGCGGAGGCTGCCACGGGGAGGGGGCCGGTGGCGATGGAGAGGCCGATGGCGGAGCTTGGGCAGTGCCGGTAGAGCGAGATGCAGGGGGCCGGTAGATCGGATTCTTGCCCCGGTAGTTCGGGCTCGTGCGCCAGCCTGGGGGCGGTGGAGTAGCTGCTGCCGCCGCGGTAGGAGGGGAGGGTGCGGCAGATTGGTGCGGCACGCCAGGCGCAGCCCCGGCAAGCCCGGCCCCGGCAAGCCTGGCCGCGGTAGGAGCGGCAGCGTGAAACACCTGCGGCGGCCGTTGCGCCTTGCGAGCTTGATTCTTCTCTTCTTGCTGGAGGAGGGAGCGAACCTCCTTGAAGGTGGGGTAGGGCTTGAGCATGGGGATGAAGGACTGCTGCTTCTCGAACTGCTCGCCGAGGCCGACGAGGAGAGCGTTGATGAGGGCGCGATCGTCGATGTGATCGCCGAGTTCACGAAGTTCGTCGCCGATCGCCTTGATTCGCTGGCAGAAAACGGTGACCGGGGCGTCTCCTTGGACGATCGTACGGAGCTCGGTGTTGAGGGCGTTGATGCGCGCGTCGGAGTTGTCCTGGAACAGCTGCTGAAGTGACGCCCAAAGCTCGGCGGCGGTGGCGTCGTCGGAGGAGACCAGATTGAAGAGCTCCGTGGAGATGCGTGTGTAAATCCACTGGATGATGGTGAGATCATCTTTCACCCAGCGAGGATCGGCGTGCTGCGGAGGGTAGGATGGATCTATGTGGTGGCGGAGGCCGCAGCGGCCGAGATGGATGGTGAAGAGGTGGCGCCAATGGTAGTAGTTGTGGGCGCCAAGATCTAACGAGATGGGGATGAAGGGGGAGACGTCGGCAATGGTGTCGGCGAGGAAGATAATTGGGAATTGAGGGGGAGGTATTTGGGTAGTTGTGGAGGAGGAAGAAGAAGTGGGGGCGCCGGCGACGCGGAACTCGGCCATGGAGAAGAGGGGCCGAGTCGACCGGGGCGGCGGCACGGGTGGCGGTGCCATGCCAGGTGCGGAAAACCTAGGCGTCTGATACCATGATAGTTTGGAGAATAATAACTTGTATTGATTGGGGCCTCAAAGGGCTGTTTATATAGATTACAAGACTTGGGCTCCAAGACTAATAGAGAAAGACTACAATTCCAAACCTTGCCGGATATGGTAACGTAACCGACCTATACTCTAATAGAATTATATCTTGTTAACTTTTGTTTTATCCTTGGTTTTTAATATAATCAATCTGTAGGGGCCCTGGACCCTCTAGTTTCCTTAAAAAAAAATCATGCGAGATGTCTTGGACCAGACACATGAGCTGAGCCCCACTCCCTCACTCTTTAATTTGGCAGCACATTATGCACATACCTTCCCTCCTCTACTTGTTCCCTCACCAACACTCCATGCATCCTGCCTCTTCTTAATTCACCAGCAGCACTCCATGTATGCCTTCTCTCCTTCGCCTTCCTCATTGACACTCCATCCTTTCCTTCTCTCTTTTCATTCTTCCGGTCCCTTATCTACATATATATAGATATTCACCCGAGGCAGCTTCCATCCACATGGGCATGCAGGACGACGGGCTGCATCTTTTACCTTCGACGAGTGCGTGACAACAGCGGCCGCAAGCAAGTGCAAGTCTCTGCAACATGTCGTATTATCGTCGTTCGTATTGGTCAGGTGCGCTACGCCATATATATATATATATATATATATATATATATATATATATATATATATATATATATATATATATTCTTCCATCAAATCAATCCCATCTCCATGTGTGCAGTCCAGCCTGCAGCGTGATCCCATGCATCTCTCTCCACTAATTAGTAATTACCCCCTTTTCTAAAACATACACTGCAGAATATTATAGGGCACAGAGGCTAGAGCAAGAAAATTCCCGACTGTCCAACGAGAAGCGTCAACTGCAGAGGCAACTGGCGGAGAAGACGAGGACTGCTCAGGTGTCCTCGACCCAGGTCTTCACACTGGGGCACAAGGTGCGAGAGCTGGAGCGCCAAAACACCGGACTGTCCGGTGAGCTGTCCAAGCAAAGGGACACACTGGGGCACAAGGTGCGAGAGCTGGAGCGCCAAAACACCGGACTGTCCGGTGAGCTGTCCAAGCAAAGGGAGGACACCCGGAAGGCGGGCCTGCTCTTCATGAATGCTGCCGATAGGTACCAAGAGGAAGCCAAGAAGCAAATTAGGGCAAAGGCAGAGGAATTGGAGAACACGAGGAAGGCAGGTCTGATGCTAATGAACACCGCCGATACTTACCAAGAAGCGGCAAGGAAGCAAATTAAGGAGAAGGCGGAGGAGCTGGAGGACGCGATGAAGGCGGTTTTGGCGCTCATGAAAGCAGCAGATGCGTACCAGGAAGAAGCGAAGAAGAAAATTAAGGATAAGGTGCAGGAGCTGAAGGTCATGGGGGCACACAAGGCAGAGCTGGATGCGAGGGTAGAATCTTTGGAGTCGAGGCTCAAGGCAGCTCTGGCAAAGAACTTGGAGTTGGAGGATGATTATGGTAAGGTGAAGGCTGAAAATGATAACCTTCGGTTGGAGGTTGAGAAAGATGCATCTGCAAAGGCATTTGATGCTGAGAAGGAAGAAATCTTGACGGAATTGGAGGACCTTAAGATGAAGGTGGAGGCAACTCAAGCCAACAAGGATTTGATGGAGGGTGAAAATGATAAGCTTCAGTTGGACGCTTTCACAGGAATATAGCTTGCTGGAAAGCAGGGGCTGAGATGCTCAACATGTAATTAGGTACATTGCCTCAGGCGAAGGATGTAGAAATCATGAGATAATAAGGATGCCTCAAGCGGAAACTTCCGAGCCATCAAGCATTCACTAGTAGAAAAAGGCCCATTTGTCCCGGTTCCAGAGGCCCATTTGTCCCGGTTCTGGAACCGGGACTAAAGGGTCGAGACTAAAGCCCAAAACCTTTAGTCCCGGTTTGCTTACGAACCGGGACCAAAGGCCCTCCACGTGGCCGCTGCGGGGAGCCCAGGCAGGAGGACCTTTAGTCCCGGTTGGTAACACCAACCGGGACCAAAAGGCATCCACGCGTCAGCATCTGGCAGGAGCTGGGGTTTTTGTTTTTTTTTTGAAAGGGGGGGGGGGGGCTTAGGGGGTTTTGTAGGGTTAATTTTGGGGTTTCATATTGTGTTAGCTAGCTAATAGAGAGAAGTGTCCTCTCTTTCTCCGTGCTTGGTCGACGCTAGCTACTATAGAGAGAACTCGACACGCTAGCTAGTAAGCAAATGAAGGAACCATTAAGTACATAAGATCGTCATGAACATATACAGAGAGAAGTGATCGACCTCTCTTTCTCCGAGAGATTGGTCGAACAACAAGTTTTCGTATATCTATCCGACGCTACTACATATATACAATATAACATCTTTTACAATCCCTAACATCATGTACCTAAGATCCAATCACAAATTCGCATGGTATTCTCCGTCTTTAGGTATGACGTGGTCAAGAAAGAATCCCGCCAATTCCTCTTGAATTGCTCGTATGCGATCATGTGGTAGGAGTTCATCCCGCATCTGCCAGATCTAATTTAAAGAAGGGGGTCAATACATGCATATATATGAATAAAACTCAACACAATTGATGGTAATATATAAAATAAAATTGTGAATATTATTTACGTACTTCAAATTGTTTGTCAGAGAAGCCCCGCTCAGAGATCGAGTGGCGAATGAACTCGCATACGTAGTATGCACATAAAGAAGTCCCTTCTTTCTGGTACAAGCACTTTACGAGAATAGAGTTCAATCAAACTGATAATCAAGCATGGTAATGATATATTGATGAAAATTTGAATCAATTAGAGATGCGCGGAACTAGCTAGTACTACTTACTTTGGGGTGCGTAAATCGCAACTCTTTGTTTAGACTGGGAACCTTTCGGGTGAATTTCTTCCAAACCCTGCCAGGCAAAGAAAATGATTACTTGATATCAGGAAATTAACGAAAGTTGCATGCCGATATGGTCCCGGTATTGACTGAACTTACTTCTTGAGCATTGCAGTCATGTCCGCATAATTCTCGGGATCTTTACATCTCGAGTCTAAGACAGTTACTAATGCCCCGTCAAGCTTAATGGATAGCAGAATAAAGTGGTAACTGCGCACGCATATATAACTCATCAATTACATTACTTAACCTCGAGTAAGCGAAACCGAGTATACAGAGAAGACAGCAACACTCACTTGAAGTTGTAAGGAAAGAGTATTTCCCTTTTGTTTTGATGTATAAGGAACGACTTTAGCAAGTTCTCCTCGGTCTCTTTGATTGAGTTTCGTACCGTCCATTCATTTACCCCCCTCATGTTGAAGTTATTGGGGAGGGGGTAGACGACAACGACGCTCACCCCTCATGTCATGTCCGACGAGGCCGGCGACGAGGACATACATCTATCTCATCTCTACATGAACATACATCTCATCTCCACATGACCATTTATCTATCTATCTCATCTCCACATGAACATAGATCTCATCTATATATATATATATATATATATCATCATATCATATATATATATATCATCATATCAACAACAGAAAAATTAATTGTTTCCAACACAGCATCATATATATATCATCATATCATCTATATATATATATCATCATTTCATCAAATTATCTAACATAATGAACTATATATATATATCAACAAAATCATTTATCTATCTATCAACATCACCATCTATCTCCACATGAAAATATACATCTCATAAAAAAAACATAGCAACGGGGGCTGCCGGCGACCATGGAGCAGTGGCAGAGCAAGGTGTGCTCGGGGGCATGCGGCGACGGGGAGCAGGGGACCCTGGGAAGGGGGGCTCACTGGGGGGGCGCGGCGATGGCTTGAGGCCGGCGACGAGGACGGCGGGCTCGGGGGGGGCACGCGCGCGGAGACGGGGAGGAGGGCGCGACGGCGAGGGCTCGAGGGAAGGCGGGGTGCTCACTGGGGGCGGCGATGGGAGAGGGCGACGGCGACGAGGAGGCGCAGTGACGAGGAGCGGGCGGCGACGGGGCTGGGCGGCGACGGCGACAGCGACGCTGGGAGAGGGCGACGGCGACAGCGACGATGGGAGAGGGCGACGGCGACAGCGACGATGGGAGAGGGCGACGGCGACAGCGATGATGGGAGAGGGCGACGGCGACGAGGAGCGGGCGGCGACGGCGACAGCGACGAGGAGCAGCCGGGTGGCGTCGGGGGAGATGTGGAATTTGGGGAAAAATTCCTAAGTGTTGGCTTATATAGCAAAGCCTTTAGTCCCGGTTGGTGGCACCAACCGAGACCAATGCCTCCCTTTGGTCCCGGTTGGTGCCACCAACCGGGACCAAAGGTCTCTTTTTGTCAGCCCAAAGGGCGGGAAACAGGGACATTTGGTCCCGGTTGGTGGCACCAACCGGGACCAAAGGGGGGCATTGGTCCCAGTTGGTGGCACCAACCGGGACCAAAGGGTGGTTCTGCCCGGGGCCAAATTTTTAGTCCCACCTCGCTAGCCGAGAGAGCTCGAGAGTGGTTTATAAGCCCTGCTGCGCATACCCTCTCGAGCTCCTCTCAACTGCAGGCCTCCGGGCCTAATCTGTCACTGCCTGTGGGCCTATTGGGCCTTCTGCGGGCCTGAATCCTGGCCCAACAAGCTGGTTGGGTTTCAAGTCGTATTCAGGCCGTGGCGGCCCAGTAGGTGGCATTTTTTAAAAAAAATTCCAGTTTTTTGTTTTGTTTTTTGCTTTATTTATTTTATTTTGTTCCTACTTACTGTTTTTCAGTGATTCTTTTTGCTTTTAGGTCACAAAAATTATAAACTTTCTGTTAGTGCCTTTAGTTTTCAAATTTGAATAGTTTAAATTAGAATTTTTTGAAATTTGTGTGAATCACTAGTTTGTGAATAACTTTACTAAAAAAATATATTTTTGGGTGATTCTTTTTCCTGCTATTTAATATTACTGTGTTTTATCATTATATTCAATTTGGTAAGTTTTAGGTTATTTTAAATGTCTGTTTTAATCAAAAACAGATTTGGTTATTTTAGTTTGCTATTAAAGTTTCTAACAAAAAATTTCTTTATGAAAATTCTTTTTGCTATTAATGTTTTGAACAAAAAATTCTTTGATAATTTTAGTTGCATAAATTTTATATAATTTTAGTTTAAAAAATACTAGAGGTTTATAAAAGCTTTTTAGTTGATTCCTTTTGCTATTAGAGTTTTATAAAAGCTTTTTAGTTGATTCTTTTTGCTATTGAAGAATATTATAGTTTTGTTTTAGTTGATTATAACAGAATATTTTAATTGATTATTTTTAGTTCATTCTTTTTGCTATTAGAGTTTCATAAAAGTTTTCTAGTTCATTCTTTTTGCTATTAGTTCATTCTTTGAGCTAAATGACCCTGAAATTGAAAAGCACTACAAATGAACTCTGAAAAGGTTGAAAGTTGGCATGGTATTATCATTTCACCCAAATAGCATGTGCTAAAAAGTTGAGAGGGTTACGGCAAAAACTGGATGCACTTCGTGTACAAAATGGACAATCTCTTTCGAAGTATGAGGGTTTCGGACGAAAACTCATCTGTTACAAAGGTATTTCATTTTTTTGAACTTATTTGAACTCCAGACTTTTTGTGTGTTCAAAATGAACCATTCAAAGCCACATCATCAATATTCAACCCTTTCTGACTTCATTTGGTATTTTTCATGCATTTACTGATTTTTTTGAGCTAAATGACCATGAAATTGAAAAGCACTACAAATGAACTCTGAAAAGGTTGAAAGTTGGCATGGTATCATCATTTCACCCAAACAGCATGTGCTAAAAAGTTGAGAGGGTTACGGCAAAAACTAGATGCACTTCGTGTACAAAACGGACAATCTCTTTCGAAGTATGAGGGTTTCGGACGAAAACTCATCTGTTACAAAAGGCATTTCATTTATTCACATGTAACTGCAGTGATATTCTAGATCAAAGGCATCATCATACTAGTTGTGGAGAGAAAGTCTTCACTTTTTCTTCGCTTGTGTCCTTTGCTAATTGCGCCGTAACCATGGATAATCTTCATCGTTTAAGAGGGTGCTTGGGTCAGCCTTGACTTTGAAGGGAGGAATTTCATGAAACTTTTCTTAATCTTCAGACATGTCTGTCTTGCCCTCCAATCCCACGATGTCTCTTTTTCCTGAAAGAACTATGTGAAGGACATTCTTCCTGCATTTGTCCAAATATATACTGTCGGTGTCATCTAAACAGTGTGTGCATGCGTGGTATCCCTTGTTTGTCTGTCCTGAAAGGTTACTGAGAGCAGGCCAATCGTTGATGGTTACAAACAGCAACGCATGTAGGTCAAATTCCTCCTGTTCGTTCTCATCCCACACACGTACACCTCTTCCATTCCATAGCTGTAAAAGTTCATCAACTAATGGCCTTAGGTACACATCAATGTCATTGCCGGGTTGCTTAGGGCCTTGGATGAGCACTGGCATCATAATGAACTTCCGCTTCATGCACAACCAAGGAGGAAGGTTATACATACATAGACTCACAGGCCATGTGCTATGCTTGCTGCTCTGATCCCCAAAAGGATTAACGCCATCTGCACTTAAACCAAACCATACGTTCCTCGGGTCACCTGTAAAGTCGCTCCACTTTCTCTCGATCTTTCTCCACTGCGACCCGTCACCGGGTGCTCTCAACTTCCCGTCTTTCTTACGGTCTTTTATGTGCCATTGCATCAACTCGGCATGCTTTTTGTTTCTGAACAGACGTTTCAACCGTGGTATTATAGGAGCATACCACATCACCTTGGCAGGAACCCTCTTCCCGGTGCTCTGGCCCTCAACATCACCAGGGTCATCTCTTCTGATCTTATACCGCAATGCACCGCATACCGGGCATGCGTTCAAAACCTCGTACGCACCGTGGTAGAGGATGCAGTCATTAGGGCATGCATGTATCTTCTGCACCTCCAATCCTAGAGGGCATAGAACCTTCTTTGCTTCGTACGTACTGCCGGGCAATTCGTTTTCCTTTGGAAGCTTCTTCTTCATTATTTTCAGTAGCGAACTAAATCCCTTGTCAGATACACCATTGTCTGCCTTCCATTGTAGCAATTCCAGTGTGGTACCGAGCTTTCTGTTGTCATCTTCGCAATTTGGGTACAACCCTTTTTTGTGATCCTCTAACATGCGATAGAACTTCAACTTCTCCCTTTCACTTTCGCATTCTCTCTGTGCGTCAACAATGACCCGGCGAAGATCATCATCGGGCACATCGTCTGGTTCCTCTTGATCTTCAGCTTCCCCCATTGCAGCATCACCGTATTCAGGGGGCGGGTAGTTGTCATCATCCTCTTCTTCTTCGTTGTCTTCCATCATAACCCCTCTTTCTCAGTGCTTGGTCCAAACATTATAGTGTGGCATAAAACCCTTCTCAAGCAGGTGGAAGTGAAGGGTTTTAGAGTTGGAGAAAGCCTTCGTATTCTCACAGACAGTACATGGACAATGCATAAAACCATTCTGCTTGTTTGCCTCAGCCGCTTCGAGAAAATTATGCAGGCCCTTAATATACTCGGAGGTGCGTCGGTCACCGTACATCCATTGCCGGTTCATCTGCGTGCGTTATATAGTTCTCATTATTGAACAACATATAACTCTCTAGAGCATCTAATTAAAACATACATTGAAACTATGTAAAAAAATTATATGCAACAACAAATGCGATCATAACCGCAACTAAGGTACCAATTGATCCAACGGCATAATTGAGGGAGTCCTGGACTAAGGGGTCCTCGGGAGGCCGGCCTATGTCTTATGGGCCGGACTGTATGGGCCACTTGCTGAATACTGGAGGAATAGAAGACCTCATCTCCAAGGAGGGAGCTTCGGGAATCGTGGATTGTCCTCCACGTTTGGAATAGCGAATAGGCATGTTTATCCCTTCGACGTGTAACCGACCATGTGTAAACCCTAGGGACCCCGGCGTCTATATAAGCCGGAGGGTTTTAGGATGTAGGACAAGAGAACTCATCTAGGGTTTTAGTCATACGATCTCGTGGTAGATCAACTCTGTAATCTCCATACACTCAATATAATCAAGCAGGACGTAGGGTGTTACCTCCATAGGAGGGCCCGAACCTAGGTAAAACCTTGTCCCCTTTGTCTCCTGTTACCATCGATCCAAGTATCACAGTTCGGGACCCCCTACCCGAGATCCGCCGGTTTTGACACCGACATTGGTGCTTTCATTGAGAGGACCGCTGTGATCGCCAGAAGGAATCGATGGCTCGCCTAGTCATTAACGACGAGGTCTACAACACGGGTACTTTTGTCCCCGGACAGATCCTCGCCTTCGGCAGCATAGTGCTGCACGCCGACCACACCGGCAATCTAGGTCGCGTCGGAAGCTTTGCCCCTGATCAAGAGATCAGATTCGGGAACTTAGAGTTCTCCGTAGACTCTCGAGGCGATCTATCACTGTCTGGGCTCGCGGTCTCGCCCGCCATGCCCGAAGGCTCTGAGGCTTTAACCCCAGACCCACTATTCGGCCCCTCCCTTGGGATCAACCCTATCGAGGGCCCGACGTCCAGTCCGGATCCGGTCATAGCGCCCGATGCCCGGACACCAGTTCTTGCCGAACACACCCCCCGCACGGACGCATCGGAGGTTCACTCCGGAAACCCTGTGCAGGCCGACCCAACCGAGCTCTCGATACTCAATGAGGCTCTGGACCGGATCTCGTCGATGAAGATCACCGACGATCCAACTCCGATCTGTTCCCAGACCGGATTTCAGACGGGTCAGGACAAATTTTTCGTCCCACCCACCACCCACTTCATAGCCACTGTCGAGGATTTAACCGACATGCTTGACTATGCTTCCGAGGAAGCAGAGCATATGGATGAGGAGGATAACGCCCTCACCCCCGCTAAGACCGGGCAGTGGACTGCCACCTCTACATACGACGTCTACATGGTGGACACCCCGAAAGACAACGGCGATAAATCGGATGAAGCGCCGTCAAGACGTCGAAGGCCGCCTAAACGGTCAAAAGGGAAAAAGGGGCGAAAATCTACCGATGGCACCGGGGATGGTGATACCCCGGAAGACATCGGCGGCCCCAAAATCCCCGATCACCCGTTAGAGGGTCAGGAGAGACCCAAAGACCGTCGTGACCCAGATGATCCAGATGATCCCGAGGACGACGACTACCTCCGCTCTATCGAGGGGGAGGATAACGCGGATGCCGATGACTTTGCCATCCCCGATAATCCCGCTGACCAGGAACTGTTCAGACAACAGCTCATATCCACGGCTCGAAGCCTAAAAGCAAAAGAGCGGCAGCTCAAAGCCGAACAGGACGACCTCAACGACCGATGGACGGGAGTCCTCTCAGCCGAGGAAGGATACGGCACCGGTCTATCGGACCAGCCTAAGAGCTATCCTCGCCGACGGCTGCTGCCACAATTCGATGACGAGCTCACTGATACGCCGTCACCCAAGCATACCCCATATGACAAGCCAGACCGCTCCCCTCGAGGACGAGACCGGACTGCTGATGATACCGGCTACAGGCCGACGATACCCCGCCGACGGGGAAAGGAGACACTAGAGCCCGATGACAGGTTCGACCTGCGACACGACCTGGACTATAAAGCAGGCCGCACGCGATCCATTTACGGATCCAGAGGATACTCACCCGATAGACGGGACGGGTACCGACCTCGGTTCGACCGCGACAATGAAGATCGGGAACAGCACCGAGCTAGGACAGACGCCGATCATCGGCGCAACATAGCTCGGGTTAGAGGGGTTGCACACCCACCGTGCTTCACAGATGAGGTAATGCGGCATCAGTTCCCGGAAGGGTTTAAGCCCGTAAACATAGAACAATATGATGGGACAACTGACCCAACTGTATGGATAGAGGATTTCCTCCTCCACATCCACATGGCACGAGGAGATGACCTCCACGCCATCAAGTACTTACCCCTGAAGCTCAAGGGGCCAGCTCGGCACTGGTTGAATAGCCTCCCCGAAAACTCCATCGGGTGTTGGGAGGACCTAGAAGAGGCATTCCGATCTAACTTCCAGGGCACTTATGTTCGGCCACCAGACTCATCCGATCTCAGCAACGTCGTTTAGAAGCCCGGAGAGTCCGCACGGCTATTCTGGAACCGCTTCCTGACCAAGAAGAACCAGATCGTAGACTGCCCGGATGCCGAAGCTATAGCCTCCTTCAGGCATAATATTCGGGATGAATGGCTGGCCCGACAGCTCGGCCAGGACAAACCAAGGGCAATGTCCGCCCTCACGTCACTCATGACCCGCTTTTGCGCGGGCGAGGATAACTGGCTCGCTCGACGTAGCCATAATCCCGAAGACCCCGGAACCTCTGAAGTTCGGGATGGGAACGGGAAACCGAAACGCAACAAGAACAAGCGCCGGCACAATAAAAGTGATGCCGATGATATGGCCGTCAACGCCGGCTTCCGCAATTCCCTCTTTGGGTAGCGGAAGAAGCCTCCTAAAGGCAAACATGACGGACCCACCCCGCTGGACAAGATTCTGGAGAGACCTTGCCAGATCCATGGCACTCAGGAGAAGCCAGCCAATCACACCAACCGTAACTGTTGGGTCTTCAAGCAGGCCGGCAAACTCGCAACTGAGGACCAAGGCAAGAGCCCACGCAGCGAGGACGAGGATGAGCCTCGTGGTCCGATCGGTGGCGGTCAAAAGAAATTCCCTCCAGAGGTGAAAACAGTAAACATGATTTACGCCACTCATATACCCAAAAAGGAGAGGAAGCGCGCCCTTCGAGATGTCTACGCCATAGAGCCTGTAGCCCCGAAGTATAACCCATGGTCGGCATATCCGATCACTTTCGATCGGCGCGACCATCCGACCAGTATCCGTCACGGGGGTTCGGCCGCACTCGTCCTAGACCCGATCATAGATGGGTACCACCTTACTAAAGTCCTCATGGACGGTGGAAGTAGCCTTAACCTGATTTACTCAGATACGGTGAAAAAGATGGGCATAGATCCTTCGAGGATCAAGCCCAGCAACACTACCTTCAAAGGAGTGATCCCAGGAGTTGAAGCCCGGTGCACAGGCTCTGTAAGCCTGGAGGTTGTGTTCGGCTCGCCCGATAACTTCCGAAGCGAGGACTTGATCTTCGACATCGTACCTTTCCGTAGCGGCTATCACGCCCTGCTCGGCCGTACAGCGTTCGCCCGCTTTAACGCCGTCCCGCACTACGCATACCTCAAGCTCAAGATGCCCGGCCCTAGGGGGGTCATTACTGTAAACGGCAACACAGAGCGCTCCCTCCGAACTGAGGAACATGCGTTGGCCCTGGCGGCCGAATTCCACTACACCGATGATTGGCAATCGCCGACATCTGCCGTCAAGGCACCCAAGGCTGGGAAAAGAGCTCGGTCTCAATCCGAGGTACCAGAACCTTCCACTCCCTGTAAATAGGGACTCACCCCCCATCGCATGGCCCTATTACCGGCAAAGTAGGTGCCGAAGAGGCACAACTTTGCGCTTAAAATTCCATGGGTAGCGGTGGGGACAAACTATTACAGGGTAGGTGTTCGGCTGGACCGAACTGTTACCGACAACGCGTCTCCGGACACTCTACAGGTACCATAAAGTGCCTGCCACAAGGCGTCAAGCTCACCCGTACCTCGGCAACTTCTCAAGACCCTTTCTTTCAGGTCCGTTAGCCGAACTAACAAAGCCCATAAAGGCATACACCTCCTTAGGAGATGCAGGAGCAGATAAGCGACAGGGCACATCAAGGACGTCAGGTCATCTATCGAAGGCCCTTGGTACAACCTCTCCTGTAAAATTTATATTTCATCTATCAAATACCTGTAAACAGTTGCATCGGCAATTTGAATAATAAGAGTTGTTGAGTAAAATACAGATATATCATTTCTTCTTTGCTGTCCCTTTTCGGAACACGTTCTGTTTTCTCCCTCTTCTTGCAAACCTGTTTTGGTATATTGTATGATGCAACCGGCTAATAGACCGGGGGCTCGACTTTAAAAATCGCCCTAATCACAATTTCTTTAAGTGTTCGGCGTCTTGGAATTCCGCTTTATATGCATTGGTTCCGAACTATGTCTTGGGTCAATAGTTGGGTTGCCCAGCTCCTATGCTTGCCCCTTTATGTTCCGCTCATTCGGCTAAAAGGGCAAAGGGAGCACCGCTGCGATTGTGCTTCCGGCTAGCCAGGTCAAGCGCCTCAGCGGAGAAAGCCGAAAACTGACTGTCATGGTATGCGCGAACCGGTCTACGAATCCGAGCTTAACTAAATCTTGTCAGAGGTTATTCCGTGTCATACGATGGGTTTGGTGTTCGCACAAACTAGTGATATAGGCTTTGGCCACGGTTCATCCGAACATCACGAAAACCTGGGGGCTCGTAGTTGGCTCCCGCACTCCTTTCTCGCGCCCCTATGGCTAAGTGAAAGCAATAAAGCATTATGGTCCGATTGCCTTGTCTGCCCCACACTACCGCCTTCGGGTGCCAATAGTTCGGCTAAGGGTTATAGTGCGGTTGGAAGAGACACCTTGTGTAGTATCTACACGGGGGCTGAAGCCGACGACTCGCAGCTTTCAGGGTTAACGGCCACAAAGGAGTTATAAAGGATGCAAAACATACAAGACATGCTAAAAAACCATGCATTTTAAATTTATACACGCTGCCAAGTCTTCGGACATATTACAGCATTCTACTCATACTCATTCTCTCTCGTACACTGTGATTCTATGGCCCGAGCACCCTCCATAACCCTGGATAAGTACAGCTCGGGGCGCCTATCACCCTTTCCAGGAGGCGGAGGAGCTGTGGCTACCTTTAGTGGATCCAGCCCCGGCCAGTGCACCTTGGCCCTCGCAAAGGTCATCCTTGCTCCCTCGATGCAGGAAGACCGCCTCAATGCGTCGATCCGAGGAGTGGCGTCTCTCAGCTTCTGCACCAGGCCGAAGTAGCTGCTCGGCAGTTGTTCATTGGGCCATCGCCGGGTACAGAGATCCTTCATGGCCGGTTCCGCCATCTGGCGCAGCTCCATCTGCTGCTTGAGCCGCTCTATAAGGAGAGGAGAATGCTCGGGGGCTTCGAATTGCGCCCAGAATAGCCGAGCTTCATCTCCTTCTCCACGCGAAGCATAGAACTGCTTCGCATCCGCTAAGTCCTTCTGGAGGTCCGAGCAGGCGCCTGAGGAACGCCATACTTGGGTAAGCAATTTGAACTTGCTGTCCCCGAAGATACACCGCAATGAATACGGCTTACCATCCATGATAGCTTTGGCTTGGCGGAGCTCCTCTTCAAATGACCGCCTATCCACCCTCTCCTTTTGGAGATCGGTTTTCAGGGTGGATAGTTCGGCGGCTTGCTCTTTCCCTTTCAGCTCAAGGACCTCGCACTTTTTGCTGGCGTCCTTGAGCTCCTGTTGAACCTCATCTACCCGCGCCTCATGCTTGTCGCTGGTGGCTCTCAGGGCGGATAGAGCGGTGGCCGCTTCTTTGGCTGCCGCCTTCTCAACTAAAGCTTCTTGCTTCGCTTTCTCAAGCTCGGCTTTGAGCTTCTCTATCTCTTTCGCCGAGGCTGCGTAAGTATCGACTTATGTTCAGAAACCGTGTTGATAGAGCGGTGCAAAAGAGTTTCGATACCCTAATTCGGCTTACCTTGCGCCTCGTCGAATCTCTTGTTTAGAGCATCAAGCTCGTCTTCGGAGCTCTTGAGCTTTCGATTCAGCTCCTCTAGCTCGGCGGCGTTAGTAGCCGCTGCTATCGACGAAGCCTGTATCACAGAGTTATATAACCATTAAAGATGTTTACAAACTCCGAACTGTCACTAAAACTGACCCTGTATCCGGACCACTAATGGTCTGTTAGACCTATCCGAACACATATTGTCCGGCGCTCAGCTCGGATATAAGGCTCTGTTGGACCCCCAGGTAAGTTTTTCAAACTTACCCAGAGCTCGGGGGCTGCTATGTGTATAAAAATTACTTAAATAAATCAATATTTCACAAAGTAGGGCATTACTTGGCTTACCTGAAAGCCCGTCAGGAGACCATTGAAGGCCTCCTTCAGTCCGGAATCCACAGACTGAATGCTATGCAATACCGCAGCCATAAGGATGTGGTGCTCCCTGGAGATGGAGGCGCTGGACAGAGCCTCCCCCATGGCCGGCCACCCAGTGGTCGGCGGAGCCGGTGGGGATCGGGTAGCCCGATCTCCAGCCGGAGATTGAATTGGTACCTCCAGAGGCATTGTGTGCTCCGGAGATGGCCTTGGAGGAGACTGGGCACTTCCATGTCCGGCCTCCTCGGTGTCTGGAAGAGTCTTCTCCCCCGGGTCTTCGGTGGCCGAGGTATTAGCCTCGACCATGACGTCGTCGCCTTCGCCTCTAGTGTTCGGCTCCAGGGAGGCCTGCTGGGATGACACCTCCGTGGCATCCTTCGTAGTGCCCGGAGGAGAAGGGCGCGACGCAGACCCGCTCTTCGCAAGTTCGGCGGGCGGGGTCTCCCCGTCCGAAACTTGGTCGGTGGGGAGAACGCGTGGTGGGCTGCAAATTGATGGGCACTCACATGTTAATAAACATTCTAAATTAAGCACCGATGGCTTAGTAGGTCTTCGGATCCTTACCTTCGAGGTGGGGGCTTGACCCTGAGGTTCCTCCGCGGAACCCTCTCGAAGTCCTCGGACTCGGTGTTCGAGTCCGAACTGTCGTCGGACGAGATCACCTGTGTCCGGCGCGGTTTCTTCTGGGCGGGAGGCGCTACTTCCTCCGAGGCGTCCGATGACGCCGCCCTCTTTCCTGTAAGGGGGGAATCACCTCCCCCCTCAGCCTCGTGCTCCTCTTCTTGATTTGAGGAGGCATGAGTTTCTTCGGACGCAGCCCCTGGCTGGTCCTTGTTGCGCAGGCCAGTTCGGCCTGGCTTTTTCTTCTCCTTCTTCTCTGGTGCCTTGTAGGGCGCCACGACGAGCATCTCCAACAGCAGCGGAGACTTGGGGTCTTCGGGCTGTGGAGCCAGACACTTGATGCCCGTGGCCTTGCTCAACCATTCCTACAAAAGGTAATCGAAAAATGCTTAGACTATCTCTGAGGAGATGGAACCGGTAAAATAACACTACACTATACCTCGGGTGCGGGCTTGATGGCGCTCAGGCCCTTGTCCTCCTTTCTGCCTGGCCAGTTCTCCTGCGCCTTGAACAGCGCCTTCCATAGCTTCTCCCGCGTTGTGCGGAAGAGTTGACGAACTGTAGGGTCGTCGTCTGTCCGGTAATCCCATATTGGAGAGCTCCGGCGCTGGCAGGGGAGGATGTGCCGCCGAAGCATGACCTGGACCACGTTGGTCAGGCCGACTCCCTCCCTGATTAGGGAGGCGATGCCCCTTTGCAGGTCCTCCACCTCTGTTTCCGACCCCCAGTCGAGACCCTTCCTGACCCATGAGGTCAATCTGGATGGGGGGCCGGACCTGAATTCGGCAGGAACAGTTCCGCATTCGGGAGGAACAGTTCCGCCTTCCTCTTCCTTTGGCTCGGTGATGTAGAACCACTCCCTCTGCCAGGTCTTGATGGTGTCGATGAAGGTGCCGGATGGCCACACTGCGCATGGAAGCTTGCCGATGACTGCCCCGCCGCAGTCCGCATGTGCACCGGCGACACACTTCGGTTTGATGTTGAAGATCTTGAGCCACAGTCCGAAGTGTGGCTCGACCCATAGGAATGCCTCGCAGATAATGATAAAGGCAGATATATGCATGACAGAGTTCGGCGGGAGGTCATGGAAGTCAAGCCCATAGAAGAACATAAGACCCCTCACAAAGGGGTGAAGTGGGAAGCCTAATCCCCGGATGAAGTGAGGGACGAAGACCACCCTCTCGCCTGACTTGGGGGTGGGGATCACCTGGCCCTCCTCTGCAGCTCGATGGAAGACGTTGGCGGGGAGATAGCCGGCATCCTTGAGATCTCGGATGTCCTGGTCTCTGACCGTGGAAGCCTCCCACTTGCCGCTGGCCATGGCTGAGCTCGGAGGGGGAAGAATGAAGACCTAGATCTGGGCTCAAGGAGCTCGGAAATATGGAGAAGCAGGGAGGTGAATGGGAGATGCGGATAAGCCTTGGGGTTTCCTTCCCCTTTTTATTAAAGATTATTGCCGGTTAGCCTCCCTTCGCGGCGCCGCAAATCCCTCCGCTTCCCGAGACATGCGTGACGTTGTACACGCGTGATTAAACATATCCCGTGTAAAGCGGGGCACAATCTGCGCATTGATAGATCGTGCTGGTGGAAACGGCCTCGAACCGCGAATCGAGTCTTCACGACTGGTTTAGCGGTCGCGGTGGGCCGTGGCCTTTCATCTGTAAAGTTTTCAGAAGACATTATTGGCTCTCTGGCGTTTGGCCTTCGGGGCCGAGCTATTCGTGATATACTGACGATCTATGATCGGGAAAGATTACATGTCGACGGAGGCCGAACTATAGCCCGGCTGATCATAATTTGGAAAAGGAGGAACTCGCCTCGCAAGCCGAAGACTCTGATCACTCGAAGCAGCTGGAGCCTGGACCCTTGGCGTTGGAGGCTAGTTCGGGGGCTACTGAGGGAGTCATGGACTAAGGGGTCCTCGGGAGGCCGGCCTATGTCTTATGGGCCGGACTGTATGGGCCACTTGGTGAATACTGGAGGAATAGAAGACCTCGTCTCCAAGGAGGGAGCTTCGGGAATCGTGGATTGTCCTCCACGTTTGGAATAGCGAATAGGCATGTTTATCCCTTCGACGTGTAACCGACCATGTGTAAACCCTAGGGACCCTGCCGTCTATATAAGCCGGAGGGTTTTAGGATGTAGGACAAGAGAACTCATCTAGGGTTTTAGTCATACGATCTCGTGGTATATCAACTCTGTAATCTCCATACACTCAATATAATCAAGCAGGACGTAGGGTGTTACCTCCATAGGAGGGCCCGAACCTAGGTAAAACCTTGTCCCATTTGTCTCCTGTTACCATCGATCCAAGTTTCACAGTTCGGGACCCCCTACCCGAGATCCGCCGGTTTTGACACCGATAATAATGATACCAAGGCTCAGTATGAATGGCATATTTTCTAACCTTTCTAATCTTCAAGCGCATTGCATCCATCTTGATCTTGTGATCGTCGACGACATCGGCAACATGCAACTCCAACTTCATCTTCTCCTCTTCAACTCTTTGTAATTTTTCTTTCAAGTAATTGTTTTCTTTTTCAACCAAATTTAACTTCTCGACAAGAATTTCTATGTCGGTTGGAATTTCCGGTTCACATACCTCCTAGATTAAAAAATCTATGTCACGTTGGTCGGCATAATTGTCATCTGAATCAAACAAATAGTTATCAAAGATAATATATACCACATCCGAATCATAGACAGGACGAGGGCCGACGGAGGCGGATACCAAAACCATCGCACTATATAATAGCAAACGATAATAAAAGTAAGAAAGTTACACAAGTATCTATCTAAATCATACAAGTAAGAACTTTTTTCTTTTAGAAAGAAGATAAAAAGAAGATGCTAACCACGGTGGTGCCGGCGCCGAGATGGGCGCGGGCGATCGACGGCGGTGAGGACGGGGACGGGACAGGACGGACCGCCAAACCTAGACAAATCTTGAGGAAAATGGAGCTTGGACAAGGAGCTTCCAGAGGAGAAAGCTTAAGTATGGCTCGGGCATTGCATCGAACACCTCATGTGCATAGGAGGTGAGCTAGAGCACCACAAAGCTCTCCGCTCGCCGGCCAGAAAAACAGAGCAGTGTGGAGTGCTCTGCTCGCTGGCGAGGGGGTATATATAGGCATCTCATTGGTCCCAGTTCGTGGCTGGAACCGGGACTAAAGGACCCCCTTTGGTCCCGGTTCCAGCCACGAACCGGGACCAATGGTTGTTGGCCAGGAGTGAGGCACATTGGTCCCGGTTCGTGTCTGGAACCGGGACCAAAGGGTCCAGACGAACTGGGACCAATGCCCCACGAGGCCCGGCCGGCCCCTGGCCTCACGAACCGGGACCGTTGCCCCCATTGGTCCCGGTTCGTGACTGAACCGGGACTAATGGGCTGGCCCGGCCTGTTTTCTACTAGTGATTTGGTGAAGGGTAAAAGTAATGGCAAGCTTTGGTTATGGGTCCCGATATTCACCACACGTGTGGCATATTAGACATGCGTCCACACACCGTGTGTGGCATACGTGGGAGGCAGCCCACACGGGTCGTGCGCGGACGAACAATAGAACTGCCCACACGTGTGGGCGCGGCTACTTCGTGCCACACGCCCAACAAGTACTAGTCATCCCCACCCGCGTGTGTGGCACGAAGCAAATCTTCCCACACGTCCTCGCACAGCTACGTTAGTTACCCGCGGGATGGCAACTCTAGTTACCCCCGGGGATGACAACTCTAGTTATCCCGGATGGCAACTCTAGTTGTAAAAGCATGGCAACTCTCTCTGTTTTGGTTAATTATAGTTACCCGGGGATAGTTGCCATGTGTGTTTACCTAGTTGTCGCGTGTGGTTCAATCATAGTTGCCATGTATGGTTAATCGTAGTTGCCATGTGTGTTTACCTGGTTGCCACGTGCGCGCAACTGCAGTTGCCATCTAGCAACGAATCGCAATTGCCATGTGTGTTTACGTAGTTGCCGCGTACGCGCACTGCAGTTGCCATATAGCAATGCATGAGTGATGTGTGGGCGAAGAGCAGTTCGCCCACACGCGGTTGACTAGGTGATGACTGTGTGGGCAGAAACCGGTTCGCCCACACGGTGCAGCTGGCAACCGCGCATTGTGGGTCCTGTGGGCGAACTCTCCAACGCCCACACACACGATGATGCCTACGTGGCATAGAAATTCCAACAGATTCTTTTAAGATTCGTGCAAAATTGAATCAACGTGGATAGACGCGTGTGGACGAACTGCAAACTGCCACACGTGTGGGCGTTATCTTTTCCATTGGTTATCGGAGGTTTTGATAGCAGAGCATAGTCATAAATTCTGTCAGAAGCTGAGGTTGAGAGGCTTAAGAAGAATATTTAGCCGGTGTTTTTTCCTTGAGAACATTCATCACATCCTCCTTTTAGAAGAAAAATACTCAAAAAATTGGTGTTGGAAATGGGCTTACATTTGATAACTAAACAATAATCGTGAGTTTGCTTATCAATATACACCGAGCACATTTATCTATATTATTAGATATATGCATGGTTCTCCGAGTCGTGTAACATGAACACAAACATATATTATACCCTTTTTATGTGTTGCATACTCAGCGTACGTACGTGTTCTGTAGCTTGTTTTCTCGAAGAAAAATACCTGGCTGTAGCAACATATATGAAGTGGTGATGGTAGACAGATGGAATAGAGCATAGAGGGAACTCTTTGTTTAATAATGATTTAAAATATGTTACTAGATATTTTTTCGAGCATAGAGAGAAAGAAACGAGAAAAGCCGTAAGGTTTACACGGCACCAAAAAATCTTCAGACTCCATTGTTCTTTGCTCTCTGAATTTTGCTTGCAGCACTAGCGAGTTTCAGGTCTAGAACTGACGTCTGGTACTAGAGCATTCGTGAGGGACCATGCCGAGCGGGAGCGGGACACGGACGCCGGCGCCCACGCCGTCACCTGCTGATCATCGCTCTGTGACTCCATCGCGCACACGGCGCCAGAGCCGCGGTAGGAGTCGCGTTCGTCGTGGCGGCAACGAGATCATCGTCCACGAGCGCACGGTGCAGGAGCGGATCATCACCGGCGGCAACACGGTATGGCCAATGCTCACCGCCACGAACTACGTCGAGTGGGCTCTAGTGATGCAGATCAACATGGAGGCCAACCTGCTGTGGGACGCGGTGGAAGGCAACACCAGCAGCGTGGCCAACGACAAGGCCGCGCTCGCGGCACTCCTGCGCTCAGTGCCCCCCGAGATGGTGGGCGCGCTCACAGTGAAGGGCAGGGCCAAAGCCACATGGGACGCGGTGCGCACCATGCGCGTCAGAGCTAATCGCATCAAGGAGGCCACGGCGCAACGGCTGCGCAAGGAATTCGAGTAGATCGAGTTCCACGACGGCGAGACCCTCGACGCCTTCACCATGCGCATCATGCACCTCGTCAACAGCCTGCGCTCCCTCGGCGACACGGTGGAGGAAGTGAAGATCGTGCAGAAGATCTTGCGCGTCGTCCCAGAGCGCTACGCACAAATGGCGTGCTCCATCGAAACCCTCCTCGATCTGAACACCGTGTCGGTTGAAGAACTGATCGGGCATCTGCGTTCCTTGGAAGGACGTGGCGGGGGATCGACGATGACACAGCGCGTGAGCGGCAGCCTGCTCCTGACGGAGGAGGAGTGGAAGGCCCGCAGGAAGCAGCGCGAGCAAGGGCAGGGCTCCGGTGGCAACAGCAACGGCCACAAGAAGGGCAAGCCCAAGAACAAGACCGGCAATGGTCGCAACGGCAGCGGGAACGGCAATGCCGGCAACGGTGAACGGGACATGTCCCAGGTAAAGTGTTACAATTGTAACCATATGGGTCACTTCTCCAAGCAGTGCCGGGAGCCGCAGAAGGAGCGCAAGGGGCGAGCAAACCTTGTACAAGGACAGGAAGAGGAGCAGGCGTTGCTGATCGCGAGCCTGGACTCGCTCACCGTGGTACGTCCGAGCGCGCCGTCCGTCGAGCACGTCCTGCTCAACGAGGAGCGATCCAATGCTACGGCGACGAAGCAGGCCGGTCACTACGACACGGCTTGGTTCCTGGACTCCGGCGCCAGCAACCACATCTGTGGGCGGCGCGAATTCTTCTCCGAGCTGGACACGAGCGTCGGCGGCTTTGTCAAGCTCGGCGACTCTGGCTGGATATAAAACTCGGGCTTTTCGGCTCGGCCCGAGCTTTCTTGGGGTCACCCTGCTACTTCTTGAGCATGCGTTAGTTTTCCCTTGAAGAGGAAAGGGTGATGCAGCAAAGTAGATAAGTATTTCCCTCAGTTGTTGAGAACCAAGGTATCAATCCAGTAGGATATACAAGCAAGTCCCCAATAGATGTACCTACACAAATAATCAAACACTTGCACCCAACGCTATAAAGGGGTTGTCAATCCCTTCACGGTTATTTGCAAGGATGAGATCTGATAGAGATAGATATTGTAGATTGCTAGAACGTAAAGTAAAACAAAAGTAAAAATAATGCAGCGAGATTTTATTGGTTTTAGATCTGAAAGTATAATATGGAAAATAGACCCGGGGGCCATAGGTTTCACGTATGTGTCAAGTAGACCGAAACGATTCTGCATCTAGTACTATTACTCCACACATCGACCGACTCCTGCCTGCATCTAGAGTATTAAGTTCATGAAGAATAGATTAACGCATTGGGTAAGATGACATGATGTAGAGGGATAAACTCAAGCAATATGATGAAAACCCCATCTTTTTATCCTTGATGGCAACAATACAAATACGTGCCTCGCTACCCCTACTTTGTCACTGGGTGAGGACACCGCAAGATTGAACCCAAAACTAAGCACTTCTCCCATTGCAAGAATTACCAATCAAGTTGGCCATACCAAACCAATAACTCGAAGAGACTTGCAAAGATATGAAATCATGCATATAAGAATTCAGAGAAGATTCAAATAATATTCATAGATAAGCTGATCATAAACCCACAATTCATCGGATCTCGACAAACACACCGCAAAAGAGTATTACATCGGATAGATCTCCATGAAGATCATGAAGAACATGGTATTGAAGAACAAAGAGAGAGAAGAAGCCATATAGCAACTAGCTATGGACCCGAAGGTCTGTGGTAAACTACTCACGCATCATCGGAGGGGCAATGGAGTTGATGTAGATGCCCTCCGTGATCGAATCCCCCTCCGGCAGATTACCGGAAAAGGCTCTAAGATTGGATCTCATGGGAACAGAGGCTTCTGGCGGCGGAAAAGTATTTTCGTGGCTCTTTATTAGTATCCAGGGAATATTTGGGAATTTATAGGCCGAAGAATAGGGTTAGGAGGGCTGCCGTGGGGCCACAAGCCAGGGGGGTGCCCCCCCCCCCCGCCTAGGGCGCGCCCCAGTGGCTTGTCGCCACACGGCGGCTCTCCTGCCTTCATCTCCAAGTTTGCTGGGTTTCTTCTGGTTCAAGAAAAATCATTCCGAAGAATTTATTCCGTTTGGACTCCGTTTAATATTCCTTATCTGCAATACTCAAAAACAAGAAAAAAACAGAAACTGGCACAAGGCTCTAGATTAATAGGTTGGTCCCAAAAATAATATAAAATAGCATATTAATGCATATAAAACATCCAAAACAGATAATATAATAGCATGGAACAATCAAAAATTATAGATACGTTGGAGACGTATCAAGCATCCCCAAGCTTAATTCCTGCTCGTCCTCGAGTAGGTAAATGATAAAAACAGAATTTTTGATGTGGAATGCTACCTAACATATTTATCCATGTAATATTCTTTATTGTGGCATGAATATTCAGATCCATAAGATTCAAAACAAAAGTCTAATATTGACATAAAAACAGTAATACTTCAAGCATACTAACAAGGCAATCGCGTCCTTTCGAAATAACATGGCCTTAGAAAGTTATCCCTACAAAATCATATGGTTTGGCTATGCTCCATCTTCCCCACACAAAGTATCTAAATCATGCACAACCCCGATGACAAGTCAAGCAATTGTTTCACACTTTTTATGTTCTCAAACCTTTTCAACTCTCACGCAATACATGAGCGTGAGGCATGGATATAGCACTATAGGTGGAATAGAATATGGTGGAGGTTGCAAGGAAAAAGGAGAAGATAGTCTCACATCAACTAGGCGTATCAACAGGCTATGGAGATGCCCATCAATAGATATCAATGTGAGTGAGTAGGGATTGCCATGCAACAAATGCACTAGAGCTATAAGTGTATGAAAGCTCAAAAAGAAAACTAAGTGGT
This sequence comes from Elymus sibiricus, assembly GCA_039707655.1. Taxonomy (NCBI): domain Eukaryota; kingdom Viridiplantae; phylum Streptophyta; class Magnoliopsida; order Poales; family Poaceae; genus Elymus; species Elymus sibiricus. The sequence goes on from CM077665.1 coordinate 4,099,493, forward strand.
TGTGCATATGATGAAAAATTCCACTAGTTATATGAAAGTGACAAAATAGGAGACTCTCTATCATGAAGATCATGGTGCTACTTTGAAGCACAAGTGTGGAAAAAGATAGTAGCAATTGTCCCTACTCTATATGCAATATGAAAGTGATGGTGCGTGTCATGAAAAACGAAACGGTGGAAGTTGCATGGCAATATATCTCGGAATGGCTATGGAAATACCATAATAGGTAGGTATGCTGGCTGTTTTGAGGAAAATATATGGTGGCTGTTTTGAGAAAGGTGGGTTTGATGCACCGGCGAAAGTTGCGCGGTACTAGAGAGGCTTGCAAAGGTGGAAGGGTGAGAGTGCGTATAATCCATGGACTCAACATTAGTCATAAAGAACTCACATACTTATTGCAAAAGTCTATTAGTTATCGAAACAAAGCATTAGACGCATGCTCCTTGGGGACAGGTTGGTAGGAGTTAACCATCGCGCGCTCCCGACCCTCACACAAAGGTTGACAATCATTAAACAAATCAACCTCCGACTTCGTTACATAACGGTTCACCATACGTGCATGCTACGGGAATCACAAACTTTAACACAAGTATTTCTTCCAATTCACAATTACTCACTAGCATGACTCTCATATTACCATCTTCATATCTCAAAACTATATGCAAGGAATCAAACTTCTCATAGTATTCAATGCACTTAATATGAAAGTTTTTATTATATCCCTCTTGGATGCCCATTATATTAGGACTAAATTCATAACCTAAACCAATTACAATGCTGTTTTAAAGACTCTCAAAATAATATAAGTGAGGTACGAGAGTTCAATAATTTCTATAAAATAAAACACCACCGTGCTCTAAAAAGATATAAGTGAAGCACTAGAGCAACATTGCCTAGCTCAAAAGATATAAGTGAAGCACATAGAGTATTCTAATAAATTCACGATTCAGCGTGTCTCTCTCAAAAGATGTGTGCAGCAGGGATGATTGTGGCAAACTAAAAAGCAAAGACTCATATCATGCAAGACGCTCCAAGCAAAACACATATCATGTGGTGAATAAAAATATACCCTCAAGTAAATTTACTGATGGATTGAAGACGAAAGAGGGGATGCCTTCCGGGGCATCCCCAAGCTTAGGCTTTTTGGTATCCTTGAATATGGCTTGGGGTGCCTTGGGCATCCCCAAGCTTAGGCTCTTGCCACTCCTTATTCCATAGTCCATCAAATCTTTACCCAAAACTTGAAAACTTCACAACACAAAACTCAACAGAAAACTCATGAGATCCGTTAGTATAAGAAAAACAAATCACCACTTTATGTACTGTTGTGAAGTCATTCTTTATTTATACTGGTGTGATATTTACTGTATTCTAACTTTTCCATGGTTCATAGCCCCCGATACAACCCATAGATACATCAAAATAAGCAAACAACACAAAGAAAACAGAATCTGTCTAAAACAGAACAGTCTGTAGCAATCTATAGACTTAGAATACTTCTGTAACTCTAAAAATTCTGAAAAATTAGGATAATCAGGGAAATTTGTATATAAATCTTTTGTAAAAAATTCATATCAAAATAACGTTCCAGTGAATTTACAAAATTGCTGGACTGAGAGCAAAAGTTTCTATTTTTCAGCAAAATCAAATCACAAACACCGTAGACCATCCCAAAGGTCTTACTTGGATCAAACACTAATTGAAACAAGAAAACACAATTACTACAGAGGTAATAATGTGTAAAACACTCAAAAACAGAAGCAACAACAAAAGCATAAAAATAAAATTGGGTTGCCTCCCAACAAGCGCTATTGTTTAACGCCCCTAGCTAGGCATAACACAATAGATCTAGGTATTGTCATCTTTGGTATGCAACTCATACTTGATCAAACCATCAAAAGCTTTCCTAAATAGATCTATCATTTCCTTTATTTCCCTCCTAGTAGGGGAACTTAATTCATGAAAAGAACTTTGACTAGTAATTTTGACGTTCATAAACCCGAAATCTGGATCATCACCATAGATATCATCGTATAAAACACGTATCTTATTTCTAACGGGTTCCCTAGCCATCTTTTCCAACAAATCATCCTTATACCCTATAAAAATTCCCCTTGTTAACCAATAAAATTCATCATAACTCTTGAGATATAAGGTTTGAGTGACTTCCGCTTAGGGAACTCTCCTCCAGAGATTTTCACTATAAGATTGATAATCTCTAGATTCCAGACTACGCAAGGTTTCTTTATCATGGAGAATTTCTTCAATTGGAGGGTGTTCAAGATCTTTATTATAGAAAGCAAAAATCTCCCTAGCTTCTTGTACAATAAAATCAAATTCACGCATAAGGATGATAGTAGCAATCTTTTTAGCTTTAGGATGATTAATATTGGGAAGTTCATAAAACACCTTTTGCAAAGCGGGATGAATGTGCACAAATTTGGTTTCTAGTTTTTCAATGAGCATGATAATAGCATCCGCATAACAATTTGTGCTAAGAAGAATAGAACTCTTATTCATAGGCATCAATTCATAGGCATCACTCCCGTACAATCAAAGAATTCTTGGATAACACTCTTCCCAATAATATTTCCGTCCCCCACTTGAAAAGTTTTAGCTCTATAATTAGGAGGAGCTTCAGTTTCATGATCTATAGAGCAAGATCCAAATTTTTCCTCAAGATTAGTACTAGCAATACCCTCAAGATTTTCAATGATAACCCTCCCCGATTCAGACATAGTGGCAATGAAACGATCTAGCACAAAAGCAAACAAAAAGCAAACGAAAAGACGAACGGAAGAAGGGCGAATAAAAAGGCAAATCTTTTTGGTATTTTCTGAAATTCATTTTAGAAGTGGGGGAGAGGAAAACGAGAGGCAAATGGCAAGTAATGTAAATGCAAGAGATAAGTTTGTGATGGGTACTTGGTAGGCTTGATGTAGATCTCCCCGGCAACGGCGCCAGAAATCCTTCTTGCTACTTCTTGAGCATGCGTTGGTTTTCCCTTGAAGAGGAAAGGGTGATGCAGCAAAGTAGATAAGTATTTCCCTCAGTTGTTGAGAACCAAGGTATCAATCCAGTAGGAGATACAAGCAAGTCCCCAATAGATGTACCTACACAAATAATCAAACACTTGCACCCAATGCTATAAAGGGGTTGTCAATCCCTTCACGGTTATTTGCAAGGATGAGATCTGATAGAGATAGATATGATAGATTGCTAGAACGTAAAGTAAAACAAAAGTAAAAATAATGCAGCGAGATATTTTTGGTATTTTTGGTTTTAGATCTGAAAGTATAATATGGAAAATAGACCCGGGGGCCATAGGTTTCACTAGAGGCTTCTCTCATGAAGGAAAATAATACGGTGGGTGAACAAATTACTGTCGAGCAATTGATAGAAAAGCGAATAATTATGAAGATATCCAAGGCAATGATTATGCATATAGGCATCACGTCCGTTTCAAGTAGACCGAAACGATTCTGCATCTACTACTATTACTCCACACATCGACCGACTCCTGCCTGCATCTAGAGTATTAAGTTCATGAAGAACAGAGTAACGCATTAGGTAAGATGACATGATGTAGAGGGATAAACTCAAGCAATATGATGAAAAGCCCATCTTTTTATCCTAGATGGCAACAATACAAATACGTGCCTCGCTACCCCTACTTTGTCACTGGGTGAGGACACCGCAAGATTGAACCCAAAACTAAGCACTTCTCCCATTGCAAGAATTACCAATCTAGTTGTCCAAACCAAACCAATAACTCGAAGACACTTGCAAAGATATGAAATCATGCATATAAGAATTCAGAGAAGATTCAAATAATATTCATAGATAAGCTGATCATAAACCCACAATTCATCGGATCTCGACAAACACACCGCAAAAGAGTTTTACATCGGATAGATCTCCATGAAGATCATGAAGAACTTGGTATTGAAGAACAAAGAGAGAGAAGAAGCCATCTAGCTACTAGCTATGGACCCGAAGGTCTGTGGTAAACTACTCACGCATCATCGGAGGGGCAATGGAGTTGATGTAGAAGCCCTCCGTGATCGAATCCCCCTCCGGCAGATTACCGGAAAAGGCTCCAAGATTGGATCTCACAGGAACAGAGGCTTCCGGCGGCGGAAAAGTATTTTCGTGGCTCTTTTTTAGTATCCAGGTAATATTTGGGAATTTATAGGCCAAAGAATTGGGTTAGGAGGGCTGCCGTGGGGCCACAAGCCAGGGGGGGCGCCCCCCCTCCTAGGGCGTGCCCCTGTGGCTTGTCGCCACACGGCGGCTCTCCTGCCTTCATCTCCAAGTTTGCTGGGTTTCTTCTGGTCCAAGAAAAATCATTCCGAAGATTTTATTCCGTTTGGACTCCGTTTAATATTCCTTATCTGCAATACTCAAAAACATGAAAAAAACAGAAACTCGCACTAGGCTCTAGATTAATAGGTTGGTCCCAAAAATAATATAAAATAGCATATTAATGCATATCAAACATCCAAAACAGATAATATAATAGCATGGAACAATCAAAAATTATAGATACGTTGGAGACGTATCACACCCCGAGTTTGACTCGGCCCGCAGTTGAGATGGACCGAGCCGAGCTATCTTTGCTGGACCGAAAATAGTGCGGGCTGAGCCTGGCTCGGCTCAGTCCGGCCCGAAAGCTCGTCTTTTCTTTGGTAGCTTTAATTTGTGCCAACCCTAGCAAGAAAAAGAGGCACGTTAGGTTATTTCTCCTTCGTCGTCTACTCGTTCGTTCTGTACGCATCGACAGCAGAGGAACCAGCCGCCACAGGACAGTACAGTTGCGCCGCCGCCATTGCACCACCTGCGTCGCATGGGATGCTCCCGTCGCCGCCGTCGATAGCGCCATGCATCACTAGTAGAAAACAGACCTTTTGTCCAAGGCATTAGTCCCGGTCTGGTTTTGAACCGGCATTAATGTGACCATTAGTCCCGGTTCCAACGGCTAGGGGGGCAGGCATCATTAGTCCCGGTTCGTTCCGGACCTTTAGTCCCGGTTCGTAACACGAACCAGGACTAAAGGGGTGGTGGCAGGATGGTGTCAGCCTGGGGCCCCACGATCACCTTTAGTCCCGGTTCGTGGCACGAACCGGGACTATAGGCTCACCTTTAGTCCCGGTTTGTGTCACGAACCGGGACTAAAGATGCCCCTATATAAACCCTACCCCGAGCTCTCTCTTCTTCCCCTTTCCTCTCCTCTCTGTTCTTCCCCTCTTCCTCGAGCTCATCATCCATTTTTGCCAAAATTCGTCAAGATTTGGAGGCACCCCATCCATCCAAGTGTTCACAAAGGTTAGCAACTTTGTCCTTTCATCTCTCATTGCTAGATTAGCTCTTGCAATGCTCTATAAGTATAGTGATTTGTGCGTTTTAGTTTGGGAGTATTTATATGTGGTAGTTTATTTGATTTATATGCAATTTGAGCTCAAATTAACTTCTTACTTTGCATGTGTAGGTGTGGTTTACTTAGTGCCTTCCCGTCCCCGTCCTAACCACCGTCGATCGCCCGCACCGTCCCGTCGCCGGCACCACCATGGTGAGCCTCTTGTTCTTATCCTTTTTATAAAAAAAATCATGTTTGTAAGATTTAGATAGTTACTGTACAGTTTTCTTACCTATATGGTTGTTTGTAATACATAGTGGCATGGTTTTGATATCCGTCCCCGTCGGCCCTCGTCCGGTTTATGATTTGGATGTGGTATATACTCTCTTTTATAACTATTTGTTGCATTTCGTGTTTATGACAATTATGCCCATCAAGTTGACATAGATATTTTTATCTAGGAGGTATGTGAACCGGAAATTGCAGCCGACATAGATATTCTTGTCAAGAAGTTAAATTTAGTTGAAAAAGAAAACGAATATTTGAAAGAAAAATTGAAAAGAGTTGAAGAAGAGAAGATGAAACTGGAGTTGTATGTTGCCGATGTCGTCGATGATCACAAGATCAAGATGGATGCAATGCGCTTGAATATTAGAAAATTTAAAAAATATGCCATTGATAGTGAGGCTTGGTATCACTATGCTGTTGGATCAATTGTTACCTTAGTTGCGATCTTGATCGCATTTGTTGTTGCATTTAAATGCTTTAGCTAGAGAGTTTGTATGTTGTTTTATGAGAACAAGTGTGTATGAACATTATGTATGAACTTGTATTAATTTGGTCTTTTCGGTGTTGTGTAATGAAGATGAGCCGGCAATGGATGTACGATGACCGATGCTCTCCCCAGTTTATTAATGGCGTGCATACTTTTCTGGTTGCGGCTGAGGCAAACAAGCGGGCGGATGGTTTTATGTATTGTCCATGTGTTGGCTGTAAGAATGATCGAAATTACTCTAACTCAAGAACCATTCACGTCCACCTGTTTGAGTCCGGTTTCATGTCCGGCTATAACTGTTGGACCAAGCACGGAGAAAGAGGGGTCCTAATGGAAGAGAATGAAGAAGAAGAGGATGACGACAGCTATCCTGGCCATGGGTTCCATGAATACGATGGTACAACAATGGGGGAAGAAGCTGAGCCGGCAATGCGGGAAGGAGCTGAAGAAGAGGCATCAGATGAGCACGCTGATGATCTTGGTCGGGCCATTGCCGATGGAAAGAGAAGTTGCAGCGCATGTTAGAGGATCACAAGAAATTGTTGTACCCAAATTGCGAAGATGACAAGAAAAAGCTGGGTACCACACTGGAATTGCTGCAATGGAAGGCAGAGAATGGTGTATCTGACAAGGCATTTGAAAAGTTGCTGATAATGTTAAAGAAGAAGCAACCAAAGGACAACGAATTGCCCGACAGTACGTACGAAGCAAAGAAGGCTGTCTGCCCTCTAGGATTAGAGGTGCAGAAGATACATGCATGCCCTAATGACTGCATCCTCTACCGCGCTGAGTACGAGGATTTGAATGCATGCCCGGTATGTTGTGCATTGCGCTATAAGATCGGCCACGATGACCCTGGTGATGTTGAGGGCGAGCGCCCCAGGAAGAAGATTCCTGCCAAGGTGATGTGGTATGCTCCTATAATACCACAGTTGAAACGTTTGTTCCAAAACAAAGAGCATGCCAAGTTGATGCGATGGCACAACGAAGACCGTAAGAAAGACGGGAAGTTGAGAGTACCCGCTGACGGATCGCAGTGGAGAAAAATCGAGAGAAAGTGGAAGGACTTTGCAAAGGACGCAAGGAACGTATGGTTTGGTTTAGGTGCAGATGGCATTAATCCTTTTGGGGAGCAGAACAGCAATCATAGCACATGGCATGTGACTCTATGTATCTATAACCTTCCTCCTTGGTTGTGCATGAAGCGGAAGTTAATTATGATGCCAGTGCTCATCCAAGGCCCCAAGCAACTCGACAACGACATTGATGTGTACCTAAGGCCATTAGTTGAAGAACTTTTACAGCTGTGGAATGGAAAAGGTGTACGTGCGTGGGATGAGAAAGAACAGGAGGAATTTGACCTACATGTGTTGCTGTTTGTAACCATCAATGATTGGCCTGCTCTCAGTAACCTTTCAGGACAGACAAACAAGGGATACCACGCATGCACGCACTGTTTAGATGATACCGAGAGTATATATTTGGATAAATGTAAGAAGAATGTGTACCTGGGGCATCGTCGATTTCTTCAGAGCAGGCATCCCGTAAGAAAGAAAGGCAAGCATTTCAAAGGTGAGGCAAATCACCGGAAGAAGCCTCGCCACCGTACTGGTGATGATATACTTGATATGGTCAAGGATTTAAAAGTAATCTTTGGAAAGGGTCCTGGCGCACCCATGTGGAAGAAGAAATCTATATTTTGGGACCTACCCTATTGGAAAGACCTAGAGGTCCGCTCTGCAATCGACGTCATGCACGTGACAAAGAACCTTTGCGTGAACCTGCTAGGCTTCTTGGGCGTGTATGGGAAGACAAAAGATACACCGGAGGCACGGGAGGACCAGCAACGTATGCACGGAGAAGACGGCATGGATCCAAAGTTGTTTCAGGGTCATGCCAGCTACGCTCTTACCAAAGAAGAGAAGGAAATCTTCTTCGAATGCCTGCTCAGTATGAAGGTCCCGTCTGGCTTCTCGTCGAATATAAAGGGAATAATAAATATGGCAGAGAAAAAGTTCTAGAACCTAAAGTCTCATGACTGCCACGTGATTATGACGCAACTGCTTCCGGTTGCATTGAGGGGGCTTCTACCAGAAAACGTTCGATTAGCCATTGTGAAGCTATGTGCATTCCTCAATGCAATCTCTCAGAAGGTAATCGATCCAGAAATCCTACCAAGGTTAGAGAATGATTTGGTGCAATGTCTTGTCAGTTTTGAGTTGGTGTTCCCACCATCCTTCTTCAATATCATGACGCACGTCCTAGTTCACCTAGTCGAGGAGATTGCCATTCTGGGTCCTGTATTTCTACACAATATGTTCCCCTTTGAGAGGTTCATGGGAGTCTTAAAGAAATATGTTCATAATCGTGCTAGGCCAGAAGGAAGCATCTCCAAGGGCCATGAAACAGAGGAGGTCATTGAGTTTTGTGTTGACTTTATTCCTGACATTAAGCCGATTGGTGTTCCTGAATCGCGGCATGAGGGCAGACTGGGTGGAAAAGGCACGCTAGGAAAGAATTCAGTAATATGCCGGGACGGGCATTCTTTGGCGCAAGCACACTACACAGTTCTACAAAGTTCCGCCTTGGTGGCTCCGTATATCGAGCAACACAAGAATATTCTACGCTCCAAACACCCGGAGCAGTCTGACGACTGGATTACACATGAACAAACAGTGACTTTCGCCGGTTGGTTGCAGACACGTCTCATGCATGACGACACTGTTGCAGATGACCTGTACTTGCTGTCCAAGTTACCATCTTCGACTATATTGACTTTCAAAGGGTACGAGATAAATGGGAATACATTTTACACGATCGCCCAAGATAAAAAGAGCGCCAACCAAAACAGTGGTGTCCGCTTTGATGCAGCAAACACCAATAGGCCAAAGGACACATATTATGGTTACATAGAGGAGATATGGGAACTTGACTATGGACTTGGTTTGAAGGTCCCTTTGTTTCGGTGCAAATGGGTTAATCTGACAGGAGGCGGGGTAAAGGAAGACCCGCAGTACGGAATGACAACAGTGGATCTCAACAATCTTGGGTACGCAGACGAACCATTCGTCCTAGCCAATGATGTGGCGCAGGTTTTCTATGTGAAGGACATGTCTACCAAGCTGAGAAAAAGAAAAGACAAGGAAGCGAATACATCATACGATGAGCCAAAGCGCCACATAGTTCTTTCAGGGAAAAGAAACATCGTGCGAGTGGAGGACAAGACAGACATGTCAGAAGATTATGAAAAGTTTCATGAAATTGCTCCCTTCAGATTGAATGTTGACCCGAGCATCAAGTTAAACGATGAAGATTGTCCATGGTTACGACGCAAAGGGACACACGCGAAGAAAAAGTTTTATACCCAAAGATCCCACTCTGGGATGTGACCGGCTTCTCTAGTTAGTTTCCGGACTTATATATCTGGAAAGTCCCACTTCGGACAAACCGGAGGGAATCTTTGTAATAGTAGTGTATTTATGTGTTTTGGCATTTGATAGGGTTACGGCAAAAACTGGATGCACTTCGTGTACAAAATGGACAATCTCTTTCGAAGTATCAGGGTTTCAGACGAAAACTCGTCTCTTACTAAGGCATTTCATTTTTTTAAACTTATTTCAACTCCAGACTTTTTGTGTGTTCAGTATGCACCATTCGAAGCCACGTCATCAATCTTCAACCCTTTGTGACTTCATTTGCTATTTTTCATGCATTTACTGATTTTTTTGAGCTAAATGACCCTGAAATTGAAAAGCACTACAAATGAACTCTAAAAAGGTTGAAAGTTGGCATGGTATCATCATTTCACCCACATAACATGTGCTAAAAAGTTGAGAGGGTTACGGCAAAAACTGAATGCACTTCGTGTACAAAATGGACAATCTCTTTCGAAGTATCGGGGTTTCAGACGAAAACTCGTCTGTTACAAAGGCATTTCATTTTTTTAAACTTATTTCAACTCCAGACTTTTTGTGTGTTCAGTATGCACCATTCGAAGCCACGTCATCAATTGTCAACCCTTTCTGACTTCAGTTGCTATTTTTCATGCATTTACTGATTTTTTTGAGCTAAATGACCCTGAAATTGAAAAGCACTACAAATGAACTCTGAAAATGTTGAAAGTTGGCATGGTATCATCATTTCACCCACATAGCATGTGCTAAAAAGTTGAGAGGGTTACGGCAAAAACTGGATGCACTTCGTGTACAAAATGGACAGTCTCTTTCGAAGTATCAGGGTTTCAGACGAAAACTCGTCTGTTACAAAGGCATCTCATTTTTTTAAACTTATTTCAACTCCAGACTCTTTGTGTGTTCAGTATGCACCATTCGAAGCCACGTCATCAATTTTCAACCCTTTCTGACTTCATTTGCTATTTTTCATGCATTTACTGATTTTTTGAGCTAAATGACCCTGAAATTGAAAACCACTACAAATGAACTCTCAAAAGATTGAAAGTTGGCATGGTATCATCATTTCACCCACATAGCATGTGCTAAAAAGTTGAGAGGGTTACGGCAAAAACTGGATGCACTTCGTGTACAAAATGGACAATCTCTTTCGAAGTATCAGGGTTTCAGACGAAAACTCGTCTGTTACAAAGGCATTTCATTTTTTAAATAACCTAAGAATTACCAAATTGAATATAATGATAAAACACGCTAATATTAAATAGCAGAAAAAAGAATCACTGCAAAATCTATTTTTAAAGTAAAGTTATTCACAAACTAGTGATTCACATAAATTTCAAATAATTCGAATTTGAACTACTCAAATTTGAAAACTACTGCCACTAACAGAAAGTTTATAAATTTTTTGACCTAACGCAAAAAGATTCACTCATTAACTCTAAATAAAGCAAAAAAACTCAGAAATAAAAGAAAATAAATAAAACAGAAATTAAAAAAAACTCAAAAGTAAATAAAAAAAAGCCCGCCTACTGGGTCACCACGGCGTATTGGGCCAGGATGCAGGCCCAGTAGGCCCAACAGGGCAGCACAGGTGCGGTAGGCCCAGAAGGCCTGCATTAGAGAGGAGCTCAACACCGTAGCCGCGGCGGGGCTTATAAACCGGTGCGAGCTCCTCTCAACTAGCGAGGTGGGACTAAACATTTCGACACGGGAAGCCAGACCTTTAGTCGCGGTTGGTGGCTCCAACCGCGACTAAAGGCCCCCCTTTAGTCGCGGTTGGTGGCTCCAACCGCGACTAAAGGCCCCCCTTTAGTCGCGGTTGGAGCCACCAACCGCGACTAAAGGCCTGCGCTTCCCGCCGCTTGGGCTGGCGAAATCGACCTTTAGTCGCGGTTGGTGGCTCCAACCGCGACTAAAGGTGCCTCCTATATATACAAACACTTACGAATTTTTCCCCAAATTGACGACGCCGAACGTACCATCACGCCGCCAGGCTGCCGGAGCTCGCCATCGCCGTCCGTCCGCGCGCCCCTGCCCCTCGACGTCACCGTCCGTCCGTCCGCGCCCCTACCGCATCTCGACGCCGCCGTCCGTCCGCGCGCCCCTGCCCCTCGACGCCGCCGTCCGTCCGCGCCTCTGCCGCACCTCGACGTCGTGGCCGCCGCGCCCCTGCACCTCCCCATCGCCGTCGCCGTCCGTCCGCGCCCCTGCACCTCGACGCCGCCGTCGCCGTCCGTCCGCGCCCCTGCACCTCGACGCCGCCGTCCGTCCGCTGTGAGCTCGCGCGGCCGCCTGCTCCGGCGATTTTTTTTTCACTAGTTTTTTTTATACATGTATGCATGAATGTTTGATGTTTTATTTAGATGTTTTAGTTGTTTTAGATGATTATTTAGTATATATGTATGTATAGAAATATATGTATGTTTTTTATACATCTAACATTTCATCTAATACACACACACACACATTTTCTTAAGTTAGATGATTTATATGTATTTTTGTATGTTTTAGTATATATGTATAGCTATTTTGACATTTTTCAGAAGAATTTTGACATTTTTTTCACTAGATGATTAGATGTATAGAAAAAAGTTGAGGAATTTTAACATTTGAGGAATTAATTAGTATAATGTATGTATAGAAATTTTGAGGAATTAATTAGTATAATGTATGTATAGAAATTTTGAGGAATTTTGACATTTTTTATACTGTTAGATGAAATGTTAGATGAAATGTTAGTTTTTTATACTTTTAGTTGTAGAAATGTTAGATGAATGTTAGATTTGCAATTAGTCTTTTAAGGGATTTATCAGGAATGCCCCCATTATGGATGTGCACAAGTTGATCAATTTTTTTTCTGATCTCATGCATCTACCCTTTTATGTGTCACGTTTTGTCTAGCTAGTGTCAAAAGGATTCAAGAAAACCATGGCTTCATCATTAGCCGGAAGTAACAGGCGCATGATGGTACGAAGCTTTTCAAAGTTGTTTTGGAACGGAGTTCTTGATAGAATAATTATCCTATCCGGGACTCCGTTCCAAAACAACTTTGGACAGCTTCGTACCATCATGCGCCTGTTACTTCCGGCTAATGATGAAGCCATGGTTTTCTTCCTTTGACACTAGCTAGACAACGTGACATATAGAAGGGTAGATGATATCAGGAAAAATATGGACCATTTTCTGCACATCCACAATGGCGCCATTTTGTTAAATCCATTAAAGGCTAAGAGAATCCGTTATGATTCTGAAGGTTCCTCGTATATAAGAAATCACAATCAAGCATTTAAAAAATGTTAAATTTGCATAGAATTTCTTCTCGGAGTCAACGATGCCCGGCCCGCATCCTCGTCGTTGACTCGTTCGCGACGACGTCCTGCTTTAGAGGGGCAACGTTCGGGACTGGGCTCTGCCGGGCTGGCACTGGGAGGTGCTACCTTCAGGGGCGCGCAGCTTGGTGAGGAACCCGGCCCCGGGTCCCGTCGTCGACCCGGAGCTTCTTTGGTGGCGTTCGCGTGGGCCACTTTCGGTGCTATGATCCTGTGATGGTTCCTTCTCTTTGGGTGTCCACCGCCCGCGCCTCAGGAACCGCGAGTGAACTAGATTCTTCGATAATATTCGATCTGTATTAGCTAGTGATAATACTCGAGATGTATTCGAGATTATATTCGATAATATTCGAGACGATTTATTCGAGATTATATTCGATGATGCATATTATATGAATTATTCGAGATGCATATTATGTACTATGATTCAGTTTTTCCTTATTGATTGCATGCATTCTAATTTGAATACTAAATTGTTTTATCTTTCTTCTGGATTAGTTAAATAAAAGCTATGGACAATACTGGCAGAGAAGGAGAAGAGGCTCTGTTCGACAACATACGCTCCTCCCCGAGCCCAGAGCATGAACCTGAATATGATGACGGCTCGCAATATCTGAACAATTCTGGTGAGGGTTGTATGATATTTGATGAAGACGAACGAATAGATGAAGGCGACGACAACGATGTTGACGATGAAAATGTTCTTCAAATAACAAAGACCGGCGAGGTATATTTATTATATAAGCCATCCGGTGATCATTACATGTCTTAATTGATTTGAATGTATTAACGAATCGATCTTTCTTCTTTTAGGCCTCCGGATCGAGCAAATCTTCTACAAGCGACAGGGTAGTTCGAGGCCCGGCCAAAAAGTTGGATCCTGGCGTAAAGTTCAACATCGATTCCATCAAAACATCAACTGGCGAACCGCTTGAACCTAGGAAAAATGCGACCAAGTTCAAGAATCAATGCGGAGTTATTGTCAGGGACCAAATCCCGATCTCTGTTCAAGAATGGAAAAAGCAAACAAAGGGAGATCGAGCAAGAGTTACTTTTGTCGACGAAAGAGCAAAAGATGTGCTTTGGGTTACGCTCATGCGGCATTTCACCCTACCAGATAATTTGACAGATGCAGATCTGAAGAAAGTCAGAAACTATGCTCTTAAAAAGATGGCGATCGCATTCAACACATTCAAGAAAAATGCATGGACTAAGTACGTCAAATCAAAAAAGAAGACTCTAGAATTCACGGGGGCACTGGTGAAGGCAAAAGATCACTGGGACGCTTTCGTGAAGTTCAAGGAATCGGAAGAAGCTAAGGAACGTTCGAGAAAAAACAAGATTAATGCTGCGAAAAAGAAGTGGCACCATACTCTAGGGCCAGGTGGCTACCAGGTGGCCCTGCCTAAGTGGGATCAATCTGAGCAAAAGATGATTAGTGCAGGGGTCAATCCAGTTACATTGACATGGCCCTCCAGGTGCAGGACATGGTTTTATGCGCATGGGGGGAAGTTGGACCCAGAGACAGGGCTGGTTACGGTGAAGGCAAGTCTTAAAGAAGCGACAGACGAAATACTTATTGCAATAGAAGAAGCTCGAACGGGGGTGTTCACGCCCAACAGAGAGAACGACGAGCTTACGCGCGCCCTGAAGAATCGTGTACACCCGGGAAGAACATGAGGCAAAGGCATTGTTCCGTGGTTTGAGGGGTTTGCGGATTGGAACGGCGACTATAGAAGCCGTGCGAGAAAGAAGATGCAGGAGGAGAAGAAGAAGAAGGAGGAAGCACTCCTCCTTGAATGCCTAGAATCAAAGCACCTGGAGTTGGAACGATTTGTCAGGCGGCAGCAGGAGCAGATCGACTCACTCAGCCAGGAAAGGGCGTCTCAGCGGCAGCATGAGCAGATCGATCCAGCATTGGATAGCACCGTCCCATCTATGCCGAGAAGCAGCGTGGGTTCCGCCCCGGCCGATATCGATAATGCATTGCTAGCTAGCTACCATGTGGATGATATCAAAGACAGGACTAACTGTGAGCTACACATGAAAGTGAAGAACTTATCCATGAAGGTGGCGGACGGCTATGCTTTAGCAAATCCCCCTGAAGCAACCTTCCATTGCAATCGCATTCCAGCTGGCTATGCTCGTGTCGGGGTTGATGAAGTGATGTCAGGATATCACGAGCTACAACTTGACATTCTTGGAGGTGACGAGGAGAGAACACTAGGAGAGGTCATACATCGTATCATTCTATGGAAAAAGGATTGCATCGTCTTTCCAAGGCCACCGACTCCTCCTCCTCCAAGTCCGCCGCCGCGTCAGTCGACTCCTCCTCCACCAAGTCCGGCACCGCGTCAGCCGACTCCTCCTCCAAGTCCGGCACGGCGTCAGCCAACTCCTCCTCCTCCAATTCCGCCGGCACCGCGTCAGCCGACTCCTCCTCCAAGTCCGGCACGGCGTCAGCCGACTCCTCCTCCTCCAAGTCCGGCACCGCGTCAGCCTAAGCAACAGTGGAAGAGAGAGGCCGCAGCTACGACGGCTAGCGGTACAACAGGCAAGAAATTCAAATATGGTCCAAACCTCAAGCCTCTTCCGAACTTGCCTTACCACCTGACTCCTGAGGAACTCGACATCGCAGTGGATGCCAAAGTGAAGGCCCATTTTGGACCGAAACCGCCCCCGCCGCCAAAGGAGAAAGTACCTGAGCATGTCTCACAAACACTTTATTGATATGGCTCAACCGGCTGACAATCAGAAGGACTCCGACTATGTGCGGTCTATCAAGAAGTCATATTTGGCAGGACTAAAGGAGTCGAGCTCGAGCTTGAGCCAAGCAGTTGGCAATAAAAGCGGGAAAACTGTTCCCCAGCTGGGAGAACAGGCAGTGCAATCGATCCCCCCGCTCATTGCACAAACACCTGTGAGTACCGCCGATCGGCTGGTAATAACCGAAGATCATAAAAGGCAGGCTAAAGAGGCCGGTGTCACTGTTGAACAACTCCTAGGCCTTGAGGAAATCCCCGGGATTACAGAGGAGGAAGTAAAATACCAATATGTCCGCGGCAAACCTCTGGTCAAGCGTGACGATGTCAAGCTTCTACCAACGAGAATGTACGATTTGCATACGTGGTACATGCAACAAACATCAAATACCAATGAAGAGTCCCTCATGGTGAAAGTCAAGAGAAAGCATTACTTCCATAAAAAAGATGTTTGGATTCATTATTCAGAGTTGTTTCAGTTATTCAATCAAGACGCACTCGACAAATCTATCGTCAGTTGCTATTGTCTGTAAGTGATTTCTTTCTGTAATTTAAGTCTCTTGCTAGCTAGCTGCGCTCTCGTTCATTACCTGTAATTATCCTCACTATATTCTTTTCTGTGGTATTATGCAGAATGAAGATGTATGAAATGAAAAAAGCTGGACGCTATGGCATTGGGTTCATTGACCCAAATACGGTTAATCAGGCGATATGGGAAGATCAATATTCGAGAAAAGACACAGAGAGATTCCTGCTAGAGTTTTTGAAGCAACTAAACACCCAACCAGAAATACTACTTCCTTACAACTTCGGGTGAGTGTTACTATATCTTGTACTACAAATTCTATTTTTTTGCTTAATTACTAGATG
Organism: Elymus sibiricus; assembly: GCA_039707655.1. Lineage (NCBI taxonomy): Eukaryota > Viridiplantae > Streptophyta > Magnoliopsida > Poales > Poaceae > Elymus > Elymus sibiricus. The sequence continues at coordinate 4,115,995 of CM077665.1, forward strand.
TTAATAAGTGTAGTTGATGAGTTATGCACGTGCCCGCTTATTTATACAAAACGTGTGCGCATGCAGTTACCACTGGATCTTGTTAATCATTGAAGTTGACAAGGGAAAAGTTGAAGTACTGGACTCACTATATAAGAATCCATCCGAATACGCAACCGTGAGGGGGATGGTCGACAGGTAATTTCAATCATTATCGCACTATGTCGGCCTCTTTACTTCATTTCCTAATATCAACTAGTTAATAACTCCTTTATTCATTTTCTTTGCCGGCGGGCAGGGCTTGGGCCAAGTTCGTCAAACAGGTGCCAGGCGACTGGAAACAAAAGCTGACATGGGTGCGACCCAAGGTAATTAAGTAGTACTGGCTAGCTACGTCTGTGCATCTCTTTAATTCTAGTTTCAATACCATTATCATGCTTGATTAATTATTACCTGATTGAATTTTATTCTCGTAAAGTGCATGAAGCAGGAGCAGGGGAATAGTTTATGCGCATACTACGTTTGCGAGAACATTCGCATGATCACGTCTGAAAGGAGCAGAAACGAAAGAAATCTTTGGGTACGTTTGCCAGAACACTATCCATAATTTTTTTATCATGATCTAGCTAATATATATACACACAACTAATATATTCATCTTGATCTCCTGATTATAGCTGACGGAGATGCGGGGCCAGCTCCTACCAACGGCTCGTGTACGAGCAATTCAAGAGGAAATAGCTGGATTTCTGGTCGACCAGGTCATAGATCCCAAAGGAGAATACCATTACAAGATCAAGCAGTAATGCCTGCATATGTAATGATCCGTAAATTGTAGGAGAAATTGTATATACCAAATTGTATATATATATATATGTATGTGAATGGTCGTCGTACGAGAAATTCGATGATATATATATATGATCGGTTCTACGAGAAATTCTATTTATATATATATGCACAACGTGTACAGTATGTAGTAGCGTAATATATGTTTGAAATGAAAAATAATTAAATGGAAAACACAAAATTAAAAGGAAAAATAAACCATAATTAATTCATAAACCCCTAAAGGATTAAAAGGAAAAATAAACCAAAATTAAAAGAATTAAATACTTTTAGTCCCGGTTGGTGTTACCAACCAGGACTAAAGGTCCCCCAGCCCATGGCGCCGGCAGGTGCCACGTGGTGGGCCTTTAGTGCCGGGCCATATTGAACCGGGACTAAAGGGGGGGGGCTTTAGTCCCCACCCTTTAGTGCCGGTTCCAACCGGCACTAAAGGCCCTTACGAACCGGCACTAAAGGCCCGTTTTCTACTAGTGCATCCACGCCACCACTCAACACTAGCTTCGCCTCGGCTCTGCTCCGCCCCGGCTGCTCCGTTCCGTCCCGGCCGCTCCTCGCCAGTCATGCCCTGCCTCGCCGCCCCACATATGTCGTCTCCGCCGTTGTCGAGAAAGACGGCCCCACCTGTCAGTGACCCACCACGGCGAGGCTCGCGAGCTGCACCGAGTTTCTCCGAGCTTTTGGAAAGCTCGGGCCGAGCTCTGTTTCATGGCTCGCCGGCAATGTCGAGCTGGCTCGGGGCTCGGCAACTTTGCCCGAGCTTTTTGCAGGCTCGCCCCGAGCCGGAGCGAGTTGGCTCGTGTCCAGGCAGATCGGCGACGACACGTCCGTGGAGATCGAGGGGCGTGGCACGATTCTGTTCACGTGCCGGAGCGGGGAACACCTCACGCTGTCAGAGGTGTACTTCATACCCCGCCTCTGCAGCAGTATCGTGTCGCTCGGACAACTCGACGAGATCGGGTTCGACACACGCATCCGACACGGGTGGGTCCAGCTGCGCGACGCCGACGGTCGCCTAATCGCCCGCGTGCCTCGGCTGAGGCAGCACGCTCACCCACCCCTCCACGAGGACAACAGGCCTGCCTCGGCTGAGGCAGCACGCTCACCCACCCCTCCAGAAACTCCGTCCACGCCACCGCCACCGACGGTGGAGTTCGTCTCTCCGCGAACCAACGCGTCGCAGCCGTCACCGGGCGAGGAGGCGCCTCGCCGGTACCGCACCCTTGACAATCTCTTCGACGCGACCGACCAGGTTGATCCGGCATATAGCGACGTGTGCCTCTTCTCCGCCGACGAACCAACAAGCTTTGCAGAGGCGGAGAAGGACAAGGAGTGGCGCGCCGCTATGATGGAAGAGATGGCGAGCATTGAGACGAACAAGACCTGGCGGCTCACGCAGCTACTGCCGGGACACCACGCCATTGGGCTCAAATGAGTTTTCAAACTCAAGAGAGATGCCAATGGCGAGGTGATCAAGCGCAAGGCGCGTCTGGTGGCCAAGGGGTACGTGCAGCGGCAGGGGGTGGACTACGAGGAAGTTTTCGCCCCTGTCGCGAGGATGGAGGCGGTGCGCGTGATGATCACTCTCGCCGCGCACCACGGGTGGCCGATTCACCACATGGACGTGAAAACGGCCTTCCTCAACAGTGACCTGATCGAGGAGGTGTACGTCGAGCAACCTCCTGGCTTCACCGTCGACGGAGAGGAGCACAAGGTGCTCCGACTGCAGAAGGCCATGTACTGGCTGCACCAGGCGCCGAGGGCGTGGAACGCGAAGCTCGACTCCAGCCTCCATGCACTTGGATTCGAGAAGAGCCAAGCGGAGCACGCTGTGTACCGTCGCGGCGGCGGTGACAAGCTACTCCTCGTCGGTGTCTACGTCGACGACCTCATCATCACCGGTTCGTCAGTCGAGGAGCTGACAAGGTTCAAACTTGAGATGACTAACCTTTTCAGGATGAGTGACCTCGGTGAGCTCAACTTCTATCTGGGCATCGAGGTGCAGCAATAGAGCGGCCTGATCACGCTCCAGCAAGCCGCGTATGCTCGAAAACTGTTGCAGAAAGCAGGGATGGAGGACTGCAACCCCTGCGCTGTGCCAATGCAGGCACGGCTGAAGCTGAGGAAGACCGGCGACGGCGAGCCGATCGACGCCACCTTCTACCGCAGCATCGTGAGGAGCTTGAGGTACCTCGTTCACACGAGGCCCGACATCACCTACGACGTCGGCTACGTTAGCCGATTCATGAAGGCGCCCACGACGGTGCACCTTGCTGCGGTGAAACACCTACTACGGTATGTGGCAGGCACGCTGAACCTTGGTGTGTCCAACAGGAAGGGACATGGAGCACCTGAGTTGCTGGGGTACAGCGACTCCGATCTGGCCGGCGACGTCAATGATCGGAAGAGCACGACTGGACTGATTTTCTTCCTCGGCCGAAGCCCGGTCAGCTGGCAATCTCAGAAGCAACGAGTGGTGGCTACGTCGTCATGCAAGTTAGAGTACATCGCCGCCGCCACCACTACCTGCCAGGGCATCTGGCTCAGTATACTCCTCGGTGAGCTGCTGAATGAGAAACCACGAGTGCCGAAGCTGTTGGTGGACAACAAGTCGGCGATATCTCTCAGCAAGAACCCCGTGTTCCACGATCGTAGTAAGCATATCGACACCCGGTATCACCTCATTCGAGATTATGTTGAGCAGGGTGATCTTGAGATCGACTACGTCCGCACGGAGGGCCAGCTCGCTGACATCCTGACGAAAGCTCTTGGGCGCATCCGTTTTCAGGAACTGAGGAGCAGAATCGGCATGTCTGAAATAATCTGACGACAAGATTACGGGGGAGATTTGTTATCCTAATCTTGTCTGTCACGTAGTTTAGCTAGTTTGCTTTAATTCAGTTTAGTAGATAGGCTCGCGCCGTGTTTCTGTACGAGCCCTGTACGAGCCTGTTGCATCAGGACTCCGTCGTTTTCTGTTTTTCAGTAGCATCGTGATTTTGCACGATCAGGCCTCGTGGGACGGCGCGAGTCTACCGGATCGTGGCGTAGAGGTAGGATCCCTTACCGGCCACGTTTTGCCTTTGTTGTTGAATAAAATGAGAGAAAGAAACGAGAAAAGCCGTAAGGTTTACACGGCACCAAAAAAATCTTCAGACTACACTGTTCTTTGCTCTCTGAATTTTGCTTGCAGCACTAGCTAGTCTAAGTCGCATGCGCACACCGCACGCGGCCAGCTCAACCCCCTCATATTTATACGCACCAGACTTGGATGCGGGCCAAGGAGTTGAAATTTTGAAACAAATATGCGCCCACCAATTTTTTCATCTCCCGCGATTTTACGAATGGCCATCGCTTACGGGAAAGCTCAACAGACTAGTTAACATTGAGCGTAAATCCATGAGTTACCCACGCTATCATTCAAGTCGGGGCACCATGCATGGGAACAAACTTCAAATTAAATCCCTGATTCCTAGGCTATAAATCCGGTTCCTTTTTTTTAGCATGGCGAATCGTGTTCTTGATACTAGATTATACCCTGCGCGTTGCGACGGGACATTAGTGGCTCAACCAGCATAGAGAGGTTATTGACGCTCTTACAGGACAAATATTGATAAGAACAAAAAGGCAAAACCAAATAATTTTTACCACTGAAGTAGAATGCTTTTTTACAGTGCCTGAGGTAGGATATTGAGATCTAGCTTGTCGGTGCCGGGCTTGTAGCCGAGGTAGTCCTCCGTAGTCGAAGTCGGGGTCTTCGGGTTCCGGCTCCATTTGTCGGTGGGGTTCACGGAGCGGGGTCTCATGGACACGCACGAAGGCGGCCATCACAAGGGGACGATGGCGTCAACGGAAAACGGCAACGCAACACGGGCACGGTTGCGGGACTTGGCGACGAGGATCTTGACGGTTCCGAGGGTTCACGGATGGAGGAAAGGGTCACCCTGGCCAAAACGGATCAATCTGGTTCGTCGGGTTCGCACGGGCGCACGCACAAACACGAAGACGTACACAAACAACAGGACACGAGATGGAGGGGTTCTGTTCAGCGACGGCGCCGAGCAGCTTGACGCACGGAGGTGAGAAGACCGGGGCAGAGCTTCACGGAGAGGCAACGGGCCGGGGTGGCCCTGGCCGTGGCGGAGCCGGCAGCAGGAGGGGGGTCGGGGCCGGGCTGGCGCTTCGTCCAGGTGGAGGACGGTGTGGCGTCGGGGACGAGCTCGGGGTGAGGCGAGGGACACCGGCCGGAGCTAGGAGGTCGTCGGCCGGCCGAGTGCAGGTGGAGGCGCGAGGGCGACGGAGGCCGTGGCCGGAGGAGCACCAGGGCGGCGTCGGCGCGTGGTGTCGACTGTCGAGCAAGCACGGAGGACGCGGCCTAGTTCCGGGGACGGAAGGAGGCGTTGGCGCCGACCGCAGCGGAAGGACGGCGACGAGACGGGGCCGGGGCCGGGGTCGGGTGGCGGCGGCGTGCACTCGGGCAAGGCGAGTCGCGGGAGGGGATCCATGGCGGGGACCGGAGCTAGTAGGGAGAAGAAGCTCGGCGAGCTGAGGGAGGAGGGGCAGACGGCGGCGAGTGAGGTAGGGCGGCGGCGGTGTACAGAAGCGAGGATGAGGGGAACGCGCTGGGAGCAAGAGAGAGCAGAGCAGCAGTGGCGGCGTCAGGTTCGATCGATGCGACGTCACGTGTGTGTGCGTGCGTGCGTATGTGTACAACTCTAGAGAGGGGAGGACCCAAAAGCAAAACCAGAAATTGGAGGAGGGCGGCTACAAGAAGAAGGTAGGGGTGGGAGCAGAAAAAGAACAGGAGAAGGAGGTAGGGTTTGGCTTAGGTGGGCTGGCTAGTTGGCCGACTGGGAGGGTTTTCCTTTTATTAAAACTTTGTCTTTTATTTTTTATTTACAAACAAAACTTTCTATTGTTCGATTTAGAATATAGCAAAATAGTTTAGAAATTAGGTTTTCATTTGAATCAAGAGGAGAGGGAAGGTTTGTTAACCGTACCTTTGGATAATTAGCAAGCCAAAAATAGGGTTTAGCCAAAAAATAATTTTGTGGTCAAAATTATGCGATGCATGATGCATGATGATACACAAACATAAACAACACGCAAAACTATTAGGATATTTTCAGGCAGCGTGGCTTATCCTTCTTTTTCTCCTCTTCCTTTCCAGCTTCCGCCACTTTTTCCAGCTTCCACCACATGCTGCAAATAACTTATAAGAATCTGCGCCGCAGCTTCCGCCACTTTTTCCTCTACCTGTGATGACTAAAGGAGGCGGCCCCAATCCATGGCTGATCACGACGCTAGCGTTCCCTGACCTCCATGGCTCTCTGGACATAGGGCTCGGTGGCAGAGCCGTAAAGGATGCCGGAGGCGGATTCAATTGCCGAAACCGCATCGCCGCCGCCTTTCGAGTGCCTCAACATCCGTCGTCCGTTCGTTTCCGATCTCCACCTCCGGCGCCATCCATGTTCATTAGGCTCCGTCTCCACTCGCCATTGCTGATTTCTTATTTCCGCCACTCCCCGAGCCCATCGTGACCTCCGAACTGTACATCTCAGCCCGTCGTCCATGCCCTCAGGCCTCAGGTAGTCAGGTGAGCCTGTCGCCTAATATGGTTGCTGCCTGCCATGCCTATCGGCTATCGCATCCCTCTCACTCTCTCCTCGTTTTTCATGTGCTTTTGTTTGGATTCGTCTTGGTTTTACTCATGCATTATTCTAATGACTAAATCCGCGTTAGATCATCATTTTGGCATTCTGCTTCATTCTATGTTGATGCCAGATTAGGAAGACCATCTTCTATCTCTGGGCTGATGAAGTTACTTTAGGTGGTATGCTGGATTATGACATCAGGTAGTTTAGTTACCTCCATGAATATAGATATGGCTTCATTCTATTAGTTTTTTTCTTGGGTGAATTGCTCCTTATATTAGTTACCTCATCATGTAACCTATACATCATTAGTTCATTCCTGATTTTAGTTCAATTTCTGGTTTGGTATTATGATGGTTTGATGTGACTTTATGAAATATGTACATGGGAATATGGATGCCACCTAATTAGGTTTTTATATGGAGTAATATTGGTACACTAAGCATTATTGCCTAATAAACAAACATTGCGTGTGGTGGAAGCTTCAACAAGGCCCAAATGATATGGTACATGGTTGCTGCAATCTTGAAATTCTCGGCTGCGTGCCAAACCTGGTATTTAAAAAAAATATGTGTTAAGGTTGAGCAATATCAATTTGGGAAACCTACTCAGTGTTCTAGCATTTCCTGATAAATTTGAGAAACTTTTGCTGTGGCAAGTCTTACGATATGTTTCAATTTACCATACAAATCCATTGAGAAGGAGGGTGTTGCACTTATTGCCTTGGGAGTTAAATAAGTGAGGAATATTTCATTGGGCAATTTTATATCCACAAAACTCGTGTCATCCACTCACATGCTACCTTGCTTGATGAGATTTCAGATTTGCCCTATAAACCGGAAAGGAGGGAGTATATATAATCCCTTAACAGTATTCTTTTTTGGGAAAACCTTCCGATCTCAATAGCAATGATTCACATGATGACAACAAGCTACAACTAGCTACGACCGTCTACAATCTTAGTAACTTTGTCTCAACAGCTTGCAAAAAAATCTAGCGAGTCGCTCAGCCAGCGGCAGCATTCATGCTGCATGCCATACGTGGACAAATAGCTGGTGATCTCAAATTGAGACTGATGCATTCCCATGGCACCTATCAAGTTACAACTGGAATAATCATGGTGCTTGTATTACTCCAATTAATTGGTGGCCGATCGCAAAATGAGTCAAATGCATTCCCGTGTCACCTATCAGGCTAGCTACAGCTGGATTAATAATAGTGCTCGTACTACTCCAAATAATTGGTGGTCTAAAATGGGTCGGATGCATTCACATGTCCTTGTTCTTAGGTTTCACAATTTTTGTGGATATTTTGATTCCGGATCCTCAGTGGATTTTCTTCTTCTCCATGCAAAGCGATAGGGCAGAAGCCATCATCATTGTTTGTCATCAGGATAAGGTACACTTGGTTGTTGTTAGCGAGGTGGGCGCTTGTCGTGGAACTCATTGAGGAGAGATGAAACCACGTTGGTGCCAACCAGCTGGAGCCTGACTAATTAATGAATATAGAAACTTGTACTCCCTCTGTCCAGGTGTATAGGGCATGCGCGTAGTTCTAGGTCATCAATTAAATTAACTAAATATGTGTTATACGTCATCAAAAGTATATCATTAGATTGATATGGAGGTGTAGTTTCTAAATATATGTTTTTTGTCACATACAATATATATTTAGCTAGTTAAATTGTCGACCTAGAACTACGCGCATGCCCTATACACCCGGACGGAGATTGTACCATTCAACTTCGGCGTCCAAGCAATTAATAGATGAAAACAAGTCACGTGACTTGTTTTCACCAATGGTACAAGTCACGTGACTAATTAATGAATATAGAAACTTGTACCATTCAACGTCGGCGTCCAAGCAATATAGGCTGTTTTTTCCCATGGGTTTGCTTCAGAAGCAAAGGAACCCTGCCAGACCTTTCTTAGAGCATCTACAGTCGGACCCCCTATATGCTCCTCAAACGCCCGGAACGTCCTCCTGGTCACTGACCGGTCACAAAAATGCGACCCAACCGGACCCCTCATATCCGTCTCAAACGTCCGGACTGACCGGCACCCCTCATATCCATCTCAAATATGGGGACGATATGAGGGCTCGCGGACGCGCCGGACATGCCCGGTCAGTCCACCACGTAGGACGCGACCCCACTCCGGACCACCTTTTCTCTTTTCTTATTCATTATTTTCTTTCTCTCTCTTCTTCTCCAGCAATCACGTGCAAGTGACCGGACATATGAGAAGAAAAATGAGAAGTGTGGCTGCGCGGACCAAATTATAGGAGCTCAAAACGGACACGCCCGGTCACTGACCGGACGCGTCCGCGGGCGTTAAAGGGGTCAGATTTGCTAGGTCCGGCTGTAGATGCTCTTAGTAGTCATGGGTGGAACTGGCGGTGTCATTTTTGTGTGTCTTGTTCTGTGCTACTAACGCTAAAAAAAAGAGTCGGGCCCAGTTGATTATCATGCTAGTTAGCACTAGCCTTCCCGATACAAATTTTGCTAAATATATTTTTTGTAGCTTTTTGTTACCACCACCAGATAGAACACATAGCTCATGTTCATGGCATGTACAACACACCGAAGTATGGCGTTAAGTATGTGTTGTATAACAGATTCTTTTGATGAATCACACTCTTCTTCCTAGATAATTATGCGATGTATCAAATGACCTGCTATTTTAATCTTTATTTATTACACAATTCATTTTTTTAAACCCCTCAATGTGCATTGTATTTTTTTTTTTTGCTTAGCAGGTCTGATTGTGTTATGTTTTTTGTCAGAAAATCAATTTTTGTGTTCGATACTATCCTGGTTTGTGTTATCGATTTTTTAGACAGTTATATGTGTGTTAACTACGTGACATCAAGAGGGGGGAGGGGTAGGAGGTGATCAAGGGCAATGGGATGTTTTCTCTTTTACATTCTAGTTGTCCAATTTTTAATTGTGCCGAGTTACCATTTTTATTTCATACAGCTTGCCAAAAAAATACACACTATTTGTCATTTTAATTGTGTCGAGTTGCCATTTTTATTTCATATAGCTTGCCAAAAAAAAATTACACACTAGTCATTTTAATTGTGCCGAGTTGTCATTTTCATTTCATATAGCTTGCCAAAAAAATTACACCCAATTGCCAGAATTATATGTTGTGCTTGCCTACCAGATTAATTATGTTGAGTTGTCATATTATTTCATAATTTTTTCCGTATGTTTATACACAATTTTGGAAAAAAATATAGACGTGCGCCGCCTGTTGAAGAGAAATGAAAACTGTAGCAGACTAGCAGCCTCCGATGTTTATCGAAAGGAAACAGCCTTCCATGCAAAGCTATGTAGCGATGAACCTAGCACCCACTTGTACTAGTAAACAACAGCGCATAGCATATCTGCTTTTGCCTCTAAAAAAAAGCACAGCTGCTTTTGCCTTTGTTTTTTTCTCCAGCGCGTCGTAATACCTCCTATGCTTTTTGCCTCCGATGCTTTTTGCCTCTTCTTCTTCCTCCGTCCCCGTCGGCGGTCGGCCGGCCTCCAATGGCCATGGTGTCCTCTCTCCTCCTCCTTTGCTCGCACCCTAAAACCAATGGGGAAAGCCCCTTTTCCCCACCGTCTCCTCCGTCTTCCACAAAGACCGGCCAGCAGGCACCGACCTATTAGCATCCTCTAGGCCAGGTAAGGTTGTGCCGCCAGGTAAGGTTATCTGGATACTTGCTGCTTATCTAGACACTGGTGAGTTATATACTTGCTTGCGGTGGGCCAACTTGGTCATTTTTTGTTACTGGGTATGTGAAATATAATCTGTTTTTTTAGCTGCAGTATATAATCTGTTAACAAGCAGTCTGTTGTACTACCTGAAGACATGATATGCCAAGCCTGAAGACAAAAGCCAAGCACTCAGTGGATTCTATCTTTGCTGTAGTCCTATTATTGCAGAACACCACTGTTCTGCATTTATTTGGTACAATTGTAAAGCAACAGCTCTGAGAATAACTACTAACTGATGTGATACATAAAACCTTTACTACTGCATAATCATGTCTTGTACTAGCTTGTCTATGCGACGCTGTTTAGAATTTCTTGAGTTGAGGCTTCTCTTTCTGCTCCATGCTCCCCGATGAACTTGAGGTACGCATCTCGGATTGCATGCATATCTGCCGCTGCATCTCTCGTCAGTGCTCGGTCTCGAGGTTGTTGCTTTGAGCAGGATATGCCAAGCCTGAAGATCGATACCAAACACTCTTGGATTCTAATACTTGCGGTGTTATCATTTTGCCCGCCGTGCAGCCACGTGGAATCTCACCGCAGAAGACGCGCCGCTTGCAAGAATTGAATGCTCGAGCATGCATGCGCAGGCCGGCATGGCGTGCGAGCATGCCGGTGCCGCTGTCCCGTCCCTTAACGTTCCGTGATCTGCGGGCCCCACAGGGAGGCTACGGTCAAACACGTCTCCCCAGTTGTAGTTGACATGGCAGGTTGTGGGCCCCATAGAGGAGAAAATGGTTCACAGCTACGGTCAAACTCTTCTCAAAGAAAAGAAAAGCTACGGTGAAACGCGTCTCCCCCGGTTGGTTGACGTGGCGAAGTGGTGGGTCTCAGATGTAAGGAAACGGGGAAAGTTGATGTCAAACTGGCGGAGACGGCGCGGAGTGGCATGGACCAAATTTCCTCGCAAGCGATAGTGGCACAGACCGAAATACTCAAGTTTGAGTGGAAGAACTCGAATGTGCAACTTTGGCAGCGACTTTTCCCAAAGATAAAAGGAGGATGAATTTTATCAGGTAAGATAGAAAGACAAAAGAAGATAAAAATAATATCAAACGCACGTTTTAGCCAAACGGGTGGATAGTATTTATTTATGTCAAACCATGCACGGGCATTACAGCTTTAATATATTACACACGTAGACGTAGGTATGCACGTACCTGCACATATATAATCCCTTAACAGTATTTGATCAAGCTGCAGACGATGCTGCTGCTGGATCCCATCGTGCTTATTCATTACACAAATATGTATAGCCAGCTAGCTGGGGTTTAACGTAGCATGCAGATCGCGTAGAGGTGTGCATGCATGCAGGTACGTCCGTACGTCTGGACGTGGTCGATCGGTAGAGTAGCTAGCTGCTAGCTGGATATATATGTATACAAGTGATTGTTTCATGGCTTGGGCGCATCACGATGTTGTATATGATTGTTGACGATGACGCCGGCGATGATGGCGCCGACGGCGAGGGCGGCGTAGATGATGCCGATGAGGGGGAGGCACTTGTCCCCGGGGTGGTGAGTGCCGAAGAAGCCGACCACGGCGCCCTTGTGATCGCGGTCTGACGCACGTAGGTGAGCAGACCGGGGCATAGCTTCACGGAGAGGCAACGGGGTGGCCCTGGCCGTGGCGGAGCCGGCAGCAGGAGGGCTGGCGCTTCGTCGAGGTGGAGGACGGTGTGGCGTCGGGGACGAGCTCGGGGTGAGGCGAGGGACACCGGCCGGAGCTAGGAGGTCATCAGCCGGCCGAGTGCAGGTGGAGGCGGAGGCGCACCAGGGCGGCGTCCAGGAGCTCAGGCTCGTCGGCGCGTGGTGTCGAGCAAGCACGGAGGAGGCGGCCTAGTTCCGGGGACGGAAGGAGGCGTTGGCGCCGAGCTGCTGCTGGATCGCCGATCGCAGCGGAAGGACGGCGACGAGACGGGGCCGGGGTCGGGTGGCGGCGGCGTGCACTCGGGCAAGGCGAGTCGCGGGAGGGGATCCATTGCGGGGACCGGAGCTAGTAGGGAGAAGAAGCTCGGCGAGCTGAGGGAGGAGGGGCAGACGGCGGCGGTGTACAGAGGAGGGGGAGCGAGGATGAGGGGAAGGCGCTGGGAGCAAGAGAGAGCAGAGCAGCAGTGGCGGCGTCAGGTTCGATCGATGCGACGGGGATTGGGTGCGTGCCTCACGTGTGTGTGTGCGTGCGTATGTGTACAACAGAGAGGGGAGGACCCAAAAGCAAAACCAGAAATAGGCTACAAGAAGGTAGGGGTGGGAGCAGAAAAAGAACAGGGGAAGGAGGTAGGGTTTGGCTTAGACCATGGTTAATAGTATAGCCAGCTGCTGGCTATAAGCCATTGCCATGTCATCTATCGCTCATCTTATAGCCAACATGTACAATAGTTGATTAGAAGAGTGTACTATTTATTTATTATATGGCCCACTTTCCACTCTCACAAAGTGCCTAGGAGCACGTGCTAGAGCTGGCTCTTCACCAAGAGCCCGCTTACCTTCTCTCTCCTCTTCTCTTTCTTCCAACTAAGCAAAAATATACTATTTTATTTTTTATAGCCCGCTAACTCGGCTCTATTGTACTTGCTCTTAGGTGGGCTGGCTAGTTGGCCGACTGGGAGGGTTTTCCTTTTATTAAAACTTTGTCTTTTATTTTTTATTTACAAACAAAACTTTCTATTGTTCGATTTAGAATATAGCAAAATAGTTTAGAAATTAGGTTTTCATTTGAATCAAGAGGAGAGGGAAGGTTTGTTAACCTTTGGATAATTAGCAAACCAAAAATAGGGTCTAGCCAAAAAATAATTTTGTGGTCAAAATTATGCGATGCATGATGCATGATGATACACAAACATAAACAACACGCAAAACAATTAGGATATTTCCAGGCAGCGTGGCTTATCCTTCTTTTTCTCCTCTTCCTTTCCAGCTTCCGCCACTTTTTCCAGCTTCCATCACATGCTGCAAATAACTTATAAGAATCAGCGCTGCAGCTTCCGCCACTTTTTCCAGCTTCCACCACATGCTGCAAATAACTTATAAGAATCTGCGCCGCAGCTTCCGCCACTTTTTCCTCTACCTGTGATGACTAAAGGAGGCGGCCCCAATCCATGGCTGATCACGACGCTAGCGTTCCCTGACCTCCATGGCTCTCTGGACATAGGGCTCGGTGGGAGAGCCGTAAAGGATGCCGGAGGCGGATTCAATTGCCGAAACCGCATCGCCGCCGCCTTTCGAGTGCCTCAACATCTGTCGTCCGTTCGCTTCCGATCTCCACCTCCGGCGCCATCCATGTTCATTAGGCTCCGTCTCCACTCGCCATTGCTGATTTCTTATTTCCGCCACTCCCCGAGCCCATCGTGACCTCCGAACTGTACATCTCAGCCCGTCGTCCATGCCCTCGGGCCTCAGGTAGTCAGGTGAGCCTGTTGCCTAATATGGTTGCTGCCTGCCATGCCTATCGGCTATCGCATCCATCTCACTCTCTCCTGGTTTTTCATCTGCTTTTGTTTGGATTCATCTTGGTTATACTCATGCATTATTCTAAAGACTAGATCTGCATTAGATCATCATTTTGACATTCTGCTTCATTCTATGTTGATGCCAGATTAGGAAGACCATCTTCTATCTCTGGGCTGATGAAGTTACTTTAGGTGGTATGCTGGATTATGACATCACGTAGTTTAGTTACCTCCATGAATATAGATATGGCTTCATTCTATTAGTTTTTTTCTTGGGTGAATTGCTCCATATATTAGTTACCTCATCATGTAACCTATACATCATTAGTTCATTCCTGATTTTAGTTCAATTTCTGGTTTGGTATTATGATGGTTTGATGTGACTTTATGAAATATGTACATGGGAATATGGATGCGACCTAATTAGGTTTTTATATGGAGTAATATTGGTACACTAAGCATTATTGCCTAATAAACAAACATTGCGTGTGGTGGAAGCTTCAACAAGGCCCAAATCATATGGTACATGGCTGCTGCAATCTTGAAATTCTTGGCTGCGTGCCAAACCTGGTATTTAAAAAAAATATGTGTTAAGGTTGAGCAATATCAATTTGGGAAACCTATTCAGTGTTCTAGCATTTCCTGATAAATTTGAGAAACTTTTGTTGTGGCAAGTCTTACGATATGTTTCAATTTACCATACAAATCCATTGAGAAGGAGGGTGTTGCACTTATAGCCTTGGGAGTTAAATAAGTGAGGAATATTTCATTGGGCAATTTTATATTCACAAAACTCGTGTCATCCACTCACATGCTACCTTGGTTGATGAGATTTCAGATTTGAGCCCTATAAACCGGAAAGGAGGGAGTATATATAATCCCTTAACAGTATTCTTTTTTGGGAAAACCTTCCGATCTCAATAGCAATGATTCGCATGATGAGAACAAGTTTCTATATATTGAGGGGTTTAAAAAAATGAATTAAAAAAATACAGTACCATTCAACTTCGGCGTCCAAGGAATTAATAGATGAAAACAAGTCACGTGACTTGTTTTCACCAATGGTACAAGTCACGTGACTAATTAATGAATATAGAAACTTGTACCATTCAACGTCGGCGTCCAAGCAATATAGGCTGTTTTTTCCCGTGGGTATGCTTCAGAAGCAAAGGAACCCTGCCAAACCTTTCTTAGTAGTCATGGGTGGAACTGGCGGTGTCATTTTTGTGTGTCTTGTTCTGTGCTACTAATGCTAAAAAAAAGAGTCGGCCCCAGTTGATTATGATGCTAGTTAGCACTAGCGTGCCTGATACAAATTTTGCTAAATATATTTTTTGTAGCTTTTTGTTACCACCACCAGATAGAACACATAGCTCATGTTCATGGCATGTACAACACACCGAAGTATGGCGTTACGTATGTGTTGTATAACAGATTATTTTGATGAATCACACTCTTCTTCCTAGATAATTATGCGATGTATCAAATGACCTGCTATTTTAATCTTTATTTATTACACAATTCATTTTTTTAAACCCCTCAATGTGCACTGTATTTTATTTTTTTTTGCTTAGCAGGTCTGCTTGTGTTATGTTTTATGTCAGAAAATCAATTTTTGTGTTCGATACTATCCTGGTTTGTGTTATTGATTTTTTAGACAGTTATATGTGTGTTAACTACGTGACATCAAGAGGGGGGAGGGGTAGGAGGCGATCAAGGGCAATGGGATGTTTTCTCTTTTACATTCTAGTTGTCCAATTTTTAATTGTGCTGAGTTACCATTTTTATTTCATACAGCTTGCCAAAAAAATACACACTATTTGTCATTTTAATTGTGTCGAGTTGCCATTTTTATATCATATAGCTTGCCAAAAAAAAATTACACACTAGTTGTCATTTTAATTGTGCCGAGTTGTCATTTTCATTTCATATAGCTTGCCAAAAAAATTACACCCAATTGCCTGAATTATATGTTGTGCTTGCCTACCAGATTAATTATGTTGAGTTGTCATATTATTTCATAATTTTTTCCGTATGTTTATACACAATTTTGGAAAAAAATATAGACGTGCGCCTGTTGAAGAGAAATGAAAACTGTAGCAGACTAGCAGCCTCCGATGTTTATCGAAAGGAAACAGCCTTCCATGCACCCACTTGTACTAGTAAACAACAGCGCATATCATATCTGCTTTTGCCTCTAAAAAAAGCACAGCTGCTTTTGTCTTTGTTTTTTTCTCCAGCGCGTCGTCATCCAGGTTTGCCAGTGGGCCGGGCCTGATGACGGAAAGAATGGAGCACCCGTCGAAGCGCCGTCCGAACAATATGTTGAGCGTGCGCACGTCCCTCATTGGATTTTCCCAACAAACAAGGACAAACAAAAGGGCCACAAACAGTTGTTGATGGCATCTTATATGTGACATAGTTATGTCACATCTAGATGAGCCCTAGACACACCCACCAGATTAAATAGTACTAGCTAGAACATGCGGATGGTGCTTTTCTTCAACCTACTCTCTAAGCATCAATCGAAATGAATCCGATGGTCAATAACTATCCAGTAATGCCACCGCGATGAATTCTCGGAGGCTGGTCCATTTCTCGAGTCGTGTTTATAGGTATCGATTTCTCTGACGGGGATCCATTCGCTCTTGAAATTCAATTGCAATTCGATACTATCGGTTTCGTGGAAATTGTGGGACGGATATCAGTTTAGATCAATTAAGTTAAGTGACAAGCCATGTATTCTGAGCTTTCAATAGAAAGCAATATTTTTTTAAAAGAAAGAGAAAATAGCAGCGGCGGCGGCGCTTTGCTCTGTAGCCACCATAAAACGTATTTCACGTGGACCCGTGAGCCAGCCAGCAAGACGTGTTCTACTAGCTACAGCCTGGAGTACGTAATCTAGCCCGGTAAATGCAAACCCGACATCCACCTCTTCTTCCTCCGTCCCCGTCGGCGGTCGGCCGGCCTCCAATGGCCATGGTGTCCTCTCTCCTCCCCCTTTTCCCCACCACGCGTCTCCTCCGTCTTCCACAAAGACCGGCCAGCAGGCACCGACCTATTAGCATCCTCTAGGCTAGGTAAGGTTGTGCCGCCAGGTAAGGTTATCTGGATACTTGCTGCTTATCTAAACACTGGTGAGTTATATACTTGCTTGCGGTGGGCCAACTTGGTCATTTTTTGTTACTGGGTATGTGAAATATAATCTGTTTTTTTAGCTGCAGTATATAATCTGTTAACAAGCAGTCTGTTGTACTACCTGAAGACATGATATGCCAAGCCTGAAGACAAAAGCCAAGCACTCAGTGGATTCTATCTTTGCTGTAGTCCTATTATTGCAGAACACCACTGTTCTGCATTTATTTGGTACAATTGTAAAGCAACATCTCTGAGAATAACTACTAACTGATGTGATACATAAAACCTTTACTACTGCATAATCATGTCTTGTACTAGCTTGTCTATGCGACGCTGTTTAGAATTTCTTGAGTTGAGGCTTCTCTTTCTGCTCCATGCTCCCCGATGAACTTGAGGTACGCATCTCGGATTGCATGCATATCTGCCACTGCATCTCTCGTCAGTGCTCGGTCTCAAGGTTGTTGCTTTGAGCAGGATATGCCAAGCCTGAAGATCGATACCAAGCACTCTTGGATTCTAATACTTGCGGTGTTATCATTTTGCCCGCCGTGCAGCCACGTGGAATCTCACCGCAGAAGACGCGCCGCTTGCAAGAATTGAATGCTTGAGCATGCATGCGCAGGCCGGCGTGGCGTGCGAGCATGCCGGTGCCGTTGTCCCGTCCCTTAACGTTCCGTGATCTGCGGGCCCCACCGCGAAGCTACGGTCAAACACGTCTCCCCAGTTGTAGGTGACATGGCAGGTTGTGGGTCCCATAGAGGAGAAAATGGTTCACAGCTACGGTCAAACTCTTCTCAAAGAAAAGAAAAGCTACGGTGAAACGCGCCTCCCCAGTTGTAGTTGACATGGCAGGTTGTGGGTCCCATAGAGGCGAAAATGGTTCACAGCAACGGTCAAACTCTTCTCAAAGAAAAGAAAAGCTACGGTCAAACGCGTCTCCCCAATTGTAGTTGACATGGCAGGTTGTGGGTCCCATAGAGGAGAAAATGGTTCACAGCTACGGTCAAACTCTTCTCAAAGAAAAGAAAAGCTACGGTCAAACGCGTCTCCCCAGTTGTAGTTGACATGGCATGTTGTGGGTCCCATAGAGGAGAAAATGGTTCACAGCTACGGTCAAACTCTTCTCAAAGAAAAGAAAAGCTACGGTCAAATGCGTCTCCCCAGTTGTAGTTGACATGACAGGTTGTGGGTCCCATAGAGGAGAAAATGGTTCACAGCTATGGTCAAACTCTTCTCAAAGAAAAGAAAAGGTACGGTGAAACGCGTCTCCCCCGGTTGGTTGACGTGGCGAAGTGGTGGGTCTCAGATGTAAGGAAACGGGGAAAGTTGATGTCAAACTGGCGGAGACGGCGCGGAGCGGCATGGACCAAATTTCCTCGCAAGCGATAGTGGCACAGACCAAAATACTCATGTTTGAGTGGAAGAACTCGAATGTGCAACTTTGGCAGCGACTTTTCCCAAAGATAAAAGGAGGATGAATTTTATCAGGTAAGATAGAAAGACAAAAGAAGATCAAAAATAATATCAAACGCACGTTTTAGCCAAACGGGTGGATAGTATTTATTTATGTCGAACCATGCATGGGCATTACAGCTTTAATATATTATATACACACGTAGGTATGCACGTACCTGCACATATATAATCCCTTAACAGTATTTGATCAAGCTGCAGACGATGCTGCTGCTGGATCCCATCGTGCTTATTCATTACACACATATGTATAGCCAGCTAGCTGGGGTGGGGTTTAACGTAGCATGCAGATCGCGTAGAGGTCTGCATGCATGCAGGTACGTCCGTACGTCTGGACGTGGTCGATCGGTAGAGAAGCTAGCTGCTAGCTGGATATATATATATGTATACAAGTGATTGATTCATGGCTTGGGCGCATCACGATGTTGTATATGATTGTTGACGATGACGCCGGCGATGATGGCGGCGTAGATGATGCCGATGAGGGGGAGGCACTTGTCCCCGGGGTGGTGAGTGCCGAAGAAGCCGACCACGGCGACCTTGTCATCGCGGTCGTCCGGCTAAAGGCAGTCCCCCTTTCGCACCCATACGGATCGGGTTTCTATGCTATTACTCGTCGTCATGCCGTATAATATGACCAAAACTGGTAGGCAAGCACAACATATAATCTGGTAGGCAAGCACAACATATAACGACGTATGCACCAGAGTAATAGCATAGAAAATCCAATGAGGGACGTAGCTAAAGTGCCGAAGAAGCCTGCCCTGGTTGGTGGTGAACTTGAGCGAGGTCATGCCGTCGTCGTCCAAAGTGCCAGAGAAGGAGGTGCCAATGATATGGCCATTCGAGGAGGACTCGGAGCTACATATGGTGATGCTCGCCAGGGATTGGGGCATGCTTGCGCTGCTGATGTCGCGAGGGCGATGGACCAACCTTCACCGCGACCTACATACAACATGCATCACGAATTAAGCAAGTGAGTTAACTACATGAGACTATTCCCGCAAAAAAAAAACATTAAAAAAAAACACATGAGACTAGCTACCACATGCATTTCTGTGTGTATATACCATATTCTCGAGCTACTTCACTGAAAACAGAGCCTCAAGTCTGTGTGCGCGCTTCTGCAAATTGCGATGGACCCAATGCTCATGGATGGCCACCTATTTATAGGGTGTCGGTTGCGCCCGCGTACCTGACATCCATCCATCTCAGACTCGAGATCAGTACCTATCTGATTCATATGAATTATTTGCACCCCATGCCTAGCTAGTTACTTTCCGGTTCCTTCAAGTTCAATCCCTAGTTGGTTGCATTGAAATGGGAACCTTCTTCTAACAAGAGTCTCTCCGGAAAAGCATGCACACGAGTACATGGTCTAATCATGAGCTTTTTTCAACAAGAGTCTCTCCGAGAAAGCATAGATACAATTTTTATCACGCACATTACTCAGATCACAAACTAAATTGGTCTCTTTGTTTAAATTGTTTGGGGCTGAATACATACGATTTCTTGCCAACAAACCTTTCTTGCACAATCGAGTTTATTACACACAAATTTGACGTGAGTACGTCCACGCTTGCTTTCATCTGTTAATTGCTTGGACGATGACGTTGAAAGGCACAAGTTTCTGTATACATTAATTAGTCATGTGTTGGTTGGCATCAACGTGCATGAATAGTTCCATCCAAACGCCCTGAGTAGCTGTATTAATGGTTGAGGGAGCGAAAATTGATTTTGGATGCCGTGCTCCATGGAGGCCGGTTTTTGAAAAATTCAAAATTATTCAAAATTCATATTTTTTACGTTTCAAAAAATTCTGAAAAAATATAGATATACATGGAGGCATAACACACATGTGTGTAAATTTTCAGCACGAAATACTTTCAAATGAGGGTTGTGCAAAAAAAAAACAAATCCGTGGCTTTTTAGCACATGATATTGTTCATCCCCAATGTCCATGAATTTGTTTTTTTTTGCACAGATCGCATTTCAAGGTATTCCATCCTGAAATTTTACACACATACTGATACGTCCATTTTGCGTCATTGTTTCTTATTATAATTTATCCTTTTCCAATGATATATTTAATATTTCACACTATGATGCAAATAGGTCGGCGCCTCTGATAAGCAAGACGCCACAAATGCTTTGACGGATACATATTACTACGGAAGCATCCAAAAAAATGACGAGAGGTTCCAGGAATTGTAAATTGATACCGCCTAATAGAAAGGAGTGACGAGCTAGGAAAGATGCCTAATACGTAGGTGTGTCAATGTGCGACAGGCGCCTACCGGTCTGTCGCTACACAGAATACTCACATCCTGCCTTTCCGTCAAGCGGGGCAGGGAGGTGCTATGCTGGCGGCACGGCCGCATTGGGGTATGGCGGCTTCACGTGTAATTTAGATGCCTGATTGTTAGGTGCGAATGCGCGGGCCAGACGCCAAAATAAGTTTTTCAGGGGGTCAGTGGACGAATTAAGTTTCTCGAGGGGTCATTTAATAAAAATAACATGTAGAATGCCACTTGTCAAGCCACGCCATGCCACGCCTCACGCTGTGCTTGTGGTCATTGGTCAAGCTCCGTGTCCTTTCTCGTCTGGTCTTGTCTAAAAAAGCCTATCACGTGCGGAAAATGTCCGTCTGGACACGGCAACAGCCGCACCAGTATATCAACGGTGGAGCATGCTTGTAGATTTGAAGTCCCATGTCGAAAGTCCTATTCTGACCCCGAACTCAAAAAGCACCCTGCTGAACAGTAAAATCGAAAAAATAGTATTTTTTTTTAAAAAAAAATCTGATTTTTTTGTGGTAAACTTTGAGAATTGTTTTGTATGCTTGCAAAATTTCAGCACGAAATAACATTCGTGGAAGTCGTGGCAAAAAAAAAACAAAATCAGCACTCCAAAATGTTTTCAAAACTAGAATTTTTGGAGCATCGATTTTTTTTTGCCACGACTTCCACAAATGTTATTTCGTCCTGACATTTCACAAGCATACAAAACATTTGTTAAAGTTTACCACAAAATAATTTCAGAATTTTTTGATTTTGTTTCCTATTTTTTCGATTTTAATGTTCATCAGGGAGCATTTGAGCTCGGGAGCAGATACTCCACGTCCGTCCCATGTGTGCTACTCTGCGTATAGCGAGGATGAAACATTTTTTGTCGATGTAATTATGTGTGGCAGATGTATACTAAGTGGACCAAGCCGTCCGATGGCAGCCACACACTGTCCCAAGCGACCCCATGCAACAACTTTATCGGCTAGACGAGCATGCATGTCTCACCATTGCATGTTGTATATTATGATGCAGGAGGAACGTGAGGTGGGCCTGGGGTGGTTCCGTGGTTGGGTTAGTCCAGCAGCCAGCAGGTTACTGTGATGTTTACTGGCCCATTAGTCTTTAATTCCTTAAATAGTATTCCCGCAAAAAAAAAATCTTAAATAGTAGTGCTAACAGTAATTTTGCATAGATAACAACCACTGCTAGAGCTGATCTGCGTTTCTTGATTTTGCCCTGGAGATCGAGTTACACTGACTTTTGGAAGGGTGTTCAGAGTAAAACGTTTTAGGTTCCAAGAGAGAACGCGGTTAAGATTTTTCTGCTACAGTGAGACAGAGCTAGGTAAATTTTACTGCCAGACGTGGCAAACTATTTTTGAAACGCAACCCCAAATAAACACCAGCGGTGAGATAGCTCGAACCAGATGTCGCCGTGTGCAAGACGTCCTCACTCCAGCACGCGCCTACTGGCTTCTTTTTTTTTTTTTAGGGGAAAATGTTGCCGCTTTATTCAATTGACATAGCTCCTTCTAGAGCAATCCCCGAGCTCACACACTCCGGAGGCACATGGAGCCAAGTTTCACAAAGAGATCTAATGCAACCTTCCCTAGCTAGGATATGTGCAACCTTGTTTGCCGACGTCGCACCCAAGCAACTCTGAACTCCTGAAAGGAGGTTAGTAAACCTTTTATCTCGTCAACTAGTTGCCCGTTAGTTGAGAGATCCTTCTGCACGTTCATAATTTTCCGCACTGCCACTTGAGAGTCCGTCTCGAGGATGACCTTCTGTACCTATAGTTCTTGAGCAAGAAATAGGGCCCTCCGGCACGCCTTTGGCTCAGCCACCTCCGCGTCGTGAGTTGAAGGAAAAAAATGGCATGATCCTGTGATGAATACGCCATGGTTGTCTCTGAGCACAGCTCCTCCCCCTCCCGTAGGTTGTTGCTTTGCTAGTGCACCATCAGCGTTCGCCTTAACCCATCCTTCCTCTGGTTTCCTCCATTTCTCGATCTGTGTTCCGCCCGGGTGATTGGTGTTTACCTCCTTGATAGATTTCCATTCTTCCATTAAACTGAGGACCCGGTCGCAAATAGTTGCTGCGCTCTCAATGCGGTTACTCTCCCTAGCACCGTTGCGCGCCATCCACATCTCATACCAGGCTCTGAGAACAGTTATCTTCTCCTTGCTGTTCGCATTAGTGAGCCACTGGAGAATCTGTACAAACAATATGGACAGAGGTGCAGCCACAGCGTCAGTTAGCAAACGCTACAGTTCAGCTGCATGTGGACACCTCCAAAACCTGTGTATAATATTCTCTTCCCTGCCGCATGCGACACAGAACACCCCTGGTTTGATCCGGCGTCTGTGCAACTCCATCCCCACAGCTAATCCATTCCTAATCACCCGCCATGCATGGATTTGCACTTTGTTTGGCACATCTGTAGCCCACAATTCGAGCCAACTCTTATGATCAGCGACCGGGTTCGAGCTTGAGGCCATTGCCTTTGTCGCAGCCTTGATCGACACTCCCAGGTGGTACGCCGACCTCACCATAAACCTGCCATCTTTAGTGAAGTTCCATGCTCTGAAGTCCTCTTTGCCCGGACCACCCACCACAATCTGTTTCTGTCAGTACTTCATGAAGCTTTGCATGGTCCCAGTCCGTCCCGCTGCTGTTTAGGAGATGTGCTACCTTTGTAATACCTTGAACAAACTGAGCGCCCAGTGATCGTGGTGCAGATTTATTCTTGAGCCGTCCCCAACCCTCCAGATCAGCCCTTGAGCCAGTAGCTCTCTGCCGTGCATCAAGCTACGCCATGTGTATGAGCAGCCATTTGGGCATGATGCTGACATGATATCCATATCCGAGAAGTACCGGGCCTTTAGAACTCTAGCACAAAGAGACTCCGGAACCATGATTATTCGCCAAACCTGTTTTGCAAGGAGGGCTTGGTTGAAAATGTGATAATCTCTAAATCCCATTCCACCCTCTCGCTTTCTTGTGCACATCTTGTCCCACGCGACCCAATGGACCTTTTGTTCACCCTCGGCTGCCCCCTACCAGAATTTTGAAGAGATTGATTTCAGATTCCCGCACATTTTCTTTTAGAGTTGGAAGCAGCTCATTGTAAAGGTCGGCGTTGCTTGCAACCCCGACTTCACAAGTACCTCCCTCGCAGCTTTTGATAAACCTTGCCCTTTCCATCCCGATACCTTTGATCTTGATGATTCTCTCACATGTTTGAAGCTGCCATCTTTTGACCGTCCCATCATCGTAGGCAGCCCCAAGTATTTCTCACTAAGAGCCTCCTCCTGAATGCCTACCACATCCTTTAGCTCCACCTTGCTTTCTTCCCTGCACCCTTTGCCAAAGAATATGGACGATTTCTGCAAGTTCACTCTCTGTCCAGAAGCCTCTTCATACACATGTAAAATGTTTCTTGAGCAATTCATATTAGCTGTAGAGTCCTCCAGGAAAACTATGCTATCATCAGCAAAAAGTAAATGAGTGACATTGGGCCCAGTGCGCCCAAACGACACTCCTTGTCATTCATTATCCTGCTGAGCATGTTTCAGTAGCGCTGAGAAACCTTCTATGAAGAACAAAAATAGGTACGGAGATAAGGGGTCACCTTGGCGTAACCCCCTTGACGGGAGAAAGCTATCAGAAACTCCATCGTTGAGCTTTACTGCGAACCTAACAGTCATCACACATCTCATGACCATGGCCGTCCATGCTTGAGAAAAGCCAAACCGGGACATCATATTTTCTAGAAACACCCATTCAACCCTATCATAGGACTTCATCATATCCAATTTTACCGCACATAATGGTCTCTTCCTCCTTTTCCGAATGGCATGCACACACTCATATGCCACCAACACATTGTCAGTGATCAATCTGCCCTAGACAAAAGCACTTTGCTCCTCAGAGATAATGATAGGTAGCACACTTTTCAGCCTACTTGCAAGGACCTTAGCCGCAATCTTGTACAACACAATGCAAAGACTTATGGGCTGGAATTGTGAGAGTGATTCCGGTGATTTTGTTTTTGGAATCAGAACCAAAATGGTATCGTTAAATCCTTCCGGAATATTACCACCACTAAGAAAATCCTGCACCGCCTTGCATACCTCCTCCTTTACCAAAGACCATTGCCTTTGATAAAAAAGCGCCGGTAACCCATCCGGCCCCGGGGCCTTAGTAGGACCCATCTGGAAGAAAACCTTCTCAATCTCCTCATCTGTAATCGCAGCGACGAGTTTGGTGTTCATATCCGAAGAGATACACGTCGGGATGTGCTGGAGAATCTGTTCCATATTGTTTGCACCCTGTGATGCAAAAAGTAGGGAGTAAAAATCCCTAGCCAAAGCCCGCATCCCATCATCATTCTCACACTTGGAGCCATCCTGCCTGAGAAGATAGCGAACAGTATTTTTATGACGTCTATCTGATGCCCGGTTCTGAAAATATTTATTATTTTGGTCGCCATAGTTCAGTCAATCCACTCTTGACCTCTGTCTCTGCATAATTTCCTCACGTAAGTACACCCCATGCAGCTACTCTTCGAGCAGCCTAATGCGCTGCATAATCATGGGCGTCAGGGTCTTCTCCTTTTCAGTCTGTAGCTCTGCCTTGTACGTATTGTTTAATCTGCCTCCGAACTGATCCAAACACATCCCGGCCCCATGCATGCATGCGCCCCGCCACTCTGTTCAGCTGCCCATGTAGAGCGTGCATGCTGCTGTCGCCGCGACCCTTCATCTCCCATGCCTCCTAACCATCTCATCATATCTCTCGTGGCGTGTCCACATTTCTTCAAATCTGAAACTCCTCACCACTTTAGGCTTCTCGGCAAAATTTTCTCCAACACTAATGGCCAGTGCTATGAGGTCCGATTCTTCCGTGAGAACATGTTGTACCGATGTGCCCGCATATAAGTGCATGAAATCACTAGAAAACGAACTTGAATGTTATCGGGGGGTCCCTTTTATTATCCCATGTATATGGGTACCCCGAGAAGCCTATGTCTGCCAGTGCGCACATATCTAGGCAATCTTTGAACTTGTCCATCTGTCCAAGATCTCTGTTATTTCCTCCTAGCTGCTCTGACCGGTGAAGGGCTTTATTCAAGTCGCACGCACAAAACAAATCCAGGGTAGATTGTCCTGGCGCTTCAGATATACGAGTGCATCCGAAGTTTTTTGGCGCAGTTCTGTGCGTGTTTCCCCATAGATTGCAGTGAATCTAAAGGTTCTTCCTTTGAAAGTTAAAGCTGCGTCCAAAAAATACTGACACCATGGCCTGACAGATACCTCAACCTCCTCCCTCCACGAGAGAGCAAGTCCTCCACTTCTCCCTTTGCAACTCACAGCCACCCCGTGCCGGAAACCGAGGCTCCACTTAATTTTATTCATCGGATCCGGCTTCTGTTTTGTTTCTGAAAGAAAAAACACCACTGGGTTGTAGGACCGTACCAGGTCTCTCGGTTCGCCCACTGTCGCGCCTACTGGCTACTTCGATTTTCCTCACTCTTTGAGGACTACTCCCAAGGACGACCCTACAACTAACTTATTAGTGTCTCAAACCCTACTAGTGGTGGCTCACCTTTCCTTTTCTTATTAGACCATCTACAGCCGGACCTCTCAAATCCCCTCTATATGTCTAGGTGGATGGCTCGGTGAGTGACCGGTCTAAAAAATACGACCCAACCGGACCCCTCAAACCGGCCCTAAACGTCCGGGCTGTTTGGCACACACATACCCAGCCTATATCTGGGGCGGATATGAAGAGACCCGAATGCATCCGGACACGTCCGCCAAATCGGACTGATGGGCAGGACCATGCGGAAACATGCAGAAACCCATCGGTCCGACGAGAGCTCACCGAAGCGCATTCATGTCGCCGCTCCGGCATGCCGCCCGAAGGGCCAAACCCGGCTATTTAAGCCGGATGGTGAGCCTCAACCCTAGCCACCCCCATTTCCTCCCCCCTTCCCCGGTCCACGCCTTTTTCCGTTCCAACCTCGCCGTCCGCCGGTAGCCATGGTCCGCCACAAGATTACCTACTACAAGATGCTGACCCCGCAGCGCCGGGCGGAGATCGAGGCGAAGATGGAGGCCATCCAGGCACGGCACGCCGCTCGCGTTGCAGCCGGCTTGTCTCCGAACTCTTCGGAGGAGGAGAGGGAGGAGCAGGAGATGGCGCTGGAGCAGGAGGCGCCGAACGCGGAGATGGAGTAGGTGGAGCCGTGGGACGAAGAGGAGGAGGAGGGCGAGGCGGATCAGGCGCCGGAGCAGGTCGGATTCTGCATGGAGGACGCGATGCCGGAGTTCAAGGTTGCCCAACCAGAGAAGGCGGCGGAGCAGCAGGCCATCCTCGAGTGCATCCAATCAGAGCTCAAGGTCAAGGCAAACCGCGGCTACATCCACGAGGCGGATGTGCAGCGTGAGCAGCTCTTCACTCATGAGGAGGACATGCCGGAGTTTTGCCCCGCCGCCAATGACCACGAGGCCGGCCGCTCCGACAAGGACGTCATCGACATATCCGATGACGAGTAGATAGTTTCTTTGTTTTTAGCTATGTACGTAGATGAATTTTACGTTGCATGTAGTAGTATGGATATGTGGATCAAGAAATGAAGACTATGGTTGCAATGTCTAAGAAACGAGGGGTGACCGGTCATTGTCGACGGACAAACCCAGACACGTCCATGGACGTATAATGGCCCGGATTTGTGCACTACGGTTGTAGATGCTCTTAGGCAATGCAATGCACAACCAACGTAAATAGCATAAAACTATCGATTTGAAGATTAGGGTTCCATAAAACTACCCCTTTTCATTGTCGCTGATAGCTATCACAAGTTTGGGTTTTGTTTTCAAAAAACACAGATGACCAATTTCGATAAAATTGACCCCGATTATGACAGCTGGGGCCCGCTCGTCCGGGCTGACCTTTAACAGCGTGAGCATTGACCCGTACGTTGGATGTTATGACATGTGGAGCCCACATGTGTCCCCCTATTAGAAAAATTCCCACACAGAGGCCTTCCGGCAGAGTGCCACCATGCAGACTACCCGCAACTCCAACCTCTTCTCCGGCGCCGCCCCACACACCTCGTCCTCGATCCGGCGCCGGTCCCCTTCCCGTCCTCCTTCCTCCAGCCATTCCGCAACTCCGATCGCACACCGGCAAGGCGGCTTCACAACCGGGGCGGGGCAGTGGGGCAGTGAATCGATGGCTCCAGGGCATGCGTGTCCGTGCCGGCGTACTTGTAGACAGCGGTGGCAGCGAAGGACAGGTACGCGGTGCTTTGGCGCTAGTAGAAGGAGACGACGGTGGGGTACTCGACCAGGAGTCGGGCGAGGTCCTCGTCGTCGCGGATGTGTACGTCGCCCAGCCTGAGCCCCCGTCGAGGAGGAGCTGGAGCACGGGCTCCCCGACGCCGCCACCTCGGGAGAAGAGCATCCCCAACTCACAAGCGTCCAGTGAGCCACGACGGGAGAGTCGTCGGGAGCTTGATTCCGCCACTCTGGTTCGATGGCATATGATTCTGCAGCCTCCTACTCCTCCTCCTGCAGTCGTCGTGAGAGTTGTGAGTATGTACAAAGTTTACAGGAGTTTCTAAAAAAAGAAGACCAAGTTATCCTAGTGGACAAATTGAAAAAGTACTAGTATCTTGTAGACCATATTTTGAAAGGCGGAATAAGCCTTTCGAGCAAGGAGCCTAGCAATCCTGTGGAGCAATGTTATGAGAAAGAGGGTGGTGGCTAAATACAACCATTATTGTTACTAACAGTTTTGAAATATGAGAGACGGACAATTGTGTGTGGAGTAGGTTTTGTCTGATTTTGCGCAAGGATCCACCGGAGTCTCACAGTAACACGTGTCATTTGTGTTGTTACCCCAGGGCAATATTGGTTTAGTTTTGCTGCTGTTGATTTGACCAGGGTAAATGTGGTATTATATGAGAGAAGCCAGTTAATAAGTTTTCCCAAATGATAAGTACCACACGTGTGGCACGAAGCAACATGGTCCAAACGCCCCCCATTACCATCCATCTTGCTACATCAAACAAATGACATCAGGGGAATCTTTTTTGTTTTTTCGGACTGAAAAATGTTTTATCTCTTAAATAAAAAATCTGATTAAAAATCCGTTTTCGTCATTAAATCCGTCTTGACGAGATCTGCAAAACTAGATCCCATATTGATATGTTTCGACAACTTTTCTTTGGGGCCAAAAGTTGTCATGATATTTACACTGAAGTTGCCATAGTGTTTACACTAAAATTGCCATGATATGTTTCATTTAATTTTTTCTTTTAGATTTAAAGCTACCATTGTATTTCAACTAATTTTAATGGCAAATTTTATAAATTGACCATGGCAATTTTTAGTAATTAACCACGGCAAATTTAATTCATGGAGCATGGCAATTTTTAGTAATTCATCATGGCAAATTTAGTTTATAGATCATGGCAATTTTAGTTTATAGATCATGGCAGTTTTAGTATTTTGACCATGGCAATTCTAGTATTTTGACCATGGAAATTATTTTTTCTATGAACCATGCAAATTTTAGTGCATGTATCATGGCAAATTTAAGTAATTCACCATGGCAATTTTAGTTTATGGTTCATGGAAAATTTGATTCATTGACCATGCATTTTAAAATAATTGACGACGGATATTTTTCTAATTATGAACCATGTCAAAATTATTTCATGGATCGTGGCAAATTTTAGTAATTCACCATGGCAAGTTTAGTTTCTTAATTCCCTTTTTTTGTAACGTGTCAAATTTTACTTTAAACGTAGAAGAAATCGTAGTTGAAACATATCATGGCAACTTCAGTGGAAACACCATGGCAATTTATGTGCAATAGACATGGCAACTTTTAACAACCAAAAATGTCGTCGAAACATATCGATATGAGATCTAGTTTCGAAGATCTCGTCGTGACGGATTTAATGGTGAAAATGGTTTTTCAACCAGATTTTTCATTTAAGAGATAAAATATTTTAAAAACTAAAACCCAAAAGATTACCGCTGACATCATCAGTTTCGTCATTTGTGCATGCATGCGGTGACATGGCTCAATGTGTGGTCATGGGGGCGTTCGGTCCATGTTCTCCCCGACCTGACGTCCGATGGATATAGGGTCCTAAGTTTTATGGCAAAAGACGGTACCATTTTTTTTCTTTTTTGCTACGCAATAGTGCCTCCTGTTTCTCCCAACTGTTTCTACTCGCCCCACCCTGAAAAATATAAAGAAAATCCCCACTCGCCCCGCCACGGCCGCTGCCCGAGGGATCTCCGGCGAACGGAGTTCCTGGCCCCTCGGATGCATGGATCTTCTTCAAGGCTGACGCCGCCGACCCGCCCTGCTTCGCCTCAGACTGAGTCGGCCGGTCGCCGCATTGACGCAAGGTACCACCGTCCCACGCTTTTCCCTCTGAAAATCGTCTCCCTCTGTCAGCACGTGGCCGCAGCAGTGGATCCATGGCTTCGCTAAGTGCTTGTGTGCGTGCTCATCCCAACGCCCCTGCCCATCTCTCTCTTTCTCTCATCCCAGCCCTCTTCTTAGCCCTCTTCTGTTCACAAAAAGAGTGAGTATCAGCTCAGGTTACTCATTATGCTGCATTCCTGTAGTATTCTGTGCTGGATTAGACTCATCTTATTGTTGGTGAAACATATATGACACTGGGGATATTTGATTCATCTTTTTGTCTCTGAACCACCAGAACCACCAATAATATTTGACACCTGGGTAGAAATTTTGAAAAATAATAATCAAATATGCTTCATTCCACGAAGAGTAAATTTCATTTTTTACCCCCAAGATTCACCAAATTCACAGATTTTACCCCTTTTTGAGAAAATCCTCAATTTATACCCCCATTTTACACATTTGTGCCATATTTTACCCCTAATCGGATTTTCCCTCAAATAAGTTTTGACGAGTTTAATTTTTACGCTCATCACACCGTTGTTTAAACCGGTTTATCTTAGAAAATCTGAGAAATTCCCTACGATATTGCCACTAATGACTAATGAATGCAAGAGATTGCGAAATCCTCTTTTTATTTTGTTTCCATAGGAAAAAAGGCGATCTATGGAGAATATCAATCATTTACAAAGAAAGAAACAAAATGGAGAAAGAAGAAATTAATTGGGAGGCGCAGCAGACAATAGAGAGCAGAAGACGGCATCTGGTATGGGCACATGCGCTCGTACCAGGTCCCAGCGGCGCCAAGGCGTCCAACCGTATCACTTTTATAAAAGGGCCATCACCAGAAGCGCGAAGGAGCATCGTCGAAAATGCTCATCTCTGCACCAGAAGCCATTCTCCAACCCTAGCCGGCGCCATTTGCCATCTCATCTCCATAGCCACCACCATCACCATCACGGCATCAATTCATCTCCAAGTGAGCCATACTTGTAATCATGTATCGCATCCGGCAACCATTGTAAGACATATTATCGATAAAGAGTTCATCTCCATGTCTTCTTCAATGATTTCTTCGTGCGATCCGATCGCCATGTTTGAATAATGTGGTAAGGCAATGGGTTGAGGCATAGCCTTGCAACCCGATGTGTTTGTATGAGGGATCGATGGAATGACTTTGAATGAACGTCATGTATGTGTGAAATAAAATTGCATCGTAGTTTTCTTTTGTCTTTTTCTCGTTCTTCGATCCTGCAGGCACCAAGGATCACGGAGTTTGATCAAGGAGGAGGTTTGGAGAAGGGACGACGCGGAACGCTATTCTGAACACCATTGATAGAAAGGATTAGTAAGGTAACGGAAAGAAAATCCTTTGGGATACATGAGGTGCAGTCATTAAACGCCCAATGCTTTTGTCTAATTTATAAATAACCGAGGTAACTCTGCGTGATGGATAGGTCCTGCAGTACTGACTCTTGATGCAGGATGCATGCTGGTCAAGATGTAATTTGGGGACATCCCCCACTTCGTCTCGTTGCAAGCACATCTTAACGGGTGTCTTGCAGAGCACAAATTAAGATCATGATGATCTTGATCACAAACATATGGCTGTAAGAATCAAGTCCTCATACCCATGCATGCTTTAATTCTCGTGTTTACATTCGTAGGTGTTAACGATCCGGTCACTAAAAACAGGAATTTAACTCTCTCTGAAAAGCTTGCTAGAAGCACTTGTCGTAGTGCACGTCATCTCGTGGCTTCGATAACTCAGGGTCACTCTCTAGGGAAAAAGGCGTGGAACCTTTCTGCCATCCATACCGGATCACTAAAAGGACTCACCAACCCTTTTTCTGGCACCTTTGCCGGGAAGGAATTGTGTTGCTAGTCATTGTGTTAGAGTTTTTTTAGAGTCTTTATTTCAGTTTTTATTTTAAGTTTTTGTTCTTGTTCCAGTTTTATTTTTGTTCCTAATGTTCTCACCGAAAACCCATTTTTTTACTATGGCTCAAAAACTTGAAGACTTTGCTTCTCCAAGCAATAGCTGTAATCATGAACCCATAGCACAACTTAGTCAATTTCCTTAGTCTCTATGGTTCAACAAGACTTATTGGGAGGCTCTGCTTCTGAAGATGCCGGTATGCATTTGCACAATTTTTCCGAGTTGTGTAACAGGACACTTATTAAAGACTATGAACCTGATGCTTTGAAGTTGCGTCTATTTCCTTTCTCTCTGAGAGGAAAAGCTAAAGAATGGATTCTAGCTTTGCCTAGATGGAGTAGAACTTCATGGGCTGAATGATGCAGCAAGTTTTTGTCCCCCTGCAAAAATTATGCAATTGCGTTCGCAGATAACAAGTTTTAAGCAGGAAGAACATGAGTCACTAGCGCTTGTGTGGGATCGAACGAAGGAGGCCATAAGAAATTGTCCCAACCACGAGATAAAAGAATGGTTAATTCTTCATAAGTTTTATAATGCTTTAACTCCTATGTCGAAAATTAGGCTTGACACTGCTACAAGAGGAACCATAATGGGAAGACTTATGGCTGAAGCAAAGAAGTTGCTAGATGATATGCAAGAAAACCATGCCCAAGGGCATGTAGAAAGGTCTACCAACAAGCGATTCAATGCTATCTCCTAGGAGAAGAATGGAGAGCTGACCGCAAAACTCGATGAACTCATCGATGCTATGAAAGGTAAAGAAGAGGTAAACGTTAATGCAATTACCGAGGAAGAAATTAATGATGTGAATTTCATTGCTCGTAATAGCTATAATCCCAACTGGAAAAATAATGGGTTTTCTCCTAGACAACGATACCAAATAATAATAATAATAATGGAGCACCTAATAATTTTAATGGCACTAGCAACAGTAATGGGACTGCTTTGGATGAGGCTCTGAAAACTTTTATTGCTAGCCAAAATGAACAAAATGCTAGGTTTACTAATATCTTGAAGAACCATGATAACTTGGTCACTTGACCGGTAAGATTGCTGGACTCACTAACGATGTGCATGCTTTAGAAGGAAGAACTAAGAGCATGGAAGCACATGCTGCAAAAATTGCAGAAAGTCAAACTTTGATTCTAGCCAAGTTTGTTGGAAATCGAGATCCTAATCCGGTTGAGAATGTCAAAATGATGAGAAGTAGCGAAGACACTACAGAAGAGCTCGATAAGAGCCATATCCCAGACCATACTTATTCTATTACAGACTTCATGAAGATGTTCGCACTAAAGCATCCAGTACCTGAAGTATCAAATGACGAGGTATATACACGTTTTGTTGAACAGGTTGCAATCAAGGTACATGAGTTGAATGATGAACAAAAGAAGCTATATGGTAACCTACCTACTAAACAAGAGGATATATTTGAACCTACTATTGAAATTGAGATTTGTTTAAATAAGTTCAATGCTTTGTGTGATCTAGGTGCTAGTGTTTCCACTATCCCTAAGTCCATATATGATAGTCTCAATCTTGGTCCATTTGTTGATAGTGAAATTAAATTGAATATGGACAATTCAACCTTTACGGAAGCAGTAGGCATTAAGCATGGTGTACTCATTCAAATTAACGACTGCCCTGTCATGATTTATCTTGTTATAGTTGATATGCCAGAGGACCCCATAGCACCTATCATTCTAGGTAGGCCATTTCTAAGAACTATAAAAGCCACCACTAATATGTTTGAGGGAAATGTGAGATTTGATGTTCTGTCAAAAGTGTTGGAAATATGCCCTAGAGGCAATAAATAAAGTGTTTATTATTATATTTCTTTGTTCATGATAATCGTTTATTATCCATGCTATAATTGTATTGATTGGAAACTCAAATACATGTGTGGGTATATAGACAACACTGTGTCCCTAGCATGCCTCTAGTAGACTAGCTTGTTTATCAAAGATGGTCAAGGTTTCCTAGCCATGGACATGAGATGTCATTTGATAACGGGATCGCATCATTAGGAGAATGATGTGATGGACAAGACCCAAACTATAAACGTAGCATATGATCGTGTCGGTTTATTGCTACAGTTTCTGCATGTCAAGTATCTGTTCCTATGACCATGAGATCGTGCAACTCACTGACACCGGAGGAATACCTTGTGTGTATCAAACGTCGCAACGTAACTGGGTGACTATAAAGATGCTCTACAGGTATCTCCAAAGGTGTCAGTTGAGTTTGCATGGATCAAGACTGGGATTTGTTGCTCCGTATGACGGAGAGGTATCTCAGGACCCACTGGGTAATACAACATCACAACAAGCCTTGCAAGCAATGTGACTAAAGTGTTAGCCACGGGATCTTGTATTACGGAACAAGTAAAGAGACTTGACGGTAACGAGATTGAACTAGGTATAGAGATACCGATGATCGAATCTCGGGCAAGTAACATACCGATTAACAAAGGGCACATCATACGGGATTAACTGAATCCTTGACATAGAGGTTCAACCGATAAAGATCTTCATAGAATATGTAGGAACCAATATGGGCATCCAATTCCCGCTATTGGTTATTGACCGTAGAGGTGTCTCGGTCATGTCTACATAGTTCTCGAACCCGCAGGGTTTGCACACTTAAGGATCGATGACGTTTCGGTATAGTTGAGTTATGTATGTTGGTGACCGAAGATTGTTCGGAGTCCCGGATGAGATTCCGGACGTCACGAGGAGCTCCGGACTGGTCCAGAGGTAAATATTGATATATAGGAAGTCCCATTTTGGTCACCGGAAAAGTTTCGGGTATTTCCGGTAAAGTACCGAGGGTGCCGGGAGATCATCGGGAGGGGCCACCCACCTCAGTGCACCCCATGGGCTGTGAGAGGAGTCAGACCAGCCCCTGGTGGGCTGGCCGACCCTCCCACTAAGTCCCATGCGGCTGAGGAGGTGGGAGAAGGAAAAAAACCCCAAGTGGGGAAGGAGGACTCCAAGTAGGAAAGGAATCCTACTTGGATTAGGATTGGTGGTGGACTCTTCCACCTCCACCTGGTTCGGCCGACCCTAGGGTGAAGCCCTAGGGCGCCAGCCCCTCCTCCCTCCCTCCTATATATACTGGAGGGGATCGAGGGCAAAAACCCCCAATCTAAGCCACGGTGCAGCCCTCTCTCCCTGATAGATCGTCTCTCTCTAGTTTCGGCAGTGCTTAGGCGAAGCCCTGCCGGAATAGTTCCACCACCATCGCCGCCACGCCGTCGCGCTGCCGGAGAACTCGTCTACCTCTTCGCCCCCTCTTGCTGGATCACGAAGGCAAAGATCGTCATCAAGCTGTACGTGTGCTGAACGTGGAGGTGCCGTCCGTTCGGCGCTAGATCGGGACGGATCGCGGGACGGCTGCGATTTGGATCGCGAAGACGTTTGACTACACCAATCGCGTTTCTTAACGCTTCCCGCTTAGCGATCTACAAGGGTATGTAGATCCACTCTCCCTCTCATAGATGCTCATCACCATGGATAGATCTTGTGTGTGCGTAGGAGAATTTTTTTTGTTTCCCATGCAACGTTCACCTACAGTGGCATCATGAGCTAGGTCTATGCGTAGATGATATCTTGAGTAGAACACAAATGAGTTTGTGGGCGTTGATGTTCAAATTGCTTCCTTCCTTAGTCTTTTCTTGATTCAGTGTTATTTTGGGATGAAGCGGCCCAGACCAACATTACTCGTACGCTTACGAGAGACCGGTTCCCTCAACTGTAACTTTGTTGCATAAGATGGCTGGCGGGTGTCTGTTTCTCCCACTCTAGTTGGATCGGATTTGATTGAGGCGGTCCTTGTAGAAGGTTGAATAGCAATTTGCGTATCACCGTTGTGGTTTTGCGTAGGTAAGAATCGTTCTTGCTAGATACCCATAGCATCCATGTAAAACATGCAACAACAATTAGAGGACGTCTAACTTGTTTCTGCAGGGTATGTTGTGATGTGATATGGCCAAAGACATGATGTGATATATATTTGATGTATGAGATGATCATGTTGTAATAGTTAATATCGACTTTCATGTCGATGAGTACGGCAACCGGCAGGAGCCATAGGGTTGTCTTTAATTTATTTGCGCCGTTTTGCTTTACTTTATCGCTATGCGTTAGCAATAGTTGTAGAAGCTACAATTGGCGCGACAACCTCATGGCGGCACATTGATGGAGATCAAGATGATGGAGATCATGGTGTCATGCCGGTGACGATGGAGATCATGCCGGTGCTTTGGAGATGGAGATCAAAAGCACAAGTTCATGGCCATATAGTGTCACTTATGAATTGCATGTGATGTTAATCCTTTTATGCACCTTGTTTTGCTTAGGACGACGGTAGCATTATAAGGTGATCCCTCACTTAAATTTCAAGATAAAATTGTGTTCTCCCCGAGTGTGCACCGTTGCGAAAGTTCGTCGTTTTGAAGCACCACGTGATGATCGGGTGTGATAGACTCTACGTTCGCATACAACGGGTGCAAGCCAGTGTTGCACGTGCGGAACACTCGGGTTAAACTTGACGAGCCTAGCATGTACAGACATGGCCTCGGAACACAAGAGACCGAAAGGTCGAACATGAGTCATATAGTAGATATGATCAACATAGAGATGTTCACAATTGAAACCACCTCATCTCACGTGATGATCGGACTTGGGTTGGTGAATTTGGGTCATGTATCACTCGAATGACCAGAGGGATGTCAATTTGAGTGGGAGTTTTTAAGTAATATGATTAACTAAACTCATTATCTTGAACAATAATCTAAGTTGTCTTTGCAAATTTTATGTTGTAGATCAATGGCTCGCGTAGTAGCACCCCTGAATTTTAATGCGTTCATATAGAAAGCTAAGTTGAAAGTTGATGGAAGCAACTTTGTAGACTGGGCCCGTAATCTGAGGATTCTCCTCACTGTCTCCCAAAAGGCTTATGTCCTTGATGCACCGCTAGGTGATGCTCCCACCCTCCCGGCGCCTGAAGATGTTTTGAACGTCTGGCAGTCGCGACAGGATGACTACTCAATAGTTCAGTGTTCGATTTTGTATGGTTTAGAACCGGGACTTCAAAGCCGTTTTGAATGTCATGGAGCATATGAGATGTTCCAGGAGTTGAAGTTTATCTTTGAGAAGAATGCCCGGATCGAGAGGTATGAAACCTCCGATAAGTTCGATACCTGCAAGATGGAAGAGAACGGGTTTATCAGCGAGCATGTACTCAAAATGTCTGGGTACTCAAACCGTCTGGCTGAGTTGGGTTTACCACTCCCGCCAGAAGCGGTCGTTGATAGAGTTCTTCAATCACTGCCACCTAGCTACAAAAGCTTTGTGATGAACTATAACATGCAAGGGATGAATAAATCAGCCGCCGAGCTGTTTGCGATGCTGAAAGTCGTTGAGTCAGAAATCCAGAAGGAGCATCAAGTGTTGATGGTCAATAAAACCACTAGTTTCAAGAAAAACGGCAAGGGCAAGAAGGGTAACTCCAAGAAGAGTGGCAAACCTGTTGCCCCTCCCGTGAAGAAACCCAATGCTGGACCCAAGCCGGAAACTGAGTGCTTTCATTGCAAGGGAACTGGTCACTGGAAGCGGAACTGCCCCAAGTATCTGGCCGACAAGAATGCGGCCAACGCCAAACAAGGTATATACGATATACATGTTATTGATGTGTACCTTACTAGCTCTCGTTGTAGTGCTTGGGTATTTGATACCGGTTCGGTTGCTCACATTTGCAACTCAAAGCAGGAACTACGGAATAGACGAAGGCTGGCAAAGGATGAAGTGACGATGCGCGTGGGAAATGGTTCCAAGGTTGATGTGATCACTGTCGGCACGCTCGCTCTTCGACTACCATCGGGAATAGTGATGAACCTGAATAATTGTTATTTAGTGCCTGCGTTAAGCATGAGCATTATATCTGGATCTTGTTTATTGCGAGACGGTTACTCATTTAAGTGAGAGAATGATGGTTGTTCTATTTCATGAGTAATATCTTTTATGGTCATGCACTCAATGTGAGGGGTTTATTCTTTTTGAATCTCGATAGTGATGATACACATATTCATAACATTGATGCCAAAAGATGTAGAGTAGATAATGATAGTACCACTTACTTGTGGCACTGCCACTTAGGTCATATTGGTGTAAAACGCATGAAGAAGCTCCATGCTGATGGACTTTTGGAGTCACTTGATTTTGAATCACTTGACACATGTGAACCATGCCTCATGGGCAAGATGACTAAAACCCCGTTTTCCGGTACAATGGAGCGGGCAAGTGATTTGTTGGAAATCCTACATACTGATGTGTGCGGTCCAATGAGCATTGAGGCGCGGGGTGGATATCGTTGCTTTCTCACCTTCACCAATCACTTAAGTAGATATGGGTATATTTACTTAATGAAACACAAGTCTGAAACGTTTGAAAAGTTAAAGCAATTTCAGAGTGAAGTTGAGAATCATCATAACGAGAAGATTAAATTCCTACGATCTGATCGAGGAGGAGAATATCTGAGTTATGAGTTTGGCAATCACTTAAGACAATGTGGAATTGTTTCATAGTTGACACCGCCTGGAACACCACAGCGTAATGGTGTGTCCGAACATCGTAATCGAACCTTATTAGATATGGTGCGTTCTATGATGTCTCTTGCCGATTTGCCACTATCGTTTTGGGGTTATGCATTAGAGACAGCTGCATTCACTTTAAATAGGGCACCATCTAAATCGGTTGAGACGATGCCGTATGAACTGTGGTTTGGCAAGAAACCAAAGTTGTCGTTTCTTAAAGTTTGGGGATGTGATGCTTATGTCAAAAAGCTTCAGCCTGAAAAGCTGGAACCTAGTCTTCATAGGATACCCAAAAGAGACATTTGGGTATACCTTCTATCTCAGATCCGAAGGCAAAGTGTTTGTCTCCAAGAACGGGTCATTTCTTGATAAAGAGTTTCTATCGAAAGAATTGAGTGGGAGGAAGATAGAACTTGATGAGGTTCTTGAACCTTTACTTCAACCTGAAAGTAGCGCAGAGCAGAAAGATGTTTCTGTGGAGCCTGCATCAGTTGAAGAGGAAGCTGATGATGTTGATGATGAAAATTCGGATCAAGTTGCTATCGAACCTCGTAGGTCGACAAGGGCACGTACTGCTCCTGAGTGGTACGGTAACCCTGTCTTAGAGGTCATGTTGTTGGACAACGATGAACCTACGAGATATGGAGAAGCGATGATGGGCCCGGATTCTGACAAATGGTTAGAAGCCATGAAATCCGAGATACGATCCATGTATGAAAACAAAGTATGGACTTTGGAAGTATTACCTGAAGGGCGAAAGGCCATTCAGAATAAATGGATCTTTAAGAAGAAGACTGACTCGGATGGTAATGTCCCCATCTATAAAGCACGACTTGTGGCAAAAGGTTTTTCACAAGTTCAAGGAGTTGACTACGATGAGACTTTCTCTCCCGTAGTGATGCTTAAGTCAGTCAGAATCATGTTTGCAATAGCTGCATTTTTCGATTACGAAATCTGGCAGATGGATGTCAAAACAGCGTTCCTTAACGGTTTCCTTAAGGAAGAGTTGTATATGATGCAACCAGAAGGTTTTTTCGATCCAGAGAATGCTGACAAAGTGTGCAAGCTCCAGCGATCCATTTATGGACTGGTGCAAGCATCTCGGAGTTGGAATAAGCGCTTTGATGAGGTGATCAAAACGTTTGGGTTTATACAAGTTTATGGAGAAGCTTGTATTTATAAGAAAGTGAGTGGGAGCTCTATAGCGTTTCTAGTGTTATATGTGGATGACATAGTACTAATTGGAAACAATATAGAATTTTTGTAGAGCGTAAAGGAATACTTGAACAAGAGTTTTTCAATGAAGGACCTAGGAGAAGCTGCTTTCATATTAGGCATCAAGATCTATAGAGATAGATCAAGACGCTTAATAGGATTTTCACAGAGCACATACCTTGATAAAGTTTTGAAGAAGTTCAAAATAGAACAGTCCAAAAAGGGGTTCTTGGCTATGTTACAAGGTGTGAAATTGAGTAAGACTCAATGCCCAGTGACTGCAGAAGATAGAGAAAAGATGAGTGTCGTCCCCTATGCTTCTGCCATAGGCTCTATCGTGTATGCAATGATGTGCACTAGACCAGATGTCAGCCTTGCCGTAAGTTTGGTCAGAAGGTTTCAAAGTGATCCAGGAATGGAACACTAGACAGCGGTCAAGAATATCCTGAAGTACCTAAAAAGGACCAAGCAGATGTTACTCGTTTATGGAGGTGATCAAGAGCTCGTCGTAAAAGGTTACGTCGATGCAAGCTTTGACACAGATCCGGATGACTCTAAGTCTCAAACCGGATACGTATATATTCTTAACGGGAGAGCGGTAAGCTGGTGCAGTTCCAAGCAAAGTGTGGTAGCCGACTCTACGTGCGAAGCGGAGTACATAGCTGCCTCGGAGGCGGCAAAGGAAGGTGTCTGGATGAAGCAGTTCATGAAAGATCTTGGGGTTGTGCCCAGTGCACTGGACCCAATAGCTATGTTCTGTGTCAACACTGGTGCCATTGCTCTAGCCAAGGAACCAAGGTTTCACAAGAGGACCAGACACATAAAGCGATGCTTCAACTCCATCCGGCATTCTGTCGAGGTGGAAGACATAAATATTTGCAAAGTACACATGGATCTGAATGTCGCAGACCCGTTGACTAAACCTCTTCCACGGGCTAAACATGATCAG
Organism: Elymus sibiricus; assembly: GCA_039707655.1. NCBI lineage: Eukaryota > Viridiplantae > Streptophyta > Magnoliopsida > Poales > Poaceae > Elymus > Elymus sibiricus. The sequence continues at coordinate 4,156,737 of CM077665.1, forward strand.
CACCAGAACTGTATGGGTGTTAGATTCATTACAATGTAAATCACATAGTGATGTGAGCTAGATTATTGACTCTAGTGCAAGTGGGAGACTATTGGAAATATGCCCTAGAGTCAATAAATAAAGTGTTTATTATTATATTTCCTTGTTCATGATAATCGTTTATTATCCATCCTATAATTGTATTGATTGGAAACTAAAATACATGTGTGGGTATATAGACAATACCGCGTCCCTAGTATGCCTCTAGTAGACTAGCTTGTTTATCAAAGATGGTCAAGGTTTCCTAGCCATGGACATGAGATGTCATTTGATAACGGGATCGCATCATTAGGAGAATGATGTGATGGACAAGACCCAAACTATAAACGTAGCATATGATCGTGTCAGTTTATTGCTACAGCTTTCTGCATGTCAAGTATCTGTTCCTATGACCATGAGATCATGCAACTCACTGACACCGGAGGAATACCTTGTGTGTATCAAATGTCGCAACGCAACTGGGTGACTATAAAGATGCTCTACAGGTATCTCCAAAGGTGTCAGTTGAGTTGGCATGGATCAAGACTGGATTTGTTGCTCCGTGTGACGGAGAGGTATCTCAGGGCCCACTCGGTAATACAACATCACAACAAGCCTTGCCAGTAATGTGACTAAAGTGTTAGCCATGGGATCTTGTATTACGGAACGAGTAAAGAGACTTGACGGTCATGAGATTGAACTAGGTATAGAGATACCGACGATCGAATCTCGGGCAAGAAACATACCGATTAACAAAGGGAACATCATACGGGATTAACTGAATCCTTGACATAGAGGTTCAACCGATAAAGATCTTTGTAGAATATGTAGGAGCCAATATGGGCATCTAGGTCCCGCTATTGGTTATTGACCGTAGAGGTGTCTCGGTCATGTCTACATAGTTCTCGAACCCGCAGGGTCTGCACAGTTAAGGTTTGGTGACGTTTCGGTATAGTTGAGTTACGTATGTTGGTGACCGAAGATTGTTCGGAGTCCCATATGAAACCCCGGACGTCACGAGGAGTTCCGGAATGGTCCGGAGGTAAAGATCGATATATAGGAAGTCCCGTTTTGGTCACCGGAAAAGTTTCGGGTATTTCCGGTAAATTACCGTGGGTGCCGGGAGACCATCGGGAGGGGCCACCCACCTCAGAGGGCCCCATGGGCTGTGAGAGGAGTCAGACCAGCCCCTAGTCGTCTGGCCGACCCTCGCACTAAGGCCCATGCGGCTGACAAGGTGGGAGAAGGAAAAAAACCCCAAATGGGGAAGGAGGACTCCAAGTAGGAAAGGAATCCTACTTGGTGTAGGATTGGAGGTGGACTCTTCCACCTCCACCTGGTTCGGCCGACCCTAGGGTGAAGCCCTAGGGTGCCAGCTCCTCCTCCCTCCCTCCTATATTTACTGGAGGGGAGAGAGGGCAAAAACCCCAAATCCAAGCCATGGTGCAGCCCTGTCTCCCCGATAGATCGTCTCTCTCTAGTTTCGGCAGTGCTTAGGAGAAGCCCTGCCGGAATAGTTCCACCACCATCGCCGCCACGCCGTCGCGCTGCCGGAGAAGTCATCTACCTCATTGCCCCCTCTTGCTGGATCAAGAAGGCGGAGATCGTCATCAAGCTGTACGTGTGCTGAACGCGGAGGTGCCGTCCGTTCGGCTCTAGATCGCGGGACGGCTGCGATTTGGATCGCGAAGGCATTCGACTACACCAACCGCGTTTCTTAACGCTTCCCGCTTAGCGATCTACAAGGGTATGTAGATCCACTCTCCCTCTCATAGATGCTCATCACCATGGATAGATCTTGCGTGTGCGCAGGAGAATTTTTTTTGTTTCCCATGCAACGTTCACCTACAAAAAGACCCTTTTGTCAGACATTTCCCTAGGAAAAAGAAAGTTAAGGTGTATGCTGGAGATGGCATAATTCTCAATGCTATAAGCTATGGGCTTGGCATCTTTGCACCAAAGTGATCATCACTACGGTCGAGCCCCGACCGAAAATAAAGCGCTTCGTGTGAGGAAACCCATGCAAATATGGTAGAAGAGTAGGTAAGTTTTTATATTTCTTGTTGTTTCAATAAAGAGAGTGTTGAAGTTTTTATGTTGTGGAGGAAAACGTGAGAAAAAGATTTGCTACTGAGGCCAAAAATTATGATGTATGTTGCTAAGTACAGTGCTAACTTCGATAGTCTGGAAATTATGTCTATATGTTTTGTTCGAACTAACCTCGCAGGATTCTTCGAAGAAAACAAAGTTCTAGAGGAAACATAGCGTTCGACGACATCTAGTATGACCACATACGGTAGTACTAACGGTCGTACATGTAAGTGCATCTAGTGCCACCCCTGTTTGGTTTTGGAGTATTGACGACAAACTTGGTTAAGTGACTAATGTGTTTGTGAGTGTACATAGGATAACACAGATAGAAATCCATGGAGATTTGGTTTAACCGTCGTTGATGACCCCTAAAAATGTCTGAATACATTGAAGACTTTGGTGGCTCGAGAAGACTTAGCTTGAAGACTATGGAACATGAAAACTTTGACTTGGGTAGTTTCATTTTCTTCTTTGTTGAGTTACAGGAACCACCGCACTGTTAAGTGGGGTCGAGGCTATACGAAGTCAGAAATTGACGTGATGCTCAACCTAAAATCCTATGCCTTCCAGTGAAGACTTTGAGAGAAAATCTCTTCAGAGTGGTTGGCCATTGACCCAGAGTCATTTCGGTCATATCATGTCGGGTTACTACCCAGGCTATAAATAGCCGGCCCCTCTCCACCGTAAGTTTGCGGCTGCTCCGAGTTAAGGTACGGCTTCTGTCATTTTAGAGCAACCCACCTCCGAACCATTTGAGTGAGTATTCATGCGAGGAAAAACCCAAAACGCCCAGAGCCCAAACTGATTGAGCATCACTGGAGACATTCTATTCTGAGTCAACCGAAGACTTATTACACTTGAAGACTGTGATCTTTCAGATGGTTAGGCGTCATGTTCTGAGCATCCAAGAGTCATTGTGGATTGCCAGCGAACAAGTTTGTGAAGGTTTTGGAAGTCTACCTTGAAGACTTACATGAGTGATTTGGCGAGGTCTAAGTGACCTTAGCTCAAGGAGAATAAGGTGAAGACTTGGTCTTCTAAGTTAAATCTCAGCCTCTCCAACCAGACGTACAATTGTCACAGTAACTGGAACTGGTCAAACAAATCCTGTGTCTTGACCCAACTACTGGTTCTATCTGTTCACCACTTTACTTTCATTCTTGTATTGTGAGGCCTTTGCTTGCTCCTCTGTGTGAAGACTTTGCTTGAAGACATTCATCACTATGCTCCTTTCTGTCATCCAGTTCACTATTCTTCAGTTAGTATGCTTCTAGGTCTGCATGTTCTACATATACTGCTATCTTACTTGCATGTTGTCCTGGTCCGAGTGACTATGTCTTCATACTGATTGCATGCCTTGCCTAGTTTAACTTCTGTTAAGTATTGCTTCACACTGCTGTTTGCTTCCGCATCTTCAAAGACATTGACTGTTTCGAAGACTTTCATAAAAAGTCTTCCATTCACACCCCCTCTAGTCGATAACTAGAACTTTCAGTACCACTTCAGGGAAAATCCAACGAAAGCAACAGAGCGATCGACGGTGTGTAGTACGAGTGCATGCACTCGTACGCGCGCTCGTACCGATCTTTGACTACTACAAACAGAAAGTCCAGGAACCAGAGACGACGTCTGGTATGACCGGGAGGCTCGTACCAGCGGTCATACCAAATTTTTCAATAGAGCAACAGAAACCTTCAAAAACAGAGACGGCGTCTAGTACAAGCGCAAGCACTTGTACAAGGTATGTGTAGAAATAGTCGATAGTACAGAGCGCTTGACGGCATCTGGTTGCGCTCGTACCAGCGCTTGTTCCACGTGCTGATTTTGCCAAAACGGTTGTGGCAGGAGGTAAATCGTCCCCATCTTCTTTCTTTCTTCTTCTTCTTCCTCCCAAACCTCTTCAAACCCTACCAAAACTTCACCGGATCCCTCTTCTGACTTGTTTTCAGTTTAAACCCTCCCGCGTGATCAATCTACGCCATGTTTCTCCTCCGATCCCTAACTTATTTTCATGAATCCGTGCTATATATGCCCAGCATTGCCATGATTAGGTTATGCATACTTTTAATCCAAATTTTGATCAGAGCTCGGATTTGCTATGAAAGGTAAAGACGAGGTAAATGTTAATGCAATTACCGAGGAAGAAATTAATGATGTGAATTTCATTGCTCGTAATAGCTATAATCCCAGTTGGAAAAATAATGGGTTTTCTCCTAGACTATGATACCAAATAATAATATTAATAATGGAGCACCTAATAATTTTAATGGCACTAGCAACATTAACAGGACTGCTTTGGATGAGGCTCTGAAAACTTTTATTGCTAGCCAAAATGAACAAAATTCTAGGTTTACTAATATCTTGAAGAACCATGATAACTTACTTGGTCACTTGACCGGTAAGATTGCTGGACTCACTAACGATGTGCAGGCTTTAGAAGGAAGAACTAAGAGCATGGAAGCACATGTTGCAAAAATTGCAGAAAGTCAAACTTTGATTCTAGCCAAGTTTGCTGGAAATCCAGATCCTAATCCGGTTGAGAATGTCAAAATGATGAGAAGTAGCGAAGACACTACAGAAGAGCTCGATAAGAGCCATATCCCAAACCATACTTATTCTATTGCAGACTTCATGAAGATGTTGACACTAAAGCATCCACTACCTGAAGTATCAAATGATGAGGTATATACACGTTTTGTTGAACAGGTTGCAATCAAGGTACATGAGTTGGATGATGAACAAAAGAAGGTATATGTTAACCTACCTACTAAACAAGAGGATATATTTGAACCTACTATTGAAATTGAGATTGGTTTAAATAAGTTCAATGCTTTGTGTGATCTAGGTGCTAGTGTTTCCACTATCCCTAAGTCCATATATGATAGTCTCAATCTTGGTCCTTTTGTTGATAGTGAAATTAAATTGAATATGGACAATTCAACATTTAAGCAAGCAGTAGGCATTAAGCATGGTGTACTTATTCAAATTAATGACTGCCCTGTCATGATTTATCTTGTTATAGTTGATATGCCAGAGGACCCCATAGCACCTATCATTCTAGGTAGGCCATTTCTAAGAACTATAAAAGCCAACACTAATATGTTTGAGGGATATGTGAGATTTGATGTTCCGTCAAAAGTGTTGGAAATATGCCCTAGAGGCAATAAATAAAGTGGTTTTTATTATATTTCCTTGTTCATGATAATTGTTTATTAGCCATGCTTTAATTGTATTGATTGGAAACTCAAATACATGTGTGGGTATATAGACAACACTGTGTCCCTAGTATGCCTCTAGTAGACTAGCTTGTTTATGAAAGATGGTCAAGGTTTCCTAGCCATGGACATGAGATGTCATTTGATAACGGGATCGCATCATTAGGAGAATGATGTGATGGACAAGACCCAAACTATAAATGTAGCATATGATCGTGTCAGTTTATTGCTACAGTTTTCTGCATGTCAAGTATCTGTTCCTATGACCATGAGATCATGCAACTCACTGGTACCGGAGGAATACCTTGTGTGTATCAAACGTCGCAACGTAACTGGGTGACTATAAAGATGCTCTACAGGTATCTCCAAAGGTGTCAGTTGAGTTGGCATGGATCAAGACTGGGATTTGTTGTTCCGTGTGACGGAGAGGTATCTCAGGGCCCACTCGGTAATACAACATCACAACAAGCCTTGCAAGCAATGTGACTAAAGTGTTAGGCACGGGATCTTGTATTACGGAACGAGTAAACAGACTTGACGGTAATGAGATTGAACTAGGTATAGAGATACCGACGATCGAATCTCGGGCAAGTAACATACCGATTAACAAAGGGAACATCATACGGGATTAACTGAATCCTTGCCATAGAGGTTCAACCAATAAAGTTCTTCGTAGAATATGTAGGAACCAATATGGGCATCCAGGTCCCGCTATTGGTTATTGACCGTAGAGGTGTCTCTGTCATGTCTACATAGTTCTTGAACCCGCAGGGTCTGCACACTTAAGGTTCGATGACGTTTTGGTATAGTTGAGTTATGTATGTTGGTGACCGAAGACTGTTCGGAGTCCCGGATGAGATCCCGGACGTCACGAGGAGCTCCAGAATGGTCCGGAGGTAAATATTGATATATAGGAAGTCCTGTTTTGGTCACCGGAAATGTTTCGGGTATTTCCGGTAAAGTACCGGGGGTGCCGGGAGACCATCGGGAGGGACCACCCACCTCAGAGGGCCCCATGGGCCTTAGTGGGAGGGTCGGCCAGCCCACCAGACAAGCCCCTGGTGGGCTGGCCGACCCTCCCACTAAGGCCCATGCGGCTGAGGAGGTGGGAGAAGGAAAAAAACCCCAAGTGGGGAAGGAGGACTCTAAGTAGGAAAGGCATCCTACGTGGAGTAGGATTGGAGGTGGACTCTTCCACCTCCACCTGGTTCGGCCGACCCTAGGGTGAAGCCCTAGGGCGCCAGCCCCTCCTCCCTCCCTCCTATATATACTGGAGGGGAGAGAGGGCAAAAACCCCCAATCCAAGCCTCGGTGCAACCCTCTCTCCCCGATAGATCGTCTCTCTCTAGTTTCGGCAGTGCTTAGGCGAAGCCCTGCCGGAATAGTTCCACCACCATCGCCGCCACGCCGTCGCGCTGCCGGAGAACTCGTCTACCTCTTCGCCCCCTCTTGCTGGATCAAGAAGGCGGCGATCGTCATCAAGCTGTACGTGTGCTGAACGCGGAGGTGCCGTCCGTTCGGCGCTAGATCGGGACGGATCGCGGGACGGCTGCGATTTGGATCGCAAAGATGTTCGACTACACCAACCGTGTTTCTTAACGCTTCCCACATAGCGATCTACAAGGGTATGTAGATCCACTCTTCCTCTCATAGATGCTCATCACCATGGATAGATCTTGCGTGTGCGTAGGAGAATTTTTTTTGTTTCCCATGCAACGTTTACCTAAAGTGGCATCATGAGCTAGGTCTATGCGTAGATGAGATCTTGAGTAGAACACAAAGGAGTTTGTGGACGTTGATGTTCAGATTGCTTCCTTCCTTAGTCTTTTCTTGATTCAGCGGTATTGGGGGATGAAGCGGCCCGGACCAACATTACTCGTATGCTTACGAGAGACCGGTTCCCTCAACTACAACTTTGTTGCATAAGATGGATGGCGGGTGTCTGTTTCTCCCACTCTAGTTGGATCGGATTTGATTGAGGCAGTCCTTGCAGAAGGTTGAATAGCAATTTGCGTATCACCGTTGTGGTTTTGCGTAGGTAAGAATCGTTCTTGCTAGATACCCATAGCAGCCACGTAAAACACGCAACAACAATTAGAGCACGTCTAACTTGTTTTTGCAGGGTATGTTGTGATGTGATATGGCCAAAGACATGATGTGATATATATTTGATGTATGAGATGATCATGTTGTAATAGTTAATATCGACTTGCGTGTCGATGAGTACGGCAACCGGTAGGAGCCATAGGGTTGTCCTTAATTTATTTGCGCCGTTTAGCTTTACTTTATCGCCATGCGTTAGCAATAGTTGTAGAAGCTACAATTGGCTCGACAACCTCATGGCGGCACATTGATGGAGATCAAGATGATGGAGATCATGGTGTCATGCCGGTGACGATGGAGATCATGCCGGTGCTTTGGAGATGGAGATCAAAAGCACAAGTTCATGGCCATATCATGTCACTTATGAATTGCATGTGATGTTAATCCTTTTATGCACCTTGTTTTGCTTAGGACGACGGTAGCATTATAAGGTGATCCCTCACTTAAATTTCAAGATAAAATTGTGTTCTCCCCGAGTGTGCACCGTTGCGAAAGTTCGTCGTTTCGAAGCACCACGTGATGATCAGGTGTGATAGACTCTACGTTCGCATACAACGGGTGCAAGCCAGTGTTGCACGTGTGGAACACTCGGGTTAAACTTGACGAGCCTAGCATGTACAGACATGGCCTCGGAACACAAGAGACCGAAAGGTCAAACATGAGTCATATAGTAGATATGATCAACATAGAAATGTTCACCATTGAAACCACCTCATCTCACGTGATGATCGGACTTGGGTTGGTGAATTTGGGTCATGTATCACTCGAATGACCAGAGGGATGTTAATTTGAGTGGGAGTTTTTTAAGTAATATGATTAACTAAACTCATTATCTTGAACAATAATCTAAGTTGTCTTTGCAAATTTTATGTTGTAGACCAATGGCTCGCGCAGTAGCACCCCTGAATTTTAATGCGTTCCTAGAGAAAGCTAAGTTGAAAGATGATGGAAGCAACTTTGTAGACTGGGCCCGTAATCTGAGGATTGTCCTCACGGTCTCCCAAAAGGCTTATGTCCTTGCACCGCTAGGTGATGCTCCCACCCTCCCGGCGACTGAAGATGTTTTGAACATCTGGCAGTTGCGACAGGATGACTACTCAATAGTTCAGTGTTCGATTTTGTATGGTTTAGAACCGGTACTTCAAAGACGTTTTGAATGTCATGGAGCATATGAGATGTTCCAGGAGTTGAAGTTTATCTTTGAGAAGAATGCCCGGATCGAGAGGTATGAAACCTCCGATAAGTTTTATACTTGCAAGATGGAAGAGAACGGGTCTATCAGCGAGCATGTACTCAAAATGTCTGGGTACTCAAACCGTCTGGCTGAGTTGGGTTTACCACTCCCGCCAGAAGCGGTCGTTGATAGAGTTCTTCAATCACTGCCACCTAGCTACAAAAGCTTTGTGATGAACTATAACATGCAAGGGATGAATAAATCAGTCGCCGAGCTGTTTGCGATGCTGAAAGTCGTTGAGTCAGAAATCCAGAAGGAGCATCAAATGTTGATGGTCAATAAAACCACTAGTTTCAAGAAAAACGGCAAGGGCAAGAAGGGTAACTCCAAGAAGAGTGGCAAACCTGTTGCCCCTCCCGTGAAGAAACCCAATGCTGGACCCAAGCCGGAAACTGAGTGCTTTCATTGCAAGGGAACTGGTCACTGGAAGCGGAACTGCCCCAAGTATCTGGCCGACAAGAATGCGGCCAACGCCAAACAAGGTATATACGATATACATGTTATTGATGTGTACCTTACCAGCTCTCGTTGTAGTGCTTGGGTATTTGAGACCGGTTCGGTTGCTCACATTTGCAACTCAAAGCAGGAACTACGGAATAGACGAAGGCTGGCAAAGGATGAAGTGACGATGCGCGTGGGAAATGGTTCCAAGGTTGATGTGATCACTGTCGGCACGCTCGCTCTTCGACTACCATCGGGATTAGTGATGAACCTGAATAATTGTTATTTAGTGCCTGCGTTAAGCATGAACATTATACTTGGATCTTGTTTATTGCAAGACGGTTACTCATTTAAGTCAGAGAATAATGGTTGTTATATTTACATGAGTAATATCTTTTATGGTCATGCACTCAATGTGAGCGCTTTATTCTTGTTGAATCTCGATAGTGATGATACACATATTCATAACATTGATGCCAAAAGATGTAGAGTAGATAATGATAGTACCATTTACTTGTGGCACTGCCGCTTAGGTCATATTGGTGTAAAACGCATGAAGTAGCTCCATGCTGATGGACTTTTGGAGTCACTTGATTTTGAATCACTTGACACATGTGAACCATGCCTCATGGGCAAGATGACTAAAACCCCGTTTTCCGGTACAATGGAGCGGGCAAGTGACTTGTTGGAAATCATACATACTGATGTGTGCGGTCCAATGAGCATTGAGGCGCGCGGTGGATATCGTTACTTTCTCACCTTCACCGATGACTTAAGTAGATATGGGTATATTTACTTAATGAAACACAAGTCTGAAACGTTTGAAAAGTTCAAGCAATTTCAGAGTGAAGTTGAGAATCATCGTAACAAGAAGATCAAATTCCTATGATCTGATCGAGGAGGAGAATATCTGAGTTATGAGTTTGGCAATCACTTAAGACAATGTGGAATTGTTTCACAGTTGACACCGCCTGGAACACCACAGCGTAATGCTTTGTTCGAACGTCGTAATCGAACCTTATTAGATATGGTGCATTCTATGATGTCTCTTGCTGATTTGCCACTATCGTTTTGGGGTTATGCATTAGAGACAGCTGCATTCACTTTAAATAGGGCACCATCTAAATCTGTTGAGACGACGCCGTATGAACTGTGGTTTGGCAAGAAACAAAAGTTGTCGTTTCTTACAGTTTGGGGATGTGATGCTTATGTCAAAAAGCTTCAGCCTGAAAAGCTGGAGCCCAAAGCGGAGAAATGCGTCTTCAAAGGATAACCAAGAACGGGTCATTTCTTGAGAAAGAGTTTCTCTTGAAAGAATTGAGTGGGAGGAAGATAGAACTTGATGAGGTTCTTGAACCTTTACTTCAACCTGAAAGTAGCGCAGCGCAGAAAGATGTTTCTGTGAAGCCTGCATTAGTTGAAGAGGAAGCTGATGATGTTGATGATGAAGCTTCGTATCAAGTTGCTATCGCACCTCGTAGGTCGACAAGGGCACGTACTGCTCCTGAGTGGTACGGTAACCCTGTCTTAGAGGTCATGTTGTTGGACAACGATGAACCTACGAGATATGGAGAAGCGATGATGGACCCGGATTCCGGCAAATGGTTAGAAGCCATGAAATCCGAGATAGGATCCATGTATGAAAACAAAGTATGGACTTTGGAAGTATTACCTGAAGGGCGAAAGGCCATTCAGAATAAATGGATCTTTAAGAAGAAGACTGACGCGTATGGTGATGTCATCGTCTATAAAGCACGACTTTTGGCAAAAGGTTTTTCACAAGTTCAAGGAGTTGACTACGATGAGACTTTCTCTCCCGTAGTGATGCTTAAGTCAGTCAGAATCATGTTGGCAATAGCTGCATTTTTCGATTACGAAATCTGGCAGATGGATGTCAAAACAGCGTTCCTTAACGGTTTCCTTAAGGAAGAGTTGTATATGATGTAACCAGAAGGTTTTGTCGATCCAGAGAATGCTGACAAAGTGTGCAAGCTCCAGCGATCCATTTATGGACTGGTGCAAGCATCTCGGAGTTGGAATAAGCGCTATGATGAGGTGATCAAAATGTTTGGGTTTATACAAGTTTATGGAGAAGCTTGTATTTACAAGAAAGTGAGTGGGTGCTCTATAGCGTTTCTAGTATTATATGTGGATGACATATTACTAATTGGAAACAATATAGAATTTTTGGAGAGCGTAAAGGAATACTTGAACAAGAGTTTTTCAATGAAGGACCTAGGAGAAGCTGCTTTCATATTAGGCATCAAGATCTATAGAGATAGATGAAGACGCTTAATAGGACTTTCACAGAGCACATAGCTTGATAAAGTTTTGAAGAAGTTCAAAATGGAACAGTCCAAAAAGGGGTTCTTGCCTATGTTACAAGGTGTGAAATTGAGTAAGACTCAATGCCCAGTGACTGCAGAAGATAGAGAAAAGATGAGTGTCGTCCCCTATGCTTCTGCCATAGGCTCTATCATGTATGCAATGCTGTGCACTAGACCAGATGTCATCCTTGCCGTAAGTTTGGTCGGAAGGTTTCAGATTGATCCAGAAATGGAACACTGGACAGCGGTCAAGAATATCCTGAAGTACCTGAAAAGGACCAAGGAGATGTTTCTCGTTTATGGAGGTGATCAAGAGCTCGTCGTAAAACGTTACGTCGATGCAAGCCTTGACACAGATCCGGATGACTCTAAGTCTCAAACCGGATACGTATATTTTCTTAATGGGGGAGCGGTAAGCTGGTGCAGTTCCAAGCAAAGCGTGGTAGCCGACTCTACGTGCGAAGCGGAGTACATAGCTGCCTCGGAGGCTGATACGTCCATTTTGCATCATGCTTTTATATTGATATTTAATGCATTATGGGCTGTTATTACACATTATAGTATAATACTTATGCCTTTTATCTCTTATTTTACAAGGTTTACATGAAGAGGGAGAATGCCGGCAGTTGGAATTCTGGACTGGAAAAGGAGAAAATATGAGAGACCTATTCTGCACAACTCCAAAAGTCCTGAAAAGTTACGGAGAATTATTTTGGAATATATAAAAAATATTGGGCGGAAGAAATACCAGAGGGGACCCACCAGGAGGTCACAAGCCAGGGTGCGCGCCCAACGCCCCTGGGTGTGCCCCTGTGTCTTGTGGGCCCCCTGGCAGGCCTACGATGCCCATCTTTTGCTATATGAACGGTTTTGACCTGGAAAAAATCATAAGAGAGCTTTCGGGACGAAGCGCCGCCGTCACGAGGCGGAACTTGGGCAGAACCAATCTAGGGCTCCGGCGGAGCTGTTCTGCCGGGGAAACTTCCCTCCCGGAGGGGGAAATCGAAGCCATCGTCATCACCAACGATCCTCTCATCGAGAGGGGGTCAATCTCCATCAACATCTTCACAAGCACCATCTCCTCTCCAAACCCTAGTTCATCTCTTGTATCCGATCTTTGTCTCAAAACCTCAGATTGATAACTGTGGGTTTCTAGTAGTGTTGATTACTCCTTGTAGTTGATGCTAGTTGGTTTACTTGGTGGAAGATCATATGTTCAGATCCTTAATGATAATTATTACTCCTCTGATTATGAACATGAATATGCTTTGTGAGTAGTTACGTTTGTTCCTGAGGACATGGGATAAGTCTTGTTATAAGTAATCATGTGAATTTCGTATTCGTTCGATATTTTGATGAGATGTATGTTGTCTCTCCTCTAGTGGTGTCATGTGAACGTCGACAACATTACACTTCACCATTATTTTGGCCTAGGGGAAGGCATTGGGAAGTAATAAGTAGATGATGGGTTGCTAGAGTGACAGAAGCTTAAACCCTAGTTTATGCGTTGCTTCGTAAGGGGCTGATTTGGATCCATATGTTTCATGCTATGGTTAGATTTATCTTAATTCTTCTTTTGTAGTTGCGGATGCTTGCGAGAGAGGTTAATCATAAGTGGGAGGCTTGTCCAAGTAAGGACAGCACCCAAGCACCGGTCCACCCAGATATCATATTATCAAAGTAACGAACGCGAATCATATGAGCATGATGAAAACTAACTTGACAGAAATTCCCATGTGTACTCGGGAGCGCTTTGCTTTATATAAGAGTTTGTCCAGGCTTGTCCTTTGCTACAAAAAGGATTTGGCCACCTTGCTGCACCTTTGTTACATTTGTTACTTGCTACCCGTTACGAATTATCCTATCACAAAACTATCTGTTACCGATAATTTCAGTGCTTGCAGAAAATACCTTACTGAAAACCGCTTGTCATTTCCTTCTGCTCCTTGTTGGGTTCGACACTCTTACTTATCGAAAGGACTATGATAGATCCCCTATACTTGTGGGTCATCAGAGGCGGCAAAGGAAGGTGTCTGGATGAAGCAGTTCATGACAGATCTTGGGGTTGTGCCCAGTGCACTGGACCCAATACCTCTGTTCTGTGACAACACTGGTGGCATTGCTCTGGCCAAGGAACCAAGGTTTCACAAGAGGACCAGACACATAAAGCGATGCTTTAACTCCATCCGGCATTCCGTCGAGGTGGAAGACATAAATATTTGCAAAGTACACATGGATCTGAATGTCGTAGACCCGTTGACTAAACCTCTTCCACAGGCTAAACATGATCAGCACCGGAACGGTATGGGTGTTAGATTCATTACAATGTAAATCACATAGTGATGTGAGCTAGATTATTGACTCTAGTGCAAGTGGGAGACTGTTGAAAATATGCCCTAGAGTCAATAAATAAAGTGTTTATTATTATATTTCCTTGTTCATGATAATCGTTTATTATCCATGCTATAATTGTATTGATTGGAAACTCAAATACATCTGTGGGTATATAGACAACACTGTGTCCCTAGTATGCCTCTAGTAGACTAGCTTGTTTATGAAAGATGGTCAAGGTTTCCTAGGCATGGACATGAGATGTCATTTCATAACGGGATCGCATCATTAGGAGAATGATGTGATGGACAAGACCCAAACTATAAACGTAGCATATGATCGTGTCAGTTTATTGCTACAGTTTTCTGCATGTCACGTATCTGTTCCTATGACCATGAGATCATGCAACTCACTGGCACTGGAGGAATACCTTGTGTGTATCAAACGTCGCAATGTAACTGGGTGACTATAAAGATGCTCTACAGGTATCTCCAAAGGTGTCAGTTGAGTTGGCATGCATCAAGACTGGGATTTGTTGCTCTGTGTGACGGAGAGGTATCTCAGGGCCCACTCGGTAATACAACATCACAACAAGCCTTGCAAGCAATGTGACTAAAGTGTTAGCCACGGGATCTTGTATTACGGAACATGTAAAGAGACTTGACGGTAACGAGATTGAACTAGGTATAGAGATACCGACGATCGAATCTCGGGCAAGTAACATACCAATTAACAAAGGGAACATCATACGGGATTAACTGAATCCTTGACATAGAGGTTCAACCAATAAAGATCTTTGTAGAATATGTAGGAACCAATATGGGCATACAGGTCCCACTATTGGTTATTGACCGTAGAGGTGTCTCGGTCATGTCTACATAGTTCTCGAACCCACAGGGTCTGCACACTTAAGGTTCGGTGACGTTTTGGTATAGTTGAGTTATGTATGTTGGTGACCGACGATTGTTCGGAGTCTCGGATGAGATCCCAGACATCACGAGGAGCTCCGGAATGGTCCGGAGGTAAAGATTGATATATAGGAAGTCCCGTTTTGGTCACCGGAAAAGTTTCGGGTATTTCCGGGGGTGCCGGGAGACCATCGGGAGGGGCCACCCACCTCAGAGGTCCCCATGGGCTGTGAGAGGAGTCTGACGAGCCCCTGGTGGGCTGGCCGACTCTCCCACTAAGGCCCATGCGGCTGAGGAGGTGAGAGAAGGAAAAAATCACAAGTGGGGAAGGAGGACTCCAAGTAGGAAAGGAATCCTACTTAGAGTAGGATTGCAGGTGGACTCTTCCACCTCCACCTGGTTCGGCCGACCCTAGGGTGAAGCCCTAGGGCGCCAGCCCCTCCTCCCTCCGTCCTATATATACTGGAGGGGAGAGAGGGCAAAAACCCCCAATCCAAGCCGCGGTGCAGCCCTCTCTCCCCAATAGATCATCTCTCTCTAGTTTCGACAGTGCTTAGGCGAAGCCCTGCCGGAATAGTTCCACCACCTTCGCCGCCATGCCGTCGCGCTGCCGGAGAACTCTTATACCTCTTCGCCCCCTCTTGCTGGATCAAGAAGGCGGAGATCATCATCAAGCTATACATGTGCTGAACGCGGAGGTGCCGTCCGTTCGGCGCTAGATCGTGACGGATCGCGGGACGGCTGCGATTTGGATCGCGAAGACGTTGGACTACACCAACCGCGTTTCTTAACACTTTCCACTTAGCGATCTACAAGGGTATGTAGATCCACTCTCCCTATCATAGATGCTCATCAGCATGGATAGATCTTGCGTGTGCGTAGGAGAATTTTTTTTGTTTCCCATGCAACGTTCACCTACAAAAAGACCCTTTTCTCAGACATTTCCCCAGGAAAAAGAAAGTTAAGGTGTATGCTAGAGATGGCATAATTCTCAATGCTATAAGATATTGGCTTGGCATCTTTGCACCAAAGTGATCATCACTACGGTCGAGCCCCGACCGAAAATAAAGCGCTTCGTGTGAGGAAACCCATGCAAATATGGTAGAAGAGTAGGTAAGTTTTTATATTTGTTGTTGTTTCAATAAAGAGAGTGTTGAAGTTTTTATGTTGTGGAGGAAAATGTGAGAAAAAGATTTGCTACTAAGGCAAAAAAATATGATGTATGTTCCTAAGTACAGTGCTAACTTCGATAGTCTGGAAATTATGTCTATATGTTGTGTTCGAACTAACCTCGCAGGAATCTTCGAAGAAAACAAAGTTCTAGAGGAAACATAGCGTTCGATGACATCTAGTATGACCACATACGGTAGTACTGACGGTCGTACATGTAAGTGCGTTTAGTTCCACCCCTGTTTGGTTTTGGAGTATTGACGACAAACTTGGTTAAGTGACTAATGTGTTTGTGAGTGTACATAGGATAACACAGATAGAAGTCCCTGGAGATTTGGTTTAACCGTCGTAGACGACATCTAAAAATGTCTGAATACATTGAAGACTTTGGTGGCTCGCGAAGACTTAGCTTGAAGACTATGGAACATGAAAAGTTTGACTTGGGTAGTTTCATTTTCTTCTTTGTTGAGTTGCAGGAACCACCGCACTGTTAAGTGGGGTCGAGGCTATACGAAGTCAGAAACTGACGTGATGCTCAACCTAAAATCCTATGCCTTCCAGTGAAGACTTTGAGAGAAAATTTCTTCAGAGTGGTTGGCCATTGACCCAGAGTCATTTCGGTCATATCATGTCGGGTTACTACCTAGGCTATAAATACCGGCCCCTCTCCACCATAAGTTTGCGGCTGCTCCGAGTTAAGGTACGACTTCTGTCATTTTAGAGCAACCCACCTCCGATCCATTTGAGTGAGTATTCCTGCGAGGAAAAACCCAAAACGCCCAGAGCCCAAAGTGATTGAGCATCACTGGAGACATTCTATTCTGAGTCAACCGAAGACTTATTACACTTGAAGACTGTGATCTTTCAGATGGTTAGGCGTCATGTTCTGAGCATCCAAGAGTCATTGTGGATTACCAGCGAACAAGTTTGTGAAGGTTTTGGAAGTCTACCTTGAAGACTTACATGAGTGATTTGGCGAGGTCTAAGTGACCTTAGCTCAAGGAGAATAAGGTGAAGACTTGGTCTTCTAAGTTAAATCTCAGCCTCTCCAACCAGACGTACAATTGTCACAGTAACTGGAACTGGTCAAACAAATCCTGTGTCTTGACCCAGCTACTGGTTCTATCTCCTCACCACTTTACTTTCAGTCTTGTATTGTGAAGCCTTTGCTTGCTCCTCTGTGTGAAGACTTTGCTTGAAGACATTGATCACTATGCTCCTTTCTGTCATCCAGTTCACTGTTCTTAAGTTAGTATGCTTCTAGGTCTGCATGTTCTACATATACTGCTATCTTACTTGCATGTTGTCCTGGTCCGAGTGACTATGTCTTCATACTGATTGCATGCCTTGCCTAGTTTTACTTCTGTTAAGTATTGCTTCACACTGCTGTTTGCTTCCGCCTCTTCAAAGACATTGACTGTTTTGAAGACTTTCATAAAAAGTCTTCCATTCAGCCCCCCCTCTAGTCGATAACTAGCACTTTCAGTACCACTTGAGGGAAGATCCAACGAAAGCAACAGAGCGATCGACGGTGTATAGTACGAGTGCATGCGCTCGTACGCGCGCTCGTACCGATCTTCGACTACTACAAACAAAAAGTCCAGGAACCAGAGATGGCGTTTGGTATGACCGGGAGGCTCGTACCAGCGGTCGTACCAAATTTTTCAACAGAGCAACAGAAACCTTCAAAAACAGAGACGGCGTCTAGTACAAGCGCAAGCACTTGTACCAGGTATGTGTAGAAATAGTCGATAGTACAGAGCGCTCGACTGCATCTGGTAGCGCTCGTACTAGCGCTCGTTCCACGTGCTGATTTTGCCAAAACGGTTGTGGCTGGAGGTAAATCGTCCCCATCTTCTTTCTTTCTTCTTCTTCTTCCTCCCAAACCTCTTCAAACCCTACCAAAACTTCACCGGATCCCTCTTCTGACTCGTTTTCAGTTTAAACCCTCCCGCGTGATCGATCTACGGCATGTTTCTCCTCCGATCCCTAACTTATTTTCATGAATCCGTTCTATATATGCCCAGCATTGCCATGATTAGGTTATGCATAATTTAATCCAAATTTTGATTAGAGCTCGGATTTGCTGTTGTTTCTAGAGGAGTTTGATCTTGTGGTTACCGTAGGATCACTTGTGTATCATTCTATTGGACTAAACAATTATTGTGTAGAGATGAACACGAGGAGGTCCGTCCATATCGCTCGTGGTGAAGCCACGAATGCATCCGAAGAGGCCGCATGAAGGCAACAAATTTATTTTCAGGGGATCAACTTCATCGACCGTGAAGCTAAAAAGAAGTACCGTATACTTCACCAGAGGAAGATGAAAACCACCAAGTAGGCGTGTCCGTCCACAATAGCCAAACTGGGCATCGGTAACGATTTCAATTTATTATCTGCTAATACTGCATTGCAACACTTTGTGTATCAGGGATATGCGACATATCATTGGTTTCGCTTGAGTTACTTAGTACTCTCTCGCACAATTGTAGGTTAAACCCAGGAGGAGAAGATGAGCGGATCACCTTCCGTCTCATGAATCAAGACTTCAACATCACCCTCACGAAGTGGTGTAACTACTTTGGCTTCCACCAACAACGATGATCACATTCTTTATATCTATGACTACCTCAAACCACATTCAACTGATTCATTTGGTTGAATGAGGTACCAAGGCTACAAGTTCAGGGCAAGTTGCATTGAGTGTCCTGCTATTCGATATTTCTTCTATGTTATCACTAACTCGTTGCAGGCACGAGGAGAAGTATCATAAGTGACTGCAACACGAGGAAAAGTTTCATAAGTGAATGAAGAGAATATGCTTATTCTTGGGATGGCCGCGAACCTTGACGTCGGTTATTTGCCCAACTTAGGGGCAATACTTTTATTCCACCTTGCACACCAAGCAAATTGTGCACAAGGAGACATCACGTGTGGCAGAATGATCACCATGTTGACCAACTCACTTGGCCCGAACTTCACCAACCTTCACCCCATTGTCGGTAACACTCTTGTCAATATTAGTGTTCTTATTAGTGCTGCAATGGTAGTGGTTCGCCATGGTCGACATTGTATTCGAATTCCTAGAGTGGGGTAATTAATTCCCACTCCCATGCCTAACCGTTTCTCGATAGAGACCGGAATTTTGCATTATGTGCCACAGGATGGAGATGCAGCATTTGACCAGGAGGCGCCTGAACCAGAGCAAGTGGATGAGGATGAGCTTGCCACTGATGAGGAGGAGGGGCAGCCCCAAGAAGATGCACAAGAGGATGATCCATAGACCACCTACGCTGACATCTACAAACTCGAGGGATCCATCAAAAACACGAGCAACCTCGCCGCGTCCCTTCGAGACACGTCCGCGTACCTGGTCAACAACTTCTCCGAGTGGAGCCAAGGATGGGCTCCGCACTATCCACCACCGCAATGATCTCACTGGTTTGGGCTTGCAAAATCTTAAGCTTGGGGAGGTTACTTCCATGTCTACATCAAGCTATGGCGGAATTTATTTTTAAGTTGTAATGAGGTTCTACTTTAGCTTGCTGAGCTTCAAACACTCATATTGGTTTATTCCAACACTTTGCTTTTTATTTGGTTTTACTTTTTGTTTGTTTTTCTTCTTTGCCGGTTGCAATTTCTTTTTCAAGTTAGCTTTCAAAAACCCAAAAACCCAAAAAATAGAATAACGTTTTCTTTTGCTTTGCTCTTTTCCTTTTGCCCCAGATTTTCATTCGCGTTCTTGTTTATGTTTTCACAGCGGAGTTGATCTATCCCGGGCAGCGAGGAACATGTCCTTAAGCGAAGTGTGAAAATTCATGATCGTGAAGGTATGTCCTACGACTCTCGTCTGTGCACTTGAATTGCTTAGAATAGTTGTAATTGTAGTATGTGTGAAGTATTCAAGTGGGAGTAAGTCTGATGGTTAAAACAAAGGTTTTGTTCTTGTAGGTAAAATAGTTTAGTAGCCTTTATTCTGTTTAATCTAGATAACCGAGACTTGCCGTGGGACTTGTTTTTAAAAGAAAGTGATGTTAACAAAGAATAACCATGCATATGAGAAAGTCTCTGAAAAGACTTGGGTGTTGAGAAAAATCGTAGAGAAGATGGTATTAGTGATGCTCAACCCCATAGTGTTAATTTTGATAGACTCAATAGCACATGTGGATTAAGTTGTCCAGAGGAACCCAGTTGAAAGGTGATCGAGATTATGCCAAAATATGTTTTGCATTTCTTACATGGTGCTTCAGATTCTTGCTGGTGCCATGGCCTTGTCACTATATGTGCATTTACATGCGTAAATATGATTTCGTCACCTCTCTTGATGTTATGGTCAGAACTCCGATGGCCAATGAACGATCCACCTGAGTCTCGACTCGGATTTTGGCTATGAGTTTGCTAACATTCGTAGTGGCAACACTAGAGCGAATATTATTCGGCTTTCTCTTGAAGAGTGTGTGTATGTGGTCATAAACAAGTACTGATCACAAGAGCTCGAAAGAGACAACGTATTGGTCCATAGTACTCAAACTTAAGCCACATCGAAACTCTATGCACGTATCATTTCTTTGGCATAATCCCATCACTGGACAACGAAAGTTTCAGCAAGCAAAGATTGAAAGAAGTGCTTGAGAGCCTTGATAAGCAGACACTCGTGGGTATTAGCGAGTTACTTTAGTATCATGTTGTCTTTACATATCCTTCACTCCCATAATTTATGTTATCATTGCTCAAGAAAGAAATTTCTCTTCTGTGCACTCCCGGCAAGCAAGTGTTAACTAGAAGAAATAGAATGAAAGCTACTTTATTGTTTTGTCTAGTTGAGCAAGAGCTTTGTGTCGATTATCTTTGCTTCACTAATGCTTGCATAATAACAATGCCACCGCTACAGCTATACTAAGTTTTCAGGTGAAGAAGCGGAGGGCTATCTAGGCGTACCGATCATAAGTGAACCAAACCTTCTCGTTATTTCGGTTTAAACAACTGAGTTCTTTACGGTTTGGGTTTCTATCTCTGTTGCTTGGGGAGGTTGATGAGTGTAATTTTTACGCTCATCACACCGTTTGTTTAAATCAGTTTATCTTAGAAAATCTGAGAAATTCCCTCTGATATTGCCACTAATGACTAATGAATGCAAGAGATTGCGAAATCCTCTCTTTATTTTCTTTCCACAGGAAAAGACGCCATATATGGCGAAAATCAATAATTTACAAGGAAAGGAACAAAATGGAGAAAGAAGAAATTAATTGGGAGGCACATCAGTCAATACAGAGCAGAAGACGACGTCTGGTACGAGAGCACGCGCTCATACTAGCGCTCGTACCAGGTGCCAGTGCCACCGAGGTGTCCAACCCTACCACTTTTATAAAAGGGCCAGTACCAGAATCACGAAGGAGCATCGTCAAAAACGCACATCTCCAGACCAGAAGCCATTCTCCAACCCTAGCCACTACCATTTGCCATCTCATCTTCATAGCCCCTACCATCACCATCACGGCAACAATTCATCTCCAAGTGAGCCATACTTGTAATCGTGTATCGCATCTGGCAACCATTCTAAGACATATTATCAATGAAGAGTTCATCTCCATGTCTTCTTCAATGATTTCTTCGTGCGATCTGATCGCCATGTGTGAGTAATTCGGTAAGGCAATGGGTTGAGGCGTAGCTTTGCAACCCGATGTGTTTGTATGAGGGATCAATGGAATGACTTTGAATGAACGTCATGTATGTGTGAACTAAAATTTAATCATAGTTGTCTCTTGTCTCTTTCTCATTCTTCGACCCTGCAGGTACCCAGGATCATGAAGTTTGATGTAGGAGGAGGTTAGGAGGAGGAAGGACGCGGAACGCTATTCTAAGCACCAGTGACAGAAAGGTTTAATACGTTAGTAGGAAGTCAATCCTTGCGGATACACGAGGTGTAGTCATTAAATGCCCAATGCTTTTGTCTGATTTATCTTAATAACCGAGGTAACCCCGCACGACGGATAGGGTCTGCGGTTGGACAACTGACTCTTGATGCAAGACGCGTGCCGTAATTTGGACAACCCCCCCCCCCCCACTTCGTCCAGTTGCACGCATATCTTAACGGGTGTCTTCCAGAGCACAAATTAAGATCATGATGATCCCGATAACAAACATACGGTTGTAAGGATCAAGTCCTCATACCCATCCTGTTTTAATTCTCGTGTTTACATTCATAGGTGTTAATGATCCGGTCACTAAAATCTAGAATTTAACTCTCTCGCAAGAGCTTGCTAGAAACCGTTGTCGTAGTGCACGTCCTCTCGTGGGTTTGATAACGCAGGGTCACTCTCTGGAGAAAAAGGTGTGGAACCTTTCTGCTATCCGTACAGAATCACTAAAAGAATCACCAAGTTCTGAGTAGGCATGCCAGGTAGGTGGTTTTCATTCTGTGCGGTATTGAGTGGCTTTTTCTCCCTGGTAAAATCGGTTCAGCCCGGTCTGCGCCACACTGCGCCCGCCCGAACCGCACTTGGTCCGGATTACACCGCACCCACCCGAGCAGCACCGCACCTGGTCTTGTCCTTCCCTCAAATCCCTTGTTCCCAAATCGCCCCGCAGCTGCTCCACCCCGCCGGCTGCCATCGTCGTTGCCATCCAGCCTCACCATCGTCGTCCATCCTCCCAATCATCGCCCTCACCTCTTCCGCCATGTCCTCCTCCAGTTCGATCTGGTCAACTCTGCACGGCCGCTTTGTAGTGGTGCCACCGGTGCTGTGGCCAAGTTCTTCCTCTCCAGCACTAAGGAGCATGATGGTTGGGTGTTCTACAAGTGCATGAAGCACGGTGTAAGTCATGATCTGACTATTGTCTTAGGTCTGGATTTGCTTTTTGCTAGCTGCCAATTTCTGCATTTTTGTGTGTGCTAGATAGGTAAACTATGATTTCTAGACCTGGGAGCTAGAGTATGTGGAGCACTTGGTTAGTACAAGAGTTCTTGTGGGTGATGATGTTGTTGATGCAATTGGTGCAGCAGAGGATAGAAGGGAAGAACTTGAGCAAGCAAGACGTGAGAGGGCACTAGTAGAGAACAGGGTACTAGTCCCGGTTCCAGAGGGCCTTTAGTCCCGGTTCTGGAACCGGGACAAAGCAAACGGGACTAATACAAAAAACCTTTAGTCCCGGTTTGTTTACGAACTGGGACCAAAGGGGATCCACGTGGCCGCTGCGGGGCGCCCAGGCAGGAGGACCTTCACTCACCAAAAGGGAGCCACGCGTCAGCAGCTCGCACGCGCTGTGTTTTTTTTGGAAGGGTGGTTTAGGGGTTTGGGAGGGTTAATTTAGGGGTTTTATATTGTGTTAGCTAGCTAATAGAGAGAAGTGACCTCTCTTTCTCCGTGCTTGGTCGACGCTAGCTACAATACATATAGAGAGAACTCGACGCTAGCTAGTAAGCAAATGAAGGAAACCATTAATTACACAAGATCGTCATGAACATATATAGAGAGAAGTGACATCTCTTTCTCCGTGCTTGGTCGAACAACAAGTTTTCGTATATCTATCCGACGCTACTACATATGTACAAGATAACATCTCTTACAATCCCTAACACCTAAGATCTAATTTCACATGGTATTCTCCGTGTTCAGGTATGACGTGGTCAAGAAAGAATCCCGCCAATTCCTCTTGAATTGCTCGTATGCGATCATGTGGTAGGAGTTCATCCCGCATCTGCCAGACCTAATTTAAAGAAGGGGGTCAATACATATATATGAATGAAACTCAACACAATTTATGGTAATATATAAAATAAAATTGTGAATATTGTTTACGTACTTCAAATTGTTTCTCAGAGAAGCCCCGCTCAGAGGTCGAGTGGCGAATGAACTCGCATACGTAGTATCCACATAAATGATTCCTGGGTGCCTGGTACAAGCACTTTACGAGAATAGAGTTCAATCAAACTGATAAGCAAGCATGATAATGGTATTGATGAAACTAGAATCAATGAGAGATGCGCGGAACTAGCTAGTACTACTTACTTTGGGGTGTGTAAATCGCAGCTCGTTGTTTAGACCGGGAACCATTCCGGTGAACTTTTTCCAAACCCTGGCAGGCAAAGAAAATGATTACTTGATATCAGGAAATGAACGAAAGTTGCCGATATGGTCCCGGTATTGATTGCCCTTACTTCTGGCGCATTCCAGTCATGTCCGCATAATACTTGGGATCTTTACGGAGCGAGTCTAAGACAGTTACTAATGCCCCGTCAAGCTGAATGGATAGCAGAATAAAGTGGAAGCTGCGCACGCATAACTCATCAATTACATTACTTAACCTCGAGTAAGCGAAACCGAATATGCACAAGACAGTAACACTCACTTGAAGTTGTAAGGAAGGAGTATTTCCCTTTTGTTTTGATGTCTAAGGAACGATTGTAGCAAGTTGTCCTCATTATCTTTGGCTCTCTTTTGTACCGACCATTCATTTACGGTATTTGGGCTAATGAACCCAATGTCATAGATTTGTGCTTTTTTGCATTCGACCATCTTCAATCTGCATAATATAGTGAGGATAATTATATATACATGCAATGAACGAGCTGAGCTAGAGACTTAATTATAGAAGTAATACTTACAGACAGTAGCAAGTGATGAGTTGTTTGTCGAGGGCCTCTTGATTGTATAACTGAAATAACTCCACAAATTCAACAGGCAGCAGGTCGACTCCAATGAAGTCGTGCTCTTTTTAATTCTGACAAACAAACTGTCGGTCCCAGACTCCCTGCAGGTTTCCATGTACCACTCATGCAATTTTTGCATCATCGTTGTTAGATGAGGATGATCAGGTTTGACGAGAGGCTTCCCGTGCTCGTATCTAAAGTCCTCTGCTGCTACTACCTCAGCTGTTTCAAACTGTACATCATCGCCCACGTAATCACCAAGAGTGGTACCGGGCAGTAGCACCGGATGATTAGCGATATCGCTAGACACCTTGAATGGGGGGCACGATTGCTTCTCCTGTTCGCCGAGCTGGGGAATTGGTTTCCCACTTCTTCGTTTTTTGTCTCTTCTTGCATCACTGGAAGTACTTCCCGACCGCACCGCTTCTTCATATGTCTTTGTAATTATGCGGTCATAGTTGGATAGCCGAGTCGGTGGTGGTCGCTTCAGGGCATGCAGAGTGCGCTTCGCTTTCACCGGATCTACCGTTTCCTTCGGAGGTGGATGTTTCCGTGCAAAATGGGCCTTCACTTCGGCTGCACTGATTTCAGCGCGTTCCTCGTCAGTCCTCTCATATGGTAACTTTGGAAGAGGCTTGAGGCTTGGACCAAATTTGAATTTCTTCCCGCCTATTGTACTGCTAGCCGCCGGAGCGGTGGCAGCGACTCTCTTCCGCCGTTGCTGACGCGCCGGAGGAGGCGTAGTGCCCTGACGCGTCGGAGGAGGAGGAGGAGGAGGCGTAGTGCCCTGACGCGTCGGAGGAGGAGGAGGAGGAGGCGGAGTGCCCTGACGCGCCGGAGGAGGCGGAGTGCCCTGACGCACCGGAGGAGGAGAAGGAGGAGGCGGAGTGCCCTGACGCGCCGGAGGAGGCGAAGGAGGAGGCGGAGTACCCTGACGCGCCGGAGGACGAGAAGGAGGAGGCGGAGTGCCCTGACGCTCCGGAGGAGGAGGAGGAGGCGGAGTGCCCTGACGTGCCGGAGGAGGCTGAATCTGCTGAGGCGTCCAGTTTGGAAGCTTGATGTACTCCTTTCTCCATAGACAGGTACTCCTCAAAGCATTTTCCAGAAGAATAATATCCTCTTCACCTGTTGGGTTGTCAAGCTCCAGCCCCTGAAATCCATCCATTATTTCATCCACCGTCACAACAGCATAGCCATGTGGAATCGGACGGCAATGGAAAGTTCCCTCAGCTCGAGGAGGTACAATAGAGCCGTCCGCCGCCTTGAAGGTCAGGTTCTAGCATTTCGTCATTAGCTCGCAATGTTCAGGCGCCGTGATACTATCCACGGGGTAGCGAGGAGCCATGAAATCAGGCTGAACGAGCTCCGTGGAAGCCACGCTGCTTCTCCGCTGAGATGGTGGGGTAGCGTCGAAGGAAGGATCTTCGTGCCGCTCAGATGGTTGGCCGGTAGCTCGTTGGCTCTCAAGTTCCTCTAGTTTTGCTAATCTTGCACTGAGCTTCTGCATTTTGCTTGCTTCATGTTTCCTCTTTCTCTCTTGGCTTCTATAACCACCGCTGTCGGGAAACCCATGCTTCCACGGAACGGATCCTGATGTGCCTCGTGTTTGTCCAGGGTGGTCAGGATTCCCGGGGGCCTCTGTCAGCTCGTCCTTCTCTCTGTCGGGAATGAACGTCCCTTCCTGCGCTGCCTTGATTGCTGCCTGATGCTTCCGGAAGGGTATTGCAAGTTGCTCGTCCGTCGAAACACACTCCCTTGTTTCTGGGTCCAAAGTTCCCCCAACCCCGAAGAACCAAGTCCTTGAACGATCTGGCCAGTGCCATGTCGCTGGTTGGACATTCTTAGCAAGCAGGTCTTGCTCAGCTTTGTCCCACAACTGCCGGGCTTTGTAGTAGCCACCTGACCCCGTGTGATGGTGATACTTCTTCTTTGCGGCATTTTTCTTGTTTGTCAGTGACCATTTCTGACCCTTCTCCGATTTCTTGTAGGCCACAAATTCGGGCCATTGATCTCTTAGCTTCTCATATCGACCGATGAATTTTGGAGTCTCCTCTTTCTCGACAAACTTTGTGTTCAACTCTTTCTTCCAGTTCCTGAATAGTTCTGCCATCTTCTTAAGAGCAAACGCCTTGACCTTTCGCTCTATAACAGGGTTATTCGGATCCACCTCTCGCGGTAGGCTGAAATTTGTCATCAGCTCGGTCCAAAGATCATATTTCAGTCTATCATGGACATAAGAAACTTCAGGGTCCTTATTATTCTTATTCCATTGCTGGATGTCGATCGAGACATAGTCCCTAACAACAACTCCACACTGATGTACAAATGCGTCCTTGGTCCGCTTGGGAGCAATCGGTTCGCCATCTTTGGCGACTTCTGTGATCGTGAACCTTTCATCCGGGCGCAACCTTTTCTTCGGGCCTCGTCTCCTTACCTCGTCGAACTTTGCAACAGTTGAGGCTCCCTCCTCTGTTCTGTCACCGGAGCCGTGATCATGATCTCCTTCCTCCGCCATTCGGTCACCGGAGCCGTCATGATCTCCTTCCTTCTCCATTGTTGGAACACCGGAGCCGTCATCCTCTCCTTCCCGACCATCGGTGTCGTTGAGATACGACAAGGGATCACCTCCCTCTCGTATTATATCCCCCAACAACTGTTCTTTTTCTAAGTCTCTGTGATCCATAGTTTCTGCAAATATTACAACATGACAATATACAAACATGAGATATGCAAATCAATACAAGGCAATGCAACAATACGATCATATAATATCACTAATACATCATCGAATAGTATCGCTAATACATCATCGAATATTATCATTAATACATCTCGAATATTATTATATAATATCACTAATACAGATATTGTTGACGTCTCGCGGCGCAGGCGGTGGACACCCAAAGAGAAGGAACTATGATAGGATCATAGCTCGGGTGAGATCCCTGAAGGACCTGCCAGGTATTGGAGAACCTGGCGTCCAACGCAGCCATGTAGCATCGGACGTGCTCGTCCTCCTCCCTGACACGGCGACGTACCACCTCCGCGGGGGCCGGCTCCCTCTGCACCGACAGTGGTCCACCCTTCCGCCACCAAAGAACCTCCGGGTCGACGACGGGACCCTGATTCCTCACCAAGCTGGGCGCACCGGAAGGCAGCACCTCCCAGTGCCAGCCCGGCGGAGCCCGGTCCCGGACATGGCGCCTCTCAAGCAGGTGGTTGGCACCGAGTCGACGACGAGGATGCTAGCCGGGCATCGTCGACTCAATGGCTACACTATGCAACTAAATATTTAAACATCATATCGCGTCACCGACGATCGTCGGGGACTCCTCGATATCGTCGGGGACTCTCCCTCACCGACGATCGTCGGTGGGTACTCTCCCTCACCGACGATCGTCGGGGACTCCTCAATATCACGTCACCGACGACCGACGATAAAACAACTAAACATCTAAACAATAAAAACAACTAAAAACAACTAAACAATAAAAACAACTAAAACAACTAAATTAACTAAACAACTAAATTAACTAAATCAACTAAAACAACTAAAATTAACTAAATTAACTAAACAACTAAATTAACTAAAACAACTAAATCAACAAAAATCGTCGGGCGCGGGCGGCGCCGCGGGCTCGCCGGAGACGCGCGCGGGGCCAGCGGCGGTGTTGCGGTGGGCGGAGGCGGGGCCGGTGGCGGTGCTGCGCGCGGTGCTGCGCGCGGTGGGCGGGGGCGAGCGGCGGAGGCACGCGCGCGGGGCCGACGGGGACAGAGAGAAGGGGGAGCCTTACCGGCGAGGTGCGGCGACGGCGACGGAGCGACGGAGGAGACCGGCGAGGAGCGGCGACGCCGTCGGGTCGGGGCGGCGACGGCGACGAGCGGCGACGGCGTCGGGTCGGGGCGGCGGCAGCGCAGGGCAGGGGCGGCGTCGAGGGCGTCGGGGCAGGGGCGGCATCGGGGCAGGGGCAGCGTCGGGGCAGGGGCAGTGTCGAGGGCGTCGGCGAGGGCTTCGACGGCGAGGTGGAGCAGCCTGACGGCGTTGACGGGGCAGAGGGTGGCGAGGGCATCGACGGCGAGCTCGGGCAGCCTGGCGGAGTCGATGTGCTCGGCGTCGTCGGGGAAACTGCAGATGTCTTTGGCAAATTTTCCCAACTCCCGCTTATATACAGAGACCTTTCGTCCCGTTTGGTGGCTTCAACCGGGACTAATGCCCCCCTATAGTCCCGGTTGGTGCCACCAACCGGGACCAAAGGTCAATTTCCAGCAGCCCAAACGGCGGGAAGTAGAGACCTTTGGTTCCGGTTGGTGCCACCAACCGGGACTAAAGGGCGGCATTGGTCCCGGTTGGTGGCACCAACCGGGACGAAAGGCTGGCATTGGTCCCGGTTCGAGCCACCAACCGGGACCAAAGGCCTGTGCCTGGCACAGCCGCGGTGCGGTGGATGTTTAGTCCCACCTCGCCAAGCGAAGGGCGCCCGGACCTGTTTATAAGCCCCGCCATGGCTGCAACGTTGAGCTCCTCTCTAAAGCAGGCTTGTGGGCTTAACCGACCTCTTTCTGCTCTGTGGGGCCTACTATGTGAAAATAGATGCGAATTTATAGAGAAAATTTAACCTAAATTCAAAGTGCTGAACTTCAACCTAAATTGAAATTCAACCTAAATTTCCGACAAACATACACATCCATACAAGACCTCGGAGCACTTCATCAAACAGAGGCATTTCATCCAAACATCCATACACATCTAAAAATTCACAGTGGCATTTCATTGAACACGTTGTCCGCGTTCCTTTGTCTAGATGAAACAGAGGAGCTCGGGGAGAAGGCAGGTGGAGGGGGAGGGGGGTCTCACCGGGGGGAGGGAGATGACCTCGCAGAAGAGGCGGCAGAGCAGGGGCACGGCGGAGCACGGAGCAGGGGTGGCTCGCGGAGGCTTGCGAGCATGGGCATGGCGCCGCTGCTCTGTTCGCGCGGGGGGGGGGGGGGGGTGGGGGGGGGGTGTGCACGGCGGCGCTGCGCGGGGGAGGCGGCGGCGGTCGGGGGAGCGAAGCGGGGAAAGGGGATGGTTTCTATTTCCAAGTGGTGTGTTGCGCGGGGAAGGGATGGCTTGTATTTTGGAAGAAACGTACCGGAAGCGTGCGGTCCTAGACGCACGCTGCGTTAGAAACCACACGCTTCCGGTAAGTTAGTGGAAGCGTGCTCTAGGAACCCCACGCTTCCGGTAAGTTACGGGAAGCGAGCCTCCAAGAAAGCACGCTTCCAGTAATTTAGTGGAATTTTTCCCTCCATCTCCCACTCCCTGCTGTTTCATTTTCCCGCCACTTTCTCAGCCCACTCCACCCTATATATAACCCCCATCTCAAATATGTTCGACGATGAGTAGCTAGCTAGCTTACCTATATGTGTTCATTTCAGTTCATTCAATGCAAATCATTCGGATTCCCTAGCTACGTCCAACAGTTGCAAGTCATTTACAAGCCACTGTTGGGTTGTAGCTAGGGGAAACCATGTGTTTTGTTCTATTTGTGTTTGGCAGGAATTTTTGGAGCGAAAAATGGGGCGGGATCCACTGCACGCGCTATCAATAATGTTTTTATTGTTTTTCTTTTTACTTTTCTTTTTATTGGTTTGTAGAGTTCATAATTGCGTATATAAAAGAGTGACATATATATATATATATATATATATATATATATATATATATATATAACAGATCGATGAGATACTAAGTAAGACAATAATTTCGAGTCACTTAACGCAATTAGACAATGATTCCGAGTCACTTAAGACAACAATGATCTCCACAAAGCAAATAATAATAGTAGCTGGAAATTAAGTTCAATCTATTATTGACCATCTCAACAAACTGGCCATCTAGATGTAGAGCATCTCCAACATCTTATCCAAGCTGCGCCTGTTAGTGTTCCTAAGGGTGATGAGAATAGCTTGGCCAACTGGCAACGGTCTAGGCTCATGGAACTCCCTCCACGCAGTCGAGCCGAGGATGACGCGACCATTAACGGAAGACGTGGTGTACGGAATGCTGGTGACTTCGCCATGGTTTCCAAGGCGTCCTCCTACATTGCCCTCATCCGGCAGGCCAGCGCTTTCCGCTACCACCTTAGGTATTTTCTGCGACAACATAGCATCACATGAAAAACATAAAAACTATGTCACATACCCACCACATATGCATGATATAACATAACATAATATGGGAAGACAAAAGGTTTTAGAAATATACCATGGAATGCCGACCGGTGACATTTGTGTTCGTCAGGCGATGCACGTAAGGCGCCCCGACGTACCTATGACTCGGGGGTAGACACTGACGGAGACGCTGCTTATCATGCGCCTGCAGGTTATCTCCTCGGGCGATGACCACAGAATTCATACGGTCATTGTCCTTGCCCATATCCTCGTCACTCTCGTCATCCTCATCCTCGCTCATATCCTCGTCACTCTATGCATTCTCATCCTCGCCCATCTCCACATCCTCGGAATCATTGACGTCAAAGTTCATACACGCAACGCTGATCTGGGGTTGTGGTCCTGCCATTGAAAAGTGGAGTACATCACCTCCTCTTAGCGCTGGCTTAGAGTCGGCGATGAGTTGCGTCAATCCTTTCCCAAATAAGCGGGTCTTCGTTCTTTCCTTCTTCACTCTAAGCATGTACATGGTCTCGTTAACCTCAAAATCCATGAAATTGCCGACTAAATTGTTGAATTGCTCACGAACATTGCACGCTAGAATCTATGCAACAAAAACCAAAAGAAAAACAAGTTAGCTAGATGATAAAATAAAAACACAAGATACAAGTTTATGTACAAGAAATCGTTGTTAATTACCAATGAATTAAGGGGACCCTCTCGCAGCTGAATGATGAACGAGTACCCAGTGGCCTGTCGATCTGGGCACTGTCCGTTGGATACTTCACACGCCATATCCTATTACGTTAAAAACATATATAAACAAACACATGGATCTTATACAGAAAAATAAATGTAAACGTCATGTCAAAATTCATAGAAAATTTCGGCATGACCTTTTATAAAAATAGGACATATTGAGTGTCCGAAATTTGCCGCAACGGAAGTTAGTCGACATTCCGACAAAACATAGGCTACTCATTTCTCCTGAAAACAAATTAACATACCCATCGAAACGATGGTCTCAAATTTTTCGTCGACAATTTCATCGACACTTATCAAAATAATTATGAAAAAATCATTGATATTTTCATCGACATTTTCATGGACATTTTTCATTGACAAAATTAACTTAACAATTATTATTTTTTGTGAATAAACTAAAAATTAACCTATTTCCCTTATACCTAGCTATGGGAGGGGGAGGGATCGGGGGGCGGCAGGGGAATGTGACGGGGAGGGTCGGTGACGGCGCTCACCCAGGAGGGAGGTCGACGGCGAGGTCGAGGACGACGGGGCAGAGGCGGCGGGCGCGCGCACTTCGACGCCGAGCAGGAGCGGCGGAGGCGGAGCAGGGGCGGCGCTCGAGGAGAGAGGGAGTGTACGTACGGTTCGATCTGGCCGGCCGGGTGCAGTTGTTTAGGCAAACTATGATTAAGTCCAAAACCAAATTACTAGAAGCGTTCGTAAGAGAGAGCACGCTCCCACTAGGTCGCATGCTAGAAGCGTGCCTCCAGGGAAACACGCTTCCAGTAAAGTTTGCTCGGTGTATATCTGGGGCCCACCAACTGGCAGCGTGCTCGCCCTGGAACACGCTTCGACTACCGCGCTTACTAGAAGCGCGTGCCAGTAGGAGCACGCTACCAGTGGAAACTGTCCGGCCAAATCCAGAGGGCCCACTTATTGGCAGCGTGCTCCGCCAGGTCACACGCTTCCAGTATATGTTACTGGCAGCGGTCGGTCATAGGACACCCTTCCAGTATATGTTACTGGCAGCGGTCGGTCATAGGACACGCTGCTAGTATGTCTTCCCCTATAGGCTTTTTCGTACTAGTGAGACGGAGCACCGAGGCAGCGGGGCAACATCGGGAGGTGGTGTCGGTTGTGGTGCTGCTGCCTGGAGGAGGGGGCGGCTGGCTATGGGGTGCCCTTGTGGTGCGCCCCCCCCCCCCCCCCCCCTCCTTTTATATGGGGCCAGGCGCCTGGGGGGAGGAGTCCTCCTAGGACTCCAACTCCCCAAAGGGGAGGAGTCCTAGTGGGACTCCCTCCCTTGCCTTGGCCGCACCATGGGGGGAGGTGGAGTCCCTCTGGGATTCCCTCCTGCCCTATGCACTTTCGGGGGGGGGGGGGGGAGGTGGAGTCCAACAGGGACTCCCTCCCCCAATCCGATTGAGGGAGGGGGGCAGTCTGAGACCAACTAGGTCTCCCCCCCTCCTTCCAAAGCGCACCAGGGGGAGTCCCTGGCCAATTCGGTCAGGGTTCCCCCCCGCCCCCATTTGCCCACTGGCACATGTGGGCCCCACTAGGGTTTTGCCACTTTTAAGTTTTTCCCGAAGTCCGGAAAATTCCGGACACCTTTGAAATATTCCGGAACCATTCTTAAACCATTCAACCACTTTCCAAAAATGACCGGAACCATTCCGTCCACTCTCGGTGATATTCCGG
Organism: Elymus sibiricus; assembly: GCA_039707655.1. Lineage (NCBI taxonomy): Eukaryota > Viridiplantae > Streptophyta > Magnoliopsida > Poales > Poaceae > Elymus > Elymus sibiricus. The sequence goes on from CM077665.1 coordinate 4,189,823, forward strand.
ACACCTCCTTCATATCCTGAGACACTCTGAACATTCCTTCGGTGTTACTTCATCTATTTATCTTCTCGAACACACGTCCTAAAATGCTGTTGAACCTTGAGTGTGTGACCCTATGGGTTTGAATACATGTGGACATGTCCGGAATCTCATTCCGTGACAATGATTACTAGCGGTACCTTGATGCACATAGTAACCCCCACACATATCACGAAGATCTGTATCGGGAGAACCATCTATATTACAACAATCACATGGTCGTGTTGCTTCTCGATACTTTACGATGCCCGAGGTGAAACAGTTGTGTTATCCTCGTTACCCGGCATGTACTCTTTTACTCATCCAGTATTCCCGATGTTCTTTGTGATCATCACCATGATCACTTGTCTGGCCAGACGATGACGAACGCCGTAATACCTAGAGAGGGCCCAAAGTGTATCTCTCCATCGTTAGGAGTAGCAATTCCCATAACTACGTCATATAGAACACTGGCATACTATCCGGTAAGAGCGAGAGACAAATTTTACAATTACCCATTTACGTAGCAACGTTTGGAGGTCACCGCCACATCCATATCGCATCCAGCTCCATATATGTCTTATGGTCAAACGATCTTATAGTAACGGTAATACTTAAACTGAGAAACTATCGCTAATGATATTTACGATGTGTTTCAATGGTATATCAATTGGGTCTATCCATCATCGTTGTTCTCCAACAACTTCGATCCCATATATTATCTGCAACCTCACAACACTTTGTCCTTTGCCACATAGTCAGGAAACCAGGACTATCAATAATATATGAACCAGTCTTAGAGGCGAGACCGGGGATATCCTAAATGGTGTTTATAATTCCACACATGTATTAGGGTTTTCTTCTGAATACTCACTATCCGGAACTAACACAATTATAGCATAGAACAATAAACTTAATCATGAAACAGAAATATAATAATAACCATCTTTATTATTGCCTCTAGGGCATATTTCCATCAGTCTCCCACTTGCACTAGAGTCAATAATCTAGTTTACATTTAGCATTCTAACACCTATGGCTTCCCGGTGTTGCTCATGCTTTGCAAGCGATGGAGGCTTTGTCAACGGATCTGACACATTCAGGTCCGTATGAATTTTGCACGTCTTGATGTCACCATCACTCATGAACTGTCGTATGAGATGAAATCTATGTTGTACATGCTTATTCTTATGGTGGGACCTTGGTTCTTTAGCCTGATCAATGGCACCATTGTTGTCACAATGAATTTCCATCGGCTCTACCGCACTTGGAACCACACCTAGTTCTGTGATGAAGTTCTTCATCCAGACGCCCTCCTTTGCAGCCTTTGCTGCAGCAATGTACTCCGCTTCCGTTGTAGAATCCGCAACAGTATCTTGCTTAGAACTTTTCCATCTCATCGCTCCCCCGTTTAAAGTAAACACATAGCCCGATTGAGACTTGAAATCTTCCGGATCAGTGTTAAAGCTAGCATCGGTGTAACCCCTTGCAACAAGCTCTTTATCACCTCTATAGATGAGAAACATATTCTTAGTGCTTCCTAAGTACTTAATTATATTTTGCATTGCTGTCTAGTGAGCCTTTCCTAGATCACTCTGGTATCTGCTCGTAACACTTAGAGCATAAGACACATTTGGTCTTGTACATATCATGGCGTACATGATTGACCCAATAGCCGAAGCATATGGAATCTTACTCATGTCTTCTCGCTCAGCATATGTCTGAGGACATTGCATCTTTCTAAGTAGTTTGCCATGAACCATTGGAAGAGATCATTTACTTGATTCTTCCATTTTGTACCTCTTCAAAACTTTTTCTAGATATGTATCTTGAGTAAGCCCCATTAGACGTCGTGATCTATCTCGATAGATCTTGATATCCAATATGTATGCTGCTTCACCCAAATCTTTCATCGAAAAACTCCTTTCCAATGAATCCTTTATGGTGTGAAGAAAAGTTTTATCGTTTCCGATTAACAATATGTCATCCACATATAAAGTCATAAATGCTATAGCACTCCCACTCACTATCTTGTAAACACAAGATTCTCCGCCGTTCGTGATGAAACCAAACGCTTTGACCACTTCATCAAAACGAAGATTCCAACTCCGTGATGCTTGCTTCAGTCCGTAAATTGAATGCTGAAGTTTGCATACCTTTCCAGCATCCTTTGGATCGAGAAAACCCACGGGTTGTACCATGTACACATCCTCGGTTAGCACTTCGTTCAGGAACGCTATTTTGACATCCATTTTCCATATCTCATAATCGAAATATGCAGCAATTGTTAGAAGTATCCGAACAGACTTAAGCATCGCTACAGGACAGAACGTCTCATCGTAGTCAACTCCTTGAATTTGTCGAAAACCTTTTGCGACAAGTCGTGCTTTATAGACAGTGACATTACTGTCCGCGTCTGTTTTCTTCTTATAGATCCATTTACATTCTATAGGCTTTATGCCTTCAGGAGGGTCTATCAAGTTCCAAACTTGATTTTCATACATGGATTCTATCTCGGATTTCGTGGCACCTTGCCATTTAACGGAGTCAGGGCCCATCACTGCTTCTTTGTATGTAGTCGGTTCATCGTTGTTCAACAACAATACTGGGTCTCCACATCATTCAATTGGAAGACAAAGTCTGCCTGACCTACGTGGTTCAATTGATGACTTGATTACTGTGACTGCAACAGTTGCATGCTCATGGAGCTTTAGTCGTCATAGGCTTCTCCGGAGTTGCCTCCGGGGCTGCACTACTTTGCACATCTTGCTCAGATTCAATAAACTCATCCAGCACTTTTATCCTTCCACCTAAACCTTTCTCAATAAACTCCTTTTCGAGAAATACACCAGTTCTGGTGACAAACACTTTGTCTTCGGTTTTATGGTAGAAGGAATACCCAACAGTTTCCTTGGGATAACCTACAAATACACATTTATCCGCTTTGGGTTCGAGTTTATTTGCTTGTAAACGTTTTACATAAACATCGCATCCCCAAATTTTAAGAAATGACAAAATGGGTTTCTTCCCAAACCATAACTCATATGGAGTCATTTCTGTAAGAGCACATTTCTCCATGTGTGGTTTTGGTAATTGATGACAATCCCTATGGACTAATGGTTGCCTTGAGTTATATTCGAAGGATTTGTCCATAGGTACTTCTTGAAGTCCATCTGTTGGTTTCAAGGAGTTTATATGGTGACCAAGGTGGTATTCAAGGTTTTATCCAAAGATTGGTCATGTGAGAGTTGAGCTTATTGCAAGCGTGTCTTGAAGAAGAGGATTGTGTGAGCATTCATGGTGACCTTCAAGACATCATCTTTATGAAGAGAGAAGATAAGATACAAGGTTGATCAAGACTAAGTCAAAGAGTGAACCAAGTTGATCAACACACAAAGCGTACACGATATACCGAGAGGGGTCAAGTGATCCCATGGTATGGTAAGCATTGTCCATTACGCTTTGTGTACTAACCCATGGTCTACGTGAGTGTTCTTTGTAGGGTTAGGTATATTTCCATGTGATTGCATCAAGAGGAAGATCCGATACAACCCATGGAAGATGACATCAAGTGGTGATCGTCATCAAGGTTGCGGTGTGCAAGTTCAAGTGAAGCATCATGAAGAGATCATGCTTGAAGCTTGCCGTCCATTGTGGTGACAATGGACTTGTGAAGTTGTGCCGAAGAGTGGCTCACCCATAGTGGAGTATGGGGGAGCAATCCACTAGTCTTCATCGAGCCGGCGCAATCAAGAAAGGTGGTCCATCTTGAGAAGGACAAGATCGTCATCATCTAGCTCAAGTGGACTATGCGCAAGGCAAAGGTTTGACCTTGATAGGGTTTTCCATTTTACCGGTCTCATGGTGGTAGTTGGGAGACCGGGTTATAGGATCGATAGCCGTACTATCAAGGGGGGCTCTCAAGTGAGTAGCTTGATCGTATCGTTCGTTGAGAGCTCAAACCATTTGCATCCTTGCATCATCATCTTTCTTGGTCCTTTTTTGGTTTTTCTCTATGTAAGTTTTTGAGCTTATGGTCTTCATCGTGATAAGTTCAAGCTCATCGAAAACAGATTTTGTATGCATCATATTGTGTTTTCGGTGTTGGAGATTTTGCCGGATATCTATTGGGAAGGTCATCTTCCTTATCCTAGTGGCATTTATTCTCCATTGCTTGTTCTTAATTTATCTAGTCATTGTTGGATAGCTCTTGTTGTCCTTTATTCAACAAGCTTGAGTTTGCTCAAATCGGAGCTCGTATGCAAAAGTTGTGGCTGTTTTAGTATTACCTGTTTTACATTGAGAGGTTGTACTGCCCCATAGAGCGGTTGTACCGGTTGACCGGTACAACCGGTGTTTGGAGAGGTTGTACCGCTCCAAAATTGGTCCGGAGGTTGTACCGGCCATGTACCGCTCTACCACCGGACTAGTTTCTGTTTTGGAGCGGTTCTTGGGCGGTTGTAGGCCGGTTGTTCCGGTTATTCCGGTACTACCGGTGCCCAGGGCGGTTGTACCGCTTATTGCTTTTGCTACAGGTTGGTTTTGTCTGCTTTGACCGGTTGTACCGGTCTTCATACCGGTTGTACCGCCCGTGTGCTATTCTGCACATAACGGGCTGATTTGTGGCGACCTATTTAAGGGGGTCTTCTTCCCCAATGGTTCCCCAACTCTTGAGCTTGTGTTTGCCCCCCATTGTTGACCTTCTTTGAGCTTGCTAACTCTCAATCCCTCCAATGATTCTTGCTAGTTCTTGAGGGAAAAGAGAGAGGAGATCTAGATCCACATTTCCACCAATCACTTTCTCCTCTATGTGAGGGGAACCCCTTGGATCTAGTTCTTGGAGTTCTTGGTGTTCTTCTTTGTTCTTCCTCTCATTTTCCTCCCTAGCATTAGTTGCTTTGGTGGGATTTGGAAGAGAAGGACTTGGGCACTCTGTGTGCCCTTGCCATTGCATTTGGTGCATAGGTTTGAGTTCTCCACGGTGATACGTGGAAGTGAAGTTTGAGAAGCTTATTACTCTTGGGTGTTTGAGCACCCTAGAGCTTGTTTCTCTTGGGTGCCTTGGCGCCCTAGACGGTTGGTGGTGCCTCGAAGCTCAATCATTGTGGTGTAAAGCTCCGGACAAGCGTCTGGGTCTCCAATTAGGTTGTGGAGATTGCCCCGAGCAATTTGTACGGGTACCGGTGACCGCCCCCAAGGGTTGCCAAAGTGTACGGGTACCGGTGACCGCCCCCAAGGGTTTCCATTTGTACGGGTTCGGTGACCGCCCTCAAGGGTCCCTTAGTGGAATCACGGCATCTTGCATTGTGCGAGGGCGTGAGGAGATTACGGTGGCCCTAGTGGCTTCTTGGGGAGCATTGTGCCTCCACACCGCTCCGAACGGAGATTAGCATCCGCAAGGGTGTGAACTTCGGGATACATCGTCGTCTCTGCGTGCCTCGGTTATCTCTTACCCGAGCCCTTTACTTATGCACTTTACTTTGTGATAGCCATATTGTTTCATGTTATATATCTTGCTATCACTTAGTTGTTTATCTTGCTTAGCATAAGTTGTTGGTGCACATAGGTGAGCCTAGTTGTTTTAGGTTTTGTGCTTGACTAATTAAACGATAGTTTTATTCCGCATTTGTTCAAGCCTAAAGCATAATTATTTTAAAGCGCCTATTCACCCCCCCCCCTCTAGGCGACATCCACGTCCTTTCAATTTCACACTAGTAGAAAACAGGGCATTGGTTGAGGCCAGGATAAGGCCATTAATCCCGGTTCACTTACGAACCGGGACTAATGTGAGCATCAGTCCCGGTTCGTGAGGCCAGGGCGCTGGCCGGGCCTCGGGGGCCATCAGTCCCGGTTCAGATGGGACCTTTAGTCCCGGTTTGAGCCACGAACCGGGACTAAAGGGGTGGTGGCAACCGTTCGCCTGGCGCGTGCCCTTTTAGTCCCGGCTCGTGGCTCAAACCGGGACTAAAGGTCCAAACCGTTCGATTCCCGCGCCTTGGAAGTTGTTCCGCGCGAGATCAAACGCTACAGTAAGCGCGACGCTACAGTAAACGCGGCCAGCGCCTCCATTTCTGTTCGTCTCCCTCTCCTCTCTTCTTCCCCATCCTCCACCATGAATCCAATCACTCGCTACGGGAAGGTGCTCGCACATGGCACGACCAATCTCCATGTCGTCTACACGAACGACAGCGCCAAAGTGAAGGTTTTTCTTTCCATGTTCGAGGAATGGCTTCAAGAGGAGAAACACAAGTTCATGGGCCTCGATCTCGAGTACACGGCCGATGGTCGCGATGTTGCCGTCGTCCAACTTTGTTTCAAGCAACGTGTCATGGTCTTTCAGTGGGCAAGGTATATAATACGAAACTTGTCATAGTTTTAATTGGGGCTTTTCTTTGATTCATAGGATAGGAAAATTGCATAGGAATAGGAGGATTGGGAATGTCGAGAACATGTCATAGTTTCATTGATTCATAGGAAAAATGCATAGGAAAATTGGGGCTTTTTCTTTGATTCATAGGAATTGGGGCTATTCTTTGATTCGTAGGAAAATTTCATAGGAATAGAAAATTGCATAGGGATAGGAGGATTAGGAAAATTGCATAGGAATGGGAATAGGAGGATAGGAATAGGATAGGAAAATTGCATAAGAATTTTCCTTGTAGTTGCATATTGGCCATCGTGGGAGAACATGTCATAGTTTAGGGGCTTCTTTTGATTCATAGGATAGGAAATGCATAGGAAATAGGAAACTTGCTATGATTCTTATTATACTTGTTATGATTCTTATTATACTTGTTCTAAAATATACTTGTTATGATTCTTATTATACTTGTTCTAAAATATACTTGTTGCAGTAGTATTTAACACATTTGTTCCATTTTGTTGTTGAAGTAGTGACAAGCACTGTCCAAAACTCATGGAGTTCCTTCGTAGCGGCATATATTTTGCTAGCGTTGATATAACGAATGACAAGATCAAGATGAGGCGCACCTGGGGTATTGAGATACTAGCTGAATGCCACATTGATCTTCAGGGCAGGTTCAGGCTTGAGCATGACAAGACTTCAATGGCTGATATGGCAGCCGCCCTTATCGACGAGGAGTACGCTGATATGAAGACAAAATTCCCCAAGTCAGTGCACCAACATTGGGAGAAGACCCCACTTGACCCTATCAACATTGAGTATGCAGCAATAGATGGGTACGTTGCATACGAGTTGTACCGCAAGATTGGAATATGCAATTATGGGCAGCGTCACCTCGTACCGCTAGTATCTCCTGCTTGGGGGTATTCTGATCCGGACGACGAGTAGTGTTTGCAATGGCGAACACTTTTCTATCTATTATGTAGTGCTTGGGGGTCTCCTGATTCAGACGAGTAGGTTTGCAATCCGGAAGAGTAGGATTGGTATCTTCAAGAACTATTATTTCTATTATGTCCGTGTTTAAGTACGGTTTGTGTGTAAGAATATTTAGTATGATGTTAGCAAGCTTTCTGAAGCATTGTGATGTATGTGATGAAGATTGTCCATGGTTACGGAGCAATAAGCAAGGGACACACGCGAATAAAAAGTGAAGACTTTCTCTCCACAACTATTCTGATGATGGCTTTGATCTACAATATCACTTCAGTTAAATATAATATTAACTAAAATTATCAAAGTATTTATTTGTTAAAAAAAATGAACTAAAAAGAATCAACTAAAATATTAAATAAAAAGAATGCACTAAAAAGAATCAACTAAAACATTAACTAAAAAGAATGAACTAAAAAGAATCAAAATAATATTAACTAAAATTATCAAAGTATTTATTTGTTAAAAAGAATGAACTAAAAAGAATCAACTAAAATATTAACTAAAATTATGAAAGTATTTATTTGTTAAAAAGAATGAACTAAAAAGAATCAACTAAAATATTAACTAAAATTATCTAAGTATTTATTTTTTTTAAAGAATGAACTAAAAAGAATCAACTAAAATATTAACTAAAAAGAATGAACTAAAAAGAATCAACTAAAACATGAACTAAAAAGAATGAACTAAAAAGAATCAAAATAATATTAACTAAAATTATCAAAGTATTTATTTGTTAAAAAGAATGAACTAAAAAATTGAAATCCTTTTGTAACAGAAGACTTTTCGTCCAAAACCCTAACACTACGAAAGAGATTGTCCAGTTCGTACACGAAGTGCATCCAGTTTTTGCCGTAACCCTCTCAACTTTTTAGCACATGCTACGTGGGTGAAAATGTGATACCATGCCAATTTTCAACCATTTCAGAGTTCATTTGCAGTGGTTTTCAATCTCAGGGTCATCTTAGGTCAAAATAAATCATGAAATTCATGAAAAATAGAAAATGAAGTCAGAAAAGGGTTGAAAAGTGATGATGTGGCTTTGAATGGTGCATATTGAATGCAGAAAAAGTCTTGAGTTCAAATATGTTTAAAAAATTGAAATCCTTTTGTAACAGATGAGTTTTCGTCCAAAACCCTGACACTTCGAAAGAGATTGTCCAGTTCGTACACGAAGTGCATCCAGTTTTCGCCGTCGCCTCGCCCTGCCCCGCTGTCGCCGTCGCCGTCGCCTGGCCCGCCGTCGCTGTCGCCTCGCCCTGCCCCGCCGTCGTCACGCCCCTGCCCCTACGTCGTCGTCGCCGTCACCACGCCCTGCCCCTACGTCGCCATCGCCTCGCCCTGCCCCACCGTCGCCGTCGCCGTCGCCTCCCCCTGCCCCGTCGCCGTCGCCGCTCCCCTGCCGGCCTCGACGTCGCCGCGCCGGCCCCTGCCCCCACAGTGAGCCCATTGAACATGGCTTGCATGTTGATGCTAATGGCTTGCATATATGTTTACCGTATCGCCTTATTGCTGTTTTTAGAAATTGCCGTATCCCGTATCGCCGTACCCGTATCAATGTCGCTGTATCGGTGCTTCGTAGGTTGCGAGTCCCACCATATGAACATAATGCACTTGAGAATTTTCAGAAGTTCGTAGAATGATAACTTCGACATGAGGGGGGTGGGGGTCCGCAAGTATCCTCGAGGACCATGAGAGAGGCGGTCTCGGGTTCAAACCCGTTTCAGTAATACCCGAACCCGAAACCAACCATCCCCGTCAAAATACTACGCTAAGAATATTGGCAATTCAGCCTTCACTACAAACGACCATGAGAGAGGCGGTCTTGGTCGTGCTCGGTTGTGGCACTTGCATGCACCGTGTTTTCACCCTTCGCGTGTGCCATCCTGGTCGTGCTCCGCTGTGGCACTTGAAGCTGCCCAGATGCCCGACGGCGGATGGTGGATGAGCCCACCTGGCGAACGCGTAGCTTGGTCGGCAGCTAGAAATGTTGGGGAACGTTGCATGGGAAACAAAAATTTCCTACGCACATGCAAGATCTATCCATGGTGATGAGCATCTACGAGAGGGAGAGTGGATCTACATACCCTTGTAGATCGCTAAGCGGGAAACGTTAAGAAACGCGGTTGATGTAGTCGAACGTCTTCGCGATCCAAATCGCCTAGCATCCCGCGATCCCATCACGATCCATCTCGCGATCCAATCTCGATCCGTCCCGCGATCCCATCACGATACGTCCCGCGATCAAATCACGAATCGTCTCGCGATCCTTATCACGGTCCTTCCGATCTAGCGACGAACGGACGACACCTCCGCATTCAGCACACGTACAGCTCGATGACGATCTCCGCCTTCTTGATCCAGCAAGAGGGAGCGGAGGGGAAGAAGAGTTCTCCGGCGGCGATGGTGGTGGAACAATTCCGGCAGGGCTTCGCCTAAGCACCGCTGAAACTAGACTAGAGGAGAAACCGATCTAGATGAAGTAGAGGGAGCACGTGGCAATTAGGGTTAGCTCTTCCCTCTAAATCCTCTAGTATATATAGGAGGGAGGGAGGGGAGGAGGCAGCCTCAAACCCTCAAGGTTTGGCCGAAATTGGAGGTGGAGGAGTCCTACTCCAATCCTATTAGGAGTAGGATTCCTCCTCTCCACTTGGAAACCCTTTCCACCTTTCCTCCTTTGGATTTTTTCCACCCAAAGCCACATGGGCCTTAGTGGGGGGGTTAGGCCAGCCAACTAGGGGCTGGTTTGACTCCTCCCACAGCCCATGAGGTCCTTTGGGTCGAGACACCCCTCCCGATGGTCCCCGGTGTTGGGAGACGTAGTAGTAAATCAAAATTTTCCTACGTGTTCACCAGGATCTATCTATGGAGAAACCAGCAACGAGTAAGGGGAGAGTGCATCTTCATACCTGTGAAGATCGCTAAGCGGAAGCGTTACAAGAACGCGGTTGGTGGAGTCATACTCGTAGCGATTCAGATCGCGGTGGACTCCGATCTTAGCGCCGAACAACGGCGCCTCCGCATTCAACACACGTGCAGCCCGGTGACGTCTCCTACGCCTTGATCCAGCAAGGAGGAAGGAGAGGTTGAGGGAGAGCTCCGGCAGCATGACGGCGTGGTGACGGTGGAGCTGCGTGGTACTCCGGCAGGGCTTCGCCAAGCACTACGGAGATCGAGGAGAAGGAGGAGTAGGGCTGCGCCGTGAGAGAGAGAGATGCGTGTCTTTGGCAGCCCCAAACCCTCCACTATATATAGTAGGAGAGGGAGGAGGGTGCGCACCCCTAGGGTTCCCACCCTAGGTGGTGCGGCAGCCCCTAGATGGGATCTGGCCGGCGGCCAAGAGGGGAGAGGGAGGCGGCAGCCCTAGGCGCCCTAGGGTGGGCCTTAGGGCCCATCTGCGCTAGGGTTTGCCCCCTCCACCCTTGGCTGCGCCTTGGGCCTTGGTGGGAGGCGCACCAGCCCACTATGGGGCTGGTCCCTTCCCACTCTCGGCCCACGCAGCCCTCTGGTGCCGGTGGCCCCACATGGTGGACCCCCGGAACCCTTCTGGTGGTCCCGGTACGTTACCGGTAATTCCCGAAACATTTCCGGTGACTCAAACCTCACTTCCTATATATGAATCTTTACCTCCGGACCATTCCGGAGCTCCTCGTGATGTCCGGGATATCATCCGGGACTCCGAACAACCTTCGGTAACCACGTACACTATTTCCCTATAACCCTAGCGTCATCGAACCTTAAGTGTGTAGACCCTACAGGTTCGGGAGACACGTAGACATGACCGAGACACCTCTCCGGTCAATAACCAACAGCAGGATCTGGATACCCATGTTGGCTCCCACATGCTCCACGATGATCTCATCGGATGAACCACGATGTCGGGGATTCAATCAATCCCGTATACAATTCCCTTTGTCTACCGGTATGATACTTGCCCGAGATTCGATCGTCGGTATCCCTATACCTTGTTCAATCTCGTTACCGGCAAGTCTCTTTACTCGTTCCGCAACACATCATCCCGTGGCTAACTCCTTAGTCACATTGAGCTCATTATGACTATGTCTTACCGAGTGGGCCCAGAGATACCTCTCCGGCATACGGAGTGACAAATCCCAGTCTCGATTCGTGCCAACCCAACAGATACTTTCGGAGATACCCGTAGTGTACCTTTATAGCCACCCAGTTACGTTGTGACGTTTGGCACACCCAAAGTATTCCTACGGTATCCGGGAGTTGCACAATCTCATGGTCTAAGGAAACGATACTTGACATTGGAAAAGCTTTAGTAGACGAACTACACGATCTTGTGCTATGCTTAGGATTGGGTCTTGTCCATCACATCATTCTCCTAATGATGTGATCCCGTTATCAACGACATCCAATGTCCATGGTCATGAAACCGTGACCATCTATTGATCAACGAGCTAGCCAACTAGAGGCTCACTAGGGACATGTTGTGGTCTATGTATTCACACATGCATTACGGTTTCCGGTTAACACAATTATAGCATGAACAATAGACAATTATCATGAACAAGGAAATACAATAATAACCATTTTATTATTGCCTCTAGGGCATATTTCCAACAGTCTCCCACTTGCACTAGAGTCAATAATCTAGTTACATTGTGATGAATCGAACACCCATAGCATTCTGGTGTTGATCATGTTTTGCTCGTGAGAGAGGTTTAGTCAACGGATCTGCGACATTCAGATCCGTATGTACTTTAGAGATATCTATATCTCCCTCCTGAATGTAATCACGGATGGAGTTGAAGCGGCGCTTGATGTGTCTTGTCTTCTTGTGAAACCTGGGCTCCTTCGCAAGGGCAATAGCTCCAGTGTTGTCACAGAATAGAGTCATCGGGCCCGACGCATTGGGAATTACTCCTAGGTCGGTGATGAACTCCTTCATCCAGACTCCTTCCTTTGCTGCTTCCGAAGCAGCTATATACTCCGCTTCACATGTAGATGCCGCCACGACACTTTGCTTGCTGCTGCACCAGCTGACTGCCCCTCCGTTCAAAATATACACGTATCCGGGTTGTGACTTGGAGTCGTCCGGATCTGTGTCGAAGCTAGCATCGACGTAACCCTTTACGACGAGCTCTTCGGCACCTCCATATATGAGAAACATGTCCTTTGTCCTTTTCAGGTACTTCAGGATATTCTTGACCGCTGTCCAGTGTTCCGCTCCGGGATCACTTTGGTACCTCCCTACCAAACTTATGGCAAGGTTCACATCAGGTCTGGTACACAGCATGGCATACATAATAGAGCCTATGGCTCAAGCATAGGGGATGACACTCATCTCTTCTCTATCCTTTGCCGTGGTCGGGCATTGAGTCGTACTCAATCTCACACCCTGTAACACAGGCAAGAACCCCTTCTTGGACTGATCCATATTGAACTTCTTCAATATCTTTTCAAGGTATGTGCTTTGTGAAAGACCTATGAGGCGTTTCGATCTATCTCTATAGATCTTAATACCTAATATGTAAGCAGCTTCTCCAAGGTCCTTCATTGAAAAACATTTATTCAAGTAGGCCTTTATACTTTCCAAAAGTTCTATATCATTTCCCATCAACAATATTTCATCCACATATAATATGAGAAATGCTACAAAGCTCCCACTCACTTTCTTGTAAATACAGGGTTCTCCATAAACCTGCATAAACCCAAACGCTTTAATCACCTCATTAAAGCGAATGTTCCAACTCCGAGATGCTTGCACCAGCCCATAGATGGAGCGCTGGAGCTTGCATACTTTGTTAGCATCTTTAGGATCGACAAAACCTTCCGGCTGCATCATATACAGTTCTTCCTTAAGGAAGCCATTAAGGAATGCCGTTTTGACGTCCATTTGCCAGATCTCATAATCATAAAATGCGGCAATTGCTAACATGATTCGGACAGACTTCAGCATCGCTACGGGTGAGAAAGTCTCATCGTAGTCAACTCCTTGAACTTGTCGATAACCCTTAGCGACAATCCGAGCCTTATAGACGGTCACATTACCATCCGCGTCAGTCTTCTTCTTAAAGATCCATTTATTTTCAATGGCTCGCTTATCATCAGGCAAGTCCACCAAAGTCCACACTTTGTTGTCATACATGGATCCTATCTCGGATTTCATGGCTTCAAGCCATTTGTTGGAATCCGGGCCCGCCATCGCTTCTTCATAGTTCGAAGGTTCACCGTTGTCCAACAACATGATCTCCAGGACAGGGTTGCCGTACCACTCTGGTGCGGAACATGTCCTAGTGGACCTTCGACGTTCAATAGTAACTTGATCTGAAGTTTCATGATCATCATCATTAACTTCCTCTCCAGCCGGTGTTTGCTCCACGGAAACAACTTCCCGTGCTGCACTATTCTCCGGTTTGAGTGGAGGTACGATTACCTCATCAAGTTCTATTTTCCTCCCACTTACTTCTTTCGAGAGAAACTCTTTCTCGAGAAAGGATCCATTCTTGGCAACAAAGACTTTGCCTTCGGATCTGAGGTAGAAGGTATACCCAATAGTCTCTTTGGGATATCCTATGAAGACGCACTTTTCCGCTTTGGGTTCGAGCTTCTCAGGTTGAAGTTTCCTCACATAAGCATCGCATCCCCAAACTTTTAGAAACGACAGCTTAGGTTTCTTTCCGAACCATAATTCATACGGTGTCGTCTCAATGGACTTTGACGGTGCCCTATTTAAAGTGAATGCGGCAGTCTCTAATGCATATCCCCAAAATGATAGCGGTAAGTCGGTAATAGACATCATAGATCGCACCATATCCAATAGAGTGCGATTACGACGTTCAGACACACCATTTCGCTGAGGTGTGCCAGGCGGCGTGAGTTGTGAAACAATTCCACATTTCCTTAGGTGCGTGCCAAACTCGTGACTTAAATATTCTCCGCCACGATCAGATCGTAGGAACTTTATTTTTCTGTCACGTTGATTCTCTACCTCACTCCGAAATTCCTTGAACCTTTCAAAGGTTTCAGACTTGTGTTTCATTAAGTAGACATACCCATATCTGCTGAAGTCATCAGTGAGGGTGAGAACATAACGGTAGCCACCGCGAGCCTCGACGCTCATTGGACCGCATACATCGGTATGTATTATCTCCAACAAGTCAGTTGCTCGCTCCATTGTTCCAGAGAACGGAGTCTTGGTCATCTTGCCCATGAGGCATGGTTTGCACGTGTCAAATGATTCGAAATCAAGAGACTCCAAAAGTCCATCAGCATGGAGCTTCTTCATGCGTTTGACACCAATATGACCAAGGCGGCAGTGCCACATGTAAGTGGGACTATCGTTATCAACCTTACACTTTTTGGTACTCACACTATGGACATGTGTAACATCACGTTCGAGATTCATCAAAAATAAACCATTGACCAGCGGGGCATGACCATAAAACATTTCTCTCATATAAATAGAACAACCATTATTCTCAGATTTAAATGAGTAGCCATCTCGCATCAAACGAGATCCAGATACAATGTTCATGCTCAAAGCTGGTACTAAATAACAATTATTGAGGTTTAAAACTAATCCCGAAGGTAGATGTAGAGGTAGCGTGCCGACGGCGATCACATCGACCTTGGAACCATTCCCGACGCGCATCGTCACCTCGTCCTTTGCCAATCTCCGCTTATTCCGCAGCTCCTGCTTGGAGTTACAAATGTGAGCAACTGCACCGGTATCAAATACCCGGGAGCTACTATGAGTGCTGGTTAGGTACACATCAATAACAAGTATATCACATATACCTTTAACGTTGCCGGCCTTCTTATCCGCTAAGTACTTGGGGCAGTTCCGCTTCCAGTGACCGGTACCCTTGCAATAAAAGCACTCAGTCTCAGGCTTGGGTCCATTCTTGTTCTTCTTCCCGGCAACTTGCTTACCGGGCGCGGCAACAGCTTTGCCGTCCTTCTTGAAGTTCTTCTTACCCTTGCCTTTCTTGAAACTAGTGGTCTTATTCACCATCAACACTTGATGCTCCTTTTTGATCTCGACCTCCGCTGATTTCAGCATCGAGTACAACTCAGGAATGGACTTCTCCATACCCTGCATGTTGTAGTTCATCACAAAGCTCTTGTAGCTAGGTGGAAGCGACTGGAGGATTCTGTCAATGACCGAGTCATCCGGGAGATTAACTCCCAGCTGAGTCAAGCGGTTGTGTAACCCAGACATTTTGAGTATGTGCTCACTGACAGAACTATTCTCCTCCATCTTACAGCTGAAGAACTTGTCGGAGACGTCATATCTCTCGACCCGGGCATGAGCTTGGAAAACCAGTTTCAGCTCTTGGAACATCTCATATGCTCTGTGTTGCTCAAAACGCTTTTGGAGCCCCGGTTCTAGACTGTAAAGCATGCCGCACTGAACAAGGGAGTAATCATCGCAGCGTGACTGCCAAGCGTTCGTAACGTCTTGGTCCGCTGGGAAAATGGGTGGGTCACCTAGCGGTGCATCAAGGACATACAGTCTCTTGGAAGCTATGAGGATGATCCTCAAGCTACGGACCCAGTCCGCATAGTTGCTTCCATCATCTTTCAGCTTGGTTTTCTCTAGGAACGCGTTGAAGTTGAGGCTGACATTAGCGTTGGCCATTGGATCTACAATATAGATTGTAATGACATTTTTAGACTAAGTTCATGATAATTAAGTTCACATAATCAAATTATTTAATGAACTCCCACTTAGATAGACATCTCTCTAGTCATCCAAGTGATACATGATCCATGTCAACTAGCCCGTGTCCGATCATCACGTGAGACGGACTAGTCATCCATGGTGAACATCTCCATGTTGATCGCATCTACTATACGGCTCATGTTCGACCTTTCGGTCTTCCGTGTTCCGAGGCCATGTCTGTACATGCTAGGCTCGTCAAGTCAACCTAAGTGTTTCGCGTGTGTAAATCTGGCTTACACCCGTTGTATGCAAACGTTAGAACCTATCACACCCGATCATCACGTGGTGCTTCGGAAC
This sequence comes from Elymus sibiricus, assembly GCA_039707655.1. Taxonomy (NCBI): domain Eukaryota; kingdom Viridiplantae; phylum Streptophyta; class Magnoliopsida; order Poales; family Poaceae; genus Elymus; species Elymus sibiricus. Next base: position 4,206,184 of record CM077665.1, read on the forward strand.
AACGATCCTTAGCAACGGTGCACAGTTAGGGTGAACACCTTTCTTGAAATTTTATTGAGAGATCATCTTATTTACTACCGTCGTTCTAAGCAAATAAGATGTAAACATGATAAACATCACATGCAATCAATATAGTGACATGATATGGCCAATATCATCTTGCTCCTTTGATCTCCATCTTCGGGGCACCATGATCATCACTGTCACCGGCACGACACCATGATCTCCATCATCATGATCTCCATCATTGTGTCTTCATGAAGTTGTCTCGCCAACTATTACTTCTACTACTATGGCTAACGTTTAGCAATAAAGTAAAGTAATTACATGGCGTTTATGATTGACACGCAGGTCATACAATAAAATAAGACAACTCCTATGGCTCCGGCCGGTTGTCATACTCATCGACATGCAAGTCATGAATCCTATTACAAGAACATGATCAATCTCATACATCACAATGCATCACATCACATCCTTTTGGCCATATCACATCACAAGGCATATGCTGCAAAAACAAGTTAGACGTCCTCTAATTTGTAGTTGCAAGTTTTTACGTGGCTGCTATAGGTTTCTAGCAAGAACGTTTCTTACCAATGCCAAAACCACAACGTGATATGCCAATTGCTATTTACCCTTCATAAGGACCCTTTTCATCGAATCCAATCTGACTAAGGTGGGAGAGACAGACACCCGCTAGCCACCTTATGCAACAAGTGCATGTCAGGCGGTGGAACCGGTCTCACGTAAGCGTACGTGTAAAGTTGGTCCGGGCCGCTTCATCCCACAATACCGCCGAATCAAGATAAGACTACTAACAGCAAGCAAATTAACAAGATCGACGCCCACAACAACTTGTGTTCTACTCGTGCATAGATTCTACGCATAGACCTAGCTCTGATACCACTGTAGGGAGACGTAGTAGTAAATCAAAATTTTCCTACGTGTTCACCAAGATCTATCTATGGAGAAACCAGCAACGAGTAAGGGGAGAGTGCATCTTCATACCTTTGAAGATCGCTAAGCGGAAGCGTTGCAAGAACGTGGTTGGTGGAGTCGTACTCGTAGCGATTCAGATCGCGGTGGACTCCGATCTTAGCGCCGAACAACGGCGCCTCCGCGTTCAACACACGTGCAGCCCGGTGACGTCTCCTATGCCTTGATCCAGCAAGGAGGAAGGAGAGGTTGAGGGAGAGCTTCGGCAGCACGATAGCGTGGTGATGGTGGAGCTGCGTGGTACTCCGGCAGGGCTTCGCCAAGCACTACGGAGAACGAGGAGAAGGAGGAGTAGGGCTGCGCCGTGAGAGAGAGAGATGCGTGTCTTTGGCAGCCCCAAACCCTCCACTATATATAGGAGGAGAGGGAGGAGGGTGCGCACCCCTAGGGTTCCCACCCTAGGTGGTGCGGCAGCCCCTAGATGGGATCTGGCCGGCGGCCAAGAGGGGAGAGGGAGGCGGCAGCCCTAGGCGCCCTAGGGTGGGCCTTAGGGCCCATCTGCGCTAGGGTTTGCCCCCCTCCACCCTTGGCTGCGCCTTGGGCCTTGGTGGGAGGCGCACCAGCCCACTCTGGGGCTGGTCCCTTCCCACTCTCGGCCCACGCAGCCCTCTGGTGCCGGTGGCCCCACATGGTGGACCCCCGGAACCCTTCCGGTGGTCCCGGTACGTTACCGGTAATTCCCGAAACATTTCCGGTGACCAAAACCTCACTTCCTATATATGAATCTTTACCTCCGGACCATTCCGGAGCTCCTCGTGATGTCCGGGATCTCATCCGGGACTCCGAACAACCTTCGGTAACCACGTACACTATTTCCCTATAACCCTAGCGTCATCGAACCTTAAGTGTGTAGACCCTACGGGTTCGGGAGACACGTACACATGACCGAGACACCTCTCCGGTCAATAACCAACAGCGGGATCTGGATACCCATGTTGGCTCCCACATGCTCCACGATGATCTCATCGGATGAACCACGATGTCGGGGATTCGATCAATCCCGTATACAATTCCCTTTGTCTACCCGTATGATACTTGCCCGAGATTCGATCGTCGGTATCCCTATACCTTGTTCAATCTCGTTACCGGCAAGTCTCTTTACTCGTTCCGCAACACATCATCCCGTGGCTAACTCCTTAGTCACATTGAGCTCATTATGACGATGTCTTACCAAGTGGGCCCAGAGATACCTCTCCGTCATACGGAGTGACAAATCCCAGTCTCGATTCGTGCCAACCCAACAGATACTTTCGGAGATACCCGTAGTGTACCTTTATAGCCACCCAGTTACGTTGTGACGTTTGGCATACCCAAAGTATTCCTACGGTATCCGGGAGTTGCACAATCTCATGGTCTAAGGAAACGATACTTGACATTGGAAAAGCTTTAGCAGACGAACTACACGATCTTGTGCTATGCTTAGGATTGGGGCTTGTCCATCACATCATTCTCCTAATGATGTGATCCCGTTATCAACGACATCCAATGTCCATGGTCATGAAACCGTGACCATCTATTGATCAACGAGCTAGCCAACTAGAGGCTCACTAGGGACATGTTGTGGTCTATGTATTCACACATGCATTACGGTTTCCGGTTAACACAATTATAGCATGAACAATAGACAATTATCATGAACAAGGAAATACAATAATAACCATTTTATTATTGCCTCTAGGGCATATTTCCAACACCCGATACCCCTCCCGGCACTCCCGGTACACTACCGAAATACCCAAAACTTTTCCGGTGACCAAAACATGACTTCCTATATATCAATTTTTACCTCCGGACCATTCCGGAGCTCCTCGTGACGTCGAGGATCTCATCCGGCACTCCGAACAACCTTCGGTCACCACCATACATAACTCTACTATACCGAAACGTCACCGAACCTTAAGTGTGCAGACCCAGCGGGTTCGAGAACTATGTAGACATGACCAAGACACCTCTACGGTCAATAACTAATAGCGGGACCTGGATGCCCATATTGGTTCCTACATATTCTACGAAGATCTTTATCGGTTAAACCTCTATGTCAAGGATTCAGTTAATCCCGTACGCTGTTCCCTTTGTTCTTCGGTACGTTACTTGCCCGAGATTTGATCGTCGGTATCTCTATACCTAGTTCAATCTCGTTACCGGCAAGTCTCTTTACTCGTTCTGTAATACAAGATCCCGTGGCTAACACTTAGTCACATTGCTTGCAAGGCTTATTGTGATGTTGTATTACCGAGTGGGCCCTGAGATACATCTCCGTCACACGGAGTAACAAATCCCAGTCTTGATCCATGCCCACTCAACAGACACCCTCGGAGATACCTGTAGAGCATCTTTATAGTCACCCAGTTACGTTGTGACGTTTGATACACACAAGGTATTCCTCCGGTGTCAGTGAGTTGCATGATCTCATGGTCATAGGAACAGATACTTGACATGCAGAAAACTATAGCAATAAACTGACACGATCATATGCTATATTTATAGTTTGGGTCTTGTCCATCACATCATTCTCCTAATGATGTGATCCCGTGATCAAATGACATCTCATGTCTATGGCCAGGAAACCTTGACCATCTTTGATCAACGAACTAGTTAACTAGAGGCATACTAGGGACACAGTGTTGCCTATGTACCCACACATGTATTTGAGTTTCCAATCAATACAATTATAGCATGGATGATAAACGATTATCACGAACAAGGAAATATAATAATAACCAATTTATTATTGCCTCTAGGGCATATTTCCAACAGTCTCCCACTTGCACTAGAGTCAATAATCTAGTTTACATCACCACGTGTTTTACATTGTTATGAATCTAACACCCAATGAGTTCTGGGGTTCGATCATGCTTTGCATGTGAGAGAGGTCTTTAGTCAACGGGTCTGCGACATTCAGATCTGTGTGTAATTTGCAAATCTCTATGTCATACTGTAGACACTGCTACCACACTCCACTTGGAGCTATTCCAAATGGCTGCTCCACTATACGTATCCGGATTGCTACTCAGAGTCATCTGGATTGGTGTCAATGCTTGCCTCGACGTAACCCTTTACGACGTACTCTTTATCACCTCCATAATCGAGAAATATTTCCTTAGTCCTCTAGTTACTAAGGATAATCTTGACCGATGTCCGGTGATCCACTCCTGGACCACTCTTGTACCCCTTGACAGACTCATGGCAAGGCACACACTAGGTGTGGTACACAGCATGGCATACTATACAGAGCCTATGGATAAGGCATAGGGGATGACCTTCGTCCTTTCTCTTTCTTCTGCCGTGGTCGAGCTTTGAGTCTCACTCAACTCCACACCTTACAAATCAGGCAAGAACTCTTTCTTTGACCGATCCATTTTGAACTCTTTCAAAATCTTGTCAAGGTATGTACTCATTGAAAGTTTTATCAGACGTCTTGATCTACCTCGATAGATCAAGATGCCCAATATTTCAGTAGCTTCATTCCAGGTTTTCCTTTGAAAAACTCCTTTTCAAACAACCCTTTATGCTTTCCAGAAATTCTACATCATTTCCGATTAACAATATGTCATCCACATATACTTATCAGAAATTCTATAGTGCTCCCACTCACTTTATTGTAAATACAAGTTTCTCATAAACTTTGTATAGACTCAAAAACTTTGATCACCTCATCAAAGCGTATATTCCAACTCCGAGATGCTTGCTCCAGTCCATAGAAGGATCGCTGGAGTTTGCATACATTTTAGCATCCTTAGAACTGACAAAACCTTCCGGTTGTATCACATACAACCTTTCTTCACGGATATCGTTAAGGAAATGATGTTTTGACATCCATCTGCCAGATTTCATAATCGAAAAATGCAGCAACTGCTAACATAATTCCAACAGACGTTAGCATCGCTACGGGTGAGAAAGTCTCATCGTAGTCAACTCCTTGAACTTGTGAAAAACCCTTTGCCACAAGTCGAGCTTTATAGATGGTGACATTACCGTCCGCGTCTGTCTTCCTTTTAAAGATCCATTTGTTCTGAATGGCCTTTCGCCCTTCAGGTAATACTTCCAAAGCCCATACTTTGTTTTCTTACATGGATCCCATCTCGGATTGCATGGCCTCTAACCATTTCTCGGGATCCGGGCCCATCATCGCTTCTCCATAGCTCGTAGGTTCATCGTTGTCCAACAACATGACCTCTAAGACAGGGTTGCGTACCACTCAGGAGCAGTACGCGTCCTTGTCGACCTACGAGGTTCGATAGTAAGTTGATCCGAAGCTTTATGATCATCATCATTAACTTCCTCTTCAACTAATGTAGGCTCCACAGAAACAACTTTCTGCGCTGCGCTACTCTCTGGTTGAAACAAAGGTTCAACAACCTCATCAAGTTCTATCTTCCTCCCACTCAATTCTTTCGAGAGAAACTCTTTCTCGAGAAAGGACCCGTTTTAGCAACAAACACTTTGTGCTTGGATCTGAGATAGAAGATTTACCCAACTGTTACGTTAGGGTATTCTATGAAGATGCATTTGTCCGCTTTGGGTTCGAGCTCATCAGGTTGAAAACCTTTTCCACATAAGCGTCGCAGCCCCAAACATTAAGAAATGACAGGTTAGGTTTTTGCCAAACCAAAATTCATACGGTGTCATCTCAACGGACTTAGATGGTGCCCCTTTTTAAAGTGAATGTAGTTGTCTCTAATGCATAACCCCAAAACGATAGTGGCAAATCGATAAGAGACATCATAGTACGCACCATATCCAATAGAGCACGACTACGACGTTCGGACACACCATCACACTATGGTGTTCCAGGTGGCGTGAGTTGTGAAACAACTTCCACATTGTCTTAAGTTGTATACCAAACTCGTAGCTCAGATATTTACCTCTACGATCATATCGTAGATATTTTATCTTCTTGTCACGATGATCTCAAACTTCACTCTGAATTTGTTTGAACTTTTCAAATGTTTTAGACTTGTGTTTCATTAAGTAAATATCCCCATATCTACTCAAATCATCAGTGAAGGTAGGAAAATAATGATATCCACCGCACGCTACAACACTCATTGGACCGAATACATCAACATGTATTATTTCCAATAAGTTACTTGCCCGCTCCATCATACCGGAAAATGGGGTCTTAGTCATCTTGCCCATGAGGCATGGTCCGCATGTCTCAACCGATTCGAAATCGAATGAGTCCAAAGATCCATCAGCATGGAGTTTCTTCATGCGTTTTACACAAATATGACATTTAGCGGCAGTGCCACAAGTATGTGGTACTATCATTATTAACTTTGTATCTTTTGGCATCAATATTATGAACATGTGTGTCACTAGGATCAAGATTCAATAAACCATTCTCATTGGGTGCATGACCATTGAAGGTATTATTCATGTAAACAGAATAACCATTATTCTCTAATTTAAATGAATAACCGTATTGCAATAAACATGATCTAATCACGTTCGTGCTCAACGCAAACACCAAATAACACTTATTTAGGTTCATCACTAATCCCGAAGGTAGAGAGCGTGCGATGGTGATCACATCAACCTTGGAAACACTTCCAACACTCATCGTCACCTCGCCCTTAGCTAGCCTCCGTTTATTCCGTAGCTTTTATTTCGAGTTACTAACATTTAGCAACCGAACCGGTATCCAATACCCAGGTGCTACTAGGAGTACTAGTAAGGTACACATCAATAACACGTATATCAAATATACTTTTGTCGATGTTGCCAGCCTTCTTATCTACCAACTATCTAGGGTTGTTCCGCTTCAGCGACCGTTCTCCTCATAATAGAAGCACTTAGTCTCGGGTTTGGGTTCAACCTTGGGTTTCTTCACTGGAGCAGCAACTGACTTGCCATCCATGAAGTTTCCCTCCTAGCCCTTGCCCTTCTCGAAACTAGTGGTTTCACTAACCATCAACACTTGATGCTCCTTCTTTATTTCTACCTTCGCGGTGTCAAACATAGCGAATAGCTCAGGGATCATTATTTCCATCCCTGGCATTTTATAGTTCATCACGAAGCTCTAGTAGCTTAGTGACAGTGACTTGGAGAACTATATCAATCACTATCTTATCTGGAAGATCAACTCCCACTCGATTCAAGCGATTGTTGCACCCAGAAAATCTGAGCACCTGCTCACCGATTGAGCTATTCTCCTTCATCTTGCAGGCAAAGAATCTTGTTGGAGGTCTCATACCTCTCAACACGGGCACGCGCCTGAGATCCCAATTTCAGCTCTTAGAACATCTCATATGTTCCGTGACGTTCAAAACGTTTTGGAGCCTCAATTCTAAGCCGTAATGCATGACGCACTGAACTATCAAGTAGTCATCAGAACGTGCCTGCCAGATGTTCACAACATCTACAGACGACGCTTGAGGGGGTGGCGCATTGAGCGGTGCATTAAGGACATAAGCCTTCTGTGCAGCAATGAGGACAATCCTCAGATCACGGACCCAGCCCGCATTATTGCTACCATCATCTTTCAACTCTATTTCTCTAGGAACATATAAAAATTCAAGGGAGCTACAGCGCGAGCTAGTAATCTACAACATAATTTGCAAAGACATTTTGACTATGTTCATGATAATGAGTTTAGTTAATCATATTACTTAAAAACTCCCACTCAAATTGACATCCCTCCGGTCATTCGAGTGACACATGATCCAAATCCACCAACTCAAGTCCGATCATCACGTGAGTTGAGGTGGTTTCAATGGTGAACATCTTCATGTTGATCATATCTACTATATGACTCATGTTCGACCTTTCGGTCTCTTGTGTTCCGAGGCCATGTCTGTACATGCTAGGCTCGTCAAGTTTAACCCGAGTGTTCCGCACGTGCAACACTGGCTTGCACCCGTTGTATGTGAACGTAGAGTCTATCACACCCGATCATCACGTGGTGTCTCAAAACGACGAACTTTCGCAACGGTGCACACTCGGGGAGAACACAATTTTATCTTGAAATTTTAGTGAGGGATCACCTTATAATGCTACCGTCGTCATAAGCAAAATAAGATGCATAAAAGGATTAACATCACATGCAAATCATAAGTGACATGATATGGCCATGAACTTGTGCTTTTGATCTCCATCTTCAAAGCACCGGCATGATCTCCATCGTCACCGGCATAACACCATGATCTCCATCATCTTGATCTCCGTCAATGTGTCGCCATGAGGTTGTCGCGCCGACTGTTGCTTCCACGACTATTGCTAACTCATAGCGATAAAGTAAAGCAAAAATGGCGAAAATAATTAAAGACAACCCTATGGCTCCTGCCGGTTGCCGTACTCATCGACATGCAAGTCGTGATATTCTATACAATACATGATTATCTCATACATCACATATATCTCATCATGTAATTGGCTATATCACATCACAACATACCCTGCAAAAACAAGTTAGACGTCCTCTAATTGTTGTTGCAAGTTTTACGTGGCTGCTACGGGTATCTAGCAAGAACAACTCTTACCTACGCAAAAACCACAACGGTGATACAAAAATTGCTAGTCAACCTTCTCAAGGACCGCCTTTGTCAAATCCGATCCGACTAAAGTGGGAGAAACAGACACCCGCCAGCCATCTTTATGCAACGAAGTTACATGTCAGTTGATGGAACCGGTCTCTCATAAGCGTACGGGTAATGTTGGTCCGGGCCGCTTCAACCCACAATACCGCCGAATCAAGAAAAGACCAAGGGAGGAAGCAATCTGAATATCAACGCCCACAAACTCCTTTGTGTTCTACTCGAGATCTCATCTACACATAAACCTGGCTCTGATACCGCTGTTGGGAAACAAAAAAATTCCTACGCACACGCAAGATCTATCCATGGTGATGAGCATCTACGAGAGGGAGAGTGGATCTACATACCCTTGTAGATCGCTAAGCGGGAAGCGTTAAGAAACGCGGTTGATGTAGTCGAACGTCTTCGCGATCCAAATCGCCGAGCGTCCCGCGATCCGATCACGATCCATCTCGCGATCCAATCTCGATCGGTCCCGCGATCCCATCATGATCCGTCCCACGATCAAATCACGAATCGTCTCGCGATCCTTATCACGGTCCTTCCGATCTAGCGCCGAACGGACGGCACCTCCGCGTTCAGCACACGTACAGCTCGATGACGATCTCCGCCTTCTTGATCCTGCAAGAGGGAGCGGAGAGGTAGAAGAGTTCTCCGGCGGCGCGATGGCGCGGCGGCGATGGTGGTGGAACAATTCCGGCAAGGCTTCGCCTAAGCACCGCTGAAACTAGACTAGAGGAGAAACCGATCTAGATGAAATAGAGGGAGCACGTGGCAATTAGGGTTAGCTCTACCCTCTAAATCCCGTAGTATATATAGGAGGGAGGGAGGGGAGGAGGCAGCCTCAAACCCTCAAGGTTTGGCCGAAATTGGAGGTGGAGGAGTCCTACTCCAATCCTATTAGGAGTAGGATTCCTCCTCTCCACTTGGAAACCCTTTCCACCTTTCCTCCATTAGATTTTTTCCACCCAAAGCCACATGGGCCTTAGTGGGCGGGTTAGGACAGCCCACTAGGGGCTGGTTTGAATCCTCCCACAGCCCATGAGGTCCTTTGGGTCGAGACACCCCTCCCGATGGTCCCCGGTACCCCTCCCGGCACTCCCGGTACACTACTGAAATACCCGAAACTTTTCCGGTGACCAAAACAGGACTTCCTATATATCAATCTTTACCTCCGGACCATTCCGGAGCTCCTCGTGACGTCCAGTATCTCATCCGGGACTCCGAACAACCTTCGGTCACCACCATACATAACTCTGCGGGTTCGAGAACTATGTAGACATGACCAAGACACCTCTACGGTCAATAACCAATAGCGGGACCTGGATGCCCATATTGGTTCCTACATATTCTACGAAGATCTTTATCGGTTAAACCTCTATGTCAAGGATTCAGTTAATCCCGTACGCTATTCCCTTTGTTCTTCGGTATGTTACTTGCCCGAGATTCGATCGTCAGTATCTCTATACCTAGTTCAATCTCGTTACCGGCAAGTCTCTTTACTCGTTCTGTAATACAATATCCCATGGCTAACACTTAGTCACATTGCTTGCAAGGCTTATTGTGATGTTGTATTACCGAGTGGGCCCTGAGATACCTCTCCGTCACACGGAGTAACAAATCCCAGTCTTGATCCATGCCCACTCAACAGACACCCTCGGAGATACCTGTAGAGCATCTTTATAGTCACCCAGTTACGTTGTGACGTTTGATACACACAAGGTATTCCTCCGGTGTCAGTGAGTTGCATGATCTCATGGTCATAGGAATAGATACTTGACATGTAGAAAACTATAGCAATAAACTGACACGATCATATCCTATGTTTATAGTTTGGGTCTTGTCCATCACATCATTCTCCTAATGATGTGATCCCGTTATCAAATGACATCTCATGTCTATGGCCAGGAAACCTTGACCATCTTTGATCAACGAACTAGTTAACTAGAGGCATACTAGGGACACAGTGTTGTCTATGTACCCACACATGTATTTGAGTTTCCAATCAATACAATTATAGCATGGATAATAAACGATTATCACGAACAAGGAAATATAATAATAACCAATTTATTATTGCCTCTAGGGCATATTTCCAACAAGAAATGGCCGATTTTGATATAAAAATCGTCTAAATCCGAGGTCATATGCAATTTGTGTGGTCAAAACAAGATTAAGGACAAAACGGGGGAGGAGTCCTCGACGATCGTCTGAAACTGACTGTTATAAAACTTGTGAACTTTGCATGATGTTTCCCACCAATCCATCTCTCATGGTTGTATATTGCCACGTTGTAATATTTGCAGAAACTATGGCGGACAATCACTTAGAAAAAGAACAGTTGTTGCGGGATATAATACGAGAGGGTGATATCGATCTCACCTGCTTGTCGTTTCTCAACGAGACCGATGGTGAGGAAAGAGAGGATGGCAGCTCCGGTGAGGAGGAAGGAGATCATGATTGCTCCGGTGATCGAACTGGGGACGAAGGAGATCACGGCTCCGGTGATCGAACTGGGGACGAAGGAGCCATAACTGCTTCAAAGTCCGGCGAGGTATATATTAATTAATCCTCTGCTGACTAGATGCATTAATTTTTTTGTATGTACATATATTAACGCTTCTTTCTTCTTTGAATTAGCCATCCGGATCGAGCTCCACTTCGGTAAGGAGACGAGGCCCGATGAGAAGGTTGGAGGCGCAAGAAAGGTTCACGATCGAAGAAGTCTCACCAGAAGGCCAACCGATTGCTCCCTACCGGACCAAGAACAAATTTATACATCAGTGCGGAGTGGTTGTTAAGGATCTCGTCCCGATCAGCTGCCAAGAATGGAATAAGAAGAAGAACCCTCTAGTTCTGTCAGTCAACGATAGACTGAAAGATGATCTTTGGACCAATCTGATTAGAAATTTCAGTCTACCGCCAGAGGAGGATCCGAATAACCCAGTTATACAGCAAAAGGTCAGGGCGTTTGCTCTTAAGAAGATGACAGAACTATTCAAGAACTGGAAGAAAGTATTGAACAGGAAGTTTGTCGAGAAAGACAAGACTCCAGAATTCAGAGGTCAATATGAGAAGATGAGCGATCACTGGCCCGCATTTGTGGCCTACAAGAAATCGGAGAAGGCTAAGAACACGTCACTTACAAATAAGAAAAATGCCGCAAGGAAGGAGTATCACCATGTTATGGGGTCAGGTGGCTACAGAAAAGCCCGGCCTACGCGGGACAAAGCTGAGCAAGACCTGCTTGCTAAAGATGTCCAACCAGAGACATTGCACTGGCCAGATCGGGCAAGGACTTGGTTCTTCGGGGTTGGGGGAACATTGGACCCAGAAACAGGGAAGTGTGTCTGGACGAAAGCTCAACTTGCAATACCATTCAAAAAGCTTGAGGAAACAATCAAGAAATCGCTGGAAGGGACATTCGTTCCCGACAGAGAGAAGGACGAGTTGTCATGTGCCCTCGGGAATCCTGAACACCCTGGACGAACACGAGGCACATCAGGCTCTGTTCCGTGGAAGGTTGGGTTCCCGACAGCGCTGATTACAGAAGCCGACAGAGAAAGAAGAAAGAGGAAGCAAGCGAAATGCAGAGGTTGAATGAAAGATTAGCGAAACTAGAGGCACTTGAGAGCCAGCGAGCTACCGGCCAATCATCTCAGCGGCACGAAGATCCTTCATTGGAGACTACCCACGATGCTACCCCACCATCTCAGCGGAGAAGCAGCGTGGCTTCCACTGAGCTCGTTCATCCTGATAGCACGGCTCCTCGCTACCCCGTGGATGCTATCATGCAAAATGAACATTGTGTGCTAATGGCGAAATGTCATAACCTGACCTTGAAGGCAGCGGTCGGCCATGTCTTACCTCCTCGACCTGATGCAACTTTCCATTGCACTCCGGTTCCAGCTGGCTTTGCTATTTTCGGGGTGGATGAAATAATGAACGGATTTGATGGGCTGGAGCTTGAGTACGCTACAGGTGAAGGGGAGCTTCTTCTTCGATATGCCTTAAGGACTACCTGTCTATGGAGAAAGGAACACATCGTGCTTCCATACTGGACGCCGCCTCAGCAGACTCAGGCGGAGGAGGCCGCGGTGCCTGAGTCGTCTCCGGTGCGTCAGCCGTCTCCGGTGCGTCAACCGTCTCCGCTGCCTGAGCCGTCTCTGGCGCGTCAGCCGTCTCCGCTGCCTCAGCGGACTCCGACGGAGGAGGCCCCTCAGCAGAATCCTACTCCGCCTAAGCTGTCTCTGCCGCGTCATCGAACTCCGCCTCCTCCGCCGCCTAAGCAACAGCGGAAGAGAGGCGCCGCTGCTCCGGCGGCTAGCAGCTGTACGAAATAGAGGAGATTCAAATACGGCCCAAGCCTCAAGCCTCCTCCCAAGTTACCCTACGAGAGGTCTGAGGAGGAACTCGACGAGATCGTGGATGCCAAAGTGAAACGTCAGCTTGCACCGAAACGCCCACCTGACGAGGAGAAAATAGATCCGGTGAAAGCAAAGCGAACTCTGGATGCCCTAAGGCGACCACCACCGCCTCCGCCGCCATCGAACTATGACCGATGTATTCCAAAGAAACATGATGAAGCGAGGCGGTCGGGAAGCTTAAGTAGAAGTGGCTCAAGATGTGGGAAAACAATTCCCCAGCTTGGCGAACAAGAACTGCAATCGTGTCCTCCACTCAAGGTGGTTACCGATATCGCTAATGATCCAGAGAAAGCGGACACTGGTCTTGCTATCACTGCTGATGATTACTTACCCGACTCGGTACAGTTTGACACGGCTGAGGTAGTACAAACCTTAAAATACGCGAACGGGAAGCCTCTCGTCACACGTGAGGAGCTCGACCGTCTACCAACGATGATGCAACGATTGCATGAATGGTACTTGAAAGCCTGCAAGGACGGGGCCGACAATATCTTTGTGGCTATTAAAGATGAGCACTTCTTCAATGGAGAGCAGGTGTTGTTTGTTGAATTTGAAGAAATATTTCAGTTATACAATCAAGCTGCCCTCGACAAAACTATCGTCAATTCCTATTGTCTGTAAGTATTTTTTTTCTGTAATTAAGTCTCTAGCTCAGCTCGTTCATTGCATGTATTAATTATCCTCACACTATATTATGCAGATTGAAGATCCCCGAATGCAAACAACAACAAATCTATGACATTGGGTTCATTGACCCAAATTTCATAAATGAACGTACGTTAGAAGAATTTCCCGTTGATACATAGAACAACTTGCTAAAGGCGTTACTTGCACAAAAAACCAGAAAGGAAATACTATTTCCTTACAACTTCAAGTGAGTGTTACTATCTTGTGCACATTCTGTTTCGCTTACTCTCGAGGTTAAGTGCAATTAACGAGTTATGCGTGCGTAGTTTCCACTTTATTCTGCTAGTCATTCAGCTTGAAGAGGGAAAAGTAACTGTCTTGGACTCGAGACGTAAAGACCCTAAGGAGTGGACGAACATGAGGCAAATGCTTCAGAAGTAAGTTCAATCATTATCGCACCATATAGGCAACTTTCGTTCATTTTCTGATATCAAGTAATCATTTTGTTTGCCGGGCAGGGTTTGGAAAAAGTTCACCAAAAAGGTTAAGGGTGTCAGCTGGAAACCGGAGCTGCAATTTGTACAGCCCAAAGTAAGTACTACTCTAGTACCGCACATCTCTCATTGATGCTAGTTTCAATACCATTATCATGCTTGGTTATCATTTTGATTGAACTCTATTCTCGTAAAATGCTTGTTGCAGGCAATCGGGACTAAGTTATGTGCCTACTACGTTTGCGAGTTCATTCGCCACTCGACCTCTGAGCGGGGCTGGGGCATATCTTTACAACAATTTGAAGTACGTAAACAATATTCACATTTTTATTTTATTACCATCAATTGTGTTGAGTTTCATTCATATATTGACCCCCTTCTTTAAATTAGATCTGGTAGAAGCGGGACGAACTCCTACCAACTGATCGCATCCGAGCAATTCAAGAGGAATTGGCGGGATTCTTTGTTGAGCATGTCATACCTAAAGACGGAGAATACCATAAGGATGTCGAATGCGATGTTGGTAATAGACAATGTTAGGATCGTCATAGATGTTATATTGTATATATGCATGAACGTGTAATATATGTAATAGCGTCGAATAGATTTACGAAAACTTGTTGCATATTGTTTGACAAAACACGGAGAAAGAGAGGTCACTTCTCTCTATATATTGATCATGACGATGTTGTGTAATGGTTCCTTCATTGCTATATGTAGTAGCAAGCGTCGAGTCGAATGAAAAGCGTAAAATAAAAATGGTAAACACAAAAATAAAAGGGGGAAAGACAATAGGAAAACCCCTAAACCCCCCCTTTAAAAAAAAACAAAAAACAAAAACCCCAGCTCCTGGCAGGTGCTGACGCGTGGCTGCCTTTTAGTCCCGGTCGGTGTTACCAACCGGGACTAAAGGTCCTCCTGCCTGGGCGCCCCGCAGAGGCCACGTGGAGCCCCTTTGGTCCCGGTTCGTCAGCAAACCGGGACTAAAGGTTTTGGGCATTTGTCCCGATCGGTTTGTCCCGGTTCCAGAACCGGGACTAAAGGCCCTCTGGAACCGGGACTAGTGCCCTGTTTTCCACTAGTGTCAACGGATTTAGATGGCGCTCTAGTGTGAGCAAAAGCTGCAGTCTCTAAAGCAAATCCCCAAAATGCCAAAGGCAGATCGGTAAATGACATCATAGATCTCACCATGTCCAACAAGGTTCGATTAAAACTCTCAGACACACTATTATGCTGCGTTGTTCCAGGAGGTGTAAGTTGTGAAACTATTCCACGACTTCTAAGATGTTTGTTAAACTCATGACTCAAATATTCACCTCCGCGATCTGACCGCAGAAATTTTATTTTCTTGTCATGAAGATTCTCTACTTCGGTCTGAAATTCTTTGAACTTTTCGAACGTTTCAGATTTATGCTTCATAAGATAAACATAACCATATCGACTCAAGTCATCGGTAAAAGTTATAAAGTAGAGGAATCCACCTCGCGTAGGTATGCTCATTGGACCACAAACATCGGTATGTATGATTTCCAATAAGTTACTTGCTCGTTCAACTATTCCCTTGAATGGAGTTTTGGCTAATTTTCCCATTAGACACGCTTCACAAGTATCAAATGATTCAAAATCAAATGAAGTCAAAATTCCAGCAGAGTGAAGTTTCTTCATGCGTTTGTGTCCAATATGACCTACCCAGCAGTGCCACAAGTATGTGGTATTCAAATCGTTAGATTTCCTACGTTTAACATCAGTGTTATAGATGTGTGTCTCACAATCAAGATCAAGTATAAACAGCCCACTCCTCACAGGAGCATGTGCATAAAAGATGTTATTCATAATGATAGAACAACCTTTATTCTCTTATTTAAACGAATAACCATCCCGTCAGATACAATATCCTGATATAATATTCTTACATAATGCAGGCACATAGTAACAATTACTAAGTTCTAATACTAATCCCGATGGTAGATGTAGAGGCATCGTGCCGACGGCGACCACTACAACACTTGCTCCATTCTCGACGCGCATCGTCACCTCATTCTTACTTAGACTCCTAGGATTCCTTAACCCCTACAACGTGTTGCAAATATTAGCAACAGATCCGGTATCAAATACCCAAGAGTCACACTTAGGTCCATGCAAGAATACATCAATAACATGTATATCAAATATACCTGAGCTGGACGTTCCAGTCTTCTTCCTTTCTACTAAGTACTTTGGGCAATTCCTCTTCCAGTGACCCTTCTCCTTACAGAAGAAACACTCAGCATTAGTGGTTGGGCCTGACTTAGGCTCCTTGCCCTTGTGTTCGCCTTTTTTATTTTTACCACCTGATTTCTTCTTCTTGAACTGGGTAGTTTTCTTTACCATCATCACATGATTAGTATTCTTCTGTATATCCTGTTCAGCTATCTTCAACATCGAGAACAATTCTGCCAGTGATTTATTCATTGCATGCAAGTTGAAGTTCATGATAAACCCAGCAAAGCTGGCGGCAATGAATTCAGGATTAGGTCAGTTCCTAGTTCAGGAGGAAAGGGAACGCCCAGCGTTTCCAACCTCTGAACATACCCATGTAACTTAATCACGTGGACACTGACCGAATTTCCTTCAGTCACCCTGCAGTTGAGTAGTGCCTAAGAAATTTCAAATTTCTCAGACTTGGCTTGTTTCTGAAATATGCCCTTCAATTCAACAATTGTCTCATATGGACCCCAGTTCTCAAACCTCTTTTGAAGTTTTGGTTCCATAGCTGCAAGGATAGCACACTGGACAGCGATGTAGTCATCATTACGTTGCTGAAACAGGTCCAACACAGCTTTTGTTGCGTTATCATCAGGAGCATCACCAAGAGTTTCTTCAAAGACATAGTCTTTCTTAGCACCTTTCAGAACCATTCTCACATTGCGGTACCAGTCCGCAAAGTTTGTTCCAGACTCTTGCAGTTTCTCTTTCTCTAAAATCGCAGCTAAAGGGAAGGAATTGTTGCGGGCCATTGATCTACAATTTTAAGCAAATTCATTTTAGAAACTTGTTTCATAATTAAAGAACTACGCAAAATTAATCTTGAAACTCCCACTAAAATCATTGTCCCTCATAATTGATACTTAGTGATTCAAGATCCGCGTGTTACTATCTCGATGCCAATGTCACACCGCACACCGAGAAGCAACACCAGTAGGCAATCATACCAATTACATCTCTATGCAACTCTTGTTAATCTTTCGATTCTTGTGTCCCATACTCTAGACCGTCTACCAGTATGTCAAGAAAACCCAAGTATGCCAGCTGCGCAAACTAGTTTGCACCCACATTATGAACGTCATTGGGGCACTCATGTTACATGACGTGTATCCTGACAAAGAACACTCTATGTGGCGCCTAACCCAGGGAGAACATGTTGCTTGATAATTTTAGTGTGGGATCACCCTATTTATTATGACTACCACGCAACAAACAAAGTGCATAATTGGATTAACATCACATGCAATTCAATATAGTGATATGGTATAGCACTTCACGCCGAGGATCTCCATCATCAACGTTTCCGGCGCCGGGGACTCCTCCACGCACCATTGCATGCACCGAGGTCCATTGTTGCTTGCAAAACAAAGTTATTACAATAATAATTGATAAAAACTTCAGCTACACCACATCACGTTCCTGCAAAAACAAGTTAGACGCCTCTAACATGTTTACTATAGTACGGGGCTCTATGGTTTCGAGGAGAACCGTTGCTACCTGCGTGACCAATGAGCACCGTGATAATGTTCTCGTTAACTTGTTCGGAGTGCATCCCCATTGTGCTATGAATAGCAAGAATAGTTTAGCTAAACTTCATCATGACGCATGACCTCCGTGTGGATTTGACAAAATCCACATAAGCCCAATGTGCAAAATTTCTCTTTAACTATTGCGTGGAAAACCGTCACCCAACAAAGTTGTTTCATGTACCCGAAGCACATATGACAAACCAGTCTCGATGAATGCGGTCATCATAAAGTCGGCGAGAGCCGCTAATCACACAATGCCGTCAAGATCAAAATTGCAACAACGGGAAGCAAGACACGATCAACAATGCCGGAATACTCCGATTCCTCTATCCGTACCTACGCCTACGCATAGACCACTCTGATACCACTGTTGGGGAACGCGCTATGCAAAACAAAAAATTTCTAGCGCATAACCAAGATCTCAATGCGAGGGGAGAGGCAACGGATCATACCCTCGTCTGTCGAACAAGTGAAAGATTGTCGGTGACAAGGTTGACGTGGAAGTAGTCGTAGTCGATCCTTGTAACTAGACTCGTCTAGTCGCGAGGAGATGTATTATCCCACGATCAAGTACCACAAGTGCAGCACCTCCACGGTATCCACACATACGTGATTAGCAACACCACGTCGTAGCGTGATCAAGCACACGGACGAAGCAGGGACGTAAGTCGATGAAGATCAGGCAGCGCTCCGCGATCACCGCTGAAACCGGGGTAGTGATCCGACAGCGCTCCCACGTAGTAGGCGAAGTAGACAAAGCACAGGGGCAGCGGGGTAACATCGGGAGGTGGTGTGGGGTTCTGGTGCTGCTGCCTGGAGGAGGGGGCATCTGGCTATGGGGTGCCCGTGTGGTGCACCCCCCCTTCTTTTATATGGGGCCAGGCTCCTGGGGGGAGGAGTCCTCCTAGGACTCCGACTCCCCAAAGGGGAGGAGTCCTAGTGGGACTCCCTCCCTTGCCTTGGCCGCACCATGGGGGGAGGTGGAGTACCTCTAGGACTCCCTCCTACCATATGCGCCTTGGGGGGAGGTGCGGTCCAACAGGGACTCCCTCCCCCAATCCGATTGAGGGAGGGGGGAGTCTGAGACCAACTAGGTCCCCCCCTACTTCCAAAGCACACCAGGGGGAGTCCCCCCCCCCACACTAGCACTAGTAGAAAACAGGGCTTTGGTTGAGGCCAGGATAAGGGCATTAATCCCGGTTCACTTACGAACCGGGACCAAAGGGTGCACCAGTCCTGGTTCGTGAGGCCAGGGCGCCGGCCGGGCCTCAGGGGCCATTGGTCCCGGTTCGTCTGACACTTTTGGTCCCGGTTCCATACACGAACCGGGACCAATGCGCCTCGCTCCTGGCCCAGCACCTTTAGTCCCGGTTTGTGGCTGGAACCGGGACCAAAGGTAGGTCTTCTGTCCCGGTTCTAGCCACCAACCGGGACTAAAGATAAGCCTATATATACCCCCTCCCCTGCCCGCTCAATCTGTTTTTTGGCCGGCCGGCGTGTGCAGGTGTGTGTTGCTCTAGCTCTCACCTCCTATGCACATGAGGTGTTCGATGAAATGCCCGAGCCACACTTAAGCTTTCTCCTCTCCAAGCTCGACCTCCAAGCTCAATTTTCCTCGAGATTTGTCTAGGTTTGGCGGTCCGTCCTGTCCCGTCCACGTCTTCACCACCGTCGATCGCCTGCACCGATCTCGTCGCCGGCACCACCATGGTGAGCCTCTTGTGCTTATCTTCTTTCTAAAATAAAAAAAATTCTTACTTGTATGATTTAGATAGATACTTGTACAATTTTCTTGCTTTTATTATTGTTTGTTATTATATAGTGCCATGGTTTTGGTATCCACCCCCGTCGGCCCTCGTCCTGTCTATGATTCGGATGTGGTATATTATCTTTTATAACTATTTGTTTCATTTAGTGTTTATGACAATTATGCCGACCAACGTGACATAGATGTTTTTATCTAGGAGGTATGTGAACCGGAAATTCGAACCGACCCTCTTGTCGAGAGGTTAAATTTAGTTGAAACAGAAAACAATTACTTGAAGAAAAAATTGAAAAGAATTGAGGAGGATAAGATGGAATTGGAGTTGCATGTTGCCGATGTCGTCGAAGATCACAAGATCAAGATGGATGCAATGCGCTTGAAGATTAGAAAGATTAGAAAATATGCCATTCATACTGAGGCTTGGTATCATTATGCCGTTGGATCAATTGATACCTTAGTTGCGGTTATGATTGCATTTGTTGTTGCATTTAGATGTTTTACATAGTATCAATGTATGTTTTAATTAGATGCTCTAGAGAGCTATATCTTGTTCAATGAGAACTATGTATGAACTTTATGTATTTATTTTGGTCACTACTATACTTTGGTTTTAATGTGATGATGAACTTCTATTAATTTGGTCACTTCCCTATTCATGATGTTTTGTAATGGTTTTTGATACACTTAATTATATAATGCACGCAGATGAACCGGCAATGGATGTACGGTGACCGACGCACCTCCGGGTACATAAAGGGCCTGCACAATTTTCTCGAAGTGGCTGAGGCAACCAAGCAGAATGGTTTTATGTATTGTCCATGTACTATCTGTGGGAATACGAAGGATTACGCTAACTCGAAAACCCTACACGTCCACCTGCTTGAGAAGGGTTTCATGCCACACTATAATGTTTGGACCAAGCACGGAGAAAGAGGGGTTATGATGGAAGACAACGAAGAAGAAGAGGATGATGACAACTATCCGCCCCCTGAATACGGTGATGCTGCAATGGGGGAAGCTGAAGATCAAGAGGAAGAACCAGACGATGTGCCCGATGATGATCTTCGCCGGGTCATTGTTGATGCAAAGAGACAATGCCAAAGTGAAAGGGAGAAGTTGAAGTTCGATCGCGTGTTAGAGGATCACAAAAAAGGGTTGTACCCAAATTGCGAAGATGACAACACAGAGCTCGGTACCACACTGGAATTGCTGCAATGGAATGCCGAGAATGGTGTATCTAACAAGGCATTTGGAAAGGTGCTGAAAATAATGAAGAATAAGCTTCCAAAGGACAACGAATTGCCCGACAGTACATACGAAGCAAAGAAGGTTGTTTGCCCTCTGGGATTGGAGGTGCAGAAGATACATGCATGCCCTAATGACTGCATCCTCTACCGCGGTGCGTACGAGGATTTGAACGCATGACCGGTATGTTGTGCATTGCGGTATAAGATCAGACGAGATGACCCTGGTGATGTTGAGGGCCAGCGCACCGGGAAGAGGGTTCCTGCGAAGGTGATGTGGTATGCTCCTATAATACCATGGTTGAAACATTTGTTCAGAAACAAAGAGCATGCCAAGTTGATGCGATGGCACAAGGAAGACCGTAAGAAAGACGGGAAGTTGAGAGCACCCGGTGATGGGTCGCAGTGGAGAAAGATCGAGAGAAAGTGGGGGGACTTTACAGATGACCCAAGGAACGTATGGTTTGGTTTAAGTGCAGATGGCGTTAATCCTCTTGGGGAGCAGAGCAGCAAGCATAGCACATGGCCTGTGACTCTATGTATGTATAACCTTCGTCCTTGGTTGTGCATGAAGAGGAAATTCATTATGATGCCAGTGCTCATCCAAGGCCCTAAGCAACCCGGCAATGACATTGATGTGTACCTAAGGCCATTAGTTGATGAACCTTTACAACTGTGGAATGGAAAAGGTGTACGTGTGTGGGATGAGAACGAACAGGAGGAATTTGACCTACGAGCGTTGCTGTTTGTAACCATCAATGATTGGCCTGCTCTCAGTAACCTTTCAGGACAGACAAATAAGGGATACCACGCATGCACGCACTGTTTAGATGACACCGATAGTATATATTTGGACAAATGCAGGAAGAATGTGTACCTGGGGCATCGTCGATTTCTTCCGACCAACCATCAATGTCGAAAGAAAGGAAAGCATTTCAAAGGTGAGGCAGATCACCGGAAGAAGCCCGCCCTCCATACTGGTGATCACATACTTGATATGGTCAATGATTTACAAGTAATCTTTGGAAAGGGTCCGGGCGGACTATCTCTTCCGAATGATGCTGAGAGACGCGCACCCATGTGGAAGAAGAAATCTATATTTTGGGACCTACCCTATTGGAAATACCTAGAGGTCCGCTCTGCAATCGACGTGATGCACGTGACGAAGAATCTTTGTGTGAACCTGCTAGGCTTCTTGGGAGTGTATGGGAAGACAAAAGATACACCGGAGGCACGGGAGGACCAGCAACGTGTGCACGAAAAAGACGACATGCATCCAAAGCAGTATGAAGGTCCTGCCAGCTACGCTCTTACCAAAGAAGAGAAGGAAATCTTCTTTGAATGCCTGCTCAGTATGAAGGTCCCGTCTGGCTTCTCGTCGAATATAAAGGGAATAATAAATATGGCAGAGAAAAAGTTCCAGAACCTAAAGTCTCATGACTGCCATGTGATTATGATGCAACTGCTTCAGGTTGCATTGAGGGGGCTTCTACCGGAAAACGTTCGATTAGCCATTGTGAAGCTATGTGCATGCCTCAATGCAATCTCTCAGAAGGTAATCGATCCAGAAATCCTACCAAGGTTAAAGAGTGATTTGGTGCAATGTCTTGTCAGTTTCGAGCTGGTGTTCCATCCATCCTTCTTCAATATCATGACGCACGTCCTAGTTCATCTAGTCGACAAGATTGGCATTCTGGGCCCTGTATTTCTACACAACATGTTCCCCTTTGAGAGGTTCATGCGAGTCTTAAAGAAATATGTTCGTAACCGTGCTAGGCCAGAAGGAAGCATCTCCATGGGCCATCAAACAGAGGAAAGCATTGGGTTTTGTGTTGACTTTATTCCTGACCTTAAGCCGATTGTTCTCCCTCAATCGCGATATGAGGGGAGACTGACTGGAAAAGGCACGCTAGGAGCGAATTCAATAATATGTAGGGATGGGCATTCTTGGTCTCAAGCACACTACACAGTTCTACAGAATTCTACCTTGGTGACCCCGTATGTCAATGAACACAAGAATATTCTGCGCTCCAAACACCCGGAGCTGTGTGATGACTTGATTACATGTGAACACATCAGGACTTTCGGCACTTGGTTGCAAACACATCTCATGGGTAACACCACTGTTGCAGATAAGCTGTACTCGTTGGCCAGGGGACCATCTTCGACTGTATTGACTTACAAAGGGTACGAGATAAATGGGAGTACATTTTACACGATCGCCCAAGATCAAAAGAGCACCAACCAAAACAGCAGTGTCCGCTTTGATGCAGCAACCAAGAGGGGAAAGGAAACATATTATGGTTACATAGTGGACATATGGGAACTTGACTATGGACATGAATTGAAGGTCCCTTTGTTTCAGTGCAAATGGGTCAATCTGTCAGGAGGCGGGGTACAGGAAGACCCGCAGTACGGAATGACAACAGTGGATCTGAACAATCTTGGGTACACAGACGAACCATTCGTCCTAGCCAATGATGTGGCCCAGGTTTTCTATGTGAAGGACATGTCTACCAAACCGAGAAAAAGAAAAGATAAGGAAGCGAATACATCATACGATGAGCCAAAGTTCCACATAGTTCTTTCAGGGAAAAGATACATCGTGGGAGTGGAGGGCAAGACAGACATGTCTGAAGATTATGAAAAGTTTCATGAAATTCCTCCCTTCAAAGTGAAGGCTGACCCAAGCACCCTGTTAAACGATGAAGATTATCCATGGTTACGGCGCAATAAGCAAGGGACACACGCCAAGAAAAAGTGAAGACTTTGTCTCCACAACTATTCTGATGATGGCTTTGATCTAGAATACCACTGCAGTTACATGTCAAGAAATGAAATGCCTTTTGTAACACATGAGTTTTCGTCTGAAACCCTGATACTTCGAAAGAGATTGTTCATTTTGTACACGAAGTGCATCCAGTTTTTCCGTAACCCTCTCAACTTTTTAGCACATGCTATGTGGGTGAAATGATGATACCATGCCAACTTTCACCCATTTCAGAGTTCATTTGCAGTGCTTTTAAATTCAGGGTCATTTTAGCTCAAAATAAATCATGAAATGCATGAAAAATAGCAAATGAAGTCAGAAAAGGTTTGAAAAGTGATGATGTGGCTTTGAATGGTGCATATTAAATGCAGAAAAAGTCTTGAGTTCAAATATGTTTAAAAAGTTGAAATCCTTTTGTAACAGATGAGTTTTCGTACAAAACCCTGACACTTCGAAAGAGATTGTCCAATTTGTACACGAAGTGCATCCAGTTTTTGCCGTAACCCTCTCAACTTTTTAGCACATGCTATGTGGGTGAAATGATGATACCATGCCAACTTTCAACCATTTCAAAGTTCATTTGCAGTGCTTTTCAATTCAGGGTCATTTTAGCTCAAAATAAATCATGAAATGCATGAAAAATAGCAAATGAAGTCACAAAAGGTTTGAAAAGTTATGATGTGGCTTTGAATGGTGCATATTGAATGCAGAAAAAGTCTTGAGTTCAAATATGCTTAAAAAATTGAAATCCTTTTGTAACAGATAAGTTTTCGTCCAAAACCCTGACACTTCGAAACAGATTGTCCAGTTTGTACACGAAGTGCATCCAGTTTTTGCCGTAACCCTCTCAACTTTTTAGCACATGCTATGTGGGTGAAATGATGATACCATGCCAACTTTCAACCATTTCAGAGTTCATTTGCAGTGCTTTTCAATTCAGGGTCATTTTAGCTCAAAATAAATCATGAAATGCATGAAAAATAGCAAATGAAGTCAGAAAAGTTTTGAAAAGTGAAGATGTGGCTTTGAATGGTGCATATTGAATGCAGAAAAAGTCGTGAGTTCAAATATGTTTAAAAAATTGAAATCCTTTTGTAACAGATGAGTTTTCGTCCAAAACCCTGACACTTCGAAAGAGATTGTCCAGTTCGTACACGAAGTGCATCTAGTTTTTGCCGTAACCCTCTCAACTTTTTAGCACATGCTATGTGGGTGAAATGATGACACCATGCCAACTTGCAACCATTTCAGAGTTCATTTTTAGTGCTTTCCAATTCAGGGTCATTTTAGCTCAAAATAAATCATGAAATGCATGAAAAATAGCAAATGAAGTCAGAAAAGGGTTGAAAAGTGATGATGTGGCTTTGAATGGTGCATATTGAATGCAGAAAAAGTCTTGAGTTAAAATATGTTTAAAAAATTGAAATCCCTTTGTAATAGACGTGTTTTCGTCCGCTCAAAGTTATTTAACTTAATATTATATAAAATTTATGCAACTAAAATTATCAAAGTTATTTTTGTTAAAAACTTTAATAGCAAAAAGAATATTCATAAAGTATTTTTTGTTAAGAACTTTTAATATGCAAAAAATAACATTAAAATATAGCAAAAGTGAACATAGATGCGCTTATAGGGAAAATTCGACCTGAAATTCAACGTGCATACTAGCACTTTGAATTTAGGTCGAATTTCCCGTATAAAGGCATCTATTTTCACTTTGAGAGGAACTCAACAAGGCAGAGAGGGGCGGGCTTATAAACCGGTGCGAGCGCCTCTCGCTTGGCGAGGTGGGACTAAACTCCCACCACAGCCAGGACCAACCCTTTAGTCCCGGTTGGTGGCTCCAACTGGGACCATTGCCAACCTTTCGTCCCGGTTTGTGCCACCAACCGGGACCAAAGGTCTCTGCTTCCCGCCCTTTGGGCTGCAGGAAATTGACCTTTGTTCCCGGTTGGTGGCACCAACTGGGACTATACGGGGGCATTAGTCCCGGTTGGAGCCACCAACCGGGACTAAAGGTCTGTGTATATAAGCGGAAGTTGGGAAAATTTGCCAAAGACATCTGCAGTTCCCCCGACGACGCCGAGCACATCGACGCCGCCAGGCTGCCGGAGCTCGCCGTCGACGCCCTCGCCGCCCTTTGCCCGTTCGACGCCGTCAGGCTGCTCCACCTCGCCGTCGACGACCACACCGACGCCCTCGACACCGCCCCTGCCCCGACGCCCTCGACGCCGCCCCTGCCCTCCGCCGCTGTCGCCACTCCTCGCCGGTAAGGCTCCCCCCTCCTCTATGTCCCCGTCGGCCCCGCGCGCGTGTCTCCGCCACTCGCCCCCGACCACCGCGCGCAGCACCGCCACCGGCCCCGCCTCCGCCAACCGTAGCACCGCCGCCGGCCCCACGCGTGTCTCCGGCGAGCCCGTAGCGCCGCCCGCGCCCGACGATTTTAGTTGATTTAGTTGTTTTAGTTAATTTAGTTGTCTAGTTAATTTAGTTAATTTTAGTTGTTTTAGTTGATTTAGTTAATTTAGTTGTTTAGTTAATTAGTTAATTCAGTTAATTTAGTTGTTTTAGTTGTTTTTATTGTTTAGTTGTTTTTAGTTGTTTTTATTGTTTAGATGTTTAGTTGTTTTATCGTCGGTCATCAGTGACGCGATATCGAGGAGTCCCTGACGATCGTCGGTGAGGGAGAGTCCCCGACGATATCGAGGAGTCCCCGACGATCGTCGGTGACACGATATGATGTTTAATTAGATGTTTAAATGTTTAGTTGCATAGCATAGCCGTTGAGTCGACGATGCCCGGCCAGCATCCTCGTCGTCGACTCGGTAGCAACCACCTACTTGAGAGGCGCCATGTCTGGGACTG
The DNA here is from genome assembly GCA_039707655.1 of Elymus sibiricus. Taxonomy (NCBI): domain Eukaryota; kingdom Viridiplantae; phylum Streptophyta; class Magnoliopsida; order Poales; family Poaceae; genus Elymus; species Elymus sibiricus. The sequence continues at coordinate 4,232,680 of CM077665.1, forward strand.
GGCTCCGCCGGGCGCCCAGCTTGGTGAGGAATCAGGATCCCGTCGTCGACCCGAAGGTTCTTTGGTGGCTGTCGCGTGGACCACTGTCAGTGCAGAGGGAGCCGGCCCCCGCGGAGGTGGTACGTCGCCGTGTCAGGGAGGAGGACGAGCACGTCCGACGCTACATGGCTGCGTTGGACGCCAGGTTCTCCAACACCTGGCTGGTTCTTCAGGGATCTCACCCAAGCTATGATCCTGTCATAGTTCCTTCTCTTTGGGTGTCCACCGCCTGCACTGCGAGACGTCAACTATATCTGTATTAATGATATTATATAATAATATTCGAGATGTATTAATGATAATATTCGATGATGTATTAGCGATACTATTCGATGATGTATTAGTGATATTATATGATCGTATTGTTGCATTGCCTTCTATTGATTTGCATATCTCATGTTTGTATATTGCCATGTTGTAATATTTGCAGAAACTATGGATCACAGAGACTTAGAAAAATAACAGTTGTTGGGGGATATAATACGAGAGGGAGGTGATCCCTTGTCGTATCTCAACGACACCGATGGTCGGGAAGGAGAGGATGACGGCTCCGGTGATCCAACAATGGAGGAGGAAGGAGATCATGACGGCTCCGGTGACCGAATGGCGGAGGAAGGAGATCATGATCACGGCTCCGGTGACCGAACGGAGGAGGGAGCCTCAACTGTTGCAAAGTCCGACGAGGTAAGGAGACGAGGCCCGAAGAAAAGGTTGCGCCCGGATGAAAGGTTCACGATCACAGAAGTCGTGAAAGATGGCCAACCGATTGCTCCCAAGCGGACCAAGGACGCATTTGTACATTAGTGTGGAGTTGTTGTTAGGGACTATGTCTCGATCAAAACCTAGCAATGGAATAAGAATAATAAGGACCCTGAAGTTTCTTATGTCCATGATAGACTGAAAGATGATCTTTGGACCGAGCTGATGACAAATTTCAGCCTACTGCAAGAGGAGGATCCGAATAACCCAGTTATAGAGCGAAAGGTCAAGGCGTTTGCTCTTAAGAAGATGGCAGAACTATTCAGGAACTGGAAGAAAGAGTTGAACACAAAGTTTGTCGAGAGAGAGGAGACTCCGAAATTCATCGGTCGATATGAGAAGATAAGAGATCAATGGCCCGAATTTGTGGCCTACAAGAAATCGGAGAAGGGTCAGAAATGGTCACTGACAAAAAAGAAAAATGCTGCAAAGAAGAAGTATCACCATCACACGGGGTCAGGTTGCTACTACAAAGCCCGGCAGTTGTGGGACAAAGCTGAGCAAGAACTGGTTGCTAAGAATGTCCAACCAGCGACATTGCACTGGCCAGATCGTTCAAGGACTTGGTTCTTCGGGGTTGGGGGAACTTTGGACCCAGAAACAGGGGAGTGTGTTTGGACGGACGAGCAACTTGCAATACCCTTCCGGAAGCTTCAGGTAGCAATCAAGGCAGCGCAGGAAGGGATGTTCATTCCCGACAGAGACAAGGACGGGCTGACAGAGGCCCTCGGGAATCCTGAACACCCTGGACGAACACGAGGCACATCAGGCTCCGTTCCGTGGAAGCATGGCTTTCCCGACAGCGGTGGTTATAGAAGCCGAGAGAGAAAGAGGAAACATGAAGCAAGGGAAATGCAGAAGCTCAGTGCAAGATTAGCAAAACTAGAGGAACTTGAGAGCCAGCGAGCTACCAGCAAATCATCTGAGCGGCACGAAGATCCTTCCTTCGAAGCTACCCCACCATCTCAGCGGAGAAGCAGCGTGGCTTCCACAGAGCTCGTTCAACCTGATTTCACGGCTCCTCGCTACCCCGTGGATAGTATCACGGCGGCTGAACATTGCGAGCTAATGACGAAATGCCAGAACCTGACCTTCAAGGTGGCGGTCGGCTCTGTTGTACCTCCTCGAGCTGGGGGAACTTTCCATTGCTGTCCGATTCCACATGGCTATGCTATTGTGACGGTGGATGAAATAATATCTGGATTTGAGGGGCTGTAGCTTGACAACCCTACAGGTGAAGAGGAAATTATTCTTCTGGAAAATGCTTTGAGGAGTACCTGTCTATGGAGAAAGGAGTACATCAAGCTTCCAAACTGGACGCCTCAGCAGACTCAGCCTCCTCCGGCGCGTCAGGGCACTCCGCCTCCTCCTCCTCCTCCGGCGCGTCAGGGCACTCCGCCTCCTCCTTCTCCTCCTCCGGCATGTCAGGGCACTCCGCCTTCTCCTTCGCCTCCTCCGGCACGTCAGGGCACTCCGCCTCCTCCTTCTCCTCCACCGGCGCGTCAGGGCACTCCGCCTCCTCCTTCGCCTCCTCCGGCGCGTTAGGGCACTCTGCCTCCTCCTCCTCCTCCTCCGGTGCGTCAGGGCACTACATCTCCTCCGGCGCATCAGCAACGGCGGAAGAGAGTCGCCGCCGCCGCTTCGGCGGCTAGCAGTACAATAGGCGGGAAGAAATTCAAATTTGGTCCAAGCCTCAAGCCTCTTCCAAAGTTACCATATGAGAGGACCGAAGAGGAAAACGCTGAAATCAGTGCAGCCGAAGTGAAGGCCCATTTTGCATGGAAACATCCACCTCCGAAGGAAACGGTAGATCCGGTGAAAGCGAAGCGCACTCTGCATGCCCTGAAGCGACCACCACCGACTCGGCTATCCAACTATGACCGCATAATTACAAAGACATATGAAGAAGCGGTGCGGTCGGGAAGTACTTCCAGTGATGCAAGAAGAGACAAAAAACGAAGAAGTGGGAAAACAATTCCCCAGCTCGGCGAACAGGAGAAGCAATCGTGCCCCTCCCCCCCCCCCCCGCTCAAGGTGTCTAGCGATATCGCTAATCATCTGGTGCTACTGCCCGGTACCACTCTTGGCGATTACGTGGGCGATGATGTACAGTTTGAAACGGCTGAGGTAGTAGCAGCAGAGGACTTTAGATACGAGCACGGGAAGCCTCTCGTCAAACCTGATCATCCTCATCTAACAACGATGATGCAAAAATTGCATGAGTGGTACATGGAAACCTGCAGGGAGTCTGGGACCGACAGTTTTTTTGTCGGAATTAAAAAAGAGCACGACTTCATTGGAGTCGACCTGTTGCCTGTTGGATTTGTGGAGTTATTTCAGTTATACAATCAAGAGGCCCTCGACAAACAACTCATCACTTGCTACTGTCTGTAAGTATTACTTCTATAATTAAGTCTCTAGCTCAGCTCGTTCATTGCATGTATATATAATTATCCTCACTATATTATGCATATTGAAGAGGGTCGAATGCAAAAAAGCACAAATCTATGACATTGGGTTCATTAGCACAAATACCGTAAATGAATGGTCGGTACAAAAGAGAGCCAAAGATACCGAGGACAACTTGCTACAAGCGTAAACAAAAGGGAAATACTCCTTCCTTACAACTTCAAGTGAGTGTTACTGTCTTGTGCATATTCGGTTTCGCTTACTCGAGGTTAAGTAATGTAATTGATGAGTTATGTGTGCGCAGCTTCCACTTTATTCTGCTATCCATTCAGCTTGACGGGGCATTAGTAATTGTCTTAGACTTGCTCCGTAAAGATCCCAAGTATTATGCGGACATGACTGCAATGCTCCAGAAGTAAGTTCAATCAATGCCGGGACCATATCGGCAACTTTCGTTCATTTCCTGATATCAAGTAATCATTTTCTTTGCCTACCATGGTTTGGAAAAAGTTCACCGGAATGGTTCCCGGTCTAAACAACAAACTGCGATTTGCACACCCCAAAGTAAGTAGTACTAGCTAGTTCCGCGCATCTCTCATTGATTCTAGTATCATCAATACCATTATCATGCTTGCTTATCAGTTTGATTGAACTCTATTCTCGTAAAGTGCTTGTACCAGGCACCCGGGAGTCATTTATGTGGATACTACGTATGCCAGTTCATTCGCCACTCGGCCTCTGAGCGGGGCTTCTCTGAGAAACAATTTGAAGTACGTAAACAATATTCACAATTTTATTTTATATATTACCATCAATTGTGTTGAGTTTCATTCATATATATGTATTGACCCCCTTCTTTAAATTAGATCTGGCAGATGCAGGATGAACTCCTACCACATGATCGCATACGAGCAATTCAAGAGGAATTGGCGGGATTCTTTCTTGACCACGTCATACCTGAACACGGAGAATACCATGTGAAATTAGATCTTAGGTGTTAGGGATTGTAAGACATGTTATATTGTACATATGTAGTAGTGTCGGATAGATATACGAAAAATTGTTGTTCGACCAAGCACGGAGAAAGAGATGTCACTTCTCTCTATATATGTTCATGACGATCTTGTATAATTAATGGTTTCCTTCATTTGCTTACTAGCTAGCGTCGAGTTCTCTCTATATGTATAGTAGCTAGTGTCGACCAAGCACGGAGAAAGAGAGGTCACTTCTCTCTATTAGGTAGCTAACACAATATGATACCCCTAAATTAACCCTCCCAAACACCTAAACCCCCCCCCCCCTTCCCAAAAAAAAAAACCCAGCGCGTGCGAGCTGCTGACGCGTGGCTGCCTTTTGGTCCCCGTTGGTGTTACCAACCGGGACTGAAGGTCCTCCTGCCTGGGCGCCCCGCAGCGGCCACGTGGAGCCCCTTTGGTCCCGGTTCGTAAGCAAACCGGGACTAAAGGTTTTGGGTATTAGTCCCGATTGCTTTGTCCCGGTTCCAGAACCGGGACTAAAGGCCCTCTGGAACCGGGACTAGTACCCTGTTCACTACTAGTGGCTAAAGATAGGACATATTTGAGCGCTCGACTTTTAAATAGAGAATTTGAAATATTTGTTTAAGCCTACAAATATTATAAGTGGATTTTATATAGAGAATTTTAAGTGTATTACTAACTAGGAGATTTTAACTATAGGGATGTCGGGAAACCAAGATGGCGAGCCCGGGTGTTCAAAGCCCGTACCTAAAGGAAAGAGGAAAAGGAAATCTGTAACTGAAGATCTAGAAGAGAGATTTGCAATTTTTGAAGCAAACCTGAGAGTTGCGGTTAGACAAGAATGTCAAGTTGTCAAGTCATGTTCGGTGCCATGGTCCCTGAACTTGTGAAGTATCTCCGGAAACATGTGCAGGTTCCGCCCGCCACCGTAACTCAGAGCGACCCCTCCCCAGTGCAGACCATTGCTAAAGAAATCGAACAGTCAACCACCGCCACGAGTGTGACCGGCATGATTAGCCTTGGTTACAACCCACCAACCTTTGCTGACATGCCCAAGACAGCAGAGCCTAGTGCGCCAGCACCTCGGCGGGTGAGTTGGCGGTGATGCCTGCCATTAAGGCGGCCGGGGCCGTCCTGACGGCTCCTACGGAGGCACCGCAGAATGCCTTCTGCGGCCCCTGCTAGTGCGCCCAAGGCTACGTTGGACGTCCCGCCAGCGCCTCCGGCGGGTGAGTTGGCGGTGATGCCTGCCATTAAGGCGGCTAGGGCCGCCCTGACGGCTCCTACGGAGGCACTGCCTTCTGCGGCCCCCGCTAGCGCGCCCGAGGCTACATTGCCCGCAGGGACTACGTTGGACGTCCCGCCAAGGATCACGCGCTCAAAAGCGCCGGCCAAGAGAACAGAGAGACCGGCAGCTTCTACCACCGATTTGAAGGGCAAGGCCAAAAAAGTCAAGAAACAAAAGTCGAATAAGAAGCAGCCGGTGATTGATCCCAATTACATGACCGATGACCAGCTCCAGCAATACATTGCTGCTAGCGGTGATTTTGGGACTGCTGTACTAGGAGCAGGGAAGTATGAGCTCGGGGAAAAACTTATACGCAATGTTGAGGATGTGTCCAAGGAGCTTGGCGTTGCTTGTGCATCGTTGGAGGAGGTCTATATGGATAATTTCAAGAAACCGGAAAGTGAGCAAGTATCGGGAATCATGGTTAGTTACAAAGCTGAAGCGTTTCACCATGACGTTGCGTGCACTGTGTTCCCGGTCAATTGGGATGACTTGTTTGACCTCATGAACTTCCGAGAAATGGACGCCAGCGTAATGAGATGTCTCACATTGTGAGTATTTAACAATCATTGCGTCAATATCTATGGTACTAACAGCTATCTATACAGTTTGTTCATGTATGTTTGTTTCTATATATGTAGGTACAATTTTATTCGAGCCAAGAAATATGGGTATCCAATAGCCTATGTCGACCCCGCTATTGCTTCGCAACAAATGATGGATATAGGCCCGCTATTACATCATCAATGTGATGGAGAAGAGCGAAGATAAGGAGTTAATCCTATGGCCTTTTAATAAAAAGTAATCTAGTGCCGCATCTTCGTTTACAAATTTGATTACACGTTCACCCAAGTAATTATTTCAACTTGTATGTTTCACTGGATTCTTATCAGTATCTCCCTACCGCAAGGCAATGTCCATTATCTTGATTCTTATCTTCATATGAAGGAGAAGATAAATTTTGATAATATAAAGAAGCTTATTGACAGGTGATTTGATACTTTCATCTACATAATAAAAGTGATTTTGATAATATAAAGGAGCTTATTGACAGGTGGTTTGTAATACCACAAAACGATATACTTTTGTTTTTTGTCATCCATATTCTTTAGAGCGTTTAAAGTATTTCGCTCGAGACAAGGAAATGCAACATTGAAGTACACAACGCTTACCCATCACTTTCGTGTTCCGGTTAGTTTCCAACAACACTTGTACATATATGCATGCATGAATGTTGATTTACTTCCGTTCCGGCAATTTTCGGGCACTCCATATGTCCAATTTTTAGCAAAGGTCATGCCAAAAATTTGGCATGGCTTGTGCTAAAGATAGGACATATTTGAGTGCTCGATTTTTAAATAGAGAATTTGAAATATTTGTTTAAGCCTACAAATATTATAAGTGGATTTTATATAGAGAATTTTAAGAGTATTACTAACTACGAGATGTTAACTATAGGGATGTCGGGAAACCAAGATGGCGAGCCCGGGTGTTCTAAGCCCGTACCTAAAGGAAAGCGGAAAAGGAAATCTGTAACTGAAGATCTAGAAGAGAGATTTGCAATTTTTGAAGCGAACCTGAGAGTTGCGGACTTGCGGTTAGACAAGAATGTCAAGTCATGTTCGGTGCCATGGTCCCTGAACTTGTGAAGTATCTCCGAGAACATGTGCAGGTTCCGCCCGCCACCGCAACTCAGAGCAACCCCTCCCCGACCTAGGGCCTCGGGCCCTTCCCTTCCGCCGGCACCGTCGTGCACCCTTCTGATGTCCCCTTCCTCTTGCCTCCATGGCTAACCTAGGGGTTTGGCGGTGGCAAGTGCAGTTTGTCACGGGTTTGGTGGCTCGGCATAAAAAGGTTTATCGGGGTTTTGTTAGAATGGATCCATCTGCACGGTGTTTGGTGTTGCTTTCTTTGGATCTGGTGGTTTTGGATGCTAGGGATCTATGGTCCAAAGAGGTGATTCATCCTGGTTCTACGATCTATTTTCCTTGTCATGTGGCTTTGGTGGGTTCTAGGTTGCAGCAGCATGAAGATTGTTTTTGGCTCTAGGGTTTAAAGACCCAAAAGAAAATCCAGGGGTTGGTTGGAGAGACGAAGCGCTGACTAAGTCGCGAGAAAGCATCTTCATGTAGAAGTTTAGAGTCATTCTAGAAACAGTTCACTTTGGACGAACAGCTTGCGACTCAAGGCTGAACACTGAACGAGTCAAGGGAAGCCGCCACTGTGCCCAAACCAAACTCGGGGGCTAATGTCAGGGGGATATCCGACAGGTGGGCCCATGAGGTAAGGTGACTGGGGGAAGACATCCCCTCGTGGGCTACCCCGTGCGGATGAGCCTTCCAGAAGATAACGCAACTCGTCCGGAAGATAAGCCACTCGGAAAGTCGTGATTAGTTCCTTAGTTGGACTATGAGTCCTAGTAGAACTCTAATTCAAAGTGTTGTAAGGCCCTGCGAGTCACCATGTATATAAGGGACTCGAGGGACCAAGGGGAAGCCCTAACCAAGATCTCGAGACATAACTCGCCGAAGGGCACATTGTAATCGAGACCATATTATCAACAAAGAGAGAGCAAGGCAGGAGTAGGTCTTTACATGACATCAAGGGGCCGAACCTTGGTACATCGTGTTTACTTGAATCGATTCCGATCTCGTCGACTCCCAAGTCGCCCAAGCCTTACGAACTCACAAGTCATCCCGCGATGACTACTGACGTGACAACCCCAGGACAGCGCCACCGGGCCGTCGCCATCCAGAGACAACCGCGCACTGCGCAGAGAAAGAGACCATCAAAACCAGAAGAAAGAAACCAGCGGAAGAATGCTACATTGACCAAGCTATGACATGACTTACACGTCAACGGTCGGGGGGATGACACGCCTTCTCTTCCGCCTCCTCTTCGGGGCTGGCTCTCCCTCCGGCCGGCTGGTCGCTCCGACCGGCTTCGGCCGCCTGGCGGGCGCGGTCGGCTCACCGTCTGGCCGGCTGGTCGCTCCGGCCGGTTTCGACCGCTTGGCAGGCGGGGCCGAGGATGACTCTGCGGTCACTGCATCGTCATCAGAGTCGATGTGAATAACTTCAGCAGAATTACCATCGTCGGGCCAATCTTTTAAGCCACTGGACGTGATCGGCTTACCCTAGGCGGCCGGCACGGCGTCGTCTTCGCCCTCGGTGCGCCTGAGGTCTTCGCCGCCATCTTCCGGCAGGATGGCTCTGAGCACAGCCGGCATCGGGGCCAGATCGGGAGCAAAGTTGCGCACGAGGTCTTCATTGCCTTCGGCTTTCTGGATGTCAAACATCTGCGCTGGCCAGCCGGATGCCGTCAGCCGGAGAAAGGGCCCCAGGCATAAAGATCAAACCACCACAAGAAAACTTACCAGGGGCGGCGGGTCCGAGCGGTCGTAGGGCGGCGGGCCGAATGTCCACCCCACACCGACGTGCTCCTTGGTGACGAGCCAGAGCCAGTCGTCCAGACTGGATAGCTTCAGGTTGCGCATCGACAGCCGGGTGGGGTCCTGGAGCGGCATCACCCAGCGGTATATCCAACACAACAACAGATCTCATGCCGTCGTCCCCAGGTCCGCCATCTCCCCCCACCGGCTCATCATACGCTCGACCTACCGCTTGTTGTCGCGCCATTTGACGTCCCAATTCGACTTCGATGGGGGCGCGTGCGAGTAGGCGGGCAGGTTGATCCTATCTGCCTGTGTGAGGTTGCGGGCGTAGAAATACGACCACTGCCATTCCTTGATGGAGGCGGGAGTCTTGAACTTCGGGAGGCCTGTATTCTGCCGGTTGTAGACGATGGCACAACCGCATTCCACCATCGTCTTCTCCTCCTCCTCCTTGCTGCGGTTGTACCGGCCCTTGATGAAGTACAGCCGGCAGAAGAGATCCAAGCTGGGCTGGATGCCCAGATATCCTTCACAGAAGCCCGCGTTGAAGCAGATATGTGCGATGCAATTTTCCCCAAGGTGGTGAGGCTGAAGGCTGTAGAAGTTTAGGAACTCCCGGAAGAACAGGCTCACCGGGAGTGCGAGCCCACGGTCGAGGTGGTCGGCGAACACCACTCGCTCGCCGGGCCGGGGGGCGGGAGAAATCTCGCCCTCGTCGAGCGCCCGCACCTCCACCTCCGCCGCCGTCGCCAGGAGACCCTCGCTCCGGAGCTTCTCCAGTTCTCCATCCGTGATCACCGAGCCATGCCAGGATCCGTCCTCCGCCACCATCTCGAGCTCCGACACAACAGGTGCAGGGTTGCGCTTCGCCGTTGAAAACCGATGGCCCGTCGCTGGCCTCCTCCGCTCCTTCCTCTGGGCGTGCGGTGGAATCGATGAAGCGGCGCCAACGAAGAAGAGGAAGCAGCAGCAAGAACTCGCCGGAGAAGGTGGGGAAATGAAGCAATGGGGAAGGAAACAAACTCCTTCCCAGGGAGGCCCTCGCCCCCCATTTATAGGCGGAGGCCGTCGCCTGGCCTCCCTCGAGCGAAATCGCCGATCGGACATGGCCACGTGGCGTGGTAACGGAAGATCGTGTGAGGCAGTTATCGCCACATTTGATCCCACGACCGGGCAGCTGGCACAAAAGATCCCATGCGTAGGAACCGAGGTGTCGCCACTTCCTTCGCGTGGTGGGATTCTAGAGCGATGTGACGTGACAACGTCATCCCTGATGTCAAGAGCAGCCGGCCGATCGGAGTGCTCGAGGCGCACCCTCCGTAGCCGGCTGAACTCCTTGTAACCGAAGAAGAAGCACGTAGAAGCCTTCCTCGCCGTGGCCGGCCGCAAAGCTCCAACGTGCTCGGGGACTAGTGTCGGGGGGATGACCCCCGGGTGGCCAAAGATGCAAAGAGGATCTCCCATAGAAGAGCGGAGCCGGGTCCAAGCAGGCGGCTAAGCCCAGCACTCGCCGGCTGCGCCGTGGGGTGGCTTCTCCAGCATCCGGTTGCTTGGGGAGCTGTCTGGCCAGCCGGCCATCTCCACGGACCGGCTCGCCTCGACAGGAGGTATGGCAAAAGTGCGACGGGACATCATGCACGACACTTTGAAAATCAAATCCACTTGGGTACTATAAGAACACATTACAAACACTCAATTTAACATTAGCTACTGTTACTAAGCTTTACTTAAAGCTCTCCGATCAAAAAGAACCGCAAACAAAGCATGTAAAGAGACAATGCAAATAAAGGCAGAAATCTGTCAAAGCAGAACTGTCTGTAAAGATCGAATTTAACGAGGTACTTCCGTAGCTCAAATCAGAAAACTTAAAACTAATGAAAGATAGATAAAAGCATCAGCCTTGCTCTCAAAAAAATTCAGATGAAAATGACAAATGACGATTTAAAACATTTTCTGCACTCAAGCACAGGGAATCTGTTTTTGGACAGCAAAACAGAACTTCGCACTTTCCAACAATTAGTGGCTACTCTTGGCACAAAAACGAAAATAAATGGATACAAAGGAGTTGCTACAGAGGTAACAACATCCAAGACAAAAGAAAACAGAAAGCAAAAAGATAATGGGTTGCATCCCAAAAGCGCTTTTCTTTAATGCCTTTTAGCTAGGCACAATAGTTTTAAGAGATGCTCACATAGAAATAAGAAATAAAGCAAAAGAGAGCATCAAGAAGCATAAAAGAAACACATTTAAGTCTAACCCACTTCCTATGCACAGGAATCTTGTAAACAAATAAATCAATGAAGCACAGAGTATCAAGCATAGGATGGTAAAACAAGAGCAACTTCAGAACTTTCCACATAAAGAGAGGTGTTTTAGTAACATGAAAATTCCTACAACCATATTTTCGTCTCTCAAAATAATTTTCAGTACCATCATGAACAAACTCAATAATATAACTATCACATAAAGCATGCTTTTCATGACCTACAAGCACATAAATTTTATCACTCTCCAAAATAGTGGGATCAATATTATTTGAAATCAAGACCTCTCCAAACCCACTTTTGACAACATCATAGAAAGATTGAACACTCTCCAAAGGTACGGGACTCCTTCTAACTAATGTTGAGAGCTCTCCAATCCCATTTTCAGTAGTATTATCCTAAATATCATCAAGCAACATAGGACCATCATCTAGAGCATTATCATATAAATTTTCTAAGCAAAACTCCTCATTATCATGAATATCAATAGGAGGCATAAATAAAGGAGCATCATTAAATTCATCACAATAGCATAAATCATCATAAATAACAGTAGGAAAAGTATTTGGCAGTTTCTTTTTGGTTTTGTTGAGTGTTGGATGTATTTTCATAGGGGCATCATAGCCCTAAGTGTAGCAAGCATCAAGTTCATCAAACAGAGATATTTCCAAAGAATCCATAGGATCATAACAGTCATCAATATAGCATTCATCCTCCTTAGGTAAGCATGGAGGACAATCATATAATGTAAGAGTTAAAGAGTTACTTTCATTAGAAGGTAGATCCTCCTTTTGTCCTTCAGTCTCCTCCTCTTTTTCATCCAATGAGATCTCAGTTCCAGCAATTTCTTCCATAGGCTCCTGCAAGGCATTGGTCTCTCCTTTGCCGCCGCCACCGACCACCTCCTGCTCACCCCTCTCGACCGAAGGGGCTCCACCTCATGCTCTCACCCCCGCGCATGCTCGCCCTCCCCCTCTTTCCCGTGAGCTCGCTCGACCATGGCCGCCATAGGAGCCACTTACCGAGCACCGTCACGCGACCACCGATGGCCATTCCCTCGCTCCTAAACCACCTGCACCACCTCCTCTCCCCTAAATCGACCCCCAGGTCGAACAACCGCCACTCCGGCCGCCTCCTTTCTTGGCGCCATCCCGAGCACCTCCGCCGGCGACCACCTCATCGAGCCACCGGTACAGGGCACCCCTGGCCCTACCGTTTCTTCCCTCGGCTTCCCCTTGACCTCTCTCAGCCAATGCCCTGACCAATTTCGCTTTTGGTTCCTCGCAGGGTCACCACCGTCCATGAGCTAGGTCATCCGCTGCGGCACCCCACCGTGGAGCTTGCTCCGGCCATCCCCTTCCATTTTCATTAGAGGCAATCGATCGATGACGTCATGATGAGCTGCCTCGACCCCTCCTTGCATCCAGGCGAGCCCTGCAGCGACCCATGGCGAGCTCAGCTGCCCCCAACGGCGTCGGAGTGGACTCTGCCATAGGTTTTGGTCACCGCCGGTTGGAGGCGACGTGGCCCTCTGTGCGTCGTCCACCCGGGATCCTGCGGTGGCATACTGCTTCGCTAGGCGTGGCTCACTGATGTGTTGAGCCCGCCGGGCCCGCTCGTCAGCATTTTGATTTTTGTGCCAGCATGGGAGAGATTCTTGTGGACCGATTCTACCTCACTCGGCCCGTTGCTGCTCAGATCCAACCCATGTTTTTTAGTAGGTTTAATCTTTTCCCACAGATCTATTTCTGCTAGTTCAGTTTAAATCCTTTTAGAATGGTTTGAAGGTGAATTGACCAAAACAAAAATCACAGTGATATTATACTGATTTCTTAACCACATGCAAGTGGCAGATCCCAAAAATGATTAATGGTTTGACTTTTAAAAATAAGTTGGCAACACTGCTCTGTTTCACCATTTAATTCATAACTTAAGTTTAAATTATTCAAATCTTGCAAACTCAACTGTTCTAAGTAGCCCTTGATGTTAGCTGTCTGTAGAAATTGACCCTTTGTCCAAATGAGTTTTTGTTTGAAACTGGCATGCATGTTTCTTTTAGCATCAGAGAGCTCTTTAGTGATTTGTTTAAAATTATTGGTGATGACTTTTGGAGTGAATCCAATTGTATTGATTTCCTATTTTTGGGTAGTACTTAGATCTAGCTTGGTTTGATTTTTAGGGTTACTGATTGCTCTTGGTGAATTTTATAGTGTTTTAGCCTTTTCTGTCTAGAAAATAGACTTTTTAATAATTCCTTTTATTATAAAATGTTATTAGAATTGTGTTACTAGCTTGCTTAGCATGTTATTCATCTGTTATTATGTTGCTTTTAGGTTTGTAACATGTTTGTTTGATAATAGCATGTTTATCTTGTGAGTACCTCTACTTTACCATGTTAGTATTTATCATAGTTATTTTACTAGTGCTACCCTAGTCTTTAGCATGTTAGTGATCTTGTGTTAGTTTATTTCTAGCATGTTAGAAGGTGTTTACTTCTGTTTTTATAAGCATTTTAGTTGTGTTGTTTGTAGCTTATAGATAGAATGCTTAGTCTTGGCTAGATAGTATTTTGGGTGTAGGGTGCTTGGTGCTTGTTATGGGCATGAGTAGAATTGTGTGCCTTGCTTAGTAAGCATGTCTAGGATTGTTATGGTGCTGATGCTGTGTTGTTATAGTTGTCTAGCATGTTTAACTTGTCTAGTAGTTCTATTTGCTTTAGTACTTGACACTGTTTTATTATAGATGTGTGTGGGCTATTAGTGCTTTGATAAAAGAACTTGTGTGCCTTGCTCTAGCTTGCTGAGCAAGAATTAGTGACATGTCCCAAGCATGTCATTGAACCTTTGTATCTGATTTGACGAGTGTGGATAGTTGTGTAGTTAAGAACATGTTTTTAGTGGTGCTTTAATATGCCTGATTGCTACTCTAACACTAACAACTAGACTAGTATCTTTTTGGTTGCAAAAAAACCTGTTTGTTTTGTTGGTGCTCTAGTCTAATGTGTTAGTGTGTATGTTTGCTAGTGTTTTGATTGTGCTTCCTTTTCTTTTGCGACGTTAGATACAGCTGAGGAAGAGGTAGCATTTGAGGGATTTATTGGAGAAGAGTTGGATTTTACCTTATTATTATTATTGAGAAGAAGACCATGGACAAGCCATTCCACGGCAAGCCACCTCAAACGATCTCTTCTATTCAACTTGCACTGTTTTTACATCATGCATGTTTAATACTGTTCCATCTTATACACCTGCTTATATAGTCACCCTGAGCTTGGTAAAACCAAGTTCAGTAGCAGAAACTATAGAACACCCTACCCAGACACCGCCTTACTAGTTCAACAACAAATGAACACTATAGGATGGGCACCCTTGTGTTGCTTTTGGAAAAAAAAAGTGCCCCCTTGGGAAGGTGGGACCTTGCCCAAGTGGTGGCTTGAGAAGGAAGGATTTGTAACAAGGTGTTTTTCTGAAAACGACACATAACCTAGTCTTCGCTAGACAACCTTACCGTACAATCACATTACCTCAACATGGGCACGGGGCTTAACTAGAAACTTGTTTATGTTAGTATGTGTTCTACCTCAACGTGCTATAGAGGTTAAAGTCCCCCGAACCAGATTGCTGTCAGTGTGAAGCAAAACAGAGTGTGGGGATTAAGTTCGCCACAGACGCAGCGATTGGGTCTCCTGCCATGGCGGTGTGTTGTTAGGGGAAACCGGATCGATATGGCTGACTCACTCGGTGCCGGGGAGAATAAACCCAGTCGAAGAGGTAGTCATAGACTAGCATAGGCATAGTGAAAGGTTAGGACTAGTTATCAGATGTTCGCATACTGTCGCGGACAATTCGTGGTTGTTCATGACAGATGTACTGGATCTTGTGGGGAAAGTATACACACTCTGCAGAGTTAAAACTATTCGAATAGCCGCGTCCACGGTCATGGACAGTTGAAAGGCCATGTATCTAGCATTGTGTCGGTGTTTTAAAATCAAGTGCTGAGTTGGAAAAAGAATCAAGTACCTGGGAGGTACAGAGGTGACATGGATGATCGTACCTTGGAGGTACAGTACTTTGAAGGAAAAACCCGGAGGTGCCTAGTCCCAAGAAGTTTTGCAAAGAAAACAAATGTTTTGGAAAAGCTTTTATAAAACCTTGTAGATTTGCAATATCTACAAGAGAGAACTATCAGTTAGAGTTTTGTTTTGAAGTATCTTTCTCAACAAAGATATAGAGATGCCATATAGCTAAGTTGGTTCTTACATCCACCTTAGAAGAAACCCCTGCTAGGTAGAGCCTTACCTACCACAGCCAGATAGCATTTAAGTCTAGAAGTTATTCTTTTGGTGTGGTCTTGCGAGTACAATTCAAAATGTACTCATGGCTTTGTCCCTGGGTATTTACTTGGTCAGACTACGAGGAGCAGCCTGAAGAGGCAAGAGATGATGGTTTCGTTGACGACTATGCGAGCTAGGAACGTCTCCTAGTTAGTAGCCTGTAGGTTGTCAAGGCATGACTTGGGCTTTATCACGCTGTGTTCTGAAGACTTTCGCTGTTTATTGTTAAACTTGCCCCACGTGGCAATTATTAAGATTCAGTCATGTGACCGTTTATTGTAAGTCTAGTATTCGTTATGTAATGGATGATGTAATCTGCAATGCCAACTCGAGTATGTTGTTCACGAGTGACTGATCATGGGATCGTGAATGTATGCATACTGGAGATCTCAGACTGCTAGTCCAGGGTCCGCACACTTGTGAAGTTTAACGTAAGCTTATACACCCAAAACATGGTACCTCCTCAGTGCAAATTGAATTCTGGCAAGTTTTACATTTTCTTCTTTTTACCTAATTAATTACCTCTAGAGAATGATAAAATAATATTTTATTTCAAAAAAACTATTTTAATACTTTATTCACTATTAATGATAAACCAAGGCATATGCACAAGATGAACTCAAAAAGAGGAAATCTTGTTACAAATCTTAGTTTGGTTACTCAAAAGTGGAAGGTTTGCACTCTAAGGCCCCGTTCGGAAGTCCTCCAGCTTCCCGAAATTCCCAACTCCCGCTCCTCCATCAGGTATCCAGCTCCTCGTGAGAATTTTGTTCTATTCGGCAACGCGGCGCAGCGGCCGCGGCGCTCGCGCGTAACAGGAGCAAAGCAGGACACTTGTAACTGCAAAACGAATCGTTTTCTTGACTTGGCGGTGGCATTCCTAGTAATTATGCCGAACTCCTCCTCCGCCGTTTCGTGAAGCTGGGCTTGGGCAGCTTCTCAAATTTGCACTGGAGGAGGCCTCCGCTTCTTGAAGCTGGCTTCACGGAGCCGAGGCATTCGGCCAGCTCCTCGCACGGATTTGGCGGATGATACGTCTCCAACGTATCTATAATTTTTGATTGTCCCATGCTATTATATTATTATTTTAGTATACTTTTTGGGTGTTTATTTATCAATTAATATTATTTTTGAGTACTAACCTATTGACCTAGTGTCCAGTGCCAGTTGCTGTTTTTTGCATGTTTTTTGCTTTTCAGATTTACCATACCAAACGAAGTCCAATTGCCATGAAACTTTAATATGATTTTTTCTAGACCAAAAGAAGATCTGGAAACTTCGGGAGGAGACGAGAGACCGCACGAGAGAGGCACAAGGCAACAGGGCACGACCCAGGGGCCAGGCGTGCCCTGTTGCCTTGCGCCTCCCTCGGCCGCCCTCTTAGGCCTATAAATTCTCAAATAATCCAAAAACCTAGGGGAGCTCCCGAAACACTTTTTCCATCGCCGCAAGTCTCTGTTCTGCCGCGTGCCCATCTGGCGACCTTTTCCGGTGATCTGCCGCAGGGGGAATCGATCACGGAGGGGCTCTACATCATTCTTGCTGCCTCCATGATGAGTTGTGAGTAGTTCACCACAGACCTACGGGTCCGTAGTTAGTACCTAGATGAATATCTCTCTCTTTCTCTTGATCTTCAATACAATGATCATCGCATCTTCGCTTTGATCTCTCCGATGTAATCCTTTTGTGCGGTGTGTTTGTTGGGATCCGATGAATTGTGGGTTTATGTTCAGATTATTCATGAAAAGTATTTGAGTCATCTCTGATTATTATGATTCTTATTTGCATGATCATTATAGCATTGTAAATCTCTTTGATCTATTGAGATAGTTTGGCCAACTAGATTGATATTTCTTCAGTGAGAGGGGTGCGTTGTAGTGGGTTCAATCTGGCGGTGCTCTATATCCCAGTGACAAAAAGGGACAAGACACATCTTTGTATTGCTGCCACTAAGGACAAAACGATGGAGTTAGTTCATATTAATTGAATTCTCTTTGTCTACATCATGTCATCGTTCTCCAAGCATTACTCTGTTTTACTTAATACTCTAGATGCATGCTGGATAGCGGTCGATGGATGGAGTAATAGTAATAGGTGCAGGCAGGATTCGGCCTATTTGCTTGTGGACGTGATGCCTATATATACATGATCATTGCCATGAATAAAGATTGCATAACTATCCGCTCTTCTATCAATTGCCCAATAGTAATTTGTTTACTCACCGTATGCTTACTATATGAGAGATACCACTAGAGAAAACTACGGCCCCCGGGTCTATCCACTTATAAGTTTACAAATGCTTTCAATACATTGCTGCCATTTATTGTGTTTTATTTTATTTTGCAATTTACAATTATCTATTATCATCTACATATCTCACTTACTTGCAAATAACGAGATCAAGGGGATTGACAACCCTCTTGCCACGTTGTGTGCAAGTGTGTGCTGTTTTGTGTGCAGCCGATGAAGACGGTTGATGACCGATATTCCTATTGGTTCGATAAACCTTGGTTCTTAACTGAGGGAAATACTTACCCGCATTGTGCTGCATCACCTGTTCCTCTTCACGAAAAAACCAACACAGATCACAAGCATCAGCGGAGCGCGGAGCTGGAGAGCTTCCGAACAGGGCCTAAGTTTAGAGAATTCATGCTAAATTGTCTAGCTTGTGAAGCACCTGCCATTGCAGATGATCGTATGGGCTTGTGCAATTTAACCTAAGCTTATATACCCAAAGCATGGTACCTTGCTACATAAAATTGAATGCTGGTAAGTTGTACATTTTCTTTATTTTTCCCCAATTAATTACCACTAGAAAATGATAAAATAATATTTTCAATTCAAAAATATTATTTTAATACACTTTATCTAGTATTAATGATAAACAAGGCATATGCACAAGGTGAGCTCAAAATGATGACATCTAGTTAAAAATCTTGGTTTGGTTACTCAAAATTGGAAAGTTTGCACTCTAGGTGTAGAGAATTCACGCTAAACTGTCTAGCTTGTGAAGAACCTACCATTTCAGATGATCGTATGGGCTTGTGCAGTTTAACATATGCTTATATACCCAAATCATGGTACCTCGCCTGTGCAAATTGAATTCTGGCAAGTTTTGCCATTTTCTTATTTTTCCCCAATTAATTACCTCTAGAGAATGATAGATAATATTTTTATTTCACAAATATTATTTTAATACACTTTATTCACTATTAATGATAAACCAAGGCATATGCACAAGATGAGCTCAAAAATATGAAATCTTGTTACAAATCTTGGTTTGGTTACTCAAAAGTGGAAGGTTTGCAATCTAAGTTTAGAGAATTCACGCTAAACTGTCTAGCTCGTGATGCACGTGCCATTTCAGATGGTCATATGAGATTGTGCAATTTAACCTAAGCTTATATACCCAAATCATGGTACCTCGCTAGTGGAAATTGAATTCTGGCAAGTTTTGCCCTTTTCTTTATTTTTCCCCAATTAATTACTTCTAAAGAATGATAAAATAATATTTTTATTGCAAAAATATTATTTTAATACACTTTATTCACTATTAATGATAAAAGCTCAAAAAGATGAAATCCTGTTACAAATCTTGGTTTGGTTACTCAAAAGTACACGCTTAACATCGAAATTTGAAAACTTTCGTTTGGCTACCATTTAATATGATCATATTGGCTTGCGCAATTTAACTACAGCCTAAATTGATTCCATGCAGTGGACACAAAGAAAGTTCAAATATTCAAACCTTGGGTTGAATGGCCATGCCAACAATTTTGACCTCAATTTGAATGTAGGTGATCGATGGTGTTCCTTGGGCCCCTCTCGCGAATGAGGTGATCATGCGGAGGACGGGGAAAATACATTTTTTAAAGTGCATAGGTACTGGTGTGCCCTGCTTGCAGATAGTCTTGTTGTCACGTCCGACCTCTGCGCTGCTGTCTCGCCCACTTCCCCCATTTATTATATCTGCTCGTCCTTTCTGGAGTAGCTGCTCTTCCTTCCTTTTCCCATTTGATACTACTGTACCAAAGCTAGGAGTATGAGTACAAGCCACAGATTCCTTCCACACACCCGAGTCGAGGCTTTGGAAGAGGGAGTTCGGCAAATTCTATTTTAACTCATGTCAAACCTTAGAATGATGTGATTGTGGTGGGACAACCCAATCAGAGGATCATGTGGCGAGGCTTCATCGAGAAGGAAGAGCGAGTTCGGAAAAGTCTATATTACCTCCATCGTCAAATCTCACACTGAAGTGTTCATGGTAGGCCACCCCAGTCAGCTGATCACATGGCGATCAGGGTCACGACCCATGTGGATTTTAGCATTGTAAACAATTTTTGCCTAGTTTTGAAAAAAAATCAACTTAAGCTTATGTACCCAAAACATGATACCTTGCGAGTGCAAATTTAATTCTGGCAAGTTTTACATTTTTCTTTATTTCTTCCCAACTAATTACCTCTAGAGACTAAGAAAATAATATTTTTTTCAAAAATATTAGTTTAATATACTTTATTCAGTATTAATAATAAACCAAGGCATGTGCACAAGATGAGCTCAAAAAGATGAAATCTAGTTACAAATCTTGGTTTGGTTACTCAAAAGTGGAAGGTTTGCACTCTAAGTCTAGAGAATTCACGCTAAACTATCTAGCTTGTGAAGCACCTGCCATTTCAGATGATCCTATGGGCTTGTGAATTTAACCTAAGCTTATATACCCAAAGCATGGTACCTTGCAACATCAAATTAAATCCTGGCAAGTTTTACATTTTCTTTATTTTCCCCAATTAATTACCTTTAGAAAATGATAAAACAATATTTTTAATTCAAAAATATTATTTTAACACACTTTCTCCAATATTAATGATAAACCAAGGCATACGCTCAATGTGAGCTCAAAAATATGAAATCTAGTTAAAAATCTTGGTTTGGTTACTCAAAAGTGGAAGGTTTGCACTCTAAGTCTATAGACTTCACGCTAAACTTTCTCGCTTGTGAAGCACCTGCCATTTCAGATGATCGTATGGGCTTGTGCAATTTAACATAAGCTTATATACCCAAAGCATGGTACCTTGCCAGTGCAAATTGAATTCTGGCAAGTTTTAAATTTTCTTTATTTTTTCCGATTAATTACCTCTTTGAAAATGGCAAAGTAATATTTTATCCCAAAAATAATATTTTAGTACACTTTATTCAGTATTAGTGATAAACCAGGGCATATCCATAAGATGAGCCCAAAACGATGAAATCTTGTTACAAATCTTGTTTTACTTACTGAAAAGTTGAAGTTTTGCACTCTAAGTCTAGAGACTTCACGCTAAACTGTCTAGCTTCTGAAGCACGTGCCATTTTAGATGATCATAGGGGATTGTGCAATTTAACCTAAGCTTATATACCCAAAAATGTCAAGGTGCAGTTATCCGAAGCACCTATCCTCGCAGCTCCTAAGGAGAATGAGCCAATGTTGTTGTACATTGCAGCAAAGAACAAAGTCGTCAGTGCAGTTGCGGTGGTCGAGCGAAAGGAGGAAGGAAAGGAAAAAAAATTCCAGTGATCAGTCTATTTTGTCAGCGAAGTCCTTATAGAGTCCGAGCAGCGATACCCACATTGGCAGAAGCTTGGTTTCAGTGTTTTCATGTCGAGTCGCAAACTAAAGCATTATTTCCAGGAGCACCCCATCACTGTCGTGAGTTTTGGACCTTTGGCTGATATTATACAGAACAGAAAAGCAACTGGAAGAGTTGCCAAGTGGGCTATTGATATGGTTCCTTATCACATTACGTATGAGCCGAGTACTGCCATTAAGTCACATGCTTTAATTGATTTTGTCAATGATTGGACAGAGCTACAAGCACCTCCTGAGAAGCCAGACACAAAATATTGGACTATGCACGTTGATGGGTCCAAGCAATTGGAGGCCTCGGGGGCTGGAGTTGTCTTGACTTACCCACCTGGTGACAAATTCCACTATGTGTTGCAAATTCCTTTTAATTGCACGAACAAAGCAGCAGAATATGAGGCATTGCTTCATGGACTATGCATTGCCAAGGAGATGAACGTACGTCGGATTAGGTGTTTTGGAAATTCTGACGTTGTCTCTCAGCAAGTCACAGGGATGTGGGATTCAAAGGACCCGGTCATGGCAGCATACATACGCGCAATTTTGGCTCTGGCGGGTCACTTCAAAGGATATCAGGTCGATCACATTGACCCCTGGCTCAATGAGGCAGCTGATGCATTTTCCCGGCTGGGTTTGCAAAAGAAGCTGGTTCTACCCAATGTTTTTCTGGACGAGTTACATAGTCCTTCAGTCCAGATTCCGATGAAGGAAGATATTCCAAACCCAGATCCTCAGTCTAAGTTGGTTGCAGCATTGCATGTGACCAAAGAGTGGACAGAGCCTTATCTGGCTTATCTCTCTCCAGGCGATCTCCCATAGGAAGAGGTCATGGCACGCCAGATTATGAGATGTTCCAAAGCATACACCATCATCAGTGGCAAGTAATACAAAAGGAGTCCCTGATACGTCTCAAACGTATCAATAATTTTTGATTGTTTCATGCTTGTTTTGTGCCATTGCTAAATGTTTCCACTATCTTTTTATATCATTTTAGGGCATTTTCCCGGAATAACATATTGACAAGATGCCCAGTGCCAGTTCCTGTTTTTTTGCCTGTTTTTGGTTTCAGAAAAGTTGTTCTGAAAATATTCACGAAAGGACCTGAAAATTTACGGAGGTCAGTTTTTTCCTGACACGAAGACGAAGTCCACTTGGGTACTATAAGAACAACAACAACAACAACAACAACAACAACAACAACAACAACAAAGCCTTTAGTCCCAAACAAGTTGGGGTAGGCTAGAGGTGAAACCCATCACATCTCGCGACCAACTCATGGTTCTGGCACATGGATAGCAAGCTTCCACGCACCCCTGTCCATGGCTAGTTCTTTGGTGATACTCCAGTCCTTCAAGTTCGGTCTACCCCGGCCTCTCTTGACATCCGCTATGCACTGGAGCTTCTGGGGGCCTGCGCTGAATATGACCAAACCATCTCAAACGATGTTGGACAAGCTTCTCTTCAATCGGTGCTACCCCAACTCTATCTCGTATATCATCATTCCGGACTCGGTCCTTCCTTGTGTGGCCACACATCCATCTCAACATGCGCATCTCCGCCACACCTAACTGCTGCACATGTCGCCTTTTAGTCGGCCAACACTCAGCGCCATACAACATTGCGGGTCGAACCGCCGTCCTATAGAACTTGCCTTTTAACTTTTGTGGCACTCTCTTGTCACAGCGAATGCCAGAAGCTTGGTGCCACTTCATCCATCCGGCTTTGATTCGATGATTCACATCTTCATTGATATCCCCATTCTTCTGCAGCATTGACCCCAAATATCGAAAGGTGTCCTTCTGAGACACCACCTGCTCATCAAGGCTAACCTCCTCCTCCTCCTCGTGCCTAGTAGTATTAAAACCGCACCTCATGTCCTCGGTTTTAGTTCTACTAAGTCCAAAACCTTTCAATTCCAAGGTTTGTCTCCATAGCTCTAACTTCCTATTGACCCCCGTCCGACTATCATCAACTAGCACCACATCATGCGCAAAGAGCATACACCATGGGATATCTCCTTGTATATCCCTTGTGACCTCATCCATCACCAAGGCAAAAAGATAAGGGCTCAAGGCTGACCTCTGGTGCACTCCTATTTTAATTGGGAAGTCATCAGTGTCGCCATCACTTGTTCGAACACTTGTCACAACATTATCGTACATGTCCTTGATGAGGGTAATGTACTTTGCTTGGACTTTGTGTTTCTCCAAGGCCCACCACATGACATTCCGCGGTATCTTATCATAGGCCTTCTCCAAGTCAATGAACACCATATGCAGGTGTAACACCTCTATGTAATGGTGCACACCGATCACCATATTCAGTATTAATAATAAACCAAGGCATGTGCACAAGATGAGCTCAAAAATATGAAATCTAGTTACAAATCTTGGTTTGGTTACTCAAAAGTGGAAGGTTTGCACTCTAAGTCTAGAGAATTCACGCAAAACTATCTAGCTTGTGAAGCACCTGCCATTTCAGATGATCCTATGGGCTTGTGAATTTAACCTAAGCTTATATACCCAAAGCATGGTACCTTGCAACATCAAATTAAATCCTGGCAAGTTTTACATTTTCTTTATTTTCCCCAATTAATTACCTTTAGAAAATGATAAAACAATATTTTTAATTCAAAAATATTATTTTAACACACTTTCTCCAATATTAATGATAAACCAAGGCATACGCTCAATGTGAGCTCAAAAATATGAAATCTAGTTAAAAATCTTGGTTTGGTTACTCAAAAGTGGAAGGTTTGCACTCTAAGTCTATAGACTTCACGCTAAACTTTCTCGCTTGTGAAGCACCTGCCATTTCAGATGATCGTATGGGCTTGTGCAATTTAACCTAAGCTTATATACCCAAAGCATGGTACCTTGCCAGTGCAAATTGAATTCTGGCAAGTTTTAAATTTTCTTTATTTTTCCCGATTAATTACCTCTTTGAAAATGGCAAAGTAATATTTTATCCCAAAAATAATATTTTAGTACACTTTATTCAGTATTAGTGATAAACCAGGGCATATCCATAAGATGAGCCCAAAACGATGAAATCTTGTTACAAATCTTGTTTTACTTACTGAAAAGTTGAAGGTTTGCACTCTAAGTCTAGAGACTTCACGCTAAACTGTCTAGCTTCTGAAGCACGTGCCATTTTAGATGATCATAGGGGATTGTGTAATTTAACCTAAGCTTATATACCCAAAAATGGTACCTTGCCGGTGCAAATTGAATTCTGGCAAGTTTTACATTTTCTTTATTTTTCCCAATTGATTACCTCTAGATAATGATAAAATAATTTTTTTAATTCAAAAAATATTATTTTAATACACTTGATTCACTATTAATGATGAACCAAGGCATATGCACAAGATGGGCTCAAAAATATGAAGTCTTGTTACAAATCTTTGTTTGGTTACTCAAAAGTTGAAGGTTTGCACTCTAAGTCTAGAGAATTCACGCTAAACTATCTAGCTTGTGAAGCACCTGCCATTTCAGATGATCGTATGAGCTTGTGCAGTTTAACCTAAGCTTATATGCCCAAATCATGGTACCTTGCCACATCAAATTGAATTCTTGCCAGTTTTACATTTTCTTTATTTTCCCCCATTAATTACCTCTACAAAATGATAAAATAATATTTTTGTTCAAAAATATTATTTTAATACACTTTATCCAACATTAATGATAAACCAAGGCATATACATATGGTGAGCTCAAAAAGATGAAATCTAGTTAAAAATGTTGGTTTGGTTACTGAAAAGTACAAGGTTTGCACTCTAAGTCTAGAGACTTCACGCTAAACTGTCTAGCTTCTGAAGCACGTGCCATTTTAGATGATCATAGGGGATTGTGCAATTTAACCTAAGCTTATATACCCAAAAATGGTACCTTGCCGGTGCAAATTGAATTCTGGCAAGTTTTACATTTTCTTTATTTTTCCCAATTGATTACCTCTAGATAATGATAAAATAAGTTTTTTTTATTTCAAAAAATATTATTTTAATACACTTTGATCACTATTAATGATAAACCAAGGCATATGCACAAGATGGGCTCAAAAAGATGAAGTCTTGTTACAAATCTTGGTTTGGTTACTCAAAAGTGGAAGGTTTGCACTCTAAGTCTAGAGAATTCACGGTAAACTATCTAGCTTGTGAAGCACCTGCCATTTCAGATGATCGTATGAGCTTGTGAAGTTTGACCTAAGCTTATATGCCCAAATCATGGTACCTTGCCACATCAAATTGAATTCTTGCAAGTTTTACATTTTTTTATTTTCCTCAATTAATTACCTCTAGAAAATGATAAAATAATATTTTTTGTTCAAAAATATTATTTTAATACACTTTATCCAGCATTAATGATAAACCAAGGCATATGCATAAGGTGAGCTCAAAAAGATGAAATCTAGTTAAAAATGTTGGTTTGGTTACTCAAGAGTGGAAGGTTAGCACTCTAAGTCTAGAGATTTCATGCTAAACTGTCTAGCTTGTGAAGAACCTACCATTTCAGATGATCGTATGGGATTATGTAGTTTAACCTAAGCTTATATACCCAAAACATGGTACCTTGCCATCACAAATTAAAGTCTGCAAGTTTTACATTTTCTTTATTTTTTCCAATTAATTACCTCTCTAAAATGATAAAATAATATTTTTATTTCAAAAATAATATTTTAATATAGTTTATTTAGTATTAATGATAACCCAAGGTGCATATGCGCGAGGTGAGCTAAAAAAGATTAAATCTTGTTACAAATCTTGGTTTGGTTACTCAAAAGTAGAAGGTTTGCACTCTAAGTCTAGAGACTTCATGCTGAATTGTCTAGCTTGTGAAGCACCTACCATTTCAAATGATCATATGGGATTGTGCCATTTAACCTAAGCTCATATACCCAAAACATGGTACCTTGCCCGTGCTAATTGAATTCTGGCAAGTTTTACATTTTCTTTGTTTTTTTTCAATTAATCACCTCTTTGAAAATGACAAAATAATTGTTTTTATCAACAAAAAATAATTTAATACACATTATTCAGTATAAATAATAAACCAAGGTATATGTACAAGATGGGCTCTAAAAGATGAAATATGGTTAGAAATCTTGGTTCGGCTTCTCCAAAGTACACACTTAACATCGAACTTTGAAAACTATTGTGTGGCTACCTTTTAAAATGATCCTATTGGGTTGTGCAATTTAATTTAAG
Organism: Elymus sibiricus; assembly: GCA_039707655.1. Lineage (NCBI taxonomy): Eukaryota > Viridiplantae > Streptophyta > Magnoliopsida > Poales > Poaceae > Elymus > Elymus sibiricus. The sequence goes on from CM077665.1 coordinate 4,258,990, forward strand.
CTTATGTACCCAAAACATGATACCTTGCTAGTGCAAATTGAATTCTGACAAGTTTTACATTTTCTTTATTTTTTCCAATTAATTACCTATAGAAAATGATAAAATAATTGTTTTTATTACAAAACAATAAATAAATGCAAATTATTCAATAATAATGATAAACCAAGGAATATGTACAAGATAAGCTCAAAACGATGAAATCTTGTTAGAAATCTTGGTTCGGCTACTCCAACGTAGTACACGCATAACATCGATCTTTGAAAACCATCATGTAGCTACCATTTAAGATGATCATATTGGCTTGTGGAATTTAACTTAACCTGATGTACCCAAAACATGATACCTTCTAGTACAAATATAATTTTGTCAAGAATTACATTTTCTATATTTTCCCCCAATTAATTACTTCTCGAAAATGATCTAGCAGCTCTTCTTTCTTTTCCCATTCGAGACTAGTGTGCCAAAGCTACTAGTACAAGCCAGATTATTTCCAATTTTCCACACAGCCGAATTGAGGCTTCGGAAGAGGGAGTTCAGAAAACTCTATTTATCTCCATCATCGAACCTCACAGTGAATTGTCGGTGCATGTGGTGGTAGAAGATGATTGTAGACGTGTGCTTGTCACGTTTACATTTTCGTGTTTCTTTGATCACGCGTGCGCATATTTCAAAGAAAGTCCCCTCACCCTCCCGCCGGTGAAACCACCATTGCCATTGATTTGACAAGACAAGATAGTGCTAGATGGCGTGCGACGATGCCTAAAACAGCTACTCCTATAGTCTAGCCGGGTCACACGACCCTCCTCAAAACGAAACACAAGGAGAGGCAGCAGAGGTGTGTGTGCTTTTTTTTGAATTTTTATTATATGGCAACCATAAACCATTTCCCTGGCCCATGCTCCTCTTCACTTCCTTCCATGTAGTGGACACGAAGAGATTTCAAATATTCAACTCCTCTGTCCTGCTGTCTCGCTCGCTGTCTCCAGTAATTCTCTCTCCTCGTGCCATATAGTAGCTCTTTCGTTTATTTTTTTCCATTTGAGAGTACTGTACCAGGAGCTACTAGTATAAGCCAGATCCTTTCCATAGAGCCAGGAAGAGGGAGCTAAGAAAGGATTACTATAATGAAGTTCACAACGGGAGAAACTGGCACTCGAGGAGTCCTATGATAACTTTAGTTCTGTAAATCCAAATTTAGTGCTTAATATGTCAAAATGCTCAGGGTTTGAAACTCTATCCATTAGTAACAAATTTCAGACATGACTAAACATTTATCACCTCTGTTTATATAAAATACACAAATGGCAGAATTAAATTCAAATTTGGAAAATTCATATCTCCGAAAATGATTATACAAAAATTATGATCCACATATAAAAATGTTCAGCAAGTCACAAGCCTTCTGTTTATGTCATTTGCCAAGCATGACTATATAATTTTTGGTCCTGTTTATTTAAAATTGCAAGTCTAGTCAATTGAAGCAATTTTGGTAAATTATAAAAGCCTTCATAATTCACCAAAATTATTCATGACATGTCAACATGTCTAAAAATATGCAATTTGTCTAACAGAACCATGTTTGTTCATGTCGGATGCTTTGCTTTGCAATTTAAATTTAATCACAATTATTCTTGTTTAATATGAAAATTATAAGTGAAGTATTAAAATGACCAGAGAAGAAATCTTTGCATAATGGTATCATTTGCATGCATGATTAATCAACTTTCACTTGCTGCAATTAATTAACAAGTGTGTAGATCATTTAAATAATTATGGGAGTGAACCAATATTGTTAAAAAATATTGGGTCCCATTTAACATGAATAGATGAGTCCAGTTCTACTTTACATATGCATTAAAATGTCATGTCATCATGAGTGTGCATTGCACCTGTTTCTATTCGTCTTATTTATCTGTTTCCTTTTCGGTATAGTTGTGCTCGGAAGATCAAGGAGTCGAAGTGCAACCACAATACTTTGACGATCCCTACTACCCTGTCACATCAACAAGACATGCGTAAATCCCCATTTTGAGCATCTCTGATCCCATGTTCAACCCCCCCAAGTATTTTATCCACTATATTATCTGCATTCGATTCCAATGTCAATTTATTAGAGCATCCTATTAGTTGCATTATGTTACAGATACCATTACCTGTATCCTTCCTAATATCCAAAGGATTGATGTGTTGGCCTGAGTTACTTATACCTGCTATATAACTGCTTAGCCATGCTTAGGTGAATGCTCGGTTGTCCGGTGGATGGATCATGGTTGGGAAAGATCTGATGATATGTCCAGATGGGTTGGAAACATGTGGTCTTTAATTGAAATGCTAACAGGCTTGGATGAGTTGCCATCGGTGATTGGTGGTGTTTTGCCTCGTTCTTGCCCCTAGGAGCGAGTTCTTTACCTCTGGAACCAAGACTGAGTGTGCTTCCATCGGTGGGACATATGGACTCCCTATCGACCGAATAACTTGTGAGGGTCTAGCCAAGGGTCCTCTAGTTCGAGCTTTCCATTTGCGTGTGCGTGAAGTGATGGAAAATGTTTTGAATGAGGATGGTGGTGTTTAGGATGTGGCTGCGGTCCAAGGTGTTGGAGGCACTGAACCTGGACTTCTACACATTGATGATCCTTGGGTTAGATTCATGCAAGGTAAAGGTTGTAACCGTGCCCACTCTGCCAGCTTCCCAGGACGAGGCCTAATGTACAAGCAAGGAGTCGGACGGTACTAGTGGTTAAAATTAGTACACCCCTGCAAGGTTAAATCTTTTCAAAAAGCCGTGTCCATGGTTCTGGATGCTTGGGAATGGATGATAAGATCATAGAGAACTTGAATAATAAAACTGTGTAGATAGGTGGTGATGATGGTGGATTAGGGAATCAATGATCAGAAGTTGAAGACTAGTTACTTTCCTATCTCTGTTTTCAAAACCTTCTGATAGACGTTGGCAAGTGGGTTCTTTTAAAAGAAAACTAGCTTTATGCAAAACAACTACAAAAGCCTTGCTAAAGCCAATCATCGAGCTAGTAGCTCTATTAATCTTGCGGAGTACCCTCATACTCAACCTTGTTTTGTTGATTCTTTTCTTTCAGCCGAGGACTTCTCAGAAATTGAAGGTGGTATCTTCGTTGACGTCGACGAGTAGTCTGGGGTTCCCAGGTGGCAGCCTGGGGAAACTAGGAACAGGCTGGCGCTGACTTGTTTATCTATAGGCCTCTTAGGCCCTATTTGGATCTTGTTGTTTAGAACAACTTATAGTTGCTTCCGGCTGTTGTAATATCGGGTCAGTGACCTCTGGTTGTAATTTGCTATCTTTCTCTATATTAAGAGTTGAACTATAATGCTTTGAGTCGTAGAGTCTGTCATGTGCCAGTTGTTCCCAGTCTTGGATAGCTATGCCCAATGTTATGTCAGGATCGAGGGGTTGTGGGCCGATGGTCCATTCCGAGCCTTGCCTGCCGATGTTTACTCGGTCTGGGAGTGGTAACCCAGTAACGTTCGGTCTGGTATCATAACTGGTGACACATAGCATCACTGTATAGTTCCAAGGTCGGAGCGCTACAATCAAAAACCTGAAGAAGCCGGCTTGCCTCAAGTACGTTTAGAAGCTCACTGGCTGTGTTGCAGCCCTGAGCCAGTTCAAAAGCCAGCTTGGAGAGAATGCCATACCTCTTTACCGGCTCTTGAAGAAAACAATCAATTTCATCTGGAGCAAGGAAGACGACGATGCGTTTAAGGCCCTCAAGGTGCAGTTATCCGAAGCACCTATCCTCGCAGCTCCTAAGGAGAAGGAGCCAATGTTGTTGTACATTGCAGCAAAGAACAAAGTCGTCAGTGCAGTTGCGGTGGTCGAGCGAAAGGAGGAAGGAAAGGAAAACTTTTTCCAGTGATCAGTCTATTTTGTCAGCGAAGTCCTTACAGAGTCCGAGCAGCGATACCCACATTGGCAGAAGCTGGGTTTCAGTGTTTTCATGGCGAGTCGCAAACTAAAGCATTATTTCCAGGAGCACCCCATCACTGTCGTGAGTTTTGGACCTTTGGCTGATATTATACAGAACAGAAAAGCAACTGGAAGAGTTGCCAAGTGGGCTATTGATATGGTTCCTTATCACATTACGTATGAGCCGAGTACTGCCATTAAGTCACATGCTTTAATTGATTTTGTCAATGATTGGACAGAGCTACAAGCACCTCCTGAGAAGCCAGACACAAAATATTGGACTATGCACTTTGATGGGTCCAAGCAATTGGAGGGCTCGGGGGCTGGAGTTGTCTTGACTTCCCCACGTGGTGACAAATTCCACTATGTGTTGCAAATTCCTTTTAATTGCACGAACAAAGCAGCAGAATATGAGGCATTGCTTCATGGACTATGCATTGCCAAGGAGATGAACGTACGTCGGATTAGGTGTTTTGGAAAGTCTGACGTTGTCTCTCAGCAAGTCACAGGGATGTGGGATTCAAAGGACCCGGTCATGGCAGCATACATACGCGCAATTTTGGCTCTGGCGGGTCACTTCAAAGGATATCAGGTCGATCACATTGACCCCTGGCTCAATGAGGCAGCTGATGCATTTTCCCGGCTGGGTTTGCAAAAGAAGCTGGTTCTACCCAATGTTTTTCTGGACGAGTTACATAGTCCTTCAGTCCAGATTCCGATGAAGGAAGATATTCCAAACCCAGATCCTCAGTCTAAGTTGGTTGCAGCATTGCATGTGACCAAAGAGTGGACAGAGCCTTATCTGGCGTATCTCTCTCCAGGCGATCTCCCATAGGAAGAGGTCATGGCACGCCAGATTATGAGATGTTCCAAAGCATACACCATCATCAGTGGCAAGTAATACAAAAGGAGTCCCTGATACGTCTCTAACGTATCAATAATTTTTGATTGTTTCATGCTTGTTTTGTGCCATTGCTAAATGTTTCCACTATCTTTTTATATCATTTTAGGGCATTTTCCCGGAATAACATATTGACAAGATGCCCAGTGCCAGTTCCTGTTTTTTTGCCTGTTTTTGGTTTCAGAAAAGTTGTTCTGAAAATATTCACGAAAGGACCTGAAAATTTACGGAGGTCAGTTTTTTCCTGACACGAAGACGAAGTCCACTTGGGTACTATAAGAACAACAACAACAACAACAACAACAACAACAACAAAAACAAAGCCTTTAGTCCCAAACAAGTTGGGGTAGGCTAGAGGTGAAACCCATCACATCTCGCGACCAACTCATGGTTCTGGCACATGGATAGCAAGCTTCCACGCACCCCTGTCCATGGCTAGTTCTTTGGTGATACTCCAGTCCTTCAAGTTCGGTCTACCCCGGCCTCTCTTGACATCCGCTATGCACTGGAGCTTCTGGGGGCCTGCGCTGAATATGACCAAACCATCTCAAACGATGTTGGACAAGCTTCTCTTCAATCGGTGCTACCCCAACTCTATCTCGTATATCATCATTCCGGACTCGGTCCTTCCTTGTGTGGCCACACATCCATCTCAACATGCGCATCCCGCCACACCTAACTGCTGCACATGTCGCCTTTTAGTCGGCCAACACTCAGCGCCATACAACATTGCGGGTCGAACCGCCGTCCTATAGAACTTGCCTTTTAAGTTTTGTGGCACTCTCTTGTCACAGCGAATGCCAGAAGCTTGGCGCCACTTCATCCATCTGGCTTTGATTCAATGATTCACATCTTCATTGATATCCCCATTCTCCTGCAGCATTGACCCCAAATATCGAAAGGTGTCCTTCTGAGGCACCACCTGCTCATCAAGGCTAACCTCCTCCTCCTCCTCGTGCCTAGTAGTATTAAAACTGCACCTCATGTCCTCGGTTTTAGTTCTACTAAGTCCAAAACCTTTCAATTCCAATGTTTGTCTCCATAGCTCTAACTTCCTATTGACCCCGGTCCGACTATCATCAACTAGCACCACATCATCCGCAAAGAGCATACACCATGGGATATCTCCTTGTATAACCCTTGTGACCTCATCCATCACCAAGGCAAAAAGATAAGGGCTCGAGGCTGACCTCTGGTGCAGTCCTATTTTAATTGGGAAGTCATCAGTGTCGCCATCACTTGTTCGAACACTTGTCACAACATTATCGTACATGTCCTTGATGAGGGTAATGTACTTTGCTGGGACTTTGTGTTTCTCCAAGGCCCACCACATGACATTCCGCGGTATCTTATCATAGGCCTTCTCCAAGTCAATGAACACCATATGCAGGTGTAACACCTCTATGTAATGGTGCACACTGATCACCATGATTAAGCTAATCATTTTGCTAAACAGTGCTTGATCACATTGAATTTCATATCTCATTTCAAATTCCACCACAAAAGGCCCTTGAATTTTATTGTGATAAAATAAATCCTCAAATAGCAAAGGAAAATTGTTGCACACTTGTTAAAAATCCCAAAACAAATGATGTTAAGGAAAACAACATCACCTTGATGTTGGTGTGGACCCCACCATTCAAAACAGAGCCTTAAATCATTTTAAAAGCCCTTTTAAATTCATGAGACCTTATTCAATAAAGTCTCAAATAAATTGTGGCAGTACTAAATAATGCATATTATTTAATGAGCCAAGTCACAAATATTTACTAAAGAGAATTGCACCTAAAAATAAATAAAACTGAAAGTATAAAACAATAACAGAAAAAGAAAATGAAAAAGGGGAAGGGGCACTGTGCCCCTGGGCTCTAGTGAGCTACAGTGCGGCCCAGCCCACTCCCTCGTCATCCCTAACCTCCTGCCTCCCTCTCCCCGCGCGTGGCAGACGTGCGCGCGAGCCGCTCCAGGCCCCCCTCCTTCCTGGTCGACACCGAGGCGCTACAGGGTGTCAGGATCGGATAAGAATGGCTCTCGCACCCCTCTGGCTAACCCTAGCCCTCTCCCGTTCACTCCCTCGCCCTCCTCCGACCCCTCCAAATTGCATCCATGGCTGGGCCGTGGTGAAGTCGCGGCCACAGCCACTGCCTCGCCCCCTGTAGTCTATCTAGGAGCTCCTCAGCGTCGGCCTCGTCCTCCTCGAGCACTGGATCGAAGCCGAGGAGCTCCATCGCCGTCGCCAGCGTCGGCTTCTTCCTCTTCGGGCTCCGGTGATCGCCGCCTCGATTCGCAGCCTCCACGGCATCGCCAGCTTCCCCAGGCCTTCTCTGCAACGAAAGTGAGCCCCTCTCATAGCCCTCTCCCTCTACACGCTCCCGTAGGCCCTCTGGCTAGCTGTCGTCGCTGTCGAGCTCTACCGTCTGCCATTGCCGACGTGCCCGAGCCGTGCGTGCTCTTGAGCACCCCCACGTGCTACTGGCGTGCTCCAGAGCATCCCCTGCGCCGATTCCAAGTCTTAGATAGGACGCCCGCGTGCTGCAGCTGTTGTTTCGTCAACGCCCGAACGCATCCGCCGCCTCGGCTCGTCGCTGGCGCCCCTACCGACCCCCACTGACGGCGTAGATCGATGCGCGCCACCACCAGCTGCTCGTAGGTGCTCGCAGCGCTCGAAATGGTGCCCATAGCACCATTTCCGAGCCACGCCGGCGTTTCTGGCCCTCGCCGGAGCGTCGCCGCCGCGCCGCCGCGCTCAAACGACGGTGGGCCACTGACTGGTGGACCCCCGATCATTAGCCAGCTAAGCCAGGTCTAATCAGCCACTGACAATGGGCCCGGTTACTGTAGCCATTAATTAAGCGTTAATTAAAGCCCTCCCCACAGCAACTGACATCGGGCCCCACATCTAATTAGATTAATAAAACACTATGCTTATTAAACAGAGTATGATATGTGGGCCCCCTGCTAATTAATCAAATTTTGGAATTAATAAAACTCTAATTAACCCACAGTCAATGACAGATGGGGCCCACTGGTCAGGTTTGACCAGTCAGCCCCACTGTTGACTCCTGACATCAGCATGGTGTCATGCTGATGTCATAATGGAATTTTTCGAATTTAATTAATTCTGTTAATTTCAGAAAATCTTTAAAACTTAGAAAAATCATAGAAAATAATCTATGACTCAGATGAAAATAATTTATATATGAAAATTGATCAAAAAAATCCAAAGAATCCAGATATGCCATTCATTCATCTGTCACATGCCTCTAGCATGATGAACATGAAACATTCCCCCTCCGGATCATATGTCCGATAAATCCAAAGACCCGGGAAATATCGTCAGATATTCTCCCGCTCCGTCTACATCATGTAGTACTACGTTAGGCCACCCCTAGCACTGCATGTAGTCATGTCATGCGTCGAGATGCACCTATTTGCTTGTATTTATTGTTTCTTCCCCCTCTTCTCTCCGGTAGACACCGAGACTGATGCCACGGCTATCTACGACTACACCACTGACGATCAGCCTTTTGCAGCAGAGCAACAAGGCAAGCAAAAACCCCTTGATCATTCCTATATCACCTATTCTTTCCCCCTCGTGCTTGCATTAGATTTTGCTACTATATTTGTTTGCTCCTATTCTGATGCATAGCCTGTTTTTGATTACTGCTGCTACTTTACCTGTTTTCATAAAATGGTTAGTATAGGTATGATTAGTGTTACCCTGTGGTCCCCACCTTCGATATTGTTGCCCCTGCTTCATCATCGACGACCTCGCCGACTTGAAGACAAAAGAATTTATCATCAAGATTGACAAGCCGTTACCGACACATCACCTCACACCCCCCTAAGTATGCCCCTGCGTAGCTACTATCGAGTGCCAAGGGTGATACCTCATGATGATTGCTCTATAGCGTGACTAGTCGGTAGTGGGTACAGAGGGTGATTCCTCCATCCCCATTCCCGATAGTGATTCGGCCATACGTATACATTGAGTGGAATCCATCGAGGTTGATTCCTCAGATTACCAATTGGTGTATAGACACACTGTTACATTGACTTGACTATGAACTAAATGAGAAAGATGGGTCGGCCCCAAGGGTACCCGCAATTGAGGTGAAGTCGGGCCGGACCAAAAAGGTACCCGCGAGATATTACGAGGCGTGGCCGGTCATTCTTTGTCCTTCCCACACATCCACGAGACGGGGCGATGGGACCACAGACGGTGGGGCACTGATCGTAGCCGCGAGCTCCCAAGACACTAACGGGTTTGGATATGTGATCTGAGTAGGCCTCTGGCCTTTTTCGCACTAACCACCACGCGGGAATAAAAGTGGGTACTCTTCGTCATACATTCGCCCGAAAGCTCTTCAGATGTCACAGTTGAGCGGCACGCGCCCGGGTGGCCCGCGTAAGCACCGTCTTTGTATAAAGAGGTGCCAAGACTGACACCGGCCGTGTACGTAACGCGCAGGATTGCAAGGGCAATTGGCCCATGACCCCGAGCGATTAGGATGTAGACCGGCGTGCTGGCCTCTCTGTTGAGCCTAGGTAGGACTACGGCGTATCGATCAGCCGAGGCCGGGTATGACCAGTAAATTGTGTCCGGCCAGAGTTAATCGAGCGTGTTGGGTAAGTTTGTGAACCCCTGCAGGGAAGTATATCTATTCGAATAGCCGTATCCACGGTAACGGACGCTCGGAAGTATCCTGACTTAATACAACTAGAACTGGATACCTGTGAATTAAAGTAGATTGATGGCTCCGGGATTGCTTTCAAGCAGGGAGTCGAGAAGGAATCTCTGGGTGTTACAACAACATATCATTATTTGTGAAATGCTAATCTGCACTCTTCTAATGCTGCAAGATACTGAAGATGCTAGTCTTCGATAGGACTAGGCCTTCTCCCTCTTCTGACATTTCTGCAGCTTAGCCCAAAGATATAGCCCCATTCCTTGATACTGGTGCATATATAGCATAGTTTTGATGTCAGTCTTGTGAGTACTTTGGATGAGTACTCACCGTTGCTTTGCTCCCCTTTTCCCCCTCGATACGATTGCCGCGATCAGATGACGGAGCTCAGGAGCCAGCTTACCCCGTTGATGACTACTACTACCCCGACGGAGTCTACTACAACACTGATGGAGCCTACTACGACGTGGAGCTCGCTGACGACCAGGAGTAGTTCGGAGGCTCCCAGGCAGGAGGCCTGCGCCTTTTCGATCTAATTGCCACTGTTATGCTCAGCCTTCTTAAGGCAGACTTGTTTATTTTTTGTCTGTACTCAGATAATATTTGCTTCCGCTGACTTATGTATCCAAGCTTTTGTATTCGAGTCCTCGAGGTCCCTGGCTATAATATGAAGCTTGAATTATTTTAATTTGTGTTTAGAGTTGTGTTGTGATATCTTCCCGTGAGTATCAGGTCTTGATCGTGCATAAATGCGTGTATGATTAGTGCAGGATTAAACCGGGGGCGTCACAGTAGGTCCTTCTTTTGCTCCCTGTATCTCTCAATAAGTTGTCGTACCAAAAAAATGGCTTCCATGGTCGACCTCCCAAGCATGAAACCCAAACTAATTTTTGGTCACGCTTGTCAGGGCCAAAAAAACAAAATTGTAAGTTTGTAACTACAAAAAACTTCAATAGTTACTTCTATATAGCACCGATTTGGTTTTTTTTCACCCAGAACACCACGGAAGTCATTTCTTCGCGAAACTTTACACATGAGTATAACACTAGACCATGTTTGTTACAAAAAAAGTTTCAGAATTGTTTGAAATTTCTTGCTATATTTTTTTCCAATGCGGGTGCGCATAGACCTATGTTTCATTGTGTATTTTCGGAAATGCAACTATTTATAATTTTTTATAGTAGTAATTTACATTAGCTGAGACATGTGTTGTACGTGCGTACTTACTAGTACAATAAAATAGGCAAAGGGCTTCGGTTTAAACTAGCAATATTTGTTTTTGACAATGACTCTCAATATATATATATATATATATATATATATATATATATATATATATATATATATATATATATATATATATATATATAGTTTAATAGGGATAACTGTTTTTACAGAATAAAATAGGCTATAATACCCTCTAATATAAAGGGTTATCTTTTAATCTTCACCGTTGATTTTTAAAAGGGGCCCATTTAAAATACATTAAAATTGGCATACAAAATGCACCGTTCACCCTGCTAGTTCAATCATATCACAATACATTTGGTCCACTTTATAAAGAACATCACAACCATATAAACATTTATTTATTTATTTTACAAAAGCAGTACACAATGATATAGTGCGACAATGCAAGCCATATATATAGGAGATGCAACAGAAGCCTGACCACCCCGGAATTTTAGCATGCTAGTGATGCGCGCAGCGGACATCGATGATCAGATCTTTTCTTCTTTGGTCTGGTACTTGACATCAAAGCAGTTGACACCGGTGTAGACGCCATCCTTTAAATGGTATGTCTCTTCAACTCCACTGGTGAGAAGATCCGTCTGCTTATATGAGAAGGGAACATTACAAGTACCTTGTGTTGCAATCACGCTTACTGTCACTTTAGTCTTTGGAGGCACAGTAACTTCATAGGCAATCGCTTGCGTTGCTGTTGTTTGAATGGATGATCCCCAACTATAGCTCTGGCTATATTCAGTCTGAATTTCAACTTTTCCATCTACAATAAGTGGGACCCCAGTGTCAATCGTGGTTTTAATACCTAGCTTCCAAGTAACGCTAGAATTCCATGCCCTTGTCTCTCTCTCTGTGTATGACAAGGTTAGTCGGGCGGTGTTGCTTGAATTGCTACCGTTGACAGCGGTTGCAATGGCCATGCACATAACCTTCTTGCCGTAAACCCTAGATTTTGAGAGGTCAAAATCAACATCGTAAATCTCTCGGGAAAGAACAGGCTCTTCCAACTGCAGTTTTGCTTCTACTGTGATGGATCGAACACCAGCATTAAGGCAACTCGTCTTCCCTTCAGTGGTTAATCTCTTGCAGAAATAGTTGTTGCCCAGGTTCTGAAGTGCAATTGAGTTGTTGCCAAGTTTGATAACCTTGAAGACTGTGTCACGGTTCTGGCAAGTGGTGTCGTCTGAGTCTGCCCAAATCCAGTTTGGGCTGCGCCTCCAAAATTTGCCGAAATGATTGGATTTTATACGGATAGTTCCATCACCATTGTTGACAATGGTGTGAACTATGTTTGGATCCCCAATATCAGATGACGAAAACTCCAGATAATTGTAGCGCTGGCCGACCCGCGTGGTGAGGTACTTGCCGTTGTCGCCTTTGAAAGCAAGGTATTTAGGGAGAGCCTTTTTATGGCGGTCCATAGTACGTGTGCCCTTCAAATTGCAAATAATGCAAGCAATCCTTAGTGCATATAGTAACATTGAAAGGTTTCCTTCAGGTAGGATTCTCTAAGTGATCATGCACTCCATTAGACCTAACACTTGCAAGTAACTACATCAAGCCCATGCCTATGGAAGCCATTTAAAATTGACAATGTATATACTCTACTCCTAACCAGTGTTCTATTCAACTACCGATTGTTTTTGTTACCAGCAGGTTACCAGCATTACTAGACCGGTAAATAAGGACACCGGTTGAAATATATTGGTAAGGATGGATTTTTTTTTTGTAAACTTTCATCAAACCTGCAAATTTTGCCTCGAAATTTTAGGAAATAACAGTTACCGGCAGTTACCTGCCACACCCTTGATATTTTCTCGAGGTTCTGGTATAGAGGATCTAATCCATATAGAGATGGCATCATGCATGTCGGCACGTTGGGTATGGATAGTGCATACCCATGTCTGCCGGGATTTTCACACATATGGGCCCATGCCCATCAGGGCATGTACATTGGTTTAGACAGCAATAATCTGTAATACATATCCACGTCATATATAGATAGTGCTATGGACCGCTCCTACAACGGGTTATTGTCTGCATAAACTCTTCATTGCATGAAAACATTAAAAAACAGAATCCATTGACTAACACTAGTTATCTATGTGGTCAGCCGTGTTGCTTGTTCGCAGCATAAACACATATGTTCTTCCTCTCATGCATTTTATCCTCACCCTCCTCTGCCAATTGATTTTTAACATCTCACAGCTAAAAAATTGGAACCAAGATGCAAGGAGATACTCAAATCAATGCATATAGCAAATCCAATGAATTTTTAATCCAACGATAGCTTCTTCCAGCACCTTTGCAATCCCCCGGTCTAGGCTTGCGGGTATGCAAGTGATGATGGTGTCCACATGATGAGGATTTGAAAACGTCCTTGCTGCTTCCTCCAGGGTTGGCAGCGCGGACTCATGGAAAGAGTGGAAGGGCGACGAGGAGACGGCCGCCGCCATGGTGCCGTGGATTTATGAGGACCGGAGACGGCCGCGCCATGGATTCATGAGCACCGGAGATGGGCCTGCAAGCCATGGATCCAGAAAGAAGAAGGAGGGAGCACGAGATATTTCGGGGCACAACCGCACAAGAACTGCCACCAGCTATACAACGGGAGAATTGGCTTCGTTAGCCATTGAATTTCACGCAAATCGTCCGTCTGCTGATTTACCGATGACCTCTTCCTTTTCTCTTCTTCTGTCCCCTCCAACTCACCAAATATCCTAGGTGGCACCTCCTATAGACAGCTGAGGTTTGACCATTGTACATGCCCTCAATCACCATGGTCGTTTTGTCACCGTACTCGTCACCCACGGGTACCCGCTGCCCATGGGTTTACCCACAAAACTGTACAAGATGATAATTGACATCGCAAATAACACTAACTATCAACATGAGTGCATGATGATAATACCACACCATGACACCAGTGACATATACAAAACATGATCTTAAATATGACTTTAGTAGATCTCAAATAGGAAGTATGCAACATAGAAATAGTTCACCCAATATGGACCAACGTGTCATCCAAAGCATGCCACGGGCAATATTTGGTAGCTAAATTAGTGCACAAAATTAATATCTGGACTAACCGGTTGGCTCTCCTCAGGCTGGTGCTGGCTCGGTGGTGCTCTTGTCGTGGATCTTAGTGAGGTTTTGTAGTTTTTTGTTTTGTTTTTTTGAAGCAGGTTTTGGAGATGGGGAAGACAAAGAGGACGCTCTATCTAAAGGCTACTCAGCTGCTCTTCTATGCTTGCACCTTGGCCTTAAATAGGAAAGGGTGGAACCCCACAATTGGTTTTGTATTATCAAAAGATACCTCATTTAGTTGGATACGACATGAAACAAGCCCTCTCCCCCTCCCTTGCCCCTTCCTTCAGTCAAACTAAACCCCATTCATTAACATGCAGTATATTAACTTTGATACTTATATATACTGCTATTGACCTGTTTTAAATTTGAAAGAAAATAAACCTGCTGTGTTGGTCATAACGTTGCACACAATTTAGAACCACAAACCATGTGCAATTGACCCCTACAGCACACACAATTATTCCTTTCGAAGCGTGTGCGATGGACCCCCCATAAAACGTTTGCTTATACCAAACCGTGGGGGGTGATGGACCTCCATCATCACAGACACACTCGTCTAGTCTACGGTCGCCTAATGATATTTCGTGGAAGAATAAAAGATTTTTCCTTTTGCGTGGGAACTACGCAGCGGAAGAGATAAGAATATTGCCATCAATCGTGCACCTAATTATATTCTTCCGAATATTTTTTAGGTATAAATATTCTTTAGTTAATGCTGTCACGTGTTATACCATAAATATGATCCTTTTTATATACTCATGGTATAAGAATGAAAGATTTTTCTTTTAAACTTTTTGATGCGGGCATGGAGAGGAGAGGAGGTGGCGGCAGCGGATCGAGGTGGCGGCGGAGAGGAGAGGAGAGAAGGTGGCGGTGGCGGAGAGGAGAGGAGGTGGCGGCGGATCGGGGTGGAGGCGGAGAGGAGGTGGCGGCGGCGGCGGCGGAGATCAGGGTGGGGGGTGGAGAGGAACGTGAGGAGAGAGATCAGAAAGAAAAGTGATCTTGTGAAGGTACTAATTGCTGGGAACATAGTACTGACGTGGGACTTCCAGTCCACGTCACTACCACTATGTACACCAGTGGCGTGGAGATATGTACCACGCCACTAATATATTTGATGCCGGTACAGTTACAAGATAGAAATAAAAGTAGCGTGGGCTGCTTCTACCACGCCACTAGTGAACACGTAGCAGTGTCGTGCCCGGGGACCGGTGTTTTTTAGCATCTGGACACATCTTACCAGTGACGTGACTTAGCGTGACCCGCCACTGATGTGCTTTCCTACTAGTGCGGAGGAGATACGAAGGGGATTGCTTTGCCTCGGAACGATATGGAAGGGATAAGGCACGTGGTGGGACCCGCAGGGATGCATGGCGCACGCGCAAGGCGGAGGACGCGTGAGTCGCGAGCCCCCGGCTGTTTCTAAGCTTTTTCCTTTTTTTTTAATATGCCTGTATTTGTCCAATGGACAGTGGCAATAAACGCCATCTTTAACTGCAATCTCTATTAGGAAGCCATCTTCTGTTGAAAAACTGCAATCTCTATTAGGAAGCCATCTTCTGTTGAAAAACTGCAATCTCTATTAGGAAGCCATCTTCTGTTGAAAAACTGCAATCTCTATTAGGAAGCCATCTTCTGTTGAAAAACTGCAATCTCTATTAGGAAGCCATCTTCTGTTGAAAAACTGCAATCTCTATTAGGAAGGACAATTGAATCAGGGATAGAAAAAAAGGCATCAATTTATTAAGTACCTCGCCCGCCGTCTGTTCCGCGCCCATCGATCCAAATTAGAGATGCGATGTTAGATGCTATTCTCACGTGGGGTGGTTCCCAGCGATGTCGGGTCGCTTTCAAGTCGCTATCCTGAAGATGCTATTCGCACGCTGCGTCTAGTATTCCTGATGTTGAAGCTAGGTGCTAACGCAAATTTCAGACATGACAAGACTACTAACAAGACCTCGCGTGTGGAGATAAGGATGCGAGAGGATAAGCGAAGGTGGTCCTCAAGCGACACGCGTCGAACGGGAGAGGCGGCTTACGCAGCGAGTAAATTAACCAGATGATTTAGAACGTTTTCCAAAAAATATATACTATTTCAACCATCTTCGCAATATTTAGAAAAAAGTAGGTACAAAAAAGTGGTTAAACAATATTTTTTTCTGCAGATTGATTTTAATAAAAATCATAAACGATTTCAATAAAAATCACAAAAATTACAACAAAAACCTTAGCAATAAAAAACTGGTTAAGGGGCCACATGTCAGCACATTTAATTAAATCCATCGATTTAGGTCAACTAACCTAGAGCTTGCCACCGCGTGGTAGGCGTGGTGAGCAATCTCGGAATCATTCGAATTAAAAAACCTAGAACTTGCCATGGGGCATGAAGGAGATGCGACTGAAGAGTCCGGCAGAAAATTTCCATGCCCGTTCCCCTACCATGTTCGTGCTTCCTTGGCTGGTTTGTTCCTCAACCCTGTTGCCGCTTTCTTTGCTATTGAATTCGGGTTCGCAACTTTCGATTGCAGACGTGTACGTCCTCGTGATCTACCGAGCAGTACCCTCTCTCCATATGGTAGTTTACTGGAGACCCGCATCGAGGAGAAAGACTTGGGGTGGCCAAGGTGAGAGCGCCATCGGCGCATGGATGATAGCGGAGAGGTCCGCGGTTTGATGAGCCACACGTGAGAGATGATGCACGCACGGGAGAGACAAGGCTGGAAAATAGATCACATATAGGGATAGGGAGGGGCGTGGTGGATTTATTTAGTAGATCAAGCGGTGGTCGTTCTCTAGTCAGTTAAATCAAAGGCCGGATGTTTCTAATTAATGTGGGATTTTATATCTTGTTTCCCAATTTTTGACCCGTATTATGCTTTTAATATATAATAGATAGATGACCAGCCAACTAGCGAACCGAACTTAAATTACACGCATCATTACAAGTTTGGAATTGCCGCATCGCCCCTGCTCGGCCGATTCGGGCGGGACGAAACCCTAGCCGTCAGGGGCTTTCCTTCCTTCCCTCCCTCCCTCCGCTGCCGCCGAAGGACGCCCCCGGCCTATAGCCCGGGGGCCGGCGGCGGTGGCGGAGGCCTCCCTCTCTCCTGCGCTATGGGGATGGTGCGGAGCCCCGCCGCGTGAGGAGGCGCGGCCGATCTGGCCTTGACAGCGCGGCGGGCGTCCCTACCTTGACTGGCGGTGGCGCGACGGCCGGCTCTGCCTCGGGCGACAATGGCTGCGAGCGCGGCGGTCAGCCTTGCGTCGGGCAGCGGTGTTGGCTACGTTCGGCTGCGGCTACCAGATCTGCGGCGACGGGCCATCTGGCCCCGGATCGGCGGCGGCGGCATGGAGGGCCTGGTGGACGGGTCGACGCCATGCGTGGTCTGGCCTCCAGACAGATCTGATCTGGCCAGTGCGGCCTACTCGCTGCGCGGCGGCTCAGATCGGTGGCGACCCGTGCACATGATGCTTGATGGAGGTTCGTCGAGCGGATCCGGGTGAAAACCTCGTTCTCGACTTGTTGCCAAACCAGCGATGGTGGCACTCTGTTGTGTCGTTACCTTCTTGAAGGCATCGCCGTGGAGAAACTCCAGACCTCTATCCGCTACCTCCGGGGGAAACCCTAGATCAGTAGATCGGATGACGACGACGCTCTGGTGTCGTTACCTCCTTGGGGGCATCATTTTTGGAGGTGTACACGGGCTCGAGGGACCAGTGGACGGCTTCTTTGGTGTAGCGGTGCTTCATCTTACACATTGATGGCGGCGGATCTCGACGGCATGGCGCAGTGGAGACTCGACGTCCGATGCGCGGAGATGGACTCGCGTAGGAGGAGGACGCTGTCTGGCGTCATGGTGGCGTCCATGGCAGAGAGGCCTGGAAAGGTCGGTGCGTTAGGTTCTTCTCTGAAGATGGATTGGTGGAAGACGACGGCGACGACACATGAGAGTGTGTAGACCGGTTTGTACTCCGGCTTTAGATGTTAGGCTTTTGTGTGATATCTGTTTGGTCGGACTATCGGCACCCCTTCATCAAGTGGATAGGAGTAGCGATAGTTGTTGCTAAGATGGTGGCTTCAGACTATCTGATGTACTACTTTGTAAGGTCTTTGTGAATAATCAATAAAATTGCTGCATGCATCGCCCAGATGCAGAGGCCGGCGGTAATCCTCCTTTTTTAAAAATAAAAAATAAAAAAAATTAGAAGTTTGGAACAAGATAAGAGTGACATGTCAACTCATGTACAAATTACCGCTCGGTTGATTAGTATCCAAACTGTAGTTATACATGTTGATCTAATTTCATGCACTCGCAATATGTCCGATTGTAATATGATATTTCTTGCAAATAGCATATAATAATACATGTTCATGATGAGTCCAAAATAAAAATAAAAAATTTAATGATGTTTCCTGTGCCACGTGGGAGACCGTGCTAGTTCTTGTAAATAGCATATGATGGAAAATGAGGTAGCTAAAAAGAAATACATCTCCTGGACGAAACTAAGCTTCAGTGCCTTTTGTTTTCCGAGGAGACGCTAACTTGCAGTGGTGATGTCCTGAAATAGATTTTTCTCACTGTTGATGTCCTGAAATAGATTTCTGTCCTCCTGTTTAATCATCTTGACATACTTGTGACTAGGATGGATCTTGTGTTGTAATTTTCTGCTGCTGCCAATTAATTGCAGCTTTTCTAGCGCAGGCAATGCAAGCTCCTCGATCATGACGATAATATGGCTGTCCCTTACCTCCAATTTTCGCAAGCAATGGAACTCATCATGCTGGAACTCAAGCTTCCCTTCCTCATCCTCATATGAAACCCCCAACATCAGTGAGAGCTTGGTAAGACAGGGCAGTTCGCCCAGCCTTTTGATGAACCATTTGTAGAGCTGCATCTTTGACAGTGATAGGTCGTTCAAGTTTGGCAGCTGTAATACAGATACAGATACAGGCGTGACAGGGTCCCAGTAAGACTCATCGCCTTGAGACACTGGAGGGAAGGCTCCGTGAATATCTTCACTGGGAGGCCGTCTCCTTCCAGCTTGAGTGTGGTAAGTTAGTTGAGCTTGCTCAGGTTGTGTGAAAACTCATTCTCTTTGAGCTTCCCTTGAACCATCACATCCAGGATCTCGAGGTTAACCATTCTTGTCAGAATATCGCCGTCCCAATCCTCCCATGTTTGCACCGAGTCGAGCGTCTTTAGCTGCTTCAGCTCACCGGCACGTCTCGGTATGACCAGCTTATCACCAGTCACATGCCGTAGCGATATGATCTTCCAGAAGGGTAATGGAAGCTCACTTACTAAGCTGTCTTTGACATCCATCGTCTGAAGATTGCTGAGTTTCCCAATGGATGCATGGATCGTCTTCAGTGTCCGGCATCGCGCACCAAGGTAACGGAGATGCACCATGCTTCCGATTTCCTCCGGCAACTCCGTGCCAATCTCCATGCCCTCGAGCATGATGACTCTGAGGAACTTTGATCCTTGCAGCAACTTGGTTAGGACAGATTTGGAAATAATGTTGTGCTTACTTGAGCACAAAGCAGGAAAGCAGCCAGTAATAGGATTAACCGTGGCTTCTCTCTCTTCCTGAAAGATGGCAATAATAGAACGCAGCTTGGGCATCCTGTTATCCAGCGCTGCGTATCGGTCCAAGCTGTTGTGCAGTGTGAGGCGCCGTACAGTGGCAGGCTCAGGGATGTGGTCACCCTGATGCATCTCCATGAAGCTCGCCTCCTGTGCCTCTGAGCGCGCAAAGGAGTAGATGCTGCTGCCATGGAGATGGAGGGACAAGGGGTGGAAGCTATCATCGCCGCTGGCTGTTTCAGCCACCAGTCCCCTGGCGATGAGCTGCCTCACGTAGATGTAGCCGAGCTCCTCCGCCGTCTTCCCGTCCCGTGGCGCCAGGAAGCCCTCCGCTACCCACAGCTTCACCAGTGTACTGCAGTAAGCCTTGCTGTTTATCTCCAGGAAGGCTGTGAAGTAGAGGAAGCACAGCTTCAGCTCATGAGGCAGGTCCTCGAAGCTCAGGGACAGTATCTTGTCAAGCCGCTTCGACTTGGCCGACTCGACGAGGTACTTGAACACGCTGTCCCATTCGTCGGGGAACTCCTTGTTGTGCATGAGGCCGGAAAGCAGGATCACGGCCAACGGCAGGCCACCCGTGATGTTATAAACTAGCTTGTAGTAGTCATTCCTCTCTGCCTCTTCCTCTTCCCCGCCATGGAGCCTCCTGTGGAATAACTTCTTGCATTCCTCGTATTGCAGGCCCTCGAGCTCGATGGTATCTTCGTTGTAGTGCTTAAGATGGTTCAGAAAATGTGGCTTCTTCTTTGTGATCAGCACTACACGGCTGCCGGTTCTTCATTAGGCAGGGCATGGATCACCGCGTTCCAGTCCGTGATGGTCATCTCCCTGCCGTCGATGACCACCAGGTAGCGCTGTCCGGCAAGATGACTCTTCACTGTCTGCAGCATGCTTCTACCGGGCTGCTCAATAGTATTGTCTTGCTCTTCAACAGTCTGGGTCTTCTTCAAATTCTCCCAGATCGATTTGAGTATGTTGGATACGCCCGCCTTCCTATGTACCTTCACCATAGCGGAGACCTTGAACCGATCTCTGATGGTTGATTTCTGGTAGACGCTGTTTACGAGCATCGTCCTGCCCACGCCACTCTCGCCGAGGACGTATATTACTGCAAGATGCGCGTCGGAGTTCAAAAGCTTTTCTTTCAGTTTCGATTGTTCCTTCTCGCGGCCGATGATCTCTGGATTCGAGACATTCCTGCATTTCCATCGACATGAAAAATCAAAAACGATAGCTAGCGTTTGGCAGCCAATCTGAAACCTAATACAAACATTAATTTCACCTTGACGTATTTGATAATGCAGTTACTTAACACAACGATCGAGAGCTACTGTTTGTCAGGGTTGGTGAAAATTCTGCGAAATTCGTAAAATTTCGATATGCATATTTGTGGTTCATTTAGTCGATGAATCATAAATTGGCTTGAAACTTGAAGCCGTGCTTTGCAAATGATGTCCGAAACTTCTGCAAAAGTTCTGAAATCCATGTGTTTCAGTTTGATGGAAGGTCTTTTGTGTGTGCGGACCAAGGTTTTGGTTACCGGGCAGTAAATTCGGTTACCATCCGGTAACCGCGTATCTCGCTACCCCATGGTAAATGTATGAACCAAGCAAAAAATACCGAACTTTTTGAAATTTTTGAATGGTAACTCACATATAACTAGAGTGCTGGTGTACTGGAAAATAAAATAGAAGCCTGGGGAGTGTGGAACTTTCACGGGTGTAGAAGTCCGACCACTACGCCAATAGAAAGTTTTTGAGCACTTTGTGTTCAACACCAATCTATATCGAGTTCAAAAAAATTGAATTCAAAACTTGTTTGAAAAAATTTGAACGGTAATTGCCCGGTATTTTCCGGTAAACACGGTAACCATGTTTCTCATCCCACCCCCCGGTAAAAATTATGTATGGACGACCTATAATATTAAGGGAGCACCTACGTCAATTGATTTTACAAATTTGTTCATACGAAATTAAAAAATATTCACCGTATTGTAATAATATGTTTATCTAGTACCAAAAAATGTAGTATTGTCTCAGTCGACCGACGAGAAATTCCCAATGAACATCACAAATTTATCCATGTAGATCCAAAAATAAATAAATAATGTAGTGTAACAATTTCGTCTAGTAAAGCATGCAATGTTTGTTCCCAGAGCTGAGAAAAAATATGTAATTGTTTACGGATCTCAATATCGGTGTCGACTGAGATTAACAAATGGTAATATTAACCCTGCTACAAAAATGCAAAGCTTAGTCGACCTCAATGGCCTCTTGTGCTCCATTCAGTAAATTTAAACTAGAAAAAACTCAAAAGATGGCAGATCGTTGTACTTTTGTATATACTTGAGCATATATGCAGATCGATGATCTTTACAAGTGACACTGCAGGGGGAAGGCTAACCAGGTGAGTGATACACTGGAGGAGGCAGCAGAGGCGGTCCACGTCCGCGCCGATGACACGGCGGCAGAGTCCTCCAGCCTGTACTTGTCCTTGTTCTTGATGATCTCCTCCAGCCGGCCGTTTATGGCCGCGATCTCACCGGAGAGTCTGTGACGGACGAGCAGCTGCGTGGTGGCACCGGCGAGGAAGCCGAGGACGGCGCGGGACCAGCTGGGGTACCGGGACAGGTCGATACGGAAGACGTACTCGTCAACGGCGTCCTCGGCGCTGAACGCGGCGTCGCGGGTCTGGTGCACGAGCACGCGCATGAGCTCGCTGGCGCGGGCGCGGCGCCGGGGGTCCGCCTCCTGAAGAAAGGCCAGCAGCCACATGAGCTTGTCGCGGAGGTTCCCGATTTCGCCGCTGACGGCAACCAGCGCCCTCCCCTCGTTCAGGGCCAGCTCCTGGAGCTTGCTCAGCAGCGGCCCGACGATCGTCTCCGCCATTTTGGTTCCCTCACTCACTTTCTGCTCAGCAAGTAACTCCAACGAAAACGTTCGAGTAGTTGTTCTCAGTTTATTTTATAACCCTTTCCCCCCTGACCCACGGCTGCAACGCGCGTCCACACTTATTGCTCACCGTCCAGCTGGTTGTAGCATTACATTTTGTACTACGAATCCTATACTAAAATCCAATCTGTACCACCACAAAGTATCCGTATTTCTCAGCTTTTGATCGTGGCTAATAATAAAGCCAATTGCTGGTTAGTTCTATCACTACAGGAAAATCTCGTTTTCCCGTGTGTTAACCTATAAGCCGTGAGCTATTTTTCGGGGACTCGGCTTATATTCATATAAGCCGAGTGTGAACGTGATAGCACCCGGCAAATAAAATGCTCTCGGTTTATAGCATCATGTAAGCCGAGTGGTCCCGAAATGCCCTCGGCTTACATGGGGCACACGCCTTCTACGCGAAAAGGCACTCGGCTTATAGCGCATACTCGGCAAACACATCTGCCACGTGTCTATAACGGAGGGGGTTGACGGTGCCGTCACGGAGCATCCTATAGGCCGTGTGCCCTTTGAGAGCACGCGGCTTACATGTCATATAAGCCGTGTGCCTAGTGAACGCACTCAGCTTACATTTTCTTCGATTTTTTGCAAGCCTATTTTTAATGCAAAAATTGTTTTAAAATAACTTCCCTTCTTTCTCATCCATTTTCTCCCAACTAGTTTTCAATTGTCTTATTTTTTATGCCCTCAATTTCTCTATCTCTCTCTGTATCCACTTTAATATTTTGATGGTATTGTACTCTTCCAAAACCCTAGTGTACCCATATTACGATCACATGCAAAATGACAAGTTGTTGCGACCCTTATTCATGCTATTATATTTATTCCTTAGTTGGTGGGTAAGTACAAATGTATGTACCCCTAGCTTTTTGGCAAAAGAAGAACTTGCATCACAAACACGACATTACCACAAAAAGGTCCAGCGTTTAGGGTTTGGCATGTCCAGAAAGGTTTAGCGGCCGAAAACACACTGCGACAATCCCATAGGAAGGTTATGCACCTAGAGTGTTGGTGCCGCACTTAGCGCCGCCGGAAGGGAATCTTGTGAAGGCATGTGATCAAACAAGGCCCCGCATATCTCCATGACCTACCTTAACGCAAACCAAGAGGAACTCACCCCGATCAAACCCCTTTCGAGTCCGGTCAAAGACGTAGATCGCGGACGACTACGGACTAGGGAATCTCCAGAACTGCCCCTCCCTCGTCTGCAAAATGGAGACACATGTCGCTAATACATCACATAGGATTTTCCATGCCGCTTCTGGGCATGATTTCATGTGTCGCCTTGCAGATCTGCAATTTCCGGCGCTGAAACCCTAGAAATGCAATAAATGTCTCAAATATTACAGGCGGGTCAGAAAAATGCGGGGGCCTGACACGTCTCATTCGATGGCCTCCTTTGAGAGCATGAAAAGTTTCGAGGCCAACGGAGCAGCAGGACCAACACTTCCTTCACAAACCCGACACCTTCCCTCTCGATACCGAGAAACTACCTCGGAGATGGTGCAGTTTACAAGCGGCCTCATGTGAGGCTTATTCGAAACGCGCCCAACCTTTTACCACACCCTACAGGGCCACGTGATGACGCCGTGCTAGATCCCGTCGATTTCCGGCATCATACGATTTTTCGTGGATTCAAACGGTTGGACGAGTCATGCCGTCGAACTAATTTCGCCCCCTGATGGCCGGAACTGCCCCTCCCTCGTCTGCAAAAGGGAGACGTGTGTCGCTAATACATCACATAGGATTTTCCATGCCACTTCTGGGCATGATTTCATGTGTCGCCTTGCAGATCTGCAATTTCCGGCGCTGAAACCCTAGAAATGCAATAAATGTCTCAAATATTGTAGGCGGGTCAGAAAAATGCGGGGGTATAACACGTCTCATTCGATGGCCTCCTTTGAGAGCCTGAAAAGTTTCGAGGCCAACGGAGCAGCAGGACCTGCACTTCCTTCACAAACCCGACACCTTCCCTCTCGATACCGAGAGACTACCTCGGAGATGGTGCAGTTTACAAGCGGCATCAGGTGAAGCCTATTCGAAATGCGCCCAAACTTTTACCACACCCTACAGGGCCATGTGATGACGCCGTGCCAGATCCCGTGGATTTCCGGCATCATACGATTTTCCGTGGATTCAAACGGTTGGACGAGTCATGTCGTCGAAGTAATTTCGCCCCTAATGGCCGGAACTGCCCCTCCCTCGTCTGCAAAAGGGAGACGCATGTCGCTAATACATCACATAAGATTTTCCATGCCACTTCTGGGCCTGATTTCATGTGTCGCCTTGCAGATCTGTAATTTTCGACGCTGAAACCCTAGAAATGCAATAAATGTCTCAAATATTGCAGGCGGGTCAGAAAAATGCGGGGGCCTGACACGTCTCATTCGATGGCCTCCTTTGAGAGCATGAAAAGTTTCGAGGCCAACGGAGCAGCAGGACCAACACTTCCTTCACAAACCCGACACCTTCCCTCTCGATACCGAGAGACTACCTCAGAGATGGTGCAGTTTACAAGCGGCCTCTTGTGAGGCCTATTCGAAACACGCCCAACCTTTTACCACACCCTACAGGGCCATGTGATGACGCCGTGCCAGATCCCGTGGATTTCCGGCATCATACGAATTTTCGTGGATTCAAACGGTTGGACGAGTCATGCCGTCGATGTAATTTCGCCCCCTGATGGCCGGAACTACCCCTCCCTCGTCTGCAAAAGGGAGACGTGTGTCACTAATACATCACATAGGATTTTCCATGCTGCTTCTGGGCATGATTTCATGTGTCGCCTTGCAGATCTGCAATTTCCGGCGCTGAAACCCTAGAAATGCAATAAATGTCTCAAATATTGCAGGCGGGTCAGAAAAATGTGGGGGGCTGACGCGTCTCGTTCGATGGCCTCCTTTGAGAGCACGAAAAGTTTCGAGGCCAACGGAGCAGCAGGACCAGCACTTCCTTCACAAACCCGACACCTTCCCTCTCGATACCGAGAGACTACCTCGGAGATGGTGCAGTTTACAAGCGGCATCAGGTGAAGCCTATTCGAAATGCGCCCAAACTTTTACCACACCCTACAGGGCCATGTGATGACGCTGTGCCAGATCCCCTGGATTTCCGGCATCATACGATTTTCCGTGGATTCAAACGGTTGGACGAGTCATGTCGTCGAAGTAATTTCGCCCCCTGATGGCCGGAAATGCCCCTCCCTCGTCTGCAAAAGGGAGAAGCATGTCGCTAATACATCACATAGGATTTTCCATGCCGCTTCTGGGCATGATTTCATGTGTCGCCTTGCAGATCTGTAATATTCGACGCTGAAACCCTAGAAATGCAATAAATGTCTCAAATATTGCAGGCGGGTCAGAAAAATGCGGGGGCCTGACACGTCTCATTCGATGGCCTCCTTTGAGAGCACGAGAAGTTCCGAGGCCAACGGAGCAGCAGGACCAACACTTCCTTCACAAACCCGACACATTCCCTCTCGATACTGAGAGACTACCTAACCCGCCTGCAATATTTGAGACATTTATTGCATTTCTAGGGTTTCAGCACCGGAAATTGCAGATATGCAATGCGACACATGAAATCATGCCCAGAAGCGGCATGGAAAATCCTATGTGATGTATTAGCGACATGCGTCTCCCTTTTGCAGACGAGGGAGGGGCAGTTCCGGCCATTAGGGGGCAAAATTACTCCGCGGCATGACTCATCCAACCGTTAGAATCCACAGAAAATCGTATGATGCCAGAAATCCACGGGATCTGGCATGGCGTCATCACATGGCCCCTGCAGGGTGTGGTAAAAGTTTGGGCACGTTTTGAATAGGCCTCACATGAGGCCCTTGTAAACTGCACCATCTCTGATAGAAAAATGCGGGGGCCTGACACGTCTCATTCGATGGCCTCCTTTGAGAGCATGAAAAGTTTCGAGGCCAACGGAGCAGCAGGACCAACACTTCCTTCACAAACCCGACACCTTCCCTCTCGATACCGAGAGACTACCTCGGAGATGTAGCAGTTTACAAGCGGGCTCATGTGAGGCCAATTCGAAACGCGCCCAACCTTTTACCACAACCTACAGGGCCATGTGATGACGCCATGCCAGATCCCGTGGATTTCCGGCATCATACGATTTTTCGTGGATTCAAACGGTTGGACGAGTCATGCCGTCGAAGTAATTTCGCCCCCTGATGGCCGGAAGTGCCCCTCCCTCATCTGCAAAAGGGAGACGTGTGTCGCTAATACATCACATAGGATTTTCCATGCCGCTTCTAGGCATGATTTCATGTGTCGCCTTGCAGATCTGCAATTTCCGGCGCTGAAACCCTAGAAATGCAATATTTGAGACATTTATTGCATTTCTAGGGTTTCAGCGTCGAATATTACAGATATGCAATGCGACACATGAAATCATGCCCAGAAGCGGCATGGAAAATCCTATGTGATGTATTAGCGACATGCGTCTCCCTTTTGCAGACGAGGGAGGGGTAGTTCCGGCCATCAGGGGGCAAAATTACTCCGCGGCATGACTCATCCAACCGTTTGAATCCACAGACAATCGTATGATGCCAGAAATCCACGGGATCTGGCATGGCGTCATCACATGGCCCCTGCAGGGTGTGGTAAAAGTTTGGGCACGTTTTGAATAGGCCTCACATGAGGCCCTTGTAAACTGCACCATCTCTGATAGAAAAATGCGGGGGCCTGACACGTCTCATTCGATGGCCTCCTTTGAGAGCACGAGAAGTTTCGAGGCCAACGGAGCAGCAGGACCAGCACTTCCTTCACAAATCCGACACATTCCCTCTCGATACCGAGAGACTACCTCGTAGATGGTGCAGTTTACAAGCGGCCTCAGGTGAGGCCTATTCGAAAGGCGCCCAAACTTTTACCACACCCTACAGGGGCCATGTGATGACGCCATGCCAGATCCCGTGGATTTCCGGCATCATACGATTTTCCGTGGATTCAAACGGTTGGACGAGTCATGCCGCCGAAGTAATTGCGCTTCCCGATTCGCAGCCTCCACGGCATCGCCAGCTTCCCCAGGCCTTCTCTGCAACGAAAGTGAGCCCCTCTCGTAGCCCTCTCCCTCTACACGCTCCCGTACGCCCTCTGGCTAGCTGTCGTCGCTGTCGAGCTCTACCGTCTGCCATTGCCGACGTGCCCGAGCCGTGCGTGCTCTTGGGCACCCCCACGTGCTACTGGCGTGCTCCAGAGCATCCCTTGCGCTGATTCCAAGTCTTAGATAGGACGCCCGCGTGCTGCAGCTGTTGTTTCGTCAACGCCCGAACGCATCCGCCGCCTCGGCTCGTCGCCGGCGCCCCTACCGACCCCCACTGACGGCGTAGATCGATGCGCGCCACCACCAGCTGCTCGTAGGTGCTCGCAGCGCTCGAAATGGTGCCCATAGCACCATTTCCGAGCCACGCCGGCGTTTCTGGCCCTCGCCGGAGCGTCGCCGGCGCGCCGCCGCGCTAAAACGACGGTGGGCCACTGACTGGTGGACCCCCGATCATTAGCCAGCTAAGCCAGGTCTAATCAGCCACTGACAATGGGCCCAGTTACTGTAGCCATTAATTAAGCGTTAATTAAAGCCCTCCCCACAGCAACTAACATTCGGCCCCACATCTAATTAGATTAATAAAACACTATGTTTATTAAACAGAGTATGATATGTGGGCCCCCTGCTAATTAATCAAATTTTGGAATTAATAAAACTCTAATTAACCGACAGTCAATGACAGATGGGGCCCACTGGTCAGGTTTGACCAGTCAGCCCCACTGTTGACTGCTGACATCAGCATGATGTCATGCTGATGTCATAATGGAATTTTTCGAATTTAATTAATTCTGTTAATTTCAGAAAATCTTTAAAACTTAGAAAAATCATAGAAAATAATCTATGACTCAGATGAAAATAATTTATATATGAAAATTGATCAAAAAAAATCCAAAGAATCCAGATATGCCATTCATTCATCTGTCACATGCCTCTAGCATGATGAACATGAAACATTCCCCCTCCGGATCATATGTCCGATAAATCCAAAGACCCGGGAAATATCGTCAGATATTCTCCCGCTCCGTCTACATCATGTAGTACTACGTTAGGCCACCCCTAGCACTGCATGTAGTCATGTCATGCGTCGAGATGCACCTATTTGCTTGTATTTATTGTTTCTTCCCCCTCTTCTCTCCGGTAGACACCGAGACTGATGCCACGGCTATCTACGACTACACCACTGACGATCAGCCTTTTGCAGCAGAGCAACAAGGCAAGCAAAAACCCCTTGATCATTCCTATATCACCTATTATTTCCCCCTCGTGCTTGCATTAGATTTTGCTACTGTATTTGTTTGCTCCTATTCTGATGCATAGCCTGTTTTTGATTACTGCTTCTACTTTACCTGTTTTCATAAAATGGTTAGTATAGGTATGATTAGTGTTACCCTGTGGTCCCCACCTTCGATATTGTTGCCCCTGCTTCATCATCAACGACCTCGCCGACTTGAAGACAAAAGAATTTATCATCAAGATTGACAAGCCGTTACCGACACATCACCTCACACCCCCCTAAGTATGCCCCTGCGTAGCTACTATCGAGTGCCGAGGGTGATACCTCATGATGCACTCATGATGATTGCTCTGTAGCGTGACTAGTCGGTAGTGGGTACAGAGGGTGATTCCTCCTTCCCCATTTCCGATAGTGATTCGGCCATACGTATACATTGAGTGGAATCCATCGAGGTTGATTCCTCAGATTACCAATTGGTGTATAGACACACTGTTACATTGACTTGACTATGAACTAAATGAGAAAGATGGGTCGGCCCCAAGGGTACCCGCAATTGAGGTGAAGTCGGGCCGGACCAAAAAGGTACCCGCGAGATATTACGAGGCGTGGCCGGTCATTCTTTGTCCTTCCCACACATCCTCGAGACGGGGCGACGGGACCACAGATGGTGGGGCACTGATCGTAGCCGCGAGCTCCCAAGACACTAACGGGTTTGGATATGTGATCTGAGTAGGCCTCTGGCCTTTTTCGCACTAACCACCACGCGGGAATAAAAGTGGGTACTCTTCGTCATACATTCGCCCAAAAGCTCTTCAGATGTCACAGTTGAGCGGCACGCGCCCGGGTGGCCCGCGTAAGCACCGTCTTTGTATAAAGAGGTGCCAGGACTGACACCGGCCGTGTACGTAACGCGCAGGATTGCAAGGGCAATTGGCCCATGACCCCGAGCGATTAGGATGTAGACCGGCGTGCTGGCCTCTCTGTTGAGCCTAGGTAGGACTACGGCGTATCGATCAGCCGAGGCCGGGTATGACCAGTAAATTGTGTCCGGCCAGAGTTAATCGAGCGTGTTGGGTAAGTTTGTGAACCCCTGCAGGGAAGTATATCTATTCGAATAGCCGTATCCACGGTAACGGACGCTCGGAAGTATCCTGACTTAATACAACTAGAACTGGATACCTGTGAATTAAAGTAGATTGATGGCTCCGGGGTTGCTTTCTCGCAGGGAGTCGAGAAGGAATCTCTGGGTGTTACAACAACATATCATTATTTGTGAAATGCTAATCTGCACTCTTCTAATGCTGCAAGACACTAAAGATGCTAGTCTTCGAAAGGACTAGGCCTTCTCCCTCTTCTGACATTTCTGCAGCTTAGCCCAAAGATATAGCCCCATTCCTTGATACTGGTGCATATATAGCATAGTTTTGATGTCAGTCTTGTGAGTAATTTGGATGAGTACTCACCGTTGCTTTGCTCCCCTTTTCCCCCTCGATACGATTGCCGCGATCAGATGACGGAACTCAGGAGCCAGCTTACCCCGTTGATGACTACTACTACCCCGACGGAGTCTACTACAACACTGTTGGAGCCTACTACGACGTGGAGCTCGCTGACGACCAGGAGTAGTTCGGAGGCTCCCAGGCAGGAGGCCTGCGCCTTTTCGATCTTATTGCCACTGTTATGCTCAGCCTTCTTAAGGCAGACTTGTTTATTTTTTGTCTGTACTCAGATAATATTTGCTTCCGCTGACTTATGTATCCAAGCTTTTGTATTCGAGTCCTCGAGGTCCCTGGCTATAATATGAAGCTTGAATTATTTTAATTTGTGTTTAGAGTTGTGTTGTGATATCTTCCCGTGAGTATCAGGTCTTGATCGTGCATAAATGCGTGTATGATTAGTGCAGGATTAAACCGGGGGCGTCACAGCAGGTCCTTCTTTTGCTCCCTGTATCTCTCAATAAGTTGTCGTACCAAAAAAATGGCTTCCATGGTCGACCTCCCAAGCATGAAACCCAAACTAATTTTTGGTCACGCTTGTCAGGGCCAAAAAAACAAAATTGTAAGTTTGTAACTACAAAAAACTTCAATAGTTACTTCTATATAGCACCGATTTGGTTTTTTTTTCACCCAGAACACCACGGAAGTCATTTCTTCGCGAAACTTTACACATGAGTATAACACTAGACCATGTTTGTTACAAAAAAAGTTTCAGAATTGTTTGAAATTTTTTGCTATATTTTTTTCCAATGCGGGTGCGCATAGACCTATGTTTCATTGTGTATTTTCGGCAATGCAACTATTTATAATTTTTTATAGTAGTAATTTACATTAGCTGAGACATGTGTTGTACGTGCGTACTTACTAGTACAATAAAATAGGCAAAGGGCTTGGGTTTAAACTAACAATATTTGTTTTTGACAATGACTCTCAATATATATATATATATATATATTTATATATATATATATATATATATATATATATATATATATAGTTTAATAGGGATAACTGTTTTTACAGAATAAAATAGGCTATAATACCCTCTAATATAAAGGGTTATCTTTTAATCTTCACCGTTGATTTTTAAAAGGGGCCCATTTAAAATACATTAAAATTGGCATACAAAATGCACCGTTCACCCTGCTAGTTCAATCATATCACAATATATTTGGTCCACTTTATAAAGAACATCACAACCATATAAACATTTATTTATTTATTTTACAAAAGCAGTACACAATGATATAGTGCGACAATGCAAGCCATATATATAGGAGATGCAACAGAAGCCCGACCACCCCGGAATTTTAGCTTGCTACTGATGCGCGCAGCGGACATCGATGATCAGATCTTTTCTTCTTTGGTCTAGTACTTGACATCAAAGCAGTTGACACCGGTGTAGACGCCATCCTTTAAATGGTATGTCTCTTCAACTCCACTGGTGAGAAGATCCGTCTGCTTATATGAGAAGGGAACATTACAAGTACCTTGTGTTGCAATCACGCTTACTGTCACTTTAGTCTTTGTAGGCACAGTAACTTCATAGGCAATCGCTTGCGTTGCTGTTGTTTGAATGGATGATCCCCAACTATAGCTCTGGCTATATTCAGTCTGAATTTCAACTTTTCCATCTACAATAAGTGGGACCCCAGTGTCAATCGTGGTTTTAATACCTAGCTTCCAAGTAACGCTAGAATTCCATGCCCTTGTCTCTCTCTCTGTGTATGACAAGGTTAGTCGGGCGGTGTTGCTTGAATTGCTACCGTTGACAGCGGTTGCAATGGCCATGCACATTACCTTCTTGCCGTAAACCCTAGATTTTGAGAGGTCAAAATCAACATCGTAAATCTCTTGGAAAGAACAGGCTCTTCCAACTGCAGTTTTGCTTCTACTGTGATGGATCGAACACCAGCATTAAGGCAACTCGTCTTCCCTTCAGTGGTTAATCTCTTGCAGAAATAGTTGTTGCCCAGGTTCTGAAGTGCAATTGAGTTGTTGCCAAGTTTGATAACCTTGAAGAGCGTGTCACGGTTCTGACAAGTGGTGTCGTCTGAGTCTGCCCAAATCCAGTTTGGGCTGCGCCTCCAAAATTTGCCGAAATGATTGGATTTTATACGGATAGTTGCATCACCATTGTTGACAATGATGTGAACTATGTTTGGATCCCCAATATCAGATGACGAAAACTCCAGATAATTGTAGCGCTGGCCGACCCGCGCGGTGAGGTACTTGCCGTTGTCGCCTTTGAAAGCAAAGTATTTAGGGAGAGCCTTTTTATGGCGGTCCATAGTACGTGTGCCCTTCAAATTGCAAATAATGCAAGCAATCCTTAGTGCATATAGTAACATTGAAAGGTTTCCTTAAGGTAGGATTCTCTAAGTGATCATGCACTCCATTAGACCTAACACTTGCAAGTAACTACATCAAGCCCATGCCTATGGAAGCCATTTAAAATTGACAATGTATATACTCTACTCCTAACCAGTGTTCTATTCAACTACCGATTGTTTTTGTTACCAGCAGGTTACCAGCATTACTAGACCGGTAAATAAGGACACCGGTTGAAATATATTGGTAAGGATGGATTTTTTTTTGTAAACTTTCATCAAACCTGCAAATTTTGCCTCGAAATTTTAGGAAATAACAGTTACCGGCAGTTACCTGCCACACCCTTGATATTTTCTCGAGGTTCTGGTATAGAGGATCTAATCCATATAGAGATGGCATCATGCATGTCGGCACGTTGGGTATGGATAGTGCATACCCATGTCTGCCGGGATTTTCACACATATGGGCCCATGCCCATCAGGGCATGTACATTGGTTTAGACAGCAATAATCTGTAATACATATCCACGTCATATATAGATAGTGCTATGGACCGCTCCTACAACGGGTTATTGTCTGCATAAACTCTTCATTGCATGAAAACATTAAAAAACAGAATCCATTGACTAACACTAGTTATCTATGTGGTCAGCCGTGTTGCTTGTTCGCAGCATAAACACATATGTTCTTCCTCTCATGCCTTTTATCCTCACCCTCCTCTGCCAATTGATTTTTAACATCTCACAGCTAAAAAATTGGAACCAAGATGCAAGGAGATACTCAAATCAATGCATATAGCAAATCCAATGAATTTTTAATCCAACGATAGCTTCTTCCAGCACCTTTGCAATCCCCCGGTCTAGGCTTGCGGGTATGCAAGTGATGATGGTGTCCACATGATGAGGATTTGAAAACGTCCTTGCTGCTTCCTCCAGGGTTGGCAGCGCGGACTCATGGAAAGAGTGGAAGGGCGACGAGGAGACGGCCGCCGCCATGGTGTCGTGGATTTATGAGGACCGGAGACGGCCGCGCCATGGATTCATGAGCACCGGAGATGGGCCTGAAAGCCATGGATCCAGAAAGAAGAAGGAGGGAGCACGAGATATTTCGGGGCACAACCGCACAAGAACTGACACCAGCTATACAACGGGAGAATTGGCTTCGTTAGCCATTGAATTTCACGCAAATCGTCCGTCTGCTGATTTACCGATGACCTCTTCCTTTTCTCTTCTTCTGTCCCCTCCAACTCACCAAATATCCTAGGTGGCACCTCCTATAGACAGCTGAGGTTTGACCATTGTACATGCCCTCAATCACCATGGTCGTTTTGTCACCGTACTCGTCACCCACGGGTACCCGCTGCCCATGGGTTTACCCACAAAACTGTACAAGATGATAATTGACATCGCAAATAACACTAACTATCAACATGAGTGCATGATGATAATACCACACCATGACACCAGTGACATATACAAAACATGATCTTAAATATGACTTTAGTAGATCTCAAATAGGAAGTATGCAACATAGAAATAGTTCACCCAATATGGACCAACGTGTCATCCAAAGCATGCCACGGGCAATATTTGGTAGCTAAATTAGTGCACAAAATTAATATCTGGACTAACCGGTTGGCTCTCCTCAGGCTGGTGCTGGCTCGGTGGTGCTCTTGTCATGGATCTTAGTGAGGTTTTGTAGTTTTTTGTTTTGTTTTTTTGAAGCAGGTTTTGGAGATGGGGAAGACAAAGAGGACGCTCTATCTAAAGGCTACTCAGCTGCTCTTCTATGCTTCCACCTTGGCCTTAAATAGGAAAGGGTGGAACCCCACAATTGGTTTTGTATTATCAAAAGATACCTAATTTAGTTGGATACGACATGAAACAAGCCCTCTCCCCCTCCCTTGCCCCTTCCTTCAGTCAAACTAAACCCCATTCATTAACATGCAGTATATTAACTTTGATACTTATATATACTGCTATTGACCTGTTTTAAATTTGAAAGAAAATAAACCTGCTGTGTTGGTCATAACGTTGCACACAATTTAGAACCACAAACCATGTGCAATTGACCCCTACAGCACACACAATTATTCCTTTCGAAGCGTGTGCGATGGACCCCCCATAAAACGTTTCCTTATACCAAACCGTGGGGGGTGATGGACCTCCATCATCACAGACACACTCGTCTAGTCTACGGTCGCCTAATGATATTTCGTGGAAGAATAAAAGATTTTTCCTTTTGCGTGGGAACTACGCAGCGGGAGAGATAAGAATATTGCCATCAATCGTGCACCTAATTATATTCTTCCGAATATTTTTTAGGTATAAATATTCTTTAGTTAATGCTGTCACGTGTTATACCATAAATATGATCCTTTTTATATACTCATGGTATAAGAATGAAAGATTTTTCTTTTAAACTTGTTGATGCGGGCGTGGAGAGGAGAGGAGGTGGCGGCAGCGGATCGAGGTGGCGGCGGAGAGGAGAGGGGAGAAGGTGGCGGTGGCGGAGAGGAGAGGAGGTGGCGGCGGATCGGGGTGGAGGCGGAGAGGAGGTGGCGGCGGCGGCGGCGGAGATCAGGGTGGAGGGTGGAGAGGAACGTGAGGAGAGAGATCAGAAAGAAAAGTGATCTTGTGAAGGTACTAATTGCTGGGAACGTAGTACTGACGTGGGACTTCCAGTCCACGTCACTACCACTATGTACACCAGTGGCGTGGAGATATGTACCACGCCACTAATATATTTGATGCCGGTACAGTTACAAGATAGAAATAACAGTGGCGTGGGCTGCTTCTACCACCCCACTAGTGAACACGTAGCAGTGTCGTGCCCGGGGACCGGTGTTTTTTTGCATCTGGACACATCTTACCAGTGACGTGACTTAGCGTGACCCGCCACTGATGTGCTTTCCTACTAGTGCGGAGGAGATACGAAGGGGATTGCTTTGCCTCGGAACGATATGGAAGGGATAAGGCACGTGGTGGGACCCGCAGGGATGCATGGCGCACGCGCAAGGCGGAGGACGCGTGAGTCGCGAGGCCCCGGCTGTTTCTAAGCTTTTTCCTTTTTTTTTAATATGCCTGTATTTGTCCAATGGACAGTGGCAATAAACGCCATCTTTAACTGCAATCTCTATTAGGAAGCCATCTTCTGTTGAAAAACTGCAATCTCTATTAGGAAGCCATCTTCTGTTGAAAAACTGCAATCTCTATTAGGAAGCCATCTTCTGTTGAAAAACTGCAATCTCTATTAGGAAGCCATCTTCTGTTGAAAAACTACAATCTCTATTAGGAAGCCATCTTCTGTTGAAAAACTGCAATCTCTATTAGGAAGGACAATTGAATCAGGGATAGAAAAAAAGGCATCAATTTATTAAGTACCTCGCCCGCCGTCTGTTCCGCGCCCATCGATCCAAATTAGAGATGCGATGTTAGATGCTATTCTCACGTGGGGTGGTTCCCAGCGATGTCGGGTCGCTTTCAAGTCGCTATCCTGAAGATGCTATTCGCACGCTGCGTCTAGTATTCCTGATGTTGAAGCTAGGTGCTAACGCAAATTTCAGACATGACAAGACTACTAACAAGACCTCGCGTGTGGAGATAAGGATGCGAGAGGATAAGCGAAGGTGGTCCTCAAGCGACACGCGTCGAACGGGAGAGGCGGCTTACGCAGCGAGTAAATTAACCAGATGATTTAGAACGTTTTCCAAAAAATATATACTATTTCAACCATCTTCGCAATATTTAGAAAAAAGTAGGTACAAAAAAGTGGTTAAACAATATTTTTTTCTGCAGATTGATTTTAATAAAAATCATAAACGATTTCAATAAAAATCACAAAAATTACAACAAAAACCTTAGCAATAAAAAACTGGTTAAGGGGCCACATGTCAGCACATTTAATTAAATCCATCGATTTAGGTCAACTAACCTAGAGCTTGCCACCGCGTGGTAGGCGTGGTGAGCAATCTCGGAATCATTCGAATTAAAAAACCTAGAACTTGCCATGGGGCATGAAGGAGATGCGACTGAAGAGTCCGGCAGAAAATTTCCATGCCCGTTCCCCTACCATGTTCGTGCTTCCTTGGCTGGTTTGTTCCTCAACCCTGTTGCCGCTTTCTTTGCTATTGAATTCGGGTTCGCAACTTTCGATTGCAGACGTGTACGTCCTCGTGATCTACCGAGCAGTACCCTCTCTCCATATGGTAGTTTACTGGAGACCCGCATCGAGGAGAAAGACTTGGGGTGGCCAAGGTGAGAGCGCCATCGGCGCATGGATGATAGCGGAGAGGTCCGCGGTTTGATGAGCCACACGTGAGAGATGATGCACGCACGGGAGAGACAAGGCTGGAAAATAGATCACATATAGGGATAGGGAGGGGCGTGGTGGATTTATTTAGTAGATCAAGCGGTGGTCGTTCTCTAGTCAGTTAAATCAAAGGCCGGATGTTTCTAATTAATGTGGGATTTTATATCTTGTTTCCCAATTTTTGACCCGTATTATGCTTTTAATATATAATAGATAGATGACCAGCCAACTAGCGAACCGAACTTAAATTACACGCATCATTACAAGTTTGGAATTGCCGCATCGCCCCTGCTCGGCCGATTCGGGCGGGACGAAACCCTAGCCGTCAGGGGCTTTCCTTCCTTCCCTCCCTCCCTCCGCTGCCGCCGAAGGACGCCCCCGGCCTATAGCCCGGGGGCCGGCGGCGGTGGCGGAGGCCTCCCTCTCTCCTGCGCTATGGGGATGGTGCGGAGCCCCGCCGCGTGAGGAGGCGCGGCCGATCTGGCCTTGACAGCGCGGCGGGCGTCCCTACCTTGACTGGCGGTGGCGCGACGGCCGGCTCTGCCTCGGGCGACAATGGCTGCGAGCGCGGCGGTCAGCCTTGCGTCGGGCAGCGGTGTTGGCTACGTTCGGCTGCGGCTACCAGATCTGCGGCGACGGGCCATCTGGCCCCGGATCGGCGGCGGCGGCATGGAGGGCCTGGTGGACGGGTCGACGCCATGCGTGGTCTGGCCTCCAGACAGATCTGATCTGGCCAGTGCGGCCTACTCGCTGCGCGGCGGCTCAGATCGGTGGCGACCCGTGCACATGATGCTTGATGGAGGTTCGTCGAGCGGATCCGGGTGAAAACCTCGTTCTCGACTTGTTGCCAAGACCAGCGATGGTGGCACTCTGTTGTGTCGTTACCTTCTTGAAGGCATCGCCGTGGAGAAACTCCAGACCTCTATCCGCTACCTCCGGGGGAAACCCTAGATCAGTAGATCGGATGACGACGACGCTCTGGTGTCATTACCTCCTTGGGGGCATCATTTTTGGAGGTGTACACGGGCTCGAGGGACCAGTGGACGGCTTCTTTGGTGTAGCGGTGCTTCATCTTACACATTGATGGCGGCGGATCTCGACGGCATGGCGCAGTGGAGACTCGATGTCCGATGCGCGGAGATGGACTCGCGTAGGAGGAGGACGCTGTCTGGCGTCATGGTGGCGTCCATGGCAGAGAGGCCTGGAAAGGTCGGTGCGTTAGGTTCTTCTCTGAAGATGGATTGGTGGAAGACGACGGCGACGACACATGAGAGTGTGTAGACCGGTTTGTACTCCGGCTTTAGATGTTAGGCTTTTGTGTGATATCTGTTTGGTCGGACTATCGGCACCCCTTCATCAAGTGGATAGGAGTAGCGATAGTTGTTGCTAAGATGGTGGCTTCAGACTATCTGATGTACTACTTTGTAAGGTCTTTGTGAATAATCAATAAAATTGCTGCATGCATCGCCCAGATGCAGAGGCCGGCGGTAATCCTCCTTTTTTTAAAATAAAAAATAAAAAAAATTAGAAGTTTGGAACAAGATAAGAGTGACATGTCAACTCATGTACAAATTACCGCTCGGTTGATTAGTATCCAAACTGTAGTTATACATGTTGATCTAATTTCATGCACTCGCAATATGTCCGATTGTAATATGATATTTCTTGCAAATAGCATATAATAATACATGTTCATGATGAGTCCAAAATAAAAATAAAAAATTTAATGATGTTTCCTGTGCCACGTGGGAGACCGTGCTAGTTCTTGTAAATAGCATATGATGGAAAATGAGGTAGCTAAAAAGAAATACATCTCCTGGACGAAACTAAGCTTCAGTGCCTTTTGTTTTCCGAGGAGACGCTAACTTGCAGTGGTGATGTCCTGAAATAGATTTTTCTCACTGTTGATGTCCTGAAATAGATTTCTGTCCTCCTGTTTAATCATCTTGACATACTTGTGACTAGGATGGATCTTGTGTTGTAATTTTCTGCTGCTGCCAATTAATTGCAGCTTTTCTAGCGCAGGCAATGCAAGCTCCTCGATCATGACGATAATATGGCTGTCCCTTACCTCCAATTTTCGCAAGCAATGGAACTCATCATGCTGGAACTCAAGCTTCCCTTCCTCATCCTCATATGAAACCCCCAACATCAGTGAGAGCTTGGTAAGACAGGGCAGTTCGCCCAGCCTTTTGATGAACCATTTGTAGAGCTGCATCTTTGACAGTGATAGGTCGTTCAAGTTTGGCAGCTGTAATACAGATACAGATACAGGCGTGACAGGGTCCCAGTAAGACTCATCGCCTTGAGACACTGGAGGGAAGGCTCCGTGAATATCTTCACTGGGAGGCCGTCTCCTTCCAGCTTGAGTGTGGTAAGTTAGTTGAGCTTGCTCAGGTTGTGTGAAAACTCATTCTCTTTGAGCTTCCCTTGAACCATCACATCCAGGATCTCGAGGTTAACCATTCTTGTCAGAATATCGCCGTCCCAATCCTCCCATGTTTGCACCGAGTCGAGCGTCTTTAGCTGCTTCAGCTCACCGGCACGTCTCGGTATGACCAGCTTATCACCAGTCACATGCCGTAGCGATATGATCTTCCAGAAGGGTAATGGAAGCTCACTTACTAAGCTGTCTTTGACATCCATCGTCTGAAGATTGCTGAGTTTCCCAATGGATGCATGGATCGTCTTCAGTGTCCGGCATCGCGCACCAAGGTAACGGAGATGCACCATGCTTCCGATTTCCTCCGGCAACTCCGTGCCAATCTCCATGCCCTCGAGCATGATGACTCTGAGGAACTTTGATCCTTGCAGCAACTTGGTTAGGACAGATTTGGAAATAATGTTGTGCTTACTTGAGCACAAAGCAGGAAAGCAGCCAGTAATAGGATTAACCGTGGCTTCTCTCTCTTCCTGAAAGATGGCAATAATAGAACGCAGCTTGGGCATCCTGTTATCCAGCGCTGCGTATCGGTCCAAGCTGTTGTGCAGTGTGAGGCGCCGTACAGTGGCAGGCTCAGGGATGTGGTCACCCTGATGCATCTCCATGAAGCTCGCCTCCTGTGCCTCTGAGCGCGCAAAGGAGTAGATGCTGCTGCCATGGAGATGGAGGGACAAGGGGTGGAAGCTATCATCGCCGCTGGCTGTTTCAGCCACCAGTCCCCTGGCGATGAGCTGCCTCACGTAGATGTAGCCGAGCTCCTCCGCCGTCTTCCCGTCCCGTGGCGCCAGGAAGCCCTCCGCTACTCACAGCTTCACCAGTGTACTGCAGTAAGCCTTGCTGTTTATCTCCAGGAAGGCTGTGAAGTAGAGGAAGCACAGCTTCAGCTCATGAGGCAGGTCCTCGAAGCTCAGGGACAGTATCTTGTCAAGCCGCTTCGACTTGGCCGACTCGACGAGGTACTTGAACACGCTGTCCCATTCGTCGGGGAACTCCTTGTTGTGCATGAGGCCGGAAAGCAGGATCACGGCCAACGGCAGGCCACCCGTGATGTTATAAACTAGCTTGTAGTAGTCATTCCTCTCTGCCTCTTCCTCTTCCCCGCCATGGAGCCTCCTGTGGAATAACTTCTTGCATTCCTCGTATTGCAGGCCCTCGAGCTCGATGGTATCTTCGTTGTAGTGCTTAAGATGGTTCAGAAAATGTGGCTTCTTTGTGATCAGCACTACACGGCTGCCGGTTTCTTCATTAGGCAGGGCATGGATCACCGCGTTCCAGTCCGTGATGGTCATCTCCCTGCCGTCGATGACCACCAGGTAGCGCTGTCCGGCAAGATGACTCTTCACTGTCTGCAGCATGCTTCTACCGGGCTGCTCAATAGTATTGTCTTGCTCTTCAACAGTCTGGGTCTTCTTCAAATTCTCCCAGATCGATTTGAGTATGTTGGATACGCCCGCCTTCCTATGTACCTTCACCATAGCGGAGACCTTGAACCGATCTCTGATGGTTGATTTCTGGTAGACGCTGTTTACGAGCATCGTCCTGCCCACGCCACTCTCGCCGAGGACGTATATTACTGCAAGATGCGCGTCGGAGTTCAAAAGCTTTTCTTTCAGTTTCGATTGTTCCTTCTCGCGGCCGATGATCTCTGGATTCGAGACATTCCTGCATTTCCATCGACATGAAAAATCAAAAACGATAGCTAGCGTTTGGCAGCCAATCTGAAACCTAATACAAACATTAATTTCACCTTGACGTATTTGATAATGCAGTTACTTAACACAACGATCGAGAGCTACTGTTTGTCAGGGTTGGTGAAAATTCTGCGAAATTCGTAAAATTTCGATATGCATATTTGTGGTTCATTTAGTCGATGAATCATAAATTGGCTTGAAACTTGAAGCCGTGCTTTGCAAATGATGTCCGAAACTTCTGCAAAAGTTCTGAAATCCATGTGTTTCAGTTTGATGGAAGGTCTTTTGTGTGTGCGGACCAAGGTTTTGGTTACCGGGCAGTAAATTCGGTTACCATCCGGTAACCGCGTATCTCGCTACCCCATGGTAAACGTATGAACCAAGCAAAAAATACCGAACTTTTTGAAATTTTTGAATGGTAACTCACATATAACTAGAGTGCTGGTGTACTGGAAAATAAAATAGAAGCCTGGGGAGTGTGGAACTTTCACGGGTGTAGAAGTCCGACCACTACGCCAATAGAAAGTTTTTGAGCACTTTGTGTTCAACACCAATCTATATCGAGTTCAAAAAATTTGAATTCAAAACTTGTTTGAAAAAATTTGAACGGTAATTGCCCGGTATTTTCCGGTAAACACGGTAACCATGTTTCTCATCCCACCCCCCGGTAAAAATTATGTATGGACGACCTATAATATTAAGGGAGCACCTACGTCAATTGATTTTACAAATTTGTTCATACGAAATTAAAAAATATTCACCGTATTGTAATAATATGTTTATCTAGTACCAAAAAATGTAGTATTGTCTCAGTCGACCGACGAGAAATTCCCAATGAACATCACAAATTTATCCATGTAGATCCAAAAATAAATAAATAATGTAGTGTAACAATTTCGTCTAGTAAAGCATGCAATGTTTGTTCCCAGAGCTGAGAAAAAATATGTAATTGTTTACGGATCTCAATATCGGTGTCGACTGAGATTAACAAATGGTAATATTAACCCTGCTACAAAAATGCAAAGCTTAGTCGACCTCAATGGCCTCTTGTGCTCCATTCAGTAAATTTAAACTAGAAAAAACTCAAAAGATGGCAGATCGTTGTACTTTTGTATATACTTGAGCATATATGCAGATCGATGATCTTTACAAGTGACACTGCAGGGGGAAGGCTAACCAGGTGAGTGATACACTGGAGGAGGCAGCAGAGGCGGTCCACGTCCGCGCCGATGACACGGCGGCAGAGTCCTCCAGCCTGTACTTGTCCTTGTTCTTGATGATCTCCTCCAGCCGGCCGTTTATGGCCGCGATCTCACCGGAGAGTCTGTGACGGACGAGCAGCTGCGTGGTGGCACCGGCGAGGAAGCCGAGGACGGCGCGGGACCAGCTGGGGTACCGGGACAGGTCGATACGGAAGACGTACTCGTCAACGGCGTCCTCGGCGCTGAACGCGGCGTCGCGGGTCTGGTGCACGAGCACGCGCATGAGCTCGCTGGCGCGGGCGCGGCGCCGGGGGTCCGCCTCCTGAAGAAAGGCCAGCAGCCACATGAGCTTGTCGCGGAGGTTCCCGATTTCGCCGCTGACGGCAACCAGCGCCCTCCCCTCGTTCAGGGCCAGCTCCTGGAGCTTGCTCAGCAGCGGCCCGACGATCGTCTCCGCCATTTTGGTT
Source organism: Elymus sibiricus (assembly GCA_039707655.1). Taxonomy (NCBI): domain Eukaryota; kingdom Viridiplantae; phylum Streptophyta; class Magnoliopsida; order Poales; family Poaceae; genus Elymus; species Elymus sibiricus. Next base: position 4,301,637 of record CM077665.1, read on the forward strand.
CCCTCACTCACTTTCTGCTCAGCAAGTAACTCCAACGAAAACGTTCGAGTAGTTGTTCTCATTTTATTTTATAACCCTTTCCCCCCTGACCCACGGCTGCAACGCGCGTCCACACTTATTGCTCACCGTCCAGCTGGTTGTAGCATTACATTTTGTACTACGAATCCTATACTAAAATCCAATCTGTACCACCACAAAGTATCCGTATTTCTCAGCTTTTGATCGTGGCTAATAATAAAGCCAATTGCTGGTTAGTTCTATCACTACAGGAAAATCTCGTTTTCCCGTGTGTTAACCTATAAGCCGTGAGCTATTTTTCGGGGACTCGGCTTATATTCATATAAGCCGAGTGTGAACGTGATAGCACCCGGCAAATAAAATGCTCTCGGTTTATAGCATCATGTAAGCCGAGTGGTCCCGAAATGCCCTCGGCTTACATGGGGCACACGCCTTCTACGCGAAAAGGCACTCGGCTTATAGCGCATACTCGGCAAACACATCTGCCACGTGTCTATAACGGAGGGGGTTGACGGTGCCGTCACGGAGCATCCTATAAGCCGTGTGCCCTTTGAGAGCACGCGGCTTACATGTCATATAAGCCGTGTGCCTAGTGAACGCACTCAGCTTACATTTTCTTCGATTTTTTGCAAGCCTTTTTTTAATGCAAAAATTGTTTTAAAATAACTTCCCTTCTTTCTCATCCATTTTCTCCCAACTAGTTTTCAATTGTCTTATTTTTTATGCCCTCAATTTCTCTATCTCTCTCTGTATCCACTTTAATATTTTGATGGTATTGTACTCTTCCAAAACCCTAGTGTACCCATATTACGATCACATGCAAAATGACAAGTTGTTGCGACCCTTATTCATGCTATTATATTTATTCCTTAGTTGGTGGGTAAGTACAAATGTATGTACCCCTAGCTTTTTGGCAAAAGAAGAACTTGCATCACAAACACGACATTACCACAAAAAGGTCCAGCGTTTAGGGTTTGGCATGTCCAGAAAGGTTTAGCGGCCGAAAACACACTTGTCTCACAAACGCGACAATCCCATAGGAAGGTTATGCACCTACAGTGTTGGTGCCGCACTTAGCGCCGCCGGAAGGGAATCTTGTGAAGGCATGTGATCAAACAAGGCCCCGCATATCTCCATGACCTACCTTAACGCAAACCAAGAGGAACTCACCCCGATCAAACCCCTTTCGAGTCCGGTCAAAGACGTAGATCGCGGACGACTACGGACTAGGGAATCTCCAGAACTGCCCCTCCCTCGTCTGCAAAATGGAGACACATGTCGCTAATACATCACATAGGATTTTCCATGCCGCTTCTGGGCATGATTTCATGTGTCGCCTTGCAGATCTGCAATTTCCGGCGCTGAAACCCTAGAAATGCAATAAATGTATCAAATATTACAGGCGGGTCAGAAAAATGCGGGGGCCTGACACGTCTCATTCGATGGCCTCCTTTGAGAGCATGAAAAGTTTCGAGGCCAACGGAGCAGCAGGACCAACACTTCCTTCACAAACCCGACACCTTCCCTCTCGATACCGAGAAACTACCTCGGAGATGGTGCAGTTTACAAGCGGCCTCATGTGAGGCTTATTCGAAACGCGCCCAACCTTTTACCACAACCTACAGGGCCACGTGATGACGCCGTGCTAGATCCCGTCGATTTCCGGCATCATACGATTTTTCGTGGATTCAAACGGTTGGACGAGTCATGCCGTCGAACTAATTTCGCCCCCTGATGGCCGGAACTGCCCCTCCCTCGTCTGCAAAAGGGAGACGTGTGTCGCTAATACATCACATAGGATTTTCCATGCCACTTCTGGGCATGATTTCATGTGTCGCCTTGCAGATCTGCAATTTCCGGCGCTGAAACCCTAGAAATGCAATAAATGTCTCAAATATTGTAGGCGGGTCAGAAAAATGCGGGGGGCTAACACGTCTCATTCGATGGCCTCCTTTGAGAGCCCGAAAAGTTTCGAGGCCAACGGAGCAGCAGGACCTGCACTTCCTTCACAAACTCGACACCTTCCCTCTCGATACCGAGAGACTACCTCGGAGATGGTGCAGTTTACAAGCGGCATCAGGTGAAGCCTATTCGAAATGCGCCCAAACTTTTACCACACCCTACAGGGCCATGTGATGACGCCGTGCCAGATCCCGTGGATTTCCGGCATCATACGATTTTCCGTGGATTCAAACGGTTGGACGAGTCATGTCGTCGAAGTAATTTCGCCCCTAATGGCCGGAACTGCCCCTCCCTCGTCTGCAAAAGGGAGACGCATGTCGCTAATACATCACATAGGATTTTCCATGCCACTTCTGGGCCTGATTTCATGTGTCGCCTTGCAGATCTGTAATTTTCGACGCTGAAACCCTAGAAATGCAATAAATGTCTCAAATATTGCAGGCGGGTCAGAAAAATGCGGGGGCCTGACACGTCTCATTCGATGGCCTCCTTTGAGAGCATGAAAAGTTTCGAGGCCAACGGAGCAGCAGGACCAACACTTCCTTCACAAACCCGACACCTTCCCTCTCGATACCGAGAGACTACCTCAGAGATGGTGCAGTTTACAAGCGGCCTCTTGTGAGGCCTATTCGAAACACGCCCAACCTTTTACCACACCCTACAGGGCCATGTGATGACGCCGTGCCAGATCCCGTGGATTTCCGGCATCATACGATTTTTCGTGGATTCAAACGGTTGGACGAGTCATGCCGTCGATGTAATTTCGCCCCCTGATGGCCGGAACTACCCCTCCCTCGTCTGCAAAAGGGAGACGTGTGTCACTAATACATCACATAGGATTTTCCATGCTGCTTCTGGGCATGATTTCATGTGTCGCCTTGCAGATCTGCAATTTCCGGCGCTGAAACCCTAGAAATGCAATAAATGTCTCAAATATTGCATTTCTAGGGTTTCAGCGTCGAAAATTACAGATATGCAATGCGACACATGAAATCATGCCCAGAAGCGGCATGGAAAATCCTATGTGATGTATTAGCGACATGCGTCTCCCTTTTGCAGACGAGGGAGGGGTAGTTCCGGCCATCAGGGGGCGAAATTACATCGGCGGCATGACTCATCCAACCGTTTGAATCCACAGAAAATCATATGATGCCAGAAATCCACGGGATCTGGCATGGCGTCATCACATGGCCCCTGCAGGGTGTGGTAAAAGTTTGGGCACGTTTTGAATAGGCCTCACATGAGGCCCTTGTAAACTGCACCATCTCTGATAGAAAAATGCGGGGGCCTGACACGTCTCATTCGATGGCCTCCTTTGAGAGCACGAGAAGTTTCGAGGCCAACGGAGCAGCAGGACCAGCACTTCCTTCACAAATCCGACACATTCCCTCTCGATACCGAGAGACTACCTCGTAGATGGTGCAGTTTACAAGCGGCCTCAGGTGAGGCCTATTCGAAAGGCGCCCAAACTTTTACCACACCCTACAGGGGCCATGTGATGACGCCATGCCAGATCCCGTGGATTTCCGGCATCATACGATTTTCCGTGGATTCAAACGGTTGGACGAGTCATGCCGCCGAAGTAATTGCGCTTCCCGATTCGCAGCCTCCACGGCATCGCCAGCTTCCCCAGGCCTTCTCTGCAACGAAAGTGAGCCCCTCTCGTAGCCCTCTCCCTCTACACGCTCCCGTACGCCCTCTGGCTAGCTGTCGTCGCTGTCGAGCTCTACCGTCTGCCATTGCCGACGTGCCCGAGCCGTGCGTGCTCTTGGGCACCCCCACGTGCTACTGGCGTGCTCCAGAGCATCCCCTGCGCTGATTCCAAGTCTTAGATAGGACGCCCGCGTGCTGCAGCTGTTGTTTCGTCAACGCCCGAACGCATCCGCCGCCTCGGCTCGTCGCCGGCGCCCCTACCGACCCCCACTGACGGCGTAGATCGATGCGCGCCACCACCAGCTGCTCGTAGGTGCTCGCAGCGCTCGAAATGGTGCCCATAGCACCATTTCCGAGCCACGCCGGCGTTTCTGGCCCTCGCCGGAGCGTCGCCGGCGCGCCGCCGCGCTAAAACGACGGTGGGCCACTGACTGGTGGACCCCCGATCATTAGCCAGCTAAGCCAGGTCTAATCAGCCACTGACAATGGGCCCAGTTACTGTAGCCATTAATTAAGCGTTAATTAAAGCCCTCCCCACAGCAACTAACATTCGGCCCCACATCTAATTAGATTAATAAAACACTATGTTTATTAAACAGAGTATGATATGTGGGCCCCCTGCTAATTAATCAAATTTTGGAATTAATAAAACTCTAATTAACCGACAGTCAATGACAGATGGGGCCCACTGGTCAGGTTTGACCAGTCAGCCCCACTGTTGACTGCTGACATCAGCATGATGTCATGCTGATGTCATAATGGAATTTTTCGAATTTAATTAATTCTGTTAATTTCAGAAAATCTTTAAAACTTAGAAAAATAATCTATGACTCAGATGAAAATAATTTATATATGAAAATTGATCAAAAAAAATCCAAAGAATCCAGATATGCCATTCATTCATCTGTCACATGCCTCTAGCATGATGAACATGAAACATTCCCCCTCCGGATCATATGTCCGATAAATCCAAAGACCCGGGAAATATCGTCAGATATTCTCCCGCTCCGTCTACATCATGTAGTACTACGTTAGGCCACCCCTAGCACTGCATGTAGTCATGTCATGCGTCGAGATGCACCTATTTGCTTGTATTTATTGTTTCTTCCCCCTCTTCTCTCCGGTAGACACCGAGACTGATGCCACGGCTATCTACGACTACACCACTGACGATCAGCCTTTTGCAGCAGAGCAACAAGGCAAGCAAAAACCCCTTGATCATTCCTATATCACCTATTATTTCCCCCTCGTGCTTGCATTAGATTTTGCTACTGTATTTGTTTGCTCCTATTCTGATGCATAGCCTGTTTTTGATTACTGCTTCTACTTTACCTGTTTTCATAAAATGGTTAGTATAGGTATGATTAGTGTTACCCTGTGGTCCCCACCTTCGATATTGTTGCCCCTGCTTCATCATCAACGACCTCGCCGACTTGAAGACAAAAGAATTTATCATCAAGATTGACAAGCCGTTACCGACACATCACCTCACACCCCCCTAAGTATGCCCCTGCGTAGCTACTATCGAGTGCCGAGGGTGATACCTCATGATGCACTCATGATGATTGCTCTGTAGCGTGACTAGTCGGTAGTGGGTACAGAGGGTGATTCCTCCTTCCCCATTTCCGATAGTGATTCGGCCATACGTATACATTGAGTGGAATCCATCGAGGTTGATTCCTCAGATTACCAATTGGTGTATAGACACACTGTTACATTGACTTGACTATGAACTAAATGAGAAAGATGGGTCGGCCCCAAGGGTACCCGCAATTGAGGTGAAGTCGGGCCGGACCAAAAAGGTACCCGCGAGATATTACGAGGCGTGGCCGGTCATTCTTTGTCCTTCCCACACATCCTCGAGACGGGGCGACGGGACCACAGATGGTGGGGCACTGATCGTAGCCGCGAGCTCCCAAGACACTAACGGGTTTGGATATGTGATCTGAGTAGGCCTCTGGCCTTTTTCGCACTAACCACCACGCGGGAATAAAAGTGGGTACTCTTCGTCATACATTCGCCCAAAAGCTCTTCAGATGTCACAGTTGAGCGGCACGCGCCCGGGTGGCCCGCGTAAGCACCGTCTTTGTATAAAGAGGTGCCAGGACTGACACCGGCCGTGTACGTAACGCGCAGGATTGCAAGGGCAATTGGCCCATGACCCCGAGCGACTAGGATGTAGACCGGTGTGCTGGCCTCTCTGTTGAGCCTAGGTAGGACTACGGCGTATCGATCAGCCGAGGCCGGGTATGACCAGTAAATTGTGTCCGGCCAGAGTTAATCGAGCGTGTTGGGTAAGTTTGTGAACCCCTGCAGGGAAGTATATCTATTCGAATAGCCGTATCCACGGTAACGGACGCTCGGAAGTATCCTGACTTAATACAACTAGAACTGGATACCTGTGAATTAAAGTAGATTGATGGCTCCGGGGTTGCTTTCTCGCAGGGAGTCGAGAAGGAATCTCTGGGTGTTACAACAACATATCATTATTTGTGAAATGCTAATCTGCACTCTTCTAATGCTGCAAGACACTAAAGATGCTAGTCTTCGATAGGACTAGGCCTTCTCCCTCTTCTGACATTTCTGCAGCTTAGCCCAAAGATATAGCCCCATTCCTTGATACTGGTGCATATATAGCATAGTTTTGATGTCAGTCTTGTGAGTAATTTGGATGAGTACTCACCGTTGCTTTGCTCCCCTTTTCCCCCTCGATACGATTGCCGCGATCACATGACGGAGCTCAGGAGCCAGCTTACCCCGTTGATGACTACTACTACCCCGACGGAGTCTACTACAACACTGTTGGAGCCTACTACGACGTGGAGCTCGCTGACGACCAGGAGTAGTTCGGAGGCTCCCAGGCAGGAGGCCTGCGCCTTTTCGATCTAATTGCCACTGTTATGCTCAGCCTTCTTAAGGCAGACTTGTTTATTTTTTGTCTGTACTCAGATAATATTTGCTTCCGCTGACTTATGTATCCAAGCTTTTGTATTCGAGTCCTCGAGGTCCCTGGCTATAATATGAAGCTTGAATTATTTTAATTTGTGTTTAGAGTTGTGTTGTGATATCTTCCCGTGAGTATCAGGTCTTGATCGTGCATAAATGCGTGTATGATTAGTGCACGATTAAACCGGGGGCGTCACAGCAGGTCCTTCTTTTGCTCCCTGTATCTCTCAATAAGTTGTCGTACCAAAAAAATGGCTTCCATGGTCGACCTCCCAAGCATGAAACCCAAACTAATTTTTGGTCACGAATTTTTGGTCACGCTTGTCAGGGCCAAAAAAACAAAATTGTAAGTTTGTAACTACAAAAAACTTCAATAGTTACTTCTATATAGCACCGATTTGGTTTTTTTTTCACCCAGAACACCACGGAAGTCATTTCTTCGCGAAACTTTACACATGAGTATAACACTAGACCATGTTTGTTACAAAAAAAGTTTCAGAATTGTTTGAAATTTTTTGCTATATTTTTTTCCAATGCGGGTGCGCATAGACCTATGTTTCATTGTGTATTTTCGGCAATGCAACTATTTATAATTTTTTATAGTAGTAATTTACATTAGCTGAGACATGTGTTGTACGTGCGTACTTACTAGTACAATAAAATAGGCAAAGGGCTTGGGTTTAAACTAACAATATTTGTTTTTGACAATGACTCTCAATATATATATATATATATATATAGTTTAATAGGGATAACTGTTTTTACAGAATAAAATAGGCTATAATACCCTCTAATATAAAGGGTTATCTTTTAATCTTCACCGTTGATTTTTAAAAGGGGCCCATTTAAAATACATTAAAATTGGCATACAAAATGCACCGTTCACCCTGCTAGTTCAATCATATCACAATATATTTGGTCCACTTTATAAAGAACATCACAACCATATAAACATTTATTTATTTATTTTACAAAAGCAGTACACAATGATATAGTGCGACAATGCAAGCCATATATATAGGAGATGCAACAGAAGCCCGACCACCCCGGAATTTTAGCTTGCTACTGATGCGCGCAGCGGACATCGATGATCAGATCTTTTCTTCTTTGGTCTAGTACTTGACATCAAAGCAGTTGACACCGGTGTAGACGCCATCCTTTAAATGGTATGTCTCTTCAACTCCACTGGTGAGAAGATCCGTCTGCTTATATGAGAAGGGAACATTACAAGTACCTTGTGTTGCAATCACGCTTACTGTCACTTTAGTCTTTGTAGGCACAGTAACTTCATAGGCAATCGCTTGCGTTGCTGTTGTTTGAATGGATGATCCCCAACTATAGCTCTGGCTATATTCAGTCTGAATTTCAACTTTTCCATCTACAATAAGTGGGACCCCAGTGTCAATCGTGGTTTTAATACCTAGCTTCCAAGTAACGCTAGAATTCCATGCCCTTGTCTCTCTCTCTGTGTATGACAAGGTTAGTCGGGCGGTGTTGCTTGAATTGCTACCGTTGACAGCGGTTGCAATGGCCATGCACATTACCTTCTTGCCGTAAACCCTAGATTTTGAGAGGTCAAAATCAACATCGTAAATCTCTTGGAAAGAACAGGCTCTTCCAACTGCAGTTTTGCTTCTACTGTGATGGATCGAACACCAGCATTAAGGCAACTCGTCTTCCCTTCAGTGGTTAATCTCTTGCAGAAATAGTTGTTGCCCAGGTTCTGAAGTGCAATTGAGTTGTTGCCAAGTTTGATAACCTTGAAGAGTGTGTCACGGTTCTGACAAGTGGTGTCGTCTGAGTCTGCCCAAATCCAGTTTGGGCTGCGCCTCCAAAATTTGCCGAAATGATTGGATTTTATACGGATAGTTCCATCACCATTGTTGACAATGGTGTGAACTATGTTTGGATCCCCAATATCAGATGACGAAAACTCCAGATAATTGTAGCGCTGGCCGACCCGCGCGGTGAGGTACTTGCCGTTGTCGCCTTTGAAAGCAAGGTATTTAGGGAGAGCCTTTTTATGGCGGTCCATAGTACGTGTGCCCTTCAAATTGCAAATAATGCAAGCAATCCTTAGTGCATATAGTAACATTGAAAGGTTTCCTTAAGGTAGGATTCTCTAAGTGATCATGCACTCCATTAGACCTAACACTTGCAAGTAACTACATCAAGCCCATGCCTATGGAAGCCATTTAAAATTGACAATGTATATACTCTACTCCTAACCAGTGTTCTATTCAACTACCGATTGTTTTTGTTACCAGCAGGTTACCAGCATTACTAGACCGGTAAATAAGGACACCGGTTGAAATATATTGGTAAGGATGGATTTTTTTTTGTAAACTTTCATCAAACCTGCAAATTTTGCCTCGAAATTTTAGGAAATAACAGTTACCGGCAGTTACCTGCCACACCCTTGATATTTTCTCGAGGTTCTGGTATAGAGGATCTAATCCATATAGAGATGGCATCATGCATGTCGGCACGTTGGGTATGGATAGTGCATACCCATGTCTGCCGGGATTTTCACACATATGGGCCCATGCCCATCAGGGCATGTACATTGGTTTAGACAGCAATAATCTGTAATACATATCCACGTCATATATAGATAGTGCTATGGACCGCTCCTACAACGGGTTATTGTCTGCATAAACTCTTCATTGCATGAAAACATTAAAAAACAGAATCCATTGACTAACACTAGTTATCTATGTGGTCAGCCGTGTTGCTTGTTCGCAGCATAAACACATATGTTCTTCCTCTCATGCCTTTTATCCTCACCCTCCTCTGCCAATTGATTTTTAACATCTCACAGCTAAAAAATTGGAACCAAGATGCAAGGAGATACTCAAATCAATGCATATAGCAAATCCAATGAATTTTTAATCCAACGATAGCTTCTTCCAGCACCTTTGCAATCCCCTGGTCTAGGCTTGCGGGTATGCAAGTGATGATGGTGTCCACATGATGAGGATTTGAAAACGTCCTTGCTGCTTCCTCCAGGGTTGGCAGCGCGGACTCATGGAAAGAGTGGAAGGGCGACGAGGAGACGGCCGCCGCCATGGTGTCGTGGATTTATGAGGACCGGAGACGGCCGCGCCATGGATTCATGAGCACCGGAGATGGGCCTGAAAGCCATGGATCCAGAAAGAAGAAGGAGGGAGCACGAGATATTTCGGGGCACAACCGCACAAGAACTGACACCAGCTATACAACGGGAGAATTGGCTTCGTTAGCCATTGAATTTCACGCAAATCGTCCGTCTGCTGATTTACCGATGACCTCTTCCTTTTCTCTTCTTCTGTCCCCTCCAACTCACCAAATATCCTAGGTGGCACCTCCTATAGACAGCTGAGGTTTGACCATTGTACATGCCCTCAATCACCATGGTCGTTTTGTCACCGTACTCGTCACCCACGGGTACCCGCTGCCCATGGGTTTACCCACAAAACTGTACAAGATGATAATTGACATCGCAAATAACACTAACTATCAACATGAGTGCATGATGATAATACCACACCATGACACCAGTGACATATACAAAACATGATCTTAAATATGACTTTAGTAGATCTCAAATAGGAAGTATGCAACATAGAAATAGTTCACCCAATATGGACCAACGTGTCATCCAAAGCATGCCACGGGCAATATTTGGTAGCTAAATTAGTGCACAAAATTAATATCTGGACTAACCGGTTGGCTCTCCTCAGGCTGGTGCTGGCTCGGTGGTGCTCTTGTCGTGGATCTTAGTGAGGTTTTGTAGTTTTTTGTTTTGTTTTTTTGAAGCAGGTTTTGGAGATGGGGAAGACAAAGAGGACGCTCTATCTAAAGGCTACTCAGCTGCTCTTCTATGCTTCCACCTTGGCCTTAAATAGGAAAGGGTGGAACCCCACAATTGGTTTTGTATTATCAAAAGATACCTAATTTAGTTGGATACGACATGAAACAAGCCCTCTCCCCCTCCCTTGCCCCTTCCTTCAGTCAAACTAAACCCCATTCATTAACATGCAGTATATTAACTTTGATACTTATATATACTGCTATTGACCTGTTTTAAATTTGAAAGAAAATAAACCTGCTGTGTTGGTCATAACGTTGCACACAATTTAGAACCACAAACCATGTGCAATTGACCCCTACAGCACACACAATTATTCCTTTCGAAGCGTGTGCGATGGACCCCCCATAAAACGTTTCCTTATACCAAACCGTGGGGGGTGATGGACCTCCATCATCACAGACACACTCGTCTAGTCTACGGTCGCCTAATGATATTTCGTGGAAGAATAAAAGATTTTTCCTTTTGCGTGGGAACTACGCAGCGGGAGAGATAAGAATATTGCCATCAATCGTGCACCTAATTATATTCTTCCGAATATTTTTTAGGTATAAATATTCTTTAGTTAATGCTGTCACGTGTTATACCATAAATATGATCCTTTTTATATACTCATGGTATAAGAATGAAAGATTTTTCTTTTAAACTTGTTGATGCGGGCGTGGAGAGGAGAGGAGGTGGCGGCAGCGGATCGAGGTGGCGGCGGAGAGGAGAGGGGAGAAGGTGGCGGTGGCGGAGAGGAGAGGAGGTGGCGGCGGATCGGGGTGGAGGCGGAGAGGAGGTGGCGGCGGCGGCGGCGGAGATCAGGGTGGAGGGTGGAGAGGAACGTGAGGAGAGAGATCAGAAAGAAAAGTGATCTTGTGAAGGTACTAATTGCTGGGAACGTAGTACTGACGTGGGACTTCCAGTCCACGTCACTACCACTATGTACACCAGTGGCGTGGAGATATGTACCACGCCACTAATATATTTGATGCCGGTACAGTTACAAGATAGAAATAACAGTGGCGTGGGCTGCTTCTACCACCCCACTAGTGAACACGTAGCAGTGTCGTGCCCGGGGACCGGTGTTTTTTTGCATCTGGACACATCTTACCAGTGACGTGACTTAGCGTGACCCGCCACTGATGTGCTTTCCTACTAGTGCGGAGGAGATACGAAGGGGATTGCTTTGCCTCGGAACGATATGGAAGGGATAAGGCACGTGGTGGGACCCGCAGGGATGCATGGCGCACGCGCAAGGCGGAGGACGCGTGAGTCGCGAGCCCCCGGCTGTTTCTAAGCTTTTTCCTTTTTTTTTAATATGCCTGTATTTGTCCAATGGACAGTGGCAATAAACGCCATCTTTAACTGCAATCTCTATTAGGAAGCCATCTTCTGTTGAAAAACTGCAATCTCTATTAGGAAGCCATCTTCTGTTGAAAAACTGCAATCTCTATTAGGAAGCCATCTTCTGTTGAAAAACTGCAATCTCTATTAGGAAACCATCTTCTGTTGAAAAACTGCAATCTCTATTAGGAAGCCATCTTCTGTTGAAAAACTGCAATCTCTATTAGGAAGGACAATTGAATCAGGGATAGAAAAAAAGGCATCAATTTATTAAGTACCTCGCCCGCCGTCTGTTCCGCGCCCATCGATCCAAATTAGAGATGCGATGTTAGATGCTATTCTCACGTGGGGTGGTTCCCAGCGATGTCGGGTCGCTTTCAAGTCGCTATCCTGAAGATGCTATTCGCACGCTGCGTCTAGTATTCCTGATGTTGAAGCTAGGTGCTAACGCAAATTTCAGACATGACAAGACTACTAACAAGACCTCGCGTGTGGAGATAAGGATGCGAGAGGATAAGCGAAGGTGGTCCTCAAGCGACACGCGTCGAACGGGAGAGGCGGCTTACGCAGCGAGTAAATTAACCAGATGATTTAGAACGTTTTCCAAAAAATATATACTATTTCAACCATCTTCGCAATATTTAGAAAAAAGTAGGTACAAAAAAGTGGTTAAACAATATTTTTTTCTGCAGATTGATTTTAATAAAAATCATAAACGATTTCAATAAAAATCACAAAAATTACAACAAAAACCTTAGCAATAAAAAACTGGTTAAGGGGCCACATGTCAGCACATTTAATTAAATCCATCGATTTAGGTCAACTAACCTAGAGCTTGCCACCGCGTGGTAGGCGTGGTGAGCAATCTCGGAATCATTCGAATTAAAAAACCTAGAACTTGCCATGGGGCATGAAGGAGATGCGACTGAAGAGTCCGGCAGAAAATTTCCATGCCCGTTCCCCTACCATGTTCGTGCTTCCTTGGCTGGTTTGTTCCTCAACCCTGTTGCCGCTTTCTTTGCTGTTGAATTCGGGTTCGCAACTTTCGATTGCAGACGTGTACGTCCTCGTGATCTACCGAGCAGTACCCTCTCTCCATATGGTAGTTTACTGGAGACCCGCATCGAGGAGAAAGACTTGGGGTGGCCAAGGTGAGAGCGCCATCGGCGCATGGATGATAGCGGAGAGGTCCGCGGTTTGATGAGCCACACGTGAGAGATCGGGAGAGACAAGGCTGGAAAATAGATCACATATAGGGATAGGGGGGGCGTGGTGGATTTATTTAGTAGATCAAGCGGTGGTCGTTCTCTAGTCAGTTAAATCAAAGGCCGGATGTTTCTAATTAATGTGGGATTTTATATCTTGTTTCCCAATTTTTGACCCTTATTATGCTTTTAATATATAATAGATAGATGACCAGCCAACTAGCGAACCGAACTTAAATTACACGCATCATTACAAGTTTGGAATTGCCGCATCGCCCCTGCTCGGCCGATTCGGGCGGGACGAAACCCTAGCCGTCGGGGGCTTTCCTTCCTTCCCTCCCTCCCTCCGCTGCCGCCGAAGGACGCCCCCGGCCTATAGCCCGGGGGCCGGCGGCGGTGGCGGAGGCCTCCCTCTCTCCTGCGCTATGGGGATGGTGCGGAGCCCCGCCGCGTGAGGAGGCGCGGCCGATCTGGCCTTGACGGCGCGGCGGGCATCCCTACCTTGACTGGCGGTGGCGCGACCGCCGGCTCTGCCTCGGGCGACAATGGCTGCGAGCGCGGCGGTCGGCCTTGCGTCGGGCAGTGGTGTTGGCTACGTTCGGCGGCGGCTACCAGATCTGCGGCGACGGGCCATCTGGCCCCGGATCGGCGGCGGCGGCATGGAGACGGGTCGACGCCATGCGTGGTCTGGCCTCCAGACAAATCTGATCTGGCCAGTGCGGCCTACTCGCTGCGCGGCGGCTCAGATCGGTGGCGACCCGTGCACATGATGCTTGATGGAGGTTCGTCGAGCGGATCCGGGTGAAAACCTCGTTCTCGACTTGTTGCCAAGACCAGTGATGGTGGCACTCTGTTGTGTCGTTACCTTCTTGAAGGCATCGCCGTGGAGAAACTCCAGACCTCTATCCGCTACCTCCGGGGGAAACCCTAGATCAGTAGATCGGATGACGACGACGCTCTGGTGTCGTTACCTCCTTGGGGGCATCATTTTTGGAGGTGTACACGGGCTCGAGGGACCAGTGGACGGCTTCTTTGGTGTAGCGGTGCTTCATCTTACACATTGATGGCGGCGGATCTCGACGGCATGGCGCAGTGGAGACTCGACGTCCGATGCGCGGAGATGGACTCGCGTAGGAGGAGGACGCTGTCTGGCGTCATGGTGGCGTCCATGGCAGAGAGGCCTGGAAAGGTCGGTGCGTTAGGTTCTTCTCTGAAGATGGATTGGTGGAAGACGACGGCGACGACACATGAGAGTGCGTAGACCGGTTTGTACTCCGGCTTTAGATGTTAGGCTTTTGTGCGATATCTGTTTGGTCGGACTATCGGCACCCCTTCATCAAGTGGATAGGAGTAGCGATAGTTGTTGCTAAGATGGTGGCTTCAGACTATCTGATGTAGTACTTTGTAAGGTCTTTGTGAATAATCAATAAAATTGCTGCATGCATCGCCCAGATGCAGAGGCCGGCGGTAATCCTCCTTTTTAAAAAATAAAAAATAAAAAAAATTAGAAGTTTGGAACAAGATAAGAGTGACATGTCAACTCATGTACAAATTACCGCTCGGTTGATTAGTATCCAAACTGTAGTTATACATGTTGATCTAATTTCATGCACTCGCAATATGTCCGATTGTAATATGATATTTCTTGCAAATAGCATATAATAATACATGTTCATGATGAGTCCAAAATAAAAATAAAAAATTTAATGATGTTTCCTGTGCCACGTGGGAGACCGTGCTAGTTCTTGTAAATAGCATATGATGGAAAATGAGGTAGCTAAAAAGAAATACATCTCCTGGACGAAACTAAGCTTCAGTGCCTTTTGTTTTCCGAGGAGACGCTAACTTGCAGTGGTGATGTCCTGAAATAGATTTTTCTCACTGTTGATGTCCTGAAATAGATTTCTGTCCTCCTGTTTAATCATCTTGACATACTTGTGACTAGGATGGATCTTGTGTTGTAATTTTCTGCTGCTGCCAATTAATTGCAGCTTTTCTAGCGCAGGCAATGCAAGCTCCTCGATCATGACGATAATATGGCTGTCCCTTACCTCCAATTTTCGCAAGCAATGGAACTCATCATGCTGGAACTCAAGCTTCCCTTCCTCATCCTCATATGAAACCCCCAACATCAGTGAGAGCTTGGTAAGACAGGGCAGTTCGCCCAGCCTTTTGATGAACCATTTGTAGAGCTGCATCTTTGACAGTGATAGGTCGTTCAAGTTTGGCAGCTGTAATACAGATACAGATACAGGCGTGACAGGGTCCCAGTAAGACTCATCGCCTTGAGACACTGGAGGGAAGGCTCCGTGAATATCTTCACTGGGAGGCCGTCTCCTTCCAGCTTGAGTGTGGTAAGTTAGTTGAGCTTGCTCAGGTTGTGTGAAAACTCATTCTCTTTGAGCTTCCCTTGAACCATCACATCCAGGATCTCGAGGTTAACCATTCTTGTCAGAATATCGCCGTCCCAATCCTCCCATGTTTGCACCGAGTCGAGCGTCTTTAGCTGCTTCAGCTCACCGGCACGTCTCGGTATGACCAGCTTATCACCAGTCACATGCCGTAGCGATATGATCTTCCAGAAGGGTAATGGAAGCTCACTTACTAAGCTGTCTTTGACATCCATCGTCTGAAGATTGCTGAGTTTCCCAATGGATGCATGGATCGTCTTCAGTGTCCGGCATCGCGCACCAAGGTAACGGAGATGCACCATGCTTCCGATTTCCTCCGGCAACTCCGTGCCAATCTCCATGCCCTCGAGCATGATGACTCTGAGGAACTTTGATCCTTGCAGCAACTTGGTTAGGACAGATTTGGAAATAATGTTGTGCTTACTTGAGCACAAAGCAGGAAAGCAGCCAGTAATAGGATTAACCGTGGCTTCTCTCTCTTCCTGAAAGATGGCAATAATAGAACGCAGCTTGGGCATCCTGTTATCCAGCGCTGCGTATCGGTCCAAGCTGTTGTGCAGTGTGAGGCGCCGTACAGTGGCAGGCTCAGGGATGTGGTCACCCTGATGCATCTCCATGAAGCTCGCCTCCTGTGCCTCTGAGCGCGCAAAGGAGTAGATGCTGCTGCCATGGAGATGGAGGGACAAGGGGTGGAAGCTATCATCGCCGCTGGCTGTTTCAGCCACCAGTCCCCTGGCGATGAGCTGCCTCACGTAGATGTAGCCGAGCTCCTCCGCCGTCTTCCCGTCCCGTGGCGCCAGGAAGCCCTCCGCTACTCACAGCTTCACCAGTGTACTGCAGTAAGCCTTGCTGTTTATCTCCAGGAAGGCTGTGAAGTAGAGGAAGCACAGCTTCAGCTCATGAGGCAGGTCCTCGAAGCTCAGGGACAGTATCTTGTCAAGCCGCTTCGACTTGGCCGACTCGACGAGGTACTTGAACACGCTGTCCCATTCGTCGGGGAACTCCTTGTTGTGCATGAGGCCGGAAAGCAGGATCACGGCCAACGGCAGGCCACCCGTGATGTTATAAACTAGCTTGTAGTAGTCATTCCTCTCTGCCTCTTCCTCTTCCCCGCCATGGAGCCTCCTGTGGAATAACTTCTTGCATTCCTCGTATTGCAGGCCCTCGAGCTCGATGGTATCTTCGTTGTAGTGCTTAAGATGGTTCAGAAAATGTGGCTTCTTTGTGATCAGCACTACACGGCTGCCGGTTTCTTCATTAGGCAGGGCATGGATCACCGCGTTCCAGTCCGTGATGGTCATCTCCCTGCCGTCGATGACCACCAGGTAGCGCTGTCCGGCAAGATGACTCTTCACTGTCTGCAGCATGCTTCTACCGGGCTGCTCAATAGTATTGTCTTGCTCTTCAACAGTCTGGGTCTTCTTCAAATTCTCCCAGATCGATTTGAGTATGTTGGATACGCCCGCCTTCCTATGTACCTTCACCATAGCGGAGACCTTGAACCGATCTCTGATGGTTGATTTCTGGTAGACGCTGTTTACGAGCATCGTCCTGCCCACGCCACTCTCGCCGAGGACGTATATTACTGCAAGATGCGCGTCGGAGTTCAAAAGCTTTTCTTTCAGTTTCGATTGTTCCTTCTCGCGGCCGATGATCTCTGGATTCGAGACATTCCTGCATTTCCATCGACATGAAAAATCAAAAACGATAGCTAGCGTTTGGCAGCCAATCTGAAACCTAATACAAACATTAATTTCACCTTGACGTATTTGATAATGCAGTTACTTAACACAACGATCGAGAGCTACTGTTTGTCAGGGTTGGTGAAAATTCTGCGAAATTCGTAAAATTTCGATATGCATATTTGTGGTTCATTTAGTCGATGAATCATAAATTGGCTTGAAACTTGAAGCCGTGCTTTGCAAATGATGTCCGAAACTTCTGCAAAAGTTCTGAAATCCATGTGTTTCAGTTTGATGGAAGGTCTTTTGTGTGTGCGGACCAAGGTTTTGGTTACCGGGCAGTAAATTCGGTTACCATCCGGTAACCGCGTATCTCGCTACCCCATGGTAAACGTATGAACCAAGCAAAAAATACCGAACTTTTTGAAATTTTTGAATGGTAACTCACATATAACTAGAGTGCTGGTGTACTGGAAAATAAAATAGAAGCCTGGGGAGTGTGGAACTTTCACGGGTGTAGAAGTCCGACCACTACGCCAATAGAAAGTTTTTGAGCACTTTGTGTTCAACACCAATCTATATCGAGTTCAAAAAATTTGAATTCAAAACTTGTTTGAAAAAATTTGAACGGTAATTGCCCGGTATTTTCCGGTAAACACGGTAACCATGTTTCTCATCCCACCCCCCGGTAAAAATTATGTATGGACGACCTATAATATTAAGGGAGCACCTACGTCAATTGATTTTACAAATTTGTTCATACGAAATTAAAAAATATTCACCGTATTGTAATAATATGTTTATCTAGTACCAAAAAATGTAGTATTGTCTCAGTCGACCGACGAGAAATTCCCAATGAACATCACAAATTTATCCATGTAGATCCAAAAATAAATAAATAATGTAGTGTAACAATTTCGTCTAGTAAAGCATGCAATGTTTGTTCCCAGAGCTGAGAAAAAATATGTAATTGTTTACGGATCTCAATATCGGTGTCGACTGAGATTAACAAATGGTAATATTAACCCTGCTACAAAAATGCAAAGCTTAGTCGACCTCAATGGCCTCTTGTGCTCCATTCAGTAAATTTAAACTAGAAAAAACTCAGAAGATGGCAGATCGTTGTACTTTTGTATATACTTGAGCATATATGCAGATCGATGATCTTTACAAGTGACACTGCAGGGGGAAGGCTAACCAGGTGAGTGATACACTGGAGGAGGCAGCAGAGGCGGTCCACGTCCGCGCCGATGACACGGCGGCAGAGTCCTCCAGCCTGTACTTGTCCTTGTTCTTGATGATCTCCTCCAGCCGGCCGTTTATGGCCGCGATCTCACCGGAGAGTCTGTGACGGACGAGCAGCTGCGTGGTGGCACCGGCGAGGAAGCCGAGGACGGCGCGGGACCAGCTGGGGTACCGGGACAGGTCGATACGGAAGACGTACTCGTCAACGGCGTCCTCGGCGCTGAACGCGGCGTCGCGGGTCTGGTGCACGAGCACGCGCATGAGCTCGCTGGCGCGGGCGCGGCGCCGGGGGTCCGCCTCCTGAAGAAAGGCCAGCAGCCACATGAGCTTGTCGCGGAGGTTCCCGATTTCGCCGCTGACGGCAACCAGCGCCCTCCCCTCGTTCAGGGCCAGCTCCTGGAGCTTGCTCAGCAGCGGCCCGACGATCGTCTCCGCCATTTTGGTTCCCTCACTCACTTTCTGCTTGTGCGTGAGCGTGATATTAGTGACGATATATATATATCGTCCTAGTAGGTAGTAGATGCTCAGCAAGTAACTCCAACGAAAACGTTCGAGTAGTTGTTCTCATTTTATTTTATAACCCTTTCCCCCCTGACCCACGGCTGCAACGCGCGTCCACACTTATTGCTCACCGTCCAGCTGGTTGTAGCATTACATTTTGTACTACGAATCCTATACTAAAATCCAATCTGTACCACCACAAAGTATCCGTATTTCTCAGCTTTTGATCGTGGCTAATAATAAAGCCAATTGCTGGTTAGTTCTATCACTACAGGAAAATCTCGTTTTCCCGTGTGTTAACCTATAAGCCGTGAGCTATTTTTCGGGGACTCGGCTTATATTCATATAAGCCGAGTGTGAACGTGATAGCACCCGGCAAATAAAATGCTCTCGGTTTATAGCATCATGTAAGCCGAGTGGTCCCGAAATGCCCTCGGCTTACATGGGGCACACGCCTTCTACGCGAAAAGGCACTCGGCTTATAGCGCATACTCGGCAAACACATCTGCCACGTGTCTATAACGGAGGGGGTTGACGGTGCCGTCACGGAGCATCCTATAAGCCGTGTGCCCTTTGAGAGCACGCGGCTTACATGTCATATAAGCCGTGTGCCTAGTGAACGCACTCAGCTTACATTTTCTTCGATTTTTTGCAAGCCTATTTTTAATGCAAAAATTGTTTTAAAATAACTTCCCTTCTTTCTCATCCATTTTCTCCCAACTAGTTTTCAATTGTCTTATTTTTTATGCCCTCAATTTCTCTCTCTCTCTGTATCCACTTTAATATTTTGATGGTCTTGTACTCTTCCAAAACCCTAGTGTACCCATATTACGATCACATGCAAAATGACAAGTTGTTGCGACCCTTATTCATGCTATTATATTTATTCCTTAGTTGGTGGGTAAGTACAAATGTATGTACCCCTAGCTTTTTGGCAAAAGAAGAACTTGCATCACAAACACGACATTACCACAAAAAGGTCCAGCGTTTAGGGTTTGGCATGTCCAGAAAGGTTTAGCGGCCGAAAACACACTTGTCTCACAAACGCGACAATCCCATAGGAAGGTTATGCACCTACAGTGTTGGTGCCGCACTTAGCGCCGCCGGAAGGGAATCTTGTGAAGGCATGTGATCAAACAAGGCCCCGCATATCTCCATGACCTACCTTAACGCAAACCAAGAGGAACTCACCCCGATCAAACCCCTTTCGAGTCCGGTCAAAGACGTAGATCGCGGACGACTACGGACTTGGGAATCTCCGGAACTGCCCCTCCCTCGTCTGCAAAAGGGAGACACATGTCGCTAATACATCACATAGGATTTTCCATGCCGCTTCTGGGCATGATTTCATGTGTCGCATTGCAGATCTGCAATTTCCGGCGCTGAAACCCAAGAAATGCAATAAATGTCTCAAATATTACAGGCGGGTCAGAAAAATGCGGGGGCCTGACACGTCTCATTCGATGGCCTCCTTTGAGAGCATGAAAAGTTTCGAGGCCAACGGAGCAGCAGGACCAACACTTCCTTCACAAACCCGACACCTTCCCTCTCGATACCGAGAAACTACCTCGGAGATGGTGCAGTTTACAAGCGGCCTCATGTGAGGCCTATTCAAAACGCGCCCAACCTTTTACCACACCCTACAGGGCCACGTGATGACGCCGTGCTAGATCCCGTCGATTTCCGGCATCATACGATTTTTCGTGGATTCAAACGGTTGGACGAGTCATGCCGTCGAACTAATTTCGCCCCCTGATGGCCGGAACTGCCCCTCCCTCGTCTGCAAAAGGGAGACGTGTGTCGCTAATACATCACATAGGATTTTCCATGCCACTTCTGGGCATGATTTCATGTGTCGCCTTGCAGATCTGCAATTTCCGGCGCTGAAACCCTAGAAATGCAATAAATGTCTCAAATATTGTAGGCGGGTCAGAAAAATGCGGGGGTATAACACGTCTCATTCGATGGCCTCCTTTGAGAGCCCGAAAAGTTTCGAGGCCAACGGAGCAGCAGGACCTGCACTTCCTTCACAAACCCGACACCTTCCCTCTCGATACCGAGAGACTACCTCGGAGATGGTGCAGTTTACAAGCGGCATCAGGTGAAGCCTATTCGAAATGCGCCCAAACTTTTACCACACCCTACAGGGCCATGTGATGACGCCGTGCCAGATCCCGTGGATTTCCGGCATCATACGATTTTCCGTGGATTCAAACGGTTGGACGAGTCATGTCGTCGAAGTAATTTCGCCCCTAATGGCCGGAACTGCCCCTCCCTCGTCTGCAAAAGGGAGACGCATGTCGCTAATACATCACATAGGATTTTCCATGCCACTTCTGGGCCTGATTTCATGTGTCGCCTTGCAGATCTGTAATTTTTGACGCTGAAACCCTAGAAATGCAATAAATGTCTCAAATATTGCAGGCGGGTCAGAAAAATGCGGGGGCCTGACACGTCTCATTCGATGGCCTCCTTTGAGAGCATGAAAAGTTTCGAGGCCAACGGAGCAGCAGGACCAACACTTCCTTCACAAACCCGACACCTTCCCTCTCGATACCGAGAGACTACCTCAGAGATGGTGCAGTTTACAAGCGGCCTCATGTGAGGCCTATTCGAAACACGCCCAACCTTTTACCACACCCTACAGGGCCATGTGATGACGCCGTGCCAGATCCCGTGGATTTCCGGCATCATACGATTTTTTGTGGATTCAAACGGTTGGACGAGTCATGCCGTCGAAATAATTTCGCCCCCTGATGGCCGGAACTACCCCTCCCTCGTCTGCAAAAGGGGGACGTGTGTCACTAATACATCACATAGGATTTTCCATGCTGCTTCTGGGCATGATTTCATGTGTCGCCTTGCAGATCTGCAATTTCCGGCGCTGAAACCCTAGAAATGCAATAAATGTCTCAAATATTGCAGGCGGGTCAGAAAAATGTGGGGGGCTGACGCGTCTCATTCGATGGCCTCCTTTGAGAGCACGAAAAGTTTCGAGGCCAACGGAGCAGCAGGACCAGCACTTCCTTCACAAACCCGACACCTTCCCTCTCGATACCGAGAGACTACCTCGGAGATGGTGCAGTTTACAAGCGGCATCAGGTGAAGCCTATTCGAAATGCGCCCAAACTTTTACCACACCCTACAGGGCCATGTGATGACGCTGTGCCAGATCCCGTGGATTTCCGGCATCACACGATTTTCCGTGGATTCAAACGGTTGGACGAGTCATGTCGTCGAAGTAATTTCGCCCCCTGATGGCCGGAAATGCCCCTCCCTCGTCTGCAAAAGGGAGAAGCATGTCGCTAATACATCACATAGGATTTTCCATGCCGCTTCTGGGCATGATTTCATGTGTCGCCTTGCAGATCTGTAATATTCGACGCTGAAACCCTAGAAATGCAATAAATGTCTCAAATATTGCAGGCGGGTCAGAAAAATGCGGGGGCCTGACACGTCTCAATCGATATCCTCCTTTGAGAGCATGAAAAGTTTCGAGGCCAACGGAGCAGCAGGACCAACACTTCCTTCACAAACCCGACACCTTCCCTCTCGATACCGAGAGACTACCTCGGAGATGTAGCAGTTTACAAGCGGGCTCAAGTGAGGCCTATTCGAAACGCGCCCAACCTTTTACCACAACCTACAGGGCCATGTGATGACGCCATGCCAGATCCCGTGGATTTCCGGCATCATACGATTTTTCGTGGATTCAAACGGTTGGACGAGTCATGCCGTCGAAGTAATTTCGCCCCCTGATGGCCGGAACTGCCCCTCCCTCATCTGCAAAAGGGAGACGTGTGTCGCTAATACATCACATAGGATTTTCCATGCCGCTTCTAGGCATGATTTCATGTGTCGCCTTGCAGATCTGCAATTTCCGGCGCTGAAACCCTAGAAATGCAATAAATGTCTCAAATATTGCAGGCGGGTCAGAAAAATGCGGGGGCCTGACACGTCTCATTCGATGGCCTCCTTTGAGAGCACGAGAAGTTCCGAGGCCAACGGAGCAGCAGGACCAGCAGTTCCTTCACAAACCCGACACATTCCCTCTCAATACTGAGAGACTACCTAACCCGCCTGCAATATTTGAGACATTTATTGCATTTCTAGGGTTTCAGCACCGGAAATTGCAGATATGCAATGCGACACATGAAATCATGCCCAGAAGCGGCATGGAAAATCCTATGTGATGTATTAGCGACATGCGTCTCCCTTTTGCAGACGAGGGAGGGGCAGTTCCGGCCATTAGGGGGCAAAATTACTCCGCGGCATGACTCATCCAACCGTTTGAATCCACAGAAAATCGTATGATGCCAGAAATCCACGGGATCTGGCATGGCGTCATCACATGGCCCCTGCAGGGTGTGGTAAAAGTTTGGGCACGTTTTGAATAGGCCTCACATGAGGCCCTTGTAAACTGCACCATCTCCGATAGAAAAATGCGGGGGCCTGACACGTCTCATTCGATGGCCTCCTTTGAGAGCACGAGAAGTTTCGAGGCCAACGGAGCAGCAGGACCAGCACTTCCTTCACAAATCTGACATATTCCCTCTCGATACCGAGAGACTACCTCGTAGATGGTGCAGTTTACAAGCGGCCTCAGGTGAGGCCTATTCGAAAGGCGCCCAAACTTTTACCACACCCTACAGGGGCCATGTGATGACGCCATGCCAGATCCCGTGGATTTCCGGCATCATACGATTTTCCGTGGATTCAAACGGTTGGACGAGTCATGCCGCCGAAGTAATTGCGCTTCCCGGTGGCCGGAACTGCCCCTTTCCTTGTTTGCACAAGGGAGACACATGTCGCTAATACATCACATAGGACAGTTTACGGTCAAACCTCTCTCGAGTCTGGTCGAATTGAAGACGTAGATCCTGCCGGCCCTACGGATGGGTGAATCCCCGAAAACATAAAGTCAATGAAATTAAAATACAATAAAATAATAAGTATAATAAAAATACAACAAAATAAAACACAGAAAATTTGAAAAGTAAAGTGATGACTTTTTGTATAGAAATATAAAATAAAATAAAATAAAATAAAGAAGGGTAAACCGTGTAGTGACACTCGGCTTACCCGGTAACACTCGGCTTACCCGTGAGCGCGGGACTTAGCGAAAATAGACGCGCGTAGATGAAAATGGACCGCGAAAATAGACGCGCGCGTAGATGAAAATGGACCGCGAAAGGCCCCTTTTTCCCCAAATCCCCCAAAATAGAGCCGCGCCCTCCGCGCCGCCTGGTCCTCCGTGCCCCCCTGCTCCCAGCGCCGCCGCCTGCTCCTCCGCGCCGCGCCCTCCGTCACCGTCACCATGAGCTAGCCCGCGCCTCCCTGCTCCCCGCGCCGCCCTGCTCCCCACGCCGCCGCCTGCTCCTCCGCGCCGCCCTGCTCCCAGCGCCGCCGCCTGCTCCTCCGCGCCGCGCCCCCCGTCACCGTCGCCGCCCCTCCCCGTCCGCTAGCCCGAGCCGGCCCTCCCATCGGCGCCGCCGCCCTCGTCCCAGCCCACGGCGACCTTCTCTCCCCCAGCCCAACGGACGACCTCGTCTCCCTTAGCCACACCGGCGACCTCCCTTCCTCCCTCGTCAGCGGCGGCGCCCGAAACCCTAGCCCCTCTCTTCCACCCATGGACGGGGAGGGAGAGATGGCCACGGGCGCTGCAGCCGCCCTCCCTCTTCCGACGACCAAGGCCAGAGGCCGACCGCACCCACCAGCGTCTGCTGCCGCTCCAGCAGCGCAATGGAGGCCGACCCTCTCCTCTCTGCGGGGCGTGGCACATGATGGACCTTGCTGCTACGGTGTCCCTCCATGGCGCTGCTTCTCGATGCGCGACGGAGGTCGCTCGCCTCCTTCTCGCGTGCTGGCCACTGCTTCCTCTGTCCGCTGCTCTGACCACGCCATGGATCTTATCAAGGTGCACCCGTCTCTCCTCCCCTCGCCTCTCTCTCTATAAGATTTGGCAGATCCAGTTTCCTCACGCACCCCAGCTAGCGATTGCTGTTGCTTCTACTACCTTGATTAGGTTGCACTGGATTTGTTTAGGTTGGACTACCAATCGATAGATGCGTCCATGCGTAGTGTAGTGCAAGATTGCCTCGCTTGACTTTCTTCAAAAACTGAAACTGTGAACTTTCTGAATTCTAACACATGCCACTCGATTTGTTTTGATTCTAGGTCAAAGTGCAAAGCAGCGTCGGTCAGCGGCGAGGAGTTAGTCCGCATCGGCCCAAGATCGTGTCCAAGAGAAGCACGCCAGCCCAAGGATGTACGCCTCCGAAAGACAAGTTCAGCGTGTGAGCTTTGTACAAGCCAATACAAAGCTTTGTAAGGTTTTTTTTTCTCATGTGCAGACACTTCACTTGTGTATTTATTCTCAGTAAACGCAGCTGGCTTCCTCTGTTCCAGGTCTGGGATGCGCCCTTCAGAGGTCGAAAGTCAAGTTCATCAAGAAGGCCCAGCTCATGTTCATCATCAGCAGCTCAGGTTCGTCGTGCTCCTCCCTGTCTGCTCACTTACTCAACTGTAAAGGTACTGTTTGTCCTGCCCAGTTACTCATCATGGTGGAACTAATCGATAAAATAGGACACACCACATTAGTCAGTTAGTTTATTGTTTGAATAAATCGAAACAACAATCTTTTTGGATAAATTACAGCATTATGCGCAATTTTTGTTGTCCTGTTTCTGAATGAATCTGGTTCATGGTTAAACATCCACACATTAATCTATCCAACGTGGTGCAGGGGACCTGTCGCAGTGCTTCTGGACCGCAGCCGAGCTCAAGTTCACGTTCCACTTCGAGAGCATCCTTGGCACCAGCGATAATTACTACGCAAGGCCAAACAAGAACTGCAACCTCACGTCATGGGTCGACGGTTGCGAGCCTGACTGGTGGTGCACCGCGGATCAACCATGGTGGTGCTATTGTCGGCATCGGCTATGAAACCGGCACTGTGAGCTCCTCCAGCTCCTTCTCTTCCTTGCCTCTGTTTGCTCTGATCTCCTTCACTAGTTGTGCTTTTTTTATCTAGTCTGGGGCATGTTTAGACTGCATTTGTATGCTTCCTTAAATGTTGTGAATATCAGTTTATTCACCCTAATGGTGTTTGTGCAGTGCTTGTGTTCTGCTTAGTAGCAGATCATTAGTTTGACATGTGTTCCTTGTGTCTGCACATGCCATACTTGATCTGATTACCCCGCACCATCAAACCATCTCCTTTAGCCACCAGCTGCTGCAAATGCCAACTATTATAAATCACCATTCACTTGTCGAATTAATTAATGCCTTCCTTGTTCTAGTATACAGTATACACTAGTGTTCTATGATGGATAAATGAGCTAGCCTGCCCTGTTGTGATGTGAAAATTTCCTCAATTTCATTTATGTACGTATGGATGGATGCAGACCAAGTCGTCATTGGTTGTCTGCCAAGCTTCTTTTACTAGTAAAAGCAAGGCCCGTTTTATGTATGTACACTTGTTATGTTGAATACTGGAATCTGATGCATTAGTTCATTCTGAAATATGTGATATCTTTCTTTGATTGATGATGTGCGTGTATTAGATGCTCTAATAATTCAGTGTAGCAGTGCATGTTCGAAATACCCCCTTTATGTGCATATTGTTGATAGATACTCATGCGTATGGCTATGAAGTGAAAGCTTTGTTTGAAATTGCACTGGATGCGTCCGTGTCTTACCATCATGCTTAAGCATCTTACCACCATGCTTAAAGCATCTTACCATCTTACCGTCTCATGCTTAAGCATCTAACCATCTTACTGTCTCATGCTTGAAGTGTCCTCAGTCAGGAGAAGGCTCCAATAACTTTGTGGTTGGTGGATCTACACCTGCCCAAGCAAGCCCAGTGACACGCACTGCGGCTCAAGATGCTTCGACCTCCACGCCACAATGATCACTCGAGGTAGTTGTTTATGCTTGTGCATTGTTGATGCTTGTGTCTTGTCGTTGGTTGTGCCTCTCAACTCACAACTTGTGCATTGCTGATGGTAGAGCCCACAAGTGTTGATCCTTATATTATTCATACTTCTTAGCTTCAATTTGAAACTTATATGTTGATGCTTGTTGACTCTTGTGCCTTATCGATCATTTGCAATTTAACTTTGGAAACTCATGCGTGTGGTAATGAACTTATAGGTTTGCATCGCGGATGCCGTCGACGATGGGCATACATGCTGCGGTGGAAGCTCATTGCATATTTTACGTTGAACTCATGCTTGGTGTGAACTTGAAACTCATGATTTCGTTTGTGAACTCTTGTTGCATATGACTTCGAACTCATGATCCTTTAGTTTGTGAATTCTTGATGCATATGTACGCATGCTTTTGTGAAACTATATTGGATATGTATGCGTGTGTGGACTTTGAACTCATCGTCGGTTTGTTATGGTTGTGAACTTGTAATATATTGTTGTATATATATGTTGTTGCTGCTCCCTGAAAAAATGTATATATATGTTGTTGCTGGTCCCTGGAAAAAAAAATTAAATGCAAATGGCGACCTGTAAGCCGTGTGTCCCAGGGAGTGGCACCCGGCTTATAGGTCAGCTGGGGCTTTAAGCCGTGTGTCCCAAGTTGTGGCACCCGGCTTATCGGTCAGCTGGGGCTATAAGCCGTGTGTCCCAGGAGAGGCACCCGGCTTATAGGGCATCTATAGCATAGCCGTTTTAAATGTTAGCCGAGGGAAGGAACTCGGCTTATATATAAACTGTGGGACTGAGCTCGGCCCTCGGTTTATATATAAAGAATTTGTACAGAAAATTTAGGACATAATAAAGAATTTGTGTTAAAGTACTGTGTTAAAAATTTAGAAAATTTCCACGTTCCAGTAAAATCTGATAATTCAAATACTACAACAAAAGTTTCTGTTTTTGTACAACACACATCACACATGCAATTCAAGCATTCTAAAGGCAATTCTTGGAACTTTTTATTGAAAAACAAGATTATAAATAACATCTAACAGATAAAAACATAATAAAATGACGCTCCAAGCAAAACACATATCATGTGACGAATAAAAATATAGCTCCAAGTAAGATATACCGATAATGTTGAAGACGAAAGAGGGGATGCCTTCCGGGGCATCCCCAAGCTTAGACGCTTGAGTATTCCTTGGATGTTACCTTGGGGGTGCCTTGGGCATCCCCAAGATTAGGTCCTTGCTGCTCCTTATTCACCTCATATCGGCATCTCACCCAAAACTTGAAAACTTCAATCACACAAAACTTAACGGAACTTCGTGAGATGGGTTAGTGTAACAAAGATAGATCATTCACTTAGGTACTGTCAATACAAGAATCATAATTGTTCTCACATGATACCTACTGTATTCTATCATTCCCATAACTTATATCACTCAATATAAGCACTGAAAACACTAAAACAAGCAAACTATGCATGCAAAACAGAATCTGTCAAAAACAGAACAATCTGTGAAGATCTGAATGATCACCATACTTACCTGACTCTAAAAATTCTGAAATATTAGGACAACTCATAGAATTTCCATAGAACGTGTTTGTAAAAATTTAAGAATGTTGTGATGCTCCAGTAAAATCACATAATTCATATACTGGACGCAAAAGTTTCTTTTTTTTTGCACAGATCCAAACAAACAAGTATCCACACTATCCCAAAGGTTTTACTTGGCACTTTATTAAAATAAAATCTATAAAACATGATTATCCCTGTAGCTTAATCATGTTAACACACAAAAACATAAAGTAAAAGTATTGGGTTGTCTCCCAACAAGCGCTTTTTTTAATGTCTTTTAGCTAGGCATGATGATTTCAATGATGCTCACATAAAAAGTAGTAATCGAAACATGCAAGAGAGCATCATGAATCTCATGACAAGCACATTTAAGTCTAACCCACTTCCTATGCATAGGGATTTTGTGA
This sequence comes from Elymus sibiricus, assembly GCA_039707655.1. NCBI lineage: Eukaryota > Viridiplantae > Streptophyta > Magnoliopsida > Poales > Poaceae > Elymus > Elymus sibiricus. Next base: position 4,330,362 of record CM077665.1, read on the forward strand.
GCAAACAATTCATGGGAGCAAGAATCAACTAGCATAGGAAGGCAAAACAAGCATATATTCAAGAATTTTAACACATAGAGGGGAAACTTGATATTATTGCAATTCCTACAAGCATATGTTCCTTCCTCATAATAAATTTCAGTAGCATCATGAAGGAATTCAACAATATAACTATCACATAAAGCATTATCTTCATGATTCACAAGCATAGAAAATTTATTACTCTCCCCACAAACAAACTTCTCATACATAATAGTGGGAGTATCATAGGAGACTTGAATGCTATAAATTGTTTCAACATTAAAAGAGTAATGTTCAGAGAAAGGGTATTCATAATTGTGACAAGTTTTATTATAATCATCAATACTTTTCATAACATAAGTGTCATCACAATAATCATCATAAATAGGAGGCATGTAATCATCATAACAAATTTGATCATTCGAAGTAGGGGGGCTAAAAAGACCATCTTCATTATGCATAGAGTCCCCAAGCTTGGGACACACATCAATTGCAGCAAATATATTCTCAAATATGTCATTCTCATCAAGCATAGCATCCCCAAGCTTATGGGTTTGCATATCATTAGGATAATCATCAATAGCATGAATAGCACCAATAGTGTAACAATTATTATCATCATAATTTTCCAAGTTGGTGCCAAAAAGATTTTCTATATTATAACACTAGTGGAAAAAGGCCCTTTTGTCCCGGTTCCAGAGGCCCATTTGTCCCGGTTCTGGAACCGGGACTAAAGGGTCGGGACTAAAGCCCAATACCTTTAGTCCCGGTTCGCTTACGAACCGGGACAGATGGTGCTCCACGTGGCCGCTGCGGCGAGCCCAGGCAGGAGGGCCTTTAGTCCCGGTTGGTAATACCAACCGGGACCAATAAGCATCCACGCGTCAGCAGCTCAGGAGCTGGGGTTTTTTTTTTGAAAGGGGGGGGGGGGTTGGGGGTTTTGGAGGGATAATTTGGGGGTTTCATATATTGTGTTAGCTAGCTAATAGCTACCTAGAGAGAAGTGACCTCTCTTATCTCCGTGCTTGGTCGACGCTACGTACTATACGTATAGAGAGAACTCGACACGCTAGGTAGTAAGCAAATGAAGGAACCAGTAAGTACATAAGATCGTCATGAACATATACAGAGAGAAGTGATCGACCTCTCTTTCTCCGGAGAGATTGGTCGAACAACAAGTTATCGTATATCTATCCGACGCTACTACATATATACAATATAACATCTTTTACAATCCCTAACATCTTTTACAATCCCTAACATCTTTTACAATCTCCGTCTTTAGATATGACGTGTTCAAGAAAGAATCCCGCCAATTCCTCTTGAATTGCTCGTATGCGATCATGTGGTAGGAGTTCATCCCGCATCTGCCAGATGTAATTTAAAGAAGGGGGTCAATACATGCATATATATGAATAAAACTCAACACAATTGATGGTAATATATAAAATAAAATTCTGAATATTATTTACGTACTTCAAATTGTTTGTCAGAGAAGACCTGCTCAGAGGTCGAGTGGCGAATGAACTCGCATACGTAGTATGCACATAAAGAAGTCCCTTGTTTCTGGTACAAGCACTTTACGAGAATAGAGTTCAATCAAACTGATAAGCAAGCATGGTAATGATATATTGATGAAAATTTGAATCAATTAGAGATGCGCGGAACTAGCTAGTACTACTTACTTTGGGGTGCGTAAATCGCAACTCCGAGTTTACACCGGGAACCTTTCGGGTGAACTTCTTCCAAACCCTGCCAGGCAAAGAAAATGATTACTTGATATCAGGAAATTAACGAAAGTTGCATGCCGATATGGTCCCGGTACTGACTGAACTTACTTCTTGAGCATTGCAGTCATGTCCGCATAAATCTCGGGATCTTTACGTCTCGAGTCTAAGACAGTTACTAATGCCCCGTCAAGCTTAATGGATAGCAGAATAAAGTGGTACCTGCGCACGCATATATAACTCATCAATTACATTACTTAACCTCGAGTAAGCGAAACCGAGTATACAGAGAAGACAGCAACACTCACTTGAAGTTGTAAGGAAAGAGTATTTCCCTTTTGTTTTGATGTATAAGGAACGACTTTAGCAAGTTTTTCTCGGTCTCTTTGATTCTGTTTCGTACCGTCCATTCATTTACGGCATCTGGGCTAATGAACCCAACGTCGAAGATTCCTAGTTTTTTGCATTCGACGATCTTCAATCTGCATAATATAGTGAGGATAATTATATATACATGCAATGAACAAGCTGAGCTAGAGACTTAACTATAGAAGTAATGCTTACAGACAGTAGGCAGTCATGAGTTGTTTGTCGAGGGCCCGTTGATTGTATAACTGAAATAACTCCACAAATTCAACAGGCATCACGGAAAGTCCAATGAATTCGTGCTCTGGTTTCACTGCCAGATAGATAGTGTCTCTCCCAGACTCCCTGCAGGTTTTCATGTACCACTCATGCAATTTGTACATCATCGTTGTTAGAGGAGGATGATCAGGTTTGACGAGAGGCTTCCCGTGCAAGTATTCATATTCTTCTGTTACCTCAGCCGTTTGAAAAATTACATCATCCCCCAAGTAATCACCAGGATTGGTACCGGGCACCATCCCCGGATGATTAGCGACGATATCGCTAGACACCTTGAGCGGGGGGCACGATTGCTTCTCCTGTTCGCCGAGCTGGGGAATTGTTTTCCCACTTCTTCGTTCTGCTAACCTTGCATCACTAGAAGTACTTCCCGACCGCCGCGCTTCTTCATATGTCTTTTTAATAACCCGGACATAGTTGGAATCCGGCAGAGGCGGTGGTGGTCGCTTCAGGGCATCGATAGTGCGCTTCACTTTCACCGGATCTAGCTTCTCCTTCGGAGGTGGAGTTTTCTTTGCAAAATGGGCCCTCAATTGCTCCTGACATATCTCCTCGTTTTCAGACTCGGTCCTCTCATATGGTAACTTTTCCAGAGGCTAGAGAGATCGGGGACCGTATCTGTATTCCCTCCTGCCTCTGCTTGTACTGCTAGCCGCCGGAGCGGCGGCGTCTCCCTTCCGTCGTTGCTTACGAGGCGGAGAAGGAGGCGGAGTGCTCCGACGCACAGGAGGAGCCGGAGCGGCGGCGTCTGTCTTCCGCCGTTGCTGAGGAGGAGGCGTACTGCTCCGACGTGCCGGAGAAGGAGGCGGGGTGCCCTGATCGCTCGCCGGAGGAGGAGGAGGAGGAGGCGGAGTGCCCTCACGCGTCGGAGGAGCCGAAGAAGGAGGCGGGGTGCCCTGATCACTCGCCGGAGGACGAGGAGGAGGAGGCGGAGTGCCCTCACGCGTCGGAGGAGCCGAAGAAGGAGGCGGGGTGCCCTGATCACTCGCCGGAGGAGGAGGAGGAGGAGGCGGAGTGCCCTGTCTCGCCGGAGGAGGAGGAGGAGGCGGAGGCGTCCAGTTTGGAAGCTTGATGTACTCCTTCTGCCATAGACATGTACTCCTCAGAGCATGAACCAGATGATTCTCCCCTTCACCTGTAGAGTGTTCAAGCTCGAGCTCCTCAAATCCCTCCATTACTTCATCCACCGTCACAACAGCATAGCCATGTGGAATCGGTGAGCAGTGAAAAGTTCCGTTGGGTTGAGGAGGTGCAACAGAGCCGACAGCCGCCTTCAAAGTGAGGTTCCGATGTTTCGTCATAAGCTCGCAATGTTGAGCCTCCGTGATAGTATCCACGGGGTAGCTAGGAGCCGTGAAGTCAGGCTGAACGGGCTCCGTGGAAGCCACGCTGCTTCTCCGCTGAGATGGCAGGGTAGCTTCTGGGGTAGCTTCGTGCCGCTGAGATGGTTGGCCGGCAGCTCGCTGGCTCTCAGCTTCCTCTAGCTTTTGTAGTCTTGCATTGAGCTTCTGCATTTCGCTCAGCTCCGCTTTCCTCTTTCTCTCCCGGCTTCTGTAACCGCCTGCGCCGGGAAACCCAACCTTCCACGGAACGGAGCCTGGTGTGCCTCGTGTTCGTCCAGGGTGCTCATCATTCCCTAGGGCCAGAGTCAGCTCGTCCTTCTCTCTGTCGGGAATGAATGTCCCTTGCTGCGCTGCGGTGATATACTCCTGAAGCTTCGTGACGGGTATTGCAAGTTGCTCGTCCGTCCAGCGGCACTTCCCTGTTTCAGGGTCCAAAGTTCCCCCAACCCCGAAGAACCAAGTCCTTGAACGGTCTGGCCAGTTCAATGTCTGTGGTACGACCGCTTTAGCAATCAGGTCATTCTCAGCTTTGTCCCACAACGGCCGGGCTCTGAGGTAGCCACCTGACCCCGTGTGATGGTGATACTGCTTCTTTGCAGCATTGATCATGTTTGTCTCTGACATTTTCTTACTCTTGTCCGATGTCTTGTAGGCCACAAATGCGGGCCAGTGATCTCTTATCTTCTCATATCGGCCCCTGAATTCTGGAGTCTCCCCTTTGTCGACAAACTTTGATTTCAACTCCTTCTTCCACCTCCTGAATAGATCTGCCATCTTCTTAAGAGCACACGCCTTGACCAGTGGCTCTATAACTGGCTTGTTCGGATCCTCCTCTGGCGGTAGGGTGAAATTTGCCTTCAGCGCGGTCCAAAGATCATCTTTCTGTCTATCGGTGACATAATCACCTTCAGGGGCGCCGTCCTTAGGCTTATTCCATTGCTTGATGCTGATCGGGATGTCGTCCCTAACAATAGCTCCGCACTGAGCAGAAAATGCGTCCTTGGTCCGCTTGGGTTCAATCGGATGGCCATCGTGCGCGAGTGCTGTGATCGTGAACTTTTCATCCTTCTGCAACCTCTTCTTCGGGCCTCGTCTCGTTACCGAAGTTTGGCTCGATCCAGAGGGCTAGAAAAGAAGAAAGAAGAGTTAATATATCAAAACAATTAATGCATCAATTATCTAGTCAGCACAGGCTTAATTAATATATATACCTCGCCGGACTTTGCAACAGCTCCGTCCTCCGGCATTCGGTCACCGGAGCCATCATGATCATGTCCTTCCTCCTCCATTGTTCGATCACCGGAGCCGTCATCCTCTCCTTCCAGACCATCGGTGTCATTGAGATACGACAAGACATCACGTCCGTCGCGGATTATATCCCCCAACAACTGTTCTTGTTCCAAGTCTCTTTGATCCATAGTTTCTGCAAATATTACAACATGGCAATTAATATACAAACATGAATGTCCGACGTCCGGACCGCCTCTCTCATGAATGTCCGACGTCCGGACCGCCTCTCTCATGAATGTTTGACATATGATCAAACATTGATATATGATCAAATGTTGCATATGTCAAAATTCAAACTTTGACATATGATCAAACTTTGATATATGTCCACCGCGATATAAAATGATACATAGACTTGTTCGGGCGAGAGGGGGTTGATCGACGTCCCCCCTCATGTCGAAGTTACCGCTTTTTTTCTAGGGTTTGGGTGGCCTCGAGAGTTGGTCGCCCGGTATATCGAGAGGGGGGTGAACATTTTACCTTAGTATAACTTAGAAAAAAAATGTTATCGGGGAGGGGGTACAGGTGGCCTCGACAACTCTTCTAGGGTTTAGGGTGGCCTCGACAACGCTCTTTTAACTCATTTAACTCATTTAACTTGGTAAATTTGGGTGGCCTCGACAACGCTTCTAGGGTTTGGGGTGGCCTCGACAACACTTCTAGGGTTTGGGGTGGCCTCGACAATGCTTTTTCAGTCCCGGTTTGGGTGGGCTCGAGAGTTGGCCGGGCGAGAGGGGGTTGATCGACGTCCCCCCTCATGTCGAAGTTACTTGAGCACAAGAGCTCCGATCGAGACGATTCCGGATCCGTTGGAAAGCTCTCGGGGAGCCGATGCCAACGTGATGATAGGGGGCCGGGGTGCTCCCGTGGCCTTGTTGATAGATAGAGCCGATGCCAACGTGATGATAGAGCCGATGCCCCCTACAACCACAATCGGCACATTCCTTCGAAAACATCTCGCATCTGTCAAATATCGTCGGGGTGACCTCCATAGCATCCATACAAACAACAAGAACTAATAGATGCAAACAACAAAATACAAAAAAATCAACAATTATCTATGCATTATCAACAATTATCTATACAACATTATCAACAATTATCTACATTCATCCATCCTTCTTTGCATCCATCTATGCATTCATGCATACATACATATATTGATACATACAAAAAACTACAAATAAAAAGTCCGTGCATCAATCCATGCATTAATACATACATATATACATTCATACATCCATGCATACATTCATTCATGCATCCATATAAAAATTCATGCATCCATACATACATTCATGCATACATACAAGATCGGGAAGGGGGAGACGAAGCTCACCGAGGGAGGGGGAGGCAGCTCGGGGGAGGTGGCGCCAGCGGGGTTGGGGGGCGCCGGCGGCCTGCAAGGGGCCGTCCGAGGCGGGGGGCGCCGGCGAGGATGGGGCGGCGACGGGGCGGCTCGGGGCGGCGCGCGGCGACGGGAACAACGACGGCGACGGGGACGGGGCGGCGCGGCGACGGGGACGGCGCAGCGACGGGGAGGCGACGGGGACGGGGCGGCGACAGGGCGGCTCGGGGCGGCGCGCGGCGACGGGAACAACGACGGCGACGGGGACGGGGCGACGCGGCGACGGGGACGGCGCGGCGACGGGGAGGCGACAGGGACGGGGCGGCGACGGGGACGGGACGGCGCGGAGACGGGCTCGGGGCAATGGCAGATGAAAACTGAAATTTCCTAAGTGTGGTCTTATATACACAGAGCATTGGTCCCGGTTGGTGGCACCAACCGGGACCAATGCACCCCTTTGGTCCCGGTTGGTGCCACCAACCGGGACCAAAGACCTTGCACAGCGGCGTGGTGGTGGGAGTTTAGTCCCACCTCGCTAGTTGAGAGCGCCCAGCACCTGTTTATAAGCCCCGCTGCCTCTTACATTTCGAACTCCTCTGAACAGCAGGCCTATGGGCCTAATCTTAGACTGCTATGCCTGTGGGCCTGCTTGGCCTTCTGCGGGCCTGAATCCTGGCCCAACTGGCTGGGTTTCTAGTCGTATTCAGGCCGTGGTGGCCCAGTAGGTGGCATTTTTTTTATTTTTTTCCAGTATTTTTTTTTGTTTTTTGCTTTATTTATTTTTAAAAAAAAATTCCAGTATTTTTCTTCTGTTATGTTAGTTGCATAATTTTTAGTTCATTCTTTTTAACAAATAAATAATTTGATAATTTTAGTTAATATTTTAGTTGATAATTTTAGTTGCATAATTTCCATTGTTTTTGTTTTATTTTTCGCTTTATTTATTTCCAGTGTGTTTTATCATTATATTCTTTTTGGTATTAATGTTTTGAACATAAAATACTTTGATAATTTCAGTTTCAAAAATAGTAGAGGTTTATAAAAGCTTTTTAGTTGATTCTTTTTTGAACTCCACTCCCACGATGTTTTGAAAGAAATTAAAAAGCACTTCTAATGAACTCTGAAAAGGTTGAAAGTTGGCATGGTATCATCAATTCACCCACATAGCATGTGTTCAAAATGCACCATTCAAAGCCACTTAGTGTGTGTACTCATTCGGATTCAAATCATTCGGATTCCCTACATACGGTCCGACGGTGCATTTCATATGCGGGCACTCACGAGCCACCGTCGGGCTGTATGCAGGGGAAACCGTGTGTTTTGTTGATCTATCTAGAAATCCTGCAGTTCATCGACCGAATGCAAATCATTCGGATTCCCTGCATACGGTCCGACGGTGCATTTCATATGCGGGCACTCACGAGCCACCGTCGGGCTGTATGCAGGGGAAACCGTGTGTTTTGTTGATCTATCTAGAAATCCTTTCATTTTCCGACGGTATATTTCATTTTTCCAACTCCATTTTTACAAAGACACTTAGAAAGAAACAAAAGACAAATAGAAAGGATGATGCTCAATTGGCGGACAAAACGGACAATCTCTTTCGAAGTATTAATTAGGATTTCATACGAAAACTCATCTGTTACAAAAGGCATTTCATTTCTTCACATGTAACTGCAATGATATAGTTGTGGAGAGAAAGTCTTCACTTTTTCTTCGCTTGTGTCCTTTGCTTATTGCGCCGTAACCATGGATAATCTGCATCGTTTAAGAGGGTGCTTGGGTCAGCCTTGAATTTGAAGGGAGGAATTTCATGAAACTTTTCATAATCTTCAGACATGTCTGTCTTGCCCTCCAATCCCACGATGTCTCTTTTCCCTGAAAGAACTATGTGGCGCTTTGGTTCATCGTATGATGTATTCGCTTCCTTATCTTTTCTTTTTCTCGGTTTGGTAGACATGTCCTTCACATAGAAAACCTGCGCCACATCATTGGCTAGGACGAATGGTTCGTCTGTGTACCCACGATTGTTCAGATCCACTGTTGTCATTCCGTACTGTGGGTCTTCCTGTACCCCGCCTCCCGACAGATTGACCCATTTGCACTTAAACAAAGGGACCTTGAAATCATGTCCATAGTCAAGTTCCCATATGTCCACTATGTAACCATAATATGTGTCATTTCCCCTATTGGTTGCTGCATCAAAGCGGACACCGCTGTTTTGGTTGGTGCTCTTTTGATCTTGGGCGATCGTGTAAAATGTATTCCCATTTATCTCGTACCCTTTGTAAGTCAATACAGTCGAAGATGGTCCCCTGGCCAATGAGTACAACTCATCAGAAACAGTGTTGTCACCCATGAGACGTGTTTGCAACCAACTGCTGAAAGTCCTGATGTGTTCATATGTAATCCAGTCGTCACACTGCTCCGAGTGTTTGGAGCGCAGAATATTCTTGTGTTCATCGACATACGGGGTCACCAAGGTAGAATTCTGTAGAACTGTGTAGTGTGCTTCAGACCAAGAATGCCCGTCCCTACATATTATTGAGTGCGCTCCTAGCGTGCCTTTTCCATTCAGTCTCCCCTCATACCGTGATTGAGGGAGACCAATCTTCTTAAGGTCAGGAATGAAGTCGACACAAAACCCAATGACATCCTCTGTTTGATGGCCCATGGAGATGCTTGCTTCTGGCCTAGCGCGGTTACGAACATATTTCTTTAAGACTCCCATGAACCTCTCAAAGGGGAACATATTGTGTAGAAATACAGGGCCCAGAACGACAATCTCGTCGACTAGATGAACTAGGACGTGCGTCATGATATTGAAGAAGGACGGTGGGAACACCAGCTCGAAACTAACAAGACATTGCACCAAATCACTCCTTAACCTTGGCAGGATTTCTGGATCGATCACCTTCTGAGAGATTGCATTGAAGAATGCACATAGCTTCACAATGGCTAATCGAACGTTTTCCGGTAGAAGCCCCCTCAATGCAACCGGAAGCAGTTGCGTCATAATCACGTGGCAGTCATGAGACTTTAGGTTCTGGAACTTTTTCTCTGCCATATTTATTATTCCCTTTATATTCGACGAGAAGCCAGACGGGACCTTCATACTGAGCAGGCATACAAAGAAGATTTCCTTCTCTTCTTTGGTAAGAGCATAGCTGGCAGGACCTTCATACTGCTTTGGATGCATGCCGTCTTTTTCATGCACACGTTGCTGTTCCTCCCGTGCCTCCGGTGTATCTTTTGTCTTCCCATACACTCCCAAGAAGCCTAGCAGGTTCACGCAAAGATTCTTCGTCACGTGCATCACGTCGATTGCAGAGCGGACCTCTAGGTCTTTCCAATAGGGTAGGTCCCAAAATATAGATTTCTTCTTCCACATGGGTGCGCGTCCCGCATCGTCAGTCGGAACAGATAGTCCGCCAGGACCCTTTCCAAATATTACTTGTAAATCATTGACCATATCAAGTATGTGATCACCAGTACGGAGGGCGGGCTTCTTCCGGTGATCTGCCTCACCTTTGAAATGCTTTCCTTTCTTTCGACATTGATGGTTGGTCGGAAGAAATCGACGATGCCCCAGGTACACATTCTTCCTGCATTTGTCCAAATATATACTGTCGGTGTCATCTAAACAGTGTGTGCATGCGTGGTATCCCTTGTTTGTTTGTCCTCAAAGGTTACTGAGAGCAGGCCAATCGTTGATGGTTACAAACAGCAACGCATGTAGGTCAAATTCCTCCTGTTCGTTCTCATCCCACACACGTACACCTCTTCCATTCCATAGCTGTAAAAGTTCATCAACTAATGGCCTTAGGTACACATCTATGTCATTGCCGGGTTGCTTAGGGCCTTGGATGAGCACTGGCATCATAATGAACTTACGCTTCATGCACAACCAAGGAGGAAGGTTATACATACATAGAGTCACAGGCCATGTGCTATGCTTGCTGCTCTGCTCCCCAAAAGGATTAACGCCATCTGCACTTAAACCAAACCATACGTTCCTCGGGTCACCTGTAAAGTCGCTCCACTTTCTCTCGATCTTTCTCCACTGCGACCCGTCAGCGGGTGCTCTCAACTTCCCGTCTTTCTTACGGTCTTTTTTGTGCCATTGCATCAACTCGGCATGCTTTTTGTTTCTGAACAGACATTTCAACCGTGGTATTATAGGAGCATACCACATCACCTTGGCAGGAACCCTCTTCCCGGTGCGCTGGCCCTCAACATCACCAGGGTCATCTCTTCTGATCTTATACCGCAATGCACCGCATACCGAGCATGCGTTCAAATCCTCGTACGCACCGCGGTAGAGGATGCAGTCATTAGGGCATGCATGTATCTTCTGCACCTCCAGTCCTAGAGGGCATAGAACCTTCTTTGCTTCGTACGTACTGCCGGGAAATTCGTTATCCTTTGGAAGCTTCTTCTTCATTATTTTCAGTAGCGAACTAAATCCCTTGTCAGATACACCATTGTCTGCCTTCCATTGCAGCAATTCCAGTGTGGTACCGAGCTTTCTGTTGTCATCTTCGCAATTTGGGTACAACCCTTTTTTGTGATTCTCTAACATGCGATCGAACTTCAACTTCTCCCTTTCACTTTCGCATTCTCTCTGTGCATCAACAATGACCCGGCGAAGATCATCATCGGGCACATCGTCTGGTTCCTCTTGATCTTCAGCTTCCCCCATTGCAGCATCACCGTATTCAGGGGACGGGTAGTTGTCGTCATCCTCTTCTTCTTCGTTGTCTTCCATCATAACCCCTCTTTCTCCGTGCTTGGTCCAAACATTATAGTGTGGCATAAAACCCTTCTCAAGGAGGTGGAAGTGAAGGGTTTTAGAGTTGGAGAAAGCCTTCGTATTCTCACAGACAGTACATGGACAATGCATAAAACCATTCTGCTTGTTTGCCTCAGCCGCTTCGAGAAAATTATGCAGGCCCTCAATATACTCCGAGGTGCGTCGGTCACCGTACATCCATTGCCGGTTCATCTGCGTGCATATCATGAATAGAGAAGTGACCAAATTAATAGAAATTCATCATCACATTAAAGCCAAAGTACAGTAGTGACCAAAATAAATACATAACGTTGATACATAGTTCTCATTATTGAACAACATATAGCTCTCTAGAGCATCTAATTAAAACATACATTGAAACTAGAAAATTTAAATGCAACAACAAATGCGATCATAACCGCAACTAAGGTACCAATTGATCCAACGGCATAATGATACCAAGCCTCAGTATGAATGGCATATTTTCTAATCTTTCTAATCTTCAAGCGCATTGCATCCATCTTGATCTTGTGATCGTCGACGACATCGGCAACATGCAACTCCAACTTCATCTTCTCCTCTTCAACTCTTTGTAATTTTTCTTTCAAGTAATTGTTTTCTTTTTCAACCAAATTTAACTTCTCAACAAGAATTTCTATGTCGGTTGGAATTTCCGGTTCACATACCTCCTAGATTAAAAAATCTATGTCACGTTGGTCGGCATAATTGTCATAAACACTAAATAAAACAAATAGTTATAAAAGATAATATATACCACATCCGAATCATAGACCGGACGAGAGCAAATGAATAGAGAAGTGATCAAATGTTATTATTGAAAAAATAAATACATAAAGTTCACACATAGTTCTCATAGAACAACATACAGCTCTCTAGAGCATCTAATTAAAACATAAATTGAAACTAACATACAACTATGTAAAACATTTAAATGCAACAACAAATGCGATCATAATGGCAACTAAGGTAACAATTGATCCAACAGCATAATGATACCAAGCCTCATTATCAATGGCATATTTTCTTATCTTTCTAATCTTCAAGCGCATTGCATCCATCTTGATCTTGTGGTCATCGACGACATCGGCAACATGCAACTCCAATTTCATCTTCTCCTCCTCAATTCTTTTCAATTTTTCTTTCAAATCCTCGTTTTCTTTTTCAACTAAATTTAACCTCTCGACAAGAGGGTCGGTTGGAATTTCCGGTTCAGATACCTCCTAGATAAACACATCTATGTCACGTTGGTCGGCATAATTGTCATAAACACTAAATAAAACAAATAGTTATAAAATATAATATATACCACATCCGAATCATAGACCGGACGAGGGCCGACGTGGGCGGATACCATGACCATGGCACTATATAATAACAAACAATAATAAAAGTAAGAAAATTACACAAGTATCTATCTAAATGATACAAGTAAGAACTTTTTTCTTTTAGAAAGAAGATAAGAAGAAGAGGCTAACCACGGTGGTGCCGGCGCCGAGATGGACGCGGGCGATCGACGGCGGTGAGGACGGGGACGGGACAGGACGGACCGCCAAACCTAAACAAATCTTGAGAAAAATGGAGCTTGGACAAGGAGCTTCGAGAGCAGAAAGCTTAAGTGTGGCTCGGGCATTTCATCGAACACCTCATGTGCATAGGAGGTGAGCTAGAGCACCACAAAGCTCTCCCCTCACCGGCCAGAAAAACAGAGCAGTGTGGAGTGCTCTGCTCGCTGGCGAGGGGGTATATATAGGCATCTCATTGGTCCCGGTTCGTGGCTGGAACCGGGACTAAAGGATCCCCTTTGGTCCCGGTTCCAGCCACGAACCGGGACCAATGGTTGTGGGCCAGGAGCGAGGCCCATTGGTCCCGGTTCGTGTCTGGAACCGGGACCAAAGGGGTCATACGAACCGGGACCAATGCCCCACGAGGCCCGGCCGGCCCCCTGGCCTCACGAACCGGGACCAATGCCCCCATTGGTCCCGGTTCGTGAGTGAACCGGGACTAATGGGCTGGCCCGGCCTGGACCAAAGCCCTCTTATGTACTAGTGTAAGGAGTATCATTATCTTCCCAATCATCCTCATCATAACAAGTAGTAGGCATAACAAAATAATCATCAAGTGTATCATCATCCACGCTACTTTCGTATTTATTCTCAACAATGATAGGAAAAAGATTATTTGAGAGGGATACCTTTTTACGTTTACCGTTTCTTCTCCTCTTCTCCTTTCCCACATTTTGTGTGGGTTTATGTAATTTTTCCGAGCTTCTTATTGAAGAGATTGGTTTGATGGGAAGCTCTTCATTGCAACCTGATTCATCATGAGAAACAATAGGAGGGTATTGGGAGACCTTTACCCTTTCATTAGTATTCCTTTTATATTCTATTGGTTTCTCATTCTTTCTATAGTTGGCAATATAAGCATTCTCATTGCAATTCACTACGCAAAACATATAGATTTCTTGTAGATTAGTTTCATTATCAATTGTGACAATGAATATATCAAACCAATCATTTTTATGTGATAATTCTTCACACCCCAAAAATAAAATTATCACAATATTTGGAAACGGTTTGGTCATGAAAAAGCATGCATTGGAAATTAAGATGACCGACTCTATTGCAAAGTTCACAAGTAATGGGATGAAGAGAGCATAATCTTGTGGCATGTTCATCTATCACTTTAAGCCACCAATTAGTTTGATCTTGTTTATGCTTCTTACAAAATCTATCGTCCCTATATGGCATGTCTTTGCAAATTTTATTCACCCCACAAAAATTGAAATGCTTATAGGAAATCTTTTTATCATGACTAGTGCAATCATCATGAGCATCATGGATATTCAGAGAATTCATACTAACCATATTTATATCATGTTCATCATTCAAGGAATTCACATTAAGCATTTTTATAAATTCTTCCTCTAACAATTGAGCACAATTTTCCGAACCATCATTTTCACGAAAGACATTAAAAAGGCGAAGCAATTAAGGCAACCTAAATTCTATTTTTTGTAGTTTTGTTTTATAAAACCAAACTAGTGAAAAACAAGAAACTAAAAAAATTAATTGCAAGATCTAAAGATATACCTTCAAGCACTCACCTCCCCGGCAACGGCGCCAGAAAAGAGCTTGATGTCTACTACACAACTTTATTCTTGTAGACTCGTGTTGGGCCTCCAAGCGCACAGTTTTGTAGGACAGTAGCAATTTTCCCTCAAGTGGATGACCTAAGGTTTATCAATCCATGGGAGGTGTAGGATGAATATGGTCTCTCTCAAAGAACCCTGCAATCGAATACAAGAAATCTCTTGTGTCCCCAACACACCCAATACAATGGCAAATTGTATAGGTGCACTAGTTCGGCGAAGATATGGTGATACAAGTGCAATATGGATGGTAGATATGGGTTTTATAATCTGAAAATATAAAAACAGCAAGGTAACAAGTGTAAAACAGCGAGCAAAATGGTATATTAATGATTGGAAATAAGGCCTAGGGTTCATACTTTCGCTAGTGCAATCTCCCAACAATGCTAACATAGTTGAATCATATGATCATCCCTCAACGTGCAACAAAGAATCACTCTATAGTTCTTATCTAGTGGAGAACAAATAGATGAAATTGGTGTAGGTAGTAGAACCACCTCAAAGTTATTCTTTCTGATCAATCTTTTGAGCTATTCCTATAAGTGTCACAAACAGCCCTAGAGTTCGTACTAGAATAACACCCATGATACATATCAATAAACCCTAATGTCACCTAGATACTCCAATATCACCTCAAGTATCCGTGGGTAAATTATACGACATGCATCAAACAACTTCAGATCTATCATATTCAATCCAACACAGAGAACTTCAAGGAGCACCCCAAGATTTCTATCGGAGAACTTAGTATGAAAACGTACAATCAACCCCTATGCATAGATCCCCAAGGTCACCGGAATCCGCAAGTTGATGCCATAACATATATCAAGTGAATCACTTGAATACCCCAGTGTCACTACGGGTATCCGCATGCAAGACATACATCCAGTGTTCTCAAACCAATATATTCAATCCAACATAACGAGATCTTAATGGGAAAGATTCAATTCATCACAACAAGATGGCAAGGGAGATACATCATATGATCCGACTATATTAACAAAGCTCGTGATACATCAAGATCGGGACATCTCAAGAACACGAGAGAGAGAGATTGAACACATAGCTACTGGTATATACCCTCAGCCCCAAGGGTGAACTACTCCCTCCTCGTCATGGCCTCCGCCGGGATGATGAAGATGGCCACCGGAGATGATTTCCCCTCTCTGGCAGGGTACTGGAACGTCTCCAGATTGGTTTTTCGTCGATACAGAGAGTTGTGGCGGCGGAGCAGAAGTTCTCTCTTTATTTCTGGGATTTCTGGTATATATAGGATTTTTCAGCGTTGGAATCACGCCAAACGGAGCCACGTGAGCCCCAGCACATATCGGGGCACCCCCCCCCTGGGGGGTGATACGTCTCCAACGTATCTATAATTTTTTATTGTTCCATGCTATTATATTATCTGTTTTGGATGTTTTATATGCATCAATATGCTATTTTATATTATTTTTGGGACTAACTTATTAATCTAGAGTCCAATGCCAGTTTCTGTTTTTTCCTTGTTTTTGAGTATTGCAGATAAGGAATATCAAACGGAGTCCAAACGGAATAAAATCTTCGCGATGATTTTTCTTGGACCAGAAGAAACCTACCAGACTTGGAGAGGGGGGCAGGAGACCTGCCGGGAGACGACAAGCCTGCAGGGCGCGCCCTAGGGGGGGGGCGAGCCCCCCTGGCTTGTGGCCCCCCTGCAGACCTCCTAACCCTAATCTTCGTCCTATAAATTCCCAAATATTCCCCCAATACCAGAAAGAGCCATGAAAATACTTTTCCGCCGCCGGAAGCCTCTATTCCCGTGAGATCCCATCTTGGAGCCTTTTCCGGTAATCTGCCGGAGGGGGATTCGATCACGGAGGGCATCTACATCAACTCCATTGCCCCTCCGATGATGCGTGAGCAGTTCACCTCAGACCTTCGGGTCCATAGCTAGTAGCTAGCTAGATGGCTTCTTCTCTCTCTATGTTCTTCAATACCATGTTCTTCATGATCTTCATGGAGATCTATCCAATGTAATACTCTTTTGCGGTGTGTTTGTCGAGATCCGATGAATTGTGGGTTTATGATCAGATTATCTATGAATATTATTTGAATCTTCTCTGAATTCTTATACGCATGATTTTATATCTCTGCAAGTCTCTTCGAGTTATTGGTTTGGTTTGGCCAACTAGATTGGTAATTCTTGCAATGGGAGAAGTGCTTAGTTTTGGGTTCAATCTTGCGGTGTCCTCACCCAGTGACAAAGTAGGGGTAGCGAGGCACGTATTTGTATTGTTGCCATCAAGGGTAAAAATATGGGGTTTTCATCATATTGCTTGAGTTTATCCCTCTATATCATGTCATCTTACTTAATGCGTTACTCTGTTCTTCATGAACTTAATACTCTAGATGCAGGCAGGAGTCGGTCGATGTGTGGAGTAATAGTAGTAGATGCAGAATCGTTTCGGTCTACTTGATACGGACGTGATGCCTATATGCATAATCATTGCCTTGGATATCGTCATAACTATGCGCTTTTCTATCAATTGCTCGACAGTAATTTGTTCACCCACCGTATTATTTTCCTTCAAGAGAGAAGCCTCTAGTGAAACCTATGGCCCCCGGGTCTATTTTCCATATTATATTTTCAGATCTATAAACCAAAAATACCAAAAATAGTTTGCTGCAATCTTTTTACTTTTGTTTACTTTTTGTTTTTGTAATCTTTTATATCTATCTCTATCAGATCTCATCCTTGCAAGTAACCGTGAAGGGATTGGCAACCCCTTTATAGCGTTGGGTGCAAGTGTTTGATTGTTTGTGTAGGTGCAAAGATTGGGGCCTTGCTTGTACCTCATACTGGATTGATACCTTGGTTCTCAACAACTGAGGGAAATACTTATCTACTTTGCTGCATCACCCTTTCCTCTTCAAGGGTGGCCCCTGTTGGCTTGTGGCCCAAGGGTGGCCCCCCTCCGGTGGTTCTTCGCTCCAATGTTGCTTATTTCCTCCAGAAAAAAACACAAAAAAGTTTCGGGCGATTCCGAGAACTTTCATTTTCTGTACAAAAAACAACACCACGGTAATTCTGCTGAAAACAGCGTCAGTCCGAGTTAGTTCTAAATAAATCATATAAAGTAAATCAAAGCCATATAAAAGTATTGTAAACATGGGCAATCATGGCATGAATACTTCATAAATTATCGATACGTTGGAAACATATCAGGAACCACACCGGGTCCGGATGTCAGACGATCTCCGGCGTGACGTGGCCCGGGTCAGGGGCGCCGCTCACCCAATGTGCTTTACAGATGAGGTGATGCAGCATCAGTTCCCCGAAGGGTTTAAACCCATAAACATCGAACAATACGACGGGACAACAGACCCGGCAGTGTGGATTGAAGACTTTCTTCTCCACATTCATATGGCTCGAGGAGACGATATCCACGCCATAAAATACCTACCATTAAAGCTTAAAGGACCAGCACGGCACTGGTTAAAAAGCCTCCTCGAAAACTCCATTGGGAGCTGGGAAGAGCTCGAGGATGCCTTTCGAGCCAACTTTCAGGGCACCTATGTCCGGCTTCCGGATTCCGATGAATTGAGCCACGTTGTTCAACTGCCCGGTGAGTCAGCCCGGCAATTTTGGAATCGGTTCTTGACTAAGAAGAACCAGATCGTCGACTGTCCGGACGCCGAGGCAATAGCCCCTTTCAGACACAACATCCAGGACGAATGGCTAGCTCGTCAGCTCGGCCAGGACAAGCCGAGAACAATGTCGTCCCTTACCTCACTTATGACTCGCTTTTGCGCGGGCGTGGACAGCTGGCTTGTTCGTCGAAACCACAATCCCGAAGACCCCGACACCTCTGAAGTTCGGGATGGAAACGGGAAACCACGGCACAACAAGAACAAGTGTCGGAACAACAACGGTGATGCCGAGGAGACGGCCGTAAATGCTGGATTCAGCAATTCAAGATCAGGACAACGGAAGAAGCCCTCTAAAGGGAATCGGGATGGACCTACCATGCTGGACAAAATCCTAGATAGGCCCTGCCAGATCCACGTCACCCCAGACAAGCCCGCCACCCACACCAACCGTAAATGTTGGGTGATCAAACAGGCCAGCAAGCTCGCAGCCAAGGAACAGGGCAAAAGCCCCTGCAGCGAGGACGATGACGAGCCTCGCGGGCCAAACAATGGAGGCCAGAAGGAATTCCCTCCGGAGGTAAAAAGTGTGAACATGATATACGTCACGCACATACCAAAGAAGGAGAGGAAGCGTTCACTTCGGGACGTCTACGCCATAGAGCCCGTAGCCCCGAAATTCAACCCAGGAGCGGCATGCCCAATAACCTTCGACCGTAGGGACCATCCGACCAGTATCCGTCATGGAGGATCGGCGGCCCTGGTACTCGACCCCATTGTCGACGGGTACCACCTAAATAGAGTCCTCATGGATGGAGGCTATAGCCCCAATCTGATTTACTCAGATACAGTGAGGAACATGGGTATCGATCCATCAAAGATCAAACCCAGTAATACCACCTTTAAAGGAGTAATCCCAGGCGTCGAAGCCCGCTGCTCGGGAACAGTGACTTTGGAAGTAGTGTTCGGCTCGCCCGACAACTTCTGCAGCAAAGGCTTGATCTTCGACATCCAGTGGAGACTTTATGTCATTGATGGGCAGAGATTTTTTCTCGTCAGTGGTGACAATTATAAAGCCCAAAAACTTATAGGTCCAGCCCAAAGGCTCAGCAACTCATTCGGGACGTTGACATTTCCACGGCTCCGGTAGTGGCTCATCGCCTTCTACTCCTCATCATCGTAGATCATGCATGCCGCATTGGGGATGAGCAATCACCGTCTTCCTCCACCGTGAGGTGTTTGTTGTCACTCTGGTCTCACAGATCTCATACCGCCACCATGATCGGGGAGGGCGGTCAGGAGAGGCGTGGTCGGGGACGATGACCTCATTCCCGGTGGTGGCATAGTTGGGGAAGCATGAAGTGCCTTCATTCTCAGTGGCGGCATGGTCGAAGGAGGCCAGGGGAGACCAGATCCGGTGACAGCAGCAAAAAAAGTAACTAAGCAGTAAATATAACAAAGGAGTAAAGTAAAGGAGTGTAGGACCTATGTTTGTGATGATAGCTTCCCGACAACGGCGCCAGATAAAGGCTTGGTCTTGCTGGCAAGTCGACGGGAACCAACTTCACTTCTTGTACCAAGCTCCCCGGCAACAACACCAAAAAATGGCTTGCTTCCTCCCTACTAGGAAGTTGTTGGGGCCCCCAGTGGAAGGGTTTGTAGCAAGCAGCAATTTCCCTTAAGTGACCTCAAGGTTTATCGAACCAACAGGAACTAAGCGATTACAATCAATGATCAGCAGCAAAGATTGTATGGAGATTAACAAAAAAGTAATGGCAAGGAAATAAAAGAGCGTGAATTAAGATTGAAAACTTTATGAAAGAAGATGGGCCGGGATCCATAGGTTCACTAGTGGTCTCTCCCAAAAGATAAGCAACGGTGTGGTGAACAAATTGCAGGTGGTCAGCGATTAAATTGCAATATTTATGACTATGAATCATTCATGGCATAATCAACATATGAGCATCACGTCCGTAAATCTATAGACCATTATCCAACTACATCTATAGCTAATACTCCACCACAAGATCGCTATCCAGCATGCATCTCAAGTATTAAGTAAAACAGAGTATTGCAATAAGTACGACGACATGAAGTAGATGATATATAGTCTTCACCCTGTGTTCAAAGGACAACTACGCAACAATCTTTTTATCCCTAGTGGCAACAACACAATGCAAGCCTTATTCACTTTCTGTCACTGTGGTAGCTTACTTGCTCTGAAGGTCAAACCCCAAACTTGGCTAGAGAAAGAGAGAATAGATCGGAGAGCATATATGAATAAGAATCATGCAGCGAAGAAACCAAATAGATCTCAAAAGAATTCATGAATAAAACTGATCATAAAGTGACAATTCATCACATCCCAACAAACACACCGATAGAATTACCTCAGATGGATCACAATCATGTAGGGCAGCTCATGTGATCTTTGTATTAAAAAACAAGAGAGAGAGAGAACCATCTAGCTACTGCTATGGACCCATAGTCCAAAGGAAACTAGTCACAAGCAATCATGATGGCCTTCAAGTTGATGGAGATGGCCACCGAGATGATTTCCCCCTCCAGCAGAGTACCCGAAAGGCCTCCAGATTGGATATCGACGAAACATTGATGTGCTGCAGCGGAAAAATTAGGGCGATAAATTTCCGAGGGTTTCTAAAATATATAAAGGCACGAGAACCGAGAGGCAGTAAATCGGAGCACCATGGGGCCCACGCTGTAGGACCACGCGCCCAGGGCGCGTGGGGGTGGCGCGTGTTGCCCACAGCCCCCCCCCCCCCCCCCCCCCCGGTTAGGGTCGGTGACCTTTGGAAGCTTCTGGACCTTTGATGTTCGCTAATTTTTTCAGAGATTTTTCTGAGCCCGATAAAATTGATTTCCCTGAAAAGTTCAAAAACAGCAGAAAACAACAACTGGCACTGGGCACTGTATTAATATGTTAGTCCAGCAAAATAATAAAAAATGGTTTAAATTAATGCCAAAAGTATGCTAATTTAATATAAATATGACATGAAACAATCAAAAATTATAGATACGTCGGAGGCATATCACACGACATAGATGCATCCAATGTTGTGCACAACCCCCACACGATATCATGTACCTCATATGAGCAAATAGAAACAGCCACAGATCAAGGTTAATACAAATCAAGAGCCAGGGTTGTGCCTCGGTGGTCAGTGCCCAGGCTCATGACAAGTCTGGAGTCGGATTTCATTGGATAAATTGGACTCAAGGGACCGGAGAAGACATGTATGTTTACTGCCACTGCGCCACCTCCTCCTACCTTCCTCGTCCTTCCCCACATTGGTTGCACATGCGTGACTGTCGTTGGCCCACTGCCACTGCGCCACCACCGACTGGCTGCCTGCCTGTTGAGGTGACCGTTGCCTCCATCCCTTCAATCTTCAGATCCTTCTGGTGGGTATTGGGCCTGAAATGTGTACGGGCGACGACCTGGAGTGGCCTATGTGATGCTCATATTAAGCTCTCCATGCCCTCTCATGCCTATCCTCATACATCACAGAAATAACACAAGGCATAGCATTTGCCAAAAAAATATTTACAAAATATACAAGGCATACTACATTACCATTTCCTCCCTGCCCAAGTTTCTCTGATTTGGGCCTCTGATTTTCTTAATGAAAATGGTGCTTGGGACTCTACCCCCATGAAGCATCATTTTCCCTTGGATGCGGAGGAAATTCTCAAGATTCGCCCCTCGCCGCATTTGCTGGAGGATTGTATCTCTTGGGCACTGGAGAAGACAGGTATGTTTACTGTCTGCAGCGCATATGGTTTCGCCTTTGACAAACATCATCATGCATCCCAAGGCGTGACGAGCATGGCACCGGATAGGTGGCACGCCATCTGGTGGTAATATGCGGGTGCCCTATCCCTCCGAAAGTACGGATCTTCGCATGGCGTCTCGCTACGAACTCCCTCGTCACATGGGATAACATATGATCTAAATGCTCTTATATTTCTTTACAGAGGGAGTACTCTCACAAGCTCGTGCCATCTCACATTTGCCCTATCTGCGGTGTCGAGTGCAAGGATTCTATCCATGCGTTCTGCAGATGCCCTCCAGCTAGAGCCCTTGGCAAGTCATGTTGGAAGTCTGGCCTCTACCTGTCGTCTCAGAATTGCAGAACACAAGGCCGGAGTGGCATGTGAACTTCCATAAACACAGCGAGAAATGGTGCTCATGGCTTCGAAGGACCATGTATGAACCGAAGAAGATATCTTGCAATATACGTACCATGGACGGCACCAGAACTTGGAAGGTGAAGCTAAACGTTGATGGCTCCTATTCTGCGGAGGGCAACATGGCAACAACAGATATGGTGCTGCGAGATCATTTGTGGAAGATCATCTTTACGTCAGGTCATCATCTGATGTCATGCTAGGATGCTCTGGAGGCGGAGCTGTCAACAATCCTGGAACGTGTTGCAATTACTATCCAATGGAGCCCTCTGCCAATTTCAATTGAGTCAGACTGTTAGGAACGGGTGAATTTGATTCAAATCTCTGAGACTAACAAATCACGCTATGCTTTTGTCCTGCATGAAATAAAGGAGCACATGAGTGCTCGTGATACTTATATTACTCATGGACGTCGCTGTCAAAACGGTGTAAGCCATTTCATGACGAATTTTGATAGAATCTTACGTATTCGTAATACAAATGGTTAATTAAAGTTTTTTTTGCAGGAAAAGCTTCGGATCTATTCAGCAAACATCATGGCAGTACAAAGAACACCAAAAGTACTAAAAATGACCACCTAGCATCGACTATAAACACAGGGCAAACCTTGGTGTAGTAGACAGTCGGAAAGTCGTTATGCCAAGGCCCGAAAGGACCAGTGCATCCGAACAACAACCGTGGCAGATGAAGAGAGGCGTAGATCAGAAGGATCCAATCCGTAGACACACGAACGAAGACGAACGAAGACCGAATCCACGCGGATCCATCGAAGACAAACATCGACCGAATCCCTCGAGATCCGTTGGAGACACACCTCCACACGCCCTCCGATGACGTGAGACGCACCGCCGGGACAGGGGTTAGGCGGGGAAAACCTTATTCCATCTTCAGGGAGCCGCCGCCGCCTCGCCTTCTTAAGCGGGACACAAACCCTAAACAGACTCAAAAGAACACCCAAAAACAAAGCAGGAGCCTTCCCAGCGGCATGGGCCAGGATCCACCGCACCTCCATGGCCCTAAGGCCACAGGAGACAAGGCAGATCGACGGCGGCGCCGGCAGGAGGCCCGGAAACCTTAGAGGAGCCGCTCGTGTGGGGGAGGAGAAAAACGAGATGCGTTAATTACTAATTAAAGTTACATTTTCCATACTATTGAACATGCAAAATCGTCAACTTTGTAGAAACATTATTTGAGCATGTGGTAGCGTAACCATGGTACGTGTTCCTAGTCG
Source organism: Elymus sibiricus (assembly GCA_039707655.1). Taxonomy (NCBI): domain Eukaryota; kingdom Viridiplantae; phylum Streptophyta; class Magnoliopsida; order Poales; family Poaceae; genus Elymus; species Elymus sibiricus. The sequence continues at coordinate 4,353,764 of CM077665.1, forward strand.
TACTTCTCTCGTAATCTTCATAGCAAGTAGTTCTCTCTCTCTCAATCTCTCTTCGATGGGAATCGATGTAAATCAGCCGACCGACCATGTCTCTGGCTGTGTATAGCGGAACAGGAACATATATATATATATATATATATATATATATATGTTTAACATTTTTTGAAGACAAAATTAACATTTTTTAAATATATATTTTTTGATGTCGATATTTATTTAATGTACATTTTACATTTATCATAAACATTATGAATATATTTTTATACATGTTTAACATTTTTTGAATACAAGATCAAAAAAATTCATATACATTGCATTTTTTAATACATTTTTCTTATACATGACACACATTTTTTCTATACACATTTAACATTTTTCAATGCTTGATTAATATTTTTCAAATACTTGATTAACATTTTTCAAATACATGATCAATTTTTTTCATACACATTGCATATTTTTTGTAACATATTTCGTACACATGAGAAACATTTTTCTATACATATTTAACATTTTTCAAATGCTTGAATGACATGTTTTCCAAATAATTGTGTAGAGTTTTTTTAATATATATATTTCGAATATTTAGAAATATAAACAAAAGTAAAACAAAAGAAAAAAAGTAAAAACAAAGTGAGAAAAGGAGGCAGTGACCTGTGGGCCGGCCCATCTCATCCTCGCCTTCAGGCGAGGCTGCCCTACGTCTCGCTACAAGCGAGACATACGCGCGCCCATAAGAAACGGCAGTAGATTGGACCGACTCTTCTTTAGCAGGAAATCGTGGGTTACTTATGGGGGGTAATGGGCCACAATATAGCCCAGTACATAGCGACACGCATCACACTTTCGAATTCCGGCTTTCCTCTACGTTTTAATGCCACGTACCACATCGTTTGCGTAAGGCAGATTTAACATGTTTATAATTTTGTCCGTGAAGGAGGGTAGGACCGCGCAGCAGGCACTGTCAGCAACTCTAATATTGATACATGATGATATATGATATTCAGGAGATGAGGACTACACGGCACGCTTTGGTTGGCCTCTTTTGTGTGTGTGTGTGTGTGTTGTTTTGTTAGGGTGTGTTTGGTATAATCTAAATTCCAATAGTAGATGAATAATTGCAAATTTTTGTGTGTACGAGATTAGAATAACTTCAAAATAACTGACATAATTTTTTATTTTTCCTGATCAGAAAAATACATGAAAAAGAAAGGAGGTAGATTTTTTTTGGGATTTATGGTTAAAGAAAAAAAAGAAGAAAACAAGGGTTCTATTGAATTTCAAGTATTCAGTTTCACCAATAAGATATGGAGTCTCACCCTGGCACCGTATTTGGTAGCTGAGACATGCTGAGCCAAGATCTTATTTGGTGCGACATGCTGAGCCGAGATTTTGTTTGGCACATGCTTTTTAAAAAAACAATTATAAAAATTTCCAAAAAAATTGTCGAGTCGCAAATTTTGGAAAATGTTCAAAATTTCAAAATTTCCTTGGAATTTTTGTAGTTTTCAAAAAAAGGAGAATTTTAAAATTGTTATAATTTTACAAAATTGTTCCCTTTTTCAAAAAACGTTCACAATTTTCAATAGCAGTTCTGAATGTGTAAAATTTTTTGCTTTTTAGAAAAACAATCACAACTGTTCAAAAAATGTTTGTGTTTCCAAAAATTATTCGGAATTTCAAAAATTGTCTACTTTTTTCAAAAAAGTTCAACATTTAATGAATTGGTCACAATTTTCACAATTTGTTAGCGTTTGCAAAAATTCTTTCCAAATTTTAAAAATATTTTGGTTTCAAAAAATATTTTCTATTTTCAAAAATTGTTCACGCTTTCTTGCCCGAAGCCTGAATAAAGCCCGAAATATTGATATAAATATTTTTTATTCAAAATATAGGTATAAAATATTAATACAATATCCCGAATATAATTAATTTAAAAAAAATGACACTGTTCATGTGTTTCGCGCCGGGCTCGGGCTTGGGATTTTTTCTTCGGGCTTTGCCAAGCCCGGTCCGAACCCGACCCGGCCCGAGGAATGATCAGGTTTACGTGACGCCCCTAAGCCAAGAAGGCAGATTCAATGTCTCATGAGCCATTATCACATTGCAACATATAGTTGAATGTCGTGCATTACCACGAAACAAGAATAGGATGTCTTTTTAAAAAAAAATCAACAAAAGAATAGGATGTCTTTTAAAAAAAAATCAACAAGAATAGGATGTCGGTTGTTGGGCATGCAACTGGTGCGTCACCATGTCCGTTATTAATTTTGAAGCAACCAACCAATCTTCGATCCTAACCAAAAACATAATGTCAAACTACAAGCAATTTATCTCCAGATGAATTAATTAGTGAGCTCTGATTCATACAAAAAATTAATTGGCTATGTTCTGTAAACTGTTTTTAGCAGAGAAAAAGTGTGAGATCCTCACCATTGTTTCAGAACTGTAATTGATCACACCGTTAGGGGACATGATTGGCACACACTCGATCAACCGTTTAGTATATATGCACTTGTTGTCGCTCTTGTGGTCAGCTCTATAGGACCTTTGTCAGATCTCTGTTTGGCTCACTGTTGTGTTATCCTGAAAGAAATGACAAAAAAAGCATATTGGGTATTCTTGAGATTTTTTTCTAGAAAGTTTAACAATTAAATAGCACTGCAAAAGTAAATAGAAAGTCTGACACATTTACACAATTACTGTTTCATGAACCCGTAAAAACCGAGTTAGTGGACGAGCATACAAACTGAAAATCCTACTGTTTTCTATAATCTTCACATTCCATTCATCAACCTGATAGTATGTAGCAATCATTCTACTAAATGGAATCAAAATTTGGAGACTCCACTTACGAAAAGCACAAGCATTGAACAAAAAGAGATGGAACATAGATGGCATAATTTGTTCTGCCCAATTCACCCAAAGTAACCGGACGGTGATACAACCAGTTGTAGCAGTCAAGCAGCTTACGGATCCATTTAATTAACTGCAAAGAGGAGAAAGTATTGTTACCTGAAATCGGTGAAATCACCACCAGACCAGCCTAATAGAGGGCCGACTGTCTTGCACTGCGACTGACCCACGGATACTTGGAGATGGTGCAGCCTTATGGCTGATGCATCTATTCACAAAATAGCCAAACCATCATATTAGGAAAACACATAAACAGAGAATACTCACCATACTCAGATGAATCGGCGGCTATCTTCGCGCCGCGCCCCGGGGCAGGGGAGGAGGCGGAGCCGCAGCACGCGGCAGCGGCGCGTCAGGCTCGGGGGTTGCTGCTAGTCGTCGTTGACTGCGTCGAGCCGTCGACCAAGGACGAGGCACACGACGTTGGTCTGCATCGAGTGTCGTCGACGAAGGCGAGCGAGGCGCGGCGTCGTGCCGTGCGTAGGCAGCGTCGACGTCGGGCGCGGTGAAGCATGTGGCCGTGGCGACAGGGCTGAGTGGTGGCCCGATGTCAACCATCACCGTCGCTTTTGCCGCCTCCGCCCGCCGCCGCTTGAAACCCTAGAATAGAGAGGGGTAGCGGGTCGTATCTTCCTTTGGTTGGGTGGATCGGGGACGGGGTCTCCGAGCCATGCGATGCCAGCAATCGGTAAAAAAAACGGTGCGTTACATGGGAGAAAAAAAACGGACGAAAATAAACCAGATAGAGGTGGAAGGGATGACGAAAATAAACCCGGAACGGAAGCTAAAAATATACTTTCCAGTTCAATTTTGTACATAACATGCTAAGATAAAGTAGAATCTGTAACGTAACACCACATGGTGCTTAAAAAAGGTTACAATACATCTTGCTTAAACTACACTCTAGTGAAAATATAAATAACATAACTGTCCTCGTGATTGAGGTAACTTTTTGCACCAGGAACGAGCCTCCGCGAATTTACCCTCTAGCCTGCTCATATCTCCTGAGACTAAAAACATGCAATCGCAACTTACTGGTTCAGAATTTAGAGAGATTGGAGTGCTGGCTTCACTGGCACTATTGGGGAATAGAGTTCCAAGACCTTCATTTGTGGTGTGTGCAAGACTGCCAGCCTGCAATTTCCAATGAGCATAATAATTATTTTAACCAATCACGATAACCAATGACAAGAAGCTGGTGGGTAAGGGGCATTAGTACTGTAGATCAGGAGCATAGCTTTAGATTTGTGTTCTCTCTATGCATTAGGACACACTGAATGAAATGCAGACCACATTGGAATCAGTTATAGATTTGAAATGGAAATATATATATTAAATTAGCATGTCTCATTACATCAGTGGAACATAATATTTTGCAAAACATTAGCATGCTTCTTTTCCTAAACTTTCTTGAGGCTACCATATGATTATAACTTACTGTCCATCAACATATATTACATTCAGAATTATATTAGCTTGTAGGACAACACATGAAGTAGAATCTCCTTTTGGTAGTAAGACAAAGAATGTATTTCTTTTTCTATCAGAACTTTTAAAAGGGTGTAAAGACATCTGATTTCCAGCAAGGCCAAACAATGCTTGTGGAAACTGTGATCGGACAAGCTCAAATTGGCCACTTAAAACATCAAAGCTACAACAGATAGCGAATAGTTGAGAAAAGAAAAATTCTCAGTCTGAAATTAAGATACGAACAATACCGAGTATTTAATTTTACAAGAAACAATGTCATCGTTAGGATCAAACTGGGGATCCTCTACCTCCTCTAGACCGGGGGCACAAACACAATTTTAATCATTTGAGCAACTCATCTCAGCAGACATATAACGATGGATTAGTGCCCACTGACCTTTGCCAGTGCAGTTTCCGATTAAACTATTTGGATGGAACGTTCCAGACTCCATCTGCTGAGAAAAAAATTCAGTGCAACATGTTCAAGCAAATATCATGATTTTAAAAACCAAATCAAGCCAGATATACTAACACCAAAACGTATACTACTAATAAACCCAGTGCAACACATGAAACCACGTAGTAGCTCCGTTACAAAGCTGTCTCCTCTTCTCACCTCTAAACTCTCCTCTCCCTCGCAATAATAAGAAAAGAAAAAGACTCCAGACCAATCTAGGCCTGGGCCTGGGACTGCGCCTGAGATGCACCACCTAGTGCTGGGAAGTCGGCCACTGTACCTTTAATATCTGAATCAATCTAGTGTGTTGTGAAAGGGGGTACATTTAAAAAAATAAGGAATCTACAGCCCTGCAGAAAGTGTCAAACTACAAGCAATTTATCTCCAGATGAATTAATTAGTGAGCTCTGATTCATACAAAAAATTAATTGGCTATGTTCTGTAAACTGTTTTTAGCAGAGAAAAAGTGTGAGATCCTCACCATTGTTTCAGAACTGTAATTGATCACACCATTAGGGGACATGATTGGCACACACTCGATCAACCGTTTAGTATATATGCACTTGTTGTCGCTCTTGTGGTCAGCTCTATAGGACCTTTGTCAGATCTCTGTTTGGCTCACTGTTGTGTTATCCTGAAAGAAATGACAGAAAAAGCATATTGGGTATTCTTGAGATTTTTTTCTAGAAAGTTTAACAATTAAATAGCACTGCAAAAGTAAATAGAAAGTCTGACACATTTACACAATTACTGTTTCATGAACCCGTAAAAACCGAGTTAGTGGACGAGCATACAAACTGAAAATCCTACTGTTTTCTATAATCTTCACATTCCATTCATCAACCTGATAGTATGTAGCAATCATTCTACTAAATGGAATCAAAATTTGGAGACTCCACTTACGAAAAGCACAAGCGTTGAACAAAAAGAGATGGAACATAGATGGCATAATTTGTTCTGCCCAATTCACCCAAAGTAACCGGACGGTGATACAACCAGTTGTAGCAGTCAAGCAGCTTACGGATCCATTTAATTAACTGCAAAGAGGAGAAAGTATTGTTACCTGAAATCGGTGAAATCACCACCAGACCAGCCTAATAGAGGGCCGACTGTCTTGCACTGCGACTGACCCACGGATACTTGGAGATGGTGCAGCCTTATGGCTGATGCATCTATTCACAAAATAGCCAAACCATCATATTAGGAAAACACATAAACAGAGAATACTCACCATACTCAGATGAATCGGCGGCTATCTTCGCGCCGCGCCCCGGGGCAGGGGAGGAGGCGGAGCCGCGGGACGCGGCGCGTCAGGCTCGGGGGTTGCTGCTAGTCGTCGTCGACAGCGTCGAGCCGTCGACCAAGGCCGAGGCACACGACGTTGGTCTGCATCGAGTGTCGTCGACGAAGGCGAGCGAGGCGTGGCGTCGTGCCGTGCGTAGGCAGCGTCGACGTCGGGCGCGGTGAAGCATGTGGCCGTGGCGACACGGCTGAGTGGTGGCCCGATGTCAACCATCACCGTCGCTTTTGCCGCCGCCGCCCGCCGCCGCTTGAAACCCTAGAATAGAGAGGGGTAGCGGGTCGTATCTTCCTTTGGTTGGGTGGATCGGGGACGGGGTCTCCGAGCCATGCGATGGCAGCAATCGATAAAAAAAACGGTGCGTTACATGGGAGAAAAAAAAACGAACGAAAATAAACCAGATAGAGGTGGAAGGGATGACGAAAATAAACCCGGAACGGAAGCTACCAACTCCCCAATTAGGAGTAGGGATTGTGCGCGCAACCGGAATCGTTGCCGTCGCTGCTGCATGTGGATCAGCGCGAGCCTGGCCCACATGGCCCACCCGAATATCTGCGTTTCCAATTTCCCTTAGCGCTATACGAAGCCGATACAATCAAATCGTATCTGGTGAGCTATCTATGCGGACTAGTCTAGCTCGTACCAGCCTAATGGAACGAATCCCATATCCCGTGACCCATCCGGCCGACCGGGGATTGGATTCAAAATTTGAAATCAATCGGGGAGACGCAGCTGCATCGCCGGAGACCACCACGCTCCCACATCCCCTCATCAACCTCGCGCAGATCCGCAGATTTCTTCACGATTTGACCAATGAATCTTGGTGTGGAATCATTCACGGATCTGCTGTTCAGGTTTGTCCTCTCATAAGCTGCTCTTTTCTTTAATCATCTTCTCCAGAGAGTCATTCAATCTCAACCTTTGTCGTGTCCATGGCAGCTTCTGTTCCCAACCAGCACATCCGGAGGCTGTTCCAGATTTGCGATTGCCAGAGGCGGAGGAGGACGATGGCGAGTGCATTCCTCCGGATTTCCAGTCCTCGAGCCAAGATGGAGAAGAATTTGGTGGGAATGATTCAAGATCTCAAGTTTCTGAGGAACAGATTTCCCCAACGCCAGATGGCCCCAACGTCCCAGATATAGACAACACCGACAGTCACAGCGAGCCCTTGTCTGAATCGCAACGCACTCCCTCTCCGTGGCCTCAAAGGTAAAATCTCAATATTTCTCACCGCCATGGATCACGTCAGATTCAGTAAACAAGGCGATTTTTCAAGCGAAGTAGGTGGCTTGATCATGTCTTTGTCAGATGGGAAATAGTATTTGACGTGTTCAGTATTTAGGCTAGGAGCGCTATGTAAAAACATTCAGTTTGGTATTTGTATCATGGGACGTGCTCTGTAGTCAGTTTTGGTAAAATGTTCAGTTTGTTGTTGTCATAACCTGATTAATAAGCAGCAGATTCTTGTTAGTTTTTTGTTGTCATAACCTGATTACTAGCAACAGATTCTTGTGTATGGCTGTCGATCTGGTGGGCCCGATGATTTGACAACGCGCTTGATGTGTGGTCTGGATACAGGTTGTGCGCGCATAGAGTTAGGAAAAATCCACACTCATCCCGTCCTTCTTGGCGCACACGACTACACAAGAAAAAGAAGAAATGCGCGTACCTAGTTGCGCGGCTGCAGCTGGGCCTGCCCTTCGGCTGACGCGGGTACGTATGCGTGCTTGCCGGCCAGTGCCGGCGTAGTTGGAACGGTAAAAATAACGATGAGTATGTATTCACGTATATGTACGATCCAACTAGACATCTACAGGAACTACGCCGAGTCTATACATCTTCATGATTAGCTTATACCCGTACATGATCAATGTGTGAGGAGGTAATTACACTGGTGGTGCATTAACTTGCCATCAACGTTCACTTTGGTGCATAAACTTGAAGAATACATCGAATTGGTGCTAAAACTTGGCTATTTCTTTCAAATACGGTTCAAATCATGGTTTCGTATGTCCTCGCTGCTGACTAGGATGCCAACGTGTCCGCGGGACCCATTGTCAGCGACTGCGAGGGCTCACAGAGGCATGTGCCCGCCCGGGTGGCTGAAATCTTTCGGAAAACCCCTCCGTTTTTGCTTATTTTTGCAAGAAGCCGCTGAGCCGATGGGACACCGAGCCCTGAATTCCCGTACGTATACTAACATCTAACAGGTCAGTTCGATCGTGCATGTTCGTCTACCTCGAGATCTTCTTCTCGACTCTCCTAGTTCGATCGTTCGGAGCCGCCGCCTGGGGGTATCGTGACAACGCCATTGATCATTGCGGGGGTGGATGGCCGAGCCTCGTCGGCGAGCACCTGGCGATGCAGCCCCTCCATACGGTGAGAATTGTGTGGCCTCCTCTGCTCCTCTGTACCCTGCTTTCGTTAGGGTTTTAGAAGAATTTGTGGAGGGACAAGCGCTGGCAGGGGTAGAACGGCAGTCAGATAGTGGTAGTGGTTGCGTCTGTGACATGCAGCGCGTCGCAAGAAGTTGCAACCAGGCGATTGATGGCCTTGTCACAATCGGAGATCAGAGATGGCCGGGGCAGCGCCATGGAGCAAGCTGCAGGGGCAGGTGGTGCTCATGAGGGACCCTTCTTTGGCATTGATAGCGAGTTCTACCTTGACCTCACGCGCGCCGGCGACCGTGTCATCACTGCACGAATCTTCTCCTTTGATCCTTCTGCAACGAGATCAATGCATTGGTCGTCGAGCTCGATGCCGCCGCCGGCGGGTCGGCCGTGTCGGTGGCTTGATAAAAAATGCAAGAATGCCGGTGGCAATGCATGGGCTAGAGAGGAGAGGATAGATCCTGAAAGCCAGGTGCATGAATGTTATTCAGTAGCAACTTACAAAAAAGCGTATGGTTTCAACATCAAGCCCATGACGGACCAGGAGCATTGGACAAAAATGGATGGAGTAGAGGTGTACCCACCTGTATACACAAAGGTCATGGGCAGACCAAGGAGAAATAGAAAGAAAGATCCAGAAGAGAAGCAAGACAAGGATGGAGGGAAGAAACTGATTAAACATGGTGTAACCATGCACTGTTCTCTGTGTGGAGGTGCAAATCACAATAAGAAAGGCCACAATAAATGGCAAGAAACTAACAGAGAGGTTCCTCAGGCTACAGAAGATGATTCAGAAGAATAGTTTGATGATCCATCCATAATTTCTGTAAGTTATAGTGTGCACCAAGTTTCTCATTTGTGTTATTATTTTCAGTCATATGTTCAATTAAACTGTTGAAAATGCAGAACATAATGCCACACATAGTACATCCAACCATGGATCCAACTCAGACCCCTGGATCAATGGTTTATTTCATGCAACAAATGGTAATGTTCTTAATCTGTTATGTTTCTTTGTTTGAATCTTGTTCATTATCACTTTTACTGGATATTGTTCTCAAACACTATCTATATTTTCCTTTTCTTAATTAGGAGAGGATGTCATATCAACCAGTCATGGATCATGGCCCTCTTCCTGAGTCCGCATTTGTTGCACAAGCCAAAGCTACCATGCCTCCACCTAGAGTGACAACAGCTATGTCAAGTGGCATGGTGAGAAGGAGGGGGTTACTGAAGATATTCCTGAAGATGTTCCTCAATCAAGCCACCAAGTAAATCCAAATGCACGAGTCAGGAAGAGGCAAATTAGAGGAAGAGGTGGAAGGGGAGGTGGAAGAGTAAATGGGAGAGGCAGTGCTACAGGAGGTGGGAGGGGAAGAGGAGTCGGGAGAGGCAATGCTATTGGAGGTCCAAGAGGAGGTGTTGGACGAGTAGGTGCCAATGGAGAAAGGACAGGACCAGGGGTTGGACTATGGAACTTGATGTTTGGAGCAGATGCAGATAACTCACATGTGGGAGCAAAGGAGGAGCCAATCACACAAAATGCACCACAGCTGGATGAGTGGACTGATGACTTCCTCTCCATGTAGATGTGAAAAGTGATACACAAGTTCATATATGAACTTGATGAATTTGCAACAATGAACTTCATATTTTGATTACCAGACACGTTCTTATTAATGTAATGAAACATTTGGATGTGATATTATGTATCTTCAACTTTAAGTATTTGGCAGTAATGTTATGTTCCAGACTTGTTCCTAGTGTTGCTGACAGTTTTTCTAAGGAATGTCGCAAAATTGCTGTCAAAATTTGGCACTGAGTGTTGTTATCAAAATTTAGCTCTCATGTGCACACAAATACTGTCAAAACTTTGGCACCGGATATCATTGTTGTCACATTCAGCTCTGGTATTCACACAATTGCTCTCAATTTTTTTTCTATTGTCAATGTGCATGCCAAGATTTGGCAGTAATATTCAGTGTTTATGTGATGTTAATTATAATGTACTGCTATCGAAATTAAAAAGATTTATCATGTTTATCTGAATGAACATCAATCATTCGATTCCAATCATGTTTGTAATATATCATTGTAGTACAGGGTACAAACCATCTCAAATTGCCGAAACATAACATCTCAAATTGTCATTTACATTCAATACACAAACAAAGCAATTCTGAAATACATCTCACTGAATTTTGTCTCACCTAAACCAAAATACAATAATACAAAATACATCAGGACCCGCCAGCAACTGCAAACACGATTGCGCTAAACCAAATTACAATACAACAAACAGTGATCTCTTCTCCATTCTTTGCTTCTCCTTTAGAGCTTCTATCTCACAATCTTTGCCCCTTAACTTCTTCTCATCCTGTTAATCTAACAATTCACACAGTAATAAGAGGCTCCAATATAAACTGATAGCCTCATTACCCATTGCTCGTGCACACAAATAATTGTTACTGTCTTGACATATACATTAATTATGAGCAAGTGTTCAGCAAATGATGTTCAGCAAACGGACCAGCAGCAAATGATGCAGTACCTCTAACCATCTGCTCTTGATCCTTTCAAAACTCTAAAACATATCTGAGACATTATTCCAGTCAATCCATAAATGGTTTCCAGCATAGAAATTGAAAATGGCCACAGAAATATAAAATTACCGTCAATTAGTTTGCACCAGCCAAATCCATGACATCCAATGCTTTCTTCTTGGTGCGACAATGGCAACATCAACAGTAGCAAGACAGAATGTACATGATCCAAGCTTTTTATGGTGTCGTTGTTGAGCTGCAAGAGTTGTTTGTCACCACGCCCTGCATCTAGTGTGTGTGCCATCACGAACCAGTCAGCCGCTCGTCCATGTTGCGTCCCTGGGTGGCTCGCCGGCCACGACGGAGACCATGTTTCATGTACCCATGCTCAGCATCACCAAATCAAAGCATCCCCGAATGACGCTGCCGTTCGTCCAGCCTCTCGCAACCCCCCAGCCCTCCCGCTCCTCACTTCACACATTGGCTCGACCCCTCATCGGGTGGAGGAAGATGCCCTCGGTGGCGAGGAGGTCAAATACGGGTCACAAAAGGGATGGGAGAGGTGGAAGGCGTGAGATAACCTTAGCTCTAGGGGATCGCTGCCACTGTCCAGCTCTACGGCTCGTCGCCGTCCTACTTCTGCACTGCGCGCCGCCGTTGTCAAAAGGGGAATGATGGTTAGGGATTTGGCGGGCCGAAGCGTTCTGTGTTGTTGTGCCCCCACCGGCTCAGGTGCTTAGGTGCAACAAACAAAAAAAAAACAAAGGGGTTTTTCGAAAATAGTAAGCCACCAACGCAGCCACACACCTCTGTGCGCCCTCGAAGTCGCTGACAATGGGTCCCGCGGACACGTTGGCATCCTAGTCAGCAGCGCGGACGTAAAAAACCATGATTTGAACCGTATTTGAACCAAATAGCCAAGTTTTAGCACCAATTCGGTGTATTCTTCAAGTTTATGCACCAAAGTGAACGTTGATGGCAAGTTAATGCACCACCGGTTGAATTACCTCATGTGTGAGTGATGTAGCTCATAACATGCATGATCGATATAACAAAGATACGTCCATGCATGCATGCACTGTTGGAAACTGCCCACGACACGCTCATCAGGTGGCTAACCATGCAGACCACGTCTCCAGGAGTTTCCCTATCCGCATGCACTACGTGCTTATCTCCTCCTGCATGTTAGCTCTTCCAGCTCTCACACGATCTCACTGCCCAGTACCTTGTAATCTGTATATATGTAACCTCTCAAGATCAATACAAGCAGTGTGTGTGTTCGCATAACCAAACTTGATATCAGACGCAGACATCTCCGATCCTCCCTCCCTCCACGTCCGCCATGAACCGCCTCCTCCGTCGCTCCCGCTCGGCGGACTTCGACTCCCCGGCGCCCGCTGGACGTCCGTTCGCCCGCGGTGCCCATGCACACTGCCGGCCCTGTCGCGGCCGCCCCTGCATCAACCGCCGCCGCCGCACCCGCAGCCGCCGAACCTCGCCGCGTCCTCGCCGACCTCGGCAAGGCGCCTGTCGCCGAGGGCCCTGCTGCACCTTCCTCGTCCACCTCGGCGCCCCGCGCGTTCCAGCTAGCCCCGGCGCCCGCCGCGGGCGTCCTTCGGACCGCCGGCAGCACCCCCGCCCCACGGCTCGACCTCGTCCCGCGCCTCGATCTGGGCTGCTCCGACGCAGGCCCCTCCGCTCCCTCCGGCCTGCCCCCCTCCGTGGCGCACTTCTTCTCCTCCAAGCTGCACCCCGTCTCTGGTAACTACAACAAGTGGAGCCAGCTTTTCTATGTCGTTGCCTGCAAATATAATGTGCAGCACCATCTGGACGCCGCCGCCCAAAGCGCCTTGTGGCGCAACGACGACCTCACCGTGGTGCTCTGGCTCTACGGCGTCGTCGCCGACGAGCTCCTCGACGTCGTGGCGTCCCCCGACAGCACCGCCCATCATATCTGGTCGCAGCTTCACCTTCTCTTCATGGACAACCAGCCGGGGCGCGCCGTCATCCTCGGCGCCGAGTTCCGGAACTTCGTCCAGGGCGACCTCTCCATCGCAGAGTACACCCGGCGGCTCAAGTCCCTGGCCGACGCGCTCGCGGACGTCGGCGAGCACGTCTCCGATCAGTCCCTGACGCTCCAACTGATCCGCGGCCTCAACCGCAAGTTCCAGGTCATGGCGACTCTCCTTCCGCTGCAGTCGCCGTTCCCATCGTTCGTGCAGGCGCGCTCTCGCCTTCTCATGGACGAAATCAACGCCAACGAGCGGGCTCGGCTCGATGGCCGCCCGGAGGTCACCGCTGCTGCTCTCACCATCGGCCATGGGACGAGCGGCGGTTCCTCCTCGTCCGACCGCGGCCCGGACCGCGGCTCTACCGACAAGGGCAAAGGCCCCGCTGCTCCACCCTCCCACGACAACGGACGCGGTCGTGGCCGCGGGCGCGGCTCCCCTTCCTCCGGGCGTGGCGCTGCTTCCGCCGGCTCTTCCTCGGCCGGGCCTGCACCGCAGCTCCCCACGGGATACTTCGCGCCGTATGGCGCTCTTCTGCCCGGCCTGCCGCCGCCTCGGGGCTCGTGGGCTGCACCAAACGCCGTGGGGGTCCTAGGCCTGCGGCCTCCCGCCCCGCACCAGGCGTACCAGATCGCCGCCGCGCCCTCCTCCTCGAGCGTCCCTACCTGGGAGCAGTACAACCAGTTGTACGCTGCTCTCCAGGGCCTCTCCGTGCAGCAGCAACACGCCGGCGGCGGTCCGGACTGGTTCCTCGACACGGGCGCCACCTCGCACGTCGCAGGTAACGCGGTGAGCCCACGATCAACACCCCTAGCAGTAGGCGGTCGATTTCGTCCTCTAGGCTAGGTTTCACCACACGGCTGAACCCACCACCGCGGGAGCTCGTCGCCGGCGGCCTTCCAGTGACCATTTGGTCATGCGCCGTAGCCCGTTCGCTTCGTACGCACGCGTAGAGTACTCCTGCGCGCTCTAAATGGTCGCCCGCGTGCTGCTGCTGCTATTTCACCGACGCCTGAGAGCTTGCGCCACCACGGCTCGTCGCTGACGCCCCTACCGACCACCACCGGCGCTGCTGACGGCCCAGATCGACGCGTGCCACCTCCAGGGTCTCGTAGATGGCCGCGGCGCTCGAAATGGTGGCTGGCGCTGCGTTTCTGAGCCTCGCCGGCGTTTCTGGTGCTCTCCGGAGCAACTCCGGCGCGCCACCGCTTTCATATCGACGGTGGGTCACTGACGCGTGGGGCCCCCGTCATTAGCTACTAATCCTGGCTCTAATAGCCACTGACACCGGCCAACTACTGTAGCACCAAATTAGACACTAATTAAATCACCTATTAGACACTGACATTGGGCCCCACCCCTGTTTAGGTTACTTAACCACTCTGTTAAATAAACAGAGTATGACATGTGGCCCCCCTGCTAATTAATCCAAATTTAGATTAAGTTAAACTCTGGTTAAACACTAAGGCAATGACAGATGGGTCCCACTGGTCAGGTTTGACCAGTCATCCCTCTGTTGACTGCTGACATCATCATGATGTCATGCTGACATAATAAATGCAATTTTGAATTATATTAATTCTGTTAATTTTAGAAAATGTTTAAAACTTAGAAAAAACATAGAAAATAATCTATAACTCGGATGAAAATAATTTGTATACGAAAATCGATCAAAAAAATCCAAAGAATCCAAATATGCCATCCATTCATCTGTCACATGCTTCTAACATGATGAACATGGAATATTCCCCCTCTGGATCATCTGTCCGATGAAACCAAAGACACGGGAAATATCGTCAGATATTCTCCCGCTCCGTCTGCATCGTGTAGTACTGCGTTAGGCCACCCCTAGCATTGCATGTAGTCATATCATGCATCGAGATGGACCTATTTGCTTGTATTTATTGTTTCTTCCCCCTCTTCTCTCCTGTAGACACCGAGACTGACGCCACTGCTATCTATGACTACGCCACTGACGATCAGTCTTTTGCAGCAGAGCAACAAGGAAAGCAAAAGCCCCTTGATCATTCCTATATCGCCTATTCTTGTCCCTCGTGCTTGCATTAGAATTTTGCCACTGTATTGGGTTTGATCCTATTCTGATGCATAGCCTGCTTTTGATTACTACTGTTGCTACTTTACCTGCTATCATAAAATGCATAGTATAGGTATGGTTAGTGTTACCCTGTGGCCCCCTCCTTTGTAAATGTTGCCCCTGTTTCATCATCGACGACACCGAGGACTTAAAGACAGAAGACTCAATCGTCATGATTGACAAGCCGTTAACGACACATCACCTCACAACCCTAAGTATGACACTGTAGAGCTACTATCGAGTGCCGAGGGTGATACCTCGTAACGCACTCTCGATGATAATTCTGTAGCGTAGTTAATCGTTCGTGGGTATTGAGGGTGATTCCTCCTTCCCATTCCCGATAGAGACTCTGTCATACACCTACCTCGAGTGGGATCCATCGAGGGTGATTCCTCAGATTTCCACTTGATGTATAGACACACTGTTACTTTGACTTTACACTGAACTAAATGAGAAAGACGGGTCGGCCCCAAGGGTACCCGCAATGGAGGTAAAGTCGGGCCGGACCAAAAAGGTACCCGCGAGATATTACGAGGCGTGGCCGGTCATTCTTTGTCCTTGCCACACATCCTCGAGATGGGGCAACGGGACCACAGATGGTGGCGCACTGATCGTAGCCGCGAGCTCCCAAGACACTAACTGGTTTGGATATGTGATCTGAGTAGGCCTCTGGCCTTTTTCGCACTAACCACCACGCGGGAATAAATATGGGTATTCTTCGTCGTACATTCTCCCGACAGCTTTTCAGATGCCACAGTTGAGCGGCACGCACCCGGGTGGCCCGCATAAGCACTGTCTTTGTATTAAGAGGTGCCAGGACTGACACCGGCCGTCCACGTAACGCGCAGGATTGCAGAGGGAGATTAGGCCATGACCCCTCCGCGATTAGGATGTAGACTGGCGTGCTGGCCTCTCTGTTGAGCCTAGGTAGGACTACGGCGTGTCGATCAGCCAAGGCTGGGCAGTACCTGGAAAGTGTGTCCGACCAGAGTTAATCGAGCGTGTTGGGTAAATTTGTGCTCCCCTGCAGGGAAGTTGATCTATTCGAATAGTTGTGTCCACGGTAACAGACGCTCGAAAGTATCATGACTTAATACAACTAGAACTGGTTACTTGTGATTGAAGTGAATATGATGGCGCCGGGATTGCTTTCTCGCAGGGAGTCGAGAAGGAATCTCTGGGCGTTACAACAACATATCATTATTATGAAATGCTAATCTGCACTCTTCTAATACCGCAAGACACTGAAGATGCTAGTCTTCGATAGGACTAGGCTTTCTCCCTCTTCTGACATTTCTGCAGTTTAGTCCCAAGATATAGCCCCATTCCTTGATACTGGTGCATATCTAGCATAGTTCTAATGTCAGTCTTGCGAATACTTTGGATGAGCACTCACCGTTGCTTTGCTCCCCCTTTTCCTCTTGATATGATTGCCGCGACCAGATGACGGAGCCCAGGAGCCAGCTTACCCCGTTGACGACTACTACTACCCCGACGGAGGCCAATACACCCAGGATGGAGTCTACTATGACGTGGAGCTCGCTGACGACCAGGAGTAGTTCGGAGGCTCCCAGGCAGGAGGCCTGCGCCTTTTCGATCTAGTGTCGTTGTTATGCTCAACCTTCTTAAGACGAACTTGATTATTTTATGTCTGTACTCAGATAATGTTTGGTTCCGATGACTTGTGCACTCAAGCTTATGTATTCGAGCCCTCGAGGCCCCTGGCTGTAATATGAAGCTTGAATTATTTTAAATTTGTGTTTAGAGTTGTGTTGTGATATCTTCCCGTGAGTCTCTGATCTTGACCGTGCATAAAAGCTTGTATGATTAGTGCACGGTTAAGTCGGGGGCGTCACACTCGCCGTCATTGTCGCCGTTCTATTTGGCACATCTTCTACACGTGAAGCTCAAGTCGCACAACTATTTGTACTGGCGGGCGCAGGTGCTCCTGCTGCTCCGCAGTCATTACCTGGAAGGCTTTGTTGATGACACACTACCGTGTCCGCCACCATTTCAATCGGCGTATCATCGGTGGATTGCTCAGGACCAAGCTATACTCTCGGCCATTCACTCCTCTCTCACCGAGGATGTCGCTGGACTGGTCTTATTTGCTGTTACTTCTCATGATGCTTGGACTGCACTTGAGACGATTTTTACTTCGCAGTCTACGGCGTAGTCTATGGCGATTCACACTCAGTTTGGTTAAGTAAAGAAGCGTGACCTCACAATCACCGCCGTCTTCAACAAGGTCAAGGGCTTGGCCGACACACTTGCCTCCATTGGTAAGCCACTGCTTGATGAGGAGTTCAATTCCTACCTCCTTAGTGGGTTGGATGAGGAGTATGACGCCCTTGTCGAAGTCATCAAGGCGAGTCCTGTCCCAGTTCGTCAATAGGATCTTTATGCGCGCCTCCTTGGCATGGAGCAGCGCGCCTCCGCTCGCCATTCTGCGGACCTCTACTCCAACAGCTTGTCTGCACAAGCGACGTATTGCAGTGGTGGTAAACCCTCTTCCTGCCGCACCGCCCCACAGTCCTCGGTAGGGGGCAAGCCCGCCATGGCCCAAAAGCAGCAGCCGCCGTCGCGCCCCTCCTTCACCACGATGGGTGGTCGCCCACGTCCGTGCTATCCAGCATGCGGCACTCAGGTGCCCTGCCAGCTGTGCAGCATTGACGGCCACCTGGCATCTCGCCACCATCGCCGCTTCAAGACGGACTTCTTGGGACTCAGTAACAATGGGAAAGGCAATGAGCGCCAAGCTCGGCGACTCAGGGATACACATACACTCCATCGTATCCCACTGACCCCTCCTGGTACATGGACACGGGAGCCAGAGATCACCTGACGAGTGAGATGGACAAGCTCTCCGCACGGGAGCCCTACCACGGCCATGACAAGGTTCATACTGTAGGGTAACGCAGCAGAAAACAAAAAATTTCTGCCTACGCACCAGCCCAGGACCACTATGGAGACTGCATACAAGGTTTGATCTTTTTCGTTACCGACTCGTAGCGTAGCGGAAGTAGAGTCGATGACAATCGGCGGTGCAGATCCCCGCAGCTAGGATTTACAACCTCCCAACCGCGAGGATGTATACCCTCATCCGCCCCTCGGACAGCCCTCCGGGAGGCGGTCGGAGAGTCCCCCGGACGGTGTCACGGACAGCCCTTCGGGAGGACCATCGAAACTCGGACAGTCACTCGGACAGCCCTTCGGGAGGACCCTCGAAACTCGGACAGTAACTCGAACAGCCCTTCGGGAGGACCCTCGAAACTCGGACAGTCACTCGGACAGCCCTTCGGGAGGCACTCTCGAACTAAGACCGAAACTATGATCTCTCTATAGATTTGCACACATACGGTGTCATCTATCCAGCAGGTCTTCGCCGTCCAGAACTAGTTCCCACTGGAACCCAGACAGCCTTTCGGCTCTACGAAACTATTTCGCTTGGAGGGAGAGAGAAAGCCAGATCATGCATGGCACTTGTATGTGAGAAGGGATGAGTTTTGGGTAGCCCCCTCCACCTCTATTTATAGGAGAAGGAGGGGTGGAGGGGCTGAAATTTCAGCCACATCCATCCATGTCATCTCCAAGATATTTTGGAGCAAAAGCCCAAAAAGGTGGCTTTTCAAAAAGCAACCATAAAGCTGATTTCACTATTCACGACTACATTTTTCAGCGTCTGATCGAACTGAAAATATTTATGTGGGCTTAGAACATTTCCAGTACCCACTAAAATAATTTTCAACGCGTTCCGAAACAATTCCAGTTTAGTGATTTTCATCTGCGAAAAGCATCTAAAGCGGTTCCGGCAGCTCCGGAACATTTCCGGTTTTCATCCCGAAAAATTCCAGCAAGTTTCCAGAACGATTCTGGCACCCTCCAAGAATTATCAGGCATGTGCTGAAACCAATTTGAATTTATGGTATCCCCTGAAACAACTTTTCAGTTTCACCGGAACTCATCCGGTGACCTCTCTCTTCGGAACTTTTCCGCTGTCTCCGAAAACCTTTTTCGGAAACTTTCTCTCAGACTCCGTGTCTAGAATTCAGCAGATAGATGACCCTTAAGCGTGTGACCCTATAGGTTCGGTGAAGTATAGACATGACCCGGAACCCCTTCCGATCAATGATCAACATCGGAGCCGTGGACACCCATATTGACCCCTATACCCACACGAATGAATATTCGAGTGAACCTTCAGTTGCCGTGTGCTATTCCTGTTGCTTCGCGATATGTTACAAATACCCGAGGTGAGACATGTTGGCATCCCCGTGGATCAACAACTTGTCCACTATGCCAGTTACCTCGTTACCGGTATTGTTCTCTTTTCTCGTTCCGTATTCCGGCATCCCCGTGATCAAATCACAAAGTGTCTGGCCAGACGATGATGGATACCGTAACACCGAGAGGGCCCAGAGATATCTCTCCATCGTCGGAGGAGCAAATCCCAATCTTGAGCTATCAAGTTACTTGACATACTTTTCCATGAACCCGTAAGCCGCCGTAATAGCCACCCATTTACGGATGACGTTTAACAAACACCAAAGTTCATGAAGCAAGCATGAAGAAACTCGATACTCTCATGGTCTAAGGAATCATGCAAACATTAACCATCTCTGTGTTATTAACCATTAACTTGTGACGAATGAATCTTATAGCATAACATCAATTCGGGTCGATTCAACACAAATGTTCTTCTAACATAGTGCCCTCAAAATTGCTGGCATAGACATGCCCATGATCAGGAAAACAGAACCATCATGCAACACTTGAGCTAGTCTTAGAGGCCAGACTAGGAATACAGTTTACCGTTTATTATTCCACACGTGCATATGAGTCTTCCTCCGAGCCTCGTGGTTATTGTAGATTCGAGAACCATAGCAGTTATAACATGGAACATAAACCTAATTATGAACAGGGAGATAATCAATAACATTTATTATTGCCTCTAGGGCATATCTCCTACAGACTCCCACATGCACTAGAGTCAATAATCTAGTTAATGCTAATGCACTTTACACCTGTGGCACACTGGTGTAAAATATGCTTCGCATGTGGTATAGCCTGATGTCCAACGGATCTGACAACTTCAGCTCCGTGTGTAACTTTGCATATCCTTGCGTTTTCACGCTTTCACAAAATTCATATTTTGTGTGGACTTGGCTTTGCATATGTGTGAATCATTGGTCGAAACCTGATTCCTCAGACTGAGCTATGGAGCTACTATCTGCAATAGTGTCCCATCGACGAAAGCCATCTTGGAACCATACTAAGTTCATGAATGAACTATATGATTCAACAACTTCTTTGTCGCTTCTAAACCGTCAACATACTTAGCCATCTATTATAGAATTCACCACAGTAACCCATTTGGAACAATTTCCAACTACCGTGCCACCATATTGTGTATTACACAAAAAATCCCTAACTTAAACCGAAAATCGCATGGAGCATTGTTGAAGACTGTATCGATGTAATTACTTACAACGAGTACGTCATAATCTCTGCTTGCGAGGAAACATGTCATCATTACTACTCTAGTACTGAATGACATCTTTCACAGTTGTCCCATGATCAGTACTTTTGATCACTTTGGTATCTATACTCGCAACAACTTTGGAGTATTGGACATATCTGGTTGTTTTTACATACCATGGAATACATGATTAATCCAAACACGAAGGTGTGTGGAATCTCCCTCATGTATTTTGCTCATCAGTGTTTTTGGGACACCAAGTCTTGCAAAAACTCTTTCCATGTGACTTCGGCAAGAATCACTCCTTGGCGTTTTAAATGCTAAAAGGTTTTAGCATCTTGTCAATATGTATCTTTGCTCAGCCCCATTAGGTAAATCTATCTCCATAGATCATCATGCCTAATATTAAGGCTATTTAGCCCAAGCACTTCATCGAAAAAGCCTTTTCAAATGAAGTCCTAAGTCGTGTCAAGAAATTTATTTCCAATTAACAATGTGTCAAGCACACAACGTTTTTAGAAATATTATTATGCTCCCACTTACTTTCTTGAATCATAAGCATCTTCGTTACCAATTGATGAAGTCAAAACCCTTTTGACCATTTCATCAAAACACGAAGATTCCAACTCCATTTTGCTCTCTTCTGTCCATCGCTAGATCTCTGAAGTTTGCATACTTACTAGCATCCTCTGGACTGACAAAATACCTTGGACTGTAACACATGCAAGTCCTTGGTTACATTTCCATCAGATGGAAATCCTTTCGTCATGCATGTTTCATATCTCATGATTGAAATATGTATTAATTGTTAGTTCAACCCAAACCGATTTTAAGCATCGCTACGGTGAAACAACCTCATCATAGTCAACTCCTTGAACTTGTTATTTCAACAAGTCGAGCTTTATGGATAAAACATTTTTATCCGTATCAGTTTTTAGTTCCATAAATATTCGTTAGACTCTAAGCCTTCCGAAACGTGTATCAAGATTTTAATATTGAAACATTTATATGGAAACTATCTCGGATTGTATTGGCATTTAGCCAATTCCGGAGTCAGGGCCCATCACCGCTTCCTTGTGTATCGTAGGTATACTGTTGCCCAACAACAACATCTCGTTTGCGCACCTGAGAGGTTTGCACGAGCCTTGCCTACGTGGTTCAGCTGCAAGTTCGACTGAAGTCCATACATTTTATTGTAGAGACTTCCGTATCAGTCGCAGTAGGAAACTCTGGAATTACTTCCAAGGTCTCTTTCCTTTGATCTGATGATGAAGATACTGTTTATCTCGTCGAGTTGCACTGTTCTCCCACTCACCTTTTTGAAAGAACCATTTTCTTCAAAAAACATACCGTTCTTTGTGGCAAACCTATTTGCCTCGGTATAGTTGTGGGGGAATACCCAATGACTTGGGATAACCTACAAAGTAGCACTTGTCTGATTTGGAATAGGTTTGTAACCTTTTACACAAGCCCCATATTCCAAATGTTAAAAAAAGATATAACATGGTTGGGCGTACCATACCATGGAGTCATTTCAACAGACCCGATGGAGCTCTTTTCAGTGTAAAAGCCGCAGTCTCTAAAGCATCACCTTAAAAGGGATAATGGCAAATTTATTTATGTCATCTTTGATCTTACCATGTCAGAAATGGTTCGATTACATCTTCACGGACTTTCCATTTGCAGTGGTGTTCCGGGAGGTGCAAGTTATGAAACTCTTTTCACAACTCATCAGACATTCGCTAAACTTGTAACTCAAATATTCCTTTCCCCAATCAAATTGCAGAAACATAATTTTCTTGTTACAATAACTTCTACTTCATTTTTGAAAACCTTTCGAATGATTTCAAAAGATCCAGACTTACGTCTCATCAAGTAAATATCCATATATCTACTTGAGTCATTTTTGAAGGTAGACAAATCCACTGTTTGCAACAACATTTATTGGACTACACACATCATAATGTATGATCACCAATATGTTCTTTGCTCGTTCCTTATGGCCTGTGAACGATATTTCAGTCCCTTTACTTTTCAGAGGAAAGTTGCAAGTGTCAGATGATTCAAAATCAAACGACTTCAAAATCCATCATAATGGAATTTTCCATGCGGGTTTCTCCAATGTGACCAAATGCAGTGCCACACATATGTGGTATTCTTTTAGTCTTGCGACATTTAGCGTCAGTGTTATGGATGTATCAAATTACCATCAATATTCACAACATACATCCCATCTTTGATGGAAGCATGGCCCTTCATGTTATTCATAATACTGAACAACAATTATTGTTTTTATGAACAACTCTTTTTGCAACAAACATTGTGCAATGGGCTAGATTGTATGAAACTCTAAAATGAATTATGAAAGTAAACCCAGAGGTAATGTATTATTATCAATATTCATAACATATGTCTCATTCATAATGAAAGTATGGCCCTTATGTTATTCATAACACCGAACATCAAAAGTTCTCTTATGAACAACCTTCTTGCAAGATACCTTATGCAAAGGGCTAGAGTGTGAAACTCTAAAATGAATTATGAAAGTAAATACATAGGGAATACACCGATGGAAGGCATAGTAACATTTACTATGTTCCCTGCGTGTATCTAAACCTCATTCCTGGCTAGTCTTTCAGGCCATAGTAGTTCTTATATCGAGTTGCAACAGAATGCAATCGAGCGGGTATCTTTGTGATTAACTCACAATACCCAAGAATTAGTGATTAACATGTTTAACCATAATTCCCAAGAACTATATCTTTGACCAGCCTTCTATACATCAAAAACTTGTATGACATTCATACATGAGCTGGATATTCCAGTCTTCTTTCCTTTTGCCTTTATACTTCTAACAGTTTAACTTTCAGTATTTCTCCTACTCTCAGAAGAAGCACCCAACTTAAGAGAGGCGTTAGCCCCGGATTTCCTAGGCGTGAAAGTTTCACTAACACCCTTCGGACACTTCCTTTCTCTTTAAGTTGTTGTTTTATTCACCATCATCATATGACAGGCGTTCTTCTGGATCCCTATCTTATCAGTCTAATGCATAGTAAACACCTTTGCTAATAGTTTGCAAACAAACATTGCTTTGGATATTTCATATCTTTCAGCCTTTGTTTGTATCTGAAAATTAATTTTCAGTTCCATGAATATCATATAACTATCCCAAACTTTCGAAGTTCGGGTCTCATGGAAGTAAACATATTGCACTTTGACCGTAACAGAATTCTAGCTTTTGGATCGAAGGACGAGAGTCACATCATCCATAGCATTAGTGGGAGAATACCGAAAGTATGCGATAGGACAAAGTCCTTCTCGGCACTCTAGAGGACAATTCTCATATTACGTTACCAACCGTAAAGTTTTAACCAGATATTTAACAACTATTCAATTTTAATAGGGAAGGTGGAAACGCGAGCCATTATTCTACAACTATTTATGCAAAACACACTTAGAAAGTGTTCAAAATTAATTTCACTGAGAATTTAAACAAGTTAATTTTGCAGTGCGCTCCCACTCAAATCAATATCTCTCATAATTGATTGTGAGTGATACAAGACCCGCATTTCAATTCAACGCCATTGATGTGGACATCACTGATGACGAGAATTTTAATCGGTAGGCAAACTTGCCAATCACATCTTTATGTGACTCTTGTTAGTCTTTCGATGGGTGTGTTCCGAGCTCAGGACTATCCTGCCTGAACGTCAAAGACAACCAAGTGATCTTGCTGCGAGGTCTGACCTCACCCGCCTCATTCCTCTCGATTCGTTCGTACCCATGTGGACATGGCGCACCCCGAAAAGATACGAATTTCAGACGGTGCTACACTTGGGTGAACACTAAGTACTTTGATATTTTAAAGTGAGAGATCACCCTAATAAAAAGCGACTACCGCGCAATCAAGAAGGGTGCATCATAAGGGATAAACATCTCAGACAATTCATAATTAGCATGACATGGCATAGCCCCTTCTGACGGAGAAGTCAAACATTTCTTCGTCTTCGGCATTTGCGTCGGTGTTCACCTTTGCGAAGATTGCCACCACCTTGTTGATGCACCAGATAATATCGCTATCTCTATAGCTAATAAAATAAGTGCATTACTTAAGGTTGACACGGAGGTCATTAAAGTGACCATCATATGGCTCCAGCCATCATGCCGAATCATGACACACAGGTCATGTTAATATTACATCATATTGTCATCTCATACATAATCAAATTAATATGAGCACTGCTATACCACATCATATGCACATGCAAACCATCCTGCAAAACCAAGTTAGACGCCTCTAATCGGTTTATGCAAGAACTTGTTTTTCGTGGCTTCTAAGGTTTCGAAACAAACCGAAGCTACCAACGTCCATCATCAAGCATGATAATCCAAGTCGCTAGATTAACATTGCAGGGTATATGAAACACGAGATAATAAAATCTCGAGCCCCATACTAAACTTCGTCATACGCATGACCCCCGTGCAGATCATATCTGCATTGCCCTTTAGTCTGCGAAATTTCATCTTTCTTTTTAACTACGGTGGAATTCAATGAACTGTTAGCACTTCATTGATCAATCAGGATCGCGGATTGCCAGAACATTGAAACTCCACCATGCTGTTATCAAGATCAGAAATATGCAAATTCCAGGGAAGCAACAAGAACATCGGGTAATAGATTTCATCTGCTACCCACACAAATAATTTTCAGTAATAGAACTCATCTACTACCTAATTATATTGTGCAACACCCATACATCTCTATGTATTCTAGATCGCAACCTGCATCTACGCATAGCACGGCTCTTGATGCCACTGTAGGGTAACGCAGCAGAAAACAAAAAAATTCCGACATACGCACCAGCCCAGGACCACTATGGAGACTGCATACAAGGTTTGATCTTTTTCGTTACCGACTCGTAGCATAGCGGAAGTAGAGTCGATGACGATCGGCGGTGCAGATCCCCGCAGCTAGGATTTACAACCTCCCAACCGCGAGGATGTATACCCTCATCCGCCCCTCGGACAGCCCTCCGGGAGGCGGTCGGACAGTCCCCCGGACGGTGTCACGGACAGCGAGGACCATCGAAACTCGGACAGTCACTCGGACAGCCCTTTGGGAGGACCCTCGAAACTCGGACAGTCACTCGAACAGCCCTTCGGGAGGACCCTCGAAACTCGGACAGTCACTCGGACAGCCCTTCGGGAGGCACTCTCGAACTAAGACCGAAACTACAATCTCTCTACAGAGTTGCACACATACGGTGTCATCTATCCGGCAGGGCTTCGCCGTCCAGAACTAGTTCCCACCGGAACCCAGACAGCCTTTCGGCTCTACGAAACTATTTCGCTGGGAGGGAGAGAGAAAGCCAGATCATGCATGGCACTTGTATGTGAGAAGTGATGAGTTTTGGGCAGCCCCCTCCACCTCTATTTATAGGAGAAGGATGGGTGGAGGGGCTAAAATTTCAGCCACATCCATCCATGTCATCTCCAAGATATTTTGGAGCAAAAGCCCAAAAAGGTGGCTTTCCAAAAAGTAACCATAAAGCTGATTTCACTATTCATGACGACATTTTTCAGCGTCTGATCGAACTGAAAATATTTATGTGGGCTTAGAACATTTCCAGTACCCACTAAAATAATTTTCAACGCGTTTCGAAACAATTCCAGTTTAGTGATTTTCATCTGCGAAAAGCATCTAAAGCGGTTCCGGCAGCTCCGGAACATTTCCGGTTTTCATCCCGGAAAATTCCAGCAACTTTCCAGAACGATTCTGACACCCTCCAATAATTATCAGGCATGTGCTGAAACTAATTTGACTTTATGGTATCCCCTGAAACAACTTTTCAGTTTCACCGGAACTCATCCGGTGACCTCTCTCTTCGGAACTTTTCCGCTGTCTCCGAAAACCTTTTTCGGAAACTTTCTCTCAGACTCCCTGTCTAGTATTCAGCAGATAGATGACCCTTAAGCGGGTGACCCTATAGGTTCGGTGAAGTATAGACATGACCCGGAACCCCTTCCGATCAATGATTAACATCGGAGCCGTGGACACCCATATTGACCCCTATACCCACACGAATGAATATTCGAGTGAACCTTCAGTTGCCATGTGCTATTCCTGTTGCTTCGCGATATGTTACAAATACCCGAGGTGAGACATGTTGGCATCCCCGTGGATCAACAACTTGTCCACTATGCCAGTTACCTCGTTACCGGTATTGTTCTCTTTTCTCGTTCTGTGTTCCGGCATCCCCGTGATCAAATCACAAAGTGTCTGGCCAGACGATGATGGATACCGTAACACTGAGAGGGCCCAGAGATATCTCTCCATCGTCGGAGGAGCAAATCCCAATCTTGAGCTATCAAGATACTTGACATACTTTTCCATGAACCCATAAGCCGCCGTAATAGCCACCCATTTACGGATGACGTTTAACAAACCCCAAAGTTCATGAAGCAAGCATGAAGAAACTCGATACTCTCATGGTCTAAGGAATCATGCAAACATTAACCATCTCTGTGTTATTAACCATTAACTTGTGACGAATGAATCTCATAGCATAACATCAATTCGGGTCGATTCAACACAAATGTTATTCTAACATAGTGCCCTCAAAATTGCTGGCATAGACATGCCCATGATCAGGAAAACAGAACCATCATGCAACACTTGAGCTAGTCTTAGAGGCCAGACTAGGAATACATTTTACCGTTTATTATTCCACACGTGCATATGAGTCTTCCTCTGAGCCTCGTGGTTATTGTAGACTCGAGAACCATAGCAGTTATAGCGTGGAACATAAACCTAATTATGAACAGGGAGATAATGAATAACATTTATTATTGCCTCTAGGGCATATCTCCTACACACAGCGAATGGAGCAGGTATGCACATCTCTCATATTGGTTAGGCATCCCTTCTCACAAATATCTCTAAGAAATTTCATCTCAAAAATATTCTTCATGTTCCCTCAGTCACACGTAATATTTTGTCCGTCCCTAAGCTTACTCGTGATAATGATGTGTTCGTTGAATTTCAACCGTTTGATATTTTTGTGAAGGATCAGGCCACGAGGGACGTTCTTCTTAGAGGTCGATGCCGCCAGGGTATTTATGCACTTGATGTGCCGCATGTTTCCTAAGTTTTCACCGATGTCCATGTTTCACCGTCACAGTGGCACCCTCACCTTGGTCATCCGGCCACGCCGATAGATCGTCATGTCCTCCGCCATCATGAGTTGCTTTCCGAGTCTAGTAATAAAGATGTTACAGTGTGTGATGCCTGTTAACAAGGCAAGAGTCATCAACTTTCTTTTACTGATTCCAGTCATGTAGCCAAAACACCTCTTGAGATTGTTTATTCAGATGTTTGGGTCCATGCCCAAACTTCTGTTACTGGTCACAACTATTATGTCAGTTTCTTTGATGCTTATAGTCGGTTTACCTGGCTTTATCTTCTTAAGCGCAAAAGTGATGTGTTTAATGTTTTCCTTCAATTCCAAGCACATGTTGAGCATCTTCTCAATCGTAAAATTATTCATGTTCAGTCTGATTGGGGTGGTGAGTGTCATCATCTTAATGCTTTGTTTCAGAAAATTGGGATTTCGCACCAAGTGTCTTGCCCATATACACATCAGCAAAACAGCACAGCCGACCGTAAGCATGAGGAGAGTGGTCTTACTTTGCTTGCTCATGCATCTGTACCATTTTGCTTTTGGAGTGATGCCTTTTCAACAGCTTGCTTCCTCATTAACGGGCTTCCTAGACGACTTCTGAACATGAAAACTCCATTAGAACTCTTACTTAACGAGACTCCGGATTACACTTTTCTTAAGGTGTTTGGGTGTGCATGTTGGCCACATCTTTGTCCTTATAATAGTCGGAAACTTGAGTACCGGTCTAAAAAGTGTGTCTTTCTTGGATATAGTTCTCTTCACAAAGGTTAGAAATGCCTTCATGTTCCGTCTAACCGTGTGTATATCTCGCTGAATTTATTCTTTGATGAGAATGTCTATCCTTTTTCCGCACTCGTAGTATCCACTGACACACATATAACCTTTACAGTCATCTCCTATACTGCCTGATCAATTTGTAGATGTTGCATATACTCCTATTTTGTTGCCTCACCATGGTGCAGGAATCGGACGCGGTGCTCGCCTATAGCTGTTGGATGACACCCCTGGTCCGTCCTCTGCCTCCACTCCTGCGCGGGACGTCGATCGCGACTGCGTGTCGCATGCCGCGCGGGACGTCGATGCGTGTGCGCGCCACGACGCACGCCTGGAGGCCTCCTCTCCTCTAGCTACGCGTGAGCAGTCCACCCCGCCCGGCTCCCCTGCACCTGTGCCTTCACGTGGGCCATCGCCGGCGTGTCTCAGCCCGCCTGGCTCCCTCATGCCAACGGCTTCGAGTGGGTCAGCCTCTCCCGCGCCAGGCTTTGTCGCTGCCTCCCCTGGGCCGGTCTCACCGGCTGGGCCCCACTCGTCGGCTGGTGTTGACGATGCCACCGCGTCTGATGCATCCCCTTCTGAGAGCTCGCTGGGTTCCAGCGTCTCTCCGTCGTCGCCTATGCCACCTTCACTTCCAACTGCTCCAGTACAGCTACGCCCTCACACGCGCAGCAAGAGTGGTATCGTGTGTCCGTTTAAATGCACTGATGGCACAGTTGCATGGTTGGCAACATGTATGGCACATGCCGAGGCTGATCCTACTGCTGAGCCTCATCACTACAAGGCTGCATTGAGTATAACTCATTGGCGCACTGCCATGGAGCAGGAGTTTCAGGCTCTTCTCAAAAATGACACTTTGCGTCTGGTTCCTCCAAAGTCAGGTGTTAATATCATTGATTCCAAATGGGTTTTCAAGGTGAAGAAACATGCTGATGGTTCCATCGAAAGGTACAAGGCTGGCCTGGTTGCTAAAGGCTTCAAACAGCACTGTGGTCTTGATTATGAGGACACATTTAGTCCTGTTGTCAACCCAACTACTATTCGCCTTTTGCTCTCGGTTGAAGTTACTCTAGGATGGTCACTTTGTCAGTTGGATGTTTAGAATGCCTTTCTGCATGGGGTCTTGGAAGAAGAGGTCTATATGCGCCAGCCTCCTGGTTTTGTTGATCCAACTAGACCTCAGCATCTGTGTCGCCTCATAAGGCAATCTATGGCCATAAACATGCTCCTCGTGCATGGCATGCACGTCTTGGCTCTACTCTTCCTGCACATGGGTTTGTTCCATCTACTGCTGACACATCACTGTTTCTTCTTCAGTGTCCTGAGGTGACTATGTACCTGTTGGTTTATGTCGATGACATTATTCTTGTTAGCTCTTCGGTGACTGCTGCTGATCATCTTGTTTCTTCCTTGGGTGATGCTTTTGCTGTCAAAGATCTGGGTAAACTGCATTTCTTCTTTGGACTAGAGGTTACTCATACTGATTCTGGTTTGACTCTCACTCAGCAGAAGTATTCTTTGGAGGTTTTACATCGCGCAGGTATGCTCAAGTGCAAGACCACCACCACTCCTATGTCTGGTACAGATCGATTATCTGCCTTTGAGGGTGCTCCTTTCACATCTGATGATGCTACTGAGTACCGCAGCATTGTTGGTGGCCTTCAATACTTGACCATCACACGGCCTGACATTTCTTATGCAGTTAACCGTGTTTGTCGGTTTCTTCATGCACCTCGAGACACTCACTGGTCAGCAGTGAAGCGCATACTGCGCTATGTGCGTTTCAGTACCTCTTATGGTTTGCATCTTCAGCATGCTCCTTCAGGGTTGCTCTCTGCCTTTTCTGATGCTGACTGGGCTGGTAGTACGGACGATCGGTGATCCACGGGGGTCTATGCGGTGTTCTTTGGACCTAACTTAATCGCATGGAATGCCCGCAAGCAAGCAACGGTATCTCGTAGAAGCACTGAAGCTGAGTATAAAGCAGTTGCCAATGCCACAGTTAAGCTCATTTGGGTCCAGTCCTTGCTTACTGAGTTGGGAATCTCTCAAGTTCAGCCTCCAGTTCTTTGGTGTGACAACATCGGTGCTACATACCTTTCATCGAATCCGGTATTCCATGCTTGAACGAAACACATCGAAGTCGACTATCATTTTGTGAGGGAACGTGTTGCACAGAAGCTACTTCACATCAAGTTTATCTCCTCCAAAGATCAACTTGGTGACATCTTCACGAAGCCGTTGTCTCAACCGCGGTTTGAAGGTTGTAGGCGCAATCTTAACTTGCTAAGTACTTCAGGGCATAGTTAAGATTGAGGGAGGGTGTTAGACTGTATATACATAGCCTCTGTATATGCCCAGTAACCTGTATTGTGCACCTGGTGTACTTCTATATATATGAGATAGCCACACCCGTATTGGGTGTTGAGCAGTTCCCCAAACACACGCATTATGTTTTACTGCTGGAGGTCTCTCATGCTGAAGAGAGTCTTCATCTCTTCCTCAAAGCAGTGTACCTCGTGTGGCTCAGCTCCGGTGATGACGAGGTTGTCGACGTAGATGCCGACGATGAGGAGCGTGTCCCCAGTTCCACGTGCGTACACGCCATACTCAAGGCGCTTCTCCCATGGCCCCCCCCCCCAACACACCCTGGAGAGTGACGTGAACGACAGATTATTTCTTGCCATAGCTCATAGCTCACACCCGCCGCGTACTCCGACGACTTGTCACCGCCGGTTCGATGCCCCTCCGTCACGCCGGCACCTCGCCCCACGCCCACCACCTCCCATTCCGGCATGGTCAAGCCCCTCGCCGACCACCTTGACTATGCTCCGCCCTCCACCTGTCTGCTCGCGCTCCATAGATGCCTCGCGCCCGCCCACGTCTCCTTGCTCCTCCTCCTCCCAGCCTCCTTCTCTTGCCGCTTCCTCCTCCTACTGCCTCCCACCTTGTCTCCTCACTCTGCCACTCCCTCCTCACTCCTCACGCTCTCCTTCCTCTCCTCCATGCCATCCGTCTCGTCATCTTCCCCGCATGGCACCTCCCTCTTGCGCTCCCTCGCATCCTCCTCCTCGTCCGCGTGCTCCTCATTCTCGTCCCTCTCCCTGTCTCCCATGCCTCCTCCCTCTCCTCCTTCCCACCTGCCACCACCGCCGCCAGTTGCAACTCTTCTCGCCTCCTCTTACCCCCGCCTCCACCGTGCCCGCATCGTAGCCGCCATCCTTAACCTGTCCCTATCAGCTGGCATCACTCCGAACCAATATACGGCTTCCCACATACTGTTTTCTCTTGTCAAGTTTTGCCAGCGCACCCTTGCCCGTGTCCCGTTCGATTAAATGCTGCAGTCTGGTGTTCGCCTAGATGAGTATGTTTACACGACTGGGACAGCGATGCCAGGAATCTTGACGGCGCGAAGGGGCTCGTGGCAAGGATGCAGGATGAAGTGGTCAAGGCCAGCACTGCCACACAATGTGTTGATGCATGGTTTGTGCTGTGCAAGAATCAGCGAGGCAGCGGAGGTAAAGAATAACATGGTGGTGAGAGGAGTTGCGGCTGATGAAGTGACTTAATGGGGTTCTATCAGACGGAGTAGCTGGAAATGGCATTGAGAATGACAGATGACGTGGCCAGGCTTGGGTTTGTTCCATCAGAGGCGAATTGCTCATTTATGCTTGATGCGCTACGAAAGAGTGGGGAGGTTGATCATTTTTTTCTAAGATTACAGTTTTTTTTTTGTCACGTTTGATCATTTTTTGTTCTTTTTCCTCACTTAACTTGTTCCTCTCGCAACCATCGATCTCGCCTCGGGCTCGTCATGTCAGTCAGTCACCGTCGTGGGCTCCACTGAACACCCTCACCCTAGCTGACCACCCCAAGTCCCCAATCCCTAACCGTGACTACTCCGAGGTCTCTTCCTCAGCATGCAATAACTGACCAATGTTGGTGCATGCATGCATGCAACTTAATATTTCAAGAAATTTGTTTGAAGTATATACATAGTTACATACCGGTGCAGGGAGTATCAAGACATGCATTCTAATTTTCCGTGTGTTTCCTTACAGTGAGACTCGAGCAAGGCAAGCAAAATCAGGAACAACGCGGCCGGCCTTCTTTGACGGCGCCGAGTTAGTGGCGACGACGGCGATCCTTGCTCCATGGCTCCACCTCTACCAAAATACTACAATCCCCGCTAGATCAACACACCGCGGCACCAGTTTTGAAGTAGACGTATGTATAAGTCATAACACACGTGGATGCGCTTAATTATATAGCACATATTTGAGCAAATCCAAATAATCCAACGTCTACTTGGCGATTAACTCACGATCTGATATCCGTGAGACCGTGACACATGCATCCAGGCCGCTCTTCGCTAGCAGAAGTTCATGGCGCTCACGGCGGAGAATCTGAAGATCCTCTGGGACGCACTCGAAATGCGCATTCCATGACACCGCCACATCGTTCCCGGCATATCAATAACCGTGCTCCAGTGCCGATCCGGCATGGTGAGGAGGAGGGCGAGGAATAAGCTGTCTAGCTCGTCTCGACCTGGCTGCTCTGCCGAGGTAGGGACGGCGGCGGCAAGACGGCGGTTGCTCGGGAGCTCGCGAGGCTCATGTTTGGCTCCTACACTGAGTTCACCGCCCTTCAGGGTAGCTCCGACGAACCCGCACTTAGTGGCAACAAACTCGCCCTCAAGAGTCGGAGATCACCGGACGACGATGTCGGAGCGAGGCTGTTCGAAGCGATCGTGGAGAACCCTCACCGCGTTATATTCATCGACGGCATCAACTGGCTGGATCACGATTCAGAAATGCGCATCAAGAACTCGATCGTGGGAGGAACAATGCTGGGGGGATGCAATGGAGATGTGGTCTGTCTGGAGGATGCCATTGTGGTGCTTAGCTCTGATGTGTGTGACTCGAGGTCCGTGGTTTCCGCTTTCTCCCCACAGGTGAAGCGACGGTTTAGCGGAAATAACCGCCAGGAAGGTGACGCCGCGGAGATGGAACGCCGTCGTCTTAGCTGGGACTTGAACGTGGGAGCTGTGGATGGGGAAGAGGAGGATGACAGTTTGGCTGATGACGATGCGATCCTGAATTTTGTAGATAGTGTTTTTCTTTTCAATTAGCAGATGTTAGATAATCTCGTGCAGCTTATCATCTCTAGCTGTTTTTTCAGTTGTTCAGTTAGCTAGAGTTAGCCGTATACCTGGTCACGTTTGCGTACGTGCGGGATATAGTCATAGGTAGTAGCTTTCGCTTTGGTGGGCGTTGAGGTGCTCCACGGTGCCAGGTCATGGGTGTTAGCCCGAACTACGAGTGCTCGGGGCTAGTCCCAGGGGTCCTCGGGCCGAGAGAGGCGAGAGGAGAGAGCGAGAGAGACACTGAGATGTTTGTGGTGCACTCTTCTTCTTGTTCACCTCAGCCCGAGGTAGTACTGGAGCAGCCCGTGTTAGACTGTATATACGTAGCCTCTGTATATGCCCTGAACTAAGGGATACTAAACTGTGCGGCCCGCAGTCCATCGGCCGGGCTTATGGCCCGCCGATCGCTAGAAGGACTACCGAAGCTGTGAACCCCGGCGTAACCAAGATGGAAACTTCTGAAGACTTGGCGTTCACTTCAAGGATTGCTCTATAGCCGGCGCGTTGGCAACTGACCATATGTGTAACCTAGATACCCCGGTGCATATATAAGCAGAGGGGTTTAGTCTTTAGGGGTACGATAACAACCTTAGCACTACAATAGAAACTGCCAGTAGGGACGTCGAATTTCATACCTAGGGACGTGTTATTTCACCTCTAGGCAAATGTAGGGTCGTTTTAGCAAAGCGTCTTTGGAGCGTCTTCCCACGGACCATCTCAAACCATGTAGACACGCTTGATGAGCGTGTTTACATGACATGGGACACTATATAGGGACGTTCAACATCGTGTCTAGACAGTTAGAGATGTTATGGTAGACATGCACATATCACGTCTCTACCCACATAAACACGTTTCATTTGCGTCTCAAGACCTTTGAGGCGCTTTTGTAAATACGTTCATCATGGGCCTGGTACTTATACACGTTGTGTAGAGACGTTATATTTATCTCTAAATATACATAAGCTACTCGATACAATTGGAATATTTTACTTTAAATATGGTTTGATTTATTTCGAATTTGTATTTCATCGTTTCAAATTCGATAATTTTATCATGACATGGCCGCACATGCCGATTAATCAAATAATATCATTATATGAAGACACCATTCCACGTCTAAGATTGCATTTGCAAACATCACATTATCAAAATTGGCAATCTGAGTGGAATGATTAGCCCGAACAGATACTTACACCGAAGTTCACAACTGAATAATAACAGACATTCATACAGTACATGCAAATAAATAAGAAAATATCCTATGTCTACAGCTATGTTTCTTTATTAAGCAGAAATATAACATAAGACACAATATTTGTTCATTCACAGATTGGTTCATCAACTGATCCTAGCTCCTTCAATGCACTCCTTTTTCAAGTCCTCAACCACCCAATTACTCCTGGCTCCCTTAATGCACTCTTTTCAAATCCTCAACCGCCCTGAAAAAGAAAATGAACAATGATTTTAGACAAGTGCAAGATAAGATGTTCTTTGATAAATTATAAGAAATGTATCATAAAAATGCTTCGTTGGAGTGGTTGGCTTAGTTTTTTTTTACTTAAAAACCACAAAGATTTTTCATTAAAAAAAATCTTAAATGTGGATATTGGAGCATACTCGATGCTTGTATGGAAACATACTTACATGTGAGCGAGGCGAAGCAATAACATAACCAACATCTCCTACTGTTTGGAATTTTTCATATGGTCTAACCAGTTCTCATCTCCTAGATTTGTAGAGCCACGAATAGAGACTACAACATATTGCTCTCCAAGCATATTTCCTTCAACCACATATGTTCTATCTTTACTCCCTAAAATTCCATTGGCCACGAGTTTGTTTTTGTTTCTCGAATTGATCGAAAAGAACAAGACTACAGTTTTATCCCATTTTTGCAAGAAATGAAACATTTGTTATTCATAAACCTCGGAAGATTTCACTTTACGCAAACAAGGACAATTTTATAGAGAATTAGACCCAACTACTATTATACAACCGTTTGGATACATAGCATATATGTACCTGCGCAGTGACTTGGTGAAGACCACCTAGCTTGGCTGCATTGCTATTTGCAGTATGAGCATTCTGCAATTAAATAGGAAGAGGTATGAATGGAGACACATAATCAGCTCAAGAATGATAATTTCCAAGAGTTTCGATATCATGTACTTGGATGCACTAAATAGCCTTACTCTACACATACTTTCGGTCTGCTTAGATTAAGGTTTTGTTGCAACATAATAATTTATTTTGAAAGCTAAACATGCATGAATGATGCAAACAAATGAAGTACCCGTCATGTAAATTAGAAGCGTATGTGTGCTTTGTTGTGCCGGCCTATAGTGCTGAGTGATCTTGCGACGTTGTTTCCATCATATACTCATTGTACTATAATGTAAACTAACATGCCAGGCCCGGAAAAATTGAAGTTCATTTATGTGATTATAAATTATCAAATGTAACAGTGACTGTAAATCAATGGATTATGACATGTTTAATAATAGTATATCAATTGCTAGCCAACATTTGGAAGTTAAAAAAATAACCATTAATCATTAGCCAAATAAGCAGGGAAGTGGACTCCATGAATTTTGTCATCAAACTGCATGAGCAAAATCGCTTGCCATCTAACCATACACCTCCAATCCATGCTTCCTTTGAAATGCTCTCCTCTGAAATGGACAAAGAGATTGTAAACAATTTGCATGCTTTATCAAAGGTAACACCTGTTGGGCATGAAAAACATGACCATTTTTCAGTGTCAGTAATGGCAACCTTGTTAGACATTTATGTTTCTCCTTAGAGATAGCAAGGCTAGTAGGCCGTTGAAGTAGCTAAATAATGGACGGTGAATGAAATCAAATCCTGCGCAATAGTGGGCTGTGGCTAGACCAATTTGTACTATTTGCCGGAAAGCAGCAGCTACAAACAGACAAGGAAGGCGGCTAGACAGACCTTTAGAGGAAATTGTTGGTCCTGTATGATCGCATCACTTGGGATCAAGTGGAGTGAGTCCAATAAATAGCACTCGGGCATGAAACGTCAGAGGTCGAATCGCGCGCTGGTAGCTCCAAGGCAACAATGCCGATGGCCACGGATCCCCGCGCAACGTCTAGAGTTTTGCCGCGAGGGCCGCGTGTGAGGACGGATGGCAAAACGGCGGCAAGGAGCGGAGCCAATGGTGGTTGCCCGCGCCCGGCGCCAACACCGCCACCCCGCAAACTCCCCACGATCTGTAAACAACACGCAACCAACCCGAGAAGCAATCAAACGGAGAGGACATTCGAACTGTATGTACGCCCAATGTTCAGAAGATTTTTCTGTGATGTGAACATATAAGAAAGGATTAAAGTGACTAAGGTAGGGCTGCTGCCGTGAATTCCCAGTTCTAGCAGTCATTCTTTCGGGGGTTGACACGTGTTTTGGTTTTCTTTGGTTCACCGTTGATTTTCATGTCTTTACTACCGGTTTTTATGGGTCACGGAAAGGCGTCGTGCCGCGTTAGCGATTAAGCCGGAACACGACGATGACTATGCCGGAAAGGTATCGTGCCGCGTTAGCCATTAAGCCAGAACTCAACTATAACTACGTTGAAAAAGCATCGTGTCGTGTTAGCCATTAAGTCGGAACGCGACGATATATACGCGTTAGCAATTAAGCCGGAACGCAGCGATAAATACGCCGGAAATGCGTCTTGCCGCGTTAGCAATTAAGCCGAAACGCGACGATAGATGCAACAGAAAGACGTCTTACCGCGTTAGCAATTAAGCCGGAACACGACGAAAATGACAGCGAATATGCCTAAGCCAGATGTCGAAGCGAAGCCAGACACGACGTACGTATGTGACGATGAATTCGCCTAAGCCAGACGCGATGAGTTGTAGTATTCCTTGGTCATACGTGAAGTACTTTGGCTAGTAGCATGCTTTGGAAATTGTTCCCTGACGGATATGGTTCTCACGTTGCACCTCCCATGGCACGGCTTGGATTGTAGAGGTTGAAGGAAACAAACTGCTTTCGTCCACCGCCAGCATCTCCTCACGTAGGCCATCCACGGACAGGGAACACCGTCAGCATCCTCGCTTTGAGTTTTTTTTTGGTACATAGCAAATTCGATATACCAAAAAAGTCAAAGCGACTTATAATTTGGAACGAAGGGAGTAGATGCGAGGATTTTCAGTTTCCTTTTTTTTATTATTATAATATAAAAACGGAAAAAGAGTTACTAGTACTCCTACATTACCTTGGGAGTTGCGAGGAATCTAATGGCGTTCTGTCCTTTGAATTTTTGCAACGGAAGCAACAAGAATAATGCTTTGAACATTTTTTTTCACTACATGCATGAGAGCTGCACATCATTAAATTAAAAGGGAAAAAAGTGGCAAAGAGCCCACGGGGGATTTTGGTTTTGATGGCCTAGTCGAGCAGGCCCTAGTCATCTGCAGTTTTGGTTGGCCCAACAAACTGAAGACACAAGGTCCTATCCCAACGCATCTCGGTGGCTCGTCTCTCCATCCATCGTTCGCAACGTCAGAGTCGAATCCAAGCAAGCGGTAGCATGGACAACTAACAAGCACAAGATCACAAGGCAAGCAGGAGCATGGCTTGTTGGGGCCAAGCAGTCAAGCGCTGACAATGCATCAACAACCTCTTCTCTCCATGGTTCCACCTATGGGCTCTTGCATATTGCATGGAGAGCACACATGGTGCACAACTCACCACACAGCAGCCGACATCCCATAAATTGGTTACCTTTATGTCAAATTTTGATGGGTAAATCCCCATTTATTAATTATATTTTATTTGCATATAGATTGCATCTCCATTTATAAAATATCCAACTTGTAGGTGTAACTTTAGATTCGCATGCTATTTTTGATGAATGTTTAAGAGGCTAGCATGAATCACATTATCATTAGATAGATATTTTTCACTTTCTTCTTAAATGTTTTTGTTGACACTCTAAATTTGCCAAAGTGCATAATGGACTCCACCATCATATTTCTATCGTCGAGATGGTCAGAGAACATATCTGGATCATCTCATTTGGAGCTCGGACAAAGAAAACACCTTTTCAGGGGGGCTGACCCAGCCAAAACCCGCCAGGCCAGCTTCCAAAGCGGCCAGGCCGGTTTGACCAACTTTGTCAAATGCAAGACTGTACTGCACCATTGTATTTCTATCATCGAGCTGGTCAAAAAACCTATATGGATCGCCTCGTTTTGAGTCCGGATGAATTAATTGCAATTTTTGGAAGGTTTTCTGCCCTGGACGTGCAGTAGAACCGGCCAGGCCGGTTTGGGACCCAGCAGGCTGGTTTTCCTGACCTATTCCGAACCAATTGGTTTTCAAATCGGTTTTGGATCTATTTTTTGCGTGGAAAACTTGGAGATTAAGATCCGAGCTTGTTTCCTAGTGGGATAAGACCACCCCCCCCTATATAAACGAGAGGATCACTGCTGATTGAGATACATCCAACAATCCAATCGTCTTTTTACATCTACAATTCCCTTATGTCCTCTTCTAACCTTATCTTGTTGTTCATCGCTTGATGCGGCGACCAAGGATGGCGCCCTAGGCTTCCTGGCCGACTTAGGACAATGCGGTGACGTCCTTGCCCCCATGGGGTCCCTCCTGGGCGAGAGCTTCGATGGTTCCTTTGCTAGTTTGCCTGGAAACTAGCCGTTCTTTGTCACGTAAGCGCGATAGCTATCCTTTGGCGGTTTGCTCATAAACCTGTTGTGCCTCACCACGTAA
Source organism: Elymus sibiricus (assembly GCA_039707655.1). NCBI lineage: Eukaryota > Viridiplantae > Streptophyta > Magnoliopsida > Poales > Poaceae > Elymus > Elymus sibiricus. Next base: position 4,393,284 of record CM077665.1, read on the forward strand.
GTGTGATATTCTGGCTATGTTCTTTGGTGTGTGGCGGCCTGGATGATCTAGCCCTAGCTGGTGTGTGATCCGGGATCAATCCGCTGTCACCACACTTCTTGGCGACTCCGCTGGGGACGATTACCTCGGCTCTACTTTGTAGCAGAATCTCTTTGCCCTAGCCATACTCTTGATTGATCTATCTCCTTGCGCTCGCCATTACCATTGCATCTGGCCCAAAAGGCCGATTGCATCTGGTTTTGACCCCTTGTAATCTCGCTTGCTATTTTGCAAAGTGTTGCCATTGATTCAGCAAGGCGGCCGAGTTCTAAATCATGGAGTACCAAGGTGTTGCATCACAATATTACTACAATCACCCAAGGTACAACTTGCAAATACATCTTATGTTCCTAATAGTTATTTTGCAAGTCATGATTTCTCATGTTGATGTTGCTAGTCATAATAATAGTAAATCTGTTGCATCGGCTAATTGTTATGTTGATAATGCTCCTCATCATACACATCATAATCATGGATATCTCAACTATGAATTCTTCGAGTTTTAATGCTACTAGCAACATACAACATGCAAATCCTTATTCATCGGCTATAAGTTCACAATACGTGGTTTCACCACAAGACATGCTGATGAATGAGAGAATTGGCTATAGTAATGCTAACTATTCAGCCAATTACTCTCAGTTCATATGGTGCACGATATGCTAATAGAACAAAGGTTCTACATACAAATTCAGCATCATATGTGAATGCTAGTGCTCAGAATTCGGCCTCATATGATACTAAAAACTATGGCCGAATGAATGAAATTTCAGCAAGGCATTCAAGTGCTAATGCTCATGATTCAGCCTCATATGTTGCCAATAAGTATGGCCGAATCAATGAGAATTCAGAAAGTTATTTAAGTACTAGTGCTCATGATTCGGCTTCACATGTTACCAATAAGTGTAGCTGAATTAATGAAAATTCAGCAATGTGCATGAGTGCTAGTGATCCTGATTTAGTTGCATATGAGTCAGCGTGGCAGATTTTAAATGATCCCGAGGAATTTAAAAGAGCTATGAAAATCGATATTGATGAGATGTGTGCTAAATATAAGCTGAAGCCGATCCCATTTGAGTCCTTGGCTATTAATATAGGAAAGGAAGACATGCGAGCTGACACATGTGGCAAAGAAAGAGTCGATTCAGATATAAGCGGATGTTCGGTTGAAAAAACCGAACGAAACAATATCCATTCCGAATCAGTTTCATCTCAGGGAACAAGTCTAGTTGTGGCAAAGCATGGAAAGCATAAGAAATTAGCTAAACTTGATTTTCAGGAGCTAAAGGGGTTGTGCATTTATCTGGTGACTATCGCATCATTGATCAAAGTGATGAAGATCAAGCCCCTACAAGAAAAAAGGAAGAAACGACCGGCTACACAGACAAAACCGGCCAGGCCATTTCATCCCTGGTTGGTACTGCCAAACCGGCCTGGCCAGTTTCCCTGGCCGACCACACTACCAAACCAGCCAGGCTGGTTCCTCTGGTTCCAGCAGCCGCCGATGCGTCTCCGGATGATTCGGCCCCTGTTGTTGATTATTTCCTGGAGATGAAGGGCAACGTCATGCAAATCAAGGACATGTACTTCTCCAGCATGATTAACAAGGTACAAAGCACTAGTATTTTACCAAATTTCCAATCCAGTTGTATTATTTCAATTGCCACATCTATTAGTGATATTCTTGCTAGTAATGTTAAGAGACCAACTGAGGAAAGTAATTTACTTGTTGATAATGAAATAAATTCAGATTGCATCGGCCAACATATTATTCCCTATCAAGAGGCCGATGAAAATATTTTGTCTAAGTTAAAGCTTTCCCCAATGTTTACCTTGGATTCTATATCTATGCCGGTTTCTTTACTTGCTTTAAATTCAGTTCATACTTGGTCCCAAATGAGATACAAATTCGGTAATTATTTTGGGTTTAATAATTTGGGACCAAGATTAACAAATATTGCACATGTCGATGTTGGTTTTATGATCAATTCTAAAACATCTATAAAGAAAGGCAATTACAAAGATGGCCGATGGATTGATGTTAAATCTGATCTGTTCGTTTGTCTAGCTTTAAAGCTGACTCCACAAAAGAGTCAGCTAAAGAAATCAAAGTACACCTTTGACTTTACTTTTTGTAATCATGTCTTTGATATCTTATTGAAGAATAATTTTATTAGAATCATTGATCACAAAGCTTTGCCATCACCTCAAAACTTAGAAGAGCTTACATATTGAAAGTGGCATAATTCATTTGATCATAATACTTCTAATTGCAATGTGTTTCGTCGAGTGATCCAATCGGCCATTGATAAAGGACGATTGAGATTTTCTGAAGGTCATCAAATGGACCAATTGGATTCAATTGGTCTTGATGACAAACAGGTTTCAAATCGGCTACCATTAGCTGATTCACTCAAGGCTCAAGGATGAAATGCCCAAGAGAGAGATGTAGTGACCTCAAGTGAAGACTAGGTGATTGTCTATGAATTACAAATTAGCGATATTTTAGAGGATAGCGAGGTGATTACAATTTCAGAAGACACTGGGGGGCAGGTAAAATCTCTCTAGTCGAGGCAAAGGCTGATTGATCCTTTCGAGCATGAGCAATCGGCTAAGGATCCTCCTTTGGAGCATATTTATCAAGATGTGGAGAAGAAGGCGGATGCCCATAGAGCTGATGGAGGTAAAGGCCGTGACAACCAAAGGAGTAGAAGGCCGAAGCTTAGTTTTGAGGAACTTCTAACTAAATACAAGAAGGAAGCAGAATTGAATGTCACTAATTGGCCAAGAAAAGTTCAATCATCAATATTGCCTCCAAAGCACAGGTCTCAGGAGTGGAATAGGCAAAGGAATAGATCCCACGCAGCAGCAACATATCCTCGTTTTGAGCAGCCAATTCCTGTCATATGGACCACAACCCACAAATTTTCATCCTTATTCATCTTGGGGTTGGTTTGAGCAAGAGGCGCATGTTCCACCATACTTTAGGCCACATTACGTAGCGTATGCAACTTCTAGATATTCAGAGAGATCATCATCTTGTAAAGACTGTTTTGATCAAAATCGGTCCGGAGCTCAACCAAAGAAGAAAGTGGTGAAAGAGGTTTACCGTGTGAAGAATGATGGCCGCAAGAACAAAAGTTGTGAAACAGGTTTACCATGTGAAGAATGATGGCTGCAAGAATAAAATTTCATATCTGCATTCGACTATTGAAAAGCCGACTACGTTGCTAAAAAATCTGGCTATTGATGGCAAAGAAGTGGGAAATCATCTATTAATATTCTAGACGCCAAATCTGAACAAAAGAATGTGATAGTGCCCAAAATTAAGAAATATTTTCCGCAGTCCAAAAAAGAAATAAAGCTTAGATGCTCACTCAGTTTACCAAAGTGGCAAGAAAACAAGTTGCAGAAGTTTAGTGCAGAAAAGCTGAAAGAGATGGGCTTGGCGTGGGTTCCTAAAAGGAGTTTTCAAGTTCAGAAGGATGATGCTTAGGCAAGTGGTGCAACGAAGGCAAAGGAAAGAAGGAGATTCAAGAAACAATTGCCAACTTGGAGGTTTGCACCAAATCGTCAAAATTATTGGTCATGGCATCATCCATATTCTTTGCCTATGCCTATGTGGAACTCATCCCTAGGTATGCATGGTTATCCCTTAGCTCCTTATTTTGATCCTTGGTATGGGTCTTTATATTATGGAGGGTTGCCAAATCATTTTGCCTATCAATAACTTTCTATTGCAAGAGCCGAAGTGTTGTATTCGGCTATGCATACTCTTGTGGATGAGTTCATATGGCCGATATTTTGTTATCGCCCTTAGTATAAAATATAACCAATGAATGCTTGCAACCATCATGCTATGAAAAGACCCTCCACAGAGTTTACTTTGTTGACTTGAAGGCCCGGGGGGGCATGATATGTGTTTTATATTTACCTCATGGATATGACAATATGATTAATCGGCTTGCAAAGAAGGCCAAGGTGTTGGCATGATCATTATTTCTCACAATGGTGTTGTTTGAGACATCAAGCCGATTAAATTACATTTGCACCAATATTCAAGCCGAATGTAAAGCTTTCTTATTCGGCTTGACAATATTGCAATCCATGAAGGTGAAACATGTTGAAGCCTCTAGTGATTCTTTACTGATGGTACACCAAGTTGCTGGTGTGTTTTAATGTGTTGAAGGACCGCCTAATGCACATCTTGGTCAATGCCTTCACATCATTAGATATTTTGCCGAATTCCAAATTCGACACACTCCAAGGCATAAAACAGTTAGGCTAACATGTTGGCTCAACAAGCATCAGGCTATGACATTGGTGGACGCAATTTTTATATCAAAGAAAAGTTGTTGCGAAATAGCGCAGTCATTGCTGGGCCGCCGAAACTGGCCAGGCCGGTTCTACTATTGTTGCTACAGGAACCGGCCTTGCCGGTTTCCCAGAGACTGGTGCAAATCGGCCTAATTCTTTACTTATTGATCTCGCGACTGATTTGATTAATTGGAGGACACCCATTATTATATATCTACGTGATCCAAGCATCAAAGTTGATAAAAATATTCGGCGAAGTGCTTTCAAGTTTATTTTGCCTAATGATGAGTTATATCAAGGAATCGCTGAAGATTTATTGCGTAAGTGCTTGAATTTTGATCAAGCGAAGGTTTTGCTATGGGAGACATTTATGTCATCAAAGGGGTATTGCTTTGTGCTGGTTGCTGCGAATTACTTTACAAAAGACGTTGCAAGGCCATCGTCTATCAAGAGAAGTCGGAGTGATGCCCAAGCAATGGCCAATATACTCATATCGTCCTTAGAACGATATGGCTGATGTATTACATCACCATTTGATACAGGATAACCGATGAGTTGGACATCATTGCAATTTGGTGCTTTTATATTTTCAGGTTCACATAACCTCACCTGAAAATAGGGGGCATATGTTGGCACTGTAAATTGCCAAAGTGCATAATGGACTCCACCAATATATTTCTATCATCGAGACTGTTAGAGAACATATTTGGATCATCTCATTTGGAGCTCGGACAAAGAAAACAACTTTTCGGGGTGTTGACCCAGCCGAAACTGGCCATGCCGGTTCCAAAACCAACTTTGTCAAATGCAAGAATGGACTACACCATTACGTTCCTCTCATCAAGCTGATTGAAAAATATATATGGATTGCCTTGTTTGGAGTCCGGATGAATTAATTGCAATTTTCGGAAGGTTTTCTGCCCTGGACGTGGAATAGAACTGGCCAAGCTGGTTTTGGAACCGGCTAGGCCGGTTTGGGTGCAGCAGAACCGCCCAGGCCGGTTTGGGAACCGGTCAGGCCGGTTTGCCTGGCTGTGTGGCTGCCCAGCCCCCGTGGAAACTAGCCAGGCCGGTTTAGGACCCGGCCAGGCCGGTTTTCCTGAACTACTCCGAACTAATTAGTTTCCAAATCAGTTTTGGATCTATTTTTGGTGTGAAAAACTTGGAGATTACAATCTGGGCTTGTTTCCTACTGGGATAATACCACACCCTCTATATAAACGAGAGGATCACGGCCGATTGAGATACATCCAACAATCCAATCGTCTTTTCACATCTACAATTCCCTTATGTCCTAATTCAGCCTTATCGTTTTGTTCATTGCTTGATCCAACGACCAAGGATGGCACCCTAGGCTTGCCAGCTGACCTAGGGCAACCCGGCGACGTCCTTGCCCCTATGGGGTCCCTCCCGGGTGAGAGCTTCTACGGTTCCTTTGCTAGTTTGCCTAGAAACTAGCCGTTCTTCGTCACGTAAGCGCGATAGCTATCCTTTGGCAGCTTGCTCATAAACCTCTCTTGCCACACCACGTAAGTGTGATAGTTTCGCTGCATTCTTCGGTCCGTGGCGGCCCGAGTAATCTAGCCCTAGCTGGTGTGTGATCCGGGATCAATCCGGCATCAACAGTTTTCATCAAATTTTACTACTTATTATCTATTGATGTCTGACTTGATCCTGTAGCACTAGTACATAACAGGGCTTTGGTCCAGGCCGGGCCAGCCCATTAGTCCCGGTTCAGTCACGAACCGGGACCAATGGGGGCAACGGTCCCGGTTCGTGAGGCCAGGGGGCCGGCCGGGCCTCGTGGGGCATTGGTCCCGGTTCGTCTGGACCCTTTGGTCCCGGTTCCAGACACGAACCGGGACCAATGTGCCTCGCTTCTGGCCCACACCCATTGGTCCCGGTTCGTGGCTGGAACCGGGACCAAAGGGGGTCCTTTAGTCCCGGTTCCATCCACGAACCGGGACCAATGAGATGCCTATATATACCCCCTCGCCAGCGAGCAGACTGCTCTGTTTTTCTGGCCGGCGAGGGGAGAGCTTTGTGGTGCTCTAGCTCACCTCCTATGCACATGAGGTGTTCGATGAAATGCCCGAGCCACACTTAAGATTTCTCCTGTCGAAGCTCCTTGTCCAAGCTCCATTTTCCTCAAGATTTGTTTAGGTTTGGCGGTCCGTCCTGTCCCGTCCCCGTCCTCACCGCCGTCGATCGCCCGCGCCCATCTCGGCGCCGGCACCACCGTGGTTAGCCTCTTCTTCTTATCTTCTTTCTAAAAGAAAAAAGATCTTACTTGTATCATTTAGATAGATACTTGTGTAATTTTCTTACTTTTATTATTGTTTGTTATTATATAGTGCCATGGTCATGGTATCCGCCCACGTCGGCCCTCGTCCGGTCTATGATTCGGATGTGGTATATATTATCTTTTATAAGTATTTGTTTTATTTAGTGTTTATGACAATTATGCCGACCAACGTGACATAGATTTTTTAATCTAGGAGGTATGTGAACCGGAAATTCCAACCGACATAGAAATTTTATAGTTTCAATGTATGTTTTAATTAGATGCTCTAGAGAGCTATATGTTGTTCAATAATGAGAACTATGTATGAACGTTATGTATTTATTTTGGTCAGTACTGTATTTTGGCTTTAATGTGATGATGAATTTCTATTAATTTGGTCACTTCTCTATTCATGATATGCACGCAGATGAACCGGCAATGGATGTACGGTGACCGACGCACCTCCGAGTATATTGAGGGCCTGCATAATTTTCTCGAAGCGGCTGAGGCAAACAAGCAGAATGGTTTTATGCATTGTCCATGTACTGTCTGTGAGAATACGAAGGCTTTCTCCAACTCTAAAACCCTTCACTTCCACCTGCTTGAGAAGGGTTTTATGCCACACTATAATGTTTGGACCAAGCACGGAGAAAGAGGGGTTATGATGGAAGACAACGAAGAAGAAGAGGATGACGACAACTACCCGCCCCCTGAATACGGTGATGCTGCAATGGGGGAAGCTGGAGATCAAGAGGAACCAGATGATGTGCCCGATGATGATCTTCGCCGGGTCATTGTTGATGCACAGAGAGAATGCGAAAGTGAAAGGGAGAAGTTGAAGTTCGATCGCATGTTAGAGGATCACAAAAAAGGGTTGTACCCAAATTGCGAAGATGACAACAGAAAGCTCGGTACCACACTGGAATTGCTGCAATGGAAGGGAGACAATGGTGTATCTGACAAGGGATTTAGTTCGCTACTGAAAATAATGAAGAAGAAGCTTCCAAAGGATAACGAATTGCCCGGCAGTACGTATGAAGCAAAGAAGGTTCTATGCCCTCAAGGATTGGAGGTGCAGAAGATACATGCATGCCCTAATGACTGCATCCTCTACCGCGGGGCGTACGAGGATTTGAACGCATGCTCGGTATGCGGTGCCTTGCGGTATAAGATCAGAAGAGATGACCCTGGTGATGTTGAGGGCCAGCGCACCGGGAAGAGGGTTCCTGCCAAGGTGATGTGGTATGCTCCTATAATACCACGGTTGAAACGTCTGTTCAGAAACAAAAAGCATGCCGAGTTGATGCAATGGGACAAAAAAGACCGTAAGAAAGACGGGAAGTTGAGAGCACCCGCTGACGGGTCGCAGTGGAGAAAGATCGTGAGAAAGTGGAGCGACTTTACAGGTGGCCCGAGGAACGTATGGTTTGGTTTAAGTGCAGATGACATTAATCCTTTTGGGGAGCAGAGCAGCAAGCATAGCACATGGCCTGTGACTCTATGTATGTATAACCTTCCTCCTTGGTTGTGCATGAAGCGGAAGTTCATTATGATGCCAGTGCTCATCCAAGGCCCTAAGCAACCCGGCAATGACATTGATGTGTACCTAAGGCCATTAGTTGATGAACTTTTATAGCTATGGAATGGAAGAGGTGTACGTGTGTGGGATGAGAACGAACAGGAGGAATTTGACCTACATGCGTTGCTGTTTGTAACCATCAACGATTGGCCTGCTCTCAGTAACCTTTCAGGACAGACAAACAAGGGATACCACGCATGCACACACTGTTTAGATGACACCGACAGTATATATTTGGACAAATGCAGGAAGAATGTGTACCTGGGGCATCGTCGATTTCTTCCGACCAACCATCAATGTCGAAAGAAAGGAAAGCATTTCAAAGGTGAGGCAGATCACCGGAAGAAGCCCGCCCTCCGTACTGGTGATCACATACTTGATATGGTCAATGATTTATAAGTAATATTTGGAAAGGGTCCTAGCGGACTATCTGTTCCGACTGACCATGCGGGACGCGCACCCATGTGGAAGAAGAAATCAATATTTTGGGACCTACCCTATTGGAAAGACCTAGAGGTCCGCTCTGCAATCGACGTGATGCACGTGACGAAGAATCTTTGCGTGAACCTGCTAGGCTTCTTGGGAGTGTATGGGAAGACAAAAGATACACCGGAGGCACGGGAGGAACAGCAACGTGTACATGAAAAAGACGGCATGCATCCAAAGCAGTATGAAGGTCCTGCCAGCTACGCTCTTACCAAAGAAGAGAAGGAAATCTTCTTTGAATGCCTGCTCAGTATGAAGGTCCCGTCTGGCTTCTCGTCCAATATAAAGGGAATAATAAATATGGCAGAGAAAAAGTTCCAGAACCTAAAGTCTCATGACTGCCACGTGATTATGACGCAACTGCTTCCGGTTGCATTGAGGGGGCTTCTACCGGAAAACGTTCGATTAGCCATTCTGAAGCTATGTGCATTCCTCAATGCAATATCTCAGAAGGTGATCGATCCAGAAATCCTGCCAAGGTTAAGGAGTGATTTGGTGCAATGCCTTGTTAGTTTCGAGCTGGTGTTCCCACCGTCCTTCTTCAATATCATGACGCACGTCCTAGTTCATCTAGTCGACGAGATTGTCGTTCTGGGCCCTGTATTTCTACACAATATGTTCCCCTTTGAGAGGTTCATGGGAGTCTTAAAGAAATATGTTCGTAACCGCGCTAGGCCAGAAGCAAGCATCTCCATGGGCCATCAAACAGAGGATGTCATTGGGTTTTGTGTTGACTTCATTCCTGACCTTAAGAAGATTGGTCTCCCTCAATCGCGGTATGAGGGGAGACTGACTGGAAAAGGCACGCTAGGAGCGAACTCAATAATATGTAGGGACGGACATTCTTGGTCTCAAGCACACTACAGAGTTCTACAGAATTCTACCTTGGTGACCCCGTATGTTGATGAACACAAGAATATTCTGCGCTCCAAACACCCGGAGCAGTGTGACGACTGGATTACATGTGAACACATCAGAACTTTCGGCAGTTGGTTGCAAACACGTCTCATGCGTGACAACACTGTTTCTGATGAGCTGTACTCGTTGGCCAGGGGACCATCTTCGACTGTAATGACTTACAAAGGGTACGAGATAAATGGGAATACATTTTACACGATCGCCCAGGATCAAAAGAGCACCAACCAAAACAGTGGTGTCCGCTTTGATGCAGCAACCAAGAGGGGAAAGGACACATATTATGGTTACATAGTGGACATATGGGAACTTGACTATGGACATGATTTGAAGGTCCCTTTGTTTCACTGCAAATGGGTCAATCTGTCAAGAGGCGGGGTACAGGAAGATCCACAGTACGGAATGACAATAGTGGATCTGAACAATCTTGGGTACACAGACGAACCATTCGTCCTAGCCAATGATGTGGCGCAGGTTTTCTATGTGAAGGACATGTCTACCAAACTGAGAAAAAGAATAGATAAGGAAGCGAATACATCATACGATGAGCCAAAGCGCCACATAGTTCTTTCAGGAAAAAGAGACATCGTGGGATTGGAGGGCAAGACAGACATGTCTGAAGATTATGAAAAGTTTCATGAAATTCCTCCCTTCAAAGTCAAGGCTGACCCAAGCACCCTGTTAAACGATGAAGATTATCCATGGTTACGGCGCAATAAGCAAAGGACACAAGCGAAGAAAAAGTGAAGACTTTCTCTCCACAACTAGTATGATGATGCCTTTGATCTAGAATATCACTGCAGTTACATGTGAAGAAATGAAATGCCTTTTGTAACAGATGAGTTTTCGTATGAAACCCTGATATTTCGAAAGAGATTGTCCGTTTTGTACACGAAGTGCATCTAGTTTTTGCCGTAACCCTCTCAACTTTTTAGCACATGCTATTTGGGTGAAATGATGATACCATGCCAACTTTCAACCTATTCAGAGTTCATTTGTAGTGTTTTTCAATTTCAGGGTCATTTAGCTCAAAAAAATCAGTAAATGCATGAAAAATACCAAATGAAGTCAGAAAGGGTTGAAAATTGATGATGTGGCTTTGAATGGTTCATTTTGAACACACAAAAAGTCTGGAGTTCAAATAAGTTCAAAAAAATGAAATACCTTTGTAACAGATGAGTTTTCGTCCGAAACCCTCATACTTCGAAAGAGAGTGTCCGTTTTGTACACGAAGTGTATCTAGTTTTTGCCGTAACCCTCTCAACTTTTTAGCACATGCTATTTGGGTGAAATGATGATACCATGCCAACTTTCAACCTTTTCAGAGTTCATTTGTAGTGTTTTTCAATTTCAGGGTCATTTAGCTCAAAAAAATCAGTAAATGCATGAAAAATACCAAATGAAGTCAGAAAGGGTTGAAAATTGATGATGTGGCTTTGAATGGTTCATTTTGAACACACAAAAAGTCTGGAGTTCAAATAAGTTCAAAAAATGAAATACCTTTGTAACAGATGAGTTTTCGTCCGAAACCCTCATACTTCGAAAGAGAGTGTCCGTTTTGGACACGAAGTGTATCTAGTTTTTGCTGTAACCCTCTCAACTTTTTAGCACATGCTATTTGGGTGAAATGATGATACCATGCCAACTTTCAACCTTTTCAGAGTTCATTTGTAGTGTTTTTCAATTTCAGGGTCATTTAGCTCAAAAAAATCAGTAAATGCATGAAAAATACCAAATGAAGTCAGAAAGGGTTGAAAATTGATGATGTGGCTTTGAATGGTTCATTTTGAACACACAAAAAGTCTAGAGTTCAAATAAGTTCAAAAAATGAAATACCTTTGTAACAGATGAGTTTTCGTCCGAAACCCTCATACTTCAAAAGAGAGTGTCCGTTTTGTACACGAAGTGTATCTAGTTTTTGCCGTAACCCTCTCAACTTTTTAGCACATGCTATTTGGGTGAAATGATGATACCATGCCAACTTTCAACCTTTTCAGAGTTCATTTGTAGTGTTTTTTTAATTTCAGGGTCATTTAGCTCAAAGAATGAACTAATAGCAAAAAGAATGAAGTAGAAAACTTTTATGAAACTCTAATAGCAAAAAGAATGAAATAAAAATAATCAATTAAAATATTCTGTTATGATCAACTAAAACAAAACTATAATATTCTTCAATAGCAAAAAGAATCAACTAAAAAGCTTTTATAAAACTCTAATAGCAAAAGGAATCAACTAAAAAGCTTTTATAAACCTCTAGTATTTTTGAAACTAAAATATATATAAAATTTATGCAACTAAAAGGAATCAACACAGTAATATTAAATAGCAGGAAAAAGAATCACTCAAAAATCTATTTTTTTAGTAAAGTTATTCACAAACTAGTGATTCACACAAATTTCAAAATATTCTAATTTAAACTATTCAAATTTGAAAACTAAAGGCACTAACAGAAAGTTTATAATTTTTGTGACCTAAAAGCAAAAAGAATCACTGAAAAACAGTAAGTAGGAACAAAATAAAATAAATAAAGCAAAAAACAAAACAAAAAACTGAATTTTTTTTTAAAAAAATGCCACCTATTGGGCCGCCACAGCCTGAATACGACTTGAAACCCAACCAGCTTGTTGGGCCAGGATTCAGGCCCACAGAAGGCCCAATAGGCCCACAGGCAGTGACAGATTAGGGCCGGCGGCCTGCAGTAGAGAGGAGCTCGAGAGGGTATGCGCAGCAGCGCTTATAAACCACTCTCGAGCTCTCTCGGCTAGCGAGGTGGGACTAAAAATTTGGCCCCGGGCAGAATCACCCTTTGGTCCCGGTTGATGCCACCAACCGGGACCAATGCCTCCCTTTGTTCCCGGTTGGTGCCACCAACCGGGACCAAAGGTCTCTGCTTCCCGCCCTTTGGGCTGCTGAAAAGAGACCTTTGGTCCCGGTTGGTGGTACCAACCGGGACCAAAGGTGGGCATTGGTCCCGGTTGGTGGCACCAACCGGGACCAATGCGTCTTCTATATAAGTAAACACTTGGAAAATTTCAGTTTTCATCTGCCATTGCCCCGAGCCCGCCTCCCCGTCGCCGCCCCGAACCCCGTCGCCGCCCCGTCGCCGCCCCGAGCCTGTCGCCGCCCCGTCGCCGCCCCGAGCCCGTCGCCGCCCCGTCGCCGCCCCGTCGCCGCCGTCCTCGTCGCCGCCCCGAGCCCGCCGTCCCCGTCGCCGCCCCATCGCCGACCCGTCGCCGTCCCGTCGCCGCCCCATCGCCGCCCCGTCGCCGCCCCGTCGCCGACCCGTCGCCGTCCCGTCGCCGCCCCGTCGCCGCCCTAAGCCCGCCATCCCCGTCGCCGCCCCGTCGCCGCCCTCTCCCTCCGCGCGCTGTGGTGAGCTCCTCTTCCACCCTGGAGCTGTCCGGCCGACCCCCTTTCCTCCCCGCACGCGTTCCCTCCGCGCGCGCGTGCGCCACCATCGCCGTGGATGGCAGCGGCGGCGGCAACGTCGCCGTCGTCGTCTTTGCCTTCATACGTAGATGTATAACGATGTATAATTCCTTCACATTTCATGGGGTTTTTGTGGTGTTGTCGATATCTTGATACGAAAAATAGTAGTGTGTGTATGGTTGTAGCACCAAAAATTGTTGATTTTTCTTTTAGGGATCGATTTAGTGCATTCTTATTAGGTTTCTTGTATAGGGAAAAAATCATAATTTTTTTAATTTGATAAAAGTTTTGTTTGTGATTTGTCGAACAAACATTTACAAGGAAATTACAACAAGAGTGAAAACAAGCTGAGTGAAAAAAATCTTAGGGTTACGCAATATCGTGAGGAGTCTCGACGATCGCCGGTGAGTAGTCCCCGACGATCGCCGGTGAGTAGTCCCCGACGATCGCCGGTGAGTAGTCCCCGACGATCGCCGGTGAGTAGTCCCACCGAGTCCACGTCGCACCGAGCACCCGCGGCGAATTCAATGATATTCCGGCAAAATGTTGGCATCGGCTCTATCATCACGTTGGCATCGGCTCTATCTATCAACAAGGCCACGGGAGCACCCGGCCCCCTATCATCACGTTGGCATTGGCTCCCCGAGAGCTTTCCAACGGATCCGGAATGTATGTCGTTGTCGATATACCCCCTCCCCGATAACTTCGACATGAGGGGGGGGGTCGATATACCCCCTCCCCGATAACTTCGACATGAGGGGGGGGGGTTCGATCCCGCGCACACACACACGCATGAACACACACACACACACACATATGTTCTATTTTTTTATATAATGTTGTTTTGCTATAATTAGTGTTTAATTAGTATATATGCTTAATTAGATTTCCTAATAAAATGACATTGCATATATAGGAATTTTTACAAGCGCTCGATATGTCCTGTTTTTAGCAAAGGTAATGCCTCATATTTTTCATGAATTTTAGCATGACTTGTGCTACAATGTAGGACATATCGAGTGCTTGTGATTTGCCAGAACGGGAATTCAATGATATTCCGGCAAAACATAGGGCATTTTTTCTATGTCATTTCTCGATATATGGAACGGGTTGACTTTAGGTCTGTTTCGGCTCCTTGTGCGTCTTTCAGTGAGGGAGAGTGTCCACCATATATATATATGAGAGAGGAAGAATCCCGACTGTTGTCGTGGAGGTCGCTTCTCCTTCTTTTCCTTGTGCTAGATATTTGTAATGCACACGGGAAAGAAGGAGTAGCGACCATCACCGACGGTCGAAATATGAGAGAGGAAGAATCCCGACTGTTGTCGTGGGGGTCGCTTCTCCTTCGTTCCCGTGTGCTAGACATTTTGGTGTAATGCACTCGGGGACGAATGGAGGAGCCACCATCACCGACGGTCGCAATATCAGAGGGAGTGCCCACCATATAAGTGAGATGAGAGTTTAGGAAGGAAAGACTCGACAGACCTAAAGTCAACCCGTTGGATATTTTGAGTAATAGTGATCTGTGTGTTGATCAGTTTCCTGGTAGTTGCCTTCGATCGATTTTAAATGTTTGAACTATGAACATAGGAAATGTCTGACGACGATAGCGACAGGGAATTCGGTATGTGCGAATACTGCGAAGACGAGCGTGGTCTGTGCGACACGACTCACCTAGTTGATGGTAGGCGCTTCAGCATCGTGCTGGATGAGACCTTCGAAGTGGATACAGTAAGTCACAACGACAAGTCTTTTTTCGTAATTAAGCATGACTTCTGCTTCTTTTGCTTCAACTTATAATTTTAATTTTTTATTATTCTACTAGCGTATCCCCTGCCATGCAAGAAGATATGTCTTGGATAAGATTGGTTTCAATACTAAAGAAAGTATGGAGGTAAAGATAGTTCACTTGAGGACCGAGCATGGTTATACTTTTGCCGTAAAATTGTACAATGCAGACACCTACTCCTATTTTGAATGCAAAAGTTGGCAAGCACTATGCAAGGCTTATGCATTTGAGCCGAATATGCTTATCACCTTTGATATTCGTCCGGAAGATGAAATTGAAGGTAATATCGACATCTGGGTCGATGTGCAGACGCCTCCAGTTCTACCATTATGTGAGTTTCTCAACCATATTTATTATGATTCCGATTCTGCCTCCTTGTGAGTTTGTTAAACATATTTATTATGTAATTTATATTGTTTATTTCAAAATAGTTGACAGCTTATTTCCATTGACAGCTTATTTTCATTCTTCAAAAAATGTACGGGAGATGGTAGACAGAACCTACTACACCGATGGCGCAGAATTAACTTGTCAGGAGAAAAATCATCTTATCACATTTATTAATGATCTTCAGAATTACAATACCTATTATCAAACTCCTACACATTATGGTCAATACGTGCCACTAGTGCACGTGTTGAACTACGGTAACATCCATGGAGATCGCATGGTAAGATTTTTTACTATTACGACATCCGTGCATCTTTTGCATAAATTATTTTTAAAACTAAACTACATTGCTAACTACGAAGTTATTACTATGTTTTTCAGCAGAAAATCCCGAATGATTGTGTGCCTCATCTGATGTTTCCGAAAGGTCACCTTGATGTTATGAGCTTACGGCCAGGTCATCATATGCATCACTGTTGTCCATACCGGATTTCTAAAACCGATGAAGACATGACAATCAAAGATTGGAAAAATTGTATGGTCCATCGTAGGGAGCTACTTGGAAGCAACATTGTGCGACGTGTAAGAATTGGAGACAGGATAATCTTCATTCTCCATAATGGAGAGTCAGGGCCTATCTTGTTTTATGCTATTTTACCTAAGAGAGGCCAGGTAGTTAGGTCCTAGCTAATACTCATGATCATGTGCTAAGAACAATTAAGTATGGTTGGTTAGATGACTATGATGATGATGATCGAGTATGACTTCTTATTATGATAACGAGTAGTTCTAAGAACAATTAAGTATGGTTGGTTAGATGACTATGATGATGATGATCGAGTATGACTTGTTGTTATGATAACGAGTAGTTCTAAGAACAATTAAGTATGGTTGGTTAGATGACTATGATGATGATGATCGGGACACTTCTCTCTATTAGCTAGCTAACACAATATGAAACCCTAAATTAACCCTCCAAACCCCCCCCCCCCATTTGAAAAAAAAAACCAGTGCCTGTTGGTCCCGGTTGGTGTTACCAACCGGGACTAAAGGCCCTCCTAGCACTATGATGTGATGGACGGCGAGTGCATTGAACCGAATGAGTTGGCGCAAGTGTGAGCAAATGGAAAATAACCTATTTTTACTTATGTGGCCTCAATTATAGATGATTTTTTGCAGGCTACTCATAGCATCTTGATGTCTAGAACATGCATATGGTCAATTTATCCACCTTTCCTCTATAGGGTCATCCTATTGGTTATGGCCCACCCTAGAAATCTAGCACAAGCCCATTCTAGAAATTCTAGTCACCCTATACATAATCCTTTATCCCATTAGGCTAACTATGAAAGCCACTTGGGCGATTTTTGTTTGAGCAACTTAAAGGGACTATGACGCGTAAGAGGATGGGATGTAATTGAGTTACATAATGCAAACTCCCGTGATGATAATTTTCCTGAGGTATCGAGAAGCTCACGCTTCCCTTAGTCCTTGTTAAAGTCCCTCACAAGGATGCCTTCATAACGGACAAGCTTCCCCTCCAAGAGTAACAAATGCTCCACAAAGTATGACCAAGCTCGTCAAGTGCTCAAGGTTTGGTTTGCTCTCAAACACTTATTCTCTCACCCCAACACCTAATCACTCACTAAGCACTTTACTCTCAAAAAGAGAGGGGTTTGGAGAGAGCTCACAAGGCTTTGGAAAGAGTTTGGAATGTCCAGGGCACCAGCAGCAACACCAGGGGCGTGGCATGGGTATATATACCCACTCCCACAAGAAATAGCCGTTAGAGCTCAAAACTAGCTGTTATGGCCGTCCAGAATGTGGAACTTCCACATCTAAATGCGGAACTTCCTCGTCTGAACGCGGAACTTCCGCAGCCTAGAAAAACAGCACATCAGGCCTCATGGAAAACGCCATAACTTTTTACTCCGAAATCCGTTTTTGATGGTCTTGGACTTTTCGGAAAGCTTATTCCAAGGGCTATCCAACCCAACCAAGAACAAGCCCCAAGATCAATAGGTGCAAATTTTGTGCAATTGTTCCTCTCATGTTAGCACTCACTAGTAGAATGTCGACCAGTAGTCCCGGTCGGGAAGGGCCTTTAGTACCGGTTCCCCAGCCGGTACTAAAGGGTCGGGACTAAAGGTCCAGACCTTTAGTACCGGTTGGACCACGGACCGGTACTAAAGGCCCACCACGTGGCTGCCTGAGTGGGCTGGTGGTGGAGGACCTTTAGTACCGGTTGGTGATACCAACCGGTACTAAGTGTTCTGTTTTTTTTTCGCTTTTAATTAGGTTTTAGTTTTCCTCTCTATTTATTGTGTTTTCCATTCATTTCAAATTTATTTTACGGTGCTACATACTGTAAACATTAATTACACAAGTTGATGCATATATATATATGTAATATAATATACAATATCTCATACACAGTATATATACAAATGGAATTACACATCCATATATATTCTGGACTTATAACTTAAGGCCGAAAACCCGGCCGGGACTAGCTAGCTAGTTCTCCGGATGAAATCTCAGTTTTCTACTACTGATTTGCTGGCATTATTGAGGCGGCGGTAAGTAATAGTGCTCTCCGTTTACATCAATGACATGTTGAAGAAGAAATGCCGCAAATTCCTCTTGATGTGCTACAAAGCGTTGCTCGGGTGAGAGCTTCGACATCATCTGCCAAACCTGGAGTTGTCTTTCACGTGCTCCTCTGCGACGTATACGGCCTTCGGTCTGGAGGCGAATGTTCTCGCAGAGGAAGTATCCACATAAATTTGTCCCCTGCTCTTGCTTCGCGCACTTTGCAAAAAGAATAGAATTCAATAAGATAATTAATAATCAAGCATGATAATGGTATTGAAACTAGAATTAAAGAGATGAGCGGACCTAGTAGTACTACTTAATTACCTGCATCTTTTTCCACTTTAGCTTCGGTTTCCATTGACGACCGTGATGGTTTTTTTCTATCATCTTTTTCCAAACACTACGCGGCAAAGAAAAAGAACGAAAGAGTTATTATAATTACTTTTGATATCAGGAAATAATGAAAGAAAGCGAGGTCGATAAAGATTGAAATTACCGTTCTATCATAAAATACAAGTCCACGTATGATTGTTCTCGTGTATCTAGTGAGTCGTACACTTGAACAAGTCCATCCGCGAGGATAATATTTAGGAGGATATAGTGGTCTCTGCGCAGAAGTTTATATAATAAAGCAGGCATGCATATAACTCATCAACTACACTTGACAGCGAGCTAGTAAGCAAAAATAGAATTTTTAGTATACAAGAGAGTAACACTCACCCCATGTTGTAAGGAAATATTATAGATTTGGTATTCATTAGTGCCTCTAGAAAATTTTCCAAGAGATCTTCTGTGTCCTTGGCATAATGTTTTACCACATGACCATTAACGGTATTTGGGTCGATGAACCCAATGTCATCAATTCCCTCTTGTTTCAATTCCCACATCTTCAATCTGCATAATAGCATAGAAAAGAACATATATAGTGAGGATAAGCCAATGAACGATATCTTAGCTAGAGACTTAAATTATTAAAGATATAAATCACTTACAGACAATAGCAACTGATGAGAGTTTTGTCGATAGAGTCCATGTGGTATAACTGGAAAAGTTCTGAGAATTCAAGACATATGTCACATGCATTCACGTAATGCTCTTTCCTTACTTTGACCATGACCGCCGTCTTCCCTCACTCTACTTCACGCAGGTACCAATCATGCAACCGTCGCATCGCAGTTGGTAGTTCCTTGTACTCCTCGGGTGTGACAAGTGGTTTTCCTTTGGCATATTGCATTGCGTACTCAGTTGCACCGTACCGGCGGAATTCCTCGGTGCCAAGGATTTGGCCAAGAGTGAGACCTGCAACCTCTACTTCTTCGAGGTCAATTGGGTTGCCTTGCACGTCGACTGGTTGGATCGATTGCTTGCTTGGATTGGTACTCACCTTGAGCGGAGAGATCGATTGCTTGGATTGTTCTCCGAGCTGGGGAACTGTTTTCCCGGTAGTAGTACCACCTGTCGTTGATGCCGTACTTCCCGACTTCTTCCTTGGGCTGGGCCGACTTCTCTGCTCACTTGCCTTCTGAATCTGTCGCTCATAGTGTGTCGGCATACGCTCGACATATGCCGGGGGTCCATCAATAAAGTGTTCCATAAAGTGCTCTTGGACTTCCTTGGGTATTACCTCCTTTGGCGTCACGGTCTTCTTTGCAAAAAAGGCTTTCAATTGGCGATCGCATTCAATTTCGTTTTCCTCTGGTGTCATGTCGTAAGGCAGCTTCCTTTTGGCCGGAGGCTCGGGTTTCTTCTTTGCTTTCCTCCGAAGAGAACTGCTGGTGGCCTTCCTCTTTTGGGAGCCCTGCTGGCGGGACCGCTGCCGGGGTGGAGTCGGCTCACGCGGCGGAGATCGATATCGATGATATGGACTCACGTCGTGCTCCGTCCCGAGGTTGGGAGGACTGCTGGCGAGGTGGGGAGGACTGCTGGCGAGGTGGGACGCCTCTCGAGGTGGGGAGGACTGCTGGGGAGGTGGGGAGGACTGCTGGCGAGGTGGGGAGGACTGCTGGCGAGGTGGGGAGGACTGCTGGCGCTGCGATGCCTCTGGCTAGGATCCCTCGCGTTGGACATCGATACTCGGAGGAGCCGGTGGCCTTAGCGCTGTTTGTGGAAAGACGATGCAGTCCTTACTCCATAGAATGAGACCACGGCCGGCTTCTTCCAGTGTGGACTCCCCCTCACCTCCAGGGATGTCAAGCAATAGTTCATCATATCCTGGCTCTATTGCGTCCACCGCGACACGAGCATACCCAGCTGGAACCGGATTGCAATGCTAGAGAACACCAGGTGTATTTGGTAAAGCATAGCCCGTCGCGACCCGCACGGGTATGTTCTTCATTTTCTGGATTAGCTCACAAGATGTCTTCTCGGTGATATCATCCACGGGGGTGTGACCCAGCGGTGCCCCCGTGGAACCCATGCTGCTTTTCGGCAGTGTAGATGGGACGGGTTCCCCTGCCTCCTGCTGCGGAGTTTCCCTTTGCTGGGTCAGTAACTGTATCTGCCTCTGCTGCTGCTCGTACTTCTGTTCCAACTTTGAAAGTCGGTCTGCTTCCACCTTCTTTTTTCTCGAACGGCTTTTATAACTGTCCTTCCATCCCGCAAACCCCTCGTACCACGGAACAACGCCCACGCCTCGTGTTCGTCCTCCGTGTTCGGCATTCCCGAGGGCGAGTGTAAGCTCGTCGTTCTCTCTATCGGGGTGAAACCGTCCTTCTTGGGCAGCTTCTATTGCTTCAATCAACTCATCTGATGCATGCTTCAGACTGGCTAGTGCAATAATCTTCCCTGTTGCTGGGTCCAAGTTATGGATTGCTTATCCATGATGTTGGGAGCCTCCACATTTCTTTTGGTGAAATTTGGGATAGGAAAACAATTGCCAAAAATTTATAAAGAGAAAAGCCAACATTTGCCATAAATTCATAAAGTGAGGGTTTTGAATGATTTTTACAACCAAATTTTTTGTTGAGCTTATAAATTTGTCAAGGATGCTCTAAGGCTTCAAAATATAATTTTTGCAATGGTAAATGAATTACCAAATTAAATAATTCATGGAATTGCCAAAATTGCCATAAAGAAAATGAAAACAACTTTGTGATACAAACTTTCTCCAAATGGCCTCAAAATTTTACCATGGCTTCAATATGCTAAATAAGAATTTCACACAAATTTTCATGAATTTTGGAATCCATTAAGTGCCCCAATTAAATTGTGCAAAGAGACAGAAGCAGAAAATAGCAAAAATGGAGCCGAGGGGGTTTCTGTAAAATTGCCATCGTCTCCTTCGCTATAGCAGAGCTGGCAGTCATGGCGACAGTGCGCCGCTGTCGCCACTATGGCCACGACGCTGCGTGCTACCCGCGCTAAGGAGGAGAGTAGCACGCCGACACCCTCTCCTCCCTCTGTCTCACCTCTCACTTGCCCCCTCCGCTACCTCTCTGTTTTCTCCCGAGCGACCTTCGAACCCTAGTAATGGTGGCCGCGCTCGACGATGCAGTCTGAGACCACCCCGTGCAGATCAAAGAGGTGGGGGAGCACCGCCTCGCCGTTCTCTTCCACCACGATGAAGGAATCGAGCCAAACAGCCCGGAATCTGCCGCGGCGTCCTCCCCTTCCCCGTCTCTGACCGACGCTCCACCGCGAAGCCGCCGCTGCCCTCGGCCTCCCCGACCCACACTGAGCACACCATCGCGCCCAGGGTGAGCACGCGGTTCCGTAGACCCCTTTTCCCCGCTCCCTCTCTCACTGTACCGCCGTCGCACCGTGCACCGTTAGCCGCCGCCGCAGAACCTCGCCGTCGGCGACGCTCCGATGACCAAACCGCAGCAGCGCCGCCACCATCGTGTACGCCTCGTCGAGTAGCATGCCATGGTAGTCTTCGATTCGTCTAGGATGCGCCAGAACCGCCGATTCTGCCGCCGTCCGAGCTGCTCCGCCGGTGAACGACATCACCGTGACGTCACCACGCGGGAGAGGACCTGGTCAAACCTGGCGTGTGGCCCTCGCTTGCTTGCATGGCGCCACTGTGGCACCCTGGCCCACTGTCAGTGCCTGCGGCTAGCCTCAGCTCCGCCGCAAAAAGTCCAACCGTTATTCTCTATAAAAAGAAAAGAACATAAATCAATAGGCAGATTTAAAACTGAACTTTAAAAATTGATAACAATTCAAAAATTTCTCCAAATGAGGAAATTCAAGTTTCAGTGTGTTCAGCAAACTGTGCTCTACCTGAAAATGTCATTTTGACACATTACAAAATAAAATTTTGTGCACTTATTAATTAATTACATAAATAGCTTAATTATTTGAAATCTTGGAAAAATCATAACTTGAGTTGTGTAATTCCAAATTGAGAGTTTAAGATGTCAAAATGTTAGTCTTGGAAAACTCTACACCATGGTATTTTATTTGTGCACTTTTGAACAAATTAACTCCTCTATATATTTAAAATACTCCAAATTCAAAATTCAAATTGCAACTTTGAAAAATCATATCAATTTGAAAATTGATCAGAAAAATATGATCTTGGTCTCTAAATGTTAAGGTAACTAAACTCTATCTATTAGGACCAGTGCCTTGGCCATTTGAATTAAATTTGGTGATGTTTCCCAAAAATACTAAAATGGTAGAATTGAATTCAAAATTGGGAAATTCATATCTTTTGAACTAATTATCCAAAATTATTGATCCTTATAACAAAATGTTCAGAAAGTCATAACCTTTCTGTTTATACCATTTGCCAAGCATGGCTACATAAATCTTGGGTACTGATTGTTTTAAAAATGCAAGTCTAGTCAAGTGAACCAAAATTGGTAATTCATAAAAGGCCTCTATAACTCCCCCAAAATAATTATGACATGTCAACATGCCTAACAAGATGCAATTTATCTAACAGAACCATGTTTGTTCTTGTTGGGTGCCTTGCTTCATAAATTAAATCGAATCACAAAAGGGATGCATATTCAAAATGCCATCCTAGATTTATTAACGAATTGTTCTTGGTTAGTAAGAAAATTATAAGTGTTGTTATAAAATGACCAGAGAAGAAACAATTACTTGTTATCATCGTTTGCATGCATGTTCAATTGTTAACAAATAATTGGTCCCATTTAACATGAGTAGATGAATCACTTTCTACTTTCCAACTGCATTAAAATGACATGTCATCATCTTGTGTGCATTGCACTTCTCTATATGTTGAATGCTCCGTTTCTTTTCTGGTGTGTTGCTTCTCCTCGATAGAATCCGGAGTTGATGTGAGCACCGAGACCGAAGTCAAGAACAACAACATCGAAGAGTTGTACTTGTCGATCAACCAATAAGGCAAGCATAAATCCCCTTTTTGAGTATTCTCTAATCCTATGTTTTTCCCCAAGTATTTTATCTGTTGTATTATCTGCATTCGATTCCAATGTCACTTTACTAGAGTATCCTAGTAGCTGCATTACCTTTCAGATACCATTACCTGTTCCCTCCTATTATCCATAGGATTGCAGTGTTGGTTGAGTTACTGCTATCTGCTACTTAATTGCTTAGCCGTGCTTAGCTGAGTGCTTATGGGTCCGATGGGTGGATCATGGTTGGAAACGACGATGGTATGTTCGGATGACATGGAATCATGTGGTGCCGATAATATGCTAACAGACGTGGATGAGTTGCCATCGGTGACTGATGGTGGGTTGTCTCACTCATGCCCCTAGGGGCGACTTCTCGACTTCGAGCCAAGACTAAGCGTGCTTCCATCAGTGGGCCTATGGGATCCCTGATGACCAACTAACATGTGAGGGTCTAGCCAAGGGTCCTCAAGTTTGAGCTTTCCTTTTGCGTGTGCGTGAAAAGATGGATGAGCTGTGAACAAGGATGGTGGTGTTTAGGAACGTGGCTGAGGTCCAGGGTGTTGGAGGAACTGAACTTGGACTAGGCACACTGATGATCCTTGGGTTAGATTGATGCAAGGTAAAGGTTGTTGCCGCGCCCGCTCTACCAGCCTCCCAGGAAGAGGCCTACTGTACAGGCAAGGAGCCGGACGATACTGGTGGTGATTAGTTGTATACTCTTCGGGTATATGACTTTTCCAATTTGGTAGACCCTGCAGGGTTAAATATTTTTGAAAATCCATGTCCGCGGTTATGGATGACTTGGTGATGCATTCAGAGACCACAGAGAACTTGAATAATAAAATTGCGTAGACTTGTGGTGATGATGACTTGGTGGATTCAATGATCAGAAGATGAAGAAGAGTTACAAATTCTACCTCATTTCAAAATCTTCTGATAGACGTTGCCCAGTTGGGTCTTTTAAAATAAAACTTGCTTTCTGCAAACCAACTACAAAAGCCTGGCTAAAGCCTCTCATCGAGCTAGTAGCTCTATTAATCTTGCGGAGTACCCTCGTACTCAACCTTGTTTTGTTGCTTCTTTTCTTTCAGCTAAGGATTTCTCAGAAGTCGAAGGTGGTTTCTTCGTAACATCGACGAGTAGTCTGGGGTTCCCAGGTGGCAGCCTGGGGCATCACGGAACAGCCTGGCGCTGGACTTGTTTAGTTGTAGGCCTCTTAGGCCATATTTGGATCAAGCCAATTCACGATTCCTTATATCCTCTTCATTTTGGCTTGACACATTTGATCTTCATAATAGGATTACTCTAAGTTCCTTCTTCATTCTTTCAACTTGGTCAATATCAATGCATAGTGATTTTACAGACCTTTATCCACACAAGCAAACCAATATAGAGGCAATCTTATATTATAAATTGTCTCCCTTGTCATTTGACATTTTCTTGACATCTCCTCACTTATGCATTCTTGACTCATTCTTCAATACTTGATCAACCCAATCCACTATCTATATCTTATTGTTCATGCAAAGCAAGCCAGTATTGAGATCAATCCATATTCATCAACTCATGTCTCATTTGCCATTTGCCAAATATACCTGCTTTCACATGATTCCATGACATTCCACAACATAGAAGCCATTTCATCAATTCTATTTGCATTGTTGTCTTTTGCTAGATTGTTCCCATAATCTTCCAATACAACAATACACATTTTTGTCCTTTATTTTAACACTATGTGGAATACCATCAAGTTTGATTTCTTGTTGAACCTTTGATACACTTCTTTTTATACACTTCTTGTTATGTGAAATACATATTCATCAATATACTCAACTTTCTGGTCAACACTTAGCAAACTTTTAAACCTTTAATTGTGTTGTCATTCAATCCACCAAAACCCACTAAAGGGCTAGATGCACATCCAGGCCTTCTCCTGGACCGCTCCCCACCATCTTCACTATTGAGCTTCGGGCCAAAATGCAACGGGCCTCCTTCCCTTCGTACACCGTGGGTACCTATTGATATTTCTTATGTCTATTGGATATTTCCACAAGCGCACATAAAATATTGAAGTAGCACTTCGCTCGGGAGTATTCCGAGGTCATATTTATAATTCCCATAGGAAAGCGTATGGCTAAGATGATTAATAAATAGGATTCTTTATGATTAAGTTCTCAAGCAATTGCATTTCCTTAGTCGGGGGTAAACGACTATGGCGCGCATTGCCTTAAGGTATTAACGATAAGGGAATGGTAAGGTAAAGGAAGAAGAAGGTAGCTAGATAAAAGAGTACATGACATAGCTAGTGGGAGAGGGAGAGCGAGCAAAAGAGTCCTATGATACTTCTACTAACAAGTACAACTTAGCTATAAACTATAGCAACTTAGCTAAACCAAGAAATAGAGGGATTCATATGCACCTTGGGGCACAACCCGCCCAGCCAACCCAAGGGATTAACTAGACGAAATTGCCATGAGCCCTACGCTTTAGTAACTAGACCTATCATGGTGGAATACAGAGGATGGACAGGGCTGTCACCACCTGCCACCTACCACTAACTATCCGGAGGCCTAGCCGTAACAACAGGCAAGCTATAGCCTAAACACCACGCTTAATCTATAGACTCGCTACTTCAATCTGACCTCCGATGAAATGAGATCAAAGCACCCTAACCAGACGGTGGTCCCACATAGGATATAACCACACTAAACAAGGTAGCTAACTAAGCTACTAATCTTCGAACAAAGCTCCAAGTATACTTCAATAAGTAAGTAAGCTTGAATAAACTACTTGAATAAGGTAGAAGTATATATTCGAAATAAGGAAAGTTTTACAAAAGAGGAAAGGTACAAGAGCTATACCAGACTCAGAAGACTTCTTCCAAACTCCAAGTAGAGATCTTACTCTAACTCTATCTCCCACTACTAGCCTAACTACTATAAAGTGGACTACACTAGATCCTTGAGCGTCTTCCTGATGTGATGCTTGAGTAATGCTTTCCCATGGATCCAACACCACTATTTATAGTTTGTATGGAGCATGGGGGTACTTTCAGGAGATGAAGGGAGGTTGGTGGAGACCGGTTGGGGTCGAGCGACGCACCCTAGGGTCGGCCGACCCTAGGATCCACCGCCTCACCAACCAACGCTGTTGGATCCTCCTCTATGGCGGTTGACAGTTGCCTAGTGGCGGTTGATGGCCATGGGAGATGTCCATACACCAATGGTGGTCCCATGAATCATGTGAAGCTCCACCAAGGCCTTTGGATCAAACCTACTTCGGATCAATGGTTGAAATGGCCCAAAAGTGTGTTTTCTCCCCTTGGCATGGATCAGTGATGTGGCTGGACCAGGTGAGGCATCGAGCGAGGCCAGGTGGGGTTGGCCGACCCCACCAAGTGGGACCAGGCTACCCTGCCAGGTCAGGTGGGGCATCAAGCGACGCCAGGTGGGGTTGACTGACCCCACCAAGTGGGCCCTGGACCCCCTGCCACGTCCATTTGCTTATCCATTTTGAAGTTGATGAAATTTGACCAAACTTTCCTGCATTCAAATATTTTCCAAGTACAAGTGGAACTAGGTCATTTATAAATAGTATTTTTCTACTTATGCTGTTGATTTGCCTTCACTTTGGTAGAATGTTGATGGTCAAATATGGGGTTTAGTGACCATCAACAGCGGTCACACCACAAACACGGTTGGTGTGATCTCACAAGGAAGTATAGACGAGGGATGTTTGTATACTTGCAATTGGATTTATCTGGTTGGCCAGTGTTATAGGATGCTATGATGTAAGATGTCGGGAGTGGTATTATAGCGGAATGGAAGAGCATGGCTAACGTGAGAATTTCTATGTGTGACTCAAACAACGGCTGTGAGGTTTTCAGTGTCATGTGTGCAATCAGATCAAGGATGGTATAGAATATAGTTAGCTCATGTGATGTCTAATTGGAAGCAGTAGTGCTTTGGGGAGTCAGGAATGTGTCAAGACTAGAGAGGAATCTATATTTACTTGATAGACAACATGGTGATAAAAAAGAAGGGTACACAGATGTAGGTGGAGTCATGTAGTATGGAGTTGCGGAGATAGCAGAGGCGCTTGTTTGCGATGGCTCTGTGATGAAACCGTCAAGCAGCTCTCATTGAGCGGCAAAGGAACAACTCAGGTCAGGTGTACATGGAGGTCACATATGATGACTTCTAGGTGGTGGATTATTCGCTTAGGTGGAGTTTGTTAGATATGTGTCAAATATTTTGTACAAGTCCGATTACATTAGGACTTTGAATTGTATTTGGCAGTATGGGATAGAGTTGGAGTCAGACTCTAGAACCCAGAGAACATAGTATAGGCTCGCTGGAGGGCAACAACACATGGCCGGAAACCTAGAGTAGTGGATGCTGCTGGTATTGAGGAGGAGCTCCTGTAGTCTTTGCCCCGGGAATGTAGGCTTCAGCGGAACCTCGTTAACAAATATTGTGCCTCTGGTGTTGTCTGTGATCTTACATGTTCGTCTTATTAGATCTAATCGATGCTTTCGCATGTGGAGACTAGCGGGCAGCTTGACGCTGTGAGCGCTAATTTGTAACCGAAGATATGAGCATTTTGTGACTTTATTTGGGATGAGTTAATGACTAGCTCACTGAGAATCCCCTCCTCTGTAACTCTCCTGAGTGAAGATCACATTCGGGCAATCATAGTCACCCCTCCCCCTGGTATTTTCTACGTCAAACTGGTGTTATTCTTGATCTACTTTATTTTATCAGCAAGTGTGTGCTATAATTTGTTTTGTGTATGCCACATGCACAGAAATTTTGAGTTATTGTATTGCGAAAACAAGGCAGCATTGTATGAAATTAATTACCACCATGTCCATAGATAGAAATGAGAAGGCAATGTCAGATAGCTGAAAACTGGAATTAGTGAAAAGAAACAGATCGTTGCATTGCCATTAATGTGATAAAATTTCTTAGATTATAGGAATTAATACAATCCAAAAGATAAACACCAGGAAAACAGTTTACTAATTGCATGACTACAAAGTAAGCAATACGAGTGCAGGTCCAACAACTAACAAGAAAACCACTCAAAGCACCTATGGACACTAGTAGAAAACAGGGCTTTGGTTGAGGCCAGGATAATGGCATTAAACCCGGTTCACTTACGAACCGGGACCAAAGGGTGCACCAGTCCTGGTTCGTGAGGCCAGGGCGCCGACCGGGCCTCGGGGGCCATTGGTCCCGGTTCGTCTGACACTTTTGGTCCCGGTTCCAGACACGAACCGGGACCAATGGGCCTCGCTCCTGGCCCAGCACCTTCAGTCCCGGTTGGTGGCTGGAACCGGGACCAAAGGTCGGTCTTCTATCCCAGTTCTAGCCACCAACCAGGACTAAAGATAAGCCTATATATACCCCCACCCCTGCCCGCTCACTCTGTTTTTTGGCCGGCCGGCGTGTGCAGGTGTGTGTTGCTCTAGCTCTCACCTCCTATGCACATGAGGTGTTCGATGAAATGCCCGAGCCACACTTAAGCTTTCTCCTCTCCAAGATCAACCTCCAAGCTCCATTTTCCTCAAGATTTGTCTAGGTTTGGCGGTCCATCCAGTCCCGTCCCCGTCCTCACCACCGTCGATCGCCCGCGCCGGTCTCGTCGCCGGCATCACCGTGGTGAGCCTCTTGCTCTTATCTTCTTTCTAAAAGAAAAAAATTCTTACTTGTATGATTTAGATAGATACTTGTACAATTTTCTTACGTTTATTATTGTTTGTTATTATATAGTGCCATGGTTTTGGTATCCGCCCCCGTCGGCCCTCGTCCTGTCTATGATTCGGATGTGGTATATTATCTTTTATAACTATTTGTTTCATTTAGTGTTTATCACAATTATGCCGACCAACGTGACATAGATGTTTTTATCTGGGAGGTATGTGAACCGGAAATTCGAACCGACCCTCTTGTCGAGAGGTTAAATTTAGTTGAAAAAGAAAACAATTACTTGAAGAAAAAATTGAAAATAATTGAGGAGGAGAAGATGGAATTGGAGTTGCATGTTGCCGATGTCATCGAATATCACAAGATCAAGATGGATGCAATGCGCTTGAAGATTAGAAAGATTAGAAATATGCCATTCATACTGAGGCTTGGAATCATTATGCCGTTGGATCAATTGGTACCTTAGTTGCGGTTATGATCGCATTTGTTGTTGCATTTAAATGTTTTACATAGTTTCAATGTATGTTTTAATTAGATGCTCTAGAGAGCTATATGTTGTTCAATGAGAACTATGTATGAACTTTATGTATTTATTTTGGTCACTACTGTACTTTGATTTTAATGTGATGATGAACTTCTATTAATTTGGTCACTTCTCTATTCATGATGTTCTGTAATGGTTTTTGATACACTAAATTATATAATGCACGCATATGAACCGGCAATGGATGTACGGTGACCGACGCACCTCCGAGTACATTAAGGGCCTGCATAATTTTCTCGAAGTGGCTGAGGCAAACAAGCAGAATGGTTTTATGTATTGTCCATGTACTATCTATGGGAATACGAAGGATTACTCTAACTCGAAAACCCTTCACGTCCACCTGCTTGAGAAGGGTTTCATGCCACACTATAATGTTTGGACCAAGCACGGAGAAAGAGGGGTTATGATGGAAGACAACGAAGAAGAAGAGGATGATGACAACTATCCGCCCCCTGAATACGGTGATGTTGCAATGGGGGAAGCTGAAGATCAAGAGGAACCAGACGATGTGCCCGATGATGATCTTCGCCGGGTCATTGTTGATGCAAAGAGACAATGCCAAAGTGAAAGAGAGAAGTTAAAGTTCGATCGCATGTTAGAGGATCACAAAAAAGGGTTGTACCCAAGTGGCGAAGATGACAACACAAAGCTCGGTACCACACTGGAATTGCTGCAATGGAAGGCAGACAATGGTGTATCTGACAAGGGATTTGGTTCACTAATGAAAATAATGAAGAAGAAGCTTCCAAAGGATAACGAATTACCCGACAGTACATACGAAGCAAAGAAGGTTCTATGCCCTCTAAGATTGGAGGTGCAGAAGATACATGCATGCCCTAATGACTGCATCCTCTACCGCGGTGCATACGAGGATTTGAACGCATGCCCGGTATGCTGTGCATTGCGGTATAAGATCAGACGAGATGACCCTGGTAATGTTGAGGGCCAGCGCACCGGGAAGAGGGTTACTGCCAAGGTGATGTGGTATGCTCCTATAATACCACGGTTGAAACGTTTGTTTAGAAACAAAGAGCATGCCAAGTTGATGCAATGGCACAATGAAGACCGTAAGAAACACGGGAAGTTGAGAGCACCAGGTGATGGGTCGCAGTGGAGAAAGATCGAGAGAAAGTGGGGTGACTTTACAGGTGACCCAAGGAACGTATGGTTTGGTTTAAGTGCAGATGGCGTTAATCCTTTTGGGGAGCAGAGCAGCAACCATAGCACATGGCCTGTGACTCTATGTATGTATAACCTTCCTCCTTGGTTGTGCATGAAGCGGAAGTTCATTATGATGCCAGTGCTCATCCAAGGCCCTAAGCAAGCCGGCAATGACATTGATGTGTACCTAAGGCCATTAGTTGATGAACTTTTACAACTGTGGAATGGAAAAGGTGTACGTGTGTGGGATGAGCATGCACAAGAGGAATTTGATCTACGAGCGTTGCTGTTTGTAACCATGAATGATTGGCGTGCTCTTAGTAACCTTTCAAGACAGACAAACAAGGGATACCACGCATGCACGCATTGTTTAGATGACACTGAAAGTATATATTTGGACAAATGCAGGAAGAATGTGTACCTGGGGCATCGTCGATTTCTTCCGACCAACCATCAATGTCGAAAGAAAGGAAAGCATTTCAAAGGTGAGGCAGATCACTGGAAGAAGCCCGCCCTCCGTACAGGTGATCACATACTTGATATGGTCAATGATTTACAAGTAATCTTTGGAAAGGATCCTGGCGGACTATCTGTTCCGAATGACGCTAAGGGACGCGCACCCATGTGGAAGAAGAAATCTATATTTTGGGACCTACCCTATTGGAAAGACCTAGAGGTCCGCTCTGCAATCGACGTGATGCACGTGACGAAGAATCTTTGCGTGAACCTGCTAGGCTTCTTGGGAGTGTATGGGAAGACAAAAGATACACCGAAGGCATGGGAGGACCAGCAACGTGTGCACGAAAAAGACGTCATGCATCCAAAGCAGTATGAAGGTCCTGCCAGCTACGCTCTTACCAAAGAAGAGAAGGAAATCTTCTTTGAATGCCTGCTCAGTATGAAGGTCCCGTCTGGCTTCTCGTCGAATATAAAGGGAATAACAAATATGGTAGAGAAAAAGTTCTAGAACCTAAAGTCTCATGACTACCACGTGATTATGACGCAACTGCTTTCGGTTGCATTGAGGGGGCTTCTACCAGAAAACGTTCGATTAGCCATTGTGAAGCTATGTGCATTCCTCAATGCAATCTCTCAGAAGGTAATCGATCCAGAAATCCTACCAAGGTTAAAGAGTGATTTGGTGCAATGTCTTGTCAGTTTCGAGCTGGTGCTCCCACCATCGTTTTTCAATATCATGACGCACGTCCTAGTTCATCTAGTCGACGAGATTGGCATTTTGGGCCTTGTATTTCTACACAACATGTTCCCCTTTGAGAGGTTCATGGGAGTTTTAAAGAAATATGTTTGTAACCGTGCTAGGCCAGAAGGAAGCATCTCCATGGGCCATCAAACAGAGGAAAACATTGGGTTTTGTGTTGACTTTATTCCTGACCTTAAGCCGATTGGTCTCCCTCAATCGCGGTATGAGGGGAGACTGACTGGAAAAGGCACGCTAGGAGCGAATTCAATAATATGTAGGGACGGTCATTCTTGGTCTCAAGCACACTACACAGTTCTATAGAATTCTACCTTGGTGACCCCGTATGTCAATGAACACAATAATATTCTGCGCTCCAAACACCCGGAGCAGTGTGACGACTGGATTACATGTGAACACATCAGGACTTTCAGCAGTTGGTTGCAAACACATCTCATGGGTAACACCACTATTGCAGATGAGCTGTACTCGTTGGCCAGGGGACCATCTTCGACTGTATTGACTTACAAAGGGTACGAGATAAATGGGAATACATTTTACACGATCGCCCAAGATATTTTTTTTGAGGAACCTTGGACAGTGGGGGCACCCCCACTGACTTTATATTAAGGGAGAAACAAACTTACAAGGGCAATTACATAGGGGGTGGGGGAGGGCGGGGTAGAGTGGGTGGTTTGGACCACCAAAGTACAAAGAAAGGTGTATTTCAGGGGAGTCTAGCTATCAGCTGATCCACAAAGGGCCATAGGCCACTATTAATCCTATGCTTCATGAGTCTAAGATCAGATTTAAACCTGGTCGCCCAGGAGGCATGAGTTGGGGCGATCCCCCTAAAAAGCTTGTTGTTCCTCTCTTTCCAAATGCCCCAGGATGCAACAGTGAACACTTCGAAGAACATGGGGGAGTTCCAGGCCAGTTTTGCAGCATGAACCGTATGGAGCCTATTATCATGCGTCTGACAGACGACGCCAATGGAGGCCCAGCATTCCAAGCTGAATGTACAACCAAAGAACAGGTGCTCCCGCGTCTCCTCCGGGTAGTGAGCACACAGCAGGCATGAGTAATCATTGCCTGGCAACGTCATCCCTCTCCTAGGTAACATGACTCGAGTGTTCAATCTATCGGCCAGCAGTAGCCACGCAAAGAATTTCCATTTCATGGTGCACTTGGACTTTCAGACACACGAAAATGCCTCATCGGCGATCATATCCTGGAAACAGAAGCGATAGTATTTGCTTGATTTAAACCCTGCATCCCCCCACATGCACAACCATTTGTCCACCTGGTCCTAATGAATAGCCACAGTGCTAAGGTCTGACTGCATGTCCCGGATTTCCTGCCTGGCCTGAACCGATAGTGGGAGATGAAAGTTTTCTCCAATGGTATCTGCAGAGAGGAGGTTTCTGACGGAGACGTCCTCAAACCTGGCAAAAGAGAAGGCTCTCGGGTATCGTTCTGATAATAAGTCCGGAGTCCACAAATCCTTCCAAAAGAGAGCTGTGGCTCCATCAGCAACATCCACTTTTGTAACCCCTCTGTAAATAGGTGTGAGTTGTAACAGATCACGCCACCAGAAGGATCCACATGGATCAGCAGCATGCGGCACCACATTCTGTGTTCGGTAGTAGGTCTTCCAGATGAGGCTGACCCACGGCACATCCAGTTGATTGTAGAACTTGTGAAGTTGCTTGAGAAGAAGCCCTTGATTCTGAATCCTAAGGTCAATGATGCCTAGCCCTCCCTTCTGTTTTGGTCTACATACAACATCCCAAGCTGCCAGAGAGTAATTCTTGATCCCATCTTTAGATTTCTTGGCCCAAAGGCAGTGTCTCCGCAGCTTGTCCAAGTGGTCAAAAATCTTGGGCGGGATGCGGATAGAGCACATAGCATAAATCGCTAGCGAAGTAACCACAGAGTTTACCAGGGTTAGCTTGGACCCGTAATCCAAGAGTGATGCTGCCGTAGATAGTTTCCTTTCCACTGACACCACAAGTGGCATCATGTCCGTGACAGTCGGACGCGTGGTGCCCAATGGCAAACCCAGGTAACTTAACGGCAGCGATCCCACCGAGCATTGCAAGATATCTGTGAATGCTTGTACTCTGTCCTCAGGGACATTCAGAGGGATCATGGTGGACTTCTGAAAATTAATTCGAAGGCCAACAGACAGAGCATAATCCTGAAGGATTTCTTTCATTTTTGCAACCTGAGCTTCCTCCGCAGGCATGAAGACAATGGTGTCATCAGCGTACTGTATGACGGGGTAATCCTCCTCGCTAGAAGGGATGGGTTTGGATATGAGGCCATTTCTAAAAGCATCATTGATAGCAGCCTAAAGAAGATCAGCAGCAAGGATAAAAATGAGAGGCGACAGGGGATCCCCTTGTCGAACCCCCCGGAGGCAATGGAATTGTCTGCCCGGGACACCATTAAGCAGGACAGATGATTTCCCTAAAGAGAACAAGCTGTTAATCCAACCCAGCCACTTATCATCGAAGCCCATGTGTTTCAAGATATCCAACATGGGAGCATGCTCAATCGTGTCAAAAGCTTTCGCAAAATCGAGTTTGAACAGAAGAATCTCCCTACCCGAAGATTTACATAGATGAATAAATTCAAACGCCCATGCAAGGCAGTCCTGGATGGACCTCCCCTTGAGAAAGCCATACAGATTGCGGTGTATGATTTTCAGAATCACTTTCTGTAACCTGTTGGCCAATAATTTTGTCAGTAGCTTCAGACAACAGTTGAGGAGGGTGATTGGGCGATAATCATTCGCGCTCTCCGGCGACTGGATCTTAGGAATGAGCGTGATAAACCCCGTGTTGATGCTCTCCAAGTCAAGCATAACATCATAGAATTTAGCACACATTTTCTAAAAATCCTGTTTGATGATATGCCAACAGCTCTTGAGGAAGCACCCATTGAAGCCATCTGGCCCAGGAGCCCTATCAGAGGCCATTTCTTTCACCACTTGATCAATCTCTGCCTCTGTGAACGGAACTGTAAGAACATCAAGGCCCTCAATCTTTTTAATGATTGCTGAAAGATCAAATTTCATGTTCACTGGATCAGACTTGCCAAGGTGATCTTTGTATGAGTTGTACATCACCGATTCCTTCCCCACATGATCACAGACTATCGTACCGTCAGACAGGCACAGAGAAGCAATGGAATTCCTCCTGTACCGCTCAGTAGCGATAGAGTGAAAAAACTTGGTGTTTCCATCCCCATACTTGAAGTATCTGACAGTGCATCTTTTCTTCCAGTAGATTCTCTTATAATCCAACAAGGTGAGCAGGTGGTTTTTCAAAATCTTCCTGAAATTAGCTTCAGGCACTGACAGGCCTCTCCTGTCCTCAAGACCATCAATTTCAAGCAGAGTTTTGTTTGTGTTTTCAATAAGAACGGAAAGTTTTGAGATGCCTTTACTCCATCCCTTCAGATCATATCGGAGAGTTTTCATTTTCTTACAGAGCAAGGCCGCAGAATTAGGTGCATAACACCGTTTGGACCAGGAGGACTGAACAGCGTCAAAGAAGCCCTGATGACCAATCCAAAAATTCTCAAAGCGAAAGATTTTTGCCTTAGGGATAGAGGTTTCAATGGTGATAGAGCATGGAGTGTGATCAGATACAGGTTTGCCCAAAGGCAGCACGACTGTGTTTGGGAAGGAGGCAGTCCAATGCAAGGAAGAAAAGTGCCAATCAAGTTGTTCAAGCAAAGGATCATCCTGCATATTACTCCAAGTAAAAGACCTACCCTTGATGCGTAATTCCACAAGAGATTGGGTTCTAATAAAATCATTGAAAATGAGCATATCATTAGCATTTCCTCCCAGTTTGTTCCTATTATCAGGAGCTCGAATGAAATTATAGTCTCCAATCATGAGCCAATCCTCGGCCGCAGGGATTTGAAGATTGAACAACCATTGGACAAAATCATCCCTCGCTTGACCCTCACAAGGGCCATAAATATTCACACAAGACCAGACGTTAGCTGTGTGAAGGGAAGAGAATCTAATATTGAGCGCAATGGGTTCAATAAAATCAATCACACCCAAGAACACATAACTATTCCAAATAGTAATACTGCCACCAGAGTTGCCATTAGAAGGGATATAAGCAAATTGATCAAACTTCTTAGGGCAAAAGAGTCTGACATAAGAGATATCAAAATTTGCACGTTTAGTTTCTTGCAAACAAACGACCGAACAACCACTAAAGTCTATAGCATTATGGATAGCTAAATATTTTTTCTCTGAGTTAATGCCACGCACATTCCAACAGAGAATAGACCACTGTTTCCGGTTACTCTTGGGCTTCAGGATGATCGTCCTCTTGAGGTAACTCTGCCAGTAATATCGCAGGAGTCAATTGGGCAGGAGGGACCCCACAGAGATTGGTACCAATGCTCTGCATCATCCGAATCGGAGTGAAAGGAGGAACATCATGTGAATTACCTACACCACCGGGAGCAGGGAGTTGAGCCAACGGAGCAGTAATAGTTGCAGCAATTTTGACTGTGAGCTTGACTCTGTCTTTGACCTTGGAAGCCCCACGACGGATATCAGATGGCTGAGGAACACGGAAACCATCATACCTTGTGGAGCGGGTACTCCTGCGCAGCATCACAGTGTCAACATGGGCCTCCTCGTGGGCGATCATCTGATCAATGCTATCAGCCACAGAACCGATAGAAAGAGGGTGTAATTCCACGAGCTGCCGCTGACTGTAGTCCATCAGATCGTGTGAAGAGTCTAGGTTCAGAGGTGGCTCAATCACATCCCAAAGATCTTTTGGGCAAAAGAGAGGCAGACCATCAGAGATCACCAACCTGAGGTTACTGCCAATCCCATCAACCTCCGGCACAACAGAGTAAAGGATCTGCTGGCAAACTCCATCAATGAACTGCTGGATAACTCGAAATGGGTTCAGAGGGAGGAGCTCAGCCGAAACCTGGGGGGGCAGTAGATTAGGAGTGTATTTTCTCTTGAGCATTCCCCCCATCCAGCATAGGAAATCTCTGTCCACCTCCAAGACTATTGGCGCAAAACCTCCCTGTGGTCTACTAAAAGCATTCCTCGCTGCAGGCACCCCAGAAATGAAGTCATCAACCAGGGCCTCCACATAAGAAGCTTCAAACCAAACATCAGACAGGTTGTCAACAACATTGTGCTCTGGGGGCACACCATCCATCAAAGAAGGTCCATCATATTGAAAGAAGTTCCTAAAGCTGAATCCAGTAAATGGGGCAGGGACTGCAGGCCATACTCGCCAACCATTTTCCTGAACATTCTCCTCCTCCGCTGGTTCAATGTTCCAAGCAGCCTCATTTATAGCCTGCTACTGTGCGAGCTCATCAATCCTGGCTTGCTGGAGAGGTGTATAGTATGGCAGCTGGTATGGATGAGGGGAAACATTGAGCATTGGTGGCTCATCTTCATTACCCATAAGGCCTGGGACAGTATTCCTGCCATTGAGGACATAAACCGGAACAGACCAAGAGCGTCCCAATCCTGGTAGCATACCCACTCTAGTAATCAGCAAGCTGTGCGGCACCTCTGCCACATCCCTGATGTGACACTTAACTAGGATTCTAGCTTTATTTCCCCCTCTGTTAGGCCAAGACAACAACTTCCCAAAATTGGAAACTGCCTTATTGACATAGTGCTCTGTTTGGTAGTCCAGGGGAAAAGCCAGCATCATGATCCATACCACATATTCAAAAGCAGGCATCCGCATGTTAATGCCCTCATCATGCTGAACTAGCGAGAAAGTAGAATCCTCATCAAGAGCATGCGGGCTTTCCCTAATCGCTTCATCTCTGCTCTCAACATCCGCAAAAGCAACCATCCCTATACCAATTGGAAAGACAAAATCCTCGGATAACTGATATTGCAGGTCCTCCGCGAGGATGCGACATACCTCATTGAGCCAGAATCTCTTCTGATGATCGGGAACCGGGGGATTAACTGAGAAGATGGCATACCGAGCGTGATTCAACGGAGGGTCATCCACCACCATGAGACGGCGCTGCACACGGTGAGGAGGACCATGCTCAAAGTGAGAACCCAAGGGAGCGAAAGCGAATGGCCGCACTGGGAAGTTAGCCATGAATCCTTCGCTGCAGGTCGCCACGCGCTGGGAGGATGAGGGTTTTCCAATAGGTGAAAGCAGAGCTGGGCGGCAGGGGTTTGGAGGCGAAACAGGGGCCACGGTTGGTGTAGGAACCATAAAAGCCTTGTCACGTAAGCCGGGAGGGAGTCGTATCGTTGTGCAATAGGAAGCCGCCACCTCCTGAGAATCCAAGATTTTCTGTGTTTGTTGCCAAATCAAGGACGGTGAGGCAGTTCCACCCAAGGGAGGCGCCTAAAAATCTCCCGTAACAGAAGGACAACCAGAATTAATGGGCCTCCAAATAAATAAAGTAGAGGGAAGCCCAAAGCACTTCTTGTGGCCCACCCGAAGACAATGTTGACAACGAAGAAGCCCAGGACATCCCTTGGAGCCATGATCAGTTCAATTGCAGATATAGCACTTGACAGGAATACCAGGGCCCAACATGCATGGGCGTTTATTGGCGTTGACACGTTGAGAACATGAACGACTATCCACTAGGGATAAGCAACAATGGCGGATTATACCAGGACAATTCGATTGAAGGTGTCCATGGCAAGAACATGTAGAGCACTTCAAAAGCATCTGATCAATGTACTCCTGAGTCGGGACATCTGAAATTTGAACCATGCTTTGAATATCCGGTTCAGAGTAACCAGCCTGCCAACCATCCATAATATGGTAGAGAGTTTCATCCGATAAAGAATCCCAATAAATCCGGCTGAAGGTTAAACCCCTGAAAGATCTTTTGGCAGTTGAGTTGATTGCGGGTTGTGGGAAGGCAAGAGATCCAATCCGAACAAAACCATCCGACCCCATAGGAGCCGGAAAATTGAAACCACCGAACGAAATAGAGTGCTCCGGCGAAGGCATTCCGGCAGGCATCACCGGCGGTGAGGACAAGCCTGCTTGAGCTAGAGCATAGAGGGAATCCAATTGAATCACATTATTGCTTTGGGCTTTAAGCCATTTGGACTGAACTGCCAGACGTTTACCATGACTAGGATCAGATAATTCAGTGTCAGAATGCCAGGAGAAATCCGAAAAACCAAAGTTCCCAATATGATCACCACGAAACAGATGAAAATGGCAGATGAAATCCGGCCAAATACGATCTAGAAGGCCATAAATGAAATGTCCCACTTTACTAGAAGCCACAGAGAAACGAAAGCGCTGATCACTCAAACGGAGAACCCTAAAACCATGGCTGAGGCCTCCAATGCAGGATTGAAGAGCAAGACCCCAAGATTCCTCCGTGAGAGGAAACGAAGCAGAGGAAAAACTGACCACCAAGAAGAACTCCTTCGAGGAACCCGGGGCAGAGAAATGAACCGTCGAATGAAAGCGAGAGCGCACCTGTGCGTCCACCGCGAGGCTAGGATTGAAGTCCCAGTGGAGGAGCCCCTACATAGGGTCACTTGAGAGGGGGGTTTAGGCCAAAACCCTAGAATCGCCATTGGGGGCGGGAGGTGGGAGGTGGGGGGGAAGTCGCCATCTGCCCGATCTCCCAAGATCAAAAGAGCACCAACCAAAACAGTGGTGTCCGCTTTGATGCAGCAACTAACAGGGGAAAGGACACATATTATGGTTACATAATGGACATATGGGAACTTGACTATGGACATGATTTTAAGGTCCCTTTGTTTCGGTGCAAATGGGTCAATCTGTCAGGAG
Organism: Elymus sibiricus; assembly: GCA_039707655.1. NCBI lineage: Eukaryota > Viridiplantae > Streptophyta > Magnoliopsida > Poales > Poaceae > Elymus > Elymus sibiricus. Next base: position 4,432,862 of record CM077665.1, read on the forward strand.
GCGGGGTACACGTAGACCCACAGTACGGAATGACAACGGTGGATCTGAACAATCTTGGGTACACAGACGAACCATTCGTCCTAGCCAATGATGTGGCGCAGGTTTTCTAAGAAAAGATAAGAAAGCGAATACATCATACGATGAGCCAAAGCACCACATAGTTCTTTCAGGGAAAAGAGACATCATGGGAGTGGAGGGCAAGACAGACATGTCTGAAGATTATGAAAGGTTTCATGAAATTCCTCCCTTCAAAGTGAAGGCTGACCCAAGCACCCTGTTAAACGATGAAGATTATCCATGGTTACGACGCAATAAGCAAGGGACATACGCGAAGAAAAAGTGAAGACTTTCTCTCCACAACTATTCTGATGAATGGTGCATATTGAAATCAGAGAAAGTCTTGAGTTCAAATATGTTTAGAAAATTGAAATCCTTTTGTAACAGATGAGTTTTCGCCTGAAACCCTGATACTTCGAAAGAGATTGTCCAGTTTGTATAAGAAGTGCATCCAGTTTTTCCCGTAACCCTCTCAACTTTTTAGCACATGCTATGTGGGTGAAATGATGATACCATGCCAAGTTTCAACCATTTCAGAGTTCATTTGCAGTGCTTTTCAATTCAGGGTCATTTTAGCTCAAAATAAATCATGAAATGCATGAAAAATAGCAAATGAAGTTAGAAAAGGTTTGAAAAGTGATGATGTGGCTTTGAATGGTGCATATTGAATGCAGAAAAAGTCTTGAGTTCAAATATGTTAAAATAATTTGAAATCCTTTTGTAATAGACGAGTTTTCGTCCAAAACCCTGATACTTCGAAAGAGATTGTCCAGTTTGTACACGAAGTGCATCCAGTTTTTCCTGTAACCCTCTCAACTTTTTAGCACATGCTATGTGGGTGAAATTATGATACCATGCTAACTTTCAACCATTTCAGAGTTCATCTGCAGTGTTTTTCAATTTAGGGTCATTTTAGCTCAAAATAAATCATGAAATGCATGAAAAATAGCAAAGGAAGTCAGAAAAGGGTTGAAAAGTGATGATGTGGCTTTTGAATGGTGCATCTTGAATGCAGAAAAAGTCTTGAGTAAAAATATGTTTAAAAAATTGAAATCCCTTTGTAATAGACGTGTTTTCGTCCGATCAAAGTTATTTAACTTAATATTATATAAAATTTATGCAACTAAAATTATCAAAGTTATTTTTGTTAAAAACTTTAATAGCAAAAAGAATATTCATAAAGTATTTTTTGTTAAGAACTTCTAATATGCAAAAAAATAACATAAAAAAATAGCAAAAGTGAAAATAGATGCGAATTAATAGAGAAAATTCAACCTAAATTCAAAGTGAATTCAACTCACTTGGAATATAGGTTGAATTTTCTCTATTAATTCGCATCTAGTAGGCCCCACAGAGCAGAAAGAGGTCAGTTAGGCCCACATGTCTTCTTTAGAGAGGAGCTCAACGTTGCAGCCGCGGCGGGGCTTATAAATAGGTTCGGGCGCATTTCGCTTGGCGAGGTGGGACTAAACATCCAACCGCACCGCGGCTGTGCGAGGCACAGGCCTTTGGTCCCGGTTGGTGGCTCGAACCGGGACCAATGCCACCCTTTCGTCCCGGTGCGAGCCACCAACCGGGACCAATGCCACCCTTTAGTCCCGGTTGGTGCCACCAACCGGGACCAAAGGTCTCTGCTTCCCGCCCTTTGGGCTACTGAAATTGACCTTTCCTCCCGGTTGTATCCACCAACCGGGACCAATGCCACCCTTTAGTCCCGGTTGGAGCCACCAACCGGGACTAAAGGGTTGGGTATATAAGCAGGGACTTAGGAATTTTTCAGATTTCATCTGCAGTTGCCCCCGACGACGCCGAGCACATCGACGACGCCAGGCTCCCCGAGCTTGCCGTCGATGCCCTCGCCGCCGTCTGCCCCGTCGACGCCGTCAGGCTGCTCCACCTCGCCGTCGACGCCCTCGCCGACGCCCTCGTCGCCGCTCCTCGCCGGTCTCCTCCGTCACTCCAACGCCGTTGCCGTTCCTCGCCGGTCTCCTCCGTCGCTCCGTCACCACCGCCGCTCCTCGCCGGTAAGGCTCCCCCCTCCTCTCTGTCCCCGTAGGCCCCCCGCGCGCGTCTCCGGCGACCCCGCAGCGCCGCCCGCGCCCGACGATCTCCCTTATAATTATTTTAGTTGATTTAGTTAATTTAGTTAATTTTAGTTGTTTTAGTATATACAAAAGCGGTAGTTAATTTAGTTGTTTTAGTTGTTTTTATTGTTTAGTTGTTTTTATTGTTTAGATGTTTAGTTGTTTTATCGTCGGTCATCGATGACGCGATATCGAGGAGTCCCCGACGATCGTCGGTGAGGGAGAGTACCCCCTGACGATCGTTGGTGAGGGAGAGTCCCCGACGATATCGAGGAGTCCCCGACGATCGTCGGTGACGCGATATGATGTTTAAATGTTTAGTTGCATAGCGTAGCCGTTGAGTCGACGATGCCCGGCCAGCATCCTCGTCGTCGACTCGGTGGCAACCACCTGCTTGACAGGCGCCATGTCCGGGACTGGGCTCCGCCGGGCTGGCACTGGGAGGTGCTGCCTTCCGGGGCGCCCAGCTTGGTGAGGAATCAGGGTCCCGTCATCGACCCGGAGGTTCTTTGGTGGCGGTCGCGTGGACCACTGTCGGTGCAGAGGGAGCCGGCCCCGCGGAGATGGTACGTCCCCGTGTCAGGGAGGAGGACGAGCACGTCCGACGCTACATGGCTGCGTTGGACGCCAGGTTCTCCATTACCTGGCAGGTTCTTCAGGGATCTCACCCGAGCTATGATCCTGTCATAGTTCCTTCTCTTTGGGTGTCCACCGCCTGCGCCGCGAGACGTCAACTAGATCTGTATTAGTGATATTATATAATAATATTCGAGATGTATTAGTGATAATATACGATGATGTATTAGCGATACTATTCGATGATGTATTAGTGATATTATATGATCGTATTGTTGCATTGCCTTGTATTGATTTGCATATCTCATGTTTGTATATTGCCATGTTGTAATATTTGCAGAAACTATGGATCACAAAGACTTAGAAAAAGAACTGTTGTTGGGGGATATAATCCTCGCCGGAGGTGATCCCTTGTCGTATCTCAATGACACCGATGGTCAGGAAGGAGAGGATGACGGCTCCGGTGATCCAACAGTGGAGGAGGAAGGAGATCATGATGGCCCCGGTGACCGAATGGCGGAGGAAGGAGATCATGATCATGGCTCCGGTGACCGAACGGAGGAGGGAGCCTCAACTGTTGCAAAGTGCGACGAGGTAAGGAGATGAGGCCCGAAGAAAAGGTTGCGCTCGGATGAAAGGTTCACGATCACAGAAGTCGCGAAAGATGGCCAACCGATTGCTCCCAAGCGGACCAAGGACGCATTTGTACATCAGTGTGGAGTTGTTGTTAGGGACTATGACTCGATCAACACCCAGCAATGGAATAAGAATAATAAGGACCCTAAAGTTTCTTATGTCCAGGATAGACTGAAAGATGATCTTTGGACCGAGTTGATGACAAATTTGAGCCTACCGTGAGAGGAGGATCCGAATAACCCAGTTATAGAGCGAACGGTCAAGACGTTTGCTCTTAAGAAGATGGCAGAACTATTCAGGAACTAGAAGAAAGAGTTGAACACAAAGTTTGTCGAGAAAGAGGAGACTCCGGAATTCATCGGTCGATATGAGAAGATAAGAGATCAATGGCCCGAATTTGTGGCCTACAAGAAATCGGAGAAGGGTAAGAAAAGGTCACTGACAAACAAGAAAAATGCTGCAAAGAAGAAGTATCACCATCACACGGGGTCAGGTGGCTACTACAAAGCCCGGCCGTTGTGGGACAAAGCTGAGCAAGACCTGCTTGCTAAGAATGTCCAACCAGCGACATTGCACTGGCCAGATCGTTCAAGGACTTGATTCTTCGGGGTTGGGGGAACTTTGGACCCCGAAACAGGGCAGTGTGTTTGGACGGACGAGCAACTTGCAATACCCTTCCGGAAGCTTCAGGCAGCAATCAAGGCAGCACAGGAAGGGACGTTCATTCCCGACAGAGAGAAGGACGAGCTGACAGAGGCCCTCGGGAATCCTGAACACCCTGGAAGAACACTAGGCACATCAGGCTCCGTTCCGTGGGTGCATGGATTTCCCGACAGCGGTGGTTATAGAAGCCGAGAGAGAAAGAGGAAACAGGAAGCAAGCAAAATGCAGAAGCTCAGTGCAAGATTAGCACAACTAGAGGAACTTGAGAGCGAGCGAGCTACCGGCCAACCATCTGAGCGGCACGAAGATCCTTCCTTCGACGCTGCCCAGAAGCTACCCCACCATCTCCGCGGAGAAGCAGCGTGGCTTCCACGGAGCTTGTTCAGCCTGAGTTCACGGCACCTCGCTACCCCGTGGATAGTATCACGGAGGCTGAACATGGCGAGCTAATGACGAAATGCCAGAACCTGACCTTGAAGGCGGCGGTCGACTCTATTGTACTCCTCGAGCTGAGGGAACTTTCCATTGCCGTCCGATTCCACATGGCTATGCTGTTGTGACGGTGGATGAAATAATGAATGGATTTGAGGGGCTGGAGCTTGACAACCCTACAGGTGAAGAGGATATTATTCTTCTGGAAAATGCTTTGAGGAGTACATGTCTATGGAGAAAGGAGTACATCAAGCTTCCAAACTGGACGCCTCAGCAGACTCAGCCTCCTCCGGCGCGTCAGGGCACTCCACCTCCTCCTCCTCCTCCTCCGGCGCGTCAGGGCACTCCGCCTCCTCCTTCTCCCCCTCCGGCACGTCAGGGCACTCCGCCTCCTCCTTCGCCTCCTCCAGCGCGTCAGGGCACTCCGCCTCCTCCTCCTCCTCCTCCGGCGCGTCAGGGCACTCCGCCTCCTCCGGCGCGTCAGCAATGGCGGAAGAGAGACGCCGCCGCTACGGCGGCTAGCAGTACAATAGGCAGGAAGAAATACAAATTTGGTCAAAGCCTCAAGCCTCTTCCGAAGTTACCATATGAGAGGACTGACAAGGAAAACGCTGAAATCAGTGAAGCCAAAGTGAAGGCCCATTTTGCACGGAAACGTCCACCTCCGAAGGAAACGATAGATCCGGTGAAAGGGAAGCCCACTCTGGATGCCCTGAAGCGACCACCACCGCCTCCGCGGCAATCCAACTATGACCACTGTATTCAAAAGACATATGGTGAAGCGCGGCGGTCGGGAAGTACTTCCAGTGCTGCAAGAGAAAAAAAACGAAGAAGTGGGAAAACAATTCCCCAGCTCGGCGAACAGGAGAAGCAATCGTGCCCCCCGCTCAGGGTGTCTAGCGATATCGCTAATCATCCGGTGCTACTGCCCGGTACCACTCTTGGTGATTACGTGGATGATGATGTACAGTTTGAAACGGCTGAGGTAGTAGTAGAGGACTTTAGATACGAGCACGGGAAGCCTCTCGTCAAACCTGATCATCCCCATCTAACAACAATGAAGCAAAAATTGCATGAGTGGTACATGGAAACCTGCAGGAAGTCTGGGACCGATCGTTTGATGGTCGGAATTAAAAAAGAGCACGACTTCACTAGAGTCGACCTGATGCCTGTTCAATTTGTGGAGTTATTTCAGTTATTCAATCAAGAGGCCCTCGACAAACAACTCATGACTTGCTACTGTCTGTAAGTATTACTTCTATAAGTAAGTCTCTAGCTCAGCTCGTTCATTGCATGTATATATAATTATCCTCACTATATTATGCAGATTGAAGATGGTCGAATGCAAAAAAGAACAAATCTATAACATTTGGGTTCATTAGCCCAAATACCGTAAATGAATGGTCGGTACAAAAGGAAGCCAAAGTTACTAAGGAGAACTTGCTAGAATCGTTCCTTAGACATCAAAACAAAAGGGAAATACTCTTTCCTTACAACTTCAAGTGAGTGTTACTGTCTTGTGCATATTCGGTTTCGCTTACTCGAGGTTAAGTAATGTAATTGATGAGTTATGCGTGCATAGGTTCCACTATATTCTGCTATCCATTAAGCTTGATGGGGCATTAGTAACTGTCTTAGACTCGAGACGTAAAGATCCCGAGTATTATGCGGACATGACTGCAATGCTCCACAAGTAAGTTAAATCAATACCGGGACCATATCGGCAACTTTCGTTCATTTCCTGATATCAAGTAATCATTTTCTTTACCGGGCAGGGTTTGGAAAAAGTTCACCACTATGGTTCCGGGTCTGAAGAAGGAGCTGCGATTTACACACCCCAAAGTAAGTAGTACTAGCTAGTTCCGCGCATCTCTCATTGATTCTAGTTTCATCAATACCGTTATCATGCTTGCTTATCAGTTTGATTGAACTCTATTCTCATAAAGTGCTTGTACCAGGCACCCGGGAATCATTTATGTGGATACTACGTATGCGAGCTCATTCGCCACTCGACCTCTGAGCGGGGCATCTCTGAGAAACAATTTGAAGTACGTAAACAATATTCACAATTTTATTTTATATATTACCATCAATATTGTTGAGTTTCATTCATATATATGTATTGACCCCCTTCTTTAAATTAGATCTGGCAGATGCGGGATGAACTCCTACCACATGATCGCATACGAGCAATTCAAGAGGAATTGGCGGGATTCTTTCTTGACCACGTCATACCTGAACACACGGAGAATACCATGTGAAATTGCAAATGGATCTTAGATGTTAGGGATTGTAAGAGATGTTATATTGTACATATGTAGTAGCGTCGGATAGATATACGAAAACTTGTTGTTCGACCAAGCACGGAGAAAGAGATGTCACTTCTCTCTATATATGTTCATGACGATCTTGTGTAATTAATGGTTTCCTTCATTTGCTTACTAGCTAGCGTCGAGTTCTCTCTATATGTATAGTAGCTAGCGTCGAGTTCTCTCTATATGTATAGTAGCTAGCGTCGACCAAGCACGGAGAAAGAGAGGTCACTTCTCTCTATTAGCTAGCTAACACAATATGAAACCCCTAAATTAACCCTCCAAAACCCCTAAACCCCCCTTCCAAAAAAAAAAAACCTAGCGCATGCGAGCTGCTGACGCGTGGCTGCTTTTTGGTCCCGGTTGGTGTTACCAACCGGGACTAAATGTCCTCCTGCCTGGGCGCCCCGCAGCGGTCACGTAGAGCCCCTCTGGTCCCGGTTCGTAAGCAAACCGGGACTAAAGGTTTTGGGTATTAGTCCCGTTTGTTTTGTCCCAGTTCCAGAACCGGGACTAAAGGCCCTCTGGAACCGGGACTAGTACCTTGTTTTCTACTAGTGGGATACAGCTCCCCTACTTCATAACATCTCAAAAAGAAAATCAAGAATTGTCTTTGAGGCTCTCTCTACGAATGAATTGTTTGATTGCGGACATCAAGATTCTGTCATTCTCCACTGCACAATAGCTAGTCCAATACATACAGCTTTGGGGAAAAAAATCGAAACCGTGTACCTATCGGGAATCGGATAAGGGACACAATCACTTGGACCCTTAGGTGGCGTTTGGATGGTGGGTGGGAAAGGGATAGGGATATAGAATGGGATATGAATAATTGGGTTATGGATTGGGAAATAAGATTTGGACTCCAATCCTTTGTTTGGATAATGGGTTTGGGTTCAGATTTTAAGTGTGGTCCATGTGTTAAAATAAATTAAGAAAAACATCTTGTCCTCTTATCCACACACACACGAATCCTACCCCTTCCGCCTGGCTCTGCTTGAGTTACGACGGCTTCCGCACGCGCATGGCATGCATGCGAGCGTTGAGCACGGCTCCAGTGGCAGATTCGTGTGCGGTGGAGGTGTGCAAGTCGTGCGTCAACTCAGCTGACCGCGCAACAAGGCAAGCGACGCCGGCGCCGGCTACAGTTACCTGTACGCCGAGGATGCTGCGGCTGCGGCTGCCTATGAGGCGGTGCCGGTGCGAAACTGCGAATGGCTGGCGCAGCTTCGTGGGGGCGATGGCGGCAAGCTGCTGCTGCTTGAGCTCTGCGATTCAGGAGTCCTCGGCGCGGGGAATGGCTTGCGTGACGCCGCGACGAGGCGGGGGCGGCGACTCCAGTGACCCTCGCGGCAAGGCGAGCACCGGCTCCCACAGCCCTCGCGGTAAGGCGAACAACTGGCGGCTCTTACAGCGCGGCGAGCGACACTCCTACGGAAGACAGTGGCTTCACACTCAGGAAGTAATAGATGATCCTAACCATCCAATCTAATTAAATGAATGGCTCACCGTTATTTGAGAGTACCATAGCAAAGCCCATAATTAAAAATGGAGAATGACCTTAGCTTGATTAAAAGAAAAAAAAAACTATATGACTGTACTCTAACTTCATCTCTTCTGCTGATGGTATCTCTGCGGGAGATGAAGACATGCTGTAAAAAGCAATGTGTAGAGCCGCGATACACAATTTGGATGGAAAGACTGGAAGATTTTGGATCACCACGTTCGCCTTCTAGTCCTTCGCGATTGCAACCGGGTATGCCAAACTCGTTTTCTGACATTACTTTTTCTGCTCTACCTAATGTTATTTGCTCTAGAAACCTAAAAAATCTAGGATTAATATTAGATAGCAACAATGCAACGATTAATTTAGCTATCAAAGCTCTAAAAGATATAGAGGTTGATAGGTCATCAGTGGCACCTATATCAAAAACTCCTACAGATTTATCTTATCCTAACTATAGTGATGATGAGGACGCTAGAACAGATGGTGCCCTACTCGCTCACTTGGTAGGGGATATTTCGGAGGTTGACTTTCATGAGGAAGACCTGGACATAAAGATTTGTGACCTCGTGGCATCCGCTAGCTAGGAAGTCACGGTTGTCTTCTAAGAAAAAGGAATGTAAATTTAGGGATGGGGGAACATTAAATCTAAATAAGTTTCACTATGAAAGGCATGTATTGGAATAGAAGAGGTCTATCGGTCTTGGCTAAATTTCGTTTTGTCTCAGATGCAATAAAGTAGCATCATTTATATTTTATAGCTATAATGGAGACTAGGAAGAAACATTTGTCAAAGATGAATCAGGCCCACCTATCTGGAGGCGTTGATTTCGTTTGGCATTGCCTTCCTCCACGTGGCAGGCCAGGCAGAATTTTACAACAGCCTTAGATCTTTCTTTTATTGTGGAAGAATAATTTTATATAAAATTCCATCTCTTGCAACAAAGCTGATAAGTTTAAGTGGATTCTCATGGCTGTTTATGATCTAGCTCAAGACAACTTCAAGTCTGCCTTTTTAGCTGAACTTGTGAGAGCCTGTCAAGAAAATCCACTTCCTACCCTGACTGGTGGAGATTTTAACATTTGCGCAACAGCAGTGAAAAGAACAATAACAGGTATAATGACCAGTTGCTCTTCCTGTTCAATATTGCTATTGATAGCTTTGATCTTAGAGAGATTGATTAGACTAGTCGACAATTTACCTAGGCAAATTCGCTATCTATTCAAACCTATGAGAAGTTGGATCGAATTTTGATGACAACAAAATGGGAACTAAAGCACCCTTTCGTGACTGTACAAGCCCTTGATATATAGGGGTGTATCAGATCACACTCTGTTGTTGTTCGATACAGAGACACCAGATTTTATAGGGGATGAAAAACAATTCAAATTGGAACTATCTTGGTTTACTCGGGATGATTTTCATGACCTTGTCATAGAAATTTGGAATAAGCCAGTGAAGGGTCGAAACCCGGTACGGTTCAAAGATGGAATAATAAATTCAGTGATTTGCACAGGCATTTAAGAGGGTGGGAAGCAAACAATAATGGATAGTACAAAGCACAAAAACAAAGTTTACAAACAACTATTAATGACCTCGATTTCGCGGCTGAGTTTGGTGATCTGTCTGAAGCGGAGCGAGATAATCTTGCCCTTGCTCGAGATCAGTTAACTCAAGTTAGAGAAGAGGAAATTAAATATATTTAAAGGGCTAAGATAAAGGACGTCCTCCTAGGGGATAATAACACACGGTATTTCCAACTAATTGCCAATGACAAGCATAGAAGAAAACACATTTTCTCGCTTGATCAAGAGGAGGGAAAGATTAAAGGGTAGAAAAATCTTAAAGAGTATATATTACCAAGTTTATAAGGAGCTATTGGGCCACCAGAGGAGTCCTTGTGTGCCTTCGATAGCTCTAGGATTGATGATATACCACAAGTAACATAGGAAGAAAATGAATTCCTAACTTCCAATTTTACAAAGAAGGAAATTTGGATGCTATTTTGAATATGGAACATAACAAAGGACCTGACCCTGCTGGTTTCCTAGCCGAGTTTTATGAAAAGTTTTGGGAAATCATTAAAGGTGACCTTATGTAAATGTTCCAAATACAATTGGCAAGGCAGTGAAAAGTGTTGTCTTTGCCACAAAAATGAGACAATTAAGCACCTTTTTTTAATGTTGTTTTCCATGTGTGATTTGGAGATGTATACATGTTGATTTAAACCTTCCTCAACCACGTAGTATTTCTCACATGTTCAGGAGTTGGCTTCGTGGGTTTAGGAGGGATTTAAAACCTTTACTTCTGCTGGCGGTGACAGCTACTTGTTGGTCGTTTTGGTTATGCAAAAATGATTTGGTATTTGAAAAATACATGTTTATTCTCCCTTGCAGGTGGTACATTTGGTTATCCATTGGCTCCATACATGGGCTATCCTCCAGATGCTCTTTGCGCATGCTTTGGTTGTGGCGGCATCACAACACTTGACGCAAGCGATCACGGTGTTTTTCTCCCGGGCACATAGATGACGATCTAGTCTTAGAATTGATTGTCATTACTGTGTCAGACTATCTTTTTGTTTATTTCAGGCCGTGTGTGCTTTTTGTAGAAGCCGGGAGTAAATTCACAATTTTTGTATCAAGTCGATGTACTGATTGTGAATTAACAAAATCCTCCCTTTATAAAAAAAGATGAGATCAGAGTACATCCAGCAAGGAGTACGAGTGTACAATAGAGTATTCACCACTAGTGCACAACCTAAGGGTCCAATCGTGAGTGACAAACTGACAATCAACATAATTCAATCTCAGTTTTTTATGACAGCAGTCGTGCTCATCTGATGCCCAATATGGACAGCTAGAAATGATCTGATCTTCGAGGGGATTCAGCCCAATGTAAACAACGCCAGAAGTCTTTTCTGCAACGAAATCCTTTTGCTGTTGCATAGGGTAAAATCAAGTCTTGCTGTGTCTTTTGACCAATGGGTTCAGAATCTGGTGTAATTCATAGGCTTAGCCTGATTTTTTTGTTTCTTTCTCTGTCTTTTGAATTATATCTTGTTAACTTTTGTTTTATCCTTCGTTTTTAATATAATAAATCTGTAGGGGCCCCGGACCCTCTAGTTTCCTTAAAAAAAAAACTCATGCGAGATGTCTTGGACCAGACACATGAGCTGAGCCCCACTCCCTCACTCTTTAATTTGGCAGCACATTATGCACATACCTTCCCTCCTCTACTTGTTCCCTCACCAACACTCCATGCATCCTGCCTCTTCTTAATTCACCAGCAGCACTCCATGTATGCCTTCTCTCCTTCGCCTTCCTCATTGACACTCCATCCTTTCCTTCTCTCTTTTCATTCTTCCGGTCCCTTATCTACATATATATAGATATTCACCCGAGGCAGCTTCCATCCACATGGGCATGCAGGACGACGGGCTGCATCTTTTACCTTCGACGAGTGCGTGACAACAGCGGCCGCAAGCAAGTGCAAGTCTCTGCAACATGTCGTATTATGGTTGGTGGTCAGGTGCGCTACGCCAAAGCATATATATATATATATATATATATATATATATATATATATATATATATATATATATATATATATATATATATATATATATATATATATATATATATATATATTCTTCCATCAAATCAATCCCATCTCCATATGTGCAGTCCAGCCTGCAGCGTGATCCCATGCATCTCTCTCCAGTAATTAGTAATTACCCCCTTTTCTAAAACATACACTGCAGACTATCTTGAACGACAAAATTCCCGACTGTCCAACGAGAAGCGTGAACTGGAGAGGCAGCTGGCGGAGAAGACGAGGACTGCTCAGGTGTCCTCGACCCAGGTCTTCACACTGGGGCACAAGGTGCGAGAGCTGGAGCGCCAAAACACCGGACTGTCCGGTGAGCTGTCCAAGCAAAGGGACACACTGGGGCACAAGGTGCGAGAGCTGGAGCGCCAAAACACCGGACTGTCCGGTGAGCTGTCCAAGCAAAGGGAGGACACCCGGAAGGCGGGCCTGCTCTTCATGAATGCTGCCGATAGGTACCAAGAGGAAGCCAAGAAGCAAATTAGGGCAATGGCAGAGGAATTGGAGAACACGAGGAAGGCAGGTCTGATGCTAATGAACACCGCCGATACTTACCAAGAAGCGGCAAGGAAGCAAATTAAGGAGAAGGCGGAGGAGCTGGAGGACGCGAGGAAGGCGGTTTTGGCGCTCATGAAAGCAGCAGATGCGTACCAGGAAGAAGCGACGAAGAAAATTAAGGATAAGGTGCAGGAGCTGAAGGTCATGGGGGCACAGAAGGCAGAGCTGGATGCGAGGGTAGAATCTTTGGAGTCGAGGCTCAAGGCAGCTCTGGCAAAGAACTTGGAGTTGGAGGATGATTATGGTAAGGTGAAGGCTGAAAATGATAACCTTCGGTTGGAGGTTGAGAAAGATGCATCTGCAAAGGCATTTGATGCTGAGAAGGAAGAAATCTTGACGGAATTGGAGGACCTTAAGATGAAGGTGGAGGTAACTCAACCCAACAAGGATTTGATGGAGGGTGAAAATGATAAGCTTCAGTTGGACGCTTTCACAGGAATATAGCTTGCTGGAAAGCAGGGGCTGAGATGCTCAACATGTAATTAGGTATGTTAGAGTTAGCATTGTATATGAATAGGACTCTAACATACCGTATACGACTTGTACCTGTATTGTCTCTCTGCACTATATATACGAGAGCTACGCCGCACCATCAGGTGTGCGAGTACCTCAAACCATCGTAGCCCTAAACCTTACATGCTATCAGACTAAATTGATCCAATGTCTTCCGCTGCCTCCTCCGGCGCCTCGACAGCCGGCGGCATCTTCTCCACCACCCTCGCATCCCTGCTCTCCAACCACGGCAGCACCATGGTAGTAAGCACTGCCGCTGGTTCATACAGTACCAACAACACCCTCGGCTCCTTCATGGCCGGGGTTATGACTCCCGTTCCTCCTCCACGCTCTCCTGCAGCCGCCGCGGTGCGTCCTGCTGCCATCCAACAGCCCGCGGTGGTTGATGTTCCTTCGCCTGCGCCGTTCCACTTCGCGCATCTCCTCACCATCAAGTTGTCGGCAGACAACTTTCTTTATTGGTGCGTGCAGGTTCTTCCCCTTCTTCGCAGCCATAACCTCCTCGGCTACGTTGATGGGTCGCTGCCGTGTCCGCCATCAACTGTCGTCGCCACCACGGCGGATGGTGCGCATCACATGGTGCCCAACCAGGCGTACACCATCTGGGTTCAGCAGGATCAGGCCATACTCTCGGCAATTCAGGCATCGCTAACCGAGGGGGTGGGCGGTATGATCCTGTTTGCGGATACTTCTCATGAAGCCTGGACAACGCTCGAGGGTAGTTTTTCCTCCCAGTCCACGGCGCGAGCCATGGCGCTTCGTCGGCAACTCCAAGACATGCAGAAACGTGATCTTTCGGCCACTGTCTATTTCAACAAAGTCAAGAATCTTGCTGACACATTAGCTGCCATTGGGAAACCTCTCTTGGATGAGGAGTTCACCGGTTTCATCCTTGGTGGACTTGATGGTGATTACGATTCGTTGGTAGAGGTGGTACAAGGCCGTGATATTCCAATGCCCCCACGGGATCTCTATGCTCGTCTCCTTCAGACTGAACAGCGCATCGAGTCCCGTCGGTCGGCTGAAATTCATGGCGGATTCTCTTCGGCAAATGTGGCGACTCGTGGTGGGTCGCGGCCGCCCTACCGTGGTGGTGGTGGTTCCTCTGGTGGCAAGGCGATCCTTCCCTCACCACCACAACAGCAGACCAACAACAACAACAAACGTTCAGGTGGTAGCTCGTCATCTACTGATAGTTCGTCTTGCCCTACTTGTGGCCGTCCCAATGGCGGGCGCACCATTTGCCGGCTTTGTGGTTTTCAGGGCCATGTTGCATCTCGTTGTCACAAACGCTTTAAGCGTGATTTTTTGGGCATTGGCAATGATGGACGCAACAATGAGCGGCAGGCTGCCATGGCTACTCATGGTCCTGTTGGTGTACCTCAAGGCCACACTCCTTCATATCCCATCGATGCACGCTGGTACATGGACACCGCAGCTACGGATCATCTGACGAATGAACTTGATAAGCTTCACTCCCACGAGCCCTACCATGGTCCGGACAAGGTGCACACTGCCAATGGGTCAGGTATGCGCATCGAACATATTGGTCAAACCTCTCTTTCTACTAATTCCTCTAAGCAACTTCAACTTCGTGATGTTCTTCATGTTCCCACTGTTACACGCAATCTTCTGTCTATTCCTAAACTTACTCATGACAATGATGTCTTTGTTGAATTTCACCCTTTTGATGTCATTGTCAAGGATCGCGCAACGAGGGGCGTTCTTCTTGAAGGTCGTTACAAACATGGTCTCTATCCGCTTGATGCACCAGCGGCCTCCAGAGTTTTCAGCACTGTTTGTGTCAAGTCATCGCAATGGCATTCACGTCTTGGTCATCCAGCTTCTCCCATTGTTCGTCATATTCTTCATCGTCATCAACTACCAGTTGTGTCCAGCAGTAAAGATGTCTCTGTTTGTGATGCTTGTCAACAAGGGAAAAGTCACCAACTTCCGTTTTCAGAGTCTACTCGTGTAGTTAAATCTCCTCTAGAAATTGTGTTTTCAGATGTATGGGGCCCTGCGCAAACCTCAGTTAGTGGTCATAATTACTATGTCAGTTTCATCGATGCTTATAGTCGTTTCACTTGGCTTTACTTTCTTAAGCGCAAGGCAGATGTGTTCAATGTCTTCCTTCAATTTCAAACTCATGTTGAGCGTCTTCTTAATCATAAAATACTACATGTTCAATCTGATTGGGGAGGGGAATATCGCAATCTCAACACGTTCTTTGGAAAACTTGGGATTACACACCGTGTGTCTTGTCCTCATACACACCAGCAGAACGGAACAGCTGAACGTAAGCATCGTCATGTGGTGGAAACTGGGTTAACTCTTTTGGCACATGCATCTGTACCGTTCCGTTTTTGGACTGATGCTTTTTCTACAGCTTGTTTTCTCATAAATCGCCTCCCTACACGAGTGGTCGGTATGAAAACTCCCATCGAATGCTTGCTTCAAGAAACACCTGACTATACATTTTTCAAGGTGTTTGGATGTGCCTGCTGGCCCCATCTTCGACCATATAATACTCGCAAACTTGAGTTCCGATCTAAAAAATGTGTCTTTCTCGGGTATAGCTCTCTTCATAAAGGATACAAGTGTCTCCATGTTCCGACCAGTCGTGTTTATGTTTCTCGTGATGATGTCTTTGATGAGAATCACTATCCCTTCTCAAATCTTCCCGAGTCACAAACTTTCTCCAAATATATTCCATCATCACCTGTTTCCTCTGACCAATTTGTAGATGTTGCATATTCTCCTATTTTGCTTCCTCACCATGGTGCAGGTACCGGGCGTGGTGTTCGTCTCGAGCTTCTGGATGATGCAGGGGTTCTTAGTGCACCTCACGTCGATCGCCAAGCCGTGCATGGCCCGGACGTCCATCCTACGCGGCCCGAGGGACGCCATGCAGCGGCTGCCCCACATGAGCTGCCGGCCACTGATTTGGAGCCAGCCGAGCTGACTCCCTCCGGTGTTTCTTCTGTGCATGGCTCTACCACCGAGCCGACCCCTGGGTCAGCTGTGACGAGCGCTCCCGAGCTGGAAATCTCAACGCCTTCCACGCCGTTACCAGTGCGCCATGCAGCGGCAGCCCAGGATATCCTTGGATCAACATCTCCTGGGTTGGCATCTGCAGAATCTGTGTTGCCTGCTTCTATTCCGTCTCCAACACTGCCACATGCTCCTGTTGCTCATCGTCGTGTGCACACGCGTAGTCAGAGTGGCGTTTTTCAGCCAAAACAACGGACTGATGGCACTGTTGCATGGTTAGCTGCCTGTATGGCACACGCCGTTTCTGATCCGAGTTCTGAACCTCACTGGAGAGCTGCTATGGAACAGGAATTTTTTGCACTGCAGAAAAATGACACCTGGACACTAGTTCCTCCTGTCAGGGGTTAATGTGATTGACTCCAAGTGGGTCTTTAAAGTCAAGAAGCTTGCTGATGGATCTGTTGAACGCTATAAAACACGTCTGCTTGCCAGAGGATTTAAACAACGTTACGGTCTTGATTACAAACACACTTTCAGTCCTGTCATCAAGCCTACCACCATTCGACTTCTTCTCTCATTGGCAGTTACTCGGGGGTGATCTCTCCGACAGTTGGATGTTCAGAATGCATTTCTTCATGGTGTCTTAGAGGAAGAAGTTTACATGCGGCAACTTCCTGGTTTTGTTGATCCTGGCCGACCTCATCATCTTTGTCGGCTAATCAAGGCGATTTATGGTCTCAAACAGGCTCCTCGTGCTTGGCATGCTCGTCTTGGTTCTGCTCTTCGTGCACATGGCTTTGTTCCATCTACTGCAGACACATCCCTATTTCTTCTACAGCGCCCAGAGGTCACGATGTATCTTTTGGTTTATGTTGATGATATTATTCACATCAGCTCATCATCTGTTGCGGCTGATCGACTGATCCTTAGTCTCCAACATGACTTTGCTGTTAAGGATCTTGGGCCGCTTCACTATTTTTTGGGTCTTGAAGTTACACATACTGCTGCTGGTCTCTCACTTTCTCAGAAGAAATATTCCTTAGATCTTCTTCGACGTGCTGGGATGCTAAAGAGCAAGCCTGCTTCTACACCCATGTCTGTGACCGAGAAGCTTTCTGCTGACATTGGTGTGATTCTTGCTGCTGAGGACGCTACTCAGTATCGCAGTATAGTTGGTGGTCTACAGTACCTCACTATCACTCGACCGGACATTTCCTTTGCAGTTAATCGTGTCTGCCAGTATCTTCACGTACCTCGTGATACCCACTGGTCGGCAGTTAAACGCATTCTGCGTTACGTTCGTCTCACTGCCTCGTTTGGACTACATCTCCGGCCTGCGTCCTCTTTATTGTTGTCTTCCTTTTCTGATGCGGACTGGGCAGGCAGTCCGGATGATCGGCGATCCACCGGGGGATATGCTGTGTTTTTTGGTTCGAATTTTATCGCCTGGAATGCTCGGAAGCAAGCCACCGTTTCTCGGAGTAGTACGGAAGCAGAATACAAGGCTGTTGCAAATGCTACTGCTGAGCTCATTTGGGTACAGTCTTTGTTGCGAGAATTGGGTATCTCTCAAGATATGCCTCCGGTTCTTTGGTGTGATAATATTGGAGCCACTTATCTCTCATCTAATCCTGTCTTTCACGCCAGGACAAAGCATATTGAAGTTGACTTTCACTTCGTGAGGGAACCTGTGGAACAAAAGCTATTACAGATCAAGTTCATCTCATCTAAAGATCAACTTGCGGATGTCTTTACCAAGCCACTGCCACTTCCTTTGTTTGAAGTTTGTAGGCGCAATCTCAACCTTCGTGACACCGGTTAAGATTGAGGGAGGGTGTTAGAGTTAGTATTGTATACGAATAGGACTCTAACATACCGTATACGACTTGTACCTGTATTGTCTCTCTGCATTATATATAAAAGAGCTACGCCGCACCATCAGGTGTGCGAGTACCTCAAACCATCGTAGCCCTAAACCTTACAAGGTACATTGCCTCAGGCGAAGGATGTAGACATCATGAGATAATAAGGATGCCTCAAGCGGAAACTTCCGAGCCATCAAGCATTTGGTGAAGGGTAAAAGTAATGGCAAGCTTTAGTTATCGGAGGTTTTGATAGCAGAGCATAGTCATAAATTCTGTCAGAATCTGAGGTTGAGAGGCTTAAGAAGAATATTTAGCCGGTATTTTTTGCTTGAGAACATTCATCACATCCTCTTCTTAGAAGAAAAATACTAAAAAAATTGGTGTTGGAAATGGGCTTACATTTGATAACTAAACAATAATCGTGAGTTTGCTTATCAATATACACCGAGCACATTTATCTATATTATTAGATATATGCATGGTTCTCCAAGTCGTGTAACATGAACACAAAAATATATTATACCCTTTTTATGTGTTGCATACTCAGCGTACGTACGTGTTCTGTAGCTTGTTTTCTGGAAAAAAATACCTGGCTGTAGCAACATATATGAAGTGGTTATGGTAGACAGATGGAATAGAGCATAGAGGGAACTCTTTGTTTAATGATTTAAAATATGTTACTAGATGTTTTTTCGAGCATAGAGAGAAAGAAACCAGAAAAGCCGTAAGGTTTACACGGCACCAAAAAAATCTTCAGACTCCATTGTTCTTTGCTCTCTGAATTTTGCTTGCAACACTAGCGAGTTTCAGGTCCAGAACTGACATCTGGTATCAGAGCGTTCGTGAGGGACCATGCCGAGCGGGAGTGGGACACGGACGTCGGCGCCCACGCCGTCACCTGCTGACAATCGCTCTATGACTCCATCGCGCACACGGCGCCAGAGCCACCGTAGGAGTCGCGTTCGTCGTGGCGGCAACGAGATCGTCGTCCACGAGCGCATGCTGCAGGAGCGGATCATCACCGACGGCAACACGGTATGGCCAATGCTCACCGCCACGAACTACGTCGAGTGGGCTCTAGTGATGCAGATCAACATGGAGGCCAACCTGATGTGGGACGCGGTGGAAGGCAACACCAGCAGCGTGGCCAACGACAAGGCCGCGCTCGGGGCACTCCTGCGCTCAGTGCCCCCCAAGATGGTGGGCGCGCTCGCAGTGAAGGGCAGGGCCAAAGCCGGGTGGAACGCGGTGCGCACCATGCGCGTCGGAGCTAATCGCGTCAAGGAGGCCACGGCGCAACGGCTGCGCAAATAATTCGAGTAGATGGAGTTCCACGACGGGGAGAGCCTCGACGCCTTCACCATGCGCATCATGCACCTCGTCAACAGCCTGCGCTCCCTCGGCGACACGGTGGAGGAAGTGAAGATCGTGCAGAAGATCTTGCGCGTCGTCTCGGAGCGTACGCACAGATGGCGTGCTCCATCGAAACCCTCCTCGATATGAACACCCTGTCGGTTGAAGAACTGATCGGGCGTCTGCGTTCCTCGGAGGGACGTGGCGGGGGATCGACGACGACACAGCGCGCGAGCGGCAGCCTGCTCCTGACGGAGGAGGAGTGGGAGGCCCGCAGGAAGCAGCGTGAGCAAGGGCAGGGCTCCGGCGGTAACGGCAACGGCCGCAAGAAGGGCAGGCCCAAGAACAAGACCGGCAATGGCCGCAACGGCAGCGGCAACGGCAATGCCGGCAACGGTGAACGGGACATGTCCCAGGTAAAGTGTTACAATTGTAACCATATGGGTCACTTCTCCAAGCAGTGCCGGGAGCAGCAGAAGGAGCGCAAGGGGCGAGCAAACCTTGTGCAAGGACAGGAGGAGGAGCAGGCGTTGCTGATCGCGAGCCTAGACTCGCTCACCGTGGTACGTCCGAGCGCGCCGTCCGTCGAGCATGTCCTGCTCAACGAGGAACGATCCAATGCTACGGCGACGAAGCACGCCGGTCACTACGACACGGCTTGGTTCCTAGACTCCGGCGCTAGCAACCACATGTGTGGGCGGCGCGAATTCTTCTCCGAGCTCGACACGAGCGTCCGCGGCTTCGTCAAGCTCGGCGACTATGGCTGGACATAAAACTCGGGCTTTTCGGCTCGGCCCGAGCTTTCTTTGGGTCTCCCCGAGTTTGACTCGGCCCGTAGTTGAGATGGACCGAGCCGAGCTGTCTTTGCTGGACCAAAAATAGTGCGGGCCGAGCCTGGCTCGGCTCGGTCCGGCCCGAAAGCTCGTCTTTTCTTTGGTAGCTTTAATTTCTGTCAAACCTAGCAAGAAAAAGAGGCCCGTTAGGTTATTTCTCCTTCGTCGTCTACTCGTTCGTTCTGTACGCATCGATAGCAGAGGAACCAGCCGCCACAGGAGAGTACAGTTGCGCCACGGCCATTGAGCCACCTGCGTCGCACGGGATGCTCCCGTCGCCGCTGTCGATAGCGCCATGCATCCACGCCACCGCTCAATACTAGCTTCGCCTCGGCTCTGCTCCGCCCCGGCTGCTCCGTTCCGTCCCGGCAGCTCCTCGCCGGTCATGCCCTGCCTCGCTGCCCCACATATGTCGTCTCCGCCGTTGTCGGGGAAGACGGCCCCACCTGTCAGTGACCCACCACGGCGAGGCTCGCGAGCTGCACCGAGTTTCACCGAGCTTTTGGAAAGCTCGGACCGAGCTCTGTTTCATGGCTCGCCGGCAATGTCGAGCTGGCTTGGGGCTTGGCAACTTTGCCCGAGCTTTTTGCAGGCTCACCCCGAGCCGGACCGAGTTGGCTCGTGTCCAAGCAGATCGGCGACGACGCGTCCGTGGAGATCGAGGGGCATGGCACGATCCTGTTCACGTGCCGGAGCGGGGAACACCTCACGCTGTCAGAGGTGTACTTCATACCCCGCCTCTGCAGCAGCATCGTGTCGCTCGGACAACTCGACGAGATCGGGTTCGACACACGCATCCGGCACGGGTGGCTCCAGCTGCGCGACGCCGACGGTCGCCTGATCGCCCGCGTGCCTCCTGCAGGTGATGGCATCAGCTGGAACACAACGCGCACGGAGAGCGCGCCGGACACGCACGAGGACAACAGGCCTGCCTCGGCTGAGGCAGCACGCTCACCCACCCCTCCAGAAACTCCGTCCACGCCACCGTCACCGACGGTGGAGTTCGTCTCTCCGCCAACCAACGCGTCGCAGCCGTCACCGGGCGAGGAGGCGCCTCGCCGGTACCGCACCCTTGACAATCTCTTTGACGCGACCGACCAGGTTGATCCGGCATACAGCGACGTGTGCTTCTTCTCCGCCGACGAACCAGCAAGCTTTGCAGAGGCGGAGAAGGACAAGGAGTGGCGCGCCGCTATGATGGAAGAGATGGCGAGCATTGAGACGAACAAGACCTGGCGGCTCATGCAGCTACTGCCGGGACACCGCGCCATTGGGCTCAAATGAGTTTTCAAACTCCAGAGAGATGCCAATGGCGAGGTGATCAAGTGCAAGGCGCGTCTGGTGGCCAAGGGGTACGTGCAGCGGCAGGGGGTGGACTACGAGGAAGTTTTCGCCCCTGTCGCGAGGATGGAGGCGGTGCGCGTGATGATCGCTCTCACCGCGCACCACGGGTGGCCGATTCACCACATGGACGTGAAAACGGCCTTCCTCAACAGTGACCTGATCGAGGAGGTGTACGTCGAGCAACCTCCTGGCTTCGCCGTCGACGGAGAGGAGCACAAGGTGCTCCGACTGCAGAAGGCCATGTACTGGCTGCGCCAGGCGCCGAGGGCTTGGAACGCAAAGCTCGACTCCAGCCTCCATGCACTTGGATTCAAGCGGAGCGAAGCGGAGCACGCGCTGTACCGTCGCGGCGGCGGTGACAAGCTACTCCTCGTCGGTGTCTACGTCGACGACCTCATCATCACCGGTTCGTCAATCGAGGAGCTGACAACGTTCAAACTTGAGATGACTAACCTTTTCAGGATGGGTGACCTCGGTGAGCTCAGCTTCTATCTGGGCATCGAGGTGCCGCAACAGAGCAGCCTGATCACGCTCCAGAAAGCCGCGTACGCTCGGAAACTGTTGCAGAAAGCAGGGATGGAGGACTACAACCCCTGCGCTGTGCCAATGGAGGCACGGCTGAAGCTGAGGAAGACCGGCGACGGCGAGCCGAACGACGCCACCTTCTACCGCAACATCGTGGGGACCTTGAGGTACCTCGTTCACACGAGGCCCGACATCACCTACGACATCGGCTACGTTAGCCGTTTCATGAAGGGGCCCACGACGGTGCACCTTGCTGCGATGAAACACCTACCACGGTATGTGGCAGGCACGCTGAACCTTGGTGTGTCCAAAAGGAAGGGACATGGAGCACCTGAGTTGCTGGGGTACATCGACTCCGATCTGGCCGGCGACGTCAATGATCGGAAGAGCACGGCTGGACTGATTTTCTTCCTCGGCCGAAGCCCGGTCAGCTGGCAATCTCAGAAGCAACGAGTGGTGGCTACGTCGTCATGCGAGTCAGAGTACATCGCTGCCGCCACCACTGCCTGCCAGGGCATCTGGCTCAGTATACTCCTCGGTGAGCTGCTGAATGAGAAACCACGAGTGCCGAAGCTGTTGGTGGACAACAAGTCGGCGATATCTCTCAGCAAGAACCCCGTGTTCCACGATCGTAGTAAGCATATCGACACCCGGTATCACCTCATTCGAGATTATGTTGAGCAGGGTGATCTTGAGATCGACTACGTCCGCACGGAGGGCCAGCTCGCTGACATCCTGACGAAAGCTCTTGGGCGCATCCGTTTTCAGGAGCTGATGAGCAGAATCGGCATGTCTGAAATAATCTGACGACAAGATTACGGGGGAGATTTGTTATCCTAATCTTGTCTGTCACGTAGTTTAGCTAGTTTGCTTTAATTCAGTTTAGTAGATAGGCTCGCGCCGTGTTTCTGTACGAGCCCTGTACGAGCCTGTTGCATCAGGACTCCGTCGTTTTCTGTTTTTCAGTAGCATCGTGATTTTGCACGATCAGGCCTCGTGGGACGGCGCGAGTCTACCGGATCGTGGCGTAGAGGTAGGATCCCTTACCGGCCACGTTTTCCCTTTGTTGTTGAATAAAATGAGAGAAAGAAACGAGAAAAGCCGTAAGGTTTACACGGCACCAAAAAAATCTTCAGACTCCACTGATGTAGCCTGAGGTAGGATATTGAGATCTAGCTTGTCGGTGCTGGGCTTGTAGCCTGAGGTAGTCCTCCGTAGTGGAAGTCGGGGTCTTCGGGTTCCGGCTCCATTTGTCGGTGGGGTTCACGGAGCGGGGTCTCATGGACACGCACGAAGGCGGCCATCACAAGGCGAACACCAACCCGGACTAAAGGGGTTTTGAAATTTTCAAACTCTACCTCCTGGACCGCCTTTTTTAGTTTTGTAGAAAATAAACAAAAATGATAAAATCTTCAAAAAAATAAAATCCTTTGAGATGTAGTTAGGTTTTAGTGTCTACTTGATATAGAAAATTTGAAATATGAATTTTGACCGTTTTTGCAAAAAAACGAAAAAAAATGTAAAACGGCCATAACTTTTGCATACGACGTCGAAAAAAAAAATTAATATATCAAAAAAAACTAGAGAAAAATTGGGACTCGATTTCACCAGGGCTTACCCGGTGAAGTTTTCTCAGATTCTCAAAATTCCAAAAGTAAAAAAAGTTATTTCAAAAAGAAGAATTTTTCCTACAAAATAAAAAAAAAAATTTAAAAAAAATAATTTTATTTAAAAATAAATAAATGATGTCATATTTGGATTCCTCACATTTTTCTGATAATAATGGATATATTATTTGTTATATTTCGATTTACAGATTTAAAGATATTAATTATGCCATATTAAATGAATAAATGGCAAAAAAAATGAATAAAATAATATTATTACTTATTTTATTTTCATTGAAACTCAATATTATTATTACTTATTTTTCTTATTTTAATAATTATTTGGAATTCAAAAAATTAAATCATGTGACATCAAGACCTAAGAGTTAATATGATTGATAGCTTACTATTGTCAGGAAAACAACAAGTGCAGACTTGGAAACTAGGGGCGATAGAACCAGGAAGTTAAGCGTGCTGGGTCTGGAAGTTAGACGATTTGGAATGAGTGCTCCACGCTGGAACAGTGAGGACGGGTGATTAGAGATTAAATTGTCAAATAATTCAAAGATTTGAAAATCGGAATAAAACTTAAAAACAAATCAAAAAAAATTAAAAAAAAATCAATTTTTTTTTCTAAAAATTCCTTTAGTTCCGGTTGGTGTTACCAACCGGGACTACTAAAGGCGGAGCCTTTAGTCCCGTTTGGTAACATCAACCGGGACTAAAGGTCCTCCCTCCCCCGCCCCAGACAGCGCCACGTGGAGCCCCTTTGGTCCCGGTTCGTAAGCAAACCGGGACTAAAGGTTTTGGGCATTAGTCCCGACCCTTTAGTCCCGGTTCCAGAACCGGAGCTAATGGGCCTCTGAAACCGGGACAAATGGGCCGTTTTCTACTAGTGTGGTGTCAACGGAAAACGGCAACGCAACACGGGCACGGTTGCGGGACTTGGGACGAGGATCTTGACGGTTCCGAGGGTTCACAGATGGAGGAAAGGATCACCCTGGCCAAAACGGATCAATTTGGTTCGTCGGGTTCGCACGCACAAACACGAAGACGTACAGAAACAACAGGACACGAGATGGAAGGGTTCTGTTCAGCGACGGCGCCGAGCAGCCTGACGCACGTAGGTGAGCAGACCGGGGCATAGCTTCACGGAGAGGCAACGGGGTGGCCCTGGCCGTGGCGGAGCCGGCAGCAGGAGGGCTGGCGCTTCGTCGAGGTGGAGGACGGTGTGGCGTCGGGGACGAGCTCGGGGTGAGGCGAGGGACACCGGCCGGAGCTAGGAGGTCATCAGCCGGCCGAGTGCAGGTGGAGGCGGAGGCGCACCAGGGCGGCGTCCAGGAGCTCAGGCTCGTCGGCGCGTGGTGTCGAGCAAGCACGGAGGAGGCGGCCTAGTTCCGGGGACGGAAGGAGGCGTTGGCGCCGAGCTGCTGCTGGATCGCCGATCGCAGCGGAAGGACGGCGACGAGACGGGGCCGGGGTCGGGTGGCGGCGGCGTGCACTCGAGCAAGGCGAGTCGCGGGAGGGGATCCATTGCGGGGACCGGAGCTAGTAGGGAGAAGAAGCTCGGCGAGCTGAGGGAGGAGGGGCAGACGGCGGCGGTGTACAGAGGAGGGGGAGCGAGGATGAGGGGAAGGCGCTGGGAGCAAGAGAGAGCAGAGCAGCAGTGGCGGCGTCAGGTTCGATCGATGCGACGGGGATTGGGTGCGTGCCTCACGTGTGTGTGTGCGTGCGTATGTGTACAACAGAGAGGGGAGGACCCAAAAGCAAAACCAGAAATAGGCTACAAGAAGGTAGGGGTGGGAGCAGAAAAAGAACAGGGGAAGGAGGTAGGGTTTGGCTTAGACCATGGTTAATAGTATAGCCAGCTGCTGGCTATAAGCCATTGCCATGTCATCTATCGCTCATCTTATAGCCAACATGTACAATAGTTGATTAGAAGAGTGTACTATTTATTTATTATATGGCCCACTTTCCACTCTCACAAAGTGCCTAGGAGCACGTGCTAGAGCTGGCTCTTCACCAAGAGCCCGCTTACCTTCTCTCTCCTCTTCTCTTTCTTCCAACTAAGAAAAAATATACTATTTTATTTTTTATAGCCCGCTAACTCGGCTCTATTGTACTTGCTCTTAGGTGGGCTGGCTAGTTGGCCGACTGGGAGGGTTTTCCTTTTATTAAAACTTTGTCTTTTATTTTTTATTTACAAACAAAACTTTCTATTGTTCGATTTAGAATATAGCAAAATAGTTTAGAAATTAGGTTTTCATTTGAATCAAGAGGAGAGGGAAGGTTTGTTAACCTTTGGATAATTAGCAAACCAAAAATAGGGTCTAGCCAAAAAATAATTTTGTGGTCAAAATTATGCGATGCATGATGCATGATGATACACAAACATAAACAACACGCAAAACAATTAGGATATTTCCAGGCAGCGTGGCTTATCCTTCTTTTTCTCCTCTTCCTTTCCAGCTTCCGCCACTTTTTCCAGCTTCCATCACATGCTGCAAATAACTTATAAGAATCAGCGCTGCAGCTTCCGCCACTTTTTCCAGCTTCCACCACATGCTGCAAATAACTTATAAGAATCTGCGCCGCAGCTTCCGCCACTTTTTCCTCTACCTGTGATGACTAAAGGAGGCGGCCCCAATCCATGGCTGATCACGACGCTAGCGTTCCCTGACCTCCATGGCTCTCTGGACATAGGGCTCGGTGGGAGAGCCGTAAAGGATGCCGGAGGCGGATTCAATTGCCGAAACCGCATCGCCGCCGCCTTTCGAGTGCCTCAACATCTGTCGTCCGTTCGCTTCCGATCTCCACCTCCGGCGCCATCCATGTTCATTAGGCTCCGTCTCCACTCGCCATTGCTGATTTCTTATTTCCGCCACTCCCCGAGCCCATCGTGACCTCCGAACTGTACATCTCAGCCCGTCGTCCATGCCCTCGGGCCTCAGGTAGTCAGGTGAGCCTGTTGCCTAATATGGTTGCTGCCTGCCATGCCTATCGGCTATCGCATCCATCTCACTCTCTCCTGGTTTTTCATCTGCTTTTGTTTGGATTCATCTTGGTTATACTCATGCATTATTCTAAAGACTAGATCCGCATTAGATCATCATTTTGACATTCTGCTTCATTCTATGTTGATGCCAGATTAGGAAGACCATCTTCTATCTCTGGGCTGATGAAGTTACTTTAGGTGGTATGCTGGATTATGACATCACGTAGTTTAGTTACCTCCATGAATATAGATATGGCTTCATTCTATTAGTTTTTTTCTTGGGTGAATTGCTCCATATATTAGTTACCTCATCATGTAACCTATACATCATTAGTTCATTCCTGATTTTAGTTCAATTTCTGGTTTGGTATTATGATGGTTTGATGTGACTTTATGAAATATGTACATGGGAATATGGATGCGACCTAATTAGGTTTTTATATGGAGTAATATTGGTACACTAAGCATTATTGCCTAATAAACAAACATTGCGTGTGGTGGAAGCTTCAACAAGGCCCAAATCATATGGTACATGGCTGCTGCAATCTTGAAATTCTTGGCTGCGTGCCAAACCTGGTATTTAAAAAAAATATGTGTTAAGGTTGAGCAATATCAATTTGGGAAACCTATTCAGTGTTCTAGCATTTCCTGATAAATTTGAGAAACTTTTGTTGTGGCAAGTCTTACGATATGTTTCAATTTACCATACAAATCCATTGAGAAGGAGGGTGTTGCACTTATAGCCTTGGGAGTTAAATAAGTGAGGAATATTTCATTGGGCAATTTTATATTCACAAAACTCGTGTCATCCACTCACATGCTACCTTGGTTGATGAGATTTCAGATTTGAGCCCTATAAACCGGAAAGGAGGGAGTATATATAATCCCTTAACAGTATTCTTTTTTGGGAATACCTTCCGATCTCAATAGCAATGATTCGCATGATGAGAACAAGTTTCTATATATTGAGGGGTTTAAAAAAATGAATTAAAAAAATACAGTACCATTCAACTTCGGCGTCCAAGGAATTAATAGATGAAAACAAGTCACGTGACTTGTTTTCACCAATGGTACAAGTCACGTGACTAATTAATGAATATAGAAACTTGTACCATTCAACGTCGGCGTCCAAGCAATATAGGCTGTTTTTTCCCGTGGGTATGCTTCAGAAGCAAAGGAACCCTGCCAAACCTTTCTTAGTAGTCATGGGTGGAACTGGCGGTGTCATTTTTGTGTGTCTTGTTCTGTGCTACTAATGCTAAAAAAAAGAGTCGGCCCCAGTTGATTATCATGCTAGTTAGCACTAGCGTGCCTGATACAAATTTTGCTAAATATATTTTTTGTAGCTTTTTGTTACCACCACCAGATAGAACACATAGCTCATGTTCATGGCATGTACAACACACCGAAGTATGGCGTTACGTATGTGTTGTATAACAGATTATTTTGATGAATCACACTCTTCTTCCTAGATAATTATGCGATGTATCAAATGACCTGCTATTTTAATCTTTATTTATTACACAATTCATTTTTTTAAACCCCTCAATGTGCACTGTATTTTATTTTTTTTGCTTAGCAGGTCTGCTTGTGTTATGTTTTATGTCAGAAAATCAATTTTTGTGTTCGATACTATCCTGGTTTGTGTTATTGATTTTTTAGACAGTTATATGTGTGTTAACTACGTGACATCAAGAGGGGGGAGGGGTAGGAGGCGATCAAGGGCAATGGGATGTTTTCTCTTTTACATTCTAGTTGTCCAATTTTTAATTGTGCTGAGTTACCATTTTTATTTCATACAGCTTGCCAAAAAAATACACACTATTTGTCATTTTAATTGTGTCGAGTTGCCATTTTTATATCATATAGCTTGCCAAAAAAAAATTACACACTAGTTGTCATTTTAATTGTGCCGAGTTGTCATTTTCATTTCATATAGCTTGCCAAAAAAATTACACCCAATTGCCTGAATTATATGTTGTGCTTGCCTACCAGATTAATTATGTTGAGTTGTCATATTATTTCATAATTTTTTCCGTATGTTTATACACAATTTTGGAAAAAAATATAGACGTGCGCCTGTTGAAGAGAAATGAAAACTGTAGCAGACTAGCAGCCTCCGATGTTTATCGAAAGGAAACAGCCTTCCATGCACCCACTTGTACTAGTAAACAACAGCGCATATCATATCTGCTTTTGCCTCTAAAAAAAGCACAGCTGCTTTTGTCTTTGTTTTTTTCTCCAGCGCGTCGTAATCCAGGTTTGCCAGTGGGCCGGGCCTGATGACGGAAAGAATGGAGCACCCGTCGAAGCGCCGTCCGAACAATATGTTGAGCGTGCGCACGTCCCTCATTGGATTTTCCCAACAAACAAGGACAAACAAAAGGGCCACAAACAGTTGTTGATGGCATCTTATATGTGACATAGTTATGTCACATCTAGATGAGCCCTAGACACACCCACCAGATTAAATAGTACTAGCTAGAACATGCGGATGGTGCTTTTCTTCAACCTACTCTCTAAGCATCAATCGAAATGAATCCGATGGTCAATAACTATCCAGTAATGCCACCGCGATGAATTCTCGGAGGCTGGTCCATTTCTCGAGTCGTGTTTATAGGTATCGATTTCTCTGACGGGGATCCATTCGCTCTTGAAATTCAATTGCAATTCGATACTATCGGTTTCGTGGAAATTGTGGGACGGATATCAGTTTAGATCAATTAAGTTAAGTGACAAGCCATGTATTCTGAGCTTTCAATAGAAAGCAATATTTTTTAAAAAGAAAGAGAAAATAGCAGCGGCGGCGGCGCTTTGCTCTGTAGCCACCACAAAACGTATTTCACGTGGACCCGTGAGCCAGCCAGCAAGACGTGTTCTACTAGCTACAGCCTGGAGTACGTAATCTAGCCCGGTAAATGCAAACCCGACATCCACCTCTTCTTCCTCCGTCCCCGTCGGCGGTCGGCCGGCCTCCAATGGCCATGGTGTCCTCTCTCCTCCCCCTTTTCCCCACCACGCGTCTCCTCCGTCTTCCACAAAGACCGGCCAGCAGGCACCGACCTATTAGCATCCTCTAGGCTAGGTAAGGTTGTGCCGCCAGGTAAGGTTATCTGGATACTTGCTGCTTATCTAAACACTGGTGAGTTATATACTTGCTTGCGGTGGGCCAACTTGGTCATTTTTTGTTACTGGGTATGTGAAATATAATCTGTTTTTTTAGCTGCAGTATATAATCTGTTAACAAGCAGTCTGTTGTACTACCTGAAGACATGATATGCCAAGCCTGAAGACAAAAGCCAAGCACTCAGTGGATTCTATCTTTGCTGTAGTCCTATTATTGCAGAACACCACTGTTCTGCATTTATTTGGTACAATTGTAAAGCAACAGCTCTGAGAATAACTACTAACTGATGTGATACATAAAACCTTTACTACTGCATAATCATGTCGTGTACTAGCTTGTCTATGCGACGCTGTTTAGAATTTCTTGAGTTGAGGCTTCTCTTTCTGCTCCATGCTCCCCGATGAACTTGAGGTACGCATCTCGGATTGCATGCATATCTGCCACTGCATCTCTCGTCAGTGCTCGGTCTCAAGGTTGTTGCTTTGAGCAGGATATGCCAAGCCTGAAGATCGATACCAAGCACTCTTGGATTCTAATACTTGCGGTGTTATCATTTTGCCCGCCGTGCAGCCACGTGGAATCTCACCGCAGAAGACGCGCCGCTTGCAAGAATTGAATGCTTGAGCATGCATGCGCAGGCCGGCGTGGCGTGCGAGCATGCCGGTGCCGTTGTCCCGTCCCTTAACGTTCCGTGATCTGCGGGCCCCACCGCGAAGCTACGGTCAAACACGGCTCCCCAGTTGTAGGTGACATGGCAGGTTGTGGGTCCCATAGAGGAGAAAATGGTTCACAGCTACGGTCAAACTCTTCTCAAAGAAAAGAAAAGCTACGGTGAAACGCGCCTCCCCAGTTGTAGTTGACATGGCAGGTTGTGGGTCCCATAGAGGCGAAAATGGTTCACAGCAACGGTCAAACTCTTCTCAAAGAAAAGAAAAGCTACGGTCAAACGCGTCTCCCCAGTTGTAGTTGACATGGCAGGTTGTGGGTCCCATAGAGGAGAAAATGGTTCACAGCTACGGTCAAACTCTTCTCAAAGAAAAGAAAAGCTACGGTCAAACGCGT
The DNA here is from genome assembly GCA_039707655.1 of Elymus sibiricus. NCBI lineage: Eukaryota > Viridiplantae > Streptophyta > Magnoliopsida > Poales > Poaceae > Elymus > Elymus sibiricus. The sequence continues at coordinate 4,463,512 of CM077665.1, forward strand.
CTCCCCAGTTGTAGTTGACATGGCATGTTGTGGGTCCCATAGAGGAGAAAATGGTTCACAGCTACGGTCAAACTCTTCTCAAAGAAAAGAAAAGCTACGGTCAAATGCGTCTCCCCAGTTGTAGTTGACATGACAGGTTGTGGGTCCCATAGAGGAGAAAATGGTTCACAGCTATGGTCAAACTCTTCTCAAAGAAAAGAAAAGCTACGGTGAAACGCGTCTCCCCCGGTTGGTTGACGTGGCGAAGTGGTGGGTCTCAGATGTAAGGAAACGGGGAAAGTTGATGTCAAACTGGCGGAGACGGCGCGGAGCGGCATGGACCAAATTTCCTCGCAAGCGATAGTGGCACAGACCAAAATACTCATGTTTGAGTGGAAGAACTCGAATGTGCAACTTTGGCAGCGACTTTTCCCAAAGATAAAAGGAGGATGAATTTTATCAGGTAAGATAGAAAGACAAAAGAAGATCAAAAATAATATCAAACGCACGTTTTAGCCAAACGGGTGGATAGTATTTATTTATGTCGAACCATGCATGGGCATTACAGCTTTAATATATTATATACACACGTAGGTATGCACGTACCTGCACATATATAATCCCTTAACAGTATTTGATCAAGCTGCAGACGATGCTGCTGCTGGATCCCATCGTGCTTATTCATTACACACATATGTATAGCCAGCTAGCTGGGGTGGGGTTTAACGTAGCATGCAGATCGCGTAGAGGTCTGCATGCATGCAGGTACGTCCGTACGTCTGGACGTGGTCGATCGGTAGAGAAGCTAGCTGCTAGCTGGATATATATATATGTATACAAGTGATTGATTCATGGCTTGGGCGCATCACGATGTTGTATATGATTGTTGACGATGACGCCGGCGATGATGGCGGCGTAGATGATGCCGATGAGGGGGAGGCACTTGTCCCCGGGGTGGTGAGTGCCGAAGAAGCCGACCACGGCGACCTTGTCATCGCGGTCGTCCGGCTAAAGGCAGTCCCCCTTTCGCACCCATACGGATCGGGTTTCTATGCTATTACTCGTCGTCATGCCGTATAATATGACCAAAACTGGTAGGCAAGCACAACATATAATCTGGTAGGCAAGCACAACATATAACGACGTATGCACCAGAGTAATAGCATAGAAAATCCAATGAGGGACGTAGCTAAAGTGCCGAAGAAGCCTGCCCTGGTTGGTGGTGAACTTGAGCGAGGTCATGCCGTCGTCGTCCAAAGTGCCAGAGAAGGAGGTGCCAATGATATGGCCATTCGAGGAGGACTCGGAGCTACATATGGTGATGCTCGCCAGGGATTGGGGCATGCTTGCGCTGCTGATGTCGCGAGGGCGATGGACCAACCTTCACCGCGACCTACATACAACATGCATCACGAATTAAGCAAGTGAGTTAACTACATGAGACTATTCCCGCAAAAAAAAAAACATTAAAAAAAAACACATGAGACTAGCTACCACATGCATTTCTGTGTGTATATACCATATTCTCGAGCTACTTCACTGAAAACAGAGCCTCAAGTCTGTGTGCGCGCTTCTGCAAATTGCGATGGACCCAATGCTCATGGATGGCCACCTATTTATAGGGTGTCGGTTGCGCCCGCGTACCTGACATCCATCCATCTCAGACTCGAGATCAGTACCTATCTGATTCATATGAATTATTTGCACCCCATGCCTAGCTAGTTACTTTCCGGTTCCTTCAAGTTCAATCCCTAGTTGGTTGCATTGAAATGGGAACCTTCTTCTAACAAGAGTCTCTCCGGAAAAGCATGCACACGAGTACATGGTCTAATCATGAGCTTTTTTCAACAAGAGTCTCTCCGAGAAAGCATAGATACAATTTTTATCACGCACATTACTCAGATCACAAACTAAATTGGTCTCTTTGTTTAAATTGTTTGGGGCTGAATACATACGATTTCTTGCCAACAAACCTTTCTTGCACAATCGAGTTTATTACACACAAATTTGACGTGAGTACGTCCACGCTTGCTTTCATCTGTTAATTGCTTGGACGATGACGTTGAAAGGCACAAGTTTCTGTATACATTAATTAGTCATGTGTTGGTTGGCATCAACGTGCATGAATAGTTCCATCCAAACGCCCTGAGTAGCTGTATTAATGGTTGAGGGAGCGAAAATTGATTTTGGATGCCGTGCTCCATGGAGGCCGGTTTTTGAAAAATTCAAAATTATTCAAAATTCATATTTTTTACGTTTCAAAAAATTCTGAAAAAATATAGATATACATGGAGGCATAACACACATGTGTGTAAATTTTCAGCACGAAATACTTTCAAATGAGGGTTGTGCAAAAAAAAAACAAATCCGTGGCTTTTTAGCACATGATATTGTTCATCCCCAATGTCCATGAATTTGTTTTTTTTTGCACAGATCGCATTTCAAGGTATTCCATCCTGAAATTTTACACACATACTGATACGTCCATTTTGCGTCATTGTTTCTTATTATAATTTATCCTTTTCCAATGATATATTTAATATTTCACACTATGATGCAAATAGGTCGGCGCCTCTGATAAGCACGGAAGCATCCAAAAAAATGACGAGAGGTTCCAGGAATTGTAAATTGATACCGCCTAATAGAAAGGAGTGACGAGCTAGGAAAGATGCCTAATACGTAGGTGTGTCAATGTGCGACAGGCGCCTACCGGTCTGTCGCTACACAGAATACTCACATCCTGCCTTTCCGTCAAGCGGGGCAGGGAGGTGCTATGCTGGCGGCACGGCCGCATTGGGGTATGGCGGCTTCACGTGTAATTTAGATGCCTGATTGTTAGGTGCGAATGCGCGGGCCAGACGCCAAAATAAGTTTTTCAGGGGGTCAGTGGACGAATTAAGTTTCTCGAGGGGTCATTTAATAAAAATAACATGTAGAATGCCACTTGTCAAGCCACGCCATGCCACGCCTCACGCTGTGCTTGTGGTCATTGGTCAAGCTCCGTGTCCTTTCTCGTCTGGTCTTGTCTAAAAAAGCCTATCACGTGCGGAAAATGTCCGTCTGGACACGGCAACAGCCGCACCAGTATATCAACGGTGGAGCATGCTTGTAGATTTGAAGTCCCATGTCGAAAGTCCTATTCTGACCCCGAACTCAAAAAGCACCCTGCTGAACAGTAAAATCGAAAAAATAGTATTTTTTTTAAAAAAAATCTGATTTTTTTGTGGTAAACTTTGAGAATTGTTTTGTATGCTTGCAAAATTTCAGCACGAAATAACATTCGTGGAAGTCGTGGCAAAAAAAAAAAAATCAGCACTCCAAAATGTTTTCAAAACTAGAATTTTTGGAGCATCGATTTTTTTTTGCCACGACTTCCACAAATGTTATTTCGTCCTGACATTTCACAAGCATACAAAACATTTGTTAAAGTTTACCACAAAATAATTTCAGAATTTTTTGATTTTGTTTCCTATTTTTTCGATTTTAATGTTCATCAGGGAGCATTTGAGCTCGGGAGCAGATACTCCACGTCCGTCCCATGTGTGCTACTCTGCGTATAGCGAGGATGAAACATTTTTTGTCGATGTAATTATGTGTGGCAGATGTATACTAAGTGGACCAAGCCGTCCGATGGCAGCCACACACTGTCCCAAGCGACCCCATGCAACAACTTTATCGGCTAGACGAGCATGCATGTCTCACCATTGCATGTTGTATATTATGATGCAGGAGGAACGTGAGGTGGGCCTGGGGTGGTTCCGTGGTTGGGTTAGTCCAGCAGCCAGCAGGTTACTGTGATGTTTACTGGCCCATTAGTCTTTAATTCCTTAAATAGTATTCCCGCAAAAAAAAAATCTTAAATAGTAGTGCTAACAGTAATTTTGCATAGATAACAACCACTGCTAGAGCTGATCTGCGTTTCTTGATTTTGCCCTGGAGATCGAGTTACACTGACTTTTGGAAGGGTGTTCAGAGTAAAACGTTTTAGGTTCCAAGAGAGAACGCGGTTAAGATTTTTCTGCTACAGTGAGACAGAGCTAGGTAAATTTTACTGCCAGACGTGGCAAACTATTTTTGAAACGCAACCCCAAATAAACACCAGCGGTGAGATAGCTCGAACCAGATGTCGCCGTGTGCAAGACGTCCTCACTCCAGCACGCGCCTACTGGCTTCTTTTTTTTTTTTTAGGGGAAAATGTTGCCGCTTTATTCAATTGACATAGCTCCTTCTAGAGCAATCCCCGAGCTCACACACTCCGGAGGCACATGGAGCCAAGTTTCACAAAGAGATCTAATGCAACCTTCCCTAGCTAGGATATGTGCAACCTTGTTTGCCGACGTCGCACCCAAGCAACTCTGAACTCCTGAAAGGAGGTTAGTAAACCTTTTATCTCGTCAACTAGTTGCCCGTTAGTTGAGAGATCCTTCTGCACGTTCATAATTTTCCGCACTGCCACTTGAGAGTCCGTCTCGAGGATGACCTTCTGTACCTGTAGTTCTTGAGCAAGAAATAGGGCCCTCCGGCACGCCTTTGGCTCAGCCACCTCCGCGTCGTGAGTTGAAGGAAAAAAATGGCATGATCCTGTGATGAATACGCCATGGTTGTCTCTGAGCACAGCTCCTCCCCCTCCCGTAGGTTGTTGCTTTGCTAGTGCACCATCAGCGTTCGCCTTAACCCATCCTTCCTCTGGTTTCCTCCATTTCTCGATCTGTGTTCCGCCCGGGTGATTGGTGTTTACCTCCTTGATAGATTTCCATTCTTCCATTAAACTGAGGACCCGGTCGCAAATAGTTGCTGCGCTCTCAATGCGGTTACTCTCCCTAGCACCGTTGCGCGCCATCCACATCTCATACCAGGCTCTGAGAACAGTTATCTTCTCCTTGCTGTTCGCATTAGTGAGCCACTGGAGAATCTGTACAAACAATATGGACAGAGGTGCAGCCACAGCGTCAGTTAGCAAACGCTACAGTTCAGCTGCATGTGGACACCTCCAAAACCTGTGTATAATATTCTCTTCCCTGCCGCATGCGACACAGAACACCCCTGGTTTGATCCGGCGTCTGTGCAACTCCATCCCCACAGCTAATCCATTCCTAATCACCCGCCATGCATGGATTTGCACTTTGTTTGGCACATCTGTAGCCCACAATTCGAGCCAACTCTTATGATCAGCGACCGGGTTCGAGCTTGAGGCCATTGCCTTTGTCGCAGCCTTGATCGACACTCCCAGGTGGTACGCCGACCTCACCATAAACCTGCCATCTTTAGTGAAGTTCCATGCTCTGAAGTCCTCTTTGCCCGGACCACCCACCACAATCTGTTTCTGTCAGTACTTCATGAAGCTTTGCATGGTCCCAGTCCGTCCCGCTGCTGTTTAGGAGATGTGCTACCTTTGTAATACCTTGAACAAACTGAGCGCCCAGTGGCACCATGCTGTTCATCCTCGTGATCCAGTGATCATGGTGCAGATTTATTCTTGAGCCGTCCCCAACCCTCCAGATCAGCCCTTGAGCCAGTAGCTCTCTGCCGTGCATCAAGCTACGCCATGTGTATGAGCAGCCATTTGGGCATGATGCTGACATGATATCCATATCCGAGAAGTACCGGGCCTTTAGAACTCTAGCACAAAGAGACTCCGGAACCATGATTATTCTCCAAACCTGTTTTGCAAGGAGGGCTTGGTTGAAAATGTGATAATCTGTAAATCCCATTCCACCCTCTCGCTTTCTTGTGCACATCTTGTCCCACGCGACCCAATGGACCTTTTGTTCACCCTCGGCTGCCCCCTACCAGAATTTTGAAGAGATTGATTTCTGATTCCCGCACATTTTCTTTTAGAGTTGGAAGCAGCTCATTGTAAAGGTCGGCGTTGCTTGTAACCCCGACTTCACAAGTACCTCCCTCGCAGCTTTTGATAAACCTTGCCCTTTCCATCCCGATACCTTTGATCTTGATGATTCTCTCACATGTTTGAAGCTGCCATCTTTTGACCGTCCCAGCATCGTAGGCAGCCCCAAGTATTTCTCACGAAGAGCCTCCTCCTGAATGCCTACCACATCCTTTAGCTCCACCTTGCTTTCTTCCTTGCACCCTTTGCCAAAGAATATGGACGATTTCTGCAAGTTTACTCCCTGTCCAGAAGCCTCTTCATACACCTGTAAAATGTTTCTTAAGCAATTCATATTAGCTGTAGAGTCCTCCAGGAAAACTATGCTGTCATCAGCAAAAAGTAAATGAGTGACATTGGGCCCAGTGCGCCCAAACGACACTCCTTGTCATTCATTGTCCTGCTGAGCATGTTTCAGTAGCGCTGAGAAACCTTCTATGCAGAACAAAAATAGGTACGGAGATAAGGGGTCACCTTGGCGTAAGTAACCCCCTTGACGGGAGAAAGCCATCAGATGCTCCACCGTTGAGCTTTACTGTGAACCTAGGAGTCATCACACATCTCATGACCATGGCCGTCCATGCCTGAGAAAAGCCAAACCGGGACATCATATTTTCCAGAAACACCCATTCAACCCTATCATAGGCCTTCATCATATCCAATTTTACCGCACATAATGGTCTGTTCCTCCTTTTCCGAATGGCACGCACACACTCATATGCCACCAACACATTGTCAGTGATCAATCAGCTGCCCGAGACAAAAGCACTTTGCTCCTCAGAGATAATGATAGGTAGCACACTTTTCAGCCTACTTGCAAGGACCTTAGCCGCAATCTTGTACAACACATTGCAAAGACTTATGGGCTGGAATTGTGAGAGTGATTCCGGTGATTTTGTTTTTGGAATCAGAACCAAACTGGTATCGTTAAATCCTTCCGGAATATTACCACCACTAAGAAAATCCCGCACCGCCTTGCATACCTCCTCCTTTACCAAAGACCAGTGCCTTTGATAAAAAAGCGCCGGTAACCCATCCGGCCCCGGGGCCTTAGTAGGACCCATCTGGAAGAAAGCCTTCTCAATCTCCTTATCTGTAATCGCAGCGACGAGTTTGGTGTTCATATCCGAAGAGATACACGTTGGGATGTGCTGGAGAATCTGTTCCATATTGTTTGCACCCTGTGATGCAAAAAGTAGGGAGTAAAAATCCCTAGCCAAAGCCCGCATCCCATCATCATTCTCACACTTGGAGCCATCCTGCCTGAGAAGATAGCGAACAGTATTTTTATGACGTCTGTGTGATGCTCGGTTCTGAAAATATTTATTATTTTGGTCGCCATAGTTCAGCCAATCCTCTCTTGACCTCTGTCTCTGCATAATTTCCTCACGTAAGTACACCTCATGCAGCTTCTCTTCGAGCAGCCAAATGCGCTGCATAATCATGGGCGTCAGGGTCTTCTCCTTTTCAGTCTGTAGCTCTGCCTTGTACGTATTGTTTAATCTGCCTCCGAACTGATCCAAACACATCCCGGCCCCATGCATGCATGCGCCCCGCCACTCTGTTCAGCTGCCCATGTAGAGCGTGCATGCTGCTGTCGCCGCGACCCTTCATCTCCCATGCCTCCCTAACCATCTCATCATATCTCTCGTGGCGTGTCCACATTTCTTCAAATCTGAAACTCCTCACCACTTTAGGCTTCTCGGCAAAATTTTCTCGAACACTAATGGCCAGTGCTATGTGATCCGATTCTTCCGTGAGAACATGTTGTACCGATGTGCCCGCATATAAGTGCATGAAATCACTAGAAAACGAACTTGAATGTTATCAGGAGGGTCCCGTCCCTTTTATTATCCCATGTATATGGGTACCCCGAGAAGCCTATCTCCGCCAGTGCGCACATATCTAGGCAATCTTTGAACTTGTCCATCTGTCCAAGATCTCTGTTATTTCCTCCTAGCTGCTCTGACCGGTGAAGGGCTTCATTCAAGTCGCCCGCACAAAACAAATCCAGAGTAGATTGTCCTGGCGGCTCAGATATACGAGTGCATCCGAAGTTTTTTGGCGCAGTTCTGTGCGTGTTTCCCCATAGATTCCAGTGAATCTAAAGATTCTTCCTTTGAAAGTTAAAGCCGCATCCAAAAAATACTGACACCATGGCCTGACAGATACCTCAACCTCCTCCCTCCACCAGAGAGCAAGTCCTCCACTTCTCCCTTTGCAACTCACAGCCACCCCGTGCCGGAAACCGAGGCTCCACTTAATTTTATTCATCGGATCAGGCTTCTGTTTTGTTTCTGAAAGAAAAAACACCACTGGGTTGTAGGACTGTACCAGGTCTCTCGGTTCGCCCAGTGTCGCGCCTACTGGCTACTTCAATTTTCCTCACTCTTTGAGGACTACTCCCATGGACGACCCTACAACTAACTTATTAGTGTCTCAAACCCTGCTGGTGGTGGCTCACCTTTTCTTTTCTTATTAGAGCATCTACAGCCGGACCTCTCAAATCCCCTCTATATGTCTAGGTGGATGGCTCGGTGAGTGACCGGTCTAAAAAATACGACCCAACCGGACCCCTCAAACCGGCCCTAAACGTCCGGGCTGTTCGGCACACCCATACCCAGCCTATATCTGTAGGGGAACGCAGCAGAAAACAAAAAATTTCCGACCTACGCACCAGCCCAGGACCACTATGGAGACTGCATACAAGGTTTGATCATTTCCGTTACCGACTCGTAGCGCAGCGGAAGTAGAGTCGATGACGAACGGCGGTGCAGATCCCCGCAGCTAGGATTTTACAACCTCCCAACCGCGAGGATGTATACCCTCATCTGCCCCGCGGACAGCCCTCCGGGAGGCGGTCACACAGTCCCCCGGATGGTGTCGCGGACAGCCCTTCGGGAGGACCTCCGAAACTCGGACTGTCACTCGGACAGCCCTTCGGGAGGACCTCCAAAACTCGGACGGTCACACGGACAGCCCTTCGGGAGGCACTCTCGAACTAAGACCGAAACTACGATCTCTCTACAGAGTTGCACACATACGGTGTCATCTATCCGGCAGGGCTTCGCCGTCCAGAACTAGTTCCTGCCGGAACCCAGACAGCCTTTCGGCTCTACAAAACTATTTCGCTGGGAGGGAGAGAGAGAGCCAGATCATGCATGGCATTTGTATGAGAGTAAGAGTGTGTTTGTGGGCAGCCCACTCACCTCTATTTATAGGAAAACCAAGGGGTAGGATGGGTATTTCAAAAATACCAAAACTTGCACATGAAGGAAACACTTTCCAAGGGCAAAATGGGAAAGCAAGTGGGCAAGTGGGGCTCCAAGGTGGAGCCCACTTCTTGGCCGGCCACAACACTTGTGGGGGCCCCCCAAGGTGGTCCTCATCCATCCATCCCTTCTAGAAGCCTTTTGGGAAAATATCCCAAAAGGTACTTTTCCAAAAATATCCCAAAAAGCACTTTCACTATTCACGACGACATTTTTCAGCGTCTGATCGAACTGAAAATATTCATGTGGGCTTAGAACATTTCCAGTACCCACCAAAATAATTTTCAACGCGAGCCGGAACAATTCCGGTTTAGTGATTTTCATCTGCGAAAAGCATCTGAAGCGGTTTCGGCAGCTCCGGAACATTTCCGGTTTTCATCCCGGAAAATTCTAAAAAGTTTCCAGAATGATTCTGGAATCCTCCAAGAATTATCAGGCATGTGCAAAAACCAATTTGACTTTTTGGTATCCCCTGAAACAACTTTTCAGTTTTACCGAAACTTATCCGGTGACCTTTCTCTTCGGAACTTTTCCGTTGACCGAAACTTTTCCGGTGTCCGAAACTTTTTCGGTTATTTTCTCTCAGACTCCCTGTCTAGTATTCAACAGATAGATGACCCTTAAGCGTGTGACCCTATAGGTTCGGTGAAGTATAGACATGACCCGGAACCCCTTCCGATCAATGATCAACATCGGAGCCGTGGACACCCATATCGATCCCTATACCCACACGAATAAATATTCGAGTGAACCTCCAGTTGCCGTGTGCTATTCCTGTTGCTTCGCGATATGTTACAATAACCCGAGGTGAGAAACATCGGCATCCTCGTGGATCAACACTTGTCCACAATGCCAGTTACCTCGTTGCCGGTATTGTTCTCTTTTCTCGTTTCTGTGTTCCGGCATCCCTGTGATCAAATCACAATGTGTCTGGCCAGACGATGATGGATACCGTAACACCGAGAGGGCCCAGAGATATCTCTCCATCGTCGGAGGAGCAAATCCCAATCTTGAGCTATCAAGTTACTTGACATACTTTTCCATGAACCCGTAAGCCGCCGTAATAGCCACCCATTTACGGATGACGTTTAACAAACCCCAAAGTTCATGAAGCAAGCATGAAGAAACTCGATACTCTCATGGTCTAAGGAATTATGCAAACATTAACTTCTCTGTGTTATTAACCATTAACTTATGACGAATGTATCTCATAGCATAACATCAATCGGGTCGATTCAACACAAGTGTTCTACCAACAATTGTGCCCTCAAAATTGCCGGCATAGCCATGCCCATGATCAGGAAAACAGGATCATCATGCAATACTTGAGCCATTCATAGAGGCTTGACTAGGAATACATTGTACCGTTTATTATCCCACACGTGCATATGAGTCTTCCTCCAAGCCTCGTGGTTATTGCAGACTCGAGAACCATAGCAGTTATAGCATGGAACATAAACCTAATTATGAACAGGGAGATAATCAATAACATTTATTATTGCCTCTAGGGCATATCTCCTACAGACTCCCACTTGCACTAGAGTCAATAATCTAGTCAATGCTAATGCACTTTACACCTATGGCATACTGGTGTAAAATATGCTTCGCATGTGGTATAGCCTGATGTCCAACGGATCTGACGACTTCAGCTCCGTGTGTAACTTTGCATATCCTTGCGTTTTCATGCTTTCACAAAATTCATATTTTGTCTGGACTTGGCCTTGCATATGTGTGAATCATTGGTCGAAACCTGATTCCTCAGACTGAGCTATGGAGCAACTATCTGCAATAGTGTCCCATAGACCAAAGCCATCTTGGAACCATACTAAGTTCATGAATGAACTATATGATTCAACAACTTCTTTGTCGCTTCTAAAGCGTCAACATACTTAGCCTTTGTTATAGAATTCGCCACAGTATCTTGTTTGGAACAGTTTCCAACCACCGTGCCACCATATTGTGTATCACACAAAACCCTCAATTTAAATCAAAAATCGCATGGAGCATTGATGAAGACTATATCGATGTAACCTTTTACAATGAACTCTTCATGATCTCCGCTTGCGAGAAAACATGTCATCAGTACTACTCTTAGTACTCAATGACATCTTTCACTGTTGTCCTATGATCAGTACTTTGATCACTTTGGTATCCATACTCGCAACAACTTTTGGAGTATCGGACATATCTGGTTGTTTTACATACCATGGAATACATGATTAATCCAAACACAAGAGTGTGTGGAATCTCCATCATGTATTTTACTCATCAGTGTTTTGGGACACCGAGTCTTGCAAAAACTCTTTCCATGTGACTTCGGCAAGAATCACTCCTTGGCGTTTTAAATGCTAAAAAGTTTTAGCATCTTGTCAATATGTATTCATTGCTTAGCCCCATTAGGTAAATCTATCTCCATAGATCATCATGCCTAATATTGAGGCCATTTAGCCTAAGCACTTCATCGAAAAACTATTTTCAAATGAAGTCCTAATTCGTGTCAAGAAATTTATTTCCAATTAACAATGTGTCAAGCACACAAGGTTTTTAGAAATATTATTATGCTCCCACTTACTTTCTTGAATCACAAGTATCTTCGATACCCATTTGATGAAGTCAAACTCTTTTGACCATTTCATCAAAAATGAAGATTCCAACTCCACTTTGCTCTCTTCTGTCCATCGCTGGAACTCTGAAGTTTGCATACTTACCAGCATCCTCTGGATCGACAAATTACTTTGGACTGTATCACATACAAATCCTAGGTTTCATTTCCATCAGATGGAAATCTTTTTGTCATCCATGTTTCATATCTCATGATTGAAATATGTATTAATTGCTAGTTCAACCCGAACCGACTTTAAGCATCGCCACGGTGAGACAATCTCATCGTAGTCAACTCCTTGAACTTGTTATTGCAACAAGTCGAGCTTTATGGATAAAACATTTTATCCGTATCAGTTTTTAGTTCCATAAATATTCGTTAGACTCTAAGTCTTCCGAAGGGTGTATCAAGATTTTAATCTCGAATCACTTATATGGAAACTATCTCGGATTGTATTGGCATTTAGCCAATTCCGGAGTCAGGGCCCATCAACGCTTCCTTGTGTATCGTAGGTATACTGTTGTCTAACAACAATATCTCGTATGCGCACCTGAGAGGTTTGCACGAGTTTTTCCTACGCGGTTCAGCTGCAAGTTCGACCGAAGTCCATACATTTTATTGTAGAGACTTCCGTATCAGTCGCAGTAGGAAACTCCGGAATCACTTCCAAGGTTTCTTTCCTTTGACCTGATGACGAAGATACTGGTTATCTCGTCGAGTTGCACTGTCCTCCCACTCACCTTTTGTAAGAACTATTCTCTTTAAAAGTATACCGTTTTGTGGCAAAAATCCTTTGCCTCGGTATAGTGGTGGGGAAATACCCAATGACTTGGGATAACCTAACAAAGTAGCACTTGTCTGATTTGGAATAGGTTTGTAACCTTTTACACAAGCCCCATATTCCAAATGTTAAGAAAAGATGTAACATGGTTGGGCGTACCATACCATGACGTCATTTCAACAGACCCGATGGATCTCTTTTTAGTGTAAAAGCCTCAGTCTCTAAAGCATTACTCTTTTAAAAGGGATAATGGCAAATTTATTTATGTCATCTTTGATCTTACCATGTCATAAATGGTTTGATTACATCTTCACGGACTTTCCACTTTGCAGTGGTGTTCCGGGAGGTGCAAGTTATGAAACCCCTTTCATAACTCATCAGACATTCGCTAAACTTGTAACTCAAATATTCCTTTCTGCAATCGAATTGTAGAAACATAATTTTCTTGTTACAATAACTTCTACTTCATTTTTGAAAACCTTCTGAATGAATTCAAAAGATCCAGACTTACGTCTCAACAAGTAAATATCCATATATCTACTTGAGTCATTTCTGAAGATAGATAAATCCACTACTTGCAACAACATTTATTGGACTACACACATCATAATGTATGATCACCAATATGTTCTTTGCTCGTTCCTTATGGCCTGTGAACGGTATTTCAGTCACTTCACCTTTCAGAGGAAAGTTGCAAGTGTCAGATGATTCAAAATCAAACGACTTCAAAATCCATCATAATGGAATTTTCCATGCGGGTTTCTCCAATGTGACCAAATGCAGTGCCACACTTGTGTGGTATTCTTTTAGTCTTGCGACATTTAGCGTTAGTGTTATGGATGTATCATATTACCATCAATATTCATAGCATACATCCCATCCTGTATGGAAGCATGGCCCTTCATGTTATTCATAACACCGAACATCAAAAGTTCTCTTATGAATAACCTTCTTGCAAAATACCTTATGCAAAGGGCTAGAGTGTATGAAACTCTAAATGAACTATGAAAGTAAACCCAGAGGTAATGTATTATTATCAATATTCATAACATACATCTCATTCATAATGAAAGTATGTCCCTTATGTTATTCATAACACCGAACCTCAAAAGTTCTCTTATGAACAACCTTCTTGCAAAATACCTTATGCAAAGGGCTAGAGTGTATGAAACTCTAAATGAATTATGAAAGTAAATACATAGGGAATACACCGATGGAAGGCATAGTAACATTTACTATGTTCCCTGCGTGTATCTAAACCTCATTCCTGGCTAGTCTCTCAGGCCATAGTAGTTCTTACATCGAGTTGCAACAGAATGCAATCGAGCGGGTATCTTTGTGATTAACTCACAATACCCAAGAATTAGTGATTAACATGTTTAACCATAATTCCCAAGAACTATATCTTTGACCAGCCTTCTATACATCAAAAAACCTGTATGACATTCATACATGAGCTGGATATTCCAGTCTTCTTTCCTTTTTGCCATTATACTTCTAACAGTTTAACTTTTAGTATTTCTCCTACTCTCAGAAGAAGCACCCAACTTACGAGTGGCGTTAGCCCCGGACTTCCTAGGCGTGAAAGTTTCACTAACACCCTTCGGACACTTCCTTTCTCTTTAAGTTGTTGTTTTATTCACCATCATCATATGACAGGCGTTCTTCTGGATCCCTCTCTTATCAGTCTAATGCATAGTAAACTCCTTTACTAATAGTTTGCAAACAAACATTGCTTTGGATATCTCATATCTTTTAGCCTTTGTCTGTCTCTGAAAATGATTTTCAGATTCCATGAATATCACATAACTATCCAAACTTTCGAAGTTCGGGTCTCATGGAAGCAAACATATTGCACTTGACTGAAACGGAATTCTAGCTTTTGGATCGATGGACGAGAGTCACATGATCCATAGCATTAGCGGGAGAATACCGAAAGCATGCGATAGGACAAGTCCTTCTCGGCACTCTAGAGGACAATCCTCTCATTACGTTACCAACCGTAAAGTTTTAACCAGATATTTAACAGCTATTCAATTTTAATTGGGAAGGTGGAAACGCGAGCCATTATTCTACAACTATTATGCAAATAACACTTAGACAGTGTTCATAATTAATTGCACTGTGAATTAAAAGAATTAATTCTGCAATGCGCTCCCACTCAAATCAATATCTCTCATAATTGATTGTGAGTGATACAAGACCCCCATTTCAATTGTTCGCCATTGGTGTAACACCACTGATGACGAAAATCTCAACCGGTAGGCCAACTTGCCAATCACATCTCTATGTGATTCTTGTTCATCTTTCGATGCGCGTGTTCCGAGCTCATGACGGTCATGCCTGAACGTCAAGACAACCAAGTGATCTTGCTGCGAGGTCTCAACTCACCTGCCTCACACTTCCCTAATCGTTTGTACCCGTGTGACACGGCGCACTCCGAGAAGTTAGGTGCCGTGACGGTGCTACACTTGGGAGAACACTAACCACTTGATATATTTGTGAGAGATCACCCTAATAAAAAGCGACTACCGCGCAATCAAGAAGGGTGCATCATAAGGGATAAACATCTCAGGCAATTCATAATAGCATGATATGGTATAGCCCTTTCTGACGGAGAAGTCTTTCATTTCTTCGTCTTCGGCATTCGCGTTGGTGTTCACCTTCGCGAAGATTGCCACCACCTTGTCGATGCACCAGATAATATTGCTATCTCTATAGCTAATAAAATAAGTGCATTACTGAAGGTTGACACGCAGGTCATTAAAGTGACAATCATATGGCTCCAGCCATCATGCCGAATCATGACACGCAGGTCATGTTAATCAATTTACATTATATAGTCATCTCATACATAATCAAATTATAATGAGCACTGCTATACCACATCACATGCACATGCAAACCATCCTGCAAAACCAAGTTAGACGCCTCTAATCGGTTCATGCAAAATTTTATTTTACGTGGCTTCTAAGGTTTCGAAACAAACCGAAGCTACCAACGTCCATCATCAAGCATGATAATCCAAGTCGCTAGATTAACATTGCGGGGTGTATGAAACACGAGATAATAAAATCTCGAGCCCCATACTAAACTTCGTCATACGCGTGACCCCCGTGCAGATCATATCTGCATTGCCCTTTCGTCTGCGAAATTTCATCTTTCTTTTTAACTACGGTGGAATTCAATGAACTGTTAGCACTTCGTTGATCAATCAGGATCGCAGATTGCCAGAACATTGAAACTCCACCATACTGTTATCAAGATCAGAAATATGCAAATTCCAGGGAAGCAACAAGAACATCGGGTAACAGATTTCATCTGCTACCCGCACAAATAATTTTCAGTAATAGAACTCATCTACTACCTAATTATATTGTGCAATACCCATACATCTCTATGTATTCTAGATCGCAACCTGCATCTACGCATAGCACGGCTCTGATACCACTGTAGGGGAACGCAGCAGAAAACAAAAATTTTCTGACCTACGCACCAGCCCAGGACCACTATGGAGACTGCATACAAGGTTTGATCATTTCCGTTACCGACTCGTAGCGCAGCGGAAGTAGAGTCGATGACGAACGGCGGTGCAGATCCCCGCAGCTAGGATTTTACAACCTCCCAACCGCGAGGATGTATACCCTCATCTGCCCCGCGGACAGCCCTCCGGGAGGCGGTCACACAGTCCCCCGGATGGTGTCGCGGACAGCCCTTCGGGAGGACCTCCGAAACTCGGACTGTCACTCGGACAGCCCTTCGGGAGGACCTCCAAAACTCGGACGGTCACACGGATAGCCCTTCGGGAGGCACTCTCGAACTAAGACCGAAACTACGATCTCTCTACAGAGTTGCACACATACGGTGTCATCTATCCGGCAGGGCTTCGCCGTCCAGAACTAGTTCCTGCCGGAACCCAGACAGCCTTTCGGCTCTACGAAACTATTTCGCTGGGAGGGAGAGAGAGAGCCAGATCATGCATGGTATTTGTATGAGAGTAAGAGTGTGTTTGTGGGCAGCCCACTCACCTCTATTTATAGGAAAACCAAGGGGTAGGATGGGTATTTCAAAAATACCAAAACTTGCACATGAAGGAAACACTTTCCAAGGGCAAAATGGGAAAGCAAGTGGGCAAGTGGGGCTCCAAGGTGGAGCCCACTTCTTCGCCGGCCACAACACTTGTGGGGGCCCCCCAAGGTGGTCCTCATCCATCCATCCCTTCTAGAAGCCTTTTGGGAAAATATCCCAAAAGGTACTTTTCCAAAAATATCCCAAAAAGCACTTTCACTATTCACGACGACATTTTTCAGCGTCTGATCGAACTGAAAATATTCATGTGGGCTTAGAACATTTCCAGTACCCACCAAAATAATTTTCAACGCGAGCCGGAACAATTCCGGTTTAGTGATTTTCATCTGCGAAAATCATCTGAAGCGGTTTCGGCAGCTCCGGAACATTTCCGGTTTTCATCCCGGAAAATTCTAAAAAGTTTCCAGAATGATTCTGGAATCCTCCAAGAATTATCAGGCATGTGCAAAAACCAATTTGACTTTTTGGTATCCCCTGAAACAACTTTTCAGTTTTACCGAAACTTATCCGGTGACCTTTCTCTTCGGAACTTTTCCGTTGACCGAAACTTTTCCGGTGTCCGAAACTTTTTTGGTTATTTTCTCTCAGACTCCCTGTCTAGTATTCAACAGATAGATGACCCTTAAGCGTGTGACCCTATAGGTTCGGTGAAGTATAGACATGACCCGGAACCCCTTCCGATCAATGATCAACATCGGAGCCGTGGACACCCATATCGATCCCTATACCCACACGAATAAATATTCGAGTGAACCTCCAGTTGCCGTGTGCTATTCCTGTTGCTTCGCGATATGTTACAATAACCCGAGGTGAGAAACATCGGCATCCTCGTGGATCAACACTTTTCCACAATGCCAGTTACCTCGTTGCCGGTATTGTTCTCTTTTCTCGTTTCTGTGTTCCGGCATCCCTGTGATCAAATCACAATGTGTCTGGCCAGACGATGATGGATACCGTAACACCGAGAGGGCCCAGAGATATCTCTCCATCGTCGGAGGAGCAAATCCCAATCTTGAGCTATCAAGTTACTTGACATACTTTTCCATGAACCCGTAAGCCGCCGTAATAGCCACCCATTTACGGATGACGTTTAACAAACCCCAAAGTTCATGAAGCAAGCATGAAGAAACTCGATACTCTCAAGGTCTAAGGAATTATGCAAACATTAACTTCTCTGTGTTATTAACCATTAACTTATGACGAATGTATCTCATAGCATAACATCAATCGGGTCGATTCAACACAAGTGTTCTACCAACAATTGTGCCCTCAAAATTGCCGGCATAGCCATGCCCATGATCAGGAAAACAGGATCATCATGCAATACTTGAGCCAGTCATAGAGGCTTGACTAGGAATACATTTTACCGTTTATTATCCCACACGTGCATATGAGTCTTCCTCCGAGCCTCGTGGTTATTGCAGACTCGAGAACCATAGCAGTTATAGCATGGAACATAAACCTAATTATGAACAGGGAGATAATCAATAACATTTATTATTGCCTCTAGGGCATATCTCCTACAATATCTGGGGCGGATATGGAGAGACCCGAACGCATCCGGACACGTCCGCCTCATCGGACTGATGGGCAGGACCACGCGGAAACATGCAAAACCGATCGGTCCGACAGGAGCTCACCGAAGCACATTCATGTCGCCGCTCCGGCATGCCGCCCGAAGGGCCAAACCCGGCTATTTAAGCCGGATGGTGAGCCTCAACCTTAGCCGCCCCCATTTCCTCCCCCCTTCCCCGGTCCACGCCTTTTTCCGTTCCAACCTCGCCATCCGCCGGTAGCCATGGTCCGCCAAAAGATTACCTACTACAAGATGCTGACCCCGCAGCGCCGGGCGGAGATCGAGGCGAAGATGGAGGCCATCCAGGCATGGCACGCCGCTCGCATTGCAGCCGGCTTGTCTCCGAACTCGTCGAAGGAGGAGAGGGAGGAGCAGGAGATGGCGCTGGAGCAGGAGGCGCCGAACGCGGAGATGGAGTAGGTGGAGCCATGGGATGAAGAGCAGGAGGAGGGCGAGGCGGATCTGGCGCCGGAGCAGGTCAGATTCTGCATGGAGGACGCGCTGTCGGAGTTCAAGGTCGCCCAACCAGAGAAGGCGGCAGAGCAGCAGGCCATCCTCGAGTGCATCCAATCGGAGCTCAAGGTCAAGGCAAACCGCGGCTACATCCACGAGGCGGATGTGCAGCGTGAGCAGCTCTTCACTGATGAGGACGACGCGCCGGAGTTTCGCCCCGCCGCCAATGACCACGAGGCCGGCCGCTCCGACAAGGACGTCATCGACATATCCGATGACGAGTAGATAGTTTCTTTGTTTTTAGCTATGTACGTAGATGAATTTTACGTTGCATGTAGTAGTATGGATATGTGGATCAAGAAATGAAGACTATGGTTGCAATGTCTAAGAAACGAGGGGTGACCGGTCATTGTCCACGGACAAACCCGGACGCGTCCACGGACGTATAAGGGCCCGGATTTGTGCACTACGGTTGTTGATGTTCTTAGGCAATGCAATGCACAACCAACGTAAATAGCATAAAACTATCGATTTGAAGATTAGGGTTCCATAAAACTACCCCTTTTCATTGTCGCTGATAGTTATCACAAGTTTGGGTTTTGTTTTCAAAAAACACAGATGACCAATTTCGATAAAATTGACCCCGATTATGACAGCTGGGGCCGCTCGTCCGGGCTGACCTTTAACAGCGTGAGCATTGACCGGTACGTTGGATGTTATGACATGTGGAGCCCACATGTGTCCCCCTCAATAAAATTCCCCCTATTAGAAAAATTCCCACACAGAGGCCTTCCGGCACAGTGCCACCATGCAGACTCCCCGCTCCTCCGTCCTCTTCTCCGGCGCCGCCCCACACACACCTCGTCCTCCGGCGCCGGTCCCCTGCCCGTCCTCCATCCTCCAGCCATTCCGCAACTCCGATCGCACACCGGCAAGGCGGCTTCACAACCGGGGCAGTGGGGCAGTGAATCGATGGCGCCAGGGCATGCGTGTCCTTGCCGGCGTACTTGTAGACAGCGGTGGCAGCGAAGGACAGGTACGCGGTGCTTTGGCGCTAGTAGAAGGAGGCAACGGTGGGGTACTCGACCAGGAGTCGGGTGAGGTCCTCGTCGTCGCGGACGTGTACGTCGCCCAGCCTGAGCCCCCGTCGAGGAGGAGCTGGAGCACGGGCTCCCCGACGCCACCACCTCGGGAGAAGAGTATCCCCAACTCACAAGCGTCCAGTGAGCAACGATGGGAGAGTCGTCGGGAGCTTGATTCCGCCACTCCGGTTCGATTGTATATGATTCTGCAGCCTCCTACTCCTCCTCCTCCTGCAGTCGTCGCGAGAGTTGTGAGTATGTACAAAGTTTACAGGAGTTTCTAAAAAAAGAAGACCAAGTTATCCTAGTGGACAAATTGAAAGAGTACTAGTATCTTGTAGACCATATTTTGAAAAGCGGAATAAGCCTTTCGAGCAAGGAGCCTAGCAATCCTGTGGAGCAAGGTTATGAGAAAGAGGGTGGTGGCTAAATACAACCATTATTGTTACTAACAGTTTTGAAATATGAGAGACGGACAATTGTGTGTGGAGTAGGTTTTGTCTGATTTTGCGCAAGGATCCACCGGAGTCTCACGGTAACACGTGTCATTTGTGTTGTTACCCCAGGGCAATATTGGTTTAGTTTTGCTGCTGTTGATTTGACCAGGGTACATGTGGTATTATATGAGAGAAGCCAGTTAATAAGTTTTTCCAAATGATAAGTACCACACGTGTGGCACGAAGAAACATGGTCCAAACGTTCTCATTACCATTCATCTTGCCACATCAAACAAATGACATCAGGGGAATCTTTTTTGGTTTTTCGGACTTAAAATTGTTTTATCTCTTAAATAAAAAATCTGATTAAAAATCCGTTTTCGTCATTAAATCCGTCTCGACGAGATCTGCAAAACTAGATCCCATAATGATATATTTCAACAACTTTTATTTGGGGCCAAAAGTTGTCATGATATTTACACTGAAGTTGCCATAGTGTTTACACTAAAATTGCCATGATATGTTTCATCTAATTTTTTCTTTAGATTTAAAGCTACCATTGTATTTCAACTAATTTTAATGGCAAATTTTATAAATTGACCATGGCAATTTTTAGTAATTAACCACGGCAAATTTAATTCATGGAGCATGGCAATTTTTAGTAATTCATCATGGCAAATTTAGTTTATAGATCATGGAAAATTTAGTTTATAGATCATGGCATCAGTTTTAGTATTTTGACCATGGCAATTCTAGTATTTTGACCACGGAAATTATTTTTTCTATGAACCATGGCAAATTTTAGTGCATGTATCATGGCAAATTTAATTAATTCACCATGGCAATTTTAGTTTATGGTCCATGGAAAATTTGATTCATTGACCATGCATTTTAAAATAATTGACGACGGATTTTTTTTTAATTATGAACCATGTCAAAATTATTTCATGGATCATGGCAAATTTTAGTAATTCACTATGGCAAGTTTAGTTTCTTAATTCCCTTTTTTGTAACGTGTCAAATTTTACTTTAAACGTAGAAGAAATCGTAGTTGAAACATGTCATGGCAACTTCAGTGTAAGCACCATGGCAATTTATGTGCAATAGACATGGCAACTTTTAACAACCAAAAATGTCGTCGAAACATATCGATATGAGATCTAGTTTCGAAGATCTCGTCGTGACGGATTTAATGGTGAAAATGGTTTTTCAATCAGATTTTTCATTTAAGAGATAAAACATTTTAAAAACTGAAAACCCAAAAGATTACCGCTGACATCATCAGTTTCGTCATTTGTGCATGCATGCGGTGACATGGCTCAATGTGTGGTCATGGGGGCGTTCGGTCCATGTTCTCCCCAACCTGACGTCCGATGGATATCAGGGTCCTAAGTTTTATGGCAAAAGACGGTACTATTTTTTTTTCTTTTTTGCTACGCAATAGTTCCTTCTGTTTCTCCCAACTGTTTCTACTCGCCCCACCCTGAAAAATATAAAGAAAATCCCCACTCGCCCCGCCACGGCCGCTGCCCGAGGGATCTCCGGCGAACGGAGTCCCTGGCCCCTCGGATGCATGGATCTTCTTCAAGGCTGACGCCGCCGGCCCGCCCTGCTTCGCCTCAGACTGAGTCGGTCGGTCGCCGCATTGACGCAAGGTACCACCATCCCACGATTTTCCCTCTGAAAATCGTCTCCCTCTGGCAGCGTGTGGCTGCAGCAGTGGATCCATGGCTTCGCTAAGTGCTTGTGTGCGTGCTCATCCCAACGCCCCTCCCCATCTCTCTCTTTCTCTCATCCCAGCCCTCTTCTGTTCACAAAAAGAGTGAGTATCAGCTCAGGTTACTCATTATGCTGCATTCCTGTAGTATTCTGTGCTGGATGAGACTCATCTTATTGTTGGTGAAACATATGTGACACTGGGGATATTTGATTCATCTTTTTGTCTCTGAACCACCAGAAGCATCAATAATATTTGACACCTGGGTAGAAATTTTTACCCCCAAGATTCACCAAATTGACAGATTTTACCCCTTTTTGAGAAAATCCTCAATTTATACCCCCATTTTACACATTTGTGCCATATTTTACCCCTAATCGAATTTTCCCTCAAATAAGTTTTGACGAGTTTAATTTTTACGCTCATCACACCGTTGGTTAAACCAATTTATCTTATAAAATCTGAGAAATTCCCTACGATATTGCCACTAATGATAATTGAATGCCAGAGATTGCGAAATCCTCTTTTTATTTTGTTTCCATAGGAAAAAAGGCGATATATGGAGAAAATCAATCATTTACAAAGAAAGAAACAAAATGGAGAAAGAAGAAATTAATTGGGAGGCGCAACAGACAATAGAGAGCAGAAGACGACATCTGGTATCGGCACATGCGCTCATACCAGGTGCCAGCGGCGCCGAGGCGTCCAACCCTATCACTTTTATTAAAGGGCCATCACCAGAAGCGCGAAGGAGCATCGTCGAAAACGCTCATCTCCGCACCAGAAGCCATTCTCCAACCCTAGCCGGCGCCATTTGCCATCTCATCTCTATAGCCACCACCATCACCATCACGACATCCATTCATCTCCAAGTGAGCCATACTTGTAATCATGTATCGCATCCGGCAACCATTGTAAGACATATTATCAATAAAGAGTTCATCTCCATGTCTTCTTCAATGATTTCTTCGTGCGATCCGATCGCCATGTTTGAATAATGTGGTAAGGCAATGGGTTGAGGCATAGCCTTGCAACCCGATGTGTTTGTATGAGGGATCGATGGAATGACTTTGAATGATCGTCATGTATGTGTGAAATAAAATTACATCATAGTTGTCTTTTGTCTTTTTCTCGTTCTTCGATCCTGCAGGTACCAAGGATCACGGAATTTGATCAAGGAGGAGGTTTGGAGCAGGGACGACGCGGAACGCTATTCTGAACACCAGTGACAGAAAGGTTTAGTAAGGTAACGGAAAGCAAATCCTTGGGGATACATGAGGTGCAGTCATTAAACGCCCAATGCTTTTGTCTAATTTATAAATAACCGAGGTAACTCTGCGTGATGGATAGGGCCTGCAGTACTGACTCTTGATGCAGGATGCATGCTGGTCAAGATGTAATTTGGGGACATCCCCCACTTCGTCTTGTTGCAAGCACATCTTAACGGGTGTCTTCCAGAGCACAAATTAAGATCATGATGATCTTGATCACAAACATATGGCTGTAAGAATCAAGTCCTCATACCCATGCATGCTTTAATTCTCGTGTTTACATTCGTAGGTGTTAACGATCCGGTCACTAAAAACAGGAATTTAACTCTCTCTCAAAAGCTTGCTAGAAGCACTTGTCGTAGTTCACGTCCTCTCGTGGCTTCGATAACTCAGGGTCACTCTCTAGGGAAAAAGGCGTGGAACCTTTCTGCCATCCATACCGGATCACTAAAAGGACTCACCAACCCTTTTTCTGGCACCGTTGCCGGGAAGGAATTGTGTTGCTAGTCATTGAGTTAGAGTTTTTTTTAGAGTCTCTATTTCAGTTTTTATTTTAAGTTTTTGTTCTTGTTCCAATTTATTTTTGTTCCTAATATTGTCACCAAAAACCCATTTCTTTTACTATGGCTCAAAAACTTGAAGACTTTGCTTCTCCAAGCAATAGTTGTATGCGTGAACCCATAGCACAACTTAGTCTATTTTCTTAGTATCTATGGTTCAACAAGACTTATTGGGAGGCTCTGCTTCTGAAGATGCCGGTATGCATTTGCACAATTTTTCCGAGTTGTGTAACAGGACACTTATTAAAGACTATGAACCTGATGCTTTGAAGTTGCGTCTATTTCCTTTCTCTCTGAGAGGAAAAGCTAAAGAATGGCTTCTAGCTTTGCCTAGAAGCAGTAGAACTTCATGGGCTGAATGCTGCAGCAAGTTTTTGTCCCCCTGCAAAAATTATGCAATTGCGTTCGCAGATAACAAGTTTTAAGCAGGAAGAACATGAGTCACTAGCGCTTGTGTGGGATCGAACGAAGGAGGCCATAAGATATTGTCCCAACCACGAGATGAAAGAATGGTTAATTCTTCATAAGTTTTATAATGCTTTAACTCCTATGTCGAAAATTAGGTTTGACACTGCTACAAGAGGAACCATAATGGGAAGACTTATGGCTGAAGCAAAGAAGTTGCTAGATGATATGCAAGAAAACCATGCCCAAGGGTTTAGAAGAGAAGAGGTAAACGTTAATGCAATTACCGAGGAAGAAATTAATGATGTGAATTTCATTGCTCGTAATAGTTATAATCCCAACTGGAAAAATAATGGGTTTTCTCCTTGACTTCGGTACCAAATAATAATAATAATAATGGAGCACCTAATAATTTTAATGGCACTAGCAACAGTAATAGGTGTAACACCCCAAAAATTGGGTTATCGGTTTTTGTGTTGTTATTCCTTCCTAGCTTTTCTCTCCCGAATTTTTCCTCTGGAATTTGGCAAGTGACCAGGTATATCCAATCAATCCTCAACCTCTCAGTGCCTTTCCCATGTCCTTGTGCCAGTCAACCCTCTGTCAGCAAACCCCGAGCCTCATTCAAACCCTAGATGTGCAAAAATATTGCTTAGTCCTATGCAATATTTTCCCTCTTGAATTAATTCCTTTTTCTGCCTTTCGGAGGAATTAAATCCAGGAAAATATATATCCATCTCCAGAGGTCATGAAAACTTGCGGAGATATTCTTTGTGGATATATTGAGCTCTCATAAAAATATTGGCTATAATTAAATTAGAGAAATTGCCTTTTCCTATTTAAAGCCAATATTCCAGTTTGGGGCCTTTCCAAAGGAACTACCATTTTGGTAGCTAGGAAAAATCCCAAATAATTTGTGGAGCTTCTCATATCCATATATTCTCCATTTCCATCCAAATATCAAGTTCCCCAATTCAAATTTTGAGCACCACTTCCATTTGCAAATTCTGTCCAGATTTCCCATTTGCAAAGGAAGTGCATGGTTCCTTGATCTCCTTGGGCTAAACTTTTGTAGGGTGATTCATTATGATAAATTACCCTTGTCCACCAAAATTTGGCCCATTCCATCTAGCCAATCTTCCTCAGCAATTTATTCAAGTTTCTGTCCATATTGGAGCATTGTGAAGGAAGTACCATTTGTACTCATGAAATTGGTATGAAACTTATACAGTGAATCCAGATTCCTAAATCATTGGTATCCTCCAAGTTTGAGCCATTTTCATCTAGCCAATTCCTCATAACCATCTGGTTTTCATTTCTGTCCAGTCTGGCACTTTGTGAAGGAAGTGCTTGATTTCTTGATTCAATTGAGCTGAAATTTGGCAGGGTAGTGCATATTGACATATCACTACTGTAAACCAAAAATAAGCTCATCTCTCCAATCCAATATTTTTCTACCATTTTCTCAAGTTTTTGACCAGATTGCATCTCTGTGAAGGAAGTGCCATCATAGATGATCAATTTGATCTGAAACTTGTCCAGTGCATTATTGTGTCCAAATAATAGCTATCCTCCAAAAATAATCCATATCCATGTAGCCATTTGTCCCCAGCTTCATCATTTCCAATTCTGGTCAGATTGCCAAGTTACAAAGGAAGTACCAGCTAGACTTGCTAATTTGTGCTGAATTTTGGCCAAGATACTCACTCTAGTGAGTGGTTAACCTCAGACAAAGATCAGGCCAAGAGGTGTAATTAGGTGACCACACCCCAGCACAAACAGTGTGCGGTAGGGAACTGTTCGAGCTTGGATAAGTTACCTCAGACCCCTATAGAGCAATTAAGATTCATGGGTCAACTCAGGAGAGGATGGTGAATAGCCTAGACATGGTTTGGCATCGAGTGCGTCGAGGAATCGCCGTGGACACGCGGTGACCACGGGCAGAGCGTGCCAAAACCGCGCTCTATGCGTTAGCTCGTCGGTAGCGGATCTCCAGCGCGTTCCAGGCTGTCCATGGATGTCGTAGAGTATCCCCGCGCGCGCGTGAACCCTCCAGAGGTATCTCCCCCTCGTCCCGAAGCTCCTAGTCGCCTCTGGTAGTCGCCGGAGCGCCGCCGCTTCGCCGTGCTTCTCGGGTCTTCGCCGACGTCGCGTAGTTCTTCCCCTCTGCTATAAATAGAGCGTGCCACGAGTCCTCCCCTGGCCAGCAAGCATCCCAGCCACTCCCCAAAGCTCTTGGAGCTTCCCCATTGCTCCAATGGCCGAAGGCCGCCGTCGGATCCCGCAGCCATTCCGGCGCCTTGGTCCTTCCCCCTCCCTCTCCTCTGCTCCCTAGCCCTCCCTTGGACCCCGAAGACCGCCGCCGCCCTCAAACTCTGGCGAGGAAGCTCACCGGAGCAAGCCCTTCCGTCGAGCCCCTCGGCCGCCGCGGACCTCCACCGCCCCGGCGCTGCAGGTCGCCCCGAGCTCAGCTGAGGCCACCCCCGGGCGCGGTGCGGGCTGGCGGAGCTGCTGCGCTCTCCGGCGGGTCCCCTCGGGCAGCCAGGCGATGGCCAGGCCGGCGACCGGCGCTCTCCCCCGCGTCTCTGTCGCGGTGAGGAAGAAAACCAGGGAGGAGAGAGAGAGAGACGGCGGGCCCCACGCGTCATAGACACTGCGCTGACCAGGAGGACCCGCTGACCAGTTTAAGTGAAGGCGTATTTTAGAAAGTACGCTTTCCAAGTTAGAAAGCGTACTCTGCTCTGCTTCGGCCAAAATACGCTTTCCTGCTCAGGAGGCGTATTATGGAGAAATGCGCGTTCTGTTTTTCAGACAGGGACCTATTTGTAGGGATTCTTTTTACAGATTAGTCCCTGGCATTCGAACGCGCATATCTTCGCGACCGTAGCTCGGAATCAGGTAAAACCAACGCCCACGTTTTCGTCTCGTCGAGCCTGTTCCGATGGTAATATTTCCATATTGTGTTCACACAGTGGAAATAACCATTTTGCCCTTGCCCTCCAATCGAGCCCTTTGTGAGAGAACCCCTTTCCGTCGATTTCTTCCGCGAGGTGATCGCTCTTCCTCCCGGCGTATTCGTCGACCCCCAGGCAAGCCAACCTCTTCCATGAGCTCTGGACTTGCGTGATGACTTTGCTTGCACCTGTGTGTTTATCTGTATCGCCTGTTAGTCTGCACTTGCATGCACCGGTGGTGACATCGGTAGTAGACACTAGCATTTCCATGCCATGTCTTATTTCCATAATAATAATATTGTTGCCAGGATAGTATTATGATTGATCCATGCCATGATTATCAGTACTATGATCTTGCTATGATAGCACTTACTATTGTCAGCAGAATAGTACGATGATGGATATGTTGAGTGGGTTGAATAAAGGACATCTAGTCGGTTGATCTTGAGTCACCTGTCCGGGCATACTCGTGCAACCACATTTGCCAGTATGGGACGACCCTGACCGGGTCTGACTACGTGATCTTTCACCGGTGCCACCAAAGAGGGAAGGTTATGCGCGGCGTGCTACCCTGATCAGGTAAGCGGCGATAACCTTGTGAGCCCAGTTGTTGCTGAGTTTTGTGCGCACGTCCCTGTTTGGGACAGTAGGCCTCGTTTGGGTCTACAGAGTTTGGCCACGGAGGTGGCAGGTGTCATGAGGACACAGGTGTCTGGAGGACATAGGGGCCACCCAAGGCTGACCTCCGGGGGAGGAAGGGTGCCGGTGGTACGATGAAAGAGTCATGAGTCAGGCAGGTTTTGTTGAAGCGACGCTGGTCCACCCGAGTCGGATCTCGAGGCTAGGGCCAGGTGCTTCATGGTGTGGGTAACGTGCGCAACCTCTGCAGAGTGTCAGAATCTATTCGAATAGCCGAGTCCACGGTATTGGATAGCCCGTCCAGACCTTAGTAGATGGTCAACCGTATCAGTGTTAGTAATGATGAAAGAACTTATCTTGGGTAGACATCAGATTATGTCAGGAATAAGATGAGTTAGCCAAGGGATGGCTATATGATGAGTGGTCGGATGACCACAAGATTTGGATTGGATTTGGATCCGATTCAGATTGGATCCTGAGTATGTCGAGGGTTGTGTGGTTGTGTGACAACCCAAAAGAGAGTAAGTTGGTATTCGGTGCAGTAAGTATTCTAAGCATTTAGTGTGACCTTGCCATAGATTACATGCCTGATCCATGTTATGCCCTGCTTGATTCATGCTTGCCTTGTTAGTATTCATGCCATGCTTAGGATTTATTCATGCATAGCATAGGGCTTGCATTTTGTCTGGAATTGCTATATCATGTCTTTGGCGTGCGTCAGGTCTTATCCTGGGGACTGGCGTGCGTCGGCCCTCTATCGGGGTGCCACAATAGGACTGCTTTGGATGAGGCTCTGAAAACTTTTATTGCTAGCCAAAATGAACAAAATGCTAGGTTTACTAATATCTTGAAGAACCATGATAACTTACTTGGTCACTTGACCGGTAAGATTGCTGGACTCACTAACGATGTGCAGGCTTTAGAAGGAAGAACTAAGAGCATGGAAGCACATGTTGCAAAAATTGCAGAAAGTCAAACTTTGATTCTAGCCAAGTTTGCTGGAAATCCAGATCCTAATCCGGTTGAGAATGTCAAAATGATGAGAACTAGCGAAGACACTACAGAAGAGATCGATAAGAGCCATATCCCAGACCATACTTATTCTATTGCAGACTTCATGAAGATGTTGACACTAAAGCATCCACTACCTGAAGTATCAAATGACGAGGTATATACACGTTTTGTTGAACAGGTTGCAATCAAGGTACATGAGTTGGATGATGAACAAAAGAAGCTATATGGTAACCAACCTACTAAACAAGAGGATATATTTGAACCTACTATTTAAATTGAGATTGGTTTAAATAAGTTCAATGCTTTGTGTGATCTAGGTGCTAGTGTTTCCACTATCCCTAAGTCCATATATGATAGTCTCAATCTTGGTCCTTTTGTTGATAGTGAAATTAAATTGAATATGGACCATTCAACCTTTACGCAAGCAGTAGGCATTAAGCATGGTGTACTCATTCAAATTAACGACCGCCCTATCATGATTTATCTTGTTATAGTTGATATGCCAGAGGACCCCATAGCACCTATCATTCTAGGTAGGCCATTTCTAAGAACTATAAAAGCCACCACTAATATGTTTGAGGGAAATGTGAGATTTGATGTTCCGTCAAAAGTGTTGGAAATATGCCCTAGAGGCATTAAATAAAGTGTTTATTATTATATTTCCTTGTTCATGATAATCATTTATTATCCATGCTATAATTGTATTGATTGGAAACTCAAATACATGTGTGGGTATATAGACAACACTGTGTCCCTATTATGCCTCTAGTAGACTAGCTTGTTTATCAAAGATGGTCAAGGTTTCCTAGCCATTGACATGCGGTGTCATTTGATAACAGGATCGAATCATTAGGAGAATGATGTGGTGGACAAGACCCAAACTATAAACGTAGCATATGATCGTGTCAGTTTATTGCTACAGTTTTCTGCATGTCAAGTATCTGTTCCTATGACCATGAGATCATGCAACTCACTAACACCGAAGGAATACCTTGTGTGTATCAAAAGTCGCAACGTAACTGGGTGACTATAAAGATGCTCTACAGGTATCTCCAAAGGTGTCAGTTGAGTTGGCATGGATCAAGACTGGGATTTGTTGCTCCGTGTGACGGAGAGGTATCTCAGGGCCCACTCGGTAATACAGCATCACAACAAGCCTTGCAAGCAATGTGACTAAAGTGTTAGCCACGGGATCTTGTATTACGGAACGAGTAAAGAGACTTGACGGTAACGAGACTGAACTAGGTATAGAGATACCGACGATCGAATCTCGGGCAAGTAACATACCGATTAACAAAGGGAACATCATACGGGATTAACTGAATCCTTGACATAGAGGTTCAACCGATAAAGATCTTGGTAGAATATGTAGGAACCAATATGGGCATCCAGGTCCCGCTATTGGTTATTGACCGTAGAGGTGTCTCGGTCATGTCTACATAGTACTTGAACCCGCAGGGTCTGCACACTTAAGGTTCGATGACGTTTCAGTATAGTTGAGTTTTGTATGTTGGTGACTGAAAATTGTTCGGAGTCCCGGATGAGATCCCGGACGTCTTGGGGAGCTCCGGAATGGTCCGGAGGTAAATATTGATATATAGGAAGTCCCGTTTTGGTCACCGGAAAAGTTTCGGGTATTTCCGGTAAAGTACCGGGGGTGCCGGGAGACCATCGGGAGGGGCCACCCACCTCAGAGGGCCCCATGGGCTGTGAGAGGAGTCAAACCAGCCCCTGGTGGGCTGGCCGACCCTCCCACTAAGGCCCATGCGGCTGTGGAGGTGGGAGAAGGAAAAAAACCCAAGTGGGGATGGAGGACTCCAAGTAGGAAAGGAATCCTACTTGGAGTAGGATTGGAGGTGGACTCTTCCACCTCCACCTGGTTCGGCCGACCCTAGGGTGAAGCCCTAGGGTGCCAGCCCCTCCTCCCTCCCTCCTATATATACTGGAGGGGAGAGAGGGCAAAAAACCCCAATCCAAGCCACGGTGCAGCCCTCTCTCCCCGATAGATCGTCTCTCTCTAGTTTCGGCAGTGCTTAGGCGAAGCCCTGCCGGAATAGTTCCACCACCATCGTCGCCACGCCATCGCGCTGCCGGAGAACTCGTCTACCTCTTCGCCCCCTCTTTCTGGATCATGAAGGCGGAGATCATCATCAACCTGTACGTGTGCTGAACGCGGAGGTGCCGTCCGTTCGGCGCTAGATCGGGACGGATCGCGGGACGGCTGCGATTTGGATCGCGAAGTCATTCGACTACACCAACCGCGTTTCTTAATGCTTCCCGCTTACTGATCTACAAGGGTATGTAGATCCACTCTCCCTCTCATAGATGCTCATCACCATGGATAGATCTTGCGTGTGCGTAGGAGAAATTTTTTTGTTTCCCATGCAACGTTCACCTACAGTGGCATCATGAGCTAGGTCTGTGCGTAGATGAGATCTTGAGTAGAACACAAAGGAGTTTGTGGGCGTTGATGTTCAAATTGCTTCCTTCCTTAGTCTTTTCTTGATTCAGCGGTATTGTGGCATGAAGCGGCCCGGACCAACATTACTCGTACGCTTACGAGAGACCAGTTCCCTCAACTGCAACTTTGTTGCATAAGATGGCTGGCGGGTGTCTGTTTCTCCCACTCTAGTTGGATCGGATTTGATTGAGGCGGTCCTTGTAGAAGGTTGAATAGCAATTTGCGTAGGTAAGAATCGTTCTTGCTAGATACCCATAGCCGTCACGTAAAACATGCAACAACAATTAGAGGACGTCTAACTTGTTTTTGCAGGGTATGTTGTGATGTGATATGGCCAAAGACATGATGTGATATATATTTTATGTATGAGATGATCATGTTGTAATAGTTAATATCGACTTGCATGTCGATGAGTACGGCAACCGGTAGGAGCCATATAGTTCTCTTTAATTTATTTGCGCCGTTTTGCTTTACTTTATCGCTATGCGTTAGCAATAGTTGTAGAAGCTACAATTGGCGCGACAACCTCATGGCGGCACGTTGATGGAGATCAAGATGATGGAGATCATGGTGTCATGCCGGTGACGATGGAGATCATGCCGGTGCTTTGGAGATGGAGATCAAAAGCACAAGTTCATGGCCATATCATGTCACTTATGAATTGCATGTGATGTTAATCCTTTTATGCACCTTGTTTTGCTTAGGACGACGGTAGCATTATAAGGTGATCCCTCACTTAAATTTCAAGATAAAATTGTGTTCTCCCCGAGTGTGTACCGTTGCGAAAGTTCGTCGTTTCGAAGCACCACGTGATGATCGAGTGTGATAGACTCTACGTTCGCATACAACGGGTGCAAGCCAGTGTTGCACGTGCGGAACGCTTGGGTTAAACTTGACGAGCCTAGCATGTACGGACATGGCCTCGGAACACAAGAGACCGAAAGGTCGGACATGAGTCATATAGTAGATATGATCAACATAGAGATTTTCACCATTGAAACCACCTCATCTCACGTGATGATCGGACTTGGGTTGGTGAATTTGGGTCATGTATCACTCGAATGACCAGAGGGATGTCAATTTGAGTGGGAGTTTTTAAGTAATATGATTAACTAAACTCATTATCTTGAACAATAACTAAGTTGTCTTTGCAAAAATTTTGTTGTAGATCAATGGCTCGCGCAGTAGCACCAATGAATTTTAATGCGTTCCTAGATAAAGCTAAGTTGAAATATGATGGAAGCAACTTTGTAGACTAGGCCCGTAATCTGAGGATTGTCCTCACGGTCTCCCAAAAGTCTTATGTCCTTGATGCACCGCTAGGTGATGCTCCCACCCTCTCGGCGACTGAAGATGTTTTGAACGTCTGGCAGTCGCGACAGGATGACTACTCAATAGTTCAGTGTTCGATTTTGTATGGTTTAGAACCGGGACTTCAAAGACGTTTTGAACGTCATGGAGCATATGAGATGTTCCAGGAGTTGAAGTTTATCTTTGAGAAGAATGCCCGGATCGAGAGGTATGAAACCTCCGATAAGTTCTATACCTGCAAGATGGAAGAGAACGGGTCTATCAGCGAGCATGTACTCAAAATATCTGGGTACTCAAACCGTCTGGCTGAGTTGAGTTTACCACTCCCGCCAGAAGCAGTCGTTGATAGAGTTCTTCAATCACTGCCACCTAGCTACAAAAGCTTTGTGATGAACTATAACATGCAAGGGATGAATAAATCAGTCGCCGAGCTGTTTGCGATGCTGAAAGTCGTTGAGTCAGAAATCCAGAAGGAGCATCAAGTGTTGATGGTCAATAAAACAACTAGTTTCAAGAAAAACGGCAAGGGCAAGAAGGGTAACTCCAAGAAGAGTGGCAAACCTGTTGCCCCTCCCGTGAAGAAACCCAAGGCTGGACCCAAGCCGGAAACTAAGTGCTTTCATTGCAAGGGAAATGGTCACTGGAAGCGGAACTGCCCCAAGTATCTGGCCGACAAGAAGGCGGCCAACGCCAAACAAGGTATATACTATATACATGTTATTCATGTGTACCTTACGAGCTCTCGTTGTAGTGCCTGGGTATTTGATACCGGTTCGGTTGCTCACATTTGCAACTGAAAGCAGGAACTACGGAATAGACGAAGGCTGGCAAAGGACGAAGTGACGATGCTCGTGGGAAATGGTTCCAAGGTTGATGTGATCGCCGTCGGCACTCTCGCTCTTCGATTACCATCGGGATTAGTGATGAACCTGAATAATTGTTATTTAGTGCCTGCGTTAAGCATGAGCATTATATCTGGATCTTGTTTATTGCGAGACGGTTATTCATTTAGGTTAGAGAATAATGGTTGTTCTATTTACATGAGTAATATCTTTTATGGTCATGCACTCAATGTGAGGGGTTTATTCTTGTTGAATCTCGATAGTGATGATACACATATTCATAACATTGATGCCAAAAGATGTAGAGTAGATAATGATAGTACCACTTACTTGTGGCACTGCCGCTTAGGTCATATTGGTGTAAAACGTACGAAGAAGCTCCATGCTGATGGACTTTTGGAGTCACTTGATTTTGAATCACTTGACACATGTGAACCATGCATCATGGGCAAGATGACTAAAACCCCGTTTTCCAGTACAATGGAGCGGGCAAGTGACTTGTTGGAAATCATACATACTGATGTGTGCGGTCCAATGAGCATTGAGGCGCGCGGTCATTACTTTCTCACCTTCACCGATGACTTAAGTAGATATGGGTATATTTCCTTAATGAAACACAAGTCTGAAACGTTTGAAAAGTTCAAGCAATTTCAGAGTGAAGTTGAGAATCATTGTAACAAGAAGATTAAATTCCTATGATCTGATCGAGGAGGAGAATATATGAGTTATGAGTTTGGCAATCACTTAAGACAATGTGGAATTGTTTCACAGTTGACACCGCCTGGAACACCACAGCGTAATGGTGTGTCCGAACGTCGTAATCGAACCTTATTAGATTTGGTGCGTTCTATGATGTCTCTTGCCAATTTGCCACTATCGTTTTGGGGTTATGCATTAGAGACAACTGCATTCACTTTAAATAGGGCACCATCTAAATCCGTTGAGACGACGCCGTATGAACTGTGGTTTGGCAAGAAACCAAAGTTGTCGTTTCTTAAAGTTTGGGGATGTGATGCTTATGTCAAAAAGCTTCAGCCTGAAAAGCTGGAACCCAAAGCAGAGAAATGCGTCTTCATAGGATACCCAAAAGAGACAGTTGGGTATACTTTCTATCTCAGATCCGAAGGCAAAGTGTTTGTCTCCAAGAACGGGTCATTTCTTGAGAAAGAGTTTCTCTCGAAAGAATTGAGTGGGAGGAAGACAGAACTTGATGAGGTTCTTGAACCTTTACTTCAACCTGAAAGTAGCGCAGCGCAGAAAGATGTTTCTGTGGAGCCTGCATTAGTTGAAGAGGAAGCTGATGATGTTGATCATGAAGCTTCGGATCAAGTTGCTATCGAACTGTTGACACCGGATTTTGGCATGGTCAAAACTTAATTAAGATGACCTCAAATGAAAAAGGACCTTTGAGTTTGTATCCAAAAGTCAGACGCAACGCTTTGCGGACTGGTCCTGAATAAAAAGGTGACGCGGGGACCAGACACTCACCTGGATGGTGTCTGATGAGTCACGTAAGTTATTCGGCCTTTGCCGGCTGAATGAAGCTTGCCGGCCGCATGAAAGCTTGCCAGTTTGAGAAGAGCTTGCCGGCGAGAGGCTTGCCGGGTCTGAAAGAAGAGCTTGCCGGCGTGGAAACCTTGCTGGCGTAAAAACCTTGCTGGTGTGGAGCTTGCCGGCATGAAAGCTTGCCGGCCGAGTGAAAAGCTTGCCGGCGTGGAAACCTTGCCGGCGTGAGAAGAGCTTGCCGGCGAGAGGCTTGCCGGGTCTGAAGAAGGCTTGCCGGTAGAAAGCTTGCCGGGTCGGAGTAAAAGGCTTACCGGTTATGAATGCTTGCTGGTCTTGAGTGCTTGTCGGTTATGCTTGCCGGTCTTGAGTGCTTGCCGTTGTGAATGCTTGCCGGTCTTAAATGCTTGCCGATTTTGAGTGTTTGCTGGTTTGGAGGGCTTGCAGGATTTAGTGAAGATCCAAACAGAAGTTGGAGATGGGATCGAAAGATTATCTAGATGACCTCGGATAGAAAAGTGTTCTACACGGAAGTTGTGTGTATTGTCGAAACGGTCAACTTTACTTTTGGAGTCATCATCATCTGAGATAGTATACGGCCTGCAAAGTTACTACAGAACTCGGACAGTCAAGAAAACTGCATGATTGAATCCGACCCACAGTTAAAGATGGGCCCTAAAAGTCATAAAGATGGCCTTAGAAGGAGAAGTGGCCCGCGTTGTCATATGCAGATTGTCGAGGCGGACAAGTTTGATGTTAGACTCGTCTCCATCCGAGTTAGTATGCAACTTCTACAACCAAAACAAGGAGCAGGACAGAAGTCTGGGTCAGATTCAGACTAAATCCGAGTTAGACTGGAACCAGGACTCTAGGACGTAAATTGATGTAATTTTCTTGTAAGGAAAGCCTAGATGAATCCTTTACTTGTACGGGAAGTCCAGCCGCCTCTTATATATGTTGGGGGTGACGGCCGATTGAACAACACACAATCGAACAAACACATCTACATCTTTTTACCCTACTTTTATCCCTCTCCCTTGTATCTTTCTTCTCGTTCTTCGTCTGTTCTTGTTCTTGCAGGACGGCGATCCTCGAGGCCCTAGGGGCGAGCGAATCGACCTAGGGCAGCCCATCGTCCATCCGTGACTCCTGACGGGTTCCATCCCGGAGAAGCGGTGCGTCGGGTTTCAAAAGCGCCGGCCGGATTGTCTTGCGTATCGCGCTTCCGGCAGGCCTCCCACGGTGCGAGCTGCGGAGCATCTCCCTCGGCGCCGCGGGTACGCGTGACGCGTTCGTGTGTCAACACACTTTTTGGTGACTCCGCTGGGGACGAAGCTTCGAACGGTCTCCAGCCCGTTCTTGCTACGAAGAGATCGTCATCTAGGGTTTGCAATCTACGAAGGTAATATGAATACCCAATTCACTTATGTAGATGCAAATAATGCATATGTTGTTGCTAGATCGTTTAATGAGCATAATGTATCGGCTAGCCCTAGTTTTATGAATCATGCATCTAATTATGTGCAACAGCCGATTCAGAATAATCTCCATGGTTCAACTTCATATAACTTTAGCAACATGCAACATATGTATCCCAACTCTCATGCATCGGCAACCCCACAAATCTATATGCCGATGAACAACATGATGAGTTCAGTTAATCAAGTTGAGACACCCCATGTAGGAACTTCCAATAGTATGCAACAAAGTGTTTCAACTTTTTATTCATCGGCAAATAACTTGCAGTATGTTAATCCAAACATGCCGGTGGATAGGGGAATTGGCCATGCTACTACCAGTTATTCAGCCAATTACCCTCAAACATCATATGCTACACCTCATGCTACTGATTTTTTGGCACCATACGCAACTGTTGATGTCCACAATTCGGCTCCTCACCTTCACGGTCATAGCCGAATAACTGAAACTTCTACAGGGGCACAAATGCCTTCACCTACTACCGTGGCATATCATGTTCCCCCTACACAATTACAGAATTTCGGCAATATCTCATTGCCGAAAGGGTCTAAAAGCATTGGGGGGCAACCTTATCCAGACTGGGTAATTGAGAACAAGCTTACATTCTCTTGGGATTTGTGCAACGCTATTCGCCAGGAACTAATAGAAGGCGGGAAGCCTCATGATTTCGCCGCTGTAAAGGCTAGAGTTGTGCAAATGATGCGTTCACCCAGTACTGTAGCATTCAGTGTACCCCCTAAACAATTGCAAAGTTTTGGCAACTCATTGCCGAAAGAGTCTCAAAGCATTGGGGGGCAATCTCATGAGGAGTGGATGAAAATTGAGATGAGAAAGTTTAAATCTCGCCAAACTGAGATGTGGGCTAAAATAAGACAAGAGCGAGAAGCCTTGCAAATTCAAAAAGAGAAAAGTATTGATTCAGGTAACAAAGAAAATTCGGTTATTGAAAAAGCCGAATCAAATAGTATGTGTACCGAATCTATCGAGGAAAAAGAGGACGCCAAGGCATTGGAAAGTCATTCAAAAGTGGATCAAAGTATTATTCAAGTGATACAACCATCATGCTCTCCCAACGTGTATGAAGAGGTATGTCTACCAAGTGATTTACCTATTTTCAGATTTGGTCACAACTTTATTGTTGATGCATCTGTTAGGAAAAATCTTATAAATAATTTTGAAAGACCAATGATGAAGGGTAATTTACTTGTTAGCAATAAAATTGTTACAAAACATATCGGTCAACACATTGTACCATTCGAAGAGGCCGATAGTGACTTATCATTGCAGCCAAAGCATATCCCATTGTTTTATGTGAAGTCTATATCTAAGTGGGTAGCTTTGCTTGTTTCTTACTTGGCTTACACTTGGTCTCAATTGAGACATATGTGTTCTAACTATTTTCATTTCAGAAATTTAAAGCCAAGGTTAAATTCTATTGAGAAAACCGATGCTAGTATAATATCTTATCCAAAGACATCGGAGAAAGGGTGCAAAACACAATGCATAGTTGAATGGGGTGATGCAAAATCTGAACCATTCGTTTGCTTAACTCCAAAGCCGTTCTTACAGCAAGATCGGCTAGAACATAAAAGGTTTACCTTCAATTCAAGCATGTGTGATCGAATATTTGATTTGTTGCTGAACAATAAATATATTAGAATTCTTGATCACCATGTTGAGCCATCTATCCAAGGCCGAATGTATTGTAAGTTGCATGATTCGTTCAAGCATAGTTTTGAGGATTGCAACATGTTTCGTCAAATAGTTAAATCGGCCATTGAAAAAGGACGATTGAAATTTGTTGAAACACCAAAGGATGACCAGTCTATTCCGATTGGTCCTAATGGCAAAAAGTTTTTGCATCGGCTTCTTCAAGCCGATTCATTAAACGATGAGAAGGTAGAAACTGCGGATGATGGGACCAAGCTTTCAAGTAAGGAAGTTGTTCAAGAGCGCAATGATAATTTTCTTGAGGGTAAAAATTCCATCAAAGTTGCAATGAAGACGCCAAGTACTCGGGGGCAACGAGAAAATCCAAAGATCGATGCAAGCAAAATCAAAGAAAGCAAAGGCCGAGGTAAGCAAAAAGGTAAAAAGCCGAAAGCCACTTTCGCGCAGCTATTGCAAAAATATGAGAAGATAAGTGAGGAGAAGAGTGCTTATCGGCCAAGTAATTCAAGAGCATCAAGGTCACCCCCTAGGCGCAAATTCAAGGATCGGTATTGGCAAAATAAGAATTTCAATGCAACATATTCATATCCTTATTTTGGGCCACCAATGCCAATGTCGTGGATGCCTCCCTATGCTCACATAAATCTGTATCCATCATGGGACAGGTATGATAAAAGGGCACATTCTCCATCTTATTATAAACCATCTCACCAATATTATGCAGCTCCAAGAAGATCAACATTTGAACCATCACATGTCAAAGACCATTTTAATCATAAGGAATCGGTCCGGAGCTCAAGGAAGAAGAAAGAGGTAGTCAATCAAGTCTACCGCGTCAAAAGAGATGGTCGTAAGAGTGCCACTTCAGATTTGATCTCAAATGAAAAAGAGCCAATTAAAGTATTGACATTGGCTACTAGAGGCAATGAGGCAAGTCAATCAAGTGCCAAATCTGAAGAGAGTAAGTTGAAAGTGCACAAGGTAAAACAAGAATTACCATTGCTTCAAACAAAATCACAGCCGGGGTGCCCACTCGGCTTGTCGTATTGGCAAAAGAAGAAGTTGCAAAAGCTTAGTGCACAAGAACTTGAAAAGAGGAACATGGCATGGGTTCCCAAGAGGAGTAGTCAAAATAAAAATGATGTCCAGCCTTCTATTGCAACAAGTGTTACAAAAGTGAAGAAAGAGAAGGATGGAAGCGACAAACAATTAAGCCGAAGGTTTGCATCACAACATCAAAATATTCGGTTAGCACATCATCCATATTATTCAACCATGCCATTGATGCCTTTGCCATGGAACTCATCCTCAGATATGATTAGTTACCCTCCATGGGCTTATTTTGATCCATGGTTGCAATACAATTTCTTACATCATGAAAGGGTATTGCCAAATCACTATACATTTGGCTAGCATCAATTTTGTTGTCTATCCAAAGGGCCGAAATACTTGATTTGTTATTTCATTTGTTTATTTCGGCTATACGTGCTTTGGTGGATGAAGTTTACATGGACCTTATAGCAATGGCTGATATATACTTATGGTCCTAAGCACATGCGAATGGCCGATGGAGTGTTGACATCGTCCTTAGAGCAAGCTCCGTGCAAATTATTTTTCGGCATGCAAGCTTTGCCGAAAAACAGGGGGGCATGTGTTGACACCGGATTTTGGCATGGTCAAAACTTAATTAAGATGACCTCAAATGAAAAAGGACCTTTGAGTTTGTATCCAAAAGTCAGACGCAACGCTTTGCGGACTGGTCCTGAATAAAAAGGTGACGCAGGGACCAGACACTCACCTGGATGGTGTCTGATGAGTCACGTAAGTTATTCGGCCTTTGCCGGCTGAATGAAGCTTGCCGGCCGCATGAAAGCTTGCCAGTTTGAGAAGAGCTTGCCGGCGAGAGGCTTGCCGGGTCTGAAAGAAGAGCTTGCCGGCGTGGAAACCTTGCTGGCGTAAAAACCTTGCTGGTGTGGAGCTTGCCGGCATGAAAGCTTGCCGGCCGAGTGAAAAGCTTGCCGGCGTGGAAACCTTGCCGGCGTGAGAAGAGCTTGCCGGCGAGAGGCTTGCCGGGTCTGAAGAAGGCTTGCCGGTAGAAAGCTTGCCGGGTCGGAGTAAAAGGCTTACCGGTTATGAATGCTTGCCGGTCTTGAGTGCTTGTCGGTTATGCTTGCCGGTCTTGAGTGCTTGCCGTTGTGAATGCTTGCCGGTCTTAAATGCTTGCCGATTTTGAGTGTTTGCTGGTTTGGAGGGCTTGCAGGATTTAGTGAAGATCCAAACAGAAGTTGGAGATGGGATCGAAAGATTATCTAGATGACCTCGGATAGAAAAGTGTTCTACACGGAAGTTGTGTGTATTGTCGAAACGGTCAACTTTACTTTTGGAGTCATCATCATCTGAGATAGTATACGGCCTGCAAAGTTACTACAGAACTCGGACAGTCAAGAAAACTGCATGATTGAATCCGACCCACAGTTAAAGATGGGCCCTAAAAGTCATAAAGATGGCCTTAGAAGGAGAAGTGGCCCGCGTAGTCATATGCAGATTGTCGAGGCGGACAAGTTTGATGTTGGACTCGTCTCCATCCGAGTTAGTATGCAACTTCTACGACCAAAACAAGGAGCAGGACAGAAGTCTGGGTCAGATTCAGACTAAATCCGAGTTAGACTGGAACCAGGACTCTAGGACGTAAATTGATGTAATTTTCTTATAAGGAAAGCCTAGATGAATCCTTTACTTATACGGGAAGTCCAGCCGCCTCTTATATATGTTGGGGGTGACGGCCGATTGAACAACACACAATCGAACAAACACATCTACATCTTTTTACCCTACTTTTATCCCTCTCCCTTGTATCTTTCTTCTCGTTCTTCGTCTGTTCTTGTTCTTGCAGGACGGCGATCCTCGAGGCCCTAGGGGCGAGCGAATCGACCTAGGGCAGCCCATCGTCCATCCGTGACTCCTGACGGGTTCCATCCCGGAGAAGCGGTGCGTCGGGTTTCAAAAGCGCCGGCCGGATTGTCTTGCGTATCGCGCTTCCGGCAGGCCTCCCACGGTGCGAGCTGCGGAGCATCTCCCTCGGCGCCGCGGGTACGCGTGACGCGTTCGTGTGTCAACACGAACCTCCTAGGTCGACAAGGGCATGTACTTCTCCTGAGTGGTACGATAACCCTGTCTTAGAGGTCATGTTGTTGGACAACGATGAACCTACGAGATATGGAGAAGCGATGACGGGCCCGGATTCCGACAAATGGTTAGAAGCCATGAAATCCGAGATAGGATCCATGTATGAAAACAAAGTATGGACTTTGGAAGTATTACGTGAAGGGCGAAAGGCCATTCAGAATAATTGGATCTTTAAGAAGAAGACTGACGCAGATGGTAATGTCACTGTCTATAAAGCACGACTTGTTGCAAAAGGTTTTTCACAAGTTCAAGGAGTTGACTACGATGAGACTTTTTCTCCCATAGTGATGCTTAAGTCAGTCAGAATCATGTTGGCAATAGCTGCATTTTTCGATTACGAAATCTGGCAGATGGATGTCAAAACAGTGTTCCTTAACGGTTTCCTTAAGGAAGAGTTGTATATGATGCAACCAAAAGGTTTTGTCGATCCAGAGAATGCTGACAAAGTGTGCAAGCTCCAGCGATCCATCTATGGACTGGTGCAAGCATCTCGGAGTTGGAATAAGCGCTTTGATGAGGTGATCAAAACGTTTGGGGTTTATACAAGTTTATGGAGAAGCTTGTATTTACAAGAAAGTGAGTGGGAGCTCTATAGCGTTTCTAGTGTTATATGTGGATGACATATTACTAATTGGAAACAATATAGAATTTTTGGAGAGCGTAAAGGAATACTTGAACAAGAGTTTTTCAATGAAGGACCTAGGAGAAGCTGCTTTCATATTAGGCATCAAGATCTATAGAGATAGATCAAGACGCTTAATAGGACTTTCACAGAGCACGTCCCTTGATAAAGTTTTGAAGAAGTTCAAAATGGAACAGTCCAAAAAGGGGTTCTTGCCTATGTTACAAGGTGTGAAATTGAGTAAGACTCAATGCCCAGTGACTGCAGAAGATAGAGAAAAGATGAGTGTCATCCCCTATGCTTCTGCCATAGGCTCTATCATGTATGCAATGCTGTGCACTAGACCAGATGTCAGCCTTGCCGTAAATTTGGTCGGAAGGTTTCAAAGTGATCCAGGAATGGAACACTGGACAGCGGTCAAGAATATCCTGAAGTACCTGAAAAGGACCAAGGAGATGTTTCTCGTTTATGGAGGTGATCAAGAGCTCGTCGTAAAAGGTTACGTCGATGCAAGCTTTGACACAGATCCGGATGACTCTAAGTCTCAAACCGGATACGTATATATTCTTAATGGGGGAGCGGTAAGCTGGTGTAGTTCCAAGCAAAGCGTGGTAGCCGACTCTACGTGCGAAGCGGAGTACATAGCTGCCTCGGAGGCGGCAAAGGAAGGTGTCTGGATGAAGCAGTTCATGACAGATCTTGGGGTTGTGCCCAGTGCACTGGACCCAATAGCTCCGTTCTGTGACAACACTGGTGCCATTGCTCTAGCCAAGGAACCAAGGTTTCACAAGAGAACCAGACACATAAAGCGACACTTCAACTTCATCCGACATTCTGTCGAGGTGGAAGACATAAATATTTGCAAAGTACACACGGATCTGAATGTCGCAGACCCGTTGACTAAACCTCTTCCACGGGCTAAACATGATCAGCACCAGAACTGTATGGGTGTTAGATTCATTACAATGTAAATCACATAGTGATGTGAGTGATAACCTACAAGTATAGGGGATCGCAACAGTTTTCGAGGGTAGAGTATTCAACCCAAATTTATTGATTCGACACAAGGGGAGCCAAAGAATATTCTTGAGTATTAGCAGCTGAGTTGTCAATTCAACCACACCTGAAAGACTTAATATCTGCAGCAAAGTATTCAGTAGCAAAGTAGTATGGAAGTAACGGTAACGGTGGCAAAAGTGACAGTAGCAGTTTTGTAGTGATTGTAACAGTAGCAGCGGTAAAGTAACTTAGCAAAGATCAATATGGAAAAGCTCGTAGGTAATGGACCAGTGATGGATAATTATGTCGGATGACATTCATCATGCAACGGTTATAACATAGGGTGACACAGAACTAGCTCCAATTCATCAATGTAATGTAGGCATGTATTCCATATATAGTCATACGTGCTTATGGAAAAGAACTTGCATGACATCTTTTGTCCTACCCTCCCATGGCAGCGGGGTCCTAATGGAAACTAAGGGATATTAAGGCCTCCTTTTAATAGAGAACCGGACCAAAGCATTAACACTTAGTGAATACATGAACTCCTCAAACTATGGTAATCACCGGAAAGAATTCCAGTTATTGTCACCCTGGGGGATGCGGATCATAACTCGTAATAGGTGTCTACAACTTGCAAGATAGGATCAAGAACACATATATATTCATGAAAACATAATAGGTTCAGATCTGAAATCATGGCACTCGGGCCCTAGTGACAAGCATTAAGCATAGCAAAGTCATAGCAACATCAATCTCAGAACATAGTGGATACTAGGGATCAAACCCTAACAAAACTAACTCGATTACATGGTAAATCTCATCCAACCCATCACCGTCCAGCAAGCCCACGATGGAATTACTCACGAACGGCGGAGAGCATCATGAAATTGGTGATGAAGGATGGTTGGTGATGACGATGGCGTCGATTTCCCCTCTCCGGAGCCCAAATCAGGCTCCAGATCTGCCCTCCCGAGGAAGAACAGGAGGTGGCGGCGGCTCCGTATCGTAAAACGCGATGAACTCTTCTCTCTGATTTTTTTCTCCCCGAATAGGAATATATAGAAGTGGAAACGAGGTCGGAGGAGCAACAGGGGGCCCACAAGCCACAGGGGCGCGCCCTAGGGGGGTGGGCGCGCCCCCCTGGCTTGTGGCCAGGTGGTGGGCCCCCTGCAGTTGATTCTTTCGCCAACATTTTTTATTAATTCCAAAACTATTCTCCGTAAATTTTCAGGTCAATCCGAGAACTTTTATTTCTGCACAAAAATAACACCAAGGCAATTCTGCTGAAAACAGCGTCAGTCCGGGTTAGTTCCATTCAAATCATGCAAATTAGAGTCCAAACAAGGGCAAAAGAGTTTGGAAAAGTGGATACGTTGGAGACGTATCAACTCCCCCAAGCTTAAACCTTTGCTTGTCCTCAAGCAATTCAGTTGATAAACTGAAAGTGATAAAGAAAAACTTTTACAAACTCTGTTTGATCTTGCTGTTG
The DNA here is from genome assembly GCA_039707655.1 of Elymus sibiricus. Lineage (NCBI taxonomy): Eukaryota > Viridiplantae > Streptophyta > Magnoliopsida > Poales > Poaceae > Elymus > Elymus sibiricus. The sequence goes on from CM077665.1 coordinate 4,507,799, forward strand.
TAAATATGTCTAACTTATGTTCAGATTTTCAGCAAAGATTATAGACTAACCACATTCACAATAACATTTAGGTCTCACATTTACTCATATCAATGGCATAATCAACTAGCGAGCAATAATAACAAGTCTCGGATGACAACAATTTTATCAAAACAATCATGATACAATATGACATAATGGTATCTCGCTAGCCCTTTCTGAGACCGCAAAACATAAATGCAGAGCACCTCTGGAGAACAAGGACTGACTAGACATTGTAATTCATGGTAAAAGAGATCCAGTCATACTCATACTCAAAATACATTAATAGCAAAGCATACAAATGAAGGTGGTGCTCTCTAACTGGTGCCTTTTATAAGAAGATGATGACTCAACAGTAAAGTAAAATAGATAGGTCCTTCACAGAGGGAAACATTGATTTGCAGAGGTGCCAGAGCTCGAGCTTTTAAAACAAGGATGAATAATAATTTTGAGAGGTATGCTTTCATTGCCAACATAACAACTAAGAGATCTCGATATCTTCCATGCTAGATACATTATAGGCGGTTCCCAAACAGAATAGTAAAATTTTTACTCCCCCTCCACCAAATCAATCACACTCCACGGCGGGCCGAATCCATGGGTACCGTCCATACAAACACAATCCTGGGGGAGTTTTGTTTATTATAATTTGATTTGAATTTTGAGCATGGGACTGGGCATCCTGAATACCAGCCACTTTCTCGTGAATGATAGTGAATCAACACAAATCGTGAGAATAACCCACCTAGCATGGAACATACTGACAGCCCCCAGTCACTACACGAGCGATTTGGGCATACAAAACGGAATATTTGTTTGAAGGTTTGGAGAGTGGCACATGAAAATTTACTTGGAACGGCAGGTAAATACCGCATATAGGTATGTATGGTGGACTCATATGGAACAACTTTGGGTTTATGGAGATGGACGCACAAACAGTATTCCCGCTTAGTACAAGTGAAGGCTAGCAAAAGACTGGGAAGCGACCAACTAGAGAGCGACAACAGTCATCAACATGCTATAAGATTAACCAATATTGAATGCAAGCATGAGTAGGATATAAATCACCATGAACATAAACATCGTGGAGGCTTTGTTGATTTTGTTTCAACTACATGCGTGAACATGTGCCAAGTCAAGCCACTCGAATCATTCAGAGGAGGATACCATTCTATCATACTACATCACAACCCTTTTAATATGCATGTTAGCACTCAAGACAAACCATTATCCACTCTTAGCTAATTAAGCATGGCATGAGTAACTATAATCTCTAATTGTCATTGCAAACATGTTTCATCTATAACGGGCTGAATTAAGAACGATGAGCTAATCAAATTTACAAAAACAAAATAGGTCGAGTTCATACCAGCTTTTCTCCATCTCAGTCATTTCATCATATATCGTCATTATTGCCTTTCACTTGCACGACCGAACGATGTGAATAATAATAAGAGTGCACGTGCATTGGACTAAGCTGGAATCTGCAAGTAATAACTCAAAGGAGAAGACAAGGTAATATGGCTCTATGTAGGCTAAACAATAATGCATATGAGAGCCACTCAACATTTTCATCGTGGTCTTCTCCTTACGACCCAAAGAATAAAAGAAAACTATTTACACGGGAAAGCTCCCAACAAACAAAAGAAGAACGAGAAATCTTTTTGGGTTTTCTTTTAATACTACACTAAACAAACTAGAAGGTAAAGCTAGAACTAATTTTTTTTTGAATTGTCTCAAGATTAATTAAACACAAATAAGAAGAAAGCAAAAGAAGAAATAAACTACCATGGATGGTACAATGAAAAAGTATGAACACCGACAACTGGAATAAGTGTGTGAACATGAATGTAATGTCGGTGAGAAATACGTACTCCCCCAAGCTTAGGCTTTTGGCCTAAGTTGGTCTAAGGCCACGGCTGGCCAGGATAATATCCGAAGTCATAGTTGGGGTTGTACTGGACTGCGGCGGCTACTGCCTGAACAGCAACAGCGTGGAGGCGAGCAACTTCCGCCTCTCTCTTGTATTCGTTTGCCTCCTCTCTAGTTATAAAGCATCTTCGTTTTTCCTGAAAGTTAAAGAAGGCAGGAGCAGGAAGAGTAATATGGACAGCACGCTGTCTGTCAAAAATTAGTCGGTATAGGATGGACTGTTCGTTCCTCTCAAGGAACTGGTAGCGCACCAAAGCCTCATAGTCAAGAAAAGCAGGGGGTAACTCAATATCATTCTCTCTTATGGGCACTCCAAGATACTTAGCTACCCGAGTGGCATAAATTCCACCAAAGAAATCTCCATCCTTAGCATTAAGATGTAATCTCCTAGCAATAATAGCCCCTAAGTTATATCGTCTATCTCCCATGACCGCACTTTTAAGAATACTAAGATCAGGTACACAAAGGTGGCTATGTTCATGTTTACCATTAATGCATCTACCTAAGAAGAGAGCGAAATAATGTATGTCAGAAAATTGAATGCTCCCCAAAGTAGCTTGTGTAATGGTTCTAGTTTCTCCCACTGTGATGCTAGCAAGGAAATCATTAAATTCATTTTTATGAGGATCGCTATGGCTACCCCACTTTGGAATTTTGCACGCATCATTAAAATCCTCTAGGTCCATGGTATAGGACTTATCATAAAGATTAAATAGAACAGAATGAGAATTACGCTTGGATGAAAATTCAAACCTCCGCACGAAAGAATTGGTGAGTTGATAATATTGCTTGCATCGATCCGAAATAAAATCCTCAAGGCCAGCATTCCTTATGTACGCATAAAACTCTTCCTTGAACCCGGCATTGTCCATGAATTGATCCGACGGCCATTCAAAAGGCCGTACTTCAGCTTCCCTTGTTGGTTCAAAATCGGGCTCACGTAACGCGAGTCTCGGAGTTTTCTTGCTCGAGGAACCACCTTGATACATTCTCCTCAACATCTCTTTTGCTGATAATATATTCTGAAATTTTTAGTGACTCCAAATAAAAGTGAACAAAACTCAATAAAACTCGTAGCAACTACTCCCACAAATGCCTAGAAGCTATATCATGCATCAAAACAACTTGGGACCATACAAATTTAACATGCAGGCTCAAGAACAAGGTCACCACAGCAGCAAAAATTTGCAATATATAAAGCACTAGAACAAAAACTAATTGGACCATTGGAGGAGTCACATACCGATGAGCAATCCCCTAAAACAGTTTTGCAGATGGAGCTTTGAGCAAGGAGATCGAAAATGGCAGCAAAATGAGCTAGAACACGGGTTTGAGCAATGGTGGGATTTTTTCTAGAGGAAGACGAAGTGGATGGGCGCTGGAATAAGTGAGGGGGCGCCACGTGGGACCCACAAGCCAGGGGGGCGCGCCCAGGGGGGTGGGCGCGCCCTGCAGGCTTGTGGCCCACTGGTGCAGCCCCCTGATGCATACTCCGTGCCAAAAATTCTAAAATATTCCAGAAAAAATCATACTAAATTTTCAGGGCATTCTAAGGACTTTTATTTCCAGGTCATTTTTCTTTTGCACGGATAAAACAGAAAACAGGAGAATAATAGCATTTTTACTCTATTTAATCTAAATAACAGAAAGTGAAAGTTGAGTACAGGAAGTTGTGCCTTCTAAATTCATCCATCTCATGCTCCTCAAAAGAATCCATCAATAAGGTTGATCAAGTCTTATTGACAAACCTTTTTTGAATGTCATGAAACCGGAGAATTTTCGAATAACACTAGGTTACCTCAATGGGGATATGCATGTCCCCAACAATAAGTATATCATATTTCTTCTTGGCAGTAGGAAGAGGGAATTCAAAGCCTCCAATAATAATCGTTGAAACCTTTTCAATGGAGTTGATACTATGAACTTGAGATTGTTTCTTCGGAAAATGTACCGTATGCTCATTACCATTAACATGAAAAGTGACATTGCCCTTGTTGCAATCAATTACGGCCCCTGCAGTATTCAAAAAAGGTCTACCAAGGATGATCGACATACTGTCGTCCTCGGGAATATCAAGAATAACAATGTTCGTTAAGATAGTAACGTTTGCAACCACAACAGGCACATCCTCGCAAATACCGATGGGTAAAGCAGTTGATTTATCAGCCATTTACAAAGAGATTTCAGTAGGTGTCAATTTATTCAAATCAAGTCTACGATATAAAGAGAAAGGCATAACACTAACACCAGCTCCAAGGTCACATAAAGCAGTTTTAACATAATTTCCTTTAATAGAGCATGGTATAGTAGGTACTCCGGGATCTCCTAATTTCTTTGGCATTCCACCCTTAAAAGTATAATTAGCAAGCATGGTGGAAATCTCAGCTTCCGGAATCTTTCTTTTATTTGTCACAATATCTTTCATATATTTAGCATAAGGAGACATTTTCAGAATATCAGTCAAGCGCATACGCAAAAAGACAGGTCTAAGCATTTCGACAAAGCGCTCAAAATCTTCATCGTCCTTTTTCTTGGATGGCTTAGGAGGAAAGGGCATGTGTTTTTGAACCCATGGTTCTCTTTCTCTACCATGCTTCCTAGCAATAAAGTCTCTTTTATCATATCTCTTATTCTTAGGTTGTGGGTTATCAAGATCAATAGCAGGTTCAATCTCCACATCATTATCATTACTAGGTTGAGCATCAACATGAACATCATCATTAATATTATCACTAGGCTCATGTTCATCAACAAATTGTGTCTCAGCATCAGAAATAGAAATATCATTTGGATTCTCAGGTGTATCTATAACAGGTTCACTGGCAGCATGCAAAGTACTATCGTCATTCTTTGTCCTACTCTTATTGGAACGACTAGGTGCATCAGTATTAACTCTCTGAGAATCTTGCTCAATTCTCTTAGGATGGCCCTCAGGATACAAAGGTTCCTGAGTCATTCTACCACCTCTAGTCACAACTTTAACAGAATGATCATTGTTCTTACTATTCATTTCATTAAGCAAATCATTTTGAGCCTTAAGTACTTGTTCTACCTGAGTAGGTACCATGGAAGCATGTTTACTAATAAGCTTAAGATCATTGACAGTTCTACTCAAATAATCACCTAAGCGATCAAGCATATAAGCATTATGTTTCAATTGTCTACTAACATAAGCATTGAAATTTTCTTGCTTGACCACAAAGTTATCAAATTCATCCAAGCATTGGCTAGCAGGCTTGTTATAAGGGATATCTCTTTCATCAAATATACGGAGAGAATTTACCTCTACTACCTGTGTCGGGTTATCAAGACCATGTATTTCTTCAATAGGTGGTAGATTCTTAACATCTTCAGCTTTAATACCTTTTTCTTTCATAGATTTCTTTGCCTCTTGCATATCTTCAGGACTGAGAAATAGAATACCTCTTTTCTTCGGAGTTGGCTTTGGAGGTGGTTCGGGAATAGTCCAAGCATTATCATTCCTCAATATATTATTCAATAGTAGTTCAGCTTGTTCAACAGTTCGTTCCCTGAAAACACAACCAGCACAACTATCTAGGTGGTCCCTAGAAGCATCGGTTAGTCCATTATAAAAGATATCAAGTATTTCATTTTTCTTGAGAGGGTGATCAGGCAAAGCATTAAGTAATTGGAGGAGCCTCCCCCAAGCTTGTGGGAGACTCTCTTCTTCAATTTGCACAAAGTTAAATATTTCCTGCAAGGCAGCTTGTTTCTTATGGGCAGGAAAATATTTTTTAGAGAAGTAATAAATCATATCCTGGGGACTACGCACACAACCAGGAGCAAGAGAATTAAACCATATCTTAGCATCACCCTCTAATGAGAAAGGAAACAACTTGAGAATATAATAATAGCGAATGTTTTCCTCATGAGTAAATAGGGTGGCTATATCATTCAATTTAGTAAGATGTGCCACAACAGTTTCAGATTCATAACCATAGAAAGGATCAGATTCAACCAAAGTAATCAACTCAGGATCGACAGAGAATTCATAATCCTTATCAGTAACAAAGATAGGTGAAGTGGCAAACTTAGGATCATATTGCATTCTAGCATTCAAAGATTTTTCTTTCCACTTGCGAAGCAATTTCGTAAGATCGTCTCTATCCTTACAAGCAAGAAAGTCCCTAGCTACCTCTCCTTCCATAACATAACCTTCAGGGATATCAGGCAATTCATATCTAGGAGAGCTAGGTCTAGCAGGTGTATCATAATGTTCAGTTTCAATAATTTCATCAGACTCAGAAAGATCATTAGTTTCAGCGTTCACTCTAGCAATTTGTTCATCAATAAATTCACCCAGTGGCACAGTGTTATCAAGCAAAGTATCATCATAAGCATCATGCATAGTAGAAGTAGCATCATCAATTACTTGCGACATATCAGAATTACTAGCAGGTGGTGGTGTCGCAAATTTACTCATAACAGAAGGTGAATCAAGTGCAGAGCTAGATGGCAGTTCCTTACCTGTCCTCGTAGTTGAGGGGTAGATCTTGGTTTTAGCGTCTTTCAGATTCTTCATAGTGATCAACAGATATAAATTCCAAGTGACTCAGAGAATAGAGCTATGCTCCCCGGCAACGGCGCCAGAAAAAGGTCTTGTTAACCCACAAGTATGGGGTATCGCAACAGTTTTCGAGGGTAGAGTATTCAACCCAAATTTATTGATTCGACACAAGGGGAGCCAAAGAATATTCTTGAGTATTAGCAGCTGAGTTGTCAATTCAACCACACCTGAAAGACTTAATATCTGCAGCAAAGTATTCAGTAGCAAAGTAGTATGGAAGTAACGGTAATGGTGGCAAAAGTGACAGTAGCAGTTTTGTAGTGATTGTAACAGTAGCAGCGGGAAAGTAACTTAGCAAAGATCAATATGGAAAAGCTCGTAGGCAATGGATCAGTGATCGATAATTATGTCGGATGGCATTCATCATGCGACGGTTATAACTTAGGGTGACACAGAACTAGCTCCAATTCATCAATGTAATGTAGGCATGTATTCCATATATAGTCATACGTGCTTATGGAAAAGAACTTGCATGACATCTTTTGTCCTACCCTCCCGTGGCAGCGGGGTCCTAATGGAAACTAAGGGATATTAAGGCCTCCTTTTAATAGAGAACCGGACCAAAGCATTAACACTTAGTGAATACATGAACTCCTCAAACTACGGTAATCAACGGAAAGAATCCCAGTTATTGTCACCCTGGGGGATGCGGATCATAACTAGTAATAGGTGTCTACAACTTGCAAGATAGGATCAAAAACACATATATATTCATGAAAACATAATAGGTTCAGATCTGAAATCATGGCACTCGGGCCCTAGTGACAGGCATTAAGCATAGCAAAGTCATAGCAACATCAATCTCAGAACATAGTGGATACTAGGGATCAAACCCTAACAAAACTAACTCGATTACATGGTAAATCTCATCCAACCCATCACCGTCTAGCAAGCCCACGATGGAATTACTCACGAACGGCGGAGAGCATCATGAAATTGGTGATGAAGGATGGTTGGTGATGACGACGGCGTCGATTTCCCCTTTCCGGAGCCCAAATCAGGCTCCAGATCTGCCCTCCCGAGGAAGAACAGGAGGTGGCGGCGGCTCCGTATCGTAAAACGCGATGAACTTTTTTCTCCCCGAATAGGAATATATAGAAGTGGAAAGGAGGTCGGAGGAGCAACAGGGGGCCCACAAGCCACAGGGGCGTGCCCCCCTGGCTTGTGGCCAGGTGGTGGGCCCCCTGCAGTTGATTCTTTCGCCAATATTTTTTATTAATTCCAAAAATATTCTCCGTAAATGTTCAGGTCAATCCGAGAACTTTTATTTCTGCACAAAAATAACACCAAGGCAATTCTGCTGAAAACAGCGTCAGTCCGGGTTAGTTCCATTCAAATCATGCAAATTAGAGTCCAAACAAGGCCAAAAGAGTTTGGAAAAGTGGATACGTTGGAGACGTATCAGTGAGCTAGATTATTGACTCTAGTGCAAGTGGGAGACTGTTGGAAATATGCCCTAGAGTCAATAAATAAAGTGCTTATTATTATATTTCCTTGTTCATGATAATCGTTTATTATCCATGCTATAATTGTATTGATTGGAAACTCAAATACATGTGTGGGTATATAGACAACACTGTGTCCCTAGTATGCCTCTAGTAGACTAGCTTGTTTATCAAAGATGGTCAAGGTTTCCTAGCCATGGACATGATATGTCATTTGATAACGGGATCGCATCATTAGGAGAATGATGTGATGGACAAGACCCAAACTATAAACGTAGCATATGATCGTGTCAGTTTATTGCTACAGCTTTCTGCATGTCAAGTATCTGTTCCTATGACCATGAGATCATGCAACTCACTGACACCGGAGGAATACCTTGTGTGTATCAAACGTCGCAACGTAACTGGGTGACTATAAAGATGCTCTATAGGTATCTCCAAAGGTGTCAGTTGAGTTGGCATGGATCAAGACTAGGATTTGTTGCTCCGTGTGACGGAGAGGTATCTCAGGGCCCACTCGGTAATACAACATCACAACAAGCCTTGCAAGCAATGTGACTAAAGTGTTAGCCACTGGATTTTGTATTACGGAACGAGTAAAGAGACTTGACGGTAACGAGATTGAACTAGGTATAGAGATACCGACGATCGAATCTCGGGCAAGTAACATACCGATTAACAAAGGGAACATCATACGGGATTAACTGAATCCTTGACATAGAGGTTCAACCAATAAAGATCTTTGTAGAATATGTAGGAACCAATATGGGCATCCAGGTCCCGCTATTGGTTATTGACCGTAGAGGTGTCTCGGTCATGTCTACATAGTTCTCGAACCCGCAGGGTCTGCACACTTAAGGTTCGGTGACGTTTCGGTATAGTTGAGTTATGTATGTTGGTGACCGAAGATTGTTCGGAGTCCCGGATGAGATCCCGGACGTCACGAGGAGCTCCGGAATGGTCCAGAGGTAAAGATTGATATATAGGAAGTCCCGTTTTGGTCACCGGAAAAGTTTCGGGTATTTCCGGTAAAGTACCGAGGGTGCCGGGAGACCCTCGGGAGGGGCCACCCACCTCAGAGGGCCCCATGGGCTTTGAGAGGAGTCAGACCAGCCCCTGGTGGGCTGGACGACCCTCCCACTAAGGCCCATGTGGCTGAGGAGGTGGGAGAAGGAAAAAAACCCCAAGTGGAGAAGGAGAACTCCAGGTAGGAAAGGAATCCTACTTGGAGTAGGATTGGAGGTCGACTCTTCCACCTCCACGTGGTTCGGCCGACCCTAGGGTGAAGCCCTAGGGCGCCAGCCTCTCCTCCCTCCCTCCTATATATACTGGAGGGGAGAGAGGGCAAAAACCCCCAATCCAAGCCACGGTGCAGCCCTCTCTCCCCGATAGATCGTCTCTCTCTAGTTTAGCAGTGCTTAGGAGAAGCCCTGCCGGAATAGTTCCACCACCATCGCCGCCACGCCGTCGCTCTGCCGGAGAACTCATCTCCCTCTTGGCCCCCTATTGCTGTATCAAGAAGGCAGAGATCGTCATCAAGTTGTATGTGTGCTGAACGCGGAGGTGCCGTCCGTTCGGCGCTAGATCGGGACGGATCGCGGGACGGCTGCGATTTGGATCGCGAAGACGTTCGACTACACCAACCACGTTTCTTAACACTTCCCTCTTAGCGATCTACAAGGGTATGTAGATCCACTCTCCCTCTCATAAATGCTCATCACCATTATGTTGTCTTCCTTGTCCAACATCAACTTTTTAGCATATAATATTTTAATGAGTGCTCACAATCATAAAAGATGTCCAAGATGATATATTTATATGTGAACCTCTCCTCCCTTATTACTTCCTTTCAATTGCAACAATGACCAATAGCTATGTTTGTCAACTCTCAACAAATTTCAATCGACATACTTCTTATATGTGAAGTCATCACTCCCCATAAGATCATCATATATATTCTTTGCTTTTATTCTATACTTCTTTCTATTTCTTTTTCTCAAGATCATAGCAAGCAAGCAAAGCCCTCAACTCAAAACTACTCTTTATTATATAACTCTCGGACTTGCTTACATAGGGGGAACATAAAGCAAAACTCACAACTAGATCACACTAAAAACTTTATTCTACTAGATCAAGATATAACCAAAAGGATCGAACTAAGAAAAACAATAAAAGTAAAAATAAAAGGTGTGATGGTGATACGATACCAGGGCACCTCCCCCAAGCTTCGCACATGCCAAGGGGAGTGCCCATACCCAATAGTTTAGTTGTCTTCCTTTGGAGGTGGTGATGTTAGAGTTGTTGATGAAGTTGGGAGCTTGTCTAGTTTCCTCTTAAGCATAAAATTCTGTTCCCTCAGATCGTCTACTTCCTGCTCAAGCTTCAACACCCTTTGACATAATTCTTCCTTGCTTTCCTGCAAGAAACGAGAAGGGATAAATAGAACTTTGGGTTTTCGCCTTGTGTTTGGGAGGCTTGATTTCCTGAACTCTACGTGCATATCTCTTGGCTGAGGCAGGGGGACCTCTTCTTCATCCGAGCTTTCTTACTCGTACTTGCCTTCTTGTTCCTCCTCTGAAAACAATCCATAAGGATCTAAGTCCCCGTAGAGCTTGGGGTTGGCAAGGTAATGCGATATATAGCTCTCCCCATCTGAATCTTGGGACGACATATTGCTCTTAATCTGCTGCAGAAACATCTCAAAACGAAAACAGGAGGTATTGTCGTGATACGAGAGTCAAAACCTTCGGGAGATTATATAATGAATTTTTACCGATCCGAAGGAGTATACTACAAGAAAACGGAGTCCGGATGGTACACGAGGTGGCCACAAGCCACTAGGGCGCGCCCAGGGGGGTAGGGCGCGCCCCCCTGGCTTGTCGCCTCCTCGTGCACTTTTCGGACTACTTTAAATTTTCCTAATTTTTTAAATATTCCAAAATGGAGAAAAATTGCTATTGGAAAAGTTTTGGAGTCGGTTTGCTTACCGTACCACATACCTATTCCTTTTCGGAGTCTGAAACGTTCTGGTAGATCTCCCTGATGTACTCCTCCGGAGTTATGGTATTAATAATATTGGTTTCAACATTTATGGGAGTACCTAAGATATAATGTTTGATTCTTTGCCCGTTTACCACCTTCGGGTTTGTGCCTTCGGTGTTGTTGATCTTGATGGCACCGGAACGGTATACTTCTTCGATAATGTAAGGACCTTCCCATTTAGAGAGAAGTTTTCCTGCAAAAAATCTTAAACGAGAATTGTATAGCAAGACATGATCACCTACATTAAATTCATGCTTTTGTATCTTTCTATCATGCCATCTCTTAACTTTTTCTTTAAACAACTTGGCATTCTCATAGGCCTGGGTTCTTCATTCATCGAGTGAGCTAATGTCAAATAACCTCTTCTCACCAGCAAGTTTGAAATCATAGTTGAGCTCTTTAATTGCCCAATAAGCTTTATGTTCTAGTTCAAGAGGTAAGTGACATGCTTTACCATAAACCATTTTATACGGAGACATACCCATAGGGTTTTTGTAAGCAGTTCTATAAGCCCATAATGCATCATCCAGTTTCTTAGACCAATTCTTCCTGGATCTATTAACAGTCTTCTGCAAGATCAATTTAATTTCTCTATTGCTCAATTCTACTTGACCACTAGACTGAGGATGATAAGGAGATGCAATTCTATGATTAACGTCATACTTAGCAAGCAATTTACGGAAAGCACTATGAATACAGTGTGAACCACCATCAGTCATTAAATATCTAGGGACTCCGAATCTAGGGAAAATAACTTCTTTAAGCATTTTAATAGAAGTGTTATGATCAGCGCTACTAGTTGGAATAGCTTCTACCCACTTAGTAACATAAATAACAGCAACTAGAATATGAGTATACCCATTAGATTGCGGAAAAGGTCCCATAAAATCAAAACCCCAAACATCAAATGGTTCAATAACAAGAGAGTAATTCATAGGCATTTCCTGACGTCTACTAATATTACCAATTCTTTGACATTCATCACAAGACAAGACAAACTTACGAGAATCCTTGAAGAGAGTAGGCCAATAAAAACCAGATTGTAATACCTTGTGTGCAGTTCTATCTCCAGCGTGGTGTCCCCCATAGGCCTCGGAGTGACACTTACGTAGGATCTGTTCCTGTTCATGCTCAGGTACACAACGTCTAATAATACCATCTACTCCTTCTTTATAAAGGTGTGTATCATCCCAAAAGTAATGTCTCAAGTCATAGAAGAACTTTTTCTTTTGTTGGTATGTGAAACTAGGCGGAATAAATTTAGCAACAATGTAATTAGCATAGTCAGCATACCATTGAGCATTACGCGAAGCATTTATGACAGCTAATTGTTCATCAGGAAAGCTATCATCAATAGGTAGTGGGTCATCAAGAACATTTTCTAACCTAGACAAGTTATCTGCTACGGGGTTATCAGCACCCTTTCTATCAATAATATGCAAATCAAATTCTTGTAGCAGAAGAACCCATCTAATAAGTCTAGGTTTAGCATCTTTCTTTTCCATAAGGTACTTAATAGCAGCATGATCGGTGTGAACAGTTACTTTGGAATCAACAATATACGGTCTAAACTTATCACAAGCAAACACGACTGCTAAAAATTCCTTTTCAGTGGTAGCATAGTTTCTTTGAGCACTGTCTAGAGTTTTACTAGCATAATGGATAACATTTAATTTCTTACCAACTCTTCGTCCTAGAACAGCGCCAACAGCATAATCACTAGCATCACACATAATTTCAAAGGGTAGGTTCCAATCAGGTGGTTGGACAACATGTGCGGAAATCAAGGCATTCTTAAGAATTTCAAATGCTTCTACACAATCATCATCAAAAACGAATGGAACATATTTTTGCAAAAGATTAGTGAGAGGCCTAGAAATCTTAGAGAAATCTTTAATAAACTTCCTATAGAAACCATCATGACCATGGAAACTTCTTATACCTCAGATATCCGTAGGACACGGCATTTTTTCAATAGCATCAACTTTAGCTTTATCAACTTCAATACCTCTTTTGGAGATTTTGTGCCCCAAGAAAATGCCCTCATTAACCATAAGGTGGCACTTCTCCCAATTCAAGACAAGATTAGTTTCTTCACATCTCTGCAAAACTCGATCAAGGTTGCTCAAGCAATCATCAAAAGAAGTTCCGTAAACAGAAAAGTCATCCATGAAAACCTCAACAATCTTTTCACAAAAGTCAGAGAACATAGCCATCATACATCTTTGAAAGGTAGCAGGTGCATTGCATAAACCAAAAGGCATACGTCTATAAGCAAAGGTACCGAAAGGACAAGTAAAAGTGGTCTTTTCTTGATCCTCTTTTGACACAGGTATTTGAGAGAAACCAAAATAACCATCTAGAAAGCAAAAATGTGTGTGTTTGGATAGTCTTTCTAGCATTTGATCAATAAAAGGTAGAGGGTAATGATCTTTCCTAGTAGCTTTATTCAATTTTCAAAAATCAATTACCATTCTGTAACCTGTAACAATTCTTTGCGGGATCAATTCATTTTTATCATTAGGAACAACGGTGATACCTCCCTTTTTAGGGACACAATGAACGGGACTAACCCATCTACTATCAGCAACAGGGTAAATTATACCTGCCTCCAGAAGCTTTAGTATTTCATTCCTTACCAGTTCTTTCATTTTAGGATTTAACCGTCGTTGATGATCAACAACCGGTTTAGCATCAGGCTATATATTAATTTTATGCTGACATAGAGTGGGACTAATGCCCTTAAGATCGTCAAGAGTATATCCAATAGCAGCACGGTGCTTCCTCAGAGTTTTCAATAATCTCTTTTCTTCATGCTCTGAAAGGTTAGCACTAATAATAACAGGATATATCTCCTTTTCATTAAGATAAGCATATTTCAGAGTATCAGGCAATTGTTTAAGCTCAAACACGGGATCACCCTTGGGTGGAGGAGGATCCCCAAGTATTTCAACTGGCAAATTGTGTTTCAAAATAGGCTGCTGATCAAAGAAAATCCTATCTATTTCATTCCTTTCATTCAAATACATATCATTCTCATGGTCTAGCAAATATTGTTCTAAGCGATCAGTAGGAGGCACATCAATAGAAGCAAGACCAATAATTTCATCTTTACTAGGCAATTCCTTGTCATGGGGTCGTCTACGAAATTTAGAGAAATTGAACTCATGAGACACATCCCCAAAACTTACAGTAACAGTTTCTTTCTCACAATCAATCATAGCATTAACAGTATTCAAGAAGGGTCTACCAAATATAATGGGACAAAAATCATCTTGTGGGGAACCAAGAACAAGAAAATCAGTAGGGTACTTTATTTTCCCACACAAGACCTCAACATCTCTAACAATCCCAATTGGTGCAATAGTATCTCTATTGGCCAGCTTAATGGTAACATCAATTTCCTCTAATTCAGCTGGTGCAATATCATTCATAATTTCTTGATATAAGGTGATAGGAATTGCACTCACACTAGCACCCACATCACATAAGCCATGATAACAATGATCTCCTATTTTAACAGAAACAACAGGCATGCCAACAACAGGTCTATGTTTATCTTTAGCATCAGGTCTAGCAATTCTAGCAGCTTCATCACAGAAATAAATAACATGCCCGTCAATATTATCAACCAAGAGATCTTTAACCATAGCAATACTAGGTTCAACTTTAATTTGTTCAGGGGGCGTAGTTGTTCTAGTACAACTCTTACAAACCACAGTTGAAGCTTTAGCATGTTCCTTTATCCTAACAGGGAAAGGTGGTTTCTCAATATAAGCAATAGGAACAATAGGATCAACATTATAAGTAATGGTTTCTTCTTCAACTTTAATAGGTTCCACTACTTTCACTTCAATGGGCGGATGATATTTAAACCACTTCTCCTTAGGGAGATCGACATGAGCAGCAAAAGATTCACAGAAAGAAGCTACTATCTCAGAGTCAAGTCCATATTTAGTGCTATATTCACGAAAAGCATCAGTATCTATAAAGGATTTAATACAATCAAACTTAAGGTTTATACCTGACTCATTACCTTCGTCGAGTTTCTAATCTTCAGAGTTGCGTTTAATTCTTTCCAATAAAGCCCATTTGAATTCAATATCTTTCTTCATAAAGGAACCAACACAAGAAGTATCGAGCATGGATTGATTATTACGAGAAAGCCGAGCATAAAAATTCTGAATAATAATTTCTCTGGGGAGCTCGTGATTGGGGCATGAATATAACATTGACTTAAGCCTCCCCCAAGCTTGAGCGATTCTTTCTCCTTCACGAGGCCAAAAATTGTAAATATAATTCCGATCACGATGAACCAGATGCATAGGATAGAACTTCTGATGAAATTTCAATTTCAATCGGTTGTAGTTCCATGATCCAATATCATCACATAGCCTATACCATGTCAATGCCTTCTCCTTCAAAAATAAAGGAAAGACCTTCTTCTAGACTTCATCCTCGGGCAAACCTGCAAGCTTAAATAATCCACAAACTTCATCCACATAGATTAGATGCAAATCAGGATGTAGTGTTCCATCTCCTGCATAAGGATTAGCTAGCAGTTTCTCTATCATACCCGAAGGAATTTCATAATAAATATTTTCAGTAGGTGATGCAGGTTGAGGAGCAACTCTTTGTGCTTCCGGTCGAGGTGAAGATACCCCGAACAAGCCCCTCAAAGGATTATTTTCCATAGTAACAAGTGATAGTAAATTTCAGCACACTATATAAATTTTTTCTTACCAAGTTCCACTCACCAAAGGCGCTTCACTCCCCGGAAACGGCACCAGAAAAGAGTCTTGATGACCCACAAGTATAGGGGATCTATCGTAGTGCTTTCAATAAGTAAGAGTGTCGAACCCAACGAGGAGCAGAAGGAAATGACGAGCGCTTTTCAATAAGGTATTCTCTACAAGCACTGAAATTATCGGTAACAGATAGTTTTGTGATAAGATAATTCGTAACAGATAGCAAGTAACAAATGTAGCAAAGGTGCAGCAAGGTGGCCCAATCCTTTTTGTAGCAAAGGACAAGCCTGGACAAACTCTTATATAAAGAAAAGCGCTCCCAAGGACACATGGAAATTTCTGTCAAGCTAGTTTTCATCATGCTCATATGATTCGCGTTCGTTACTTTGATAATTTGATATGTGGGTGGACTGGTGCTTGGGTGCTGCCCTTACTTGGACAAGCCTCCCACTTATGATTAACCCCTCTCGCAAGCATCCGCAACTACGAAAGAAGAATTAAGATAAATCTAACCATAGCATGAAACATGTGGATCCAAATCAGCCCCTTACAAAGCAACGCATAAACTAGGGTTTAAGCTTCTGTCACTCTAGCAACCCATCATCTACTTATTACTTCCCAATGCCTTCCTCTAGGCCCAAACAATGGTGAAGTGTCATGTACTCGACGTTCACATAACACCACTAGAGGAGAGACAACATACATCTCATCAAAATATCGAACGAATACCAAATTCACATGATTACTTATAACAAGACTTATCCCATGTCCTCAGGAACAAACGTAACTACTCACAAAGCATATTCATGTTCATAATCAGAGGAGTATTAACTATCATTAAGGATCTGAACATATGATCTTCCACCAAATAAACCAACTAGCATCAACTACAAGGAGTAATCAACACTACTAGCAACCCACAGGTACCAATCTGAGGTTTTGAGACAAAGATCAGATACAAGAGATGAACTAGGGTTTGAGAGGAGATGGTGCTGGTGAAGATGTTGATGGAGATTGACCCTCTCTCGATGAGAGGATCGTTGGTGATGACGATGGCTTCGATTTCCCCCAGCAGAACAGCTCTGCCGGAGCCCTAGATTGGTTCTGTCCAAGTTCCGCCGCGAGACGGCGGCGCTTCGTCCCGAAAGCTCCCTTATGATTTTTTTCAGGTCAAAACCCTCCATATAGCAGAAGATGGGCACCGGAGGGCTGCCAGGTGGGCCACAAGCCACAGGGGCGCGCCCCCCTGGCTTGTGACTGCCTGGTGGGTCCCCTCTGGTATTTCTTCTGCCCAGTATTTTTTATATATTCCAAAATAATTCTCCGTAGATTTTCAGGACTTTTGGAGTTGTGCAGAATAGGTATCTCAGATTTTCTCCTTTTCCAGTCCAGAATTCCAGCTCACGGCATTCTCCCTCTTCATGTAAACCTTGTAAAATAAGAGAGACAAGGCATAAGTATTGCACCATAATGTGTATTAACAGCCCATAATGCAATAAATATAGATATAAAAGCATGATGCAAAATGGATGTATCACTCGTCCGTCCAAACACACTCCCCTGTTTCTGGGTCCAAAGTTCCCTCAACCGCGAAGAACCAAGTCCTTGAACGATCTGGCCAGTGCAATGTCGCTGGTTGGACATTCTTAGCAAGAAGGTCTTGCTCAGCTTTGTCCCAGAACTGTCGGGCTTTGTAGTAGCCACCTGACCCCGTGTGATGGTTGTCGGTGTCAAATCCGGCATATCTCGTAGTAGGGGTCCTAAGCTAGGCGTCTTGGAGCGATGGTAACGTGGACACATGATTTTACCCAGGTTCGGGCTCTCTTGAAGAGATAATACCCTACGTCCTGCTTTTGATTGTATTGATATGGGGGATAGTACAGAGTACATGCATCTACCACGAGATTGTTCTAATGAATATATGATGTAATGTAGTAATCTATTGACTAGCCTGGCCTCGGTTTATATATGCACCGTAGGCCTAGGGTTTAGAGGAGTCCTTGTCTTGTGCGCCAAGTCTTGTGGAATCCTCCTTGTATTCGGCATGGGCTGTCCGAACTGGCCCAATAGTGAATCATCACGGGGGTCCTCAGCCCGACCCACTGGTCGGGAGACGACGTGGTGAGTACCCCCTAGTCCAGGACACCGTCAGTAGCCCCCTGAACCGGTCTTCAAGTTGGGGATGCTCCTCGGTTCTTCCGAACTGTTCTTCGTCTTCGGTCGTCGGTCTTGAAAACTGGTTCAACAAATCTTCCCATGTCCGATCTTGAGGATCGCCGAGCTGAATCCGAAGAGTTCACACGTCGGGTATCCGAGGAGCCCCTTTAAGTTATCGGCCTTTATCAATGCCTTGTAATGTTTACGCCATACTTCGGGGTCGAAGTGTTTCCCATGTGGCGGTGTTCTCTTGCGTCCGAGCTCCAACGCCGAACTGCATCCGAGGTGTCTTTTTACAGCCGAGCTCCAACGCCGGACTATGTCCGAGCTCCCACGCCGGACTGTATCCGATGTATCTTTTTGCAGCCGAGCCCCGACACCGGACTGTGTCCGAGCTCCAACGCCGGACTGTGTTCGAGCTCCAACGCCGAACTGTATCCGAGGTGTCACAGATTACCTCGGTCTCTGAAAATTTGAAGGACTTCATCCGAGCTTAAATGCCGGAATAGTCTTTTATGGAGCCATTCATTCACATTTGAGCCTTATGCCGGACTGCTTCCGAGGCGTCTCCGATCTTGAGCTTTATGCCGAACTGCTTCTGAGCTCCAACGCCGGACTGTGTCCGAGCTCCAACGCCGGACTATGTCCGAGCTCCAACGCCGGTCGGCATCCGAGGTGTCATAGACTACCTTGGTCATGAAAAGTTTGGAGGAGTTCAACCGAACATAATGCTGGAGATGCCCTCTATGGAGCCAGCCACTTGCGCCCGAGCTTTATGCCGGACTGCATCCGAGGTGGTGCACCACCCCGATCGCGGGCTGATTTATTGTGGATATTCTTGATTGGTGCAATTTATTCTCTGCCGAGATATATAGCCAGTAGCCCTCAAGGTGTGTGTCGGTCTATAACCCGAGATGCGCCTGAAGGAAAACATAAAACCGCTGATCCCAGTAACCCCTGAGACTCAGGTCGATTCGCAAAATCGGCCTGAGGATCAACTCCTAGCTCAGCAGCACACTTCGGAACACAAAAGCGGTGTGCACAGACCTCGAGACTCGGGTTGGGTGCGGCCGACCAACCCAAGGATCATAATCTCCTCGGAAACTGTATTGCACTGAAATTTTCTGCATTGATTTGTCAATGCAGTAGCCCCCGAGACTTGGGTTGGGCAACATGGCCGACCCTAGTATCGTATCTCCTCGGGAACTAGGTCAACCGTCATGTACGTTTTGACAACGCCGAGGTGGAGTTCGGCAGGAAAGATGCCGAACCGTAGTTCGGAAAAGAGCTTCCGGGCAAGACCATCGCGCCGAACACCTCAACCAAGAGGATGTCCCGCTTCCTGAAAGCAAAACATAAAATAGGTGAAAGATTTTATAAGCTCAAAAGACCAAAAAACTTGCGTAAAAAACTTTACTTCTAGATTGAATCAAGTTTTTTGGTGCCAATACGAAATTGGTCTTAAAATTGTGCTTCCGTCGTGCTTTGACATGACACATCCGATCTCTAGACTTCAAGTGGGTCAGCCTTCGGCTTCAACCTCCCTATCCCGAAGGCGGAGTGTTTCTCAGGCCAGTTTAGCGAACTAGACGCGAGCGGCTTTAGAGAGAAACCAGGCTACCCGGCTATTGATCATACACTTGAGTCGAGAAAGGAGTGGTAGAAAAAGACTTTGCAATGACTAAGAAGAAATCATCTATTATAAAACGGCTCATATTAATTTAAGAGCCCCCAAGTGACTTGGGTAAAAGAATTTTATGTATAATGATTGTATGTACCGAAGTACTTATATAATATATGTGTTCGCCCGAACTTTGAACGCGTCTTAACCGACCATCGGCTTCTCCCTCTTTGACCAGGGGCCAAAAAGTGTTATCCACTCCGCCTACCGAGAATATCGGCGGTGTTTCGGATAACCAGGCAATCAGGCCATGAGGCTGTAACAGACAAAGCGCGCCCAGGGAACTTATGCTATATTACTTATGTAACGTAAGAAGCATCTTCAAAGAAAATAGTGCCCCCAACAGTACCTTTCTTTGGTCGCTCATGATTACTATGAGACTTGTGCAATAGATTTGTGTACGCGTGAGTTCCGCCCTGTGCCGACCATAGTTGAAAACAATAAGAGTGCTAGCTTTCGGCTTCACCCGTCTGAGGTACGAGTTCGGATGACCCGATCGTAACAATCGCAGAGGTGCTCCCTTTACTCCCTAGCCGAACAATCGGGAACGTAGGGGTAAGCACAGGAGCCAGGCAACCCAGCTTTGCGGAACACTTAAGTCAACATGATGCATATTTTGGCATAATACACGAGCAAGGAAAGAAGCTGTACAATAATAATCACATGCAGAGAGAAAAGGTTTCATAAAGGAAGCCCCCAAGTAAATGGGGTATCTGAATTTGTTTGTAACAAACAAAGTTTTGACAAAGAAAGTTTTTTCACAAACAACTTTTTTCAAAAAAGGATAACACTTGGTCGAACCGAACAAAAAGTAAAATTCTAAAGAGAGCTGAGCACGAAAACGACTTAGCTGGTTAATGTGCTCGGTGCGGTCCGGGGTTGTGGCGCGACAAAGACGTAGTCCTCGACCTGGCCGAGGTCCCAGCCCCCAAGCCCGAGGTAACTGAGCGAAGAGCTCGGGTCGCGAAGTGGCAACGCAACACGGTTGCTGCGGCGAGGCACAGCGCCCGGTCCAGCCGAGGAGACAGAGTAGTTCGGCAGCGTGACGACGAAGCCCCCAGTTATCATGGGAAAAGGAAGTGTTGTTAACAAACAAACTTTTTTATTTAACATAAATATAATGCTCGGTAGAACCGAACAAAAATTTAGAATTTTGAGCATTAAAGCGACTTAGCTGGTTAATGTGCTCGGTGTTGACGACGCAGGCCGAGCTTATAGCGGGTCAAGGTCCCAGCCCCCAAGCCGGTCCCGAGGTGACCGAACGAGGAGGTCGGCACTCCGAAGTAGTGTCACGGCTCGGCCGATGTGGCGAGGCGAAGCCCCTGGTCCATCCTAGGTGGTGGAGTAGGTCGGCAAGGTGACCGCATGACGGCAGTCGAAGTCGATTTCCTGCACTCATAAAATAGTGCAAGCCAAAAGTAATAACAAAGAAAGATAATAATATATTTTAAAGAAAATTCTTCTACTTAGTTAATTTAAGTGAAGCAAATAAGCAAAGGAATATGGACTGGGCGCCGAGGTGCCTGAACGAAGAGTTCGGCTTGACGAAGTGGCGACGCTGCATGGTCGATGTGGCGAGATGAAGTCCTCGGTCCAGTTAACATGGCGAAGCTGTGATCGGCGGACGCCGAAGTCTCATGCAGGTCGGCTGGTGACGCCGAAGTCTCATTCCAGCCGAGGTGTTGAAGCAGGTCGGCTGGTAACGCCAAAGTCCCCGGAGCAGGTTGATGAAGGGATGCCAAAGCCCCGGTCTAACCGAGGTGACGGCGCAGGTCGGCTGGTGACGCCGAAGTATTAGGCCAGCCGAGGTGTTGAAGCAGGTCGGCTGGTGACGCCGAAGTATTAGGCCAGCCGAGGTGTCGAAGCAGGTCGGCTGGTGACGCCGAACTATTAGGCCAGCCGAGGTGTCGAAGCTGGTCGGCTGGTGACGCCGAAGTCTCACGCCAGCCGAGGTGTTGAAGCAGGTCGGCTGGTGACGCCGAAGTCTCCGGAGCGGGTTGATGAGGAGATGATGAAGCCCCCAGTCTAGCCGGGGTGACGGGGCAGATCGGTAAGGTGATGCTAGAGCCCCATACCAGCCGATGTGTCAAAGCAGGTCGGCGTGGTGGACGTCAGCTTGAAAAAGTAACGGCGCGGCGATGCCGACGTAGGTCGGAATTTGTGACGCGGTTAATGCTGGCTTGATGAAGCAACGGAGCGCCCGACCCGTACAACCCGCGGATGACGAGGTTCGTTTGATGATTATTCGGCCCTTGCGATGCCGAATACTTGGTCGAATGACCGAGATGATGAGAAAATTTCCTTCAAAAAGGACGTCCGACAACCCGTTCACGAAAAAGATGAACTCGGGTTGGATTCGTTTTCGCGCAGAAAACAGATCGGAAAAATTGATGCACTCATCGGACGTTTCCCGGAGTTTGAACGGTCGGATTGAGCTGAAATTTTGAGGGGTGATCGGTATGGGAATTCCGCAGCCGATGAACGGTGAGATCTTACAAACGATGTCCGAGCTGGAAGCTGGACACCCCGCCCTAAACTCATCCCGATTCCCGTCCAGATTCGACAGGGCTCCGGTATTTCGTAGATCGCCGAAGACTCCTCCATCGGAATACGACGAAATTTTACGGGGTCATTATAGACTCAATTCCGCACAGTTCCACCAAAGCAATCGTCAAGGCGACGCTTGAGGAAGTAGGGACGACGAACACGAGTCGCTGCCCAGAAAAACTGCATGGTTGCTCGAGGACGATGTCAACATCGAGCCCCCGAGCTCCATGGATGATTTCTCGTGATCTTGATAGAGATCGGAGATGATGACGATGAAAGTATCCGTACGATCTTGACGATCCGGCACGGAGCGCAGTCCTCGGTCCAGCCCAGGTGACCAGTCGAGCCGGCGACGAAGATGCCGACATCGACAACAAAGCTCGGTTCCAACGCGTAGATCGCGTCGGAGACGATCTGAATTCCCATCGCACCGCGGCGACTGCCAGCCGGCTCTCAATGAAAGCACCAATGTCGGTGTCAAATCCGGCATATCTCGTAGTAGGGGTCCTAAGCTAGGCGTTTTGGCGCGATGGTAATGTGGACACAGGATTTTACCCAGGTTCGGGCTCTCTTGAAGAGATAATACCCTACGTCCTGCTTTTGATTGTATTGATATGGGGGATAGTACAGAGTACATGCATCTACCACGAGATTGTTCTAATGAATATATGATGTAATGTAGTAATCTATTGACTAGCCTGGCCTCGGTTTATATATGCACCGTAGGCCTAGGGTTTAGAGGAGTCCTTGTCTTGTGCGCCAAGTCTTGTGGAATCCTCCTTGTATTCGGCATGGGCTGTCCGAACTGGCCCAATAGTGAATCATCACGGGGGTCCTCAGCCCGACCCACTGGTCGGGAGACGACGTGGTGAGTACCCCCTAGTCCATGACACCGTCAATGGTGATAGTTCTTCTTTGCAGCATTTTTCTTATTTGTCAGTCACCATTTATGACCCTTCTCCAATTTCTTGTAGGCGACAAATTTGGGCCATTGATCTCTTATCTTCTCATATCGACCGATGAATTTCGGAGTCTCCTCTTTCTTGACAAACTTTGTGTTCAACTCTTTCTTCCAGTTCCTGAATAGTTCTGCCATCTTCTTAAGAGCAAACGCCTTGACCTTTCGCTCTATAACTGGGTTATTCAGATCCTCCTCTCGCGATAGGCTGAAATTTGTCATCAGCTCGGTCCAAAGATCATCTTTCAGTCTATCATGGACATAAGAAACTTCAGGGTCCTTATTATTCTTATTCCATTGCTGGGTGTTGATCGAGACATAGTCCCTAACAACAACTCCACACTGATGTACAAATGCGTCCTTGGTCCGCTTGGGAGCAATCGGTTGGCTATCTTTCGTGACTTCTGTGATCGTGAACCTTTCATCCGGGCGCAACCTTTTCTTCGGGCCTCGTCTCCTTACCTCATCGGACTTTGCAATAGTTGAGTCTCCCTCCTCCGTTCGGTCACCGGAGCCGTGATCATGATCTCCTTCCTTCGCCATTCGGTCCCCGGAGCCGTCATGATCTCCTTCCTCCTCCATTGTTGGATCACCGGAGCCGTCATCCTCTCCTTCCCGACCATCGGTGTCGTTGAGATACGACAAGGGATCACCTCCCTCTCGTATTATATCCCCTAACAACTGTTCTTTTTCTAAGTCTCTGTGATCCATAGTTTCTGCAAATATTACAACATGGCAATATACAAACATGAGATATGCAAATCAATACAAGGCAATGCAACAATACGATCATATAATATCACTAATACATCATCGAATAGTATCGCTAATACATCATCGAATATTATCATTAATACATCTCGAATATTATTATATAATTTCACTAATACAGATATAGTTGACGTCTCGCGGCGCAGGCGGTGGACACTCAAAGAGAAGGAACTATGACAGGATCATAGCTCGGCTGAGATCCCTGAAGAACCTGCCAGGTATTGGAGAACCTGGCGTCCAACGCAGCCATGTAGCGTCGGACGTGCTCGTCCTCCTCCCTGACACGGCGATGTACCACCTCCGCGGGGGCCGGCTCCCTCTGTACCGACAGTGGTCCACGCGACCGCCACCAAAGAACCTCTGGGTCGACGACGGGACCCTGATTCCTCACCAAGCTGGGCGCCTGGGAAGGCAGCACCTCCCAGTGCCAGCCCGGCGGAGCCCAGTCCCGGACATGGCGCCTCTCAAGCAGGTGGTTGCCACCGAGTCGACGACGAGGATGCTGGTCGGGCATCGTCGACTCAACGGCTACGCTATGCAACAAAACATTTAAACATCTAATTAAACATCATATCGCATCACCGACGATCGTCGGGGACTCCTCGATATCGTCGGGGACTCTCCCTCACCGACGATCGTCGGGGGGTACTCTCCCTCACCGACGATCGTCGGGGACTCCTCGATATAGCGTCACCGACGACCGACGATAAAACAACTAAACATCTAAACAATAAAAACAACTAAAAGCAACTAAACAATAAAAACAACTAAATTAACTAAACAACTAAATTAACTAAATCAACTAAAACAACTAAAATTAACTAAATTAACTAAACAACTAAATTAACTAAAACAACTAAATCAACTAAAATCGTCGGGCGCGGGCGGCGCCGCGGGCTCGCCGGAGACGCGCGCGGGGCCAGCGGCGGTGCTGCGGTGGGCGGAGGCGGGGCCGGTGGCGGTGCTGCGCGCGGTGGGCGGGGGCGAGCGGCGGAGACACGCGCGCGGGGCCGACGGGGACAGAGAGGAGGGGGGAGCCTTACCGGCGAGGAGCGGCGACGGCGACGGAGCGATGGAGGAGACCGGCGAGGAGCGGCAACGGCGTCGGGTCGGGGCGGCGGCAGCGCAGGGTAGGGGCGGCGTCGAGGGCGTCGGGGCAGGGGCGGCGTCGGGGCAGGGGCGGTGTCGAGGGCGTCGGTGAGGGCGTCGACGACGAGGTGGAGCAGCCTGACGGCGTCGACGGGGCAGAGGGCGGAGAGGGCATCGACGTCGAGCTCGGGCAGCCTGGCGGTGTCGATGTGCTCGACGTCGTCGGGGGAACTGCAGATGTCTTTGGCAAATTTTCCCAACTCCCGCTTATATACAGAGACCTTTCGTCCCAGTTGGTGGCTCCAACCGGGACTAATGCCCCCCTATAGTCCCGGTTGGTGCCACCAACCGGGGCCAAAGGTCAATTTCCAGCAGCCCAAAGGGCAGGAAGCAGAGACCTTTGGTCCCGGTTGATGCCACCAACCGGGACTAAAGGGCGGCATTGGTCCCGGTTGGTGGCACCAACCGGGACGAAAGGCCTATGCCTGGCACAGCCGCGGTGCGGTGGATGTTTAGTCTCACCTCGCCAAGCGAAGGGCGCCCGGACCTGTTTATAAGCCCCGCCGCGGCTGCAACATTGAGCTCCTCTCTAAAGCAGGCCTGTGGGCTTAACCGACCTCTTTCTGCTCTGTGGGGCCTACTATGTGAAAATAGATGCGAATTTATAGAGAAAATTGAACCTAAATTCAAAGTGCTGAAATTCAACCTAAATTGAAATTCAACCTAAATTTCCGACAAACATACACATCCATACAAGACCTCGGAGCACTTCATCAAACAATGGCATTTCATCCAAACATCCATACACATCTATACAAGACCTTGGAGCACTTCATCGAACAGAGGCATTTCATCCAAACATCCATACACATCTAAAAATTCACAGTGGCATTTCATCGAACACGTTGTCCGCGTTCCTTTGTCTAGATGAAACAAAGGAGCTCGGGGAGAAGGCAGGTGGAGGGGGAGATGACCTCGCAGAAGAAGCGGCAGAGCAGGGAGACGGCCGGAGCACGGAGCAGGGGTGGTTCGCGGAGGCTTGCGAGCATGGGCATGGCGCCGTTGCTCTGTTCGCGGGGGGGGGGGGGGGGGGGGGGTGCACGGCGGCGGCAGCGGCGGCGCTGCGTGGGGGAGGCGGCGGCGGTCGAGGGAGCGGAGCGGGGAAAGGGGACGGTTTCTATTTCAAAGTGGTGTGTTGCGCGGGGAAGGGATGGCTTGTATTTTGGAAGAAACGTACCGGAAGCATGCGGTCCTAGACGCACGCTGCCAGTAACTTACTACAAGCATGCGTTAGAAACCGCACGCTTCCGATAAGTTAGTGGAAGCGTGCTCTAGGAACCCCACGCTTCCGGTAAGTTACCGGAAGCGAGCCTCCAAGAAAGCACGCTTCCAGTAATTTAGTGGAATTTTCCCCTCCATCTCCCACTCCCTGCTGTTTCATTTTCCCGCCACTTTCTCAGCCCACACCACCCTATATATAACCCCCATCTCAAATATGTTCGACGATGAGTAGCTAGCTAGCTTACCTATATGTGTTCATTTCAGTTCATTCAATGCAAATCATTCGGATTCCCTAGCTACGTCCAACAGTTGCAAGTCATTAACAAGCCACTGCTGGGTTGTAGCTAGGGGAAACCATGTGTTTTGTTCTATTTGTGTTTGGCAGGAATTTTTGGAGCGAAAAATGGGGCGGGATCCACCGCACGCGCTAGCAATAATGTTTTTATTGTTTTTCTTTTTACTTTTCTTTTTATTGGTTTGTAGAGTTCATAATTGCGTATATAAAATAGTGACATATATATATATATATATAACAGATCGATGAGATACTAAGTAAGACAATAATTTCGAGTCACTTAACACAATTAGACAATGATTCCGAGTCACTTAAGACAACAATGATCTCCACAAAGCAAATAATAATAGTAGCTGGAAATTAAGTTCAATCTATTATTGACCATCTCAACAAACTGGCCATCTAGATGTAGAGGATCTCCAACATCTTATCCAAGCTGCGCCTGTTAGTGTTCCTGAGGGTGATGAGAATAGCTTGGCCAACCGGCAACGGTCTAGGCTCATGGAACTCCCTCCACGCAGTCGAGCCGAGGATGACGCGACCATCAACGGAAGACGTGGTGTACGGAATGCTGGTGACTTCGCCGTGGTTTCCAAGGCGTCCTCCTACATTGCCCTCATCCGGCAGGCCAGCGCTTTCCGCTACCACCTTAGGTATTTTCTGCGACAACATAGCATCACATGAAAAACATAAAAACTATGTCACAT
This sequence comes from Elymus sibiricus, assembly GCA_039707655.1. Taxonomy (NCBI): domain Eukaryota; kingdom Viridiplantae; phylum Streptophyta; class Magnoliopsida; order Poales; family Poaceae; genus Elymus; species Elymus sibiricus. The sequence goes on from CM077665.1 coordinate 4,535,061, forward strand.
ACCCACCACATATGCATGATATAACATAACATAATATGGGAAGACAAAAGGTTTTAGAAATATACCATGGAATGCCGACCGGTGACATTTGTGTTCGTCAGGCGATGCACGTAAGGCGCCCCGACGTACCTATGACTTGGGGGGTAGACACTGACGGAGACGCTGCTTCTCATACGCCTGCAGGTTAGCTCCTCGGGCGATGACCACAGAATTCATACGGTCATTGTCCTCACCCATATCCTCGTCACACTCGTCATCCTCATCCTCGCTCATATCCTCGTCACTCTATGCATCCTCATCCTCGCCCATCTCCACATCCTCGGAATCATTGACGTCAAAGTTAATACACGCAACGCTGATCTGGGGTTGTGGTCCTGCCATTGAAAAGTGGAGTACATCACCTCCTCTTAGCGCTGGCTTAGAGTCGGCGATGAGTTGCGTCAATCCTTCCCCAAATAAGCGGGTCTTCGTTCTTTCCTTCTTCACTCTAAGCATGTACATGGTCTCGTTAACCTCAAAATCCATGAAATTGCCGACTAAATTGTTGAATTGCTCACGAACATTGCACGGTACAATCAGGCCCGTCGTTGGAGGTGGCCAAGGTAGGCGACCGCACAGGGCCCCAAAAAATTTGGGGCCCCCAGATTACTAGGTATTAGTAGTATATACGTATACAGATATATAATCACAGTCAGCCATTTAATCCACCGGCAAGGCCTAATCAGCTGTACAAAACAAAGGCAGCCCACGAGGGCCTGCTTAACTGCTTATTCACGTACACGTACTATCCATTGTTTCCATGGATCGCTAACACGCTGCCGGTCCGCCTGCTTCCGCCAAACTAGCAGACGTCTCCTCTCCGGGTCAATAGCTCCTGTGCGACACCTTTGAGGTGAATTGGAAGGAGTGCGACATCTTTCGTCCGAATTGCCTTGGTGCGACACTTTTTAGCGAGGAAATAGCCCAGACACGACATGGAAATTAATCTGAACTGATGCCCTCATTAGCTGTTAGGGGCTGGACCCACAACTTATCCACGTAAGCGCGGGACCCACCACTTGTCCACTGAGCGCGGGACCCATCTCTTCGCATCTAGAAGAGACGACCGCCCCCGTAAAAAAAAAAGAAGAGACGACCGCCTGTGCCCGTCCGCCCGCCGCCGCCCATAGCTTCCCCTTTCCCCATTCTTCCTCTCCTCCGGCGACCTAGTGCAGATGTCCACCTCCTCCGCCACGCACTCAAAATGGCGTCGGTATGGTCCAGTGCCGCTCACAAGGTGCCCTGACTGCCCACGCCCAAAGCCTCTGAAACGGTTGGTCACTAGGACTGATGATAATGGAAATCTTGGGCGGGAATTTGTAAAGTGCTTGAGCAAAACAATGTCAGGAAGTGATGGCAAGGTTAGATCTCAGTTCTTAGCCCGTTCTTTCACTGCCGTTTGCTCTGATTTCTCCATATTTTGTTTTTTTTCCTCGAATTTGGAATTTAGGGTTCATATTGTTGTTTTCAGATCCTGAAGAAATGCACCCATTTCGAGTGGATGGATGAATATGTTGAGAGGATTCAGTTCGAGGGCTACATTGATTCGAGCGGGGCCGCAACCTGGGAGCTCAATTTGGGCGGGGTGCCGCAGATGGAGAATTTGGGGAGCTCGGACAGAGGGGCGGGCAGAGTCGTGCCGATGGCGAGGTATGCGCGCAATGCTGAACTGCACTTGGAGTCTGAACTGACCGGGGAACTGAAGAAGATCAAGAAAAATCTAATGGAGATGATCGATTTGCAGAAGCAAGCAAATTTCATGGCAGGGGGGTTCTATTGTTATATCATTGCTCTGTTTTTGTTTTACTTGCTGTTCATCCATCATTAGAGGGGGCATTTAGGTCTGTCAGGGCAGAGGATGCGATCTGTGCGTCATACCAAGTTCATGTAATTGAATCGAAGCAGAAATATTCAGTGTTCATGCTCTGTTCTTGTTCTTCAGTTAACAGAGTGCACACCCCCCAAATTCAGTTTCTAGAAAAAAAAATCTTTGCTTGCGGAATAGATGTTGGGCCGTGAGAAAATAACCAGGCCCAAATAGAGACCAACCCACCCGCGTAGGGGCACCATCCCTGTTTTATAGCATTGAGGCACCCATGTTTAGAAAAAAATGCTTCGACTAAAATAAAATGATGCTTCGGCAAATAAACCTCTAACAAACATATACTTCTTTACTTGTTTTTACTTTGGCCAAATTTTTATGTCGAATAAATGTTGGGCCGTATGTATTATAACTTATTTTGTTTTGCTTTACATTTTTGTTGCTTGTCCACTATTGTTTTGTGATTGTTTTCATGCATGTCTATGGTTCCATGAAACCCAAATTAAATGGGGATATATGAAAGCCTCAGAAATCATTTTTGGAAATGATCAAGTTAAAATTCGCTTCAAATATGTCCAAGAAAATGTTCCTGTTTTGCTCTGAAAATATTGGCCAGAGGTAAAATTCAAAGCAATATTTTTAGGAGCACAGAAATATTTATTTTGGGCATTTGAGTTAATCCAATAATTATTTGCATGAACTAAATTAGTTGCATGTCATAGTTGCATGTCATAGTTGCATGTCCATGGTTGCATGTCCATGGTTGCATGTCATAGTTGTATTAGTAACACATAGATCAATTAGATAGAACATCAAGCACATATATCAATTGACCAATATCAACTAGATAGAAAAAACAAAAACTAGATAGAACACATCAATATAGTAGCATAAGTAGTAGCATTGCATGAGCTAGATAGTACCACATTACAACTAACATAGATAAACCCAAGCACGACATACATAGTACCATTACAACTTATATAGATAGTTCAACCCAACACGACAATAATAAAACGGCACCCTAGATAAAATAAAACACCACCGGCTTGCTTGCTTGCTCCAAGGCCAACTCCTCCATGGCCAACTCCTCCGGGCGCCGTTCACTGCTCCTCCGGGGTGTTGTCGATGGGGTACGGCAGAGTGTGCATGCGCCCCGCGGTGGGGAAGATATTGGTGTAGTCCGTGAAGATGTTGTGGGTGGTGAAAGCGATGAACTCGCAGCCACACCAGAATACACGGCCGAGGAGGTAGAACGCGTCGAAGGAGTTGGTGAAGTGGGCAAGGATAGCAACCACAACCCCGTTGTGGATGACCTCCTCGACTCGGTACATCCTTGGAGATCCCCGGGGGAGGTGGCCGAAGCCGAGCGCAAGGAAGGCGTTGGTGAAATCCCTTGCGCCCCTGCATCTTGACATCGACCACACACGGAGTGTGTTCTCGACTTACACGTCGGGGGGGTAGAGCGTCTCCGGCACGGTGGGGGGAAAGCGGAAGGTTGGCCCGGTGTAGTTCATGGCTGCGGCGGCCTGGTTTTGGGGTTGTTTGTGGTGGTTAGAAGAGGATGCAGATGGGAGAGGGTGGGTGAGGAGGAGGAAGATGATAGGTGGCTTAAATAGCCCTAGTGCGACGTGTTTACACCGGGTGGAAGTAATGAGCGGGCGGTGTTGAGTGGCATCGGGGGAGGGAAGCGTACATGTGTGTACACGCATGGGAAACCGAAAGCGGCATCAATAGCCAGGCTGCGACGTTTCAGCGCTGCAAGCTCTGTGCCGTCGGTCGGGGTTCACGCCTGCTCGTTTTGTGCATGTGCCGCCCGTGCATGCAAGTGTGGCATCGTGGTAGTACTGCCAACAGCTCGCGTAGCACACTGGCCATTTAAAACGCGTGGAGAGATGAGCTCATGCAGCGGCTAGCGATGGTTGGGCATCTAGAATAGCCAAGCTGCGACATGAGCTCGAACGCTGCGAGGGCGCCAACAGCCTGCGTAGCACACTGGCCATTAGAAACGCGTGGAGAGATGAGCTCGATGCCATGCATGCAGCGGCTAGCGATGGTCGGGCATCTACGCTGCGAGGGCGGGCGGCGCAGGGCTGCGCGCGCATGCATGCATGCTTTTCAGGCCTGCTCAAATCGGATCAGCGTGGTGTCCATCGGTCCAACGGGTGGGCCGCTTTAATTAAGCCCAACAATACATGGCCGGCCTGCTCAATCTTATCCAACGTAAAAAAATGACCAGCCAATGAACTAACATCCCGCGGATCTGTGACGTGGCTCCCGATCCAGACCGTTGCTTCTGTTCACATCCATCCAATGGTCCAGGATCGCTGACGTAGCCCTAGTGCCTGATCCAGACCGTCCATTCACAGCGATCCAATGTCCCAGAGGGGTGCCGGGTTTGGATGGGGTTTTGAGGGGTTTTGAGAGGTTTTCAACGGTTAGGGTTGAGCATAACTAATTCAAAAAAAATCAAAAAAATATATAACTTGTGCCGATCATCGTTCTATGTGACTAATAATAAGAAACTTGGACTACGGATTTTTTTCATGAAAAAACCTTCACAAAAGATGGCTACCAAGAACGAGGTTGTGGAGTATTCAAGAGAAGTGATCAAGGGGTAAGTGTTAAACATGTCATAATTTATCGAAACGATCCAATCTCAGGATGGACTCTTATATACACACACTAGATGTCAAGTTTCCTTTTTTGGCTCATTTAGAGAAGGTCGAAAAAAAACTTGCTTACAAATGGGTCTGTTTTCCCTAGCTTTGGAGGGGTTTGGAGCTCATGTGGAGCACATTTTTCATGTCCAGAGTTTCACATAATAAAATTGCTTCGATTAATGAACTAACATGAATAATAGTCCAGAAATCATTGTAACACCAATAGCACATACCAAATAACTTCAAATTTGAATTTTGGCTCAAATTTGAATTTTGGCTCAAATTTGAATTTTGTCTCAAACTTGAATAGTATTACACAAATACATATCATATCGAAGTAATACACAAGTTTTAACAAATTTTCAACAAATTTCAACAGCATAGTAGCAATACACAAGTTTCAACAAATTTTCACTTCTGCTTCCTCCTACCACTCAATTTCTTCTTCTTTTTATCAATGCTTGTTTTTGATTGTACAACACCCAGTTCACTCAAGCTCTTGATTTTCTTCACTGGACTGCCTGGAACAGCATCTTTATTTCGCACCACAACAGTCGCAGTATCATCGGACCCAATATCATCAGGGGTTGGCAACACAACTTCCAATATAGGCTCAGTTGGCACCACATTAGATGGAATATCTTCAGTTGGCAACTCAACTTCCAACATAGGCTCAGCTTGCACAACATCAGCTAGAATATCTTCAGAGGTACCCATATCTTCAGAAGGCAACTCAACTTCCAACATAGGCTCAGCTTGCACAACATCAGCTGGAATATCTTCAGAGGTACCCATATCTTCAGAAGGAAACTCAACTTCCAACATAGGCTCAGCTTGCACAACATCAGCTGGAATATCTTCAGATGTACCCATATCTTCAGAAGGCAACTCAACTTCCAACATAGGCTCAGCTTGCACAACATCAGCTGGAATATCTTCAGAGGTACCTATATCTTCAGTTGGCACCAGAACATCAAAATCTTGCTCATCTTGCAGCAGCACATCCAAGTCTTGCTCATTTTGCACCACACCATCCAAGTCTGGTTGAATGTGTATTGTTTCACCAGAACTTCTCTTTTTTCTACAGCCATTGCCTCTTGCCTTTTTCTTTGGCCAGCATTCTTCAACAACAAGGGGCTCACCTGCACGTTTCCTCCTAAAAAGATAAAGCATGTCAACTGGTTAGTAATTGAAAAATGCAACAAAATAGTAAACATGGCAAACATATGCCCACATACTTTGGCCTTTCAGGAGTGTAACAACATTTTGGAGACCTTTTCGGTGCCCAAGTTCCTGGCACAGCTTGCATCTATTTTTGTTACCTTTTTGGGACCTTTTTGGCTTTCCATCCTTCTTTCCCTTGCCCTTTTTACTACTCCCACCTTTCTCAAACCATGCCTTGAATCTACTCTCTTTAGGCCTGCCAGCCTTTCTTTTTGTTAGGGGAGGACACATGGAAAATTCAATTTCCACTTCAGGCCACTGAGACTGATCTGTAAGTGTTGGAATTGGAGGCCAAGAAAAGTATGGCATGATCACATGGTTTCCCAGTGTGTTGCCACTCCAAACAAGTGCAATCATGCATTTCAGTGTTATAAACATGCCTTCTACCAGTTTTGGTATCTCTAACTTCAGCACCACAAACAGAAGATTTTTCAACAGATAAATGCGTAAGATTTATGCTCCTGTTGACCACCTGTTGTACCACCGCAGGAAGCTTATCCCCTTGTAGACAATCCCCAATCCTTCTTCTCAATTCCCACAAGCGCATGATCATGATCCTGATTTGGTCAACCATGTGATGCACAGCCAAATTTTTTAACTGCTTCACCTTGTTGTTAAAACTTTCTGCCAAGTTGTTGTTGATATGATCACACTTGATGGCAGTGTTAAATCCTGACCTATACCATAATAGAGAATGGTAGGTGTTCACCCATGGACCAAACTCAGGGCATGCTGTCATTATCTTACCAAGATGATATGAATGTGTCTGTTTAGTGTAAGATCTTGCTGCTGGCCACATGCGACCAAATTCTTCACCTCTGAATTTTTTGATCAAATTCATCCACATATGGCCGAAGCACTCCCTCTGCTCACAATGGGGGAAAACATTCTTCACTGCGTTTTCTAGCCCTTTGCATGCATCTGTGTGGACTACCAATGGTGACACTGGCCCTATGCATCTTTTCAACTGCATCATAAACCATGTCCACGAGACCTCTGTCTCTGACTGAAACAAGCCAATAGCAACAGGGAACATCCAGTTGTGTCCATCCAAAGCATTGCAAGCTGCCAATTGACCATTCCACTTGCCAGTCAAAAATGATGAGTCTATGCTCAAATATGGACGACAACCTGCCTTGAAGCCATCAATGCAAGGCTTTAAAGCCATAAAAATCTTAGAGAAAAGGACTCTTCCATCATCTGTTACCTCGGTATCTATCTCCACAACACTGCCAGGTGACCTCTTCTCCACCTCTGCTTTGAAATTATATAGCATCCTAAAAGTATTTGCCCAGTCACCATATAATTGTTTCATTGCCCTTTGTTTTGCCTTCCACACCGTGTTATACTTCACCTTAATGGGGTATCCCTTTTCCAAGTCTACTTTAAGTTTCTTTGCAGTAGTGTTTGGTTTCTTGGCTAAAATACGAGTGATCTTTTCTGCATTCCAAAGCTGTGATGTCATGGTTGATACTCTCTGTGAACTTGTAATACAAGTATGTTGGTGTGGGATTTGATTCACCCTAATGGTACTTCCATCAGGTTGGCGTCTAGCAGATATGTACCACTTGCAAGGCTTGACACTTCCATCAAAACATCTACATCTTGCATAAAACTTCTTTCTATCAGTCCACTTAGTCTTGGCATCAAACTCATGTTTGACTGCATAAGTCTTGAAACACATCCTAAACTCATCCATGTTTGGGAACAACTTTCCCACTGCAATAACAGGGTTTTCCTTGTCATACACATGTACCAACTCATCATCATGTGCATCATCTACATCATCTGCAGCATCTTCCATCAGCTGTCCATCAACATCTCCAGTTCTATCTCTGGTAGCATCAGTATCAGTAGGCATACTAGATTCACCATCCTTCTCCTCCTTATCTTCATCAGCTACTGGATTGCCAAAAAATTTGGCCATCTCAGTGTCATCCATTGGTGCAATGACTAAATCAGTTGGGTCATTTAATTCTACTGAATTCCAATCAACAGAAACAACCCTTGCAACACCATCAGAGCCCTCTTCTGCATCAACCCCCTCAGGTAATACTGTCACTTCACCTGTACACATGGGCATTATCTGCCTCTCTGAAGCCCAATCATCATCTACCATCTGTGAAGCTAACTTTGAGGGCACATATCCAACCTTAGAATCTGATTTCAGATCAACAAGCTCTGCATGAAACATATTCTGTTTGGTTGTCCAACCATCTTGTCGATCGATTTCATCAACCATCTCTTCACCATCCTCAATTCTCACATACTCTCCTTTCCAATTATCAAACCGTAACAATGCTACCTCTTGCTCTGGACCCCAAAAAATGCTCTCCCCAATTTTTTCCACCACATTCTTCACGGCCTTCTCTTCCATGCTCTGTAGGTATTGTGGATCAATCTCTGCAAAATCAATCTCCCACTTCACAATTGTATCTCTCTCTATGTCCCGCATGCTACCATCACCTAGCTTCGCCTTAGAAGGAAGAAATTCCACAGTGAATTCGAACGTCCGAGCACCACCACCCCTGTTTGTCAATGGCGGGGCAGTGTGAGGTGAGCTAGCGGAAGCATACGAGGCACAAATCGCATAGGTTGGAAAGGATGTTGTTGTCTCTGGCGGCTCCATTGCGGTCAGCCCCCCTCCCCCCCCCCCACCCAAATCTGGATCAAATCGACCAAAAACAGAGGGAAACAGAGGCAATGTGGTGAGATCTAAGTCGACACACTCGAGCAGAACAGGACAGGGTTCCGGATTCACTCACCAGAGCCGCCGCCGTCGCCGAGAATGAAAGCTCCGCCGCCGCCGCCGGCTCACTGCCGGGAACGAAGAGGAGGGAGCAACACAGGTTCAGAAAGGGGTACCCGTTCGGACAGGCACGGGGAAACGTTTCACCTGATGCACTGACAAGTTTTTTTTTAAACTGATGCACTGACAAGTGGGGCCCGTAACTAGATGCACTGCCAAGTAGGGCCCGCATGTCTTAAACATAACCTCACTCCCGTTGATGACCATTTCAATCGCCCGAGTGGGCCTTGGCTATTTGGGCTTCTGAAAACGTCTCGCGAGAGCCATTTTCGTCAAGTACGTCGCATTCTTTCCAATTCACCTCAAAGGTGTCGCACAGGAGCTATTGACCCCTCCTCTCCTGCCTTCAGCCAATCGCCCCCTGTTTGTTCCGCCGCGCCCAAGATGCCGTCCATCTGCTGCTGCCATCCGAGGTTCCGCATGTCGCTCGCCCGGAACATCGTCCGTCGCTGCCTTCCGCGTCCGCCGCTGTCCGTGCTTCCGCCATCAGCGATCACCCAGGCTGCCATCTATTAGGTATACTTGGTAAATTTCAAAATTTGAACGCCCTGACCTAGGTTAGGAGCAGATCCTAGTTAGGAGTAGCCGAGTAGGATCAGTTTGTTCTTGATCAGTTGTACGTCTCTTTATTTTCTTATTCACACTAATTAGGAAATTTCATGTTTGAATAATGAATCATTATATTTCTTTGGTTTATAAAATAAGAGGCATTTATTCCTCTATCATCATGTCTTCAAGAACATATGATTCTGGTTGTAAAAAGCGTAAGAATAAGCAAAAGCTAGAAGCAGAAGGTCAACTTCTAAAGGGTTGTCTTGACAGATTTGTCGTGAAAAAAGCTCCATTTAATTCTAAAATCCCGTACAATCTATGCAACAAAAACCAAAAGAAAAACAAGTTAGCTAGATGATAAAATAAAAACACAAGATACTAGTTTATGTACAAGAAATCGTTGTTAATTACCAATGAATTAAGGGGACCCTCTCGCAGCTGAATCATGAACGAGTACCCAGTGGCCTGTCGATCTGGGCACTGTCCGTTGCATACTTCACACGCCATATCCTATTACGTTAAAAACATATATAAACAAACACATGGATCTTATACAGAAAAATAAATGTAAACGTCATGTCAAAATTCATAGAAAATTTCGGCATGACCTTTTATAAAAATAGGACATATTGAGTGTCCGAAATTTGCCGCAACGGAAGTTAGTCGACAATCCGACAAAACATAGGCTACTCATTTCTCCTGAAAACAAATTAACATACCCATCGAAACGATGGTCTCAAATTTTTCGTCGACAATTTCATCGACACTTATCAAAATAATTATGAAAAAATCATCGATATTTTCATCGACATTTTCATGGACATTTTTCATTGACAAAATTAACTTAACAATTATTATTTTTTGTGAATAAACTAAAAATTAACCTATTTCCCTTATACCTAGCTATGGGAGGGGGAGGGATCGGGGGGCGGCAGGGGAATGTGACGGGGAGGGTCGGGGACGGCGCTCACCCAGGAGGGAGGTCGACGGCGAGGTCGAGGACGACGGGGCAGAGGCGGCGGGCGCGCGCACATCGACGCCGAGGCAGGAGCGGCGGAGGCGGAGCAGGGGCGGCCCTCGAGGAGAGAGGGAGTGTACGTACGGTTCAATCTGGCCGGCCGGGTGCAGTTGTTTAGGCAAACTCTGATTAAGTCCAACACCAAATTACTAGAAGCGTTCGTAAGAGAGAGCATGCTCCCACTAGGTCGCAGGCTAGAAGCGTGCCTCCAGGGAAACACGCTTCCAGTAAAGTTTGCTCGGTGTATATCTGGGACCCACCAACTGGCAGCGTGCTCGCCCTGGAACACGCTTCGACTACCGCGCTTACTAGAAGCGTGTGCCAGTAGGAGCACGCTACCAGTGGAAACTGTCCGGCCAAATCCAGAGGGCCCACTTATTGGCAGCGTGCTCCGCCAGGTCACACGCTTCCAGTATATGTTACTGGCAGCGGTCGGTCATAGGACACGCTTCCAGTATATGTTACTGGCAGTGGTCGGTCATAGGACACGCTGCTAGTATGTCTTCCCCTATAGGCAGCTAGTGGGGCAACATCGGAAGGTGGTGTGGGTTGTGGTGCTGCTGCCTGGAGGAGGGGGCGGCTGGCTATGGGGTGCGCTTGTGGTGCGCCCCCCCTCCTTTTATATGGGGCCAGGCGCCTGGGGGGAGGAGTCCTCCTAGGACTCCAACTCCCCAAAGGGGAGGAGTCCTAGTGGGACTCCCTCCCTTGCCTTGGCCGCACCATGGGGGGAGGTGGAGTCCCTCTGGGATTCCCTCCTGCCCTATGCACTTTCGGGGGGGGGGGGGGGGGGGGGGGGGAGGTGGAGTCCAACAGGGACTCCCTCCCCCAATCCGATTGAGGGAGTGGGGGAATCTGAGACCAACTAGGTCTCCCCCCCTCCTTCCAAAGCGCACCAGGTGGAGTCCCTGGCCAATTCGGCCAGGGTCCCCCCCCCCCCCGCCCCCATGTGCCCACCGGCACATGTGGGCCCCACTAGGGTTTTGCCACTTTTAAGTTTTTCCCGAAGTCCGGAAAATTCCGGACACCTCTGAAATATTCCGGAACCATTCTTAAACCATTCAACCACTTTCCAAAAATGACCGGAACCATTCCGTCCACTCTCAGTGATATTCCGGACACCTCCTTCATATCCTGAGACACTCCGAACATTCCTTCGGTGTTACTTCATCTATTTATCTTATCGAACACACGTCCTAAAATGCTGTTGAACCTTGAGTGTGTGATCCTATGGGTTCGAATACATGTGGACATGTCCGGAATCTCATTCCGCGACAATGATTACTAGCGGTACCTTGATGCACATAGTAACCCCCACACATATCACGAAGATCTTTATCGGGAGAACCATCTGTATTACAACAATCACATGGTCGTGTTGTTTCTCGATACTTTACGATGCCCGAGGTGAAATAGTTGTGTTATCCTCGTTACCCGGCATGTACTCTTTTACTCATCCAGTATTCCCGATGTTCTTTGTGATCATCACCATGATCACTTGTCTAGCCAGACGATGACGAACGCCGTAATACCTAGAGAGGGCCCAAAGTGTATCTCTCCATCGCTAGGAGTAGCAATTCCCATAACTACGTCATATAGAACACTGGCATACTATCCGGTAAGAGCGAGAGACCAACTTTATAATTACCCATTTACGTAGCAACGTTTGGAGGTCACCGCCACGTCCATATCGCATCCAGCTCCATATATGTCTTATGGTCAAACGATCTTATAGTAACGGTAATACTTAAACTGAGAAACTACCGCTAATGATATTTACGATGTGTTTCAATCGTATATCAATTGGGTCTATCCATCATCGTTGTTCTCCAACAACTTCTATCCCATATATTATCTGCAACCTCACAACACTTTGTCCTTTGCCACATAGTCAGGAAACCAGGACTATCAATAATATATGAACCAGTCTTAGAGGCGAGACCGGGGATATCCTAAATGGTGTTTATAATTCCACACATGTATTAGGGTTTTCTTCTGAATACTCACTATCCGGAACTAACAGAATTATAGCATAGAACAATAAACTTAATCATGAAACAGAAATATAATAATAACAATCTTTATTATTGCCTCTAGGGCATATTTCCATCAGTCTCCCACTTGCACTAGAGTCAATAATCTAGTTTACATTTAGCATTCTAACACCTATGACTTCCCGGTGTTGCTCATGCTTTGCAAGCGATGGAGGCTTAGTCAACGGATCTGACACATTCAGGTCCGTATGAATTTTGCACGTCTTGATGTCACCATCACTCATGAACTGTCGTATGAGATGAAATCTACGTTGTACATGCTTATTCTTCTGGTGGGACCTTGGTTCTTTAGCCTGAGCAATGGCACCATTGTTGTCACAATGAATTTCCATCGGCTCTACTGCACTTGGAACCACACCTAGTTCTGTGATGAAGTTCTTCATCCAGACGCCCTCCTTTGCAGCCTTTGCTGCAGCAATGTACTCCGCTTCCGTTGTAGAATCCGCAACAGTATCTTGCTTAGAACTTTTCCATCTCATCGCTCCCCCGTTTAAAGTAAACACATAGCCCGATTGAGACTTGAAATCTTCCGGATCAGTGTTAAAGCTAGCATCGGTGTAACCCCTTGCAACAAGCTCTTTATCACCTCTATAGATGAGAAACATATTCTTAGTCCTTCGTAAGTACTTAATTATATTTTTCACTGCTGTCTAGTGAGCCTTTCCTGGATCACTCTGGTATCTGCTCGTAACACTTAGAGCATAAGACACATCTGGTCTTGTACATATCATGGCGTACATGATTGACCCAATAGCCGAAGCATATGGAATCTTACTCATGTCTTCTCGCTCAGCATCTGTCTGAGGACATTGCATCTTTCTAAGTAGTTTGCCATGAACCATTGGAAGAGATCATTTACTTGATTCTTCCATTTTGAACCTCTTCAAAACTTTTTCTAGATATGATTCTTGAGTAAGCCCTATTAGACGTCGTGATCTATCTCGATAGATCTTGATGCCCAATATGTATGCTGCTTCACCCAAATCTTTCATCGAAAAACTCCTTTTCAATGAATCCTTTATGGTGTGAAGAAAAGTTTTATCGTTTCCGATTAACAATATGTCATCCACATATAAAGTCAGAAATGCTATAGCACTCCCACTCACTATCTTGTAAACAAAAGATTCTCCGCTGTTCTTGATGAAACCAAACGCTTTGACCACTTCATCAAAACGAAGATTCCAACTCCGTGATGCTTGCTTCAGTCCGTAAATTGAACGCTGAAAATTGCACACCTTTCCAGCATCCTTTGGATCGACAAAACCCACGGGTTGTACCATGTACACATCCTCGGTTAGCACTTCGTTCAGGAACGCTATTTTGACATCCATTTGCCATATCTCATAATCGAAATATGCAGCAATTGTTAGAAGTATCCGAACATACTTAAGCATCGCTACAGGACAGAACGTCTCATCGTAGTCAACTCCTTGAATTTGTCGAAAACCTTTTGCGACAAGTCGTGCTTTATAGACAGTGACATTACCGTCCGCGTCTGTTTTCTTCTTATAGATCCATTTACATTCTATAGGCTTTATGCCTTCAGGAGGGTCTATCAAGTTCCAAACTTGATTCTGATACATGGATTCTATCTCGGATTTCGTGGCACCTTGCCATTTAACGGAGTCAGGGCCCATCACTGCTTCTTTGTATGTAGTCGGTTCATCGTTGTTCAACAACAATACTGGGTCTCCACATCTTTCAATTGGAAGAAAAAGTCTGCCTGACCTACGTGGTTCGATTGATGACTTGATTGCTGTGACTGTAACAGTTGCATGCTCATGGAGCTTTAGTCGTCATAGGCTTCTCCGGAGTTGCCTCCGGGGCTGCGCTACTTTGCACATCTTGCTCAGATTCAATAAAATCATCCAGCTCTTTTATCCTTCCACCTAAACCTTTCTTAATAAACTCCTTTTCGAGAAAGACACCAGTTCTGGCGACAAACACTTTGTCTTCGGTTTTATGGTAGAAGGAATACCCAACAGTTTCCTTGGGATAACCTACAAATACACATTTATCCGCTTTGGGTTCGAGTTTATTTGGTTGTAAACGTTTTACATAAACATCGCATCCCCAAATTTTAAGAAATGACAAAATGGGTTTCTTCCCAAACCATAACTCATATGGAGTAATTTCAACGGATTTAGATGGTGCTCTAGTGTGAGCAAAAGTTGCAGTCTCTAAAGCAAATCCCCAAAATGCCAAAGGCAGATCGGTAAATGACATCATAGATCTCACCATGTCCAACAAGGTTCGATTAAGCCTCTCAGACACACTATTATGATGCGTTGTTCCAGGAGGTGTAAGTTGTGAAACTATTCCACGACTTCTAAGATGTTTGTTAAACTCATGACTCAAATATTCACCTCCGCGATCTGACCGTAGAAATTTTATTTTCTTGTCATGAAGATTCTCTACTTCGGTCTGAAATTCTTTGAGCTTTTCGAACGTTTCAGATTTATGCTTCATAAGATAAACATAACCATATCGACTCAAGTCATCGGTAAAAGTTATAAAGTAGAGGAATCCACCTCGCGTAGGTATGCTCATTGGATCACAAACATCGGTATGTGTGATTTCCAATAAGTTACTTGCTCGTTCAACTATTCCCTTGAACGGAGTTTTGGCCAATTTTCCCATTAGACACGCTTCACAAGTATCAAATGATTCAAAATCAAATGAAGTCAAAATTCCAGCAGAGTGAAGTCTCTTCATGCGTTTGTGTCCAATATGACCTACCCGGCAGAGCCACAAGTATGTGGTATTCAAATCGTTAGATTTCCTACGTTTACCATCAGTGTTATAGATGTGTGTCTCACAATCAAGATCAAGTATAAACAACCCACTCCTCACAGGAGCATGTGCATAAAAGATGTTATTCATAAAGATAGAACAACCTTTATTCTCTTACTTAAACGAATAACCATCCCGTAAGATAAATATCCTGATATAATATTCTTACATAATGCAGGCACATAGTAACAATTACTAAGTTCTAATACTAATCCCGATGGTAGATGTAGAGGCATCGTGCCGACGGCGACCACTGCAACACTTGCTCCGTTCTCGACGCGCATCGTCACCTCATTCTTGCTTAGACTCCTAGGATTCCTTAACCCCTACATCGTGTTGCAAATATTAGCAACAGATCCGATATCAAATACCCAAGAGTCACACTTAGGTCCTTGCAAGAATACATCAATAACATGTATATCAAATATACCTGAGCTGGACGTTCCAGTCTTCTTCCTTTGTACAAAGTACTTTGGGAAATTCCTCTTCCAGTGACCCTTCTCCTTACAGAAGAAACACCCAGCATTAGTGGTTGGGCCTGACTTAGGCTCCTTGCCCTTGTGTTTGCCTTTTTTATTTTTACCACCTGATTTCTTCTTCTTGAACTGGGTAGTTTTCTTTACCATCATCACATGATTAGTATTCTTCTGTATATCCTGTTCAGCTATCTTCAACATCGAGAACAATTCTGCCAGTGATTTATTCATTGCATGCATGTTGAAGTTAATGATAAACCTAGCAAAGCTGGGCGGCAATGAATTCAGGATTAGGTCAGTTCCTAGTTCAGGAGGAAAGGGAACGCCCAGCGCTTCCAACCTCTGAACATACCCATGCAACTTAATCACGTGGACACTGACCGAACTTCCTTCAGTCATCTTGCAGTTGAGTAGTGCCTAAGAAATTTCAAATCTCTCAGACCTGGCTTGTTTCTGAAATATGCCCTTCAATTCAACAATTGCCTCATATGGACCCCAGTTCTCAAACCTCTTTTGAAGTTCTGGTTCCATAGCTGCAAGGATAGCACACTGGACAGCGATGTAGTCATCATTACGTTGCTGAAACAGGTCCAACACAGCTTTTGTTGCGTTATCATCAGGAGCATCACCAAGAGTTTCTTCAAAGACATAGTCTTTCTTAGCACCTCTCAGAACCATTCTCACATTGCGGTACCAGTCCGCAAAGTTTGTTCCAGACTCGTGCAGTTTCTCTTTCTCTAAAATCGCAGCTAAAGGGAAGGAATTGTTGCGGGCCATTGATCTACAATTTTAAGCAAATTCATTTTAGACACTTGTTTCATAATTAAAGAACCACGCAAAATTAATCTTGTAACTCCCACTAAAATCATTGTCCCTCATAATTGATACTTAGTGATTCAAGATCCGCGTGTTACTATCTCGATGCCAATGTCACACCGCACACCGAGAAGCAACACCGGTAGGCAATCATACCAATTACATCTCTATGCAACTCTTGTTAATCTTTCGATTCTTGTGTCCCATACTCTAGACCATCTACCAGTATGTCTAGAATACCCAAGTATGCCAGCTCCGCAAACTAGTTTGCACCCACATTATGAACGTCATCGGGGCACTCATATTACATGACGTGTATCCTGACGAAGAACTCTCTATGTGGCGCCTAACCCAGGGAGAACATGTTGCTTGATAATTTTAGTGAGGGATCACCCTATTTATTATGACTACCACGCAACAAACAAAGTGCATAATTGGATTAACATCACATGCAATTCAATATAGTGATATGGTATAGCACTTCACGCCGAGGATCTCCATCATCAACGTTTCCGGCGCCGGGGACTCCTCCACGCACCATTGCATGCACCGAGGTCCATTGTTGCTTGCAAAACAAAGTTAGTACAATAATAATTCATAAAAACTTCAGCTATACCACATCACGTTCTTGCGAAAACAAGTTAGACGCCTCTAACACGTTTACTATAGTACGGAGATCCGTTGCTACCTGCGTGACCAATGAGCACCGTGATAATGTTCTCATTAAGTTGTTCGGAGTGCATCCCCATTGTGCTATGAGTAGCAAGAATAGTTTAGCTAAACTTCATCATGACGCATGACCTCCGTGTGGATTTGACAAAATCCACATAAGCCCAATGTGCAAAATTTCTCTTTAACTATTGCGTGGAAAACCGTCAGCCGACAAAGTTGTTTCATGTACCCGAAGCACATATGACAAACCAGTCTCGAAGAATGCGGTCATCATAAAGTCGGCTCGAGCCGCTAATCACACAATGCTGTCAAGATCAAAAGTGCAACAACGGGAAGCAAGACACGATCAACAATGCCGGAATACTCCGATTCCTCTATCCGTACCTATGCCTACGCATAGACCACTCTGATACCACTATTGGGGAACGCGCTACGCAAAACAAAAAATTTCTAGCGCATAACCAAGATCTCAATGCGAGGGGAGAGGCAACGGATCATACCCTCGTCTGTCGAACAAGTGAAAGATTGTCGGTGATGAGGTCGACGTGGAAGTAGTCATAGTCGATCCCTGTAACTAGACTCGTCTAGTCGCGAGGAGATGTATTATCCCACGATCCAGTACCACAAGTGCAGCACCTCCACGGTATCCACACATACGTGATCAGCAACACCACGTCGTAGCGTGATCAAGCACACGGACAAAGCAGGGACGTAAGTCGATGAAGATCAGGCAGCGCTCCGCGATCACCGCTGAAACCGGGGTAGTGATCCGATAGCGCTCCCACGTAGTAGACGAAGTAGACAAAGCACTGGGGCAGCGGGGCAACGTCGGGAGGTGGTGTGGGGTTCTGGTGCTGCTGCCTGGAGGAGGGGCAGCTGGCTATGGGGTGCCCGTGTGGTGCACCCCCCTCCTTTTATATGGGGCCAGGCGCCTGGGGGGAGGAGTCCTCCTAGGACTCCGACTCCCCAAAGGGGAGGTGTCCTAGTGGGACTCCCACCCTTGCCTTGGCCGCACCATGGGGGGAGGTGGAGTCCCTCTGGGACTCCCTCCTACCCTATGCGCCATGGGGGGGGAGGTGGAGTCCAACAAGGACTCCCTCCCCCAATCCGATTGAGGGAGGGTGAGTCTGAGACCAACTAGGTCCCCCCCTCCGTCCAAGGCACACCAGGGGGAGTCCCTGGCCAATTCGTCAAGGGTCCCCCCCCCCCACATTAGCCGCAGCCCTAGTGGCACTAGTAGAAAACAGGGCTTTGGTTGAGGCCAGGATAAGGGCATTAATCCCGGTTCACTTACGAACCGGGACCAAAGGGTGCACCAGTCCCGGTTCGTGAGGCAAGGGCGCCGGCCGGGCCTCGGGGGCCATTGGTCCCGGTTCCAGACACGAACCGGGACCAATTGGCCTCGCTCCTGGCCCAGCACCTTTAGTCCCGGTTTGTGGCTGGAACCGGGACCAAAGGTAGGTCTTCTGTCCCGGTTCTAGCCACCAACCGGGACTAAAGATAAGCCTATATATACCCCCGCCCCTGCCCGCTCACTCTGTTTTTTGGCCGGCCGGCGTGTGCAGGTGTGTGTTGCTCTAGCTCTCACCTCCTATGCACATGAGGTGTTCGATGAAATGCCCGAGCCACACTTAAGCTTTCTCCTCTCCAAGCTCGATCTCCAAGCTCCATTTTCCTCAAGATTTGTCTAGGTTTGGCGGTCCGTCCTGTCCAGTCCCCGTCCTCACCGCCGTCGATCTCCCGCGCCGATCTCGTTGCCGGCACCACCGTGGTGAGCCTCTTGTTCTTGTCTTCTTTCTAAAAGAAAAAAATTCTTACTTGTATGATTTAGATAGATACTTGTACAATTTTCTTACTTTTATTACTGTTTGTTATTATATAGTGCCATGGTTTTGGTATCCACCCCCGTCGGCCCTCGTCCTGTCTATGATTCGGATGTGGTATATTATCTTTTATAACTATTTGTTTCATTTAGTGTTTATGACAATTATGCCGACCAACGTGACATAGATGTTTTTATCTAGGAGGTATGTGAACCGGAAATTCGAACCGACCCTCTTGTCGAGAGGTTAAATTTAGTTGAAAAAGAAAACAATTACTTGAAGAAAAAATTGAAAAGAATTGAGGAGGAGAAGATGGAATTGGGGTTGCATGTTGCCGATGTCGTCGAAGATCACAAGATCAAGATGGATGCAATGCGCTTGAAGATTAGAAAGATTAGAAAATATGCCATTCATACTGAGGCTTGGTATCATTATGCCGTTGGATCAACTGGTACCTTAGTTGCGGTTATGATCGCATTTGTTGTTGCATTTAAATGTATTACATAGTTTCAATGTATGTTTTAATTAGATGCTCTAGAGAGCTATATGTTGTTCAATGAGAACTATGTATGAACTTTATGTATTTATTTTGGTCACTACTGTACTTTGGTTTTAATGTGATGATGAACTTCTATTAATTTGGTCACTTCTCTATTCCTGATGTTTTGTAATGGTTTTTGATACACTTAATTATATAATGCACGCAGATGAACCGGCAATGGATGTACGGTGACCGACGCACCTCCGAGTACATTAAGGGCCTGCATAATTTTCTCGAAGTGGCTGAGGCAACCAAGCAGAATGGTTTTATGTATTGTCCATGTACTATATGTGGGAATACGAAGGATTACTCTAACTCGAAAACCCTACACGTCCACCTGCTTGAGAAGGGTTTCATGCCACACTATAATGTTTGGACCAAGCACGGAGAAAGAGGGGTTATGATGGAAGACAACAAAGAAGAAGAGGATGATGACAACTATCCGCCCCCTGAATACGGTGATGCTGCAATGGGTGAAGCTGAAGATCAAGAGGAAGAACCAGACGATGTGCCCGATGATGATCTTCACCGGGTCATTATTGATGCAAAGAGACAATGCCAAAGTGAAACGGAGAAGTTGAAGTTCGATCGCATGTTAGAGGATCACAAAAAAGGGTTGTGCCCAAATTGCGAAGATGACAACACAAAGCTCGGTACCATACTGGAATTGCTGCAATGGAAGGCAGAGAATGGTGTATCTGACAAGGCATTTGAAAAGGTGCTGAAAATAATGAAGAATAAGCTTCCAAAGGACAACGAATTGCCGGACAGTACATACGAAGCAAAGAAGGTTGTCTGCCCTCTAGGATTGGAGGTGCAGAAGATACATGCATGCCCTAATGACTGCATCCTCTACCGCGGTGCGTACGAGGATTTGAACGCCTGCCCGGTATGCTGTGCATTGCGGTATAAGATCAGACAAGATGACCCTGGTGATGTTGAGGGCCAGCGCACCGGGAAGAGGGTTCCTGCGAAGGTGATGTGGTATGCCCCTATAATACCACGGTTGAAACATTTTTCAGAAACAAAGAGCATGCCAAGTTGATGCGATGGCACAAGGAAGACCGTAAGAAAGACGGGAAGTTGAGAGCACCCGGTGATGGGTCGTAGTGGAGAAAGATCGAGAGAAAGTGGGGGGACTTTACAGACGACCCAAGGAACGTATGGTTTGGTTTAAGTGCAGATGGCGTTAATCCTTTTGGGGAGCAGAGCAGCAAGCATAGAACATGGCCTGTGACTCTATGTATGTATAACCTTCCTCCTTGGTCGTGCATGAAGCAGAAGTTCATTATGATGCCAGTGCTCATACAAGGCCCTAAGCAACCCGGCAATGACATTGATGTGTACCTAAGGCCATTAGTTGATGAACTTTTACAACTGTGGAATGGAAAAGGTGTACGTGTGTGGGATGAGAACGAATAGGAGGAATTTGACCTACGAGCATTGCTGTTTGTAACCATCAATGATTGGCCTGCTCTCAGTAACCTTTCAGGACAGACAAACAAGGGATACCACGCATGCACGCACTATTTAGATGACACCGATAGTATATATTTGGACAAATGCAGGAAGAATGTGTACCTGGGGCATCGTCGATTTCTTCCGACCAGCCATAAATGTCGAAAGAAAGGAAAGCATTTCAAAGGTGAGGCAGATCACCGGAAGAAGCCCGCCCTCCGTACTGGTGATCACATACTTGATATGGTCAATCATTTACAAGTAATCTTTGGAAAGGGTCCTGGCGGACTATCAGTTCCGAATGACGGTGAGGGACGCGCACCCTTGTGGAAGAAGAAATTTATATTTTGGGACCTACCCTATTGGAAAGACCTAGAGGTCCGCTCTGCAATCGACGTGATGCACGTGACGAAGAATCTTTGCGTGAACCTGCTAGGCTTCTTGGGAGTGTATGGGAAGACAAAAGATACACCGGAGGCACAGGAGGACCAGCAACGTGTGCACGAAAAAGACGGCATGCATCCAAAGCAGTATGAAGGTCCTGCCAGCTACGCTCTTACCAAAGAAGAGAAGGAAATCTTCTTTGAATGCCTGCTCAGTATGAAGGTCCCGTCTGGATTCTCGTCGAATATAAAGGGAATAATAATTATGGCAAAGAAAAAGTTCCAGAACCTAAAGTCTCATGACTGCCACGTGATTATGACGCAACTGCTTCCGGTTGCATTGAGGGGGCTTCTACCAGAAAACGTTCGATTAGCCATTGTGAAGCTATGTGCATTCCTCAATGCAATCTCTCAGAAGGTAATCGATCCAGAAATCCTACCAAAGTTAAAGAGTGATTTGGTGCAATGTCTTGTCAGTTTCGAGCTGGTGTTCCCACCATCCTTCTTCAATATCATGACGCACCTCCTAGTTCATCTAGTCGACGAGATTGGCATTTTGGGCCCTGTATTTCTACACAACATGTTCCCCTTTGAGAGTTTCATGGGAGTCTTAAAGAAATATGTCCGTAACCGTGCTAGGCCAGAAGGAAGCATCTCCATGGGCCATCAAACAGAGGAAAGCATTGGGTTTTGTGTTGACTTTATTCCTGACCTTAAGCCGATTGGTCTTCCTCAATCGCGGTATGAGGGGAGACTGACTGGAAAAGGCACGCTACGAGCGAATTCAATAATATCTAGGGACGGGCATTCTTGGTCTCAAGCACACTACACAGTTCTAAAGAATTCTACCTTGGTGACCCCGTATGCCAATGAACACAAGAATATTCTGCGCTCCAAACACCCGGAGCAGTGTGACGACTGGATTACATGTGAACACATCGGGACTTTCGGCAGTTAGTTGCAAACACATCTCATGGGTAACACCACTGTTGTAGATGAGCTGTACTCGTTGGCCAGGGGACCATCTTCGACTGTATTGACTTACAAAGGGTACGAGATAAATGGGAATACATTTTACACGATCGCCCAAGATCAAAAGAGCACCAACCAAAACAGTGGTGTCCGCTTTGATGCAGCAACCAACAGGGGAAATGACACATATTATGGTTACATAGTGGATATATGGGAACTTGACTATGGACATGATTTTAAGGTCCCTTTGTTTCGGTGCAAATGGGTCAATCTGTCAGGAGGCGGGGTACAGGTAGACCCGCAGTACGGAATGACAACAGTGGATCTGAACAATCTTGGGTACACAGAGGAACCATTCGTCCTAGCCAATGATGTGGCGTAGGTTTTCTATGTGAAGGACATGTCTACCAAACCGAGAAAAAGAAAAGATAAGGAAGCGAATACATCATACGATGAGCCAAAGCGCCACATAGTTTTTTCAGGGAAAAGAGACATCGTGGGAGTGGAGGGCAAGACAGACATGTCTGAAGATTATGAAAAGTTTCATGAAATTCCTCCCTTCAAAGTGAAGGCTGACCCAAGCACCCTGTTAAACGATGAAGATTATCCATGGTTACGGCGCAATAAGCAAGGGACACACGCGAAGAAAAAGTGAAGACTTTCTCTCCACAACTATTCTGATGATGACTTTGATCTAGAATATCACTGCAGTTACATGTCAAGAAATGAAATGCCTTTTGTAACAGATGAGTTTTCGTCTGAAACCCTGATACTTCGAAAGAGATTGTTCATTTTGTACACGAAGTGCATCCAGTTTTTTCCGTAACCCTCTCAACTTTTTAGCACATGCTATGTGGCTGAAATGATGATACCATGCCAACTTTCAACAATTTCAGAGTTCATTTGCAGTGCTTTTCAATTCAGGGTCATTTTAGCTCAAAATAAATCATGAAAGGCATGAAAAATAGCAAATGAAGTCAGAAAAGGTTTGAAAAGTGATGATGTGGCTTTGAATGGCGCATATTGAATGCGGAAAAAGTCTTGAGTTCAAATATGTTAAAAAAATTGAAATCCTTTTGTAACAGATGAGTTTTCGTCCAAAACCCTGACACTTCGAAAGAGATTGTCCAGTTTGTAGACGAAGTGCATCCAGTTTTTGCCGTAACCCTCTCAACTTTATAGCACATGCTATGTGGGTGAAATGATGATACCATGCCAACTTTCAACCATTTCAGAGTTCATTTGCAGTGCTTTTCAATTCAGGGTCATTTTAGCTCAAAATAAATCATGAAATGCATGAAAAATAGCAAATGAACTCAGAAAAGGTTTGAAAAGTGATGATGTGGCTTTAAATGGTGCATATTGAATGCAGAAAAAGTCTTGAGTTCAAATATGTTTAAAAAATTGAAATCCTTTTGTAACAGATGAGTTTTCGTCCAAAACCCTGACACTTCGAAAGAGATTGTCCAGTTTGTACACGAAGTGCATCCAGTTTTTGCCGTAACCCTCTCAAATTTTTAGCACATGCTATGTGGGTGAAATGATGATACCATGCCAACTTGCAACCATTTCAGAGTTCATTTGCAGTGCTTTTCAATTCAGGGTCATTTTAGCTCAAAATAAATCATGAAATGCATGAAAAATAGCAAATGAAGTCAGAAAAGGTTTGAAAAGTGATGATGTGGCTTTGAATGGTACATATTGAATGCAGAAAAAGTCTTGAGTTCAAATACGTTTAAAAAATTGAAATCCTTTTGTAACAGATGAGTTTTCGTCCAAAACCCTGACACTTCGAAAGAGATTGTCCAGTTCGTACACGAAGTGCATCCAGTTTTTGCCGTAACCCTCTCAACTTTTTAGCACATGCTATGTGGGTGAAATGATGATACCATGCCAACTTGTAACCATTTCAGAGTTCATTTGCAGTGCTTTTCAATTCAGGTTCATTTTAGCTCAAAATAAATCATGAAATGCATGAAAATTAGCAAATGAAGTCAGAAAAGGGTTGAAAAGTGATGATGTGGCTTTGAATGCTGCATATTGAATACAGAAAAAGTCTTGAGTTAAAATATGTTTAAAAAATTGAAATCCCTTTGTAATAGACGTGTTTTCGTCCGATCAAAGTTATTTAACTTAATATTATATAAAATTTATGCAACTAAAATTATCAAAGTTATTTTTGTTAAAAACTTTAATAGCAAAAAGAATATTCATAAATTATTTTTTGTTAAGAACTTTTAATATGCAAAAAAATAACATAAAGAATAGCAAAAGTGAGCATAGATGCGCTTATAGGGAAAATTCGACCTGAGATTCAACGTGCATACTAGCACTTTGAATTTAGGTCGAATTTCCCGTATAAGGGCATCTATTTTCACTTTGAGAGGAACTCAACAAGGCAGAGAGGGGCGGTCTTATAAACCGGTGCGAGCACCTCTCGCTTGGCGAGGTGGGACTAAACTCCCACCACAGCCAGGACCAACCCTTTAGTCCCGGTTGGTCGCTCCAACCGGGACCATTGCCAACCTTTCGTCCCGGTTGGTGCCACCAACCGGGACCAAAGGTCTCTGCTTCCCGCCCTTTGGGCTGCTGGAAATTGACCTTTGGTCCCGGTTGGTGGCACCAACCGGGACTATAGGGAGGCATTAGTTCCGGTTGAAGCCACCAACCGGGACTAAAGGTCTCTGTATATAAGCGGGAGTCGGGAAAATTTGCCAAAGACATCTGCAGTTCCCCTGACGACGCCGAGCACATCGACGCCGCCAAGCTGCCCGAGCTCGCCGTCGATGCCCTCGCCGCCCTCTCCCCAGTCGACGCCGTCAGGCTGCTCCACCTTGCCGTCTACGCCCTCGCCGACGCCCTCGACACCGCCCCTGCCCCGACGCCGCCCCTGCCCCGACGCCCTCGACGCCCCCCTACCCCGACTCCCTCGACGCCGTCCCTTCCCTCCGTCGCCGTCGCCGCTCCTCGTCGGTAAGGCTCCCCCTCTTCTCTGTCCCCGTCGGCCCCGCGTGCGTGCCTCCGCCGCTCGCCCCGCCCACCGCGCGCAGCACCGCCACCGGCCCCGCCTCCGCCCACCGCAGCACCGTCGCTGGCCCCGCGCACGTCTCCGGCGAGCCCGCAGCGCCGCCCGCGCCCGACGATTTTAGTTGATTTAGTTGTTTAGTTAATTTAGTTAATTTTAGTTGTTTTAGTTGATTTAGTTAATTTAGTTGTTTAGTTAATTTAGTTAATTCAATTAATTTAGTTGTTTTAGTTGTTTTTATTGTTTAGTTGTTTTTAGTTGTTTTTATTGTTTAGATGTTTAGTTGTTTTATCGTCGGTCGTCGGTGACACAATATCGAGGAGTCCCCGACGATCGTCGGTGATGGAGAGTACCCCCCGACGATCGTCGGTGAGGGAGAGTCCCCGACGATATCGAGGAGTCCCCGACGATCGTTGGTGACGCGATATGATGTTTAATTAGATGTTTAAATGTTTAGTTGCATAGCGTAGCCGTTGAGTCGACGATGCCCGGCCAGCATCCTCGTCGTCGACTCGGTGGCAACCACCTGCTTGAGAGGCGCCATGTCCGGGACTGGGCTCCGCCGGGCTGGCACTGGGAGGTGCTGCCTTCCGGGGAGCCCAGCTTGGTGAGGAATCAGGGTCCAATCGTCGACCCGGAGGTTCTTTGGTGGCGGTCGCGTGGACCACTATCGGTGCAGAGGGAGCCGGGCCCCGCGGAGGTGGTACGTCGCCGTGTTAGGGAGGAGGACGAGCATGTCCGACGCTACATGGCTGCGTTGGACGCCAGGTTCTCCAATACTTGGCAGGTTCTTCAGGGACCTCACCCGAGCTATGATCCTGTCATAGTTCCTTCTCTTTGGGTGTCCACTGCCTGCGCGGCGAGACGTCAACTATATCTGTATTAGTGATATTATATAATAATATTTGAGATGTATTAATGATAATATTTGATTATGTATTAGCGATACTATTCGATGATGTATTAGTGATATTATATGATCGTATTGTTGCATTGCCTTGTATTGATTTGAATATCTCATGTTTGTATATTGCCATGTTGTAATATTTGTAGAAACTATGGATCACAGAGACTTAGAAAAAGAACAGTTGTTGGGGGATATAATAAGAGAGGGAGGTGATCCCTTGTCGTATCTCAACGACACCGATGGTCGGGAAGGAGAGGATGACGGCTCCGGTGATCCAACAATGGAGGAGGAAGGAGATCATGACGGCTCCGGTGACCGAATGGCGGAGGAAGGAGATCATGATCACGGCTCCTGTGAACGAACGGAGGAGGGAGCCTCAACTTTTGCAAAATCCGATGAGGTAAGGAGACGAGGCCCGAAGAAAAGGTTGCGCCCGGATGAAAGGTTCATGATCACAAAAGTTGCGAAAGATGGCCAACCGATTGCTCCCAAGCGGACCAAGGACGCATTTGTACATCAGTGTGGAGTTGTTGTTAGGGACTATGTCTCGATCAACACCCAGCAATGGAATAAGAATAATAAGGACCCTGAAGTTTCTTATGTCCATGATAGACTGAAAGATGATCTTTGAACCGAGCTGATGACAAATTTCAGCCTACCGCGAGAGGAGGATCCTAATAACCCAGTTATAGAGCGAAAGGTCAAGGCGTTTGCTCTTAAGAAGATGGCAGAACTATTCAGGAACTGGAAGAAAGAGTTGAACACAAAGTTTGTCGAGAGAGAGTAGACTCTGAAATTCATCGATCGATATGAGAAGATAAGAGTTCAATGGCCCGAATTTGTGGCCTACAAGAAATCAGAGAAGGGTCAGAAATGGTCACTGACAAACAAGAAAAATGCTGCCAAGAAGAAGTATCACCATCACATGGGGTCAGGTGGCTACTACAAAGCCCGGCAGTTGTGGGACAAAGATGAGCAAGACCTGCTTGCTAAGAATGTCCAACCAGCGACATTGCACTGGCCAGATCGTTCAAGGACTTGGTTCTTCGGGGTTGGGGGAACTTTGGACCCAGAAACAGGGGAGTGTGTTTGGACGAACGAGCAATTTGCAATACCCTTCCGGAAGCTTCAGGCATCAATCAAGGTAGCGCAGGAAGGGACGTTCATTCCCGACAGAGAGAAGGACGAGCTGACAGAGGCACATCAGGCTCCGTTCCGTGGAAGCATGGGTTTCCCGACAACTGTGGTTATAGAAGGCGAGAGAGAAAGAGGAAACATGAAGCAAGCGAAATGCAGAAGCTCAATGCAAGATTAGCAAAACTAGAGGAACTTGAGAGCCAGCAAACTACCGGCCAACCATCTGAGCGGCACGAAGATCCTTCCTTCGATGCTACCCCACCATCTCAGCGGAGAAGCAGCGTGGCTTCCACGGAGCTCGTTCAGCCTGATTTCACGGCTCCTCGCTACCCCGTGGATAGTATCACGGCGGCTGAACATTGCGAGCTAATGACGAAATGCCAGAACCTGACCTTCAAGGCGGCGGTCGGCCCTGTTGTACCTCCTCGAGCTGAGGGAACTTTCCATTGCCGTCCGATTCCACATGGCTATGCTGTTGTGACGGTGGATGAAATAATGGATGGATTTGAGGGGCTGGAGCTTGACAACCCTACAGGTGAAGAGGATATTATTCTTCTGGAAAATGCTTTGAGGAGTACCTGTCTATGGAGAACGGAGTACATCAAGCTTCCAAACTGGACGCCTCAGTGGACTCAGCCTCCTCCGGCGCGTCAGGGCACTCCGCCTCCTCCTTCTCCTCCTTCGGCGCGTCAGGGCACTCCGCCTCCTCCTTCGCCTCCTCCGGCACGTCAGGGCACTCCGCCTCCTCCTTCTCCTCCGGCGCATCAGGGCACTCCGCCTCCTCCTTCGCCTCCTCCGGCGCGTCAGGGCACTCCGCCTCCTCCTCCTCCTCCTTCGGCGCGTCAGGGCACTACACCTCCTCCGGCGCGTCAGTAACGGCGGAAGAGAGTCGCCGCCGCCGCTCCGGCGGCTAGCAGTACAATAGGCGGGAAGAAATTCAAATTTGGTCCAAGCCTCAAGCCTCTTCCAAAGTTACCATATGAGAGGACCGAAGAGGAAAACACTGAAATCAGTGCAGCCGAAGTGAAGGCCCATTTTGCACAGAAACATCCACCTCCGAAGGAAAGGGTAGATCCGGTGAAAGCGAAGCGCACTCTGCATGCCCTGAAGCGACCACCACCGACTCGGCTATCCAACTATGACCGCATAATTACAAAGACATATGAAGAAGCGATGCGGTCGGGAAGTACTTCCAGTGATGCAAGAAGAGACAAAAAACGAAGAAGTGGGAAAACAATTCCTCAGCTCGGCGAACAGGAGAAGCAATCGTGCCCCCCGCTCAAGGTGTCTAGCGATATCGCTAATCATCCGGTGCTACTACCCGGTACCACTCTTGGTGATTACGTGGGCGATGATGTACAGTTTGAAACGGCTGAGGTAGTAGCAGTAGAGGACTTTAGATACGAGCACGGGAAGCCTCTCGTCAAACCTGATCATCCTCATCAAACAACGATGATGCAAAAATTGCATGAGTGGTACATGGAAACCTGCAGGGAGTCTGGGACCGACAGTTTGTTTGTCGGAATTAAAAAAGAGCACGACTTCATTGGAGTCGACCTGCTGCCTGTTGAATTTGTGGAGTTATTTCGGTTATACAATCAAGAGGCCCTCGACAAACAACTCATCACTTGCTACTGTCTGTAAGTATTACTTCTATAATTAAGTCTCTAGCTCAGCTCGTTCATTTCATGTATATATAATTATCCTCACTATATTATGCAGATTGAAGATGGTCGAATGCAAAAAAGCACAAATCTATGACATTGGGTTCATTAGCCCAAATACCGTAAATGAATGGTCGGTACAAAAGAGAGCCAAAGATACTGAGGACAACTTGCTACAAGTGTTCCTTAGACATCAAAACAAAAGGGAAATTCTCCTTCCTTACAACTTCAAGTGAGTGTTACTGTCTTGTGCATATTCGGTTTCGCTTACTCAAGGTTAAGTAATGTAATTGATGAGTTATGCGTGCGCAGCTTCCACTTTATTCTGCTATCCATTCAGCTTGACGGGGCATTAGTAACTGTTTTAGACTCGCTCCGTAAAGATCCCAAGTATTATGCGAACATGACTGCAATGCTCCAGAAGTAAGTTCAATCAATACCGGGACCATATCGGCAACTTTCGTTCATTTCCTGAGATCAAGTAATCATTTTCTTTGCCTGCCAGGGTTTGGAAAAAGTTCACCGGAATGGTTCCCGGTCTAAACAACGAGCTGCGATTTACACACCCCAAAGTAAGTAGTACTAGCTAGTTCCGCGCATCTCTCATTGATTCTAGTCTCATCAATACCATTATCATGCTTGCTTATCAGTTTGATTGAACTCTATTCTCGTAAAGTGCTTGTACCAGGCACCCGGGAATCATTTATGTGGATACTACGTATGCGAGTTCATTCGCCACTCGACCTCCGAGCGGGGCTTCTCTGAGAAACAATTTGAAGTACGTAAACAATATTCACAATTTTATTTTATATATTACCATCAATTGTGTTGAGTTTCATTCATATATATGTATTGACCCCCTTCTTTAAATTAGATCTGGCAGATGCAGGATGAACTCCTACCACATGATCGCATACGAGCAATTCAAGAGGAATTGGCGGGATTCTTTCTTGACCACGTCATACCTGAACACGGAGAATACCATGTGAAATTAGATCTTAGGTGTTAGGGATTGTAAGACATGTTATATTGTACATATGTAGTAGCGTCGGATAGATATACGAAAACTTGTTGTTCGACCAAGCACGGAGAAAGAGATGTCACTTCTCTCTATATATGTTCATGACGATCTTGTGTAATTAATGGTTTCCTTCATTTGCTTACTAGCTAGCGTCGAGTTCTCTCTATATGTATAGTAGCTAGCGTCGACCAAGCACGGAGAAAGAGAGGTCACTTCTCTCTATTAGCTAGCTAACACAATATGATACCCCTAAATTAACCCTCTCAAACCCCTAAACCCCCCCTTCCCAAAAATAAACAAAAAACCCAGCGCGTGCGAGCTGCTGACGCGTGGCTGCCTTTTGGTCCCGGTTGGTGTTACCAACCGGGACTGAAGGTCCTCCTGCCTGGGCGCCCCGCAGCGGCCACGTGGAGCCCATTTGGTCCCGGTTCGTAAGCAAACCGGGACTAAAGGTTTTGGGTATTAGTCCCGTTTGCTTTGTCCCGGTTCTAGAACCGGGACTAAAGGCCCTCTGAAACCGGGACTAGTACCCTGTTCTCTACTAGTTACACCCCACCAACCTTGGCTGACATACCCAAGACAGCAGAGCCTAGTGCGCCAGCACCTCGGCGGGTGAGTTGGCGGTGATGCCTGCAATTAAGGCGGCCGGGGCCGCCCTGACGGAGGCACCGCAGAATGCCTTCTGCGGCCCCTGCTAGTGCGCCCAAGGCTACGTTGGACGTCCCGCCAGCGCCTCCGGCGGGTGAGTTGGCGGTGATGCCTGCCATTAAGGCGGCTAGGGCCGCCCTGACGGCTCCTACGGAGGCACTGCCTTCTGCGGCCCCCGCTAGCATGCCCGAGGCTACATTGCCCGCAGGGACTACGTTGGACGTCCCACCAAGGATCACGCTGATGACACCTGATTTTGGCACGATGCAAAATGCAGTAAAGGTGGACTTAAGCGGCAAGATTTTCTATACGAGAAAGTTCATTTTGCCGGCATGAAAGGCTTGCCGGCATGGAATCTTACCGCCCGAGTAAAAGCTTACCGGTGTGAAAGGTTTGCCAGCGAAAAAGCTTGTCAACACGAAAAGCTTGCCGATACTGAAAGTTTGCTGGCATAAAATCTTGCCGCCTGAGCGAAGAGCTTGCCGGCGAGGAAAGGCTTGCTGGTTTTGAGTGCTTGCCGATTTCAGTAAAAATCCAAACAAACGGCCCGGCAAGGATGCAGCCCAACGAGGATATGACCCGGCAAGAGATGATTCGGCAAGGAGGCGACTCGACAAGACACTCCAGACGACCCGGCGAAACGACAACCCGGCAGGAGATGATCCAACGAAGCAACGGCCCGGCAAGGAGATGATCCGGCAGGAAGTGGCCCAGCAAGGAGACGATTCGGCAGGAGAAGACCTGGCAGAGGATGATCCGGCAAGGAGACAGTCCGGCAAGGGATGATCCAGCAAGACGACCCGGCAAGATACCTGATGGTAGTTTCGGGAAGGTGATAGCTCAAGAGGTTACTGGACGCTATGAAGATGATCCCAGACGGAGATGATTGCTTGCCGACATGAGAAGCTTGCCGGCATGGACAGCTTGTCGGCATGGAAAGCTTACCGGTGTGGGCTTGCCGGTGTGAGAGCTTGCCGGCGTGGAGATCTTACCAGCGAACAGAAGATGAAGACAGGTTCGGAGGATTATCTAGACGACCTCGGATGGAAAAGCGATCAACGGAAGGTTTGTTCAGAGCATACCAAATTGGTACTATATCTTAATCGAAGGTCATATGCACGGCCCACACAAGGAGCAAGACGGAAGATTGGGCCAGTTTCGAGCTGAATCCGAGTGGAACTAGAACTAGGACTCTAGGACGTGAGTTAATGTAATTTTCTTGTAAGGAAATCCTAGATGAATCCTTTGCTTGTACAGGAAGTCCAACCCCCTCTTAAATAGAAGAGGTGATGGCTGATTGAAACAACACACAATCGAACAATCAATATACTACTTTTTCATCTACGATTTATCTGTCTATCGTTTTTCTCTCTTGTTCTTCGTCGTTCTTCTTGTTGGAGAGCTGCGAACTCCGAGGCCCTAGGGGCGAGCGAATCGACCTAGGGCAGCCCATTGCCGCCGTGCTCCCTGACGGGGTCCCTCACGGGTGCGCGGGGTTTCGGGTTCTTAAAAGCGCCCGCCGGATTGTCTTGCGTATCGCGCTTCCGGCAGGCCTCCTTCGACGTGAGCTGCGGTGCATCACCCCCGGCGTCGAGGGTACGCGTGACGCGTTCGTGTGTCAACACACTTTTTGGCGACTCCGCTAGGGACCTTTGATCCATCATCGTCATCCATCATGTCCAATCTTCCCAAGCCCTCGGAAGTTGATGCCGATAACATCATCAAGCCCAATCTGGAGGAGTTATCGGCCGAGCATCGCCAAGCTTATGAGGAGTACAAGAAGGCGCGTGAAGAGAAGGAGTTGCAGGAGTTCCTTGGAAACTTCAAGAAGGATCGCCAAGGCAATATCACTCCGGTTGGAGAAATCAAGTTCCCTCCTCTTCAAGCCGAACAGGTTAAACCCCCTGTAAGTACTACCTTTTCTCCTGAGCAATGGGCTGAAATTGAGAGCCATATTTCTGATAGCAATAATCTGATCTATCAAGCTTTCTTAGAAAATAATAATGCTCAGAAGAATATGCCTAATATGCCTGCTAGTATGGGAAACCCTAATTCAGCTTTGCCTATCTCATCGGCACCCCCCATGCCGATGAATTATTTTCCTACCCATACCAATCAAATTGTGGCTGCACCACTTAATCCTTTTATGAATATGTAGAGTTCGGTGGCAACGCCGAACCAAACCTTACCTATGAGTGGAAACACTGCTAGATCATTGCCGAACTATGGTTCGGTAAACATGCCACAATTTGCACCCGTAGTCTCTAATCCTCCTATGTTAGTGCCACAAGCTTCATCGTCTACTATGGACGATGCTTTAGCTAATTTTAGAGAGGAGATGGCTAAAACGCTTCGAGAGAATTTTGGTGTTGAATTACCTAGAAATCGGATTTATCAAAAACCGTATCCCGAGTACTTTGATGCGATTCCGTGCCCTCAAGGATATAAAATTCCAGATTTTGTTAAGTTTAATGGAGAGGGCACGAAAACCACATGGGAGCATGTTAGCCAATACCTAGTACAATTGGGTGAAGCAGGCTCGATAAATGAATTGAAAGTGCGTTTATTTCCTTTGTCATTAACTGGTACTGCATTTTCATGGTTTTCTTCTTTGCCGCATGGCTCTATTCGTGTTTGGTCACAACTAGAGCAAAAATTTCATGATCATTTTTATAGCGGCGACAATGAACTTAAGTTGTCACATCTTACATCGGTTAAGCAGAAGCATGATGAATCGGTTTCCGATTACGTCA
This sequence comes from Elymus sibiricus, assembly GCA_039707655.1. Lineage (NCBI taxonomy): Eukaryota > Viridiplantae > Streptophyta > Magnoliopsida > Poales > Poaceae > Elymus > Elymus sibiricus. The sequence continues at coordinate 4,568,328 of CM077665.1, forward strand.
AGAGATTTAGAGAGACAAAAAACCGGTGCTATAGTTTAGTGATAACTGAGAGAGACTTGGCTGATCTTGTGCTCAATGGTTTAAGAACTCATATTAGAGAAAAGCTAGAAGGCTATGAATTTATAAGTATCAACCAAGTCTTACAGAGGGCTTTGGCTCGTGAAAGCCGAAGCAAGGACCTCAAAGAAGTGCATAGATATAAAACTGATCGTCCAAAGATGAATATGGTTGAATATGATAGTGATCATTCGAACGATGAGGGTGATATTTATGCTGCTGAATTTGTTTGGCCCTCGAAGACCAAACCTTTTACTTGTCATGATTTAAAGCCGATTCATAAGAATCGTGATGATGAGATGAAGTTTACTTTTAACATTGCTAAATGTGATAGAATATTTGATGCTGTGCTACAAGCTAAGATTATTAGAATATCTCATACTTTACCGCCGTTTGAAGAGCTGAAACGGCGTGCTTATTGCAAGTATCATAATTCTTTTTCTCATGCTACTAATGATTGCAATGTTTTTCGACGACAGATACAATCGGCCATTAATGACGGACGATTGAACTTTTCTGAAATGCAAGTTTATAAGCAGCCCTTCCCAATGAATACTCTGGATTTGGAGGGTAAAACGTTACTCATTCGGCCGGAGGTGGCCGAATCTGCTAATAAAACTAATGTTGTCATTGGTGAGCCCAGGAAAAACAGAGATGACGACAAGATCTTGGGAAGGCAAGTTGTGCTTGATAAGCAACCCGATGGTGGGGAGATAATCAAGATCACCGTCAAGAATCCTGCACTCGGGGGGCAACCGCAAGAGCAAGAGAATACCCGTGTTAAGTTTGTCAAGCCCAAGAGTCCGGAAGTTGGCAAGTGGAAGCTGAATGAAGCCAAAGTGCAGCGCAAGAAAATCAAGCCAACTTTTGATATGTTGTTGTCCAAGTATGCTAATCAAGCAGCCGGTTCTAGATCTAACCGGTCATCAAACTTGAAGCACCCAAGATCACCTTCGAGACAGGAATTTCAGCATCACACAAGACCATATGGGTCATGGGCGCCAGGACCGTGGATGGCGCCACCTCCCTATGCACCATACTACATGGGAGGATTCAATGGAGGATGGGAGCAGCCCCCAATGGCCCCTTATGCTTTTTATCCAGGATGGGCAGAACCAAGGAGGCCTATGCGTGAGAAGTTTCCTTATCCCACACGAGGCCGTTTGAACAATGGGGTCAATCGGCCGATGCAGAATAATCAAGAAAGGACCAACAAGCAAGTGTGGCGTGCCAAAACATCAAGTGCAGCGGTCGAGTCTGGAAAGGGCAAAGAAAAGGTTGATGCCGACTCACTCATCTTGGGCACTGCGACATTCGCCATACGACAGCCGACTGTGCGGAACAACCCTACTGAGCCGATACTTGCTATCGCTCCAAAGCACTCGGCTAATGATCATGAAGCTAGCACAAGCAAGGCCAAGTGTAAAGATCCAAAGTACATGCAACCTAAGTGGTGTCCTCCAGGGCTAACAAAAACACAAAAGAGAAAATTACAAAGGTTAAGGAGTCACGAGATTGCAGAACAGGAGGGCGAGAAGCAAAGAGATGAGTGGTTCAATGACATTCGTCCCATGGTACCTACAAAACAAGTATGGGTGCCTAAACAAATACAGAATGCGGTGGTTTCTACATCTGTCATATCAACACCTGTACCACCAAAGAAGGACGATGCTACTGCCATTACATCGTCCGCAACACCTATTAATTCTGTTTCGCCCGAACAAATTTCAGAATCAATGAAAAGGGCAAACCAAGACCCGGCAAGCTCGGCAGGCCCGGTAAGCCCAACCCCGGCAAGCCCAACATCGGCAAACCCGGCACCGAACAAACCCGGCAAGCTCGGCAGGCCCGGTAAGCCCAACACTGGCAAGCCCAACATTGGCAAACCCGACACTGAGCGTACCCGGGAGGAAGGCGATGTGGTAGAATGTGAGCCTACACCGGTACATGAAGGCATGGATATCAACATGGTGTTTTGCTTACCCGCTGAGTTTCGTGCTATAGATGAAGAAGGGGAGGTGGCTCAGCTGGATTTTGGCCCTAAGAACGCAATATTTGAGAAGCCAAAAGAACCAGTAACACACTTGAAACCGTTGTACCTCAGAGGCCATATCAATGGATCACCAATTACTCGAATGCTTGTTGATGGTGGTGCTGTGGTGAATCTCATGCCTTATTCAGTCTTCAAGAAATTGGGTTTGCCTGACGAAGGATTGATGAAGACCAATATGGTGCTTAATGGATTTGAAGGCAAAGAGAAAACCGAAGCCAAAGGTGTGATGTACGTGGAGCTTACGGTTGGGAGCAAAACTTTGGCTACTACATTCTTTGTTGCCGAGGTACAAGGTAATTATAACGTCATCCTAGGCCGTGATTGGGTTCAGGCAAACCAATGCGTGCCATCCACTATGCACCAGTTTTTAATTCAGTGGGTTGATGATGAAGTGGAAGTCATTCACGTGGATAATTCGGCTTGCGTTGCTTTAGCCGATACACCGGTAGATTGGCAACACCCCAATGCTGCTTGCTTGACGGGACGGGACTTATCAGAATTTGATTTTCTCAGCGCCACCAAAAGCGGTTTTGTACCCGTTTCTCTAAAGCCGGTTGGTAGCAATCGGCTCCAAAGCATAATGTATTTAAATGGGTGCTAACTCTGAGTGGTTGCAAAAACGGCTTGCAGAATATCGGTCCAACGGGAACGATATGTATGAGTCTGTAGAGGAGTTAGATGATATGGATAAACTTGGACAAGGTTTTACGTCGGCCGATCCATTAGAAGAAATAGATATTGGAGATGGTTCAAATCCTAGGCCGACATTTGTAAACAAAAATTTGAAAGCCGATTTTAAAATCAAGTTAATCGGGCTATTGAAAGAATATGTTTGTTGCTTTGCATGGGAATATCATGAAATGCCAGGTTTAAGCCGAGAGCTAGTGGAGCATCGGTTGCCTATAAAAGCCGGTTTTAGACCGTACAAACAATCGGCTAGAAAGTTTAATCCAAGAATATATGACCGGATCAAGGAAGAGATCGGTCGTTTGCTTAAAGCTAATTTTATTAGACCTTGCAGGTATGCCGAGTGGATTTATAATATTGTGCCAGTGGAAAAGAAAGGCTCCGGCAAGTTGAGGGTGTGCATTGATTTCAGAGATTTGAATAGAGCTACACCCAAAGATGAGTATCCTATGCCTATAGCCGACATGCTTATTAATGATGCTTCTGGACATAAGGTCATTAGCTTTCTTGATGGCAATGTGGGGTACAACCAAATTTTTATGGCCGAAGAGGACATGTCCAAAACGGCTTTTCGGTGCCCCGGTTTTATTGGTTTATTTGAGTGGACAGTGATGACCTTTGGATTGAAGAATGCCGGCGCCACGTATCAGAGGGCTATGACTTTGATTTTTCATGATTTACTCGGCGTTATACTTGAAATCTATGTTGATGATATTGTTGTCAAATCGGATGCTTTTGAATCTCACTTAGCCGATTTGCGTTTAGCTTTTGAGAGGATGAAAAAATATGGACTGAAGATGAATCCTTTGAAGTGTGCTTTTGGCGTGTCGGCTGGCAAGTTTTTGGGTTTCGTTATTCATGAAGATGGCATAGAGATTGATCCCAAAAAGATAGAAGCTATACAAAAAGTGGAGGCTCCAACATGCAAGAGAGATATGCAAAAATTCCTCGGCAAGGTTAATTATTTGAGGAGGTTCATAGCCAACTTGTCTGGGAAGGTTGATGCATTTACTCCTATACTTCGGTTGAAGAATGATGTTGATTTTACTTGGGGGCAAAGCAGCAAGAAGCATTTGATATGATCAAGAATTATTTGTGCACTCCTCCGGTGATGAAGGCGCCCAAGCATAGAGAGCCCTTTAGACTTTACATTGCAGCCGAGGAAGGTGTTATTGGTGCTGTTTTGACTCAAGAAACCGAAGGAAAAGAGCATGCTATCACTTATTTGAGCCGACGTCTATTGGATGCTGAGACAAGGTATACATGTATTGAAAAATTATGCCTATGCTTATACTATGCTTGCACAAAATTGAGACATTATCTAGTGCCAAGTTCTTGCATAGTAGCTTGTCAAACCGATGTCATTAAATATATGTTGCATAGACCAATTCTTAGTGGTAGAATTGGCAAATGGGCTTATGCTTTAATTGAGTATGATTTGGCTTATGAATCTCTAAAATCCATGAAAGGCCAAATTGTTGCTGATTTTATCGTTGAGCATCGGATTAATGACGAGCAAGATATTGATATAAACCTTGTCTCGTTAGTACCATGGAGATTATATTTTGACGGTTCAGTTTGTAGCAACGGCCAAGGTGTTGGTATTGCTTATATATCTCCTCATGGTGCTGTTTTTGAAGCCTCATGCCGCTTAGAATATTTTTGCACAAATAATCAAGCCGAATATGAAGCATTGTTATTCGGCTTAGAGATGTTGCTGGCCATAGGTGCTACACATATTGAGGCTTTTGGTGATTCGTTATTAGTAGTGCAACAAGTATCCAAAGTTTTTCAATGTTTAGATGAATCACTTAATGTTTATCTTGATAAATGTCTGGATATAATTTCTACTTTGGATCATTTTAGCATTGCTCATATATCTAGACATGATAATTGGAGAGCAAATGAGTTAGCACAGCAAGCATCTGGCTATCATGTCAATCATGGCATGTTTCATATCTCTCAAGAGCCGATGTCTTGTCTTGCTAATATAGGGGAGGCCGAACCAGAGCCCACCGATTCGGTCACTAACAATAAATATAGTGCAGGTGAAAAACATGATTGGAGAAAGCCCATTATGGATTACTTGTACAATCCGAGTGAAAGGGTCGACAGGGCTGTTCGGCGCATGGCTTTCAAATATACAATAAGAGACGGTGGTCTTTATCGCCGAACGGTTGAAGATGTTCTTTTGAAGTGTTTGGACGAGGATCAAGCAAGAGTTGCTATGGGAGAGGTTCATGAAGGAATTTGAGGTACTCATCAGTCGGCCCCCAAGATGAAGTGGTTGTTACGACATGCTGGATTTTATTGGCCGACGATGATCAATGATTGCTTCAGATATTATAAAGGATGTGAAGCTTGTCAAAAGTTTGGTGATATTCAGTTAGCTCCCGCTACTATGTTACATCCCATTATCAAGCCGTGGCCCTTTAGAGGTTGGGGATTAGACTTTATTGGAGAGATTCATCCTTCCTCTTCAAAGGGGCATCGGTTCGTGTTGGTGGCAACTGATTATTTCACTAAGTGGTCTGAAGCAGTACCTCTCAAGAATATGACGCATACGGAGGTAATTCAATTCATAAGTGAGCACATTATTCATAGATTCGGTATTCCGCAAACATTAACTACGGATCAAGGTTCATCTTTCATGTCTCATCAAGTTAGAGAATTTGCCGAATCATATAAGATAAAGTTGCTCAATTCCTCCCCGTATTATGCTCAAGCCAATGGACAAGCTGAGTCTAGCAACAAAATTTTGATCAAGCTCATCAAGAAGAAGATTGAAGATAATCCAAGAAGGTGGCATGAATTATTGTCCGAGGCTTTGTGGGCGCATAGAATCTCAAGGCATGGTGCGACGAAGGTAACTCCATATGAGCTCGTATACGGTCAAGAAGCCGTTTTACCGGTAGAGGTGAATTTGAATGCTTTGAGAATAGCCAAACAAAATGATTTATCGGCAGTGGACTTTTATAACTTGATGATGGACAACGTTGATGAGGTTGCCGATAAACGTTTGACTACATTAAAAGCCATAGAAAGGGACAAGTTGAGGGTAGCAAGAGCTTACAATAAGAAGGTCAAGTTGAAGAATTTTCAGATTGGTGATCTTGTGTGGAAGGTGATTCTACCGATTGGTTCAAAGGACAGAAAATTCGGGAAGTGGTCTCCAAGCTGGGAAGGTCCTTTCAAGATTGCAAGAATAGTTCCCGAAAATTCATATTTGGTGGAATCCATGCAAGGAACATTGCTACCTCGAGCTCTCAATGGCAGATATTTGAAGAAGTACCACCCAAGTGTGTGGCAAGAAGCCTAATTAGGCAATGGCCGATATATAATTATCGCCCTAAGCACATATTAATGGCCGATGGAGTGTTGACATCGTCCTTAGAACAAGCCTAATGCAAATTATTTTTCGGCACACAAGTTTTGCCGAAAAACAGGGGGGCATGTGTTGACACCTGATTTTGGCACGATGCAAAATGCAGTAAAGGTGGACTTAAGCGGCAAGGTTTTCTATACGAGAAAGTTCATATTTCCAGCATGAAAGGCTTGCCGGCATGGAATCTTACCGCCCGAGTAAAAGCTTACCGGTGTGAAAGGTTTGCCAGCGAAAAAGCTTGTTAACACGAAAAGCTTGCCGATACAGAAAGTTTGCCGGCATAAAATCTTGCCGCCTGAGCGAAGAGCTTGCCGGCGAGGAAAGGCTTGCCGGTTTTGAGTGCTTGCCGATTTCAGTAAAAATCCAAACAAACGGCCCGGCAAGGATGCGGCCCAACGAGGATATGACCCGGCAAGAGATGATTCGGCAAGGAGGCGACTCGACAAGACACTCCAGACGACCCGGCGAAACGACAACCCGGCAGGAGATGATCCAACGAAGCAACGGCCCGGCAAGGAGATGATCCGGCAGGAAGTGGCCCGGCAAGGAGACGATTCGGCAGGAGAAGACCTGGCAGAGGATGATCCGGCAAGGAGGCAGTCCGGCAAGGAGATGACCCGGCAAGGGATGATCCAGCAAGACGACCCAGCAAGATACCTGATGGTAGTTTCGGGAAGGTGATAGCTCAGGAGGTTACTGGACGCTATGAAGATGATCCCAGACGGAGATGATTGCTTGCCGACATGAGAAGCTTGCCGGCGTGGACAGCTTGTCGGCATGGAAAGCTTACCGGTGTGGGCTTGCCGGTGTGAGAGCTTGCTGGCGTGGAGATCTTACCAGCGAACAGAAGATGAAGACAGGTTCAGAGGATTATCTAGACGACCTCGGATGGAAAAGCGATCAACGGAAGGTTTGTTCGGAGCATACCAAATTGGTACTATATCTTAATCGAAGGTCATATGCACGGCCCACGCAAGGAGCAAGACGGAAGATTGGGCCAGTTTCGAGCTGAATCCGAGTGGAACTAGAACTAGGACTCTAGGATGTGAGTTAATGTAATTTTCTTGTAAGGAAAGCCTAGATGAATCCTTTGCTTGTACGGGAAGTCCAACCCCCTCTTAAATAGAAGAGGTGATGGCCGATTGAAACAACACACAATCGAACAATCAATATACTACTTTTTCATCTACGTTTTATCTCTCTATCGTTTTTCTCTCTCGTTCTTCGTGTTGGAGAGCTGCGAACTCCGAGGCCCTAGGGGCGAGCGAATCGACCTAGGGCAGCCCATTGCCGCCGTGCTCCCTGACGGGGTCCCTCCCGGGTGCGCGGGGTTTCGGGTTCTTAAAAGCGCCCGCCGGATTGTCTTGCGTATCGCGCTTCCGGCAGGCCTCCTTCGACGTGAGCTGCGGTGCATCACCCCCGGCGTCGAGGGTACGCGTGACGCGTTCGTGTGTCAACACACGCGCTCAAAAGCGCCGGCCAAGAGAACAGAGAGACCGGCAGCTTCTACCACCGATTTGAAGGGCAAGGCCAAAAAAGTCAAGAAACAAAAGTCGAATAAGAAGCAGCCGGTGATTGATCCCAATTACATGACCGATGACCAGCTCCAGCAATACATTGCTGCTAGCGGTGATTTTGGGACTGCTGTAGTAGGAGCAGGGAAGTATGAGCTCGGGGAAAAACTTATACGCAATGTTGAGGATGTGTCCAAGGAACTTGGCGTTGCTTGTGCATCGTTGGAGGAGGTCTATATGGATAATTTCAAGAAACCGGAAAGTGAGCAAGTATCGGGAATCATGGTTAGTTACAAAGCTGAAGCGTTTCACCATGACGTTGCATGCAGGGTGTTCCCGGTCAATTGGGATGACTTGTTGAACTTCCGAGAAATGGACGCCAGCGTAATGAGATGTCTCGCATTGTGAGTATTTAACAATCATTGCGTCAATATCTATGGTACTAACAGCTATCTATACAGTTTGTTCATGTATGTTTGTTTCTATATATATAGGTACAATTTTATTCGAGCCAGGAAATATGGGTATCCAATAGCCTATGTCGACCCCGCTATTGCTTCGCAACAAATGATGGATATAGACAAGAGCAAAAAGCGTGTCAAGGATTACATCATCAATGTGATGGAGAAGAGCGAAGATAAGGAGTTAATCCTATGGCCTTTTAATAAAAAGTAAGCTAGTGCCGCATCTTCGTTTACAAATTTGATTACACGTTCACCCAAGTAATTATTTCAACTTGTAGGTTTCACTGGATTCTTATCAGTATCTCCCTACCGCAAGGCAATTTCCATTATCTTGATTCTTATCTTCATATGAAGGAGAAGATAAATTTTGATAATATAAAGAAGCTTATTGACAGGTGATTTGATACTTTCATCTACATAATAAAAGTGATTTTGATAATATAAAGGAGCTTATTGACAGGTGGTTTGTAATACCACAAAATAATATACTTTTGTTTTTTGTCATCCATATTCTTTAGAGCGTTTAAAGTATTTCGCTCGAGACAAGGAAATGCAACATTGAAGTACACAACGCTTACCCATCACTTTCGTGTTCCGGTTAGTTTCCAACAACACTTGTACATATATGCATGCATGAATGTTGATTTACTTCCGTTCCGGCAATTTTCGGGCACTCCATATGTCCAATTTTTAGCAAAGGTCATGCCAAAAATTTGGCATGGCTTGTGCTAAAGATAGGACATATTTGAGTGCTCGATTTTTAAATAGAGAATTTGAAATTTTTGTTTAAGCCTACAAATATTATAAGTGGATTTTATATAGAGAATTTAAAGAGTATTACTAACTACGAGATGTTAACTATAGGGATGTCGGGAAACCAAGATGGCGAGCCCGGGTGTTCTAAGCCCGTACCTAAAGGAAAGCGGAAAAGGAAATCTGTAACTGAAGATCTAGAAGAGAGATTTGCAATTTTTGAAGCGAACCAGAGAGTTGCGGTTAGACAAGAATGTCAAGTTATGTTCGGTGCCATGGTCCCTGAACTTGTGAAGTATCTCCGACAACATGTGCAGGTTCCGCCCGCCACCGCAACTCAGAGCAACCCCTCCCCCGACCTAGGGCCTCGGGCCCTTCCCTTCCGCCGGCACCGTCGTGCACCCTTCTGATGTTCCCTTCCTCTTGCCTCCATGGCTAACCTAGGGGTTTGGCGGTGGCAAGTGCAGTTTGTCACGGGTTTGGTGGCTCGGCATAAAAAGGTTTATCGGGGTTTTGTTAGAATGGATCCATCTGCACGGCGTTTGGTGTTGCTTTCTTTGGGTCTGGTGGTTTTGGATGCTAGGGATCTATGGTCGAAAGAGGTGATTCATCCTGGTTCTACGATCTATTTTCCTTGTCATGTGGCTTTGGTGGGTTCTAGGTTGCAGCAGCATGAAGATTGTTTTTGGCCCTAGGGTTTAAAGACCCAAAAGAAAATCCAGGGGTTGGTTGGAGAGACGAAGCTCTGACTAAGTCGCGAGAAAGCATCTTCATGTAGAAGTTTAGAGTCATTCTAGAAAGAGTTCACTTTGGACGAACAACTTGCGACTCAAGGCTGAATACTCAGCGAGTCAAGGGAAGCCGCCACTGTGCCCAAACCAAACTCGGGGGCTAATGTCAGGGGGATATCCGACAGGTGGGCCCATGAGGTAAGGCGACTGGAGGAAGACATCCCCTCGTGGGCTACCCCGTGCAGATGAGCCTTCCAGAAGATAACGCAACTCCTCCGGAAGATAAGCGACTCGGAAAGTCGTGATTAGTTCCTTAGTTGGACTATGAGTCCTAGTAGAACTCTTATTCAAAGTGTTGTAAGGCCCTGCGAGTCACCATGTATATAAGGGACTCGAGGGACAAAGGGGAAGCCCTAACCAAGATCTCGAGACATAACTCGCCGAAGAGCACATTGTAATCGAGACCATATTATCAACAAAGAGAGAGCAAAGCAGGAGTAGGTCTTTACATGACATCGAGGGGCCGAACCTTGGTACATCGTGTTTACTCGCATCGATTCCAATCTCGTCGACTCCCAAGTCGCCCAAGCCTTACGAACTCACAAGTCATCGCGCGATGACTACTGACGTGACAACCCCAGGACAGCGCCACCGGGCCGTCGCCATCCAGAGACAACCACGCACTGCGCAGAGAAACAGACCATCAAAACCAGAAGAAAGAAACCAGCGGAAGAATGCTACATTGACCAAGCTATGACATGACTTACGCGTCAACGGTCGGGGGGATGACAGGCCTTCTCTTCCGCCTCCTCTTCGGGGCTGGCTCTCCCTCCGGCCGGCTGGTCGCTCCGACCGGCTTCGACCGCCTGGCGGGCGCGGTCGGCTCACCCTCTGGCCGGCTGGTCGCTCCAGCCGGTTTCGACCGCTTGGCAGGCGGGGCCGAGGATGACTCTGCGGTCACTGCATCGTCATCAGAGTCGATGTGAATAACTTCAACAGATATACCATCGTCGGGCCAATCTTTTAAGCCACTGGACGTGATCGGCTTACCCTAGGCGGCCGGCACGGCGTCGTCTTCGCCCTCGGTGCGCCTGAGGTCTTCGCCGCCATCTTCCGGCAGGATGGCTCCGGGTGCAGCCGGCATCGGGGCCAGATCGGGCGCAAAGTTGCGCACGAGGTCTTCATTGCCTTCGGCCTTCTGGATGTCAAACATCTGCGCGGGCCAGCCGGCTGCCGTCAGCCGGAGAAAGCGCCCCAGGCATAAAGATCAAACCACCACAAGAAAACTTACCAGGGGCGGCGGATCTGAGCGGTCGTAGGGCGGCAGGCCGAATGTCCACCCCACACCGACGTGCTCCTTGGTGACGAGCCAGAGCCAGTCGTCCAGACTGGATAGCTTCAGGTTGCGCATCGACAGCCGGGTGGGGTTGTACCGCCCGGACATATGGCAGATCTTGTGCAGCCGGTCCTGGAGCGGCATCACCCGGCGGTATATACAACACAACAACAGATCTCATGCCATCGTCCCCAGGTCCGCCATCTCCCCCAGCCGGCTCATCATACGATCGACCTATCGCTTGTTGTCGCACCATTTGACGTCCCAATTCGACTTCGATGGGGGCGCATGCGAGTAGGCAGGCAGGTTGATCCTATCTGCCTCTGTGAGGTTGCGGGCATAGAAATACGACCACTGCCATTCCATGATGGAGTCGGGAGTCTTGAACTTAGGGAGGCCTGTATTCTGCCGGTTGTAGACGATGGCACATCCGCATTCCACCATCGTCTTCTCCTCCTCCTCCTTGCTGCGCTTGTACCGGCCCTTGATGAAGTACAGCCGGCAGAAGAGATCCAGGCTAGGCTGGATGCCCAGATATCCTTCACAGAAGCCCGTGTTGAAGCTGATATGTGAGATGGAATTTTCCCCAAGTTGGTGAGGCTGAAGGCTGTAGAAGTTCAGGAACTCCCGAAAGAACGGGCTCACCGGGAGGGTGAGCCCACGGTCGAGGTGGTCGGCGAACACCACTCGCTCGCCGGGCCGGGGGGCGGGAGAAATCTCGCCCTCGTCGAGCGCCCGCACCTCCACCTCCGCCGTCGTCGCCAGGAGACCCTCGCTCCGGAGCTTCTCCAGGTCTCCATCCGTGACCATCTCGAGCTCCGACACAACAGGGGCAGGGTTGCGCTTTGCCGTCGAAAACCGATGGCCCGTCGCTGGCCTCCTCCGCTCCTTCCTCTGGGCGTGCAGTGGAATCGATGAAGCGGCGCCAACGAAGAAGAGGAAGCAGCAGCAAGAACTCGCCGGAGAAGGTGGGGAAATGAAGCAATGGGGATGGAAACAAACTCCTTCCCAGGGAGGCCCTCGCCCCCCATTTATAGGCGGAGGCCGTCGCCTGGCCTCCCTCGAGCGAAACCACCGATCGGACGTGGCCACGTGGCGTGGTAACGGAAGATCGTGTGAGGCAGTTATCGCCACATTTGATCCCACAACTGGGCAGCCGGCACAAAAGATCCCATCCACAGGAACCCAGGTGTCGCCACTTCCTTCGCGTGGTGGGATTGCAGAGCGATGTGACGTCACAACGTCATCCCTGATGTCAAGAGCAGCCGGCCGATCGGAGTGCTCGAGGCGCACCCTCTGTAGCCGGCTGAACTCCTTGTAACCGAAGAAGAAGCACGTAGAAGCCTTCCTCGCTGTGGCCGGCCGCAAACCTCCAACGTGCTCGGTGACAAGTGTCGGGGGGATGACCCCCGGGTGTCCAAAGATGCACAGAGGATCACCCATAGAAGAGCGGAGCCGGGTCCAAGCAGGCGGCTAAGCCCAGCACTCGCCGGCTGTGCCGTGGGGTGGCTTCTCTAGCATCCGGTTGCTTGGGGAGCTGTCTGGCCAGCCGGCCATCTCCACAGACCGGCTCACCTCGACAGGAGGCATGGCAAAAGTGCGACGGGACATCATGCACGACACTTTGAAAATCAAATCCACTTGGGTACTATAAGAACACATTACAAACGCTCAATTTAACATTAGCTACTGTTACTATGCTTTACTTAAAGCTCTCCGATAAAAAAGAACCGCAAACAAAGCATGTAAAGAGACAATGCAAATAAAGGCAGAAATCTGTCAAAGCAGAACTATCTGTAAAGATCGAATTTAACGAGGTACTTCCGTAGCTCAAATCAGAAAACTTAAAACTAATGAAAGATAGATAAAAGCATCAGCCTTGGTCTCAAAAAAATTCAGATGAAAATGACAAATGACGATTTAAAACATTTTCTGCACTGAAGCACAGGGAATCTGTTTTTGGACAGCAAAACAGAACTTCGCACTTTCCAACAATTAGTGGCTACTCTTGGCACAAAAACGAAAATAAATGGATACAAAGGAGTTGCTACAGAGGTAACAACATCCAAGACAAAAGAAAACTGAAAGCAAAAAGATAATGGGTTGCATCCCGAAAGCGCTTTTCTTTAATGCCTTTTAACTAGGCACAATAGTTTTAAGAGATGCTCACATAGAAATAAGAAATAAAGCAAAAGAGAGCATCAAGAAGCATAAAGAAACACATTTAAGTCTAACCCACTTCCTATGCATAGGAATCTTGTAAACAAATAAATCAATGAAGCACAGAGTATCAAGCATAGGATGGTAAAACAAGAGCAACTTCAGAACTTTCCACATAAAGAGAGGTGTTTTAGTAACATGAAAATTGCTACAACCGTATTTTCCTCTCTCAAAATAATTTCCAATACCATCATGAACAAACTCAATAATATAACTATCACATAAAGCATGCTTTTCATGACCTACAAGCACATAAATTTTATCACTCTCCAAAATAGTGGGATCAATATTATTTGAAATCAAGACCTCTCCAAACCTAGTTTTGACAACATCATAGAAAGATTGAACACTCTCCAAAGGTATGGGACTCCTTCTAACTAATGTTGAGAGCTCTCCAATCCCATTTTCAGTAGTATTTTCCTAAATATCATCAAGCAACATAGGACCATCATCTAGAGCATTATCATATAAATTTTCTAAGCAAAACTCCTCATTATCATGAATATCAATAGGAGGCATAAATAAAGGAGCATCATTAAATTCATCACAATAGCATAAATCATCATAAATAACAGTAGGAAAAGTATTTGGCAGTTTCTTTTTGGTTTTGTTGAGTCTAGGATGTATTTTCATAGGGGCATCATAGCCATAAGTGTAGCAAGCATCAAGTTCATCAAACAGAGATATTTCCAAAGAATCCATAGGACCATAACAGTCATCAATATAGCATTCATCCTCCTTAGGTAAGCATGGAGGACAATCATATAATGTAAGAGTTAAAGAGTTACTTTCATTAGAAGGTAGATCCTCCTTTTGTCCTTCAGTCTCCTCCTCTTTTTCATCCAATGAGATCTCAGTTCCAGCAATTTCTTCCATAGGCTCCTGCAAGGCATTGGTCTCTCCTTTGCCGCCGCCTCCGACCACCTCCTGCTCACCCCTCTTGCCCGAAGGGGCTCTACCTCATGCTCTCACCCCCGCGCATGCTCGCCCTCCCCCTCTTTCCCGTGAGCTTGCTCGACCATGGCCGCCATGGGAGCCACTTACCGAGCACCGTCACGCGACCACCGATGGCCATTCCCTCGCTCCCAAACCACCCGCACCACCTCCTCTCCCCCTAAATCGACCCCCAGGTCGAACAACCGCCACTCCGGCCCCCTCCTTTCTTGGCGCCATCCCGAGCACCTCCGCCGGCGACTACCTCATCGAGCCACCGGTACAGGGCACCCCTGGCCCTACCGTTTCTTCCCTCGGCTTCCCCTTGACCTCTCTCAGCCAATGCCCTGACCAATTTCGCTTTTGGTTCCTCGTAGGGTCACCACCGTCCGTGAGCTAGGTCATCCGCCGCGGCACCCCACCGTGGAGCTTGCTCCGGCCATCCCCTTCCAGTTTCGTTAGGGGCAATTGATCGACGACATCATGATGAGCTGCCTCGACCCCTCCTTGCATCCAGGTGTGCCCTGCAGCATCCCATGGCGAGCTCAGCAGCCCCCAACGGCGTCGGAGTGGACTGTGCCATAGGTTTTGGTCACCGCCGGTTGGAGGCGACGTGGCCCTCTGTGCGTCGTCCACCCAGGATCCTGCAGTGGCATACCGCTTCGCTAGGCGTGGCTCACTGACGTGTGGAGCCCGCCGGGCCCGCTCGTCAGCATTTTGATTTTTCTGCCGGCACGGGAGAGATTCTTGTGGACCAATTCTACCTCACTCGGCCCGTTGCTGCTCAGATCCAGCCCATGTTTTTTTAGTAGGTTTAATCTTTTTCCACAGATCTATTTTTGCTAGTTCAGTTTAAATCCTTTTAGAATGGTTTGAAGGTGAATTGACCAAAACAAAAATCACAATAATATTATACTGATTTCTTAACCACATGCAAGTGGCAGATCCCAAAAATGATTAAAGGTTTAACTTTTAAAAATAAGTTGGCAACACTGCTCTGTTTCACCATTTAATTCATAACTTAAGTTTAAATTATTCAAATCTTGCAAACTCAATTGTTCTAAGTAGCCCTTGATGTTAGCTGTCTGTAGAAATTGACCCTATGTCCAAATGAATTTTTGTTTGAAAGTGGCATGCATGTTTCTTTTAGCATCAGAGAGCTCTTTAGTGATTTGTTTAAAATTATTGGTGATGACTTTTGGAGTGAATCCAATTGTATTGATTTCCTATTTTTGGGTAGTACTTAGATCTAGCTTGGTTTGATTTTTAGGGTTACTGATTGAGCTTGGTGAATTTTATTGTGTTTTAGCCTTTTCTGTCTAGAAAATAGACTTTTTAATAATTCCTTTTATTATAAAATGTTATTAGAATTGTGTTACTAGCTTGCTTAGCATGTTATGCATCTGTTATTATGTTGCTTTTAGGTTTGTAACATGTTTGTTTGATAATAGCATGTTTATCTTGTGAGTACCTCTACTTTACCATGTTAGTATTTATCATAGTTATTTTAGTAGTGCTACCCTAGTCTTTAGCATGTTAGTGATCTTGTGTTAGTTTATTTCTAGCATGTTAGAAGGTGTTTACTTCTGTTTTTATAAGCATTTTAGTTGTGTTGTTTGTAGCTTATAGATAGAATGCTTAGTCTTGGCTAGATAGTATTTTGGGTGTAGGGTGCTTGGTGCTTGTTATGGGCATGAGTAGAATTGTGTGCCTTGCTTAGTAAGCATGTCTAGGATTGTTATGGTGCTGATGATGTGTTGTTCTAGTTGTCTAGCATGTTTAACTTGTCTTGTAGTTCTATTTGCTTTAGTACTTCACACTGTTTTATTATAGATGTGTGTGGGCTATTAGTGCTTTGATAAAAGAACTTGTGTGCCTTGCTCTAGCTTGCTGAGCAAGAATTAGTGACATGTCCCAAGCATGTCATTGAACCTTTGCATCTGATTTGACGAGTGTGGATAGTTATGTAGTTAAGAACATGTTTTTAGTGGTGCTTTAATATGCCTGATTGCTACTCTAACACTAACGACTAGACTAGTATCTTTTTGGTTGCAAAAAAACCTGTTTGTTTTGTTGGTTCTCTAGTCTAATGTGTTAGTGTGTATGTTTGCTAGTGTTTTGATTGTGCTTCCTTTTCTTTTGCGACGTTAGATACAGCCGAGGAAGAGGTAGCATTTGAGGGATTTATTGGAGTAGAGTTGAATTTTACCTTATTATTATTATTGAGAAGAAGACCATGGACAAGCCATTCCAAGCCAAGCCACCTCAAACGATCTCTTCTATTCAACTTGCACTGTTTTTACATCATGCATGTTTAATACTGTTCCATCTTATACACCTGCTTATATAGTCACCCTTAGCTTGGTAAAACCAAGTTCAGTAGCAGAAACTATAGAACACCCTACCTAGACACCGCCTTACTAGTTCAACAACAAATGAACACTATAGGATGGGCACCCTTGTGTTGTTTTTGGAAAAACAAAAGTGCCCCCTTGGGAAGGTGGGACCTTGCCCAAGTGGTGGCTTGAGAAGGAAGGATTTGTAACAAGAAGTTTTTCTGAAAACGACACATAACCTAGTCTTCGCTAGACAACCTTACCGTACAATCACATTACCTCAACATGGGCAATGGGGCTTAACTAGAAACTTGTTTGTGTTAGTATGTGTTCTACCTCAACGTGCTATAGAGGTTAAAGTCCCCCGAACCAGATTGCTGTCAGTGTGAAGCAAAACAGAGTGTGGAGATTAAGTTCGCCACAGACGCAGCGATTGGGTGTCCTGCCATGGCGGTGTGTTGTCAGGGGAAACCGGATCGATACGGCTGACTCACTCGGTGCCGGGGAGAATAAACCCAGTCGAAGAGGTAGTGATATACTAGCATAGGCATAGTGAAAGGTTAGGACTAGTTATCAGATGTTCGCATACTGTCGCGGACAGTCCGTGGTTGTTCACGACAGATGTACTGGATCTTGTGGGGAAAGTATACACACTCTGCAGAGTTAAAACTATTCGAATAGCCGCGTCCGCGGTCATGGACAGTTGAAAGGCCATGTATCTAGCATTGTGTCGGTGTTTTAAAATCAAGTGTTGAGTTGGAAAAAGAATCAAGTACCTGGGAGGTACAGAGGTGACATGGATGATCGTACCTTGGAGGTACAGTACTTTGAAGGAAAAACCCGGAGGTGCCTAGTCCCAAGAAGTTTTGCAAAGAAAACAAATGTTTTGGAAAAGCTTTTATAAAACCTTGTAGATTTGCAATATCTACAAGAGAAAACTATCAGTTATAGTTTTCTTTTGAAGTATCTTTCTCAACAAAGATATAGAGATGTCATATAGCTAAGTTGGTTCTTACATCCACCTTAGAAGAAACCCCTGGTAGGTAGAGCCTTACCTACCACAGCCAGATAGCATTTAAGTCTAGAAGTTATTCTTTTGGTGTGGTCTTGCGAGTACAATTCAAAATGTACTCATGGCTTTGTCCCTGGGTATTTACTTGGTCAGACTACGAGGAGCAGCCTGAAGAGGCAAGAGATGACGGTTTCGTTGACGACTATGCGAGCTAGGAACGTCTCCTAGTTAGTAGCATGTCGGTTGTCAAGGCATGACTTGCGATTATCACGCTGTGTTCTGAAGACTTTCGCTATTTATTGTTAAACTTGCCCCATGTGGCAATTATTAAGATTCAGTCATGTGACCGTTTATTGTAAGTCTGGTATTCGTTATGTAATGGATGATGTAATCTGCAATGCCAACTCGAGTATGTTGTTCACGAGTGACTGATCATGGGATCGTGAATGTATGCATACTGGAGATCTCAGACTGCTAGTCTGGGGTCCCCACACTTGTGCAGTTTAACGTAAGCTTATACACCCAAAACATGGTACCTCCTCAGTGCAAATTGAATTCTGGCAAGTTTTACATTTTCTTATTTTTACCTAATTAATTACCTCTAGAGAATGATAAAATAATATTTTTATTTCAAAAATACTATTTTAATACTTTATTCACTATTAATGATAAACCAAGGCATATGCACAAGATGAACTCAAAAAGAGGAAATCTTGTTACAAATCTTAGTTTGGTTACTCAAAAGTGGAAGGTTTGCACTCTAAGGCCCCGTTCGGAAGTCCTCCAGCTTCCTGAAATTCCCAACTCCCGCTCCTCCATCAGGGAACCAGCTCCTCGTGAGAATTTTGTTCTATTCGGCAACGCGGCGCAGCGGCCGCAGCACTCGCACGTAACAGGAGCAAAGCAGGACACTTGTAACTGCAAAACGAATCGTTTTCTTGACTTGGCGGTGGCATTCCTAGTAATTATGCCGAACTCCACCTCCGCCGTTTCGTGAAGCGGGGCTTGGGCAGCTTCTCAAATTTGCACTGGAGCAGGCCTCCGCTTCTTGAAGCTGGCTTCACGGAGCCGAGGCATTCGGCCAGCTCCTCGCACGGATTTGGCGGATGATACGTCTCCAACGTATCTATAATTTTCTATTGTCCCATACTATTATATTATTATTTTAGTATACTTTTTGGGCGTTTATTTACCAATTAATATTAGTTTTGAGTAATAACCTATTGACCTAGTGCCCAGTGCCAGTTGCTGTTTTTTGCATGTTTTTTGCTTTTCAGATTTACCATACCAAACGAAGTCCAATTGCCATGAAACTTTAATATGATTTTTTCTGGACCAAAATAAGATCTGGAAACTTCGGGAGGAGACGAGAGACCGCACGAGAGAGGCACAAGGCAACAGGGCACAGCCTAGGGGCCAGGCGTGCCCTGTTGCCTTGCGCCTCCCTCGGCCGCCCTGTGGTGTCCCTCTCAGGCCTATAAATTCTCAAATAATCGAAAAACAATAGGGGAGCTCCCGAAACACTTTTTCCATCGCCGCAAGTCTCTGTTCTGCCGCGTGCCCATCTGGCGACCTTTTCCGGTGATCTGCCGCAGGGGGAATCGATCACGGAGGGGCTCTACATCATTCTTGCTGCCTCCATGATGAGTTGTGAGTAGTTCACCACAGACCTACGGGTCCGTAGTTAGTACCTAGATGGATATCTCTCTCTTTCTCTTGATCTTCAATACAATGATCATCGCATCTTCGCTTTGATCTATCCAATGTAATCCTTTTGTGCGGTGTGTTTGTTGGGATCCGATGAATTGTGGGTTTATGTTCAGATTATTCATGAAAAGTATTTGAGTCATCTCTGATTATTATGATTCTTATTTGCATGATCATTATAGCATCATAAATCTCTCTGATCTATTGAGATAGTTTGGCCAACTAGATTGATATTTCTTCAGTGAGAGGGGTGCGTTGTAGTGGGTTCAATCTGGCGGTGCTCTATATCCCAGTGACAAAAAGGGACAAGACACGTCTTTGTATTGCTGCCACTAAGGATAAAACGATGGAGTTAGTTCATATTAATTTAATTCTCTTTGTCTACATCATGTCATCGTTCTCCAAGCATTACTCTGTTTTACTTAATACTCTAGATGCATGCTGGATAGCGGTCGATGGGTGGAGTAATAGTAATAGGTGCAGGCAGGAGTTGGCCTATTTGCTTATGGACGTGATGCCTATATATACATGATCATTGCCATGAATAAAGATTGCCTAACTATCCGCTCTTCTATCAATTGCCAACAGTAATTTGTTTACTCACCGTATGCTTACTATATGAGAGATACCACTAGAGAAAACTACGGCCCCCGGGTCTATCCACTTATAAGTTTACAAACGCTTTCAATAACTTGCTGCCATTTATTGTGTTTTATTTTATTTCGCAATTTACAATTATCTATTATCATCTACACATCTGACTTACTTGCAAATAACGAGATCAAGGGGATTGACAACCCTCTTGCCGCGTTGGGTGCAAGTGTATGCTCTTTTCTGTGCAGTCGCTGAAGACGGTTGATGACCGATATTCCTATTGGTTCGATAAACCTTTGTTCTTAACTAAGGGAAATACTTAGCCGCATTGTGTTGCATCACCCGTTCCTCTTCACGGAAAACCAAACGCAGATCACAAGCATCAGGAAGGATTTCTGGCGCCGTTGCCGGGAATACCATCATCAACTATCAAGTAACTTCACAAAAATTATCATTCACTTGTTCTTCTTTTTATTTGCTGTTATATTTAGTTTGCATTATAAAAATCAAAAATACAGAAATATTTATCTTTACTTGTCACTAGTTTACTTCGTCGCTTGCTAGTTTACTTGTCCTGCTTGTTACTTTGCTTGCTTGGTCACCATGTCTCAAGATACTACTAAGTTGTGTGACTTCTCAAATACTAATAACAATGATTTTATTAGTACTCCTATACTACCCGCCACTAGTGCGGAGGCCTTTGATATTAATGCTGCATTGCTAAATCTTGTGATGAAAGATCAATTTTCGGGAAGTCCTAATGAGGATCCCGCTTCTCATCTTAATATCTTTGTGGAACTTTGTGATATGCAAAAGAAAAAGGACATGGATAATGATATTGTGAAATAAAAATATTTCCTTTTTCACTAAGAGATAAAGCTAAGGCTTGGTTTTCATCTTTACCACATAATAGTATTGGAACATGGGATAAGTGTAAAGATGCTTTTATTGCCAAGTATTTTCCTCCTGCTAAGATCATCTCCCTTAGAAATCAAATAATGAATTTTAAACAACATGAGCAAGAACATGTTGCACAAGCTTGGAAGAGGATGAAATTGATGATTAGAAATTGCCCTACTCATGGTTTAAACTTGTGGATGATTATCCAAACTTGTGTCTAGAAATCTTCTAGATTCTGCTGCAGGTGGTACCTTTATGGATGTGACCTTAGGAGAGGCCACCAAACTTCTGGAAAACATCATGACAAACTACTCTCAATGGCATACTGAAAGAGCTCCAACTGGTAAGAAGTTAAATTATGTTGAGAAAATTGCTACTTTGAGTGAAAAAGTGGATGCTCTTATGAATATGGTTGCTAGCAAAAATACTCATGTTGATCCAAATGATATGCCCTTGTCTACCTTGATTGAGCAAAATGATGATGCTATTGATGTGAACTTTATCTCGCGAAACAATTTCCATAACAATGGTTATAGAGGAAATTTCAATGCTAGGCCATATCCCGATAATTTCTCTAATAATTATGGAAACTCTTTTGGAAATTCCTATGGAAATTCTTCTACAAATGCTAATAGGATACCCTCTGATCTTGAGAACACAATTAAAGAATTTATTAGTTCCCAAAAGATTTTTAATACTATGGTAGAAGAAAAGTTGCATACGATTGATGCTTTGGCTAAAAACATGGATAGAATTGCTCTTGATGTAGAAGCTCTTAAATGTAAAACGTTTCCACCCAAGTATGATTTTAATGATACTATTAAATCTATCCAAATATATATTAATGAAAGTAAGGAGAGGGCCGCTAAGTTGAAAGCTAAGCGGGAATTCTTAGAAAAAGCTCTTCCACCCGGTTTTTACCGGAATCATGATGAAGATCTTAAAATTCTTAGCACTTCTCCTATTGAATCTTTGTTTAATTCTCTGAAATTAAATTATAAAGGGACTGGAGTTGAGTCAACTCTAGCTAGAGAGAGTCCCTTTTGCTTGGAGGGTGATGATTCTAATGGTAAAACTGAAAAAAGTGGGTTTGGAGAGGTTAAAACTTTGACTAGTGATGTGCCCACTATCTTGTATTACAAGGATTTTAATTATGAGAGCTGATCTTTAGTAGAATCTATTTCCTTGTTGCAATCCATTATTAGCTCACCCAATGCTTATGATCAAAATAAAGCTTTTACTAATCATATAGTAGAAGCTATGATAAAAGCTTATGATGAGAAGCTTGAGATAGAAGTTTCTATTCCTAGAAAATTGCATGACGAATGGGAACCTACTATTAAAATAAAGCTTAAAGAATATGAATGCAATGCTTTGTGTGGCCTTGCTGCTAGTGTTTCAACTATATATACCTAAATCTCTTTGTGATGTGCTCGGTCTCACGAATATTCAAGATTGTTCCCTAAACCTGTATCTTGCGGATTCTACCATCAAGAAACCTTTAGGTGGAATAAATGATGTTCTTATCCTTGCTAATAGGAATTATTCCTGCAGATTTCATTGTGCTTGACATTGAATGCATTCCTACTTGTCGAATAATACTTGGAAGACCCTTTCTATGAACTATAAGTGCAATAATTGATATGAAAGAGGGAAACATACGATTGCAATTCCCATTAAAGAAAGGGATCGAACACTTCCCTTGAAAGAGAATAAAACCACCTTATGAATCTATCATGAGGGCCACTTATGGGTGGAGTGTCAAAGATGACAACACTTGATCATACGCGTTATGCCTAGCTAGGGGCGTAAAACAATAGCGCTAGTTGGGAGGCAACCCAATATTTATGTTATTTTTCTTGTTCTAATTTCTATTTGTGTGACATAACATGATTGTTGCCTCTGTAATGATTGTTTTTTTATGTTTTAATTAGTGTTTGTGCCAAGTAAAGCCTTTGGGATAATTTGCATGATGAGTATAATTGATGTTGTGCAAAAACAGAAACTTTCACCTCCAGTGCAGAATTTTTGGTTCTCTGCTGGAGCGTGGTAAATTCTTGAAATTTTTAAACAGTATTGTTATACAAATTCCCCAGGTTGTCCTAATTTTTCAGAATTTTTAGAGATACAAATGTATAGTTTATCTACATATCTTTACAGACTGTTCTGTATTAGACAGATTTTGTTTTTGCTTGCATGTTTTGCTTGTTTTGATGATGCCATGGATTATATCGGGGGGTATAAGTCATGAAGAAGTTAGAATACAGTACCTTATGCAATAATAAAATATGAATCAATTTATAATAGTACCTAAAGTATTTGATATGTTTATTATACTAACGGATCTGACGAGTTTTCTGTTGAGTTTTGTGTGCTAAAGTTTTCAAGTTTTGGGTGTTATCACGATGGACGAAGGAATAAGAAGCGGCAAGAGCCTAAGATTGGTGATTCCCAAGGCACCCCAAGGTAATATTCTAGGAAGACTCAAGCGTCTAAGCTTGGGGATGCCCCGGAAGGCATCCCCTCTTTCGTCTCGTATGTCACTTGGAGCTATATTTTTATTCATCACATGATATGAGTTTTGCTTGGACCGTCATTTGCTTCAGTTTGCTTTTTGTTTTAGTTTCCCACAATCATTGATTGCTGTACACACCCACTTGAGAGAGACACACAATCATCATAATTTATTATAATATTCTATGTGCTTCACTTATATCTTTTGAGCTTGGCAGTTGCTCTAGTACTTCACTTATATCTTTTTGAGCACGGTGGCATATATATAGATTTTATAGAAATAATTACACTCTCGTTCTTCACTTATATTTGTTTGAGAGTTAACAAACAGCGACGGTAATTTCCATGGGTCATAAGTCTAGTCCAAAAATAATAGGTATTCAATGAGTGCATAATAAAAACCACATGTAGCACATAAAAGAGAAATCATGGTTAATGATATTAATGTGGTAATGTGAAAAAGCATGAGTGCATGATCATTGGTTAATGAAGGTATCGTGAATTAGAGGTTGTTAACTTGTTGTTCATCCAAATATTTTTATAGCATGGTGATGATGTGTGAGCATACGTATTCCTCGTTGAAATCCTAGTGTTGTTTAGGTCGGGGGCGCGCGATGGTTAATTCCTACCAACCTCCTCCCTAGGAGCATGCGAGTAGTGCTTTGCTTCGAGAGAGCTAATAAAATCTTGCAATAAGTATGTGAGTTCTTCATGACTAATGTGAATCCATGGATATACGCACACTCACCTTCACATATTTGCTAGCCTCTTTGGTACCGTGCATTGCCCATTCTCACCTTGAGGATCAGTGCAAATTTCCCAGGTGCATCCAAACCCCGTCACATGATACGCTCTTTTGTACATAAGCCTCATTATATCTTCCTCAAAACAGCCACCATACCTACCTATCATGGCATTTCCATGGCCATTCCGAGATATATTGCCATGCAACTTCCACCGTCACATCATATGACTTGTACTTCCATTGTCATATTGCTTTGCATTGCATGATCATATAAGCCGACATAGTATTTATGGCAAAGCCACCGTTCATCATTAATATCATACATGTTACGCTTGATCATTGCACATCCTGGTACACTGCCAGAGACATTCATATGGAGTCATACAGTTTTTCATGTTGAGTTGTAAGTAAATAAAAGTGTGATGATCATCATTATTAGGGCACTGTCTCAGTGAGGAAAGGATGATGGACACAATGATTCCCTCACAAGTTGGGATGAGACTCCGGACGAAAAAAAAAGAAAAAGAAAAAAGAAAAAGAAAAAGAAAAAAACTGAGAGAAAAGAGAGAAGGGACAGTGCTACTACCTCTTATTCCACACTTGTGCCTCAAAGTGGCACCATGTTCTTCATATAGAGAGTCTCATGTTTATCACTTCCATATGCTAGTGGGAATTTTTCATTATAGAACTTGGCTTGTATATTCCGATGATGGGCTTCCTCAAATGCCCGAGGTCTTCATGAGCAAGCAAGTTGGATGCACACCCACTTAGCTTCCGTTGAGCTTTCATACACTTATAGCTCTAGTGCATCCATTGCACGGCAATACCTACTCCTCGCATTGATATCTATTGATGGGCATCTTCATAGCCCGTTGATACGCCTAGTTGATGCGAGACTTTCTTCTTCACTTTTCACCCCTTTGAAACCTACCACCATATTCTATTCCACCTTTATGCTATATCCATAAAAAGTTGAAGCGCATTAAAAAGTATGATCCAATTGCCTGACTTGACACCATGGTGCTTGACATTTGTATTTATGTGGTGAATACGGAGCCATGCTATTCTAATATGATAAAATGAATAGGGGATGAACATTCTTTTCGGATCGTATACTTTGAAACTTGATGATTATGTTTCTTATGTTTATAAATATTACTATGTTGATGTTTATTAATTCATCGTTTCTCAATGAACAAACCTACAATAGGTTACATGTTGGGTAGCATGTCACATGAAAAATTCTGTTTTTATCATTTACCTACTCGAGGACGAGCAGGAATTAAGCTTGGGGATGCTGATACGTCTCCAACGTATCTAATTTTTTATTGTATCATGCTATTATATTATCATTCTAGAAGACTTTTTGGGTGTTTATTTATAAACTAATATTATTTTCGAGTACTAACCAATTGACCTAGTGCCCACTGCCAGTTGCTGTTTTCTTCATGTTTTTTACTTTTCAGGTTTACCATACCAAACAAAGTCCAATTGCCATGTAACTTTAATATGATTTTTTCTGGACCAAAAGAAGACCTGGAAGCTTTCGGAGGAGATGAGAGACCGCACGAGAGAGGCACAATGCAACAGCGCGTGGCCTAGGGGCCAGGCGTGCCCTGTTGCCTTGCGCCTCCCTCGGCCGCCCTCTGGTGCCCCTCTCTGGCCTATAAATTCTTAAATATTCCAAAAACCCTAGGGGAGCTCCAGAAACACTTTTTTCGCCGTTGCGAGTCTCTGTTCTGTCGCTTGCCCATCTGGCGACCTTTTTCGGTGATCTACCCGAGGGGGAATCGATCACGGAGGGGCTATACATCATACTTGCTCCCTCCATGATGAGTTGTGAGTAGTTCACCACAGACCTACGGGTCCGTAGTTAGTACCTAGATGGCTATATCTCTCTCTCTTGATCTTCAATACAATGATCATCGCATCTTCGCTTTGATCTATCCGATGTAATCCTTTTGTCCGGTGTGTTTGTTGGGATCCGATGAATTGTGGGTTTATGTTCAGATTATTCATGAAAAGTATTCGAGTCATCTCTGATTATTATGATTCTTATTTGCATGATCATTATAGCTTCGTAAATCTCTCCGATCTATTGAGACAGTTTGGCCAACTAGATTGATATTTCTTCAGTGAGAGGGGTGCGTTGTAGTGGGTTCAATCTGGCGGTGCTCTATATCCCAGTGACAGAAAGGGACAAGACACTTCTTTGTATTGCTGCCACTAAGGATAAAACGATGGAGTTAGTTCATATTAATGGAATTCTCTTTGTCTACATCATGTCGTCATTCTCCAAGCATTACTCTATTTTGCTTAATACTCTAGATGCATGTTGTATAGCGGTCGATGGGTGGAGTAATAGTAATAGGTGCAGGCAGGACTCGCCCTATTTGCTTGTGGACGTGATGCCTATATATACATGATCATTGCCGTGAATAAAGATTTCATAACTATCCGCTCTTCTATCAATTGCCCAACAGTAATTTGTTACCCACTGTATGCTTACTATATGAGAGATGCCACTAGAGAAAAATACGGCCCCCAGGTCTATCCACTTATAAGTTTACAAACTCTTTCAATACCTTGCTGCCATTTATTGTGTTTTATTTTATTTTGCAATTTACAATTATCTATTATCATCTACATATCTCACTTACTTGCAAATAACGAGATCAAGGGGATTGACAACCCTCTTGCCGTGTTGTGTGCAAGTGTGTGCTCTTTTGTGTGCAGCCGATGAAGACGGTTGATGACCGATATTCCTACTCGTTCGATAAACCTTGGTTCTTAACTGAGGGAAATACTTACCCGCATTGTGCTGCATCACCTGTTCCTCTTCACGAAGAAACCAACACAGATCACAAGCATCAGCGGAGCGCGGAGCTGGAGAGCTTCCGAACAGGGCCTAAGTTTAGAGAATTCATGCTAAATTGTCTAGCTTGTGAAGCACCTGCCATTGCAGATGATCGTATGGGCTTGTGCAATTTAACCTAAGCTTATATACCCAAAGCATGGTACCTTGCTACATAAAATTGAATGCTGGTAAGTTTTCCATTTTCTTTATTTTTCCCCAATTAATTACCACTAGAAAATGATAAAATAATATTTTCAATTCAAAAATATTATTTTAATACACTTTATCTAGTATTAATGATAAACAAGGCATATGCACAAGGTGAGATCAAAATGATGAAATCTAGTTAAAAATCTTGGTTTGGTTACTCAAAATTGGAAGGTTTGCACTCTAGGTGTAGAGAATTCACGCTAAACTGTCTAGCTTGTGAAGAACCTACCATTTCAGATGATCGTATGGGCTTGTGCAATTTAACATATACTTATATACCCAAATCATGGTACCTCGCCTGTGCAAATTGAATTCTGGCAAGTTTTGCCCTTTTATTATTTTTCCCCAATTAATTACCTCTAGAGAATGATAAATAATATTTTTATTTCAAAAATATTATTTTAATACACTTTATTCACTATTATTGATAAACCAAGGCATATGCACAAGATGAGCTCAAAAATATGAAATCTTGTTACAAATCTTGGTTTGGTTACTCAAAAGTGGAAGGTTTGCAATCTTAGTTTAGAGAATTCATGCTAAACTGTCTAGCTTGTGATGCACGTGCCATTTCAGATGGTCGTATGAGATTGTGCAATTTAACCTAAGCTTATATACCCAAATCATGGTACCTCGCTAGTGGAAATTTAATTCTGGCAAGTTTTGCCCTTTTCTTTATTTTTCCCCAATTAATTACTTCTAAAGAATGATAAAATGATATTTTTATTGCAAAAATATTATTTTAATACACTTTATTCACTATTAATGATAAACCAAGGCATGTGCACAAGATGAGCTCAAAAAGATGAAATCCTGTTACAAATCTTGGTTTGGTTACTCAAAAGTACACGCTTAACATCGAAATTTGAAAACTTTCGTTTGGCTACCATTTAATATGATCATATTGGCTTGCGCAATTTAACTACAGCCTAAATTGATTCCATGCAGTGGACAGAAAGAAAGTTCAAATATTCAAACCTTGGTTTTAATGGCCATGCCAACAATTTTGACCTCAATTTGAATGTACGTGATCGATGGTGTTCCTTGGGCCCCTCTCGCAAATGAGGTGATCACGCGGAGGACGGGGAAAATACATTTTTTAAATTGCAGATAGTCTTGTTGTCACGTCTGACCTCTGCGCTGCTGTCTCGCCCACTGCCCCCATTTATTATATCTGCTCGTCCTTTCTGGAGTAGCAGCTCTTCCTTCCTTTTCCCATTTGATACTACTGTACCGAAGCTAGGAGTATGGGTACAAGCCACAGATTCCTTCCACACACCCGAGTTGAGGCTTTGGAAGAGGGAGTTCGGAAAACTCTATTTTAACTCATGTCGAACCTTAGAATGATGTGATTGTGGTGGGCCAACCCAATCAGTGGATCATGTGGCGAGGCTTCATCGAGAAGGAAGAGGGAGTTCGGAAAACTCTATATTACCTCCGTCGTCGAACCTCACACTGAAGTGTTCATGGTAGGCCACCCCAGTCAGCAGACCACATGGCGATCAGGGTCACGACCCATGTGGGTTTTAGCATTGTAAATAATTTTTGCCCAGTTTTGAAAAAAAATCAACTTAAGCTTATGTACCCAAAACATGATACCTTGCGAGTGCAAATTTAATTCTGGCAAGTTTTACATTTTTCTTTATTTTTCCCCAACTAATTACCTCTAGAAACTAAGAAAATAATTTTTTTTCAAAAATATTAGTTTAATATACTTTATTCAGTATTAATGATAAACCAAGGCATGTGCACAAGATAAGCTCAAAAAGATGAAATCTAGTTACAAATCTTGGTTTGGCTACTCAAAAGTGGAAGGTTTGCACTCTAAGTCTAGAGAATTCACGCTAAACTATCTAGCTTGTGAAGCACCTGCCATTTCAGATGATCCTATGGGCTTGTGAATTTAACCTAAGCTTATATACCCAAAGCATGGTACCTTGCAACATCAAATTAAATCCTGGCAAGTTTTACATTTTCTTTATTTTCCCCAATTAATTACCTTTAGAAAATGGTAAAACAATATTTTTAATTCAAAAATATTATTTTAACACACTTTCTCCAATATTAATGATAAACCAAGGCATATGCTCAATGTGAGCTCAAAAAGATGAAATCTAGTTAAAAATCTTGGTTTGGTTACTCAAAAGTGGAAGGTTTGCACTCTAAGTCTATAGACTTCATGCTAAACTTTCTAGCTTGTGAAGCACCTGCCATTTCAGATGATCGTATGGGCTTGTGCAATTTAACCTAAGCTTATATACCCAAAGCATGGTACCTTGCCAGTGCAAATTGAATTCTGGCAAGTTTTAAATTTTCTTTATTTTTCCCGATTAATTACCTCTTTGAAAATGGCAAAGTAATATTTTATCCCAAAAATAATATTTTAGTACACTTTATTCAGTATTAGTGATAAACCAGGGCATATCCATAAGATGAGCCCAAAACGATGAAATCTTGTTACAAATCTTGTTTTACTTACTGAAAAGTAGAAGGTTTGCACTCTAAGTCTAGAGACTTCACGCTAAACTGTCTAGCTTCTGAAGCACGTGCCATTTTAGATGATCATAGGGGATTGTGCAATTTAACCTAAGCTTATATGCCCAAAAATGGTACCTTGCCGGTGCAAATTGAATTCTAGCAAGTTTTACATTTTCTTTATTTTTCCCAATTGATTACCTCTAGATAATGATAAAATAAATTTTTTATTTCAAAAAATATTATTTTAATACACTTTATTCACTATTAATGATGAACCAAGGCATATGCACAAGATGGGCTCAAAAAGATGAAGTCTTGTTACAAATCTTTGTTTGGTTACTCAAAAGTGGAAGGTTTGCACTCTAAGTCTAGAGAATTCACGGTAAACTATCTAGCTTGTGAAGTACCTGCCATTTCAGATGATCGTATGAGCTTGTGCAGTTTAACCTAAGCTCATATGCCCAAATCATGGTACCTTGCCACATCAAATTGAATTCTTGCAAGTTTTACATTTTCTTTATTTTCCCCCATTAATTACCTCTAGAAAATGATATCATAATATTTTTTGTTCAAAAATATTATTTTAATACACTTTATCCAACATTAATGATAAACCAAGGCATATACATATGGTGAGCTCAAAAAGATGAAATCTAGTTAAAAATGTTGGTTTGGTTACTGAAAAGTAGAAGGTTTGCACTCTAAGTCTAGAGACTTCACGCTAAACTGTCTAGCTTCTGAAGCACGTGCCATTTTAGATGATCATTGGGGATTGTGCAATTTAACCTAAGCTTATATACCCAAAAATGGTTCCTTGCCGGTGCAAATTGAATTCTGGCAAGTTTTACATTTTCTTTATTTTTCCCAATTGATTACCTCTAGATAATGATAAAATAATTTTTTTTATTTCAAAAAATATTATTTTAATACACTTTGATCACTATTAATGATAAACCAAGGCATATGCACAAGATGGGCTCAAAAAGAGGAAGTCTTGTTACAAATCTTGGTTTGGTTACTCAAAAGTGGAAGGTTTGCACTCTAAGTCTAGAGAATTCACGGTAAACTATCTAGCTTGTGAAGCACCTGCCATTTCAGATGATCGTATGAGCTTGTGCAGTTTAACCTAAGCTTATATGCCCAAATCATGGTACCTTGCCACATCAAATTGAATTCTTGCAAGTTTTACATTTTTTTATTTTCCTCAATTAATTACCTCTAGAAAATGATAAAATAATATTTTTTGTTCAAAAATATTATTTTAATACACTTTATCCAGCATTAATGATAAACCGAGGCATATGCATAAGGTGAGCTCAAAAAGATGAAATCTAGTTAAAAATGTTGGTTTGGTTACTCAAGAGTGGAAGGTTTGCACTCTAAGTCTAGAGATTTCATGCTAAATTGTCTAGCTTGTGAAGAACCTACCATTTCAGATGATCGTATGGGATTATGCAGTTTAACCTAAGCTTATATACCCAAAACATGGTACCTTGCCATCACAAATTGAAGTCTGCAAGTTTTACATTTTCTTTATTTTTTTCCAATTAATTACCTCTCTAAAAATGATAAAATAATATTTTTATTTCAAAAATATTATTTTAATATAGTTTATTTAGTATTAATGATAACCCAAGGTGCATATGCGCGAGGTGAGCTGAAAAAGATTAAATCTTGTTACAAATCTTGGTTTGGTTACTCAAAAGTAGAAGGTTTGCACTCTAAGTCTAGAGACTTCATGCTGAATTGTCTAGCTTGTGACGAACCTACCATTTCAAATGATCATATGGGATTGTGCCATTTAACCTAAGCTCATATACCCAAAACATGGTACCTTGCCCGTGCTAATTGAATTTTGGCAAGTTTTACATTTTCTTTGTTTTTTTTCAATTAATCACCTCTTTGAAAATGACAAAATAATTGTTTTTATCAACAAAAAATAATTTAATACACATTATTCAGTATCAATAATAAACCAAGGTATATGTACAAGATGGGCTCTAAAAGATGAAATATGGTTAGAAATCTTGGTTCGGCTACTCCAAAGTACACACTTAACATCGAACTTTGAAAACTATTGTGTGGCAACCATTTAAAATGATCCTATTGGCTTGTGCAATTTAATTTAAGCTTATGTACCCAAAACATGATACCTTGCTAGTGCAAATTGAATTCTGACAAGTTTTACATTTTCTTTATTTTTTCCATTTAATTACCTATAGAAAATGATGAAATAATTGTTTTTATTACAAAACAATAAATAAATGCAAATTATTCAATAATAATGATAAACCAAGGAATATGTACAAGATAAGCTCAAAAAGATGAAATCTTGTTAGAAATCTTGGTTCGGCTACTCCAATGTAGTACACGCATAACATCGATCTTTGAAAACCATCATGTAGCTACCATTTAAGATGATCATAATGGCTTGTGGAATTTAACTTAAGCTGATGTACCCAAAACATGATACCTTCCAGTGCAAATATAATTTTGTCAAGAATTACATTTTCTATATTTTCCCCCAATTAATCACTTCTCGAAAATGATCTAGCAGCTCTTCATTCTTTTCCCATTCGAGATTATTTCCAATTTTCCACACAGCCGAATTGAGGCTTCGGAAGAGGGAGTTCAGAAAACTCTATTTATCTCCATCGTCGAAGCTCACAGTGAATTGTCTGTGCATCTGGTGGTACAAGATGATTGTAGACGTGTCCTTGTCACGTTTACATTTTCGTGTTTCTTTGATCGTGCGTGCGCATATTTCAAAGAAAGTCCCTTCGCCCTCCCGCCGGTGAAACCGCCATTGCCATTGATTTGACAAGACAAGATAGTGCTAGATGGCGTGCGACGATGCCTAAAACAGCTACTCCTATAGTCTAGCCGGGTCACACGACCCTCCTCAAAACGAAACACGAGGAGAGGCAGCAGAGGTGTGCACGCTATTTTTTTAATTTTTATTATATGGCAACCATAAACCATTTCCCTGGCCCATGCTCCTCTTCACTTCCTTCCATGTAGTGGACACGAAGAGATTTCAAATATTCAACTCCTCTGTCTTGCTGTCTCGCTCGCTGTCTCTAGTAATTCTCTCTCCTCGTGCCATATAGTAGCTCTTTCGTTTATTTTTTTCCATTTGAGACTACTATACCAGGAGCTACTAGTATAAGCCAGATCCTTTCCATAGAGCCAGGAAGAGGGAGCTAAGAAAGGATTACTTCACAACGGGAGAAACTGACACTCGAGGAGTCCTATGATAACTTTAGTTCTGTAAATCCAAATTTAGTGGTTAATATGTCAAAATGCTCAGGGTTTGAAACTCTATCCATTAGTAACAAATTTCAGACATGACTAAACATTTATCACCTCTGTTTATATAAAATACACAAATGGCAGAATTAAATTCAAATTTGAAAAATTCATCTCTCCGAAAATGATTATCCAAAAATTATGATCCACATATAAAAATGTTCAGCAAGTAACAAGTGTTCTGTTTATGTCATTTGCCAAGCATGACTATATAATTTTTGGTCCTGTTTATTTAAAATTGCAGGTCTAGTCAATTGAATCAATTTTGGTAAATTATAAAAGCCTTCATAATTCACCAAAATTATTCATGACATGTCAACATGTCTAAAAATATGCAATTTGTCTAACAGAACCATGTTGTTCATGTCGGATGCTTTGCTTTGCAATTTAAATTTAATCACAACAAGGGACATATTTAAAATGCCTTTTTGGAATGTTCACCAATTATTCTTGTTTAATATGAAAATTATAAGTGAAGTATTAAAATGACCAGAGAAGAAATCTTTGCACAATGGTATCATTTGCATGCATGATTAATCAACTTTCACTTGCTGCAATTAATTAACAATTGTGTATATGATTTAAATAATTATGGGAGTGAACCAATATTGTTAACAAATATTGGGTCCCATTTAACATGAATAGATTAGTCCAGTTCTACTTTCCAAATGCATTAAAATGTCATGTCATCATGAGTGTGCATTGCACCTGTTTCTATTCGTGTTATTTATCTATTTCCTTTTCGGTATAGTTGTGCTCGGAAGATCAAGGAGTCGAAGTGCAACCACAATACTTTGACAATCCCTACTACCCTGCCACATCAACAAGACAAGCGTAAATCCCCATTTTGAGCATCTCTGATCCCATGTTCAACCCCCCCCCCCAAGTATTTTATCCACTATATTATCTGCATTCGATTCCAATGTCAATTTATTAGAGCATCCTATTAGTTGCATTATGTTACAGATACCATTACCTGTATCCTTCCTAATATCCAAAGGATTGATGTGTTGGCCTGAGTTACTTATACCTGCTATATAACTGCTTAGCCATGCTTAGGTGAATGCTCGGTTGTCCGGTGGATGGATCATGGTTGGGAAAGATGATGATATGTCCAGATGGGTTGGAAACATGTGGTCTTTAATTGAAATGCTAACAGGCTTGGATGAGTTGCCATCGGTGATTGATGGTGTTTTGCCTCGTTCTTGCCCC
Source organism: Elymus sibiricus (assembly GCA_039707655.1). NCBI lineage: Eukaryota > Viridiplantae > Streptophyta > Magnoliopsida > Poales > Poaceae > Elymus > Elymus sibiricus. Next base: position 4,602,335 of record CM077665.1, read on the forward strand.
TAGGAGCGAGTTCTTTACCTCTTGAACCAAGACTGAGTGTGCTTCCATCGGTGGGACATATGGACTCCCTATCGACCGAATAACTTGTGAGGGTCTAGCCAAGGGTCCTCTAGTTCGAGCTTTCCATTTGCGTGTGCATGAAGTGTTGGAAGATGTTTTGAATGAGGATGGTGGTGTTTAGGATGTGGCTGCGGTCCAAGGTGTTGGAGGCACTGAACCTGGACTTCTACACATTGATGATCCTTGGGTTAGATTCATGCAAGGTAAAGGTTGTAACCGTGCCCACTCTGCCAGCCTCCCAGGACGACGCCTAATGTACAAGCAAGGAGTCGGACGGTACTAGCGGTTAAAATTAGTACACCCCTGCAAGGTTAAATCTTTTCAAAAAGCCGTGTCCATGGTTATGGATGCTTGGGAATGGACGATAAGATCATAGAGAACTTGAATAATAAAACTGTGTAGATAGGTGGTGATGATGGTGGATTAGTGGAATCAATGATCAGAAGTTGAAGACTAGTTACTTTCCTATCTCTGTTTTCAAAACCTTCTGATAGACGTTCCCAAGTGGGTTCTTTTAAAAGAAAACTAGCTTTATGCAAAACAACTACAAAAGCCTTGCTAAAGCCAATCATCGAGCTAGTAGCTCTATTAATCTTGCAGAGTACCCTCATACTCAACCTTGTTTTGTTGATCTTTTCTTTCAGCCGAGGACTTCTTAGAAATTGAAGGTGGTATCTTCGTTGACGTCGACGAGTAGTCTGGGGTTCCCAGGTGGCAGCCTGGGGAAACTAGGAACAGGCTGGCGCTGACTTCTTTTTCTATAGGCCTCTTAGGCCCTATTTGGATCTTGTTGTTTAGAACAACTTATAGTTGCTTCCGCCTATTGTAATATCGGGTCAGTGACCTCTGGTTGTAATTTGCTATCTTTCTCTATATTAAGAGTTGAACTATAATGCTTTGAGTCGTAGAGTCTGTCATCTGCGAGTTGTTCCCAGTCTTGATCTCTTTGTTATGCATTGATAGCTATGCCCAATGTTATGTCAGGATAGAGGGGTTGTGGGCCGATGGTCCATTCCGAGCCTTGCCTGCCGATGTTTACTCGGCCTGGGAGTGGTAACCCAGTAACGTTCGGTCTGGTATCATAACTGGTGACACATAGCATCACTGTATAGTTCCAAGGTCGGGGCGCTACAATCAGTAACCTGAAGAATCCGGCTTGCCTCAAGGACGTTTAGAAGCTCACTGGCTGTGTTGCAGCCCTGAGCCAGTTCATAAGCCGGCTTGGAGAGAAGGCCATACCTCTTTACCGGCTCTTGAAGAAAAGAATCAATTTCATCTGGAACAAGGAAGACGACGATGCGTTGAAGGCCCTCAAGGTGCAGTTATCCGAAGCACCTATCCTCGCAGCTCCTAAGGAGAAGGAGCCAATGTTGTTGTACATTGCAGCAAAGAACAAAGTCGTCAGTGCAGTTGCGGTGGTCGAGCGAAAGGAGAAAGGAAAGGAAAAAAAAATCCAGCGATCAGTCTATTATGTCAGCGAAGTCCTTACAACTTCCGAGCAGCGATACCCACATTGGCAGAAGCTGGGTTTCGGTGTTTTCATGGCGAGTCACAAACTAAAGCATTATTCCCAGGAGCACCCCATCACTGTCATGAGTTTTGGACCTTTGGCTGATATTATACAGAACAGATAAGCAACTGGAAGAGCTGCCAAGTGGGCTATTGATATGGTTCCTTATCACATTACGTATGAGCCGAGTCTGCCATTAAGTCACATGCTTTAATTGATTTTGTCAATGATTGGACAGAGCTGCAAGCACCTCCTGAGAAGCCGGACACAAAATATTGGACTATGCACTTTGATGGGTCCAAGCAATTGGAGGGCTCGGGGGCTGGAGTTGTCTTGACTTCCCCACGTGGTGACAAATTCCATTATGTGTTGCAAATTCCTTTTAATTGCACGAACAAAGCAGCAGAATATGAGGCATTGCTTCATGGACTATGCATTGCCAAGGAGATGAACGTCCGTCGGATTAGGTGTTTTGGAAATTCTGACGTTGTCTCTCAGCAAGTCACAGGGATGTGGGATTCAAAGGACCCGGTCATGGCAGCATACAGACGCGCAATTTTGGCTCTGGCGGGTCACTTCAAAGGATATCAGGTCGGTCACATTGACCCCTGGCTCAATGAGGCAGCTGATGCATTTTCCCGGCTGGGTTCGCAGAAGAAGCTGGTTCTACCCAATGTTTTTCTGGACGAGTTACATAGTCCTTCAGTCCAGATTCCGATGAAGGAAGATATTCCAAACCCAGATCCTCAGTCTAAGTTGGTACAGCATTGCATGTGACCAGAGAGTGGACAGAGCCTTATCTGGCTTATCTCTCTCGAGGCGAGCTCCCACAGGAAGAGGTCATGGCACGCCAGATTATGAGATGTTCCAAAGCATACACCATCATTAGTGGCATGTAATACAAAAGGAGTTCCTGATACGTCTCAAACGTATCAATAATTTTTGATTGTTTCATGCTTGTTTTGTGCCATTGCTAAATGTTTCTACTATCTTTTTATATCATTTTAGGGCATTTTCCCGGAATAACATATTGACAAGATGCCCAGTGCCAGTTCCTGCTTTTTTGCCTGTTTTTGGTTTCAGAAAAGTTGTTCTGAAAATATTCACGAAAGGACCTAAAAATTTACGGAGGTCAGTTTTTTCCTGACACGAAGACGAAGTCCACTTGGGTACTATAAGAACAACAACAACAACAACAACAACAACAACAACAACAACAACAACAACAACAACAACAACAAAGCCTTTAGTCCCAAACAAGTTGGGGTAGGCTAGAGGTGAAACCCATCACATCTCGCGACCAACTCATGGTTCTAGCACATGGATAGCAAGCTTCCACGCACCCCTGTCCATGGCTAGTTCTTTGGTGATACTCCAGTCCTTCAGATCTCTCTTTAGGGACTCCTCCCATTTCAAGTTCGGTCTACCCCGGCCTCTCTTGACATCCGCTATGCACTGGAGCTTCTGGGGGCCTGCGCTGAATATGACCAAACCATCTCAAACGATGTTGGACAAGCTTCTCTTCAATCGGTGCTACCCCAACTCTATCTCGTATATCATCATTCCGGACTCGGTCCTTCCTTGTGTGGCCACACATCCATCTCAACATGCGCATCTCCGCCACACCTAACTGCTGCACATGTCGCCTTTTAGTCGGCCAACACTCAGCGCCATACAACATTCCGGGTCGAACCGCCGTCCTATAGAACTTGCCTTTTAACTTTTGTGGCACTCTCTTGTCACCGCGAATGCCAGAAGCTTGGCGCCACTTCATCCATCCGGCTTTGATTCGATGATTCACATCTTCATCGATATCCCCATTCTTCTGCAGCATTGACCCCAAATATCGAAAGGTGTCCTTCTGAGGCACCACCTGCTCATCAAGGCTAACCTCCTCCTCCTCCTCGTGCCTAGTAGTATTAAAACCGCACCTCATGTACTCGGTTTTAGTTCTACTAAGTCCAAAACCTTTCAATTCCAAGGTTTGTCTCCATAGCTCTAACTTCCTATTGACCCCCGTCCGACTATCATCAACTAGCACCACATCATCCGCAAAGAGCATACACCATGGGATATCTCCTTGTATATCCCTTGTGACCTCATCCATCACCAAGGCAAAAAGATAAGGGCTCAAGGCTGACCCCTGGTGCAGTCCTATTTTAATGGGGAAGTCATCAGTGTCGCCATCAATTGTACGAACACTTGTCACAACATTATCGTACATGTCCTTGATGAGGGTAATGTACTTTGCTGGGACTTTATGTTTCTCCAAGGCCCACCACATGACATTCCGCGGTATCTTATCATAGGCCTTCTCCAAGTCAATGAACACCATATGCAGGTGTAACACCTCTATGTAATGGTGCACAGTGATCACCATGATTAAGCCAATCATTTTGCTAAACAGTGCTTGATCACATTGAATTTCATATCTCATTTCAAATTCCACCACAAAAGGCCCTTGAATTTTATTGTGATAAAATAAATCCTCAAATAGCAAAGGAAAATTGTTGCACACTTGTTAAAAATCCCAAAACAAATGATGTTAAGGAAAACAACATCACCTTGATGTTGGTGTGGACCCCACCATTCAAAACAGAGCCTTAAATCATTTTAAAAGCCCTTTTAAATTCATGAGAATTTAAACCTAATTCAATAAAGTCTCAAAAAAATTGTGGCAGTACTAAATAATGCATATTATTTAATGAGCCAAGTCACAAATATTTACTAAAGAGAATTGCACCTAAAAATAAATAAAACTGAAAGTATAAAACAATAACAGAAAAATAAAATGAAAAAGGGGAAGGGGCACTGTGCCCCTGGGCTCTAGTGAGCTACAGTGCGGCCCTCTCCCCGCGCGTGGCAGACGCGCGCGCGAGCCGTTCCAGGCCCCCCTCCTTCCTGGTCGACACCGAGGCGCTACAGGGTGTCAGGATCAGATACGAACGGCTCTCGCACCCCTCTGGCTAACCCTAGCCCTCTCCCGTTCACTCCCTCGCCCTCCTCCGACCCCTCCCGAATGCATCCATGGCTGCGCCGTGGTGAAGCCGCGGCCACAACCACTACCTTGCCCCCCGTAGCCTGTCTAGGAACTCCGCAACGTCGTCCTCGTCCTCCTCAAGCACTAGATCGAAGCTGGAACTCCATCGCCGTCGCCAGCGTCGGCTTCTTCCTCTTCGGGCTCCGGTGATCGCCGCCTCGATTCGCAGCCTCCACGGCATCGCCAGCTTCCCCGGGCCTTCTTTGCAACGAAAGTGAGCCCCTCTCGTAGCCCTCTCCCTCTACACGCTCCCGTAGGCCCTCTGGCTAGCTGTCGTCGCTGTCGAGCTCTACCGTCTGCCATTGCCGACGTGCCCGAGCCGTGCTTGCTCTTGGGCACCCCCACGTGCTACTGGCGTGCTCCAGAGCATCCCCTGCGCCGATTCCAAGTCTTAGATAGGACGCCCGCGTGTTCCAGCTGCTGTTTCGTCAATGCCCGAATGCATCCACCGCCTCGGCTCGTCGCCGGCGCCCCTACCGACCCCCACCGGCGCTGCTGACAGCGTAGATCGATGCACGCCACCACCAGCTGCTCGTAGGTGCTCGCAGCGCTCGAAATGGTGCCCATAGCACCATTTCCGAGCCACGCCGGCGTTTCTGGCCCTCGCCGGAGTGTCACCGGCGCGCCGCCGCACTCAAACGACGGTGGGCCACTGACTGGTGGACCCCCGATCATTAGCCAGCTAAGCCAGGCCTAATCAACCACTGACAATGGGCCCCGTTACTGTAGCCATTAATTAAGCGTTAATTAAAGCCCTCCCCACAGCCACTGACATCGGGCCCCACATCTAATTAGATTAATAAAACACTCTGTTTATTAAACAGAGTATGATATATGGGCCCCCTGCTGATTAATCAAATTTTGGAATTAATAAAACTCTGATTAACCCACAGTCAATGACAGATGGGGCCCACTGGTCAAGTTTGACCAGTCAGCCCCACTGTTGACTGCTGACATTAGCATGATGTCATGCTGATGTCATAATGGAATTTTTCGAATTATATTAATTCTGTTAATTTTAGAAAATCTTTAAAACTTAGAAAAATCATAGAAAATAATCTATGACTCAGATGAAAATAATTTATATATGAAAATTGATCAAAAAAATCCAAAGAATCCAGATATGCCATTCATTCATCTGTCACATGCCTCTAGCATGATGAACATGGAACATTCCCCCTCCGGATCACATGTCCGATAAATCCAAAGACCCGGGAAATATCGTCAGATATTCTCCCGCTCCGTCTACATCATGTAGTACTGCGTTAGGCCACCCCTAGCACTGCATGTAGTCATGTCATGCGTCGAGATGCACCTGTTTGCTTGTATTTATTGTTTCTTCCCCCTCTTCTCTCCGGTAGACACCGAGACTGATGCCACGGCTATCTACGACTACACCACTGACGATCAGCCTTTTGCAGCAGAGCAACAAGGCAAGCAAAAACCCCTTGATCATTCCTATATCACCTATTCTTTCCCCCTCATGCTTGCATTAGATTTTGCTACTGTATTTGTTTGCTCCTATTCTGATGCATAGCCTGTTTTTGATTACTGCTGCTACTTTACCTGTTTTCATAAAATGGTTAGTATAGGTATGATTAGTGTTACCCTGTGGTCCCCACCTTCGATACTGTTGCCCCTGCTTCATCATCGACGACCTCGCCGACTTGAAGACGGAAGAATTGATCATCAAGATTGACAAGCCGTTACCGACACATCACCTCACACCCCCCTAAGTATGCCCCTGCGTAGCTACTATCGAGTGCCGAGGGTGATACCTCATGATGCACTCATGATGATAGCTCTGTAGCATGACTAGTCGGTAGTGGGTACAGAGGGTGATTCCTCCTTCCCCATTCCCGATAGTGATTCGGTCATACGTATACATTGAGTGGAATCCATCGAGGGTGATTCCTCGGATTACCAATTGGTGTATAGACACACTGTTACATTGACTTGACTATGAACTAAATGAGAAAGATGGGTCGGCCCCAAGGGTACCCGCAATTGAGGTGAAGTCGGGCCGGACCAAAAAGGTACCCGCGAGATATTACGAGGCGTGGCCGGTCATTCTTTGTCCTTCCCACACATCCTCGAGATGGGGCGACGGGACCACAGATGGTGGGGCACTGATCATAGCCGCGAGCTCCCAAGACACCAACGGGTTTGGATATGTGATCTGAGTAGGCCTCTGGCCTTTTTCGCACTAACCACCACGCGGGAATAAAAGTGGGTACTCTTCGTCGTACATTCGCCCAAAAGCTTTTCAGATGTCACAGTTGAGCGGCACGCGCCCGGGTGGCCCGCGTAAGCACCGTCTTTGTATAAAGAGGTTCCAGGACTGACACCGGCCATGTACGTAACACGCAGGATTGCAAGGGCAATTGGCCCATGACCCCGAGTGATTAGGATGTAGACCAGCGTGCTGGCCTCTCTGTTGAGCCTAGGTAGAACTACGGCGTATCGATCAGCCGAGGCCGGGTATGACCAGTAAATTGTGTCCGGCCAGAGTTAATCGAGCGTGTTGGGTAACTTTGTGCACCCCTGCAGGGAAGTATATCTATTCGAATAGCCATGTCCATGGTAACGGACGCTCGGAAGTATCCTGACTTAATACAACTAGAACTGGATACCTGTGAATTAAAGAAGATTGATGGCTCCGGGATTGCTTTCTCGCAGGGAGTCGAGAAGGAATCTCTGGGCGTTACAACAACATATCATTATTTGTGAAATGCTAATCTGCACTGTTCTAATGTTGCAAGACACTAAAGATGCTAGTCTTCGATAGGACTAGGCCTTCTCCCTCTTCTGGCATTTCTGCAGCTTAGCCCAAAGATATAGCACCATTCCTTGATACTGGTGCATATCTAGCATAGTTTTGATGTTAGTCTTGCGAGTACTTTGGATGAGTACTCACCGTTGCTTTGCTCCCCTTTTCCCCCTCTATACGATTGCCGCGATCAGATGACGGAGCTCAGGAGCCAGCTTACCCCGTTGATGACTACTACTACCCCGACGGAGTCTACTACAACACTGATGGAGCCTACTACGACGTGGAGCTCGCTGACGACCAGGAGTAGTTCGGAGGCTCCCAGGCAGGAGGCCTGCGCCTTTTCGATCTAATTGCCGTTGTTATGCTCAGCCTTCTTAAGGCAGACTTGTTTATTTTTTGTCTGTACTCAGATAATATTTGCTTCCGCTGACTTATGTATCCAAGCTTTTGTATTCGAGTCCTCGAGGTCCCTGGCTGTAATATGAAGCTTGAATTATTTTAATTTGTGTTTAGAGTTGTGTTGTGATATCTTCCCGTGAGTATCAGGTCTTGATCGTGCATAAATGCGTGTATGATTAGTGCACGATTAAACCGGGGCATCACAGCAGGTCCTTCTTTTGCTCCCTGTATCTCTCCATAAGTTGTCGTACCAAAAAAATGGCTTCCATGGTCGACCTCCCAAGCATGAAACCAAAACTAATTTTTGGTCACGCTTGTCAGGGCCACAAAAACAAAATTGTAAGTTTGTAACTACAAAAAACTTCAATAGTTACTTCTATATAGCACCGATTTTGTTTTTTTTTCACCAAGAACACCACATAAGTCATTTCTTCGCGAAACTTTACACATAAGTATAACACTAGACCATGTTTGTTACAAAAAAAGTTTTAGAATTGTTTGAATTTTTTTGCTATATTTTTTTCCAATGCGGGTGCGCATAGACCTATGTTTCATTGTGTATTTTCGGCAATGCAACTATTTATAATTTTTTATAGTAGTAGTTTACATTAGCTGAGACATGTGTTGTACGTGCGTACTTACTAGTACAATAAAATAGGCAAAGGGCTTGGGTTTAAACTAGCAATATTTGTTTTTGACAATGACTCTCAATATATATATATATATATATATATATATATATATATATAGTTTAATTGGGATAACTGTTTTTACAGAATAAAATAGGTTATAATACCCTCTAATATAAAGGGTTATCTTTTAATCTTCACCGTTGATTTTTAAAAGGGGCCCATTTAAAATACATTAAAATTGGCATACAAAATGCACCGTTCACCCTGCTAGTTCAATCATATCACAATACATTTGGTCCACTTTATAAAGAACATCACAACCATATAAATATGTATCACAAGCCCCGTAAATCCAGAAAAATTTATTTATTTATTTTACAAAAGCAGTACACAATGATATAGTGCGACAATGCAAGCCATATATATAGGAGATGCAACAGAAGCCCGACCACCCCGGAATTTTATCTACTGATGCGCACAGCGGACATCGATGATCAGATCTTTTCTTCTTTGGTCTGGTACATGACATCAAAGCAGTTGACCCGTGTAGACGCCATCCTTTAAATGGTATGTCTCTTCAACTCCACTGGTGAGAAGATCCGTCTACTTATATGAGAAGGGAACATTACAAGTACCTTGTGTTGCAATCACGCTTACTGTCACTTTAGTCTTTGGAGGCACAGTAACTTCATAGGCAATCGCTTGCGTTGCTGTTGTTTGAATGGATGATCCCCAACTATAGCTCTGGCTATATTCAGTCTGAATTTCAACTTTTCCATCTACAATAAGTGGGACCCCAGTGTCAATCGTGGTGTTAATACCTAGCTTCCAAGTAACGCTAGAATTCCATGCCCTTGTCTCTCTCTCTGTGTATGACAAGGTTAGTCGGGCGGTGTTGCTTGAATTGCTACCGTTGACAGCGGTTGCAATGTCCATGCACATAACCTTCTTGCCGTAAACCCTAGATTTTGAGAGGTCAAAATCAACATCGTAAATCTCTCGAGAAAGAACAGGCTCTTCCAACTGCAGTTTTGCTTCTGCTGTGATGGATCGAACACCAGCATTAAGGCAACTCGTCTTCCCTTCAGTGGTTAATCTCTTGCAGAAATAGTTGTTGCCCAGGTTCTGAAGTGCAATTGAGTTGTTGCCAAGTTTGATAACCTTGAAGAGTGTGTCACGGTTCTGGCAAGTGGTGTCGTCTGAGTCTGCCCAAATCCAGTTTGGGCTGCGCCTCCAAAATTTGCCGAAATGATTGGATTTTATACAGATAGTTCCATCACCATTGTTGACAATCGTGTGAACTATGTTTGGATCCCCAATATCAGATGACGAAAACTCCAGATAATTGTAGCGCTGGACGACCCGCGCGGTGAGGTACTTGCCGTTGTCGCCTTTGAAAGCAAGGTATTTAGGGAGAGCCTTTTTATGGCGGTCCATAGTACGTGTGCCCTTCAAATTGCAAATAATGCAAGCAATCCTTAGTGCATATAGTAACATTGAAAGGTTTCCTTCAGGTAGGATTCTCTAAGTGATCAGGCACTCCATTAGACCTAACACTTGCAAGTAACTACATCAAGCCCATGCCTATGGAAGCCATTTAAAATTGACAATGTATATACTCTACTCCTAACCAGTGTTCTATTCAACTACCGATTGTTTTTGTTACCAGCATTACTAGACCGGTAAATAAGGACACCGGTTGAAATATATTGGTAAGGATGGATTTTTTTTTGTAAACTTTCATCAAACCTGCAAATTTTGCCTCGAAATTTTAGGAAATAACAGTTACCGGCAGTTACCTGCCACACCCTTGATATTTTCTCGAGGTTCTGGTATAGAGGATCTAATCCATATAGAGATGGCATCATGCATGTTGGCACGTTGGGTATGGATAGTGCATACCCATGTCTGCCGGGATTTTCACACATATGGGCCCATGCCCATCAGGGCATGTACATTGGTTTAGACAGCAATAATCTGTAATACATATCCACGTCATATATAGATAGTGCTATGGACCGCTCCTACAACGGGTTATTGTCTGCATAAACTCTTCATTGCATGAAAACATTAAAAAACAGAATCCATTGACTAACACTAGTTATCTATGTGGTCAGCCGTGTTGCTTGTTCGCAGCATAAACACATATGTTCTTCCTCTCATGCCTTTTATCCTCACCCTCCTCTGCCAATTGATTTTTAACATCTCACAGCTAAACAATTGGAACCAAGATGCAAGGAGATACTCAAATCAATGCATATAGCAAATCCAATGAATTTTTAATCCAACGATAGCTTCTTCCAGCACCTTTGCAATCCCCCGGTCTAGGCTTGCGGGTATGCAAGTGATGATGGTGTCCACATGATGAGGATTTGAAAACGTCCTTGCTGCTTCCTCCAGGGTTGGCAGCGCGGACTCATGGAAAGAGTGGAAGGGCGACGAGGAGACGGCCGCTGCCGTGGTGCCGTGGATTTATGAGGACCGGAGACGGCCGCGCCATGGATTCATGAGCACCGGAGATGGGCCTGCAAGCCATGGATCCAGAAAGAAGAAGGAGGGAGCACGAGATATTTCGGGGCACAACCGCACAAGAACTGACACCAGCTATACAACGGGAGAATTGGCTTCGTTAGCCAATGAATTTCACGCAAATCGTCCGTCTGCTGATTTACCGATGACCTCTTCCTTTTCTCTTCTTCTCTCCCCTCCAACTCACCAAATATCCTAGGTGGCACCTCCTATAGACAGCTGAGGTTTGACCATTGTACATGCCCTCAATCACCATGGTCGTTTTGTCACCGTACTCGTCACCCACGGGTACCCGCTGCCCATGGGTTTACTCACAAAACTGTACAAGATGATAATTGACATCGCAAATAACACTAACTATCAACATGAGTGCATGATGATAATACCACACCATGACACCAGTGACATATACAAAACATGATCTTAAATATGACTTTCAAATAGCAAGTATGCAACATAGAAATAGTTCACCCAATATGGACCAACGTGTCGGGAGCTTTGGTGGGTAAAACTGTCATCCAAAGCATGCCACGGGCAATATTTGGTAGCTAAATTAGTGCACAAAATTAATATCTGGACTAACCGGTTGGCTCTCCTCAGGCTGGTGCTGGCTCGGTGGTGCTCTTGTCGTGGATCTTAGTGAGGTTTTGTAGTTTTTTGTTTTGTTTTTTTGAAGCAGGTTTTGGAGATGGGGAAGACAAAGAGGACGCTCTATCTAAAGGCTACTCAGCTGCTCTTCTATGCTTGCACCTTGGCCTTAAATAGGAAAGGGTGGAACCCCACAATTGGTTTTGTATTATCAAAAGATACCTAATTTAGTTGGATACGACATGAAACAAGCCCTCTCCCCCTCCCTTGCCCCTTCCTTCAGTCAAACTAAACCCCATTCGTTAATATGCAGTATATTAACTTTGATACTTATATATACTGCTATTGACCTGTTTTAAATTTGAAAGAAAATAAACCTGCTGTGTTGGTCATAACGTTGCACACAATTTAGAACGACAAACCATGTGCAATTGACCCCTACAGCACACACAATTATTCCTTTCGAAGCGTGTGCGATGGACCCCCCATAAAACGTTTCCTTATACCAAACCGTGGGGGGTGATGGACCTCCATCATCACAGACACACTCGTCTAGTCTACGGTCGCCTAATGATATTTCGTGGAAGAATAAAAGATTTTTCCTTTTGCGTGGGAACTACGCAGCGGAAGAGATAAGAATATTGCCATCAATCGTGCACCTAATTATATTCTTCCGAATATTTTTTAGGTATAAATATTCTTTAGTTAATGCTGTCACGTTTATACCATGAATATGATCCTTTTTATATACTCATGGTATAGGAATGAAAGATTTTTCTTTTAAACTTGTTGATGCGGGCGTGGAGAGGAGAGGAGGTGGCGGCGGAGAGGAGAGGAGAGAAGGTGGCGGTGGCGGAGAGGAGAGGAGGTGGCGGCGGATCGGGGTGGAGGCGGAGAGGAGGTGGCGGCGGCGGCGGAGATTAGGGTGGAGGGTGGAGAGGAACGTGAGGAGAGAGATCAGAAAGAAAAGTGATCTTGTGAAGGTACTAATTGCTGGGAACGTAGTACTGACGTGGGACTTCCAGTCCACGTCACTACCACTATGTACACCAGTGGCGTGGAGATATGTACCACGCCACTAATATATTTGATGCCGGTACAGTTACAAGATCGAAATAACAGTGGCGTGGGCTGCTTCTACCACGCCACTAGTGAACACGTAGCAGTGTCGTGCCCGGGGACCGGTGTTTTTTAGCATCCGGACACATCTTACCAGTGACGTGACTTAGCGTGACCCGCCACTGATGTGCTTTCCTACTAGTGCGGAGGAGATACGAAGGGGATTGCTTTGCCTCGGAACGATATGGAAGGGATAAGGCACGTGGTGGGACCCGCAGGGATGCATGGCGCACCCGCAAGGCGGAGGATGCGTGAGTCGCGAGCCCCCGGCTGTTTCTAAGCTTTTTCCTTTTTTTTAATATGCCTGTATTTGTCCAATGGACAGTGGCAATAAACGCCATCTTTAACTGCAATCTCTATTAGGAAGCCATCTTCTGTTGAAAAACTGCAATCTCTATTAGGAAGCCATCTTCTGTTGAAAAACTGCAATCTCTATTAGGAAGCCATCTTCTGTTGAAAAACTGCAATCTCTATTAGGAAGCCATCTTCTGTTGAAAAACTGCAATCTCTATTAGGAAGGACAATTGAATCAGGGATAGAAAAAAAGGCATCAATTTATTAAGTACCTCGCCCGCCGTCTGTTCCGCGCCCATCGATTCAAATTAGAGATGCGATGTTAGATGCTATTCTCACGTGGGGTGGTTCCCAGCGATGTCGGGTCGCTTTCAAGTCGCTATCCTGAAGATGCTATTCGCACGCTGCGTCTAGTATTCCTGAGAGTTAAATACACTGCGGGTGCCTAAACTTGTCCTGCGCGGTCACTTTAGTGCCTAAAGTTGTAAAATACACGAAAGTAGTGCTCGAACTTGTCCGGCCGTGCAAATACAGTGCCTCCTATCGTATCGTGGCGTACACCCTGCCCACGTGGCACGCCAGCGTGGAAGTGGCCCACATGTAAGTGAGTGGGAGCATTTTACAGCCGGGCCCCTCAGATTTTATTTTAATACGGTCCCACATATCAACTCGGGCGAGCGGATGAATGAAATAGTAGAAGGAAAAAAGAGCAACCCTTGAAAGATTCGAACAGAGCACCTCGCGTCCACAAGATATACTGTACATCCTAACCACTACATCAAGCACGACCGTATGTGTAAATGGGATACAACGGCTTTTATAATAAGATACCATGTGAAACAATAAAGAGAAATAATAAGAAAGAAAAAGGGGATTCAAAGTTCGAACTCAGGAGCTCAGTCGTGCCAGCCTTGTAAGCTAGCTAGTAAACCAAGCAAGATTTTACACTAAATTTAGAGAAACGCCATATTATGTAAAATATAAATTACCATATTTATTTTTGGTGTTGTATCTAATCATTTGTAGTATTATTTTTCTTAATACTGGATCTCGTGTGTGTGGTATGCATACGTGCACACGTCAATGACAATTTATTTGTTTGGCGCACCTAAATTCTTCACTTGTTATCGTACGTAACAATCTCATTAAGGTCTAAACTATATTTATCACAATAGAGCATCTAGTGGGAATTTTCATGCTGATTTATTTGACTCCACCAGTGAAAGATGTAAACAGTATTTGTTCTTTTTAGGCATCACGTGGTGTCCTGCCTGGTGGTTACCTTAGGTTTGCCATGCATTCAAAAAATTGACAATATGTATTGAAAAAATTTATTGTGTAAAATTATTATTACATTTCTACAAACACCTTTAACATGTTTTGATACATTTCTAGCATTACTATTATTAGACAATAATTTTTAATTGTGTATTTATAAAATACAATGAATATAGGCAATAATTGTCCGTGCTTGTGGGCCTGCATCAATATACATAAATTTTAACAATAATTGTAGATGTACGTTGAACTGTCTATATCCACATAAATTTTAGAAAAAATTCATGCTTACCTCTTCAAGGTAACAATAATGAAAATAGATTATGGAATTAAAATGAACAATAATTGCCTACTTATAATTATTGTATTTTTATGGTAAAATTTACACATGAAAACTAATCAGGAACTTAAAAATAAATAAAAAGAAAACATGTAAAAAATGTGTGAAGGAAGTGCAGAGTGATACGCGGACTAGGTATATGTATATGAGTACTAGCTAATACTAGTACGCATAACTTAGTTCGGCCGGGTGGTCTGCTCATGCCCGCACTAAGCAGTATGTCTACCTGTAATTTATAGCCATTTCTCTCTCTGTATACCGACACATGGGACCTGTATTTCTAATTTGAATAAAACATAAGGTGTTTTTTGCAAAACAAAATTGCTCATCCGCTGACAAGTGGACCGACTGCCAGCTAGCATTCCACACGGGCAGCCCATACGGTTGCATATGGCCGGAGGCACCGTATATGCACGGAAGGACAAGTTACAGCACCACTTTTATGTATTTTGCGAGTTTAGGTACCAAACTGATCGCGACGGACAAGTTAAGACACCTGTGGTGTATTTAACTCTATTCCTGATGTTGAAGCTAGGTGCTAACGCAAATTTCAGACATGACAAGACTACTAACAAGACCTCGCGTGTGGAGATAAGGATGCGAGAGGATAAGCGAAGGTGGTCCTCAAGCGACACGCGTCGAACGGGAGAGGCGGCTTACGCAGCGAGTAAATTAACCAGATGATTTAGAACGTTTTCCAAAAAATATATACTATTTCAACCATCTTCGCAATATTTAGAAAAAAGTAGGTACAAAAAAGTGGTTAAACAATATTTTTTTCTGCAGATTGATTTTAATAAAAATCATAAACGATTTCAATAAAAATCACAAAAATTACAACAAAAACCTTAGCAATAAAAAACTGGTTAAGGGGCCACATGTCAGCACATTTAATTAAATCCATCGATTTAGGTCAACTAACCTAGAGCTTGCCACCGCGTGGTAGGCGTGGTGAGCAATCTCGGAATCATTCGAATTAAAAAACCTAGAACTTGCCATGGGGCATGAAGGAGATGCGACTGAAGAGTCCGGCAGAAAATTTCCATGCCCGTTCCCCTACCATGTTCGTGCTTCCTTGGCTGGTTTGTTCCTCAACCCTGTTGCCGCTTTCTTTGCTGTTGAATTCGGGTTCGCAACTTTCGATTGCAGACGTGTACGTCCTCGTGATCTACCGAGCAGTACCCTCTCTCCATATGGTAGTTTACTGGAGACCCGCATCGAGGAGAAAGACTTGGGGTGGCCAAGGTGAGAGCGCCATCGGCGCATGGATGATAGCGGAGAGGTCCGCGGTTTGATGAGCCACACGTGAGAGATCGGGAGAGACAAGGCTGGAAAATAGATCACATATAGGGATAGGGGGGGCGTGGTGGATTTATTTAGTAGATCAAGCGGTGGTCGTTCTCTAGTCAGTTAAATCAAAGGCCGGATGTTTCTAATTAATGTGGGATTTTATATCTTGTTTCCCAATTTTTGACCCGTATTATGCTTTTAATATATAATAGATAGATGACCAGCCAACTAGCGAACCGAACTTAAATTACACGCATCATTACAAGTTTGGAATTGCCGCATCGCCCCTGCTCGGCCGATTCGGGCGGGACGAAACCCTAGCCGTCGGGGGCTTTCCTTCCTTCCCTCCCTCCCTCCGCTGCCGCCGAAGGACGCCCCCGGCCTATAGCCCGGGGGCCGGCGGCGGTGGCGGAGGCCTCCCTCTCTCCTGCGCTATGGGGATGGTGCGGAGCCCCGCCGCGTGAGGAGGCGCGGCCGATCTGGCCTTGACGGCGCGGCGGGCATCCCTACCTTGACTGGCGGTGGCGCGACGGCCGGCTCTGCCTCGGGCGACAATGGCTGCGAGCGCGGCGGTCGGCCTTGCGTCGGGCAGTGGTGTTGGCTACGTTCGGCGGCGGCTACCAGATCTGCGGCGACGGGCCATCTGGCCCCGGATCGGCGGCGGCGGCATGGAGACGGGTCGACGCCATGCGTGGTCTGGCCTCCAGACAAATCTGATCTGGCCAGTGCGGCCTACTCGCTGCGCGGCGGCTCAGATCGGTGGCGACCCGTGCACATGATGCTTGATGGAGGTTCGTCGAGCGGATCCGGGTGAAAACCTCGTTCTCGACTTGTTGCCAAGACCAATGATGGTGGCACTCTGTTGTGTCGTTACCTTCTTGAAGGCATCGCCGTGGAGAAACTCCAGACCTCTATCCGCTACCTCCGGGGGAAACCCTAGATCAGTAGATCGGATGACGACGACGCTCTGGTGTCGTTACCTCCTTGGGGGCATCATTTTTGGAGGTGTACACGGGCTCGAGGGACCAGTGGACGGCTTATTTGGTGTAGCGGTGCTTCATCTTACACATTGATGGCGGCGGATCTCGACGGCATGGCGCAGTGGAGACTCGACGTCCGATGCGCGGAGATGGACTCGCGTAGGAGGAGGACGCTGTCTGGCGTCATGGTGGCGTCCATGGCAGAGAGGCCTGGAAAGGTCGGTGCGTTAGGTTCTTCTCTGAAGATGGATTGGTGGAAGACGACGGCGACGACACATGAGAGTGCGTAGACCGGTTTGTACTCCGGCTTTAGATGTTAGGCTTTTGTGCGATATCTGTTTGGTCGGACTATCGGCACCCCTTCATCAAGTGGATAGGAGTAGCGATAGTTGTTGCTAAGATGGTGGCTTCAGACTATCTGATGTAGTACTTTGTAAGGTCTTTGTGAATAATCAATAAAATTGCTGCATGCATCGCCCAGATGCAGAGGCCGGCGGTAATCCTCCTTTTTAAAAAATAAAAAATAAAAAAAATTAGAAGTTTGGAACAAGATAAGAGTGACATGTCAACTCATGTACAAATTACCGCTCGGTTGATTAGTATCCAAACTGTAGTTATACATGTTGATCTAATTTCATGCACTCGCAATATGTCCGATTGTAATATGATATTTCTTGCAAATAGCATATAATAATACATGTTCATGATGAGTCCAAAATAAAAATAAAAAATTTAATGATGTTTCCTGTGCCACGTGGGAGACCGTGCTAGTTCTTGTAAATAGCATATGATGGAAAATGAGGTAGCTAAAAAGAAATACATCTCCTGGACGAAACTAAGCTTCAGTGCCTTTTGTTTTCCGAGGAGACGCTAACTTGCAGTGGTGATGTCCTGAAATAGATTTTTCTCACTGTTGATGTCCTGAAATAGATTTCTGTCCTCCTGTTTAATCATCTTGACATACTTGTGACTAGGATGGATCTTGTGTTGTAATTTTCTGCTGCTGCCAATTAATTGCAGCTTTTCTAGCGCAGGCAATGCAAGCTCCTCGATCATGACGATAATATGGCTGTCCCTTACCTCCAATTTTCGCAAGCAATGGAACTCATCATGCTGGAACTCAAGCTTCCCTTCCTCATCCTCATATGAAACCCCCAACATCAGTGAGAGCTTGGTAAGACAGGGCAGTTCGCCCAGCCTTTTGATGAACCATTTGTAGAGCTGCATCTTTGACAGTGATAGGTCGTTCAAGTTTGGCAGCTGTAATACAGATACAGATACAGGCGTGACAGGGTCCCAGTAAGACTCATCGCCTTGAGACACTGGAGGGAAGGCTCCGTGAATATCTTCACTGGGAGGCCGTCTCCTTCCAGCTTGAGTGTGGTAAGTTAGTTGAGCTTGCTCAGGTTGTGTGAAAACTCATTC
Organism: Elymus sibiricus; assembly: GCA_039707655.1. Lineage (NCBI taxonomy): Eukaryota > Viridiplantae > Streptophyta > Magnoliopsida > Poales > Poaceae > Elymus > Elymus sibiricus. Next base: position 4,620,592 of record CM077665.1, read on the forward strand.
TCTTTGAGCTTCCCTTGAACCATCACATCCAGGATCTCGAGGTTAACCATTCTTGTCAGAATATCGCCGTCCCAATCCTCCCATGTTTGCACCGAGTCGAGCGTCTTTAGCTGCTTCAGCTCACCGGCACGTCTCGGTATGACCAGCTTATCACCAGTCACATGCCGTAGCGATATGATCTTCCAGAAGGGTAATGGAAGCTCACTTACTAAGCTGTCTTTGACATCCATCGTCTGAAGATTGCTGAGTTTCCCAATGGATGCATGGATCGTCTTCAGTGTCCGGCATCGCGCACCAAGGTAACGGAGATGCACCATGCTTCCGATTTCCTCCGGCAACTCCGTGCCAATCTCCATGCCCTCGAGCATGATGACTCTGAGGAACTTTGATCCTTGCAGCAACTTGGTTAGGACAGATTTGGAAATAATGTTGTGCTTACTTGAGCACAAAGCAGGAAAGCAGCCAGTAATAGGATTAACCGTGGCTTCTCTCTCTTCCTGAAAGATGGCAATAATAGAACGCAGCTTGGGCATCCTGTTATCCAGCGCTGCGTATCGGTCCAAGCTGTTGTGCAGTGTGAGGCGCCGTACAGTGGCAGGCTCAGGGATGTGGTCACCCTGATGCATCTCCATGAAGCTCGCCTCCTGTGCCTCTGAGCGCGCAAAGGAGTAGATGCTGCTGCCATGGAGATGGAGGGACAAGGGGTGGAAGCTATCATCGCCGCTGGCTGTTTCAGCCACCAGTCCCCTGGCGATGAGCTGCCTCACGTAGATGTAGCCGAGCTCCTCCGCCGTCTTCCCGTCCCGTGGCGCCAGGAAGCCCTCCGCTACTCACAGCTTCACCAGTGTACTGCAGTAAGCCTTGCTGTTTATCTCCAGGAAGGCTGTGAAGTAGAGGAAGCACAGCTTCAGCTCATGAGGCAGGTCCTCGAAGCTCAGGGACAGTATCTTGTCAAGCCGCTTCGACTTGGCCGACTCGACGAGGTACTTGAACACGCTGTCCCATTCGTCGGGGAACTCCTTGTTGTGCATGAGGCCGGAAAGCAGGATCACGGCCAACGGCAGGCCACCCGTGATGTTATAAACTAGCTTGTAGTAGTCATTCCTCTCTGCCTCTTCCTCTTCCCCGCCATGGAGCCTCCTGTGGAATAACTTCTTGCATTCCTCGTATTGCAGGCCCTCGAGCTCGATGGTATCTTCGTTGTAGTGCTTAAGATGGTTCAGAAAATGTGGCTTCTTTGTGATCAGCACTACACGGCTGCCGGTTTCTTCATTAGGCAGGGCATGGATCACCGCGTTCCAGTCCGTGATGGTCATCTCCCTGCCGTCGATGACCACCAGGTAGCGCTGTCCGGCAAGATGACTCTTCACTGTCTGCAGCATGCTTCTACCGGGCTGCTCAATAGTATTGTCTTGCTCTTCAACAGTCTGGGTCTTCTTCAAATTCTCCCAGATCGATTTGAGTATGTTGGATACGCCCGCCTTCCTATGTACCTTCACCATAGCGGAGACCTTGAACCGATCTCTGATGGTTGATTTCTGGTAGACGCTGTTTACGAGCATCGTCCTGCCCACGCCACTCTCGCCGAGGACGTATATTACTGCAAGATGCGCGTCGGAGTTCAAAAGCTTTTCTTTCAGTTTCAATTGTTCCTTCTCGCGGCCGATGATCTCTGGATTCGAGACATTCCTGCATTTCCATCGACATGAAAAATCAAAAACGATAGCTAGCGTTTGGCAGCCAATCTGAAACCTAATACAAACATTAATTTCACCTTGACGTATTTGATAATGCAGTTACTTAACACAACGATCGAGAGCTACTGTTTGTCAGGGTTGGTGAAAATTCTGCGAAATTCGTAAAATTTCGATATGCATATTTGTGGTTCATTTAGTCGATGAATCATAAATTGGCTTGAAACTTGAAGCCGTGCTTTGCAAATGATGTCCGAAACTTCTGCAAAAGTTCTGAAATCCATGTGTTTCAGTTTGATGGAAGGTCTTTTGTGTGTGCGGACCAAGGTTTTGGTTACCGGGCAGTAAATTCGGTTACCATCCGGTAACCGCGTATCTCGCTACCCCATGGTAAACGTATGAACCAAGCAAAAAATACCGAACTTTTTGAAATTTTTGAATGGTAACTCACATATAACTAGAGTGCTGGTGTACTGGAAAATAAAATAGAAGCCTGGGGAGTGTGGAACTTTCACGGGTGTAGAAGTCCGACCACTACGCCAATAGAAAGTTTTTGAGCACTTTGTGTTCAACACCAATCTATATCGAGTTCAAAAAATTTGAATTCAAAACTTGTTTGAAAAAATTTGAACGGTAATTGCCCGGTATTTTCCGGTAAACACGGTAACCATGTTTCTCATCCCACCCCCCGGTAAAAATTATGTATGGACGACCTATAATATTAAGGGAGCACCTACGTCAATTGATTTTACAAATTTGTTCATACGAAATTAAAAAATATTCACCGTATTGTAATAATATGTTTATCTAGTACCAAAAAATGTAGTATTGTCTCAGTCGACCGACGAGAAATTCCCAATGAACATCACAAATTTATCCATGTAGATCCAAAAATAAATAAATAATGTAGTGTAACAATTTCGTCTAGTAAAGCATGCAATGTTTGTTCCCAGAGCTGAGAAAAAATATGTAATTGTTTACGGATCTCAATATCGGTGTCGACTGAGATTAACAAATGGTAATATTAACCCTGCTACAAAAATGCAAAGCTTAGTCGACCTCAATGGCCTCTTGTGCTCCATTCAGTAAATTTAAACTAGAAAAAACTCAGAAGATGGCAGATCGTTGTACTTTTGTATATACTTGAGCATATATGCAGATCGATGATCTTTACAAGTGACACTGCAGGGGGAAGGCTAACCAGGTGAGTGATACACTGGAGGAGGCAGCAGAGGCGGTCCACGTCCGCGCCGATGACACGGCGGCAGAGTCCTCCAGCCTGTACTTGTCCTTGTTCTTGATGATCTCCTCCAGCCGGCCGTTTATGGCCGCGATCTCACCGGAGAGTCTGTGACGGACGAGCAGCTGCGTGGTGGCACCGGCGAGGAAGCCGAGGACGGCGCGGGACCAGCTGGGGTACCGGGACAGGTCGATACGGAAGACGTACTCGTCAACGGCGTCCTCGGCGCTGAACGCGGCGTCGCGGGTCTGGTGCACGAGCACGCGCATGAGCTCGCTGGCGCGGGCGCGGCGCCGGGGGTCCGCCTCCTGAAGAAAGGCCAGCAGCCACATGAGCTTGTCGCGGAGGTTCCCGATTTCGCCGCTGACGGCAACCAGCGCCCTCCCCTCGTTCAGGGCCAGCTCCTGGAGCTTGCTCAGCAGCGGCCCGACGATCGTCTCCGCCATTTTGGTTCCCTCACTCACTTTCTGCTTGTGCGTGAGCGTGATATTAGTGACGATATATATATATCGTCCTAGTAGGTAGTAGATGCTCAGCAAGTAACTCCAACGAAAACGTTCGAGTAGTTGTTCTCATTTTATTTTATAACCCTTTCCCCCCTGACCCACGGCTGCAACGCGCGTCCACACTTATTGCTCACCGTCCAGCTGGTTGTAGCATTACATTTTGTACTACGAATCCTATACTAAAATCCAATCTGTACCACCACAAAGTATCCGTATTTCTCAGCTTTTGATCGTGGCTAATAATAAAGCCAATTGCTGGTTAGTTCTATCACTACAGGAAAATCTCGTTTTCCCGTGTGTTAACCTATAAGCCGTGAGCTATTTTTCGGGGACTCGGCTTATATTCATATAAGCCGAGTGTGAACGTGATAGCACCCGGCAAATAAAATGCTCTCGGTTTATAGCATCATGTAAGCCGAGTGGTCCCGAAATGCCCTCGGCTTACATGGGGCACACGCCTTCTACGCGAAAAGGCACTCGGCTTATAGCGCATACTCGGCAAACACATCTGCCACGTGTCTATAACGGAGGGGGTTGACGGTGCCGTCACGGAGCATCCTATAAGCCGTGTGCCCTTTGAGAGCACGCGGCTTACATGTCATATAAGCCGTGTGCCTAGTGAACGCACTCAGCTTACATTTTCTTCGATTTTTTGCAAGCCTATTTTTAATGCAAAAATTGTTTTAAAATAACTTCCCTTCTTTCTCATCCATTTTCTCCCAACTAGTTTTCAATTGTCTTATTTTTTATGCCCTCAATTTCTCTCTCTCTCTGTATCCACTTTAATATTTTGATGGTCTTGTACTCTTCCAAAACCCTAGTGTACCCATATTACGATCACATGCAAAATGACAAGTTGTTGCGACCCTTATTCATGCTATTATATTTATTCCTTAGTTGGTGGGTAAGTACAAATGTATGTACCCCTAGCTTTTTGGCAAAAGAAGAACTTGCATCACAAACACGACATTACCACAAAAAGGTCCAGCGTTTAGGGTTTGGCATGTCCAGAAAGGTTTAGCGGCCGAAAACACACTTGTCTCACAAACGCGACAATCCCATAGGAAGGTTATGCACCTACAGTGTTGGTGCCGCACTTAGCGCCGCCGGAAGGGAATCTTGTGAAGGCATGTGATCAAACAAGGCCCCGCATATCTCCATGACCTACCTTAACGCAAACCAAGAGGAACTCACCCCGATCAAACCCCTTTCGAGTCCGGTCAAAGACGTAGATCGCGGACGACTACGGACTTGGGAATCTCCGGAACTGCCCCTCCCTCGTCTGCAAAAGGGAGACACATGTCGCTAATACATCACATAGGATTTTCCATGCCGCTTCTGGGCATGATTTCATGTGTCGCATTGCAGATCTGCAATTTCCGGCGCTGAAACCCAAGAAATGCAATAAATGTCTCAAATATTACAGGCGGGTCAGAAAAATGCGGGGGCCTGACACGTCTCATTCGATGGCCTCCTTTGAGAGCATGAAAAGTTTCGAGGCCAACGGAGCAGCAGGACCAACACTTCCTTCACAAACCCGACACCTTCCCTCTCGATACCGAGAAACTACCTCGGAGATGGTGCAGTTTACAAGCGGCCTCATGTGAGGCCTATTCAAAACGCGCCCAACCTTTTACCACACCCTACAGGGCCACGTGATGACGCCGTGCTAGATCCCGTCGATTTCCGGCATCATACGATTTTTCGTGGATTCAAACGGTTGGACGAGTCATGCCGTCGAACTAATTTCGCCCCCTGATGGCCGGAACTGCCCCTCCCTCGTCTGCAAAAGGGAGACGTGTGTCCCTAATACATCACATAGGATTTTCCATGCCACTTCTGGGCATGATTTCATGTGTCGCCTTGCAGATCTGCAATTTCCGGCGCTGAAACCCTAGAAATGCAATAAATGTCTCAAATATTGTAGGCGGGTCAGAAAAATGCGGGGGTATAACACGTCTCATTCGATGGCCTCCTTTGAGAGCCCGAAAAGTTTCGAGGCCAACGGAGCAGCAGGACCTGCACTTCCTTCACAAACCCAACACCTTCCCTCTCGATACCGAGAGACTACCTCGGAGATGGTGCAGTTTACAAGCGGCATCAGGTGAAGCCTATTCGAAATGCGCCCAAACTTTTACCACACCCTACAGGGCCATGTGATGACGCCGTGCCAGATCCCGTGGATTTCCGGCATCATACGATTTTCCGTGGATTCAAACGGTTGGACGAGTCATGTCGTCGAAGTAATTTCGCCCCTAATGGCCGGAACTGCCCCTCCCTCGTCTGCAAAAGGGAGACGCATGTCGCTAATACATCACATAGGATTTTCCATGCCACTTCTGGGCCTGATTTCATGTGTCGCCTTGCAGATCTGTAATTTTCGACGCTGAAACCCTAGAAATGCAATAAATGTCTCAAATATTGCAGGCGGGTCAGAAAAATGCGGGGGCCTGACACGTCTCATTCGATGGCCTCCTTTGAGAGCATGAAAAGTTTCGAGGCCAACGGAGCAGCAGGACCAACACTTCCTTCACAAACCCGACACCTTCCCTCTCGATACCGAGAGACTACCTCAGAGATGGTGCAGTTTACAAGCGGCCTCATGTGAGGCCTATTCGAAACACGCCCAACCTTTTACCACACCCTACAGGGCCATGTGATGACGCCGTGCCAGATCCCGTGGATTTCCGGCATCATACGATTTTTCGTGGATTCAAACGGTTGGACGAGTCATGCCGTCGAAATAATTTCGCCCCCTGATGGCCGGAACTACCCCTCCCTCGTCTGCAAAAGGGGGACGTGTGTCACTAATACATCACATAGGATTTTCCATGCTGCTTCTGGGCATGATTTCATGTGTCGCCTTGCAGATCTGCAATTTCCGGCGCTGAAACCCTAGAAATGCAATAAATGTCTCAAATATTGCAGGCGGGTCAGAAAAATGTGGGGGGCTGACGCGTCTCATTCGATGGCCTCCTTTGAGAGCACGAAAAGTTTCGAGGCCAACGGAGCAGCAGGACCAGCACTTCCTTCACAAACCCGAGACCTTCCCTCTCGATACCGAGAGACTACCTCGGAGATGGTGCAGTTTACAAGCGGCATCAGGTGAAGCCTATTCGAAATGCACCCAAACTTTTACCACACCCTACAGGGCCATGTGATGACGCTGTGCCAGATCCCGTGGATTTCCGGCATCACACGATTTTCCGTGGATTCAAACGGTTGGACGAGTCATGTCGTCGAAGTAATTTCGCCCCCTGATGGCCGGAAATGCCCCTCCCTCGTCTGCAAAAGGGAGAAGCATGTCGCTAATACATCACATAGGATTTTCCATGCCGCTTCTGGGCATGATTTCATGTGTCGCCTTGCAGATCTGTAATATTCGACGCTGAAACCCTAGAAATGCAATAAATGTCTCAAATATTGCAGGCGGGTCAGAAAAATGCGGGGGCCTGACACGTCTCAATCGATATCCTCCTTTGAGAGCATGAAAAGTTTCGAGGCCAACGGAGCAGCAGGACCAACACTTCCTTCACAAACCCGACACCTTCCCTCTCGATACCGAGAGACTACCTCGGAGATGTAGCAGTTTACAAGCGGGCTCAAGTGAGGCCTATTCGAAACGCGCCCAACCTTTTACCACAACCTACAGGGCCATGTGATGACGCCATGCCAGATCCCGTGGATTTCCGGCATCATACGATTTTTCGTGGATTCAAACGGTTGGACGAGTCATGCCGTCGAAGTAATTTCGCCCCCTGATGGCCGGAACTGCCCCTCCCTCATCTGCAAAAGGGAGACGTGTGTCGCTAATACATCACATAGGATTTTCCATGCCGCTTCTAGGCATGATTTCATGTGTCGCCTTGCAGATCTGCAATTTCCGGCGCTGAAACCCTAGAAATGCAATAAATGTCTCAAATATTGCAGGCGGGTCAGAAAAATGCGGGGGCCTGACACGTCTCATTCGATGGCCTCCTTTGAGAGCACGAGAAGTTCCGAGGCCAACGGAGCAGCAGGACCAGCACTTCCTTCACAAACCCGACACATTCCCTCTCAATACTGAGAGACTACCTAACCCGCCTGCAATATTTGAGACATTTATTGCATTTCTAGGGTTTCAGCACCGGAAATTGCAGATATGCAATGCGACACATGAAATCATGCCCAGAAGCGGCATGGAAAATCCTATGTGATGTATTAGCGACATGCGTCTCCCTTTTGCAGACGAGGGAGGGGCAGTTCCGGCCATTAGGGGGCAAAATTACTCCGCGGCATGACTCATCCAACCGTTTGAATCCACAGAAAATCGTATGATGCCAGAAATCCACGGGATCTGGCATGGCGTCATCACATGGCCCCTGCAGGGTGTGGTAAAAGTTTGGGCACGTTTTGAATAGGCCTCACATGAGGCCCTTGTAAACTGCACCATCTCCGATAGAAAAATGCGGGGGCCTGACACGTCTCATTCGATGGCCTGCTTTGAGAGCACGAGAAGTTTCGAGGCCAACGGAGCAGCAGGACCAGCACTTCCTTCACAAATCTGACATATTCCCTCTCGATACCGAGAGACTACCTCGTAGATGGTGCAGTTTACAAGCGGCCTCAGGTGAGGCCTATTCGAAAGGCGCCCAAACTTTTACCACACCCTACAGGGGCCATGTGATGACGCCATGCCAGATCCCGTGGATTTCCGGCATCATACGATTTTCCGTGGATTCAAACGGTTGGACGAGTCATGCCGCCGAAGTAATTGCGCTTCCCGGTGGCCGGAACTGCCCCTTTCCTTGTTTGCACAAGGGAGACACATGTCGCTAATACATCACATAGGACAGTTTACGGTCAAACCTCTCTCGAGTCTGGTCGAATTGAAGACGTAGATCCTGCCGGCCCTACGGATGGGTGAATCCCCGAAAACATAAAGTCAATGAAATTAAAATACAATAAAATAATAAGTATAATAAAAATACAACAAAATAAAACACAGAAAATTTGAAAAGTAAAGTGATGACTTTTTGTATAGAAATATAAAATAAAATAAAATAAAATAAAGAAGGGTAAACCGTGTAGTGACACTCGGCTTACCCGGTAACACTCGGCTTACCCGTGAGCGCGGGACTTAGCGAAAATAGACGCGCGTAGATGAAAATGGACCGCGAAAATAGACGCGCGCGTAGATGAAAATGGACCGCGAAAGGCCCCTTTTTCCCCAAATCCCCCAAAATAGAGCCGCGCCCTCCGCGCCGCCTGGTCCTCCGTGCCCCCCTGCTCCCAGCGCCGCCGCCTGCTCCTCCGCGCCGCGCCCTCCGTCACCGTCACCATGAGCTAGCCCGCGCCTCCCTGCTCCCCGCGCCGCCCTGCTCCCCACGCCGCCGCCTGCTCCTCCGCGCCGCCCTGCTCCCAGCGCCGCCGCCTGCTCCTCCGCGCCGCGCCCCCCGTCACCGTCGCCGCCCCTCCCCGTCCGCTAGCCCGAGCCGGCCCTCCCATCGGCGCCGCCGCCCTCGTCCCAGCCCACGGCGACCTTCTCTCCCCCAGCCCAACGGACGACCTCGTCTCCCTTAGCCACACCGGCGACCTCCCTTCCTCCCTCGTCAGCGGCGGCGCCCGAAACCCTAGCCCCTCTCTTCCACCCATGGACGGGGAGGGAGAGATGGCCACGGGCGCTGCAGCCGCCCTCCCTCTTCCGACGGCCAAGGCCAGAGGCCGACCGCACCCACCAGCGTCTGCTGCCGCTCCAGCAGCGCAATGGAGGCCGACCCTCTCCTCTCTGCGGGGCGTGGCACATGATGGACCTTGCTGCTACGGTGTCCCTCCATGGCGCTGCTTCTCGATGCGCGACGGAGGTCGCTCGCCTCCTTCTCGCGTGCTGGCCACTGCTTCCTCTGTCCGCTGCTCTGACCACGCCATGGATCTTATCAAGGTGCACCCGTCTCTCCTCCCCTCGCCTCTCTCTCTATAAGATTTGGCAGATCCAGTTTCCTCACGCACCCCAGCTAGCGATTGCTGTTGCTTCTACTACCTTGATTAGGTTGCACTGGATTTGTTTAGGTTGGACTACCAATCGATAGATGCGTCCATGCGTAGTGTAGTGCAAGATTGCCTCGCTTGACTTTCTTCAAAAACTGAAACTGTGAACTTTCTGAATTCTAACACATGCCACTCGATTTGTTTTGATTCTAGGTCAAAGTGCAAAGCAGCGTCGGTCAGCGGCGAGGAGTTAGTCCGCATCGGCCCAAGATCGTGTCCAAGAGAAGCACGCCAGCCCAAGGATGTACGCCTCCGAAAGACAAGTTCAGCGTGTGAGCTTTGTACAAGCCAATACAAAGCTTTGTAAGGTTTTTTTTTCTCATGTGCAGACACTTCACTTGTGTATTTATTCTCAGTAAACGCAGCTGGCTTCCTCTGTTCCAGGTCTGGGATGCGCCCTTCAGAGGTCGAAAGTCAAGTTCATCAAGAAGGCCCAGCTCATGTTCATCATCAGCAGCTCAGGTTCGTCGTGCTCCTCCCTGTCTGCTCACTTACTCAACTGTAAAGGTACTGTTTGTCCTGCCCAGTTACTCATCATGGTGGAACTAATCGATAAAATAGGACACACCACATTAGTCAGTTAGTTTATTGTTTGAATAAATCGAAACAACAATCTTTTTGGATAAATTACAGCATTATGCGCAATTTTTGTTGTCCTGTTTCTGAATGAATCTGGTTCATGGTTAAACATCCACACATTAATCTATCCAACGTGGTGCAGGGGACCTGTCGCAGTGCTTCTGGACCGCAGCCGAGCTCAAGTTCACGTTCCACTTCGAGAGCATCCTTGGCACCAGCGATAATTACTACGCAAGGCCAAACAAGAACTGCAACCTCACGTCATGGGTCGACGGTTGCGAGCCTGACTGGTGGTGCACCGCGGATCAACCATGGTGGTGCTATTGTCGGCATCGGCTATGAAACCGGCACTGTGAGCTCCTCCAGCTCCTTCTCTTCCTTGCCTCTGTTTGCTCTGATCTCCTTCACTAGTTGTGCTTTTTTTATCTAGTCTGGGGCATGTTTAGACTGCATTTGTATGCTTCCTTAAATGTTGTGAATATCAGTTTATTCACCCTAATGGTGTTTGTGCAGTGCTTGTGTTCTGCTTAGTAGCAGATCATTAGTTTGACATGTGTTCCTTGTGTCTGCACATGCCATACTTGATCTGATTACCCCGCACCATCAAACCATCTCCTTTAGCCACCAGCTGCTGCAAATGCCAACTATTATAAATCACCATTCACTTGTCGAATTAATTAATGCCTTCCTTGTTCTAGTATACAGTATACACTAGTGTTCTATGATGGATAAATGAGCTAGCCTGCCCTGTTGTGATGTGAAAATTTCCTCAATTTCATTTATGTACGTATGGATGGATGCAGACCAAGTCGTCATTGGTTGTCTGCCAAGCTTCTTTTACTAGTAAAAGCAAGGCCCGTTTTATGTATGTACACTTGTTATGTTGAATACTGGAATCTGATGCATTAGTTCATTCTGAAATATGTGATATCTTTCTTTGATTGATGATGTGCGTGTATTAGATGCTCTAATAATTCAGTGTAGCAGTGCATGTTCGAAATACCCCCTTTATGTGCATATTGTTGATAGATACTCATGCGTATGGCTATGAAGTGAAAGCTTTGTTTGAAATTGCACTGGATGCGTCCGTGTCTTACCATCATGCTTAAGCATCTTACCACCATGCTTAAAGCATCTTACCATCTTACCGTCTCATGCTTAAGCATCTAACCATCTTACTGTCTCATGCTTGAAGTGTCCTCAGTCAGGAGAAGGCTCCAATAACTTTGTGGTTGGTGGATCTACACCTGCCCAAGCAAGCCCAGTGACACGCACTGCGGCTCAAGATGCTTCGACCTCCACGCCACAATGATCACTCGAGGTAGTTGTTTATGCTTGTGCATTGTTGATGCTTGTGTCTTGTCGTTGGTTGTGCCTCTCAACTCACAACTTGTGCATTGCTGATGGTAGAGCCCACAAGTGTTGATCCTTATATTATTCATACTTCTTAGCTTCAATTTGAAACTTATATGTTGATGCTTGTTGACTCTTGTGCCTTATCGATCATTTGCAATTTAACTTTGGAAACTCATGCGTGTGGTAATGAACTTATAGGTTTGCATCGCGGATGCCGTCGACGATGGGCATACATGCTGCGGTGGAAGCTCATTGCATATTTTACGTTGAACTCATGCTTGGTGTGAACTTGAAACTCATGATTTCGTTTGTGAACTCTTGTTGCATATGACTTCGAACTCATGATCCTTTAGTTTGTGAATTCTTGATGCATATGTACGCATGCTTTTGTGAAACTATATTGGATATGTATGCGTGTGTGGACTTTGAACTCATCGTCGGTTTGTTATGGTTGTGAACTTGTAATATATTGTTGTATATATATATATATATATATATATATATATATATATGTTGTTGCTGCTCCCTGAAAAAATGTATATATATGTTGTTGCTGGTCCCTGGAAAAAAAAATTAAATGCAAATGGCGACCTGTAAGCCGTGTGTCCCAGGGAGTGGCACCCGGCTTATAGGTCAGCTGGGGCTTTAAGCCGTGTGTCCCAAGTTGTGGCACCCGGCTTATCGGTCAGCTGGGGCTATAAGCCGTGTGTCCCAGGAGAGGCACCCGGCTTATAGGGCATCTATAGCATAGCCGTTTTAAATGTTAGCCGAGGGAAGGAACTCGGCTTATATATAAACTGTGGGACTGAGCTCGGCCCTCGGTTTATATATAAAGAATTTGTACAGAAAATTTAGGACATAATAAAGAATTTGTGTTAAAGTACTGTGTTAAAAATTTAGAAAATTTCCACGTTCCAGTAAAATCTAATAATTCAAATACTACAACAAAAGTTTCTGTTTTTGTACAACACACATCACACATGCAATTCAAGCATTCTAAAGGCAATTCTTGGAACTTTTTATTGAAAAACAAGATTATAAATAACATCTAACAGATAAAAACATAATAAAATGACGCTCCAAGCAAAACACATATCATGTGACGAATAAAAATATAGCTCCAAGTAAGATATACCGATAATGTTGAAGACGAAAGAGGGGATGCCTTCCGGGGCATCCCCAAGCTTAGACGCTTGAGTATTCCTTGGATGTTACCTTGGGGGTGCCTTGGGCATCCCCAAGATTAGGTCCTTGCTGCTCCTTATTCACCTCATATCGGCATCTCACCCAAAACTTGAAAACTTCAATCACACAAAACTTAACGGAACTTCGTGAGATGGGTTAGTGTAACAAAGATAGATCATTCACTTAGGTACTGTCAATACAAGAATCATAATTGTTCTCACATGATACCTACTGTATTCTATCATTCCCATAACTTATATCACTCAATATAAGCACTGAAAACACTAAAACAAGCAAACTATGCATGCAAAACAGAATCTGTCAAAAACAGAACAGTCTGTGAAGATCTGAATGATCACCATACTTACCTGACTCTAAAAATTCTGAAATATTAGGACAACTCATAGAATTTCCATAGAACGTGTTTGTAAAAATTTAAGAATGTTGTGATGCTCCAGTAAAATCACATAATTCATATACTGGACGCAAAAGTTTCTTTTTTTTTGCACAGATCCAAACAAACAAGTATCCACACTATCCCAAAGGTTTTACTTGGCACTTTATTAAAATAAAATCTATAAAACATGATTATCCCTGTAGCTTAATCATGTTAACACACAAAAACATAAAGTAAAAGTATTGGGTTGTCTCCCAACAAGCGCTTTTTTTAATGTCTTTTAGCTAGGCATGATGATTTCAATGATGCTCACATAAAAAGTAGTAATCGAAACATGCAAGAGAGCATCATGAATCTCATGACAAGCACATTTAAGTCTAACCCACTTCCTATGCATAGGGATTTTGTGAGCAAACAATTCATGGGAGCAAGAATCAACTAGCATAGGAAGGCAAAACAAGCATATATTCAAGAATTTTAACACATAGAGGGGAAACTTGATATTATTGCAATTCCTACAAGCATATGTTCCTTCCTCATAATAAATTTCAGTAGCATCATGAAGGAATTCAACAATATAACTATCACATAAAGCATTATCTTCATGATTCACAAGCATAGAAAATTTATTACTCTCCCCACAAACAAACTTCTCATACATAATAGTGGGAGTATCATAGGAGACTTGAATGCTATAAATTGTTTCAACATTAAAAGAGTAATGTTCAGAGAAAGGGTATTCATAATTGTGACAAGTTTTATTATAATCATCAATACTTTTCATAACATAAGTGTCATCACAATAATCATCATAAATAGGAGGCATGTAATCATCATAACAAATTTGATCATTCGAAGTAGGGGGGCTAAAAAGACCATCTTCATTATGCATAGAGTCCCCAAGCTTGGGACACACATCAATTGCAGCAAATATATTCTCAAATATGTCATTCTCATCAAGCATAGCATCCCCAAGCTTATGGGTTTGCATATCATTAGGATAATCATCAATAGCATGAATAGCACCAATAGTGTAACAATTATTATCATCATAATTTTCCAAGTTGGTGCCAAAAAGATTTTCTATATTATAACACTAGTGGAAAAAGGCCCTTTTGTCCCGGTTCCAGAGGCCCATTTGTCCCGGTTCTGGAACCGGGACTAAAGGGTCGGGACTAAAGCCCAATACCTTTAGTCCCGGTTCGCTTACGAACCGGGACAGATGGTGCTCCACGTGGCCGCTGCGGCGAGCCCAGGCAGGAGGGCCTTTAGTCCCGGTTGGTAATACCAACCGGGACCAATAAGCATCCACGCGTCAGCAGCTCAGGAGCTGGGGTTTTTTTTTTTGAAAGGGGGGGGGGGGTTTGGGGGTTTTGGAGGGATAATTTGGGGGTTTCATATATTGTGTTAGCTAGCTAATAGCTACCTAGAGAGAAGTGACCTCTCTTATCTCCGTGCTTGGTCGACGCTACGTACTATACGTATAGAGAGAACTCGACACGCTAGGTAGTAAGCAAATGAAGGAACCAGTAAGTACATAAGATCGTCATGAACATATACAGAGAGAAGTGATCGACCTCTCTTTCTCCGGAGAGATTGGTCGAACAACAAGTTATCGTATATCTATCCGACGCTACTACATATATACAATATAACATCTTTTACAATCCCTAACATCTTTTACAATCCCTAACATCATATATTCAAATGGTATTCTCCGTCTTTAGATATGACGTGTTCAAGAAAGAATCCCACCAATTCCTCTTGAATTGCTCGTATGCGATCATGTGGTAGGAGTTCATCCCGCATCTGCCAGATCTAATTTAAAGAAGGGGGTCAATACATGCATATATATGAATAAAACTCAACACAATTGATGGTAATATATAAAATAAAATTCTGAATATTATTTACGTACTTCAAATTGTTTGTCAGAGAAGACCTGCTCAGAGGTCGAGTGGCGAATGAACTCGCATACGTAGTATGCACATAAAGAAGTCCCTTGTTTCTGGTACAAGCACTTTACGAGAATAGAGTTCAATCAAACTGATAAGCAAGCATGGTAATGATATATTGATGAAAATTTGAATCAATTAGAGATGCGCGGAACTAGCTAGTACTACTTACTTTGGGGTGCGTAAATCGCAACTCCGAGTTTACACCGGGAACCTTTCGGGTGAACTTCTTCCAAACCCTGCCAGGCAAAGAAAATGATTACTTGATATCAGGAAATTAACGAAAGTTGCATGCCGATATGGTCCCGGTACTGACTGAACTTACTTCTTGAGCATTGCAGTCATGTCCGCATAAATCTCGGGATCTTTACGTCTCGAGTCTAAGACAGTTACTAATGCCCCGTCAAGCTTAATGGATAGCAGAATAAAGTGGTACCTGCGCACGCATATATAACTCATCAATTACATTACTTAACCTCGAGTAAGCGAAACCGAGTATACAGAGAAGACAGCAACACTCACTTGAAGTTGTAAGGAAAGAGTATTTCCCTTTTGTTTTGATGTATAAGGAACGACTTTAGCAAGTTTTTCTCGGTCTCTTTGATTCTGTTTCGTACCGTCCATTCATTTACGGCATCTGGGCTAATGAACCCAACGTCGAAGATTCCTAGTTTTTTGCATTCGACGATCTTCAATCTGCATAATATAGTGAGGATAATTATATATACATGCAATGAACAAGCTGAGCTAGAGACTTAACTATAGAAGTAATGCTTACAGACAGTAGGCAGTCATGAGTTGTTTGTCGAGGGCCCGTTGATTGTATAACTGAAATAACTCCACAAATTCAACAGGCATCACGGAAAGTCCAATGAATTCGTGCTCTGGTTTCACTGCCAGATAGATAGTGTCTCTCCCAGACTCCCTGCAGGTTTTCATGTACCACTCATGCAATTTGTACATCATCGTTGTTAGAGGAGGATGATCAGGTTTGACGAGAGGCTTCCCGTGCAAGTATTCATATTCTTCTGTTACCTCAGCCGTTTGAAAAATTACATCATCCCCCAAGTAATCACCAGGATTGGTACCGGGCACCATCCCCGGATGATTAGCGACGATATCGCTAGACACCTTGAGCGGGGGGCACGATTGCTTCTCCTGTTCGCCGAGCTGGGGAATTGTTTTCCCACTTCTTCGTTCTGCTAACCTTGCATCACTAGAAGTACTTCCCGACCGCCGCGCTTCTTCATATGTCTTTTTAATAACCCGGACATAGTTGGAATCCGGCAGAGGCGGTGGTGGTCGCTTCAGGGCATCGATAGTGCGCTTCACTTTCACCGGATCTAGCTTCTCCTTCGGAGGTGGAGTTTTCTTTGCAAAATGGGCCCTCAATTGCTCCTGACATATCTCCTCGTTTTCAGACTCGGTCCTCTCATATGGTAACTTTTCCAGAGGCTAGAGAGATCGGGGACCGTATCTGTATTCCCTCCTGCCTCTGCTTGTACTGCTAGCCGCCGGAGCGGCGGCGTCTCCCTTCCGTCGTTGCTTACGAGGCGGAGAAGGAGGCGGAGTGCTCCGACGCACAGGAGGAGCCGGAGCGGCGGCGTCTGTCTTCCGCCGTTGCTGAGGAGGAGGCGTACTGCTCCGACGTGCCGGAGAAGGAGGCGGGGTGCCCTGATCACTCGCCGGAGGAGGAGGAGGAGGAGGCGGAGTGCCCTCACGCGTCGGAGGAGCCGAAGAAGGAGGCGGGGTGCCCTGATCACTCGCCGGAGGAGGAGGAGGAGGAGGCGGAGTGCCCTCACGCGTCGGAGGAGCCGAAGAAGGAGGCGGGGTGCCCTGATCACTCGCCGGAGGAGGAGGAGGAGGAGGCGGAGTGCCCTGTCTCGCCGGAGGAGGAGGAGGAGGCGGAGGCGTCCAGTTTGGAAGCTTGATGTACTCCTTCTGCCATAGACATGTACTCCTCAGAGCATGAACCAGATGATTCTCCCCTTCACCTGTAGAGTGTTCAAGCTCGAGCTCCTCAAATCCCTCCATTACTTCATCCACCGTCACAACAGCATAGCCATGTGGAATCGGTGAGCAGTGAAAAGTTCCGTTGGGTTGAGGAGGTGCAACAGAGCCGACAGCCGCCTTCAAAGTGAGGTTCCGATGTTTCGTCATAAGCTCGCAATGTTGAGCCTCCGTGATAGTATCCACGGGATAGCTAGGAGCCGTGAAGTCAGGCTGAACGGGCTCCGTGGAAGCCACGCTGCTTCTCCGCTGAGATGGTAGGGTAGCTTCTGGGGTAGCTTCGTGCCGCTGAGATGGTTGGCCGGCAGCTCGCTGGCTCTCAGCTTCCTCTAGCTTTTGTAGTCTTGCATTGAGCTTCTGCATTTCGCTCAGCTCCGCTTTCCTGTTTCTCTCCCGGCTTCTGTAACCGCCTGCGCCGGGAAACCCAACCTTCCACGGAACGGAGCCTGGTGTGCCTCGTGTTCGTCCAGGGTGCTCATCATTCCCTAGGGCCAGAGTCAGCTCGTCCTTCTCTCTGTCGGGAATGAATGTCCCTTGCTGCGCTGCGGTGATATACTCCTGAAGCTTCGTGACGGGTATTGCAAGTTGCTCGTCCGTCCAGCGGCACTTCCCTGTTTCAGGGTCCAAAGTTCCCCCAACCCCGAAGAACCAAGTCCTTGAACGGTCTGGCCAGTTCAATGTCTGTGGTACGACCGCTTTAGCAATCAGGTCATTCTCAGCTTTGTCCCACAACGGCCGGGCTCTGAGGTAGCCACCTGACCCCGTGTGATGGTGATACTGCTTCTTTGCAGCATTGATCATGTTTGTCTCTGACATTTTCTTACTCTTGTCCGATGTCTTGTAGGCCACAAATGCGGGCCAGTGATCTCTTATCTTCTCATATCGGCCCCTGAATTCTGGAGTCTCCCCTTTGTCGACAAACTTTGATTTCAACTCCTTCTTCCACCTCCTGAATAGATCTGCCATCTTCTTAAGAGCACACGCCTTGACCAGTGGCTCTATAACTGGCTTGTTCGGATCCTCCTCTGGCGGTAGGGTGAAATTTGCCTTCAGCGCGGTCCAAAGATCATCTTTCTGTCTATCGGTGACATAATCACCTTCAGGGGCGCCGTCCTTAGGCTTATTCCATTGCTTGATGCTGATCGGGATGTCGTCCCTAACAATAGCTCCGCACTGAGCAGAAAATCCGTCCTTGGTCCGCTTGGGTTCAATCGGATGGCCATCGTGCGCGAGTGCTGTGATCGTGAACTTTTCATCCTTCTGCAACCTCTTCTTCGGGCCTCGTCTCGTTACCGAAGTTTGGCTCGATCCAGAGGGCTAGAAAAGAAGAAAGAAGAGTTAATATATCAAAACAATTAATGCATCAATTATCTAGTCAGCACAGGCTTAATTAATATATATACCTCGCCGGACTTTGCAACAGCTCCGTCCTCCGGCATTCGGTCACCGGAGCCATCATGATCATGTCCTTCCTCCTCCATTGTTCGATCACCGGAGCCGTCATCCTCTCCTTCCAGACCATCGGTGTCATTGAGATACGACAAGACATCACGTCCGTCGCGGATTATATCCCCCAACAACTGTTCTTGTTCCAAGTCTCTTTGATCCATAGTTTCTGCAAATATTACAACATGGCAATTAATATACAAACATGAATGTCCGACGTCCGGACCGCCTCTCTCATGAATGTCCGACGTCCGGACCGCCTCTCTCATGAATGTTTGACATATGATCAAACATTGATATATGATCAAATGTTGCATATGTCAAAATTCAAACTTTGACATATGATCAAACTTTGATATATGTCCACCGCGATATAAAATGATACATAGACTTGTTCGGGCGAGAGGGGGTTGATCGACGTCCCCCCTCATGTCGAAGTTACCGCTTTTTTTCTATGGTTTGGGTGGCCTCGAGAGTTGGTCGCCCGGTATATCGAGAGGGGGGTGAACATTTTACCTTAGTATAACTTAGAAAAAAAATGTTATCGGGGAGGGGGTACAGGTGGCCTCGACAACTCTTCTAGGGTTTAGGGTGGCCTCGACAACGCTCTTTTAACTCATTTAACTCATTTAACTTGGTAAATTTGGGTGGCCTCGACAACGCTTCTAGGGTTTGGGGTGGCCTCGACAACACTTCTAGGGTTTGGGGTGGCCTCGACAATGCTTTTTCAGTCCCGGTTTGGGTGGACTCGAGAGTTGGCCGGGCGAGAGGGGGTTGATCGACGTCCCCCCTCATGTCGAAGTTACTTGAGCACAAGAGCTCCGATCGAGACGATTCCGGATCCGTTGGAAAGCTCTCGGGGAGCCGATGCCAACGTGATGATAGGGGGCCGGGGTGCTCCCGTGGCCTTGTTGATAGATAGAGCCGATGCCAACGTGATGATAGAGCCGATGCCCCCTACAACCACAATCGGCACATTCCTTCGAAAACATCTCGCATCTGTCAAATATCGTCGGGGTGACCTCCATAGCATCCATACAAACAACAAGAACTAATAGATGCAAACAACAAAATACAAAAAAATCAACAATTATCTATGCATTATCAACAATTATCTATACAACATTATCAACAATTATCTACATTCATCCATCCTTCTTTGCATCCATCTATGCATTCATGCATACATACATATATTGATACATACAAAAAACTACAAAAAAAATTACTACAAATAAAAAGTCCGTGCATCAATCCATGCATTAATACATACATATATACATTCATACATCCATGCATACATTCATTCATGCATCCATATAAAAATTCATGCATCCATACATACATTCATGCATACATACAAGATCGGGAAGGGGGAGACGAAGCTCACCGAGGGAGGGGGAGGCAGCTCGGGGGAGGTGGCGCCAGCGGGGTTGGGGGGCGCCGGCGGCCTGCAAGGGGCCGTCCGAGGCGGGGGGCGCCGGCGAGGATGGGGCGGCGACGGGGCGGCTCGGGGCGGCGCGCGGCGACGGGAACAACGACGGCGACAGGGACGGGGCGGCGCGGCGACGGGGACGGCGCAGCGACGGGGAGGCGACGGGGACGGGGCGGCGACAGGGCGGCTCGGGGCGGCGCGCGGCGACGGGAACAACGACGGCGACGGGGACGGGGCGACGCGGCGACGGGGACGGCGCGGCGACGGGGAGGCGACAGGGACGGGGCGGCGACGGGGACGGGATGGCGCGGCGACGGGCTCGGGGCAATGGCAGATGAAAACTGAAATTTCCTAAGTGTGGTCTTATATACACAGAGCATTGGTCCCGGTTGGTGGCACCAACCGGGACCAATGCACCCCTTTGGTCCCGGTTGGTGCCACCAACCGGGACCAAAGACCTTGCACAGCGGCGTGGTGGTGGGAGTTTAGTCCCACCTCGCTAGTTGAGAGCGCCCAGCACCTGTTTATAAGCCCCGCTGCCTCTTACATTTCGAACTCCTCTGAACAGCAGGCCTATGGGCCTAATCTTAGACTGCTATGCCTGTGGGCCTGCTTGGCCTTCTGCGGGCCTGAATCCTGGCCCAACTGGCTGGGTTTCTAGTCGTATTCAGGCCGTGGTGGCCCAGTAGGTGGCATTTTTTTTATTTTTTTCCAGTATTTTTTTTTTGTTTTTTGCTTTATTTATTTTTAAAAAAAAATTCCAGTATTTTTCTTCTGTTATGTTAGTTGCATAATTTTTAGTTCATTCTTTTTAACAAATAAATAATTTGATAATTTTAGTTAATATTTTAGTTGATAATTTTAGTTGCATAATTTCCATTGTTTTTGTTTTATTTTTCGCTTTATTTATTTCCAGTGTGTTTTATCATTATATTCTTTTTGGTATTAATGTTTTGAACATAAAATACTTTGATAATTTCAGTTTCAAAAATAGTAGAGGTTTATAAAAGCTTTTTAGTTGATTCTTTTTTGAACTCCACTCCCACGATGTTTTGAAAGAAATTAAAAAGCACTTCTAATGAACTCTGAAAAGGTTGAAAGTTGGCATGGTATCATCAATTCACCCACATAGCATGTGTTCAAAATGCACCATTCAAAGCCACTTAGTGTGTGTACTCATTCGGATTCAAATCATTCGGATTCCCTACATACGGTCCGACGGTGCATTTCATATGCGGGCACTCACGAGCCACCGTCGGGCTGTATGCAGGGGAAACCGTGTGTTTTGTTGATCTATCTAGAAATCCTGCAGTTCATCGACCGAATGCAAATCATTCGGATTCCCTGCATACGGTCCGACGGTGCATTTCATATGCGGGCACTCACGAGCCACCGTCGGGCTGTATGCAGGGGAAACCGTGTGTTTTGTTGATCTATCTAGAAATCCTTTCATTTTCCGACGGTATATTTCATTTTTCCAACTCCATTTTTACAAAGACACTTAGAAAGAAACAAAAGACAAATAGAAAGGATGATGCTCAATTGGCGGACAAAACGGACAATCTCTTTCGAAGTATTAATTAGGATTTCATACGAAAACTCATCTGTTACAAAAGGCATTTCATTTCTTCACATGTAACTGCAATGATATAGTTGTGGAGAGAAAGTCTTCACTTTTTCTTCGCTTGTGTCCTTTGCTTATTGCGCCGTAACCATGGATAATCTTCATCGTTTAAGAGGGTGCTTGGGTCAGCCTTGAATTTGAAGGGAGGAATTTCATGAAACTTTTCATAATCTTCAGACATGTCTGTCTTGCCCTCCAATCCCACGATGTCTCTTTTCCCTGAAAGAACTATGTGGCGCTTTGGTTCATCGTATGATGTATTCGCTTCCTTATCTTTTCTTTTTCTCGGTTTGGTAGACATGTCCTTCACATAGAAAACCTGCGCCACATCATTGGCTAGGACGAATGGTTCGTCTGTGTACCCACGATTGTTCAGATCCACTGTTGTCATTCCGTACTGTGGGTCTTCCTGTACCCCGCCTCCCGACAGATTGACCCATTTGCACTTAAACAAAGGGACCTTGAAATCATGTCCATAGTCAAGTTCCCATATGTCCACTATGTAACCATAATATGTGTCATTTCCCCTATTGGTTGCTGCATCAAAACGGACACCGCTGTTTTGGTTGGTGCTCTTTTGATCTTGGGCGATCGTGTAAAATGTATTCCCATTTATCTCGTACCCTTTGTAAGTCAATACAGTCGAAGATGGTCCCCTGGCCAATGAGTACAACTCATCAGAAACAGTGTTGTCACCCATGAGACGTGTTTGCAACCAACTGCTGAAAGTCCTGATGTGTTCATATGTAATCCAGTCGTCACACTGCTCCGAGTGTTTGGAGCGCAGAATATTCTTGTGTTCATCGACATACGGGGTCACCAAGGTAGAATTCTGTAGAACTGTGTAGTGTGCTTCAGACCAAGAATGCCCGTCCCTACATATTATTGAGTGCGCTCCTAGCGTGCCTTTTCCATTCAGTCTCCCCTCATACCGTGATTGAGGGAGACCAATCTTCTTAAGGTCAGGAATGAAGTCGACACAAAACCCAATGACATCCTCTGTTTGATGGCCCATGGAGATGCTTGCTTCTGGCCTAGCGCGGTTACGAACATATTTCTTTAAGACTCTCATGAACCTCTCAAAGGGGAACATATTGTGTAGAAATACAGGGCCCAGAACGACAATCTCGTCGACTAGATGAACTAGGACGTGCGTCATGATATTGAAGAAGGACGGTGGGAACACCAGCTCGAAACTAACAAGACATTGCACCAAATCACTCCTTAACCTTGGCAGGATTTCTGGATCGATCACCTTCTGAGAGATTGCATTGAAGAATGCACATAGCTTCACAATGGCTAATCGAACGTTTTCCGGTAGAAGCCCCCTCAATGCAACCGGAAGCAGTTGCGTCATAATCACGTGGCAGTCATGAGACTTTAGGTTCTGGAACTTTTTCTCTGCCATATTTATTATTCCCTTTATATTCGACGAGAAGCCAGACGGGACCTTCATACTGAGCAGGCATACAAAGAAGATTTCCTTCTCTTCTTTGGTAAGAGCATAGCTGGCAGGACCTTCATACTGCTTTGGATGCATGCCGTCTTTTTCATGCACACGTTGCTGTTCCTCCCGTGCCTCCGGTGTATCTTTTGTCTTCCCATACACTCCCAAGAAGCCTAGCAGGTTCACGCAAAGATTCTTCGTCACGTGCATCACGTCGATTGCAGAGCGGACCTCTAGGTCTTTCCAATAGGGTAGGTCCCAAAATATAGATTTCTTCTTCCACATGGGTGCGCGTCCCGCATCGTCAGTCGGAACAGATAGTCCGCCAGGACCCTTTCCAAATATTACTTGTAAATCATTGACCATATCAAGTATGTGATCACCAGTACGGAGGGCGGGCTTCTTCCGGTGATCTGCCTCACCTTTGAAATGCTTTCCTTTCTTTCGACATTGTTGGTTGGTCGGAAGAAATCGACGATGCCCCAGGTACACATTCTTCCTGCATTTGTCCAAATATATACTGTCGGTGTCATCTAAACAGTGTGTGCATGCGTGGTATCCCTTGTTTGTTTGTCCTCAAAGGTTACTGAGAGCAGGCCAATCGTTGATGGTTACAAACAGCAACGCATGTAGGTCAAATTCCTCCTGTTCGTTCTCATCCCACACACGTACACCTCTTCCATTCCATAGCTGTAAAAGTTCATCAACTAATGGCCTTAGGTACACATCTATGTCATTGCCGGGTTGCTTAGGGCCTTGGATGAGCACTGGCATCATAATGAACTTACGCTTCATGCACAACCAAGGAGGAAGGTTATACATACATAGAGTCACAGGCCATGTGCTATGCTTGCTGCTCTGCTCCCCAAAAGGATTAACGCCATCTGCACTTAAACCAAACCATACGTTCCTCGGGTCACCTGTAAAGTCGCTCCACTTTCTCTCGATCTTTCTCCACTGCGACCCGTCAGCGGGTGCTCTCAACTTCCCGTCTTTCTTACGGTCTTTTTTGTGCCATTGCATCAACTCGGCATGCTTTTTGTTTCTGAACAGACGTTTCAACCGTGGTATTATAGGAGCATACCACATCACCTTGGCAGGAACCCTCTTCCCGGTGCGCTGGCCCTCAACATCACCAGGGTCATCTCTTCTGATCTTATACCGCAATGCACCGCATACCGAGCATGCGTTCAAATCCTCGTACGCACCGCGGTAGAGGATGCAGTCATTAGGGCATGCATGTATCTTCTGCACCTCCAGTCCTAGAGGGCATAGAACCTTCTTTGCTTCGTACGTACTGCCGGGAAATTCGTTATCCTTTGGAAGCTTCTTCTTCATTATTTTCAGTAGCGAACTAAATCCCTTGTCAGATACACCATTGTCTGCCTTCCATTGCAGCAATTCCAGTGTGGTACCGAGCTTTCTGTTGTCATCTTCGCAATTTGGGTACAACCCTTTTTTGTGATTCTCTAACATGCGATCGAACTTCAACTTCTCCCTTTCACTTTCGCATTCTCTCTGTGCATCAACAATGACCCGGCGAAGATCATCATCGGGCACATCGTCTGGTTCCTCTTGATCTTCAGCTTCCCCCATTGCAGCATCACCGTATTCAGGGGACGGGTAGTTGTCGTCATCCTCTTCTTCTTCGTTGTCTTCCATCGTAACCCCTCTTTCTCCGTGCTTGGTCCAAACATTATAGTGTGGCATAAAACCCTTCTCAAGGAGGTGGAAGTGAAGGGTTTTAGAGTTGGAGAAAGCCTTCGTATTCTCACAGACAGTACATGGACAATGCATAAAACCATTCTGCTTGTTTGCCTCAGCCGCTTCGAGAAAATTATGCAGGCCCTCAATATACTCCGAGGTGCGTCGGTCACCGTACATCCATTGCCGGTTCATCTGCGTGCATATCATGAATAGAGAAGTGACCAAATTAATAGAAATTCATCATCACATTAAAGCCAAAGTACAGTAGTGACCAAAATAAATACATAACGTTGATACATAGTTCTCATTATTGAACAACATATAGCTCTCTAGAGCATCTAATTAAAACATACATTGAAACTAGAAAATTTAAATGCAACAACAAATGCGATCATAACCGCAACTAAGGTACCAATTGATCCAACGGCATAATGATACCAAGCCTCAGTATGAATGGCATATTTTCTAATCTTTCTAATCTTCAAGCGCATTGCATCCATCTTGATCTTGTGATCGTCGACGACATCGGCAACATGCAACTCCAACTTCATCTTCTCCTCTTCAACTCTTTGTAATTTTTCTTTCAAGTAATTGTTTTCTTTTTCAACCAAATTTAACTTCTC
Source organism: Elymus sibiricus (assembly GCA_039707655.1). NCBI lineage: Eukaryota > Viridiplantae > Streptophyta > Magnoliopsida > Poales > Poaceae > Elymus > Elymus sibiricus. The sequence continues at coordinate 4,645,823 of CM077665.1, forward strand.
AACAAGAATTTCTATGTCGGTTGGAATTTCCGGTTCACATACCTCCTAGATTAAAAAATCTATGTCACGTTGGTCGGCATAATTGTCATAAACACTAAATAAAACAAATAGTTATAAAAGATAATATATACCACATCCGAATCATAGACCGGACGAGAGCAAATGAATAGAGAAGTGATCAAATGTTATTATTGAAAAAATAAATACATAAAGTTCACACATAGTTCTCATAGAACAACATACAGCTCTCTAGAGCATCTAATTAAAACATAAATTGAAACTAACATACAACTATGTAAAACATTTAAATGCAACAACAAATGCGATCATAATGGCAACTAAGGTAACAATTGATCCAACAGCATAATGATACCAAGCCTCATTATCAATGGCATATTTTCTTATCTTTCTAATCTTCAAGCGCATTGCATCCATCTTGATCTTGTGGTCATCGACGACATCGGCAACATGCAACTCCAATTTCATCTTCTCCTCCTCAATTCTTTTCAATTTTTCTTTCAAATCCTCGTTTTCTTTTTCAACTAAATTTAACCTCTCGACAAGAGGGTCGGTTGGAATTTCCGGTTCAGATACCTCCTAGATAAACACATCTATGTCACGTTGGTCGGCATAATTGTCATAAACACTAAATAAAACAAATAGTTATAAAATATAATATATACCACATCCGAATCATAGACCGGACGAGGGCCGACGTGGGCGGATACCATGACCATGGCACTATATAATAACAAACAATAATAAAAGTAAGAAAATTACACAAGTATCTATCTAAATGATACAAGTAAGAACTTTTTTCTTTTAGAAAGAAGATAAGAAGAAGAGGCTAACCACGGTGGTGCCGGCGCCGAGATGGACGCGGGCGATCGACGGCGGTGAGGACGGGGACGGGACAGGACGGACCGCCAAACCTAAACAAATCTTGAGAAAAATGGAGCTTGGACAAGGAGCTTCGAGAGCAGAAAGCTTAAGTGTGGCTCGGGCATTTCATCGAACACCTCATGTGCATAGGAGGTGAGCTAGAGCACCACAAAGCTCTCCCCTCACCGGCCAGAAAAACAGAGCAGTGTGGAGTGCTCTGCTCGCTGGCGAGGGGGTATATATAGGCATCTCATTGGTCCCGGTTCGTGGCTGGAACCGGGACTAAAGGATCCCCTTTGGTCCCGGTTCCAGCCACGAACCGGGACCAATGGTTGTGGGCCAGGAGCGAGGCCCATTGGTCCCGGTTCGTGTCTGGAACCGGGACCAAAGGGGTCATACGAACCGGGACCAATGCCCCACGAGGCCCGGCCGGCCCCCTGGCCTCACGAACCGGGACCAATGCCCCCATTGGTCCCGGTTCGTGAGTGAACCGGGACTAATGGGCTGGCCCGGCCTGGACCAAAGCCCTCTTATGTACTAGTGTAAGGAGTATCATTATCTTCCCAATCATCCTCATCATAACAAGTAGTAGGCATAACAAAATAATCATCAAGTGTATCATCATCCACGCTACTTTCGTATTTATTCTCAACAATGATAGGAAAAAGATTATTTGAGAGGGATACCTTTTTACGTTTACCGTTTCTTCTCCTCTTCTCCTTTCCCACATTTTGTGTGGGTTTATGTAATTTTTCCGAGCTTCTTATTGAAGAGATTGGTTTGATGGGAAGCTCTTCATTGCAACCTGATTCATCATGAGAAACAATAGGAGGGTATTGGGAGACCTTTACCCTTTCATTAGTATTCCTTTTATATTCTATTGGTTTCTCATTCTTTCTATAGTTGGCAATATAAGCATTCTCATTGCAATTCACTACGCAAAACATATAGATTTCTTGTAGATTAGTTTCATTATCAATTGTGACAATGAATATATCAAACCAATCATTTTTATGTGATAATTCTTCACACCCCAAAAATAAAATTATCACAATATTTGGAAACGGTTTGGTCATGAAAAAGCATGCATTGGAAATTAAGATGACCGACTCTATTGCAAAGTTCACAAGTAATGGGATGAAGAGAGCATAATCTTGTGGCATGTTCATCTATCACTTTAAGCCACCAATTAGTTTGATCTTGTTTATGCTTCTTACAAAATCTATCGTCCCTATATGGCATGTCTTTGCAAATTTTATTCACCCCACAAAAATTGAAATGCTTATAGGAAATCTTTTTATCATGACTAGTGCAATCATCATGAGCATCATGGATATTCAGAGAATTCATACTAACCATATTTATATCATGTTCATCATTCAAGGAATTCACATTAAGCATTTTTATAAATTCTTCCTCTAACAATTGAGCACAATTTTCCGAACCATCATTTTCACGAAAGACATTAAAAAGGCGAAGCAATTAAGGCAACCTAAATTCTATTTTTTGTAGTTTTGTTTTATAAAACCAAACTAGTGAAAAACAAGAAACTAAAAAAATTAATTGCAAGATCTAAAGATATACCTTCAAGCACTCACCTCCCCGGCAACGGCGCCAGAAAAGAGCTTGATGTCTACTACACAACTTTATTCTTGTAGACTCGTGTTGGGCCTCCAAGCGCACAGTTTTGTAGGACAGTAGCAATTTTCCCTCAAGTGGATGACCTAAGGTTTATCAATCCATGGGAGGTGTAGGATGAAGATGGTCTCTCTCAAAGAACCCTGCAATCGAATACAAGAAATCTCTTGTGTCCCCAACACACCCAATACAATGGCAAATTGTATAGGTGCACTAGTTCGGCGAAGATATGGTGATACAAGTGCAATATGGATGGTAGATATGGGTTTTATAATCTGAAAATATAAAAACAGCAAGGTAACAAGTGTAAAACAGCGAGCAAAATGGTATATTAATGATTGGAAATAAGGCCTAGGGTTCATACTTTCGCTAGTGCAATCTCCCAACAATGCTAACATAGTTGAATCATATGATCATCCCTCAACGTGCAACAAAGAATCACTCTATAGTTCTTATCTAGTGGAGAACAAATAGATGAAATTGGTGTAGGTAGTAGAACCACCTCAAAGTTATTCTTTCTGATCAATCTTTTGAGCTATTCCTATAAGTGTCACAAACAGCCCTAGAGTTCGTACTAGAATAACACCCATGATACATATCAATAAACCCTAATGTCACCTAGATACTCCAATATCACCTCAAGTATCCGTGGGTAAATTATACGACATGCATCAAACAACTTCAGATCTATCATATTCAATCCAACACAGAGAACTTCAAGGAGCACCCCAAGATTTCTATCGGAGAACTTAGTATGAAAACGTACAATCAACCCCTATGCATAGATCCCCAAGGTCACCGGAATCCGCAAGTTGATGCCATAACATATATCAAGTGAATCACTTGAATACCCCAGTGTCACTACGGGTATCCGCATGCAAGACATACATCCAGTGTTCTCAAACCAATATATTCAATCCAACATAACGAGATCTTAATGGGAAAGATTCAATTCATCACAACAAGATGGCAAGGGAGATACATCATATGATCCGACTATATTAACAAAGCTCGTGATACATCAAGATCGGGACATCTCAAGAACACAAGAGAGAGAGATTGAACACATAGCTACTGGTATATACCCTCAGCCCCAAGGGTGAACTACTCCCTCCTCGTCATGGCCTCCGCCGGGATGATGAAGATGGCCACCGGAGATGATTTCCCCTCTCTGGCAGGGTACTGGAACGTCTCCAGATTGGTTTTTCGTCGATACAGAGAGTTGTGGCGGCGGAGCAGAAGTTCTCTCTTTATTTCTGGGATTTCTGGTATATATAGGATTTTTCAGCGTTGGAATCACGCCAAACGGAGCCACGTGAGCCCCAGCACATATCGGGGCGCCCCCCCCTGGGGGGTGATACGTCTCCAACGTATCTATAATTTTTTATTGTTCCATGCTATTATATTATCTGTTTTGGATGTTTTATATGCATCAATATGCTATTTTATATTATTTTTGGGACTAACTTATTAATCTAGAGTCCAATGCCAGTTTCTGTTTTTTCCTTGTTTTTGAGTATTGCAGATAAGGAATATCAAACGGAGTCCAAACGGAATAAAATCTTCGCGATGATTTTTCTTGGACCAGAAGAAACCTACCAGACTTGGAGAGGGGGGCAGGAGACCTGCCGGGAGACGACAAGCCTGCAGGGCGCGCCCTAGGGGGGGGGCGAGCCCCCCTGGCTTGTGGCCCCCCTGCAGACCTCCTAACCCTAATCTTCGTCCTATAAATTCCCAAATATTCCCCCAATACCAGAAAGAGCCATGAAAATACTTTTCCGCCGCCGGAAGCCTCTATTCCCGTGAGATCCTATCTTGGAGCCTTTTCCGGTAATCTGCCGGAGGGGGATTCGATCACGGAGGGCATCTACATCAACTCCATTGCCCCTCCGATGATGCGTGAGCAGTTCACCTCAGACCTTCGGGTCCATAGCTAGTAGCTAGCTAGATGGCTTCTTCTCTCTCTATGTTCTTCAATACCATGTTCTTCATGATCTTCATGGAGATCTATCCAATGTAATACTCTTTTGCGGTGTGTTTGTCGAGATCCGATGAATTGTGGGTTTATGATCAGATTATCTATGAATATTATTTGAATCTTCTCTGAATTCTTATACGCATGATTTTATATCTCTGCAAGTCTCTTCGAGTTATTGGTTTGGTTTGGCCAACTAGATTGGTAATTCTTGCAATGGGAGAAGTGCTTAGTTTTGGGTTCAATCTTGCGGTGTCCTCACCCAGTGACAAAGTAGGGGTAGCGAGGCACGTATTTGTATTGTTGCCATCAAGGGTAAAAATATGGGGTTTTCATCATATTGCTTGAGTTTATCCCTCTATATCATGTCATCTTACTTAATGCGTTACTCTGTTCTTCATGAACTAATACTCTAGATGCAGGCAGGAGTCGGTCGATGTGTGGAGTAATAGTAGTAGATGCAGAATCGTTTCGGTCTACTTGATACGGACGTGATGCCTATATGCATAATCATTGCCTTGGATATCGTCATAACTATGCGCTTTTCTATCAATTGCTCGACAGTAATTTGTTCACCCACCGTATTATTTTCCTTCAAGAGAGAAGCCTCTAGTGAAACCTATGGCCCCCGGGTCTATTTTCCATATTATATTTTCAGATCTATAAACCAAAAATACCAAAAATAGTTTGCTGCAATCTTTTTACTTTTGTTTACTTTTTGTTTTTGTAATCTTTTATATCTATCTCTATCAGATCTCATCCTTGCAAGTAACCGTGAAGGGATTGGCAACCCCTTTATAGCGTTGGGTGCAAGTGTTTGATTGTTTGTGTAGGTGCAAAGATTGGGGCCTTGCTTGTACCTCATACTGGATTGATACCTTGGTTCTCAACAACTGAGGGAAATACTTATCTACTTTGCTGCATCACCCTTTCCTCTTCAAGGGTGGCCCCTGTTGGCTTGTGGCCCAAGGGTGGCCCCCCTCCGGTGGTTCTTCGCTCCAATGTTGCTTATTTCCTCCAGAAAAAAACACAAAAAAGTTTCGGGCGATTCCGAGAACTTTCATTTTCTGTACAAAAAACAACACCACGGTAATTCTGCTGAAAACAGCGTCAGTCCGAGTTAGTTCTAAATAAATCATATAAAGTAAATCAAAGCCATATAAAAGTATTGTAAACATGGGCAATCATGGCATGAATACTTCATAAATTATCGATACGTTGGAAACATATCAGGAACCACACCGGGTCCGGATGTCAGACGATCTCCGGCGTGACGTGGCCCGGGTCAGGGGCGCCGCTCACCCAATGTGCTTTACAGATGAGGTGATGCAGCATCAGTTCCCCGAAGGGTTTAAACCCATAAACATCGAACAATACGACGGGACAACAGACCCGGCAGTGTGGATTGAAGACTTTCTTCTCCACATTCATATGGCTCGAGGAGACGATATCCACGCCATAAAATACCTACCATTAAAGCTTAAAGGACCAGCACGGCACTGGTTAAAAAGCCTCCTCGAAAACTCCATTGGGAGCTGGGAAGAGCTCGAGGATGCCTTTCGAGCCAACTTTCAGGGCACCTATGTCCGGCTTCCGGATTCCGATGAATTGAGCCACGTTGTTCAACTGCCCGGTGAGTCAGCCCGGCAATTTTGGAATCGGTTCTTGACTAAGAAGAACCAGATCGTCGACTGTCCGGACGCCGAGGCAATAGCCCCTTTCAGACACAACATCCAGGACGAATGGCTAGCTCGTCAGCTCGGCCAGGACAAGCCGAGAACAATGTCGTCCCTTACCTCACTTATGACTCGCTTTTGCGCGGGCGTGGACAGCTGGCTTGTTCGTCGAAACCACAATCCCGAAGACCCCGACACCTCTGAAGTTCGGGATGGAAACGGGAAACCACGGCACAACAAGAACAAGTGTCGGAACAACAACGGTGATGCCGAGGAGACGGCCGTAATTGCTGGATTCAGCAATTCAAGATCAGGACAACGGAAGAAGCCCTCTAAAGGGAATCGGGATGGACCTACCATGCTGGACAAAATCCTAGATAGGCCCTGCCAGATCCACGTCACCCCAGACAAGCCCGCCACCCACACCAACCGTAAATGTTGGGTGATCAAACAGGCCAGCAAGCTCGCAGCCAAGGAACAGGGCAAAAGCCCCTGCAGCGAGGACGATGACGAGCCTCGCGGGCCAAACAATGGAGGCCAGAAGGAATTCCCTCCGGAGGTAAAAAGTGTGAACATGATATACGTCACGCACATACCAAAGAAGGAGAGGAAGCGTTCACTTCGGGACGTCTACGCCATAGAGCCCGTAGCCCCGAAATTCAACCCAGGAGCGGCATGCCCAATAACCTTCGACCGTAGGGACCATCCGACCAGTATCCGTCATGGAGGATCGGCGGCCCTGGTACTCGACCCCATTGTCGACGGGTACCACCTAAATAGAGTCCTCATGGATGGAGGCTATAGCCCCAATCTGATTTACTCAGATACAGTGAGGAACATGGGTATCGATCCATCAAAGATCAAACCCAGTAATACCACCTTTAAAGGAGTAATCCCAGGCGTCGAAGCCCGCTGCTCGGGAACAGTGACTTTGGAAGTAGTGTTCGGCTCGCCCGACAACTTCTGCAGCAAAGGCTTGATCTTCGACATCCAGTGGAGACTTTATGTCATTGATGGGCAGAGATTTTTTCTCGTCAGTGGTGACAATTATAAAGCCCAAAAACTTATAGGTCCAGCCCAAAGGCTCAGCAACTCATTCGGGACGTTGACATTTCCACGGCTCCGGTAGTGGCTCATCGCCTTCTACTCCTCATCATCGTAGATCATGCATGCCGCATTGGGGATGAGCAATCACCGTCTTCCTCCACCGTGAGGTGTTTGTTGTCACTCTGGTCTCACAGATCTCATACCGCCACCATGATCGGGGAGGGCGGTCAGGAGAGGCGTGGTCGGGGACGATGACCTCATTCCCGGTGGTGGCATAGTTGGGGAAGCATGAAGTGCCTTCATTCTCAGTGGCGGCATGGTCGAAGGAGGCCAGGGGAGACCAGATCCGGTGACAGCAGCAAAAAAAGTAACTAAGCAGTAAATATAACAAAGGAGTAAAGTAAAGGAGTGTAGGACCTATGTTTGTGATGATAGCTTCCCGACAACGGCGCCAGATAAAGGCTTGGTCTTGCTGGCAAGTCGACGGGAACCAACTTCACTTCTTGTACCAAGCTCCCCGGCAACAACACCAAAAAATGGCTTGCTTCCTCCCTACTAGGAAGTTGTTGGGGCCCCCAGTGGAAGGGTTTGTAGCAAGCAGCAATTTCCCTTAAGTGACCTCAAGGTTTATCGAACCAACAGGAACTAAGCGATTACAATCAATGATCAGCAGCAAAGATTGTATGGAGATTAACAAAAAAGTAATGGCAAGGAAATAAAAGAGCGTGAATTAAGATTGAAAACTTTATGAAAGAAGATGGGCCGGGATCCATAGGTTCACTAGTGGTCTCTCCCAAAAGATAAGCAACGGTGTGGTGAACAAATTGCAGGTGGTCAGCGATTAAATTGCAATATTTATGACTATGAATCATTCATGGCATAATCAACATATGAGCATCACGTCCGTAAATCAATAGACCATTATCCAACTACATCTATAGCTAATACTCCACCACAAGATCGCTATCCAGCATGCATCTCAAGTATTAAGTAAAACAGAGTATTGCAATAAGTACGACGACATGAAGTAGATGATATATAGTCTTCACCCTGTGTTCAAAGGACAACTACGCAACAATCTTTTTATCCCTAGTGGCAACAACACAATGCAAGCCTTATTCACTTTCTGTCACTGTGGTAGCTTACTTGCTCTGAAGGTCAAACCCCAAACTTGGCTAGAGAAAGAGAGAATAGATCGGAGAGCATATATGAATAAGAATCATGCAGCGAAGAAACCAAATAGATCTCAAAAGAATTCATGAATAAAACTGATCATAAAGTGACAATTCATCACATCCCAACAAACACACCGATAGAATTACCTCAGATGGATCACAATCATGTAGGGCAGCTCATGTGATCTTTGTATTAAAAAACAAGAGAGAGAGAGAGAACCATCTAGCTACTGCTATGGACCCATAGTCCAAAGGAAACTAGTCACAAGCAATCATGATGGCCTTCAAGTTGATGGAGATGGCCACCGAGATGATTTCCCCCTCTAGCAGAGTACCCGAAAGGCCTCCAGATTGGATATCGACGAAACATTGATGTGCTGCAGCGGAAAAATTAGGGCGATAAATTTCCGAGGGTTTCTAAAATATATAAAGGCATGAGAACCGAGAGGCAGTAAATCGGAGCACCATGGGGCCCACGCTGTAGGACCACGCGCCCAGGGCGCGTGGGGGTGGCGCGTGTTGCCCACAGCCCCCCCCCCCCCCCCCCCCGGTTAGGGTCGGTGACCTTTGGAAGCTTCTGGACCTTTGATGTTCGCTAATTTTTTCAGAGATTTTTCTGAGCCCGATAAAATTGATTTCCCTGAAAAGTTCAAAAACAGCAGAAAACAACAACTGGCACTGGGCACTGTATTAATATGTTAGTCCAGCAAAATAATAAAAAATGGTTTAAATTAATGCCAAAAGTATGCTAATTTAATATAAATATGACATGAAACAATCAGAAATTATAGATACGTCGGAGGCATATCACACGACATAGATGCATCCAATGTTGTGCACAACCCCCACACGATATCATGTACCTCATATGAGCAAATAGAAACAGCCACAGATCAAGGTTAATACAAATCAAGAGCCAGGGTTGTGCCTCGGTGGTCAGTGCCCAGGCTCATGACAAGTCTGGAGTCGGATTTCATTGGATAAATTGGACTCAAGGGACCGGAGAAGACATGTATGTTTACTGCCACTGCGCCACCTCCTCCTACCTTCCTCGTCCTTCCCCACATTGGTTGCACATGCGTGACTGTCGTTGGCCCACTGCCACTGCGCCACCACCGACTGGCTGCCTGCCTGTTGAGGTGACCGTTGCCTCCATCCCTTCAATCTTCAGATCCTTCTGGTGGGTATTGGGCCTGAAATGTGTACGGGCGACGACCTGGAGTGGCCTATGTGATGCTCATATTAAGCTCTCCATGCCCTCTCATGCCTATCCTCATACATCACAGAAATAACACAAGGCATAGCATTTGCCAAAAAAATATTTACAAAATATACAAGGCATACTACATTACCATTTCCTCCCTGCCCAAGTTTCTCTGATTTGGGCCTCTGATTTTCTTAATGAAAATGGTGCTTGGGACTCTACCCCCATGAAGCATCATTTTCCCTTGGATGCGGAGGAAATTCTCAAGATTCGCCCCTCGCCGCATTTGCTGGAGGATTGTATCTCTTGGGCACTGGAGAAGACAGGTATGTTTACTGTCTGCAGCGCATATGGTTTCGCCTTTGACAAACATCATCATGCATCCCAAGGCGTGACGAGCATGGCACCGGATAGGTGGCACGCCATCTGGTGGTAATATGCGGGTGCCCTATCCCTCCGAAAGTACGGATCTTCGCTTGGCGTCTCGCTACGAACTCCCTCGTCACATGGGATAACATATGATCTAAATGCTCTTATATTTCTTTACAGAGGGAGTACTCTCACAAGCTCGTGCCATCTCACATTTGCCCTATCTGCGGTGTCGAGTGCAAGGATTCTATCCATGCGTTCTGCAGATGCCCTCCAGCTAGAGCCCTTGGCAAGTCATGTTGGAAGTCTGGCCTCTACCTGTCGTCTCAGAATTGCAGAACACAAGGCCGGAGTGGCATGTGAACTTCCATAAACACAGCGAGAAATGGTGCTCATGGCTTCGAAGGACCATGTATGAACCGAAGAAGATATCTTGCAATATACGTACCATGGACGGCACCAGAACTTGGAAGGTGAAGCTAAACGTTGATGGCTCCTATTCTGCGGAGGGCAACATGGCAACAACAGATATGGTGCTGCGAGATCATTTGTGGAAGATCATCTTTACGTCAGGTCATCATCTGATGTCATGCTAGGATGCTCTGGAGGCGGAGCTGTCAACAATCCTGGAACGTGTTGCGATTACTATCCAATGGAGCCCTCTGCCAATTTCAATTGAGTCAGACTGTTAGGAACGGGTGAATTTGATTCAAATCTCTGAGACTAACAAATCACGCTATGCTTTTGTCCTGCATGAAATAAAGGAGCACATGAGTGCTCGTGATACTTATATTACTCATGGACGTCGCTGTCAAAACGGTGTAAGCCATTTCATGACGAATTTTGATAGAATCTTACGTATTCGTAATACAAATGGTTAATTAAAGTTTTTTTTGCAGGAAAAGCTTCGGATCTATTCAGCAAACATCATGGCAGTACAAAGAACACCAAAAGTACTAAAAATGACCACCTAGCATCGACTATAAACACAGGGCAAACCTTGGTGTAGTAGACAGTCGGAAAGTCGTTATGCCAAGGCCCGAAAGGACCAGTGCATCCGAACAACAACCGTGGCAGATGAAGAGAGGCGTAGATCAGAAGGATCCAATCCGTAGACACACGAACGAAGACCGAATCCACGCGGATCCATCGAAGACAAACATCGACCGAATCCCTCGAGATCCGTTGGAGACACACCTCCACACGCCCTCCGATGACGTGAGACGCACCGCCGGGACAGGGGTTAGGCGGGGAAAACCTTATTCCATCTTCAGGGAGCCGCCGCCGCCTCGCCTTCTTAAGCGGGACACAAACCCTAAACAGACTCAAAAGAACACCCAAAAACAAAGCAGGAGCCTTCCCAGCGGCATGGGCCAGGATCCACCGCACCTCCATGGCCCTAAGGCCACAGGAGACAAGGCAGATCGACGGCGGCGCCGGCAGGAGGCCCGGAAACCTTAGAGGAGCCGCTCGTGTGGGGGAGGAGAAAAACGAGATGCGTTAATTACTAATTAAAGTTACATTTTCCATACTATTGAACATGCAAAATCGTCAACTTTGTAGAAACATTATTTGAGCATGTGGTAGCGTAACCATGGTACGTGTTCCTAGTCGTACTTCTCTCGTAATCTTCATAGCAAGTAGTTCTCTCTCTCTCAATCTCTCTTCGATGGGAATCGATGTAAATCAGCCGACCGACCATGTCTCTGGCTGTGTATAGCGGAACAGGAACATATATATATATATATATATATGTTTAACATTTTTTGAAGACAAAATTAACATTTTTTAAATATATATTTTTTGATGTCGATATTTATTTAATGTACATTTTACATTTATCATAAACATTATGAATATATTTTTATACATGTTTAACATTTTTTGAATACAAGATCAAAAAAATTCATATACATTGCATTTTTTAATACATTTTTCTTATACATGACACACATTTTTTCTATACACATTTAACATTTTTCAATGCTTGATTAATATTTTTCAAATACTTGATTAACATTTTTCAAAGACATGATCAATTTTTTTCATACACATTGCATATTTTTTGTAACATATTTCGTACACATGAGAAACATTTTTCTATACATATTTAACATTTTTCAAATGCTTGAATGACATGTTTTCCAAATAATTGCGTAGAGTTTTTTTAATATATATATTTCGAATATTTAGAAATATAAACAAAAGTAAAACAAAAGAAAAAAAGTAAAAACAAAGTGAGAAAAGGAGGCAGTGACCTGTGGGCCGGCCCATCTCATCCTCGCCTTCAGGCAAGGCTGCCCTACGTCTCGCTACAAGCGAGACATACGCGCGCCCATAAGAAACGGCAGTAGATTGGACCGACTCTTCTTTAGCAGGAAATCGTGGGTTACTTATGGGGGGTAATGGGCCACAATATAGCCCAGTACATAGCGACACGCATCACACTTTCGAATTCCGGCTTTGCTCTATGTTTTAATGCCACGTACCACATCGTTTGCGTAAGGCAGATTTAACATGTTTATAATTTTGTCCGTGAAGGAGGGTAGGACCGCGCAGCAGGCACTGTCAGCAACTCTAATATTGATACATGATGATATATGATATTCAGGAGATGAGGACTACACGGCACGCTTTGGTTGGCCTCTTTTGTGTGTGTGTGTGTGTGTTGTTTTGTTAGGGTGTGTTTGGTATAATCTAAATTCCAATAGTAGATGAATAATTGCAAATTTTTGTGTGTACGAGATTAGAATAACTTCAAAATAACTGACATAATTTTTTATTTTTCCTGATCAGAAAAATACATGAAAAAGAAAGGAGGTAGATTTTTTTTGGGATTTATGGTTAAAGAAAAAAAAGAAGAAAACAAGGGTTCTATTGAATTTCAAGTATTCAGTTTCACCAATAAGATATGGAGTCTCACCCTGGCACCGTATTTGGTAGCTGAGACATGCTGAGCCAAGATCTTATTTGGTGCGACATGCTGAGCCGAGACTTTGTTTGGCACATGCTTTTTAAAAAAACAATTATAAAAATTTCCAAAAAAATTGTCGAGTCGCAAATTTTGGAAAATGTTCAAAATTTCAAAATTTCCTTGGAATTTTTGTAGTTTTCAAAAAAAGGAGAATTTTAAAATTGTTATAATTTTACAAAATTGTTCCCTTTTTCAAAAAATGTTCACAATTTTCAATAGCAGTTCTGAATGTGTAAATTTTTTTGCTTTTTAGAAAAACAATCACAACTGTTCAAAAAATGTTTGTGTTTCCAAAAATTATTCGGAATTTCAAAAATTGTCTACTTTTTTCAAAAAAGTTCAACATTTAATGAATTGGTCACAATTTTCACAATTTGTTAGCGTTTGCAAAAATTCTTTCCAAATTTTAAAAATATTTTGGTTTCAAAAAATATTTTCTATTTTCAAAAATTGTTCACGCTTTCTTGCCCGAAGCCTGAATAAAGCCCGAAATATTGATATAAATATTTTTTATTCAAAATATAGGTATAAAATATTAATACAATATCCCGAATATAATTAATTTAAAAAAAATGACACTGTTCATGTGTTTCGCGCCGGGCTCGGGCTTGGGATTTTTTCTTCGGGCTTTGTCAAGCCCGGTCCGAACCCGACCCGGCCCGAGGAATGATCAGGTTTACGTGACGCCCCTAAGCCAAGAAGGCAGATTCAATGTCTCATGAGCCATTATCACATTGCAACATATAGTTGAATGTCGTGCATTACCACGAAACAAGAATAGGATGTCTTTTTAAAAAAAAATCAACAAAAGAATAGGATGTCTTTTAAAAAAAAATCAACAAGAATAGGATGTCGGTTGTTGGGCATGCAACTGGTGCGTCACCATGTCCGTTATTAATTTTGAAGCAACCAACCAATCTTCGATCCTAACCAAAAACATAATGTCAAACTACAAGCAATTTATCTCCAGATGAATTAATTAGTGAGCTCTGATTCATACAAAAAATTAATTGGCTATGTTCTGTAAACTGTTTTTAGCAGAGAAAAAGTGTGAGATCCTCACCATTGTTTCAGAACTGTAATTGATCACACCGTTAGGGGACATGATTGGCACACACTTGATCAACCGTTTAGTATATATGCACTTGTTGTCGCTCTTGTGGTCAGCTCTATAGGACCTTTGTCAGATCTCTGTTTGGCTCACTGTTGTGTTATCCTGAAAGAAATGACAAAAAAAGCATATTGGGTATTCTTGAGATTTTTTTCTAGAAAGTTTAACAATTAAATAGCACTGCAAAAGTAAATAGAAAGTCTGACACATTTACACAATTACTGTTTCATGAACCCGTAAAAACCGAGTTAGTGGACGAGCATACAAACTGAAAATCCTACTGTTTTCTATAATCTTCACATTCCATTCATCAACCTGATAGTATGTAGCAATCATTCTACTAAATGGAATCAAAATTTGGAGACTCCACTTACGAAAAGCACAAGCATTGAACAAAAAGAGATGGAACATAGATGGCATAATTTGTTCTGCCCAATTCACCCAAAGTAACCGGACGGTGATACAACCAGTTGTAGCAGTCAAGCAGCTTACGGATCCATTTAATTAACTGCAAAGAGGAGAAAGTATTGTTACCTGAAATCGGTGAAATCACCACCAGACCAGCCTAATAGAGGGCCGACTGTCTTGCACTGCGACTGACCCACGGATACTTGGAGATGGTGCAGCCTTATGGCTGATGCATCTATTCACAAAATAGCCAAACCATCATATTAGGAAAACACATAAACAGAGAATACTCACCATACTCAGATGAATCGGCGGCTATCTTCGCGCCGCGCCCCGGGGCAGGGGAGGAGGCGGAGCCGCGGCACGCGGCAGCGGCGCGTCAGGCTCGGGGGTTGCTGCTAGTCGTCGTTGACTGCGTCGAGCCGTCGACCAAGGACGAGGCACACGACGTTGGTCTGCATCGAGTGTCGTCGACGAAGGCGAGCGAGGCGCGGCGTCGTGCCGTGCGTAGGCAGCGTCGACGTCGGGCGCGGTGAAGCATGTGGCCGTGGCGACAGGGCTGAGTGGTGGCCCGATGTCAACCATCACCGTCGCTTTTGCCGCCTCCGCCCGCCGCCGCTTGAAACCCTAGAATAGAGAGGGGTAGCGGGTCGTATCTTCCTTTGGTTGGGTGGATCGGGGACGGGGTCTCCGAGCCATGCGATGCCAGCAATCGGTAAAAAAAACGGTGCGTTACATGGGAGAAAAAAAACGGACGAAAATAAACCAGATAGAGGTGGAAGGGATGACGAAAATAAACCCGGAACGGAAGCTAAAAATATACTTTCCAGTTCAATTTTGTACATAACATGCTAAGATAAAGTAGAATCTGTAACGTAACACCACATGGTGCTTAAAAAAGGTTACAATACATCTTGCTTAAACTACACTCTAGTGAAAATATAAATAACATAACTGTCCTCGTGATTGAGGTAACTTTTTGCACCAGGAACGAGCCTCCGCGAATTTACCCTCTAGCCTGCTCATATCTCCTGAGACTAAAAACATGCAATCGCAACTTAC
This sequence comes from Elymus sibiricus, assembly GCA_039707655.1. Taxonomy (NCBI): domain Eukaryota; kingdom Viridiplantae; phylum Streptophyta; class Magnoliopsida; order Poales; family Poaceae; genus Elymus; species Elymus sibiricus. Next base: position 4,661,344 of record CM077665.1, read on the forward strand.
TGGTTCAGAATTTAGAGAGATTGGAGTGCTGGCTTCACTGGCACTATTGGGGAATAGAGTTCCAAGACCTTCATTTGTGGTGTGTGCAAGACTGCCAGCCTGCAATTTCCAATGAGCATAATAATTATTTTAACCAATCACGATAACCAATGACAAGAAGCTGGTGGGTAAGGGGCATTAGTACTGTAGATCAGGAGCATAGCTTTAGATTTGTGTTCTCTCTATGCATTAGGACACACTGAATGAAATGCAGACCACATTGGAATCAGTTATAGATTTGAAATGGAAATATATATATTAAATTAGCATGTCTCATTACATCAGTGGAACATAATATTTTGCAAAACATTAGCATGCTTCTTTTCCTAAACTTTCTTGAGGCTACCATATGATTATAACTTACTGTCCATCAACATATATTACATTCAGAATTATATTAGCTTGTAGGACAACACATGAAGTAGAATCTCCTTTTGGTAGTAAGACAAAGAATGTATTTCTTTTTCTATCAGAACTTTTAAAAGGGTGTAAAGACATCTGATTTCCAGCAAGGCCAAACAATGCTTGTGGAAACTGTGATCGGACAAGCTCAAATTGGCCACTTAAAACATCAAAGCTACAACAGATAGCGAATAGTTGAGAAAAGAAAAATTCTCAGTCTGAAATTAAGATACGAACAATACCGAGTATTTAATTTTACAAGAAACAATGTCATCGTTAGGATCAAACTGGGGATCCTCTACCTCCTCTAGACCGGGGGCACAAACACAATTTTAATCATTTGAGCAACTCATCTCAGCAGACATATAACGATGGATTAGTGCCCACTGACCTTTGCCAGTGCAGTTTCCGATTAAACTATTTGGATGGAACGTTCCAGACTCCATCTGCTGAGAAAAAAATTCAGTGCAACATGTTCAAGCAAATATCATGATTTTAAAAACCAAATCAAGCCAGATATACTAACACCAAAACGTATACTACTAATAAACCCAGTGCAACACATGATACCACGTAGTAGCTCCGTTACAAAGCTGTCTCCTCTTCTCACCTCTAAACTCTCCTCTCCCTCGCAATAATAAGAAAAGAAAAAGACTCCAGACCAATCTAGGCCTGGGCCTGGGACTGCGCCTGAGATGCACCACCTAGTGCTGGGAAGTCGGCCACTGTACCTTTAATATCTGAATCAATCTAGTGTGTTGTGAAAGGGGGTACATTTAAAAAAATAAGGAATCTACAGCCCTGCAGAAAGTGTCAAACTACAAGCAATTTATCTCCAGATGAATTAATTAGTGAGCTCTGATTCATACAAAAAATTAATTGGCTATGTTCTGTAAACTGTTTTTAGCAGAGAAAAAGTGTGAGATCCTCACCATTGTTTCAGAACTGTAATTGATCACACCATTAGGGGACATGATTGGCACACACTCGATCAACCGTTTAGTATATATGCACTTGTTGTCGCTCTTGTGGTCAGCTCTATAGGACCTTTGTCAGATCTCTGTTTGGCTCACTGTTGTGTTATCCTGAAAGAAATGACAAAAAAAGCATATTGGGTATTCTTGAGATTTTTTTCTAGAAAGTTTAACAATTAAATAGCACTGCAAAAGTAAATAGAAAGTCTGACACATTTACACAATTACTGTTTCATGAACCCGTAAAAACCGAGTTAGTGGACGAGCATACAAACTGAAAATCCTACTGTTTTCTATAATCTTCACATTCCATTCATCAACCTGATAGTATGTAGCAATCATTCTACTAAATGGAATCAAAATTTGGAGACTCCACTTACGAAAAGCACAAGCGTTGAACAAAAAGAGATGGAACATAGATGGCATAATTTGTTCTGCCCAATTCACCCAAAGTAACCGGACGGTGATACAACCAGTTGTAGCAGTCAAGCAGCTTACGGATCCATTTAATTAACTGCAAAGAGGAGAAAGTATTGTTACCTGAAATCGGTGAAATCACCACCAGACCAGCCTAATAGAGGGCCGACTGTCTTGCACTGCGACTGACCCACGGATACTTGGAGATGGTGCAGCCTTATGGCTGATGCATCTATTCACAAAATAGCCAAACCATCATATTAGGAAAACACATAAACAGAGAATACTCACCATACTCAGATGAATCGGCGGCTATCTTCGCGCCGCGCCCCGGGGCAGGGGAGGAGGCGGAGCCGCGGGACGCGGCAGCGGCGCGTCAGGCTCGGGGGTTGCTGCTAGTCGTCGTCGACAGCGTCGAGCCGTCGACCAAGGCCGAGGCACACGACGTTGGTCTGCATCGAGTGTCGTCGACGAAGGCGAGCAAGGCGTGGCGTCGTGCCGTGCGTAGGCAGCGTCGACGTCGGGCGCGGTGAAGCATGTGGCCGTGGCGACACGGCTGAGTGGTGGCCCGATGTCAACCATCACCGTCGCTTTTGCCGCCGCCGCCCGCCGCCGCTTGAAACCCTAGAATAGAGAGGGGTAGCGGGTCGTATCTTCCTTTGGTTGGGTGGATCGGGGACGGGGTCTCCGAGCCATGCGATGGCAGCAATCGATAAAAAAAACGGTGCGTTACATGGGAGAAAAAAAAACGAACGAAAATAAACCAGATAGAGATGGAAGGGATGACGAAAATAAACCCGGAACGGAAGCTACCAACTCCCCAATTAGGAGTAGGGATTGTGCGCGCAACCGGAATCGTTGCCGTCGCTGCTGCATGTGGATCAGCGCGAGCCTGGCCCACATGGCCCACCCGAATATCTGCGTTTCCAATTTCCCTTAGCGCTATACGAAGCCGATACAATCAAATCGTATCTGGTGAGCTATCTATGCGGACTAGTCTAGCTCGTACCAGCCTAATGGAACGAATCCCATATCCCGTGACCCATCCGGCCGACCGGGGATTGGATTCAAAATTTGAAATCAATCGGGGAGACGCAGCTGCATCGCCGGAGACCACCACGCTCCCACATCCCCTCATCAACCTCGCGCAGATCCGCAGATTTCTTCACGATTTGACCAATGAATCTTGGTGTGGAATCATTCACGGATCTGCTGTTCAGGTTTGTCCTCTCATAAGCTGCTCTTTTCTTTAATCATCTTCTCCAGAGAGTCATTCAATCTCAACCTTTGTCGTGTCCATGGCAGCTTCTGTTCCCAACCAGCACATCCGGAGGCTGTTCCAGATTTGCGATTGCCAGAGGCGGAGGAGGACGATGGCGAGTGCATTCCTCCGGATTTCCAGTCCTCGAGCCAAGATGGAGAAGAATTTGGTGGGAATGATTCAAGATCTCAAGTTTCTGAGGAACAGATTTCCCCAACGCCAGATGGCCCCAACGTCCCAGATATAGACAACACCGACAGTCACAGCGAGCCCTTGTCTGAATCGCAACGCACTCCCTCTCCGTGGCCTCAAAGGTAAAATCTCAATATTTCTCACCGCCATGGATCACGTCAGATTCAGTAAACAAGGCGATTTTTCAAGCGAAGTAGGTGGCTTGATCATGTCTTTGTCAGATGGGAAATAGTATTTGACGTGTTCAGTATTTAGGCTAGGAGCGCTATGTAAAAACATTCAGTTTGGTATTTGTATCATGGGACGTGCTCTGTAGTCAGTTTTGGTAAAATGTTCAGTTTGTTGTTGTCATAACCTGATTAATAAGCAGCAGATTCTTGTTAGTTTTTTGTTGTCATAACCTGATTACTAGCAACAGATTCTTGTGTATGGCTGTCGATCTGGTGGGCCCGATGATTTGACAACGCGCTTGATGTGTGGTCTGGATACAGGTTGTGCGCGCATAGAGTTAGGAAAAATCCACACTCATCCCGTCCTTCTTGGCGCACACGACTACACAAGAAAAAGAAGAAATGCGCGTACCTAGTTGCGCGGCTGCAGCTGGGCCTGCCCTTCGGCTGACGCGGGTACGTATGCGTGCTTGCCGGCCAGTGCCGGCGTAGTTGGAACGGTAAAAATAACGATGAGTATGTATTCACGTATATGTACGATCCAACTAGACATCTACAGGAACTACGCCGAGTCTATACATCTTCATGATTAGCTTATACCCGTACATGATCAATGTGTGAGGAGGTAATTACACTGGTGGTGCATTAACTTGCCATCAACGTTCACTTTGGTGCATAAACTTGAAGAATACATCGAATTGGTGCTAAAACTTGGCTATTTCTTTCAAATACGGTTCAAATCATGGTTTCGTATGTCCTCGCTGCTGACTAGGATGCCAACGTGTCCGCGGGACCCATTGTCAGCGACTGCGAGGGCTCACAGAGGCATGTGCCCGCCCGGGTGGCTGAAATCTTTCGGAAAACCCCTCCGTTTTTGCTTATTTTTGCAAGAAGCCGCTGAGCCGATGGGACACCGAGCCCTGAATTCCCGTACGTATACTAACATCTAACAGGTCAGTTCGATCGTGCATGTTCGTCTACCTCGAGATCTTCTTCTCGACTCTCCTAGTTCGTTCGTTCGGAGCCGCCGCCTGGGGGTATCGTGACAACGCCATTGATCATTGCGGGGGTGGATGGCCGAGCCTCGTCGGCGAGCACCTGGCGATGCAGCCCCTCCATACGGTGAGAATTGTGTGGCCTCCTCTGCTCCTCTGTACCCTGCTTTCGTTAGGGTTTTAGAAGAATTTGTGGAGGGACAAGCGCTGGCAGGGGTAGAACGGCAGTCAGATAGTGGTAGTGGTTGCGTCTGTGACATGCAGCGCGTCGCAAGAAGTTGCAACCAGGCGATTGATGGCCTTGTCACAATCGGAGATCAGAGATGGCCGGGGCAGCGCCATGGAGCAAGCTGCAGGGGCAGGTGGTGCTCATGAGGGACCCTTCTTTGGCATTGATAGCGAGTTCTACCTTGACCTCACGCGCGCCGGCGACCGTGTCATCACTGCACGAATCTTCTCCTTTGATCCTTCTGCAACGAGATCAATGCATTGGTCGTCGAGCTCGATGCCGCCGCCGGCGGGTCGGCCGTGTCGGTGGCTTGATAAAAAATGCAAGAATGCCGGTGGCAATGCATGGGCTAGAGAGGAGAGGATAGATCCTGAAAGCCAGGTGCATGAATGTTATTCAGTAGCAACTTACAAAAAAGCGTATGGTTTCAACATCAAGCCCATGACGGACCAGGAGCATTGGACAAAAATGGATGGAGTAGAGGTGTACCCACCTGTATACACAAAGGTCATGGGCAGACCAAGGAGAAATAGAAAGAAAGATCCAGAAGAGAAGCAAGACAAGGATGGAGGGAAGAAACTGATTAAACATGGTGTAACCATGCACTGTTCTCTGTGTGGAGGTGCAAATCACAATAAGAAAGGCCACAATAAATGGCAAGAAACTAACAGAGAGGTTCCTCAGGCTACAGAAGATGATTCAGAAGAATAGTTTGATGATCCATCCATAATTTCTGTAAGTTATAGTGTGCACCAAGTTTCTCATTTGTGTTATTATTTTCAGTCATATGTTCAATTAAACTGTTGAAAATGCAGAACATAATGCCACACATAGTACATCCAACCATGGATCCAACTCAGACCCCTGGATCAATGGTTTATTTCATGCAACAAATGGTAATGTTCTTAATCTGTTATGTTTCTTTGTTTGAATCTTGTTCATTATCACTTTTACTGGATATTGTTCTCAAACACTATCTATATTTTCCTTTTCTTAATTAGGAGAGGATGTCATATCAACCAGTCATGGATCATGGCCCTCTTCCTGAGTCCGCATTTGTTGCACAAGCCAAAGCTACCATGCCTCCACCTAGAGTGACAACAGCTATGTCAAGTGGCATGGTGAGAAGGAGGGGGGTTACTGAAGATATTCCTGAAGATGTTCCTCAATCAAGCCACCAAGTAAATCCAAATGCACGAGTCAGGAAGAGGCAAATTAGAGGAAGAGGTGGAAGGGGAGGTGGAAGAGTAAATGGGAGAGGCAGTGCTACAGGAGGTGGGAGGGGAAGAGGAGTCGGGAGAGGCAATGCTATTGGAGGTCCAAGAGGAGGTGTTGGACGAGTAGGTGCCAATGGAGAAAGGACAGGACCAGGGGTTGGACTATGGAACTTGATGTTTGGAGCAGATGCAGATAACTCACATGTGGGAGCAAAGGAGGAGCCAATCACACAAAATGCACCACAGCTGGATGAGTGGACTGATGACTTCCTCTCCATGTAGATGTGAAAAGTGATACACAAGTTCATATATGAACTTGATGAATTTGCAACAATGAACTTCATATTTTGATTACCAGACACGTTCTTATTAATGTAATGAAACATTTGGATGTGATATTATGTATCTTCAACTTTAAGTATTTGGCAGTAATGTTATGTTCCAGACTTGTTCCTAGTGTTGCTGACAGTTTTTCTAAGGAATGTCGCAAAATTGCTGTCAAAATTTGGCACTGAGTGTTGTTATCAAAATTTAGCTCTCATGTGCACACAAATACTGTCAAAACTTTGGCACCGGATATCATTGTTGTCACATTCAGCTCTGGTATTCACACAATTGCTCTCAATTTTTTTTCTATTGTCAATGTGCATGCCAAGATTTGGCAGTAATATTCAGTGTTTATGTGATGTTAATTATAATGTACTGCTATCGAAATTAAAAAGATTTATCATGTTTATCTGAATGAACATCAATCATTCGATTCCAATCATGTTTGTAATATATCATTGTAGTACAGGGTACAAACCATCTCAAATTGCCGAAACATAACATCTCAAATTGTCATTTACATTCAATACACAAACAAAGCAATTCTGAAATACATCTCACTGAATTTTGTCTCACCTAAACCAAAATACAATAATACAAAATACATCAGGACCCGCCAGCAACTGCAAACACGATTGCGCTAAACCAAATTACAATACAACAAACAGTGATCTCTTCTCCATTCTTTGCTTCTCCTTTAGAGCTTCTATCTCACAATCTTTGCCCCTTAACTTCTTCTCATCCTGTTAATCTAACAATTCACACAGTAATAAGAGGCTCCAATATAAACTGATAGCCTCATTACCCATTGCTCGTGCACACAAATAATTGTTACTGTCTTGACATATACATTAATTATGAGCAAGTGTTCAGCAAATGATGTTCAGCAAACGGACCAGCAGCAAATGATGCAGTACCTCTAACCATCTGCTCTTGATCCTTTCAAAACTCTAAAACATATCTGAGACATTATTCCAGTCAATCCATAAATGGTTTCCAGCATAGAAATTGAAAATGGCCACAGAAATATAAAATTACCGTCAATTAGTTTGCACCAGCCAAATCCATGACATCCAATGCTTTCTTCTTTGTGCGACAATGGCAACATCAACAGTAGCAAGACAGAATGTACATGATCCAAGCTTTTTATGGTGTCGTTGTTGAGCTGCAAGAGTTGTTTGTCACCACGCCCTGCATCTAGTGTGTGTGCCATCACGAACCAGTCAGCCGCTCGTCCATGTTGCGTCCCTGGGTGGCTCGCCGGCCACGACGGAGACCATGTTTCATGTACCCATGCTCAGCATCACCAAATCAAAGCATCCCCGAATGATGCTGCCGTTCGTCCAGCCTCTCGCAACCCCCCAGCCCTCCCGCTCCTCACTTCACACATTGGCTCGACCCCTCATCGGGTGGAGGAAGATGCCCTCGGTGGCGAGGAGGTCAAATACGGGTCACAAAAGGGATGGGAGAGGTGGAAGGCGTGAGATAACCTTAGCTCTAGGGGATCGCTGCCACTGTCCAGCTCTACGGCTCGTCGCCGTCCTACTTCTGCACTGCGCGCCGCCGTTGTCAAAAGGGGAATGATGGTTAGGGATTTGGCGGGCCGAAGCGTTCTGTGTTGTTGTGCCCCCACCGGCTCAGGTGCTTAGGTGCAACAAACAAAAAAAAAACAAAGGGGTTTTTCGAAAATAGTAAGCCACCAACGCAGCCACACACCTCTGTGCGCCCTCGAAGTCGCTGACAATGGGTCCCGCGGACACGTTGGCATCCTAGTCAGCAGCGCGGACGTAAAAAACCATGATTTGAACCGTATTTGAACCAAATAGCCAAGTTTTAGCACCAATTCGGTGTATTCTTCAAGTTTATGCACCAAAGTGAACGTTGATGGCAAGTTAATGCACCACCGGTTGAATTACCTCATGTGTGAGTGATGTAGCTCATAACATGCATGATCGATATAACAAAGATACGTCCATGCATGCATGCACTGTTGGAAACTGCCCACGACACGCTCATCAGGTGGCTAACCATGCAGACCACGTCTCCAGGAGTTTCCCTATCCGCATGCACTACGTGCTTATCTCCTCCTGCATGTTAGCTCTTCCAGCTCTCACACGATCTCACTGCCCAGTACCTTGTAATCTGTATATATGTAACCTCTCAAGATCAATACAAGCAGTGTGTGTGTTCGCATAACCAAACTTGATATCAGACGCAGACATCTCCGATCCTCCCTCCCTCCACGTCCGCCATGAACCGCCTCCTCCGTCGCTCCCGCTCGGCGGACTTCGACTCCCCGGCGCCCGCTGGACGTCCGTTCGCCCGCGGTGCCCATGCACACTGCCGGCCCTGTCGCGGCCGCCCCTGCATCAACCGCCGCCGCAGCACCCGCAGCCGCCGAACCTCGCCGCGTCCTCGCCGACCTCGGCAAGGCGCCTGTCGCCGAGGGCCCTGCTGCACCTTCCTCGTCCACCTCGGCGCCCCGCGCGTTCCAGCTAGCCCCGGCGCCCGCCGCGGGCGTCCTTCGGACCGCCGGCAGCACCCCCGCCCCACGGCTCGACCTCGTCCCGCGCCTCGATCTGGGCTGCTCCGACGCAGGCCCCTCCGCTCCCTCCGGCCTGCCCCCCTCCGTGGCGCACTTCTTCTCCTCCAAGCTGCACCCCGTCTCTGGTAACTACAACAAGTGGAGCCAGCTTTTCTATGTCGTTGCCTGCAAATATAATGTGCAGCACCATCTGGACGCCGCCGCCCAAAGCGCCTTGTGGTGCAACGACGACCTCACCGTGGTGCTCTGGCTCTACGGCGTCGTCGCCGACGAGCTCCTCGACGTCGTGGCGTCCCCCGACAGCACCGCCCATCATATCTGGTCGCAGCTTCACCTTCTCTTCATGGACAACCAGCCGGGGCGCGCCGTCATCCTCGGCGCCGAGTTCCGGAACTTCGTCCAGGGCGACCTCTCCATCGCAGAGTACACCCGGCGGCTCAAGTCCCTGGCCGACGCGCTCGCGGACGTCGGCGAGCACGTCTCCGATCAGTCCCTGACGCTCCAACTGATCCGCGGCCTCAACCGCAAGTTCCAGGTCATGGCGACTCTCCTTCCGCTGCAGTCGCCGTTCCCATCGTTCGTGCAGGCGCGCTCTCGCCTTCTCATGGACGAAATCAACGCCAACGAGCGGGCTCGGCTCGATGGCCGCCCGGAGGTCACCACTGCTGCTCTCACCATCGGCCATGGGACGAGCGGCGGTTCCTCCTCGTCCGACCGCGGCCCGGACCGCGGCTCTACCGACAAGGGCAAAGGCCCCGCTGCTCCACCCTCCCACGACAACGGACGCGGTCGTGGCCGCGGGCGCGGCTCCCCTTCCTCCGGGCGTGGCGCTGCTTCCGCCGGCTCTTCCTCGGCCGGGCCTGCACCGCAGCTCCCCACGGGATACTTCGCGCCGCATGGCGCTCTTCTGCCCGGCCTGCCGCCGCCTCGGGGCTCGTGGGCTGCACCAAACGCCGTGGGGGTCCTAGGCCTGCGGCCTCCCGCCCCGCACCAGGCGTACCAGATCGCCGCCGCGCCCTCCTCCTCGAGCGTCCCTACCTGGGAGCAGTACAACCAGTTGTACGCTGCTCTCCAGGGCCTCTCCGTGCAGCAGCAACACGCCGGCGGCGGTCCGGACTGGTTCCTCGACACGGGCGCCACCTCGCACGTCGCAGGTAACGCGGTGAGCCCACGATCAACACCCCTAGCAGTAGGCGGTCGATTTCGTCCTCTAGGCTAGGTTTCACCACACGGCTGAACCCACCACCGCGGGAGCTCGTCGCCGGCGGCCTTCCAGTGACCATTTGGTCATGCGCCGTAGCCCGTTCGCTTCGTACGCACGCGTAGAGTACTCCTGCACGCTCTAAATGGTCGCCCGCGTGCTGCTGCTGCTATTTCACCGACGCCTGAGAGCTTGCGCCGCCACGGCTCGTCGCTGACGCCCCTACCGACCACCACCGGCGCTGCTGACGGCCCAGATCGACGCGTGCCACCTCCAGGGTCTCGTAGATGGCCGCGGCGCTCGAAATGGTGGCTGGCGCTGCGTTTCTGAGCCTCGCCGGCGTTTCTGGTGCTCTCCGGAGCAACTCCGGCGCGCCACCGCTTTCATATCGACGGTGGGTCACTGACGCGTGGGGCCCCCGTCATTAGCTACTAATCCTGGCTCTAATAGCCACTGACACCGGCCAACTACTGTAGCACCTAATTAGACACTAATTAAATCACCTATTAGACACTGACATTGGGCCCCACCCCTGTTTAGGTTACTTAACCACTCTGTTAAATAAACAGAGTATGACATGTGGCCCCCCTGCTAATTAATCCAAATTTAGATTAAGTTAAACTCTGGTTAAACACTAAGGCAATGACAGATGGGTCCCACTGGTCAGGTTTGACCAGTCATCCCTCTGTTGACTGCTGACGTCATCATGATGTCATGCTGACATAATAAATGCAATTTTGAATTATATTAATTCTGTTAATTTTAGAAAATGTTTAAAACTTAGAAAAAACATAGAAAATAATCTATAACTCGGATGAAAATAATTTGTATACGAAAATCGATCAAAAAAATCCAAAGAATCCAAATATGCCATCCATTCATCTGTCACATGCTTCTAACATGATGAACATGGAATATTCCCCCTCTGGATCATCTGTCCGATGAAACCAAAGACACGGGAAATATCGTCAGATATTCTCCCGCTCCGTCTGCATCGTGTAGTACTGCGTTAGGCCACCCCTAGCATTGCATGTAGTCATATCATGCATCGAGATGGACCTATTTGCTTGTATTTATTGTTTCTTCCCCCTCTTCTCTCCTGTAGACACCGAGACTGACGCCACTGCTATCTATGACTACGCCACTGACGATCAGTCTTTTGCAGCAGAGCAACAAGGAAAGCAAAAGCCCCTTGATCATTCCTATATCGCCTATTCTTGTCCCTCGTGCTTGCATTAGAATTTTGCCACTGTATTGGGTTTGATCCTATTCTGATGCATAGCCTGCTTTTGATTACTACTGTTGCTACTTTACCTGCTATCATAAAATGCATAGTATAGGTATGGTTAGTGTTACCCTGTGGCCCCCTCCTTTGTAAATGTTGCCCCTGTTTCATCATCGACGACACCGAGGACTTAAAGACAGAAGACTCAATCGTCATGATTGACAAGCCGTTAACGACACATCACCTCACAACCCTAAGTATGACACTGTAGAGCTACTATCGAGTGCCGAGGGTGATACCTCGTAACGCACTCTCGATGATAATTCTGTAGCGTAGTTAATCGTTCGTGGGTATCGAGGGTGATTCCTCCTTCCCATTCCCGATAGAGACTCTGTCATACACCTACCTCGAGTGGGATCCATCGAGGGTGATTCCTCAGATTTCCACTTGATGTATAGACACACTGTTACTTTGACTTTACACTGAACTAAATGAGAAAGACGGGTCGGCCCCAAGGGTACCCGCAATGGAGGTAAAGTCGGGCCGGACCAAAAAGGTACCCGCGAGATATTACGAGGCGTGGCCGGTCATTCTTTGTCCTTGCCACACATCCTCGAGATGGGGCAACGGGACCACAGATGGTGGCGCACTGATCGTAGCCGCGAGCTCCCAAGACACTAACTGGTTTGGATATGTGATCTGAGTAGGCCTCTGGCCTTTTTCGCACTAACCACCACGCGGGAATAAATATGGGTATTCTTCGTCGTACATTCTCCCGACAGCTTTTCAGATGCCACAGTTGAGCGGCACGCACCCGGGTGGCCCGCATAAGCACTGTCTTTGTATTAAGAGGTGCCAGGACTGACACCGGCCGTCCACGTAACGCGCAGGATTGCAGAGGGAGATTAGGCCATGACCCCTCCGCGATTAGGATGTAGACTGGCGTGCTGGCCTCTCTGTTGAGCCTAGGTAGGACTACGGCGTGTCGATCAGCCAAGGCTGGGCAGTACCTGGAAAGTGTGTCCGACCAGAGTTAATCGAGCGTGTTGGGTAAATTTGTGCTCCCCTGCAGGGAAGTTGATCTATTCGAATAGTTGTGTCCACGGTAACAGACGCTCGGAAGTATCATGACTTAATACAACTAGAACTGGTTACTTGTGATTGAAGTGAATATGATGGCGCCGGGATTGCTTTCTCGCAGGGAGTCGAGAAGGAATCTCTGGGCGTTACAACAACATATCATTATTATGAAATGCTAATCTGCACTCTTCTAATACCGCAAGACACTGAAGATGCTAGTCTTCGATAGGACTAGGCTTTCTCCCTCTTCTGACATTTCTGCAGTTTAGTCCCAAGATATAGCCCCATTCCTTGATACTGGTGCATATCTAGCATAGTTCTAATGTCAGTCTTGCGAATACTTTGGATGAGCACTCACCGTTGCTTTGCTCCCCCTTTTCCTCTTGATATGATTGCCGCGACCAGATGACGGAGCCCAGGAGCCAGCTTACCCCGTTGACGACTACTACTACCCCGACGGAGGCCAATACACCCAGGATGGAGTCTACTATGACGTGGAGCTCGCTGACGACCAGGAGTAGTTCGGAGGCTCCCAGGCAGGAGGCCTGCGCCTTTTCGATCTAGTGTCGTTGTTATGCTCAACCTTCTTAAGACGAACTTGATTATTTTATGTCTGTACTCAGATAATGTTTGGTTCCGATGACTTGTGCACTCAAGCTTATGTATTCGAGCCCTCGAGGCCCCTGGCTGTAATATGAAGCTTGAATTATTTTAAATTTGTGTTTAGAGTTGTGTTGTGATATCTTCCCGTGAGTCTCTGATCTTGACCGTGCATAAAAGCTTGTATGATTAGTGCACGGTTAAGTCGGGGGCGTCACACTCGCCGTCATTGTCGCCGTTCTATTTGGCACATCTTCTACACGTGAAGCTCAAGTCGCACAACTATTTGTACTGGCGGGCGCAGGTGCTCCTGCTGCTCCGCAGTCATTACCTGGAAGGCTTTGTTGATGACACACTACCGTGTCCGCCACCATTTCAATCGGCGTATCATCGGTGGATTGCTCAGGACCAAGCTATACTCTCGGCCATTCACTCCTCTCTCACCGAGGATGTCGCTGGACTGGTCTTATTTGCTGTTACTTCTCATGATGCTTGGACTGCACTTGAGACGATTTTTACTTCGCAGTCTACGGCGTAGTCTATGGCGATTCACACTCAGTTTGGTTAAGTAAAGAAGCGTGACCTCACAATCACCGCCGTCTTCAACAAGGTCAAGGGCTTGGCCGACACACTTGCCTCCATTGGTAAGCCACTGCTTGATGAGGAGTTCAATTCCTACCTCCTTAGTGGGTTGGATGAGGAGTATGACGCCCTTGTCGAAGTCATCAAGGCGAGTCCTGTCCCAGTTCGTCAATAGGATCTTTATGCGCGCCTCCTTGGCATGGAGCAGCGCGCCTCCGCTCGCCATTCTGCGGACCTCTACTCCAACAGCTTGTCTGCACAAGCGACGTATTGCAGTGGTGGTAAACCCTCTTCCTGCCGCACCGCCCCACAGTCCTCGGTAGGGGGCAAGCCCGCCATGGCCCAAAAGCAGCATCCGCCGTCGCGCCCCTCCTTCACCACGATGGGTGGTCGCCCACGTCCGTGCTATCCAGCATGCGGCACTCAGGTGCCCTGCCAGCTGTGCAGCATTGACGGCCACCTGGCATCTCGCCACCATCGCCGCTTCAAGACGGACTTCTTGGGACTCAGTAACAATGGGAAAGGCAATGAGCGCCAAGCTCGGCGACTCAGGGATACACATACACTCCATCGTATCCCACTGACCCCTCCTGGTACATGGACACGGGAGCCAGAGATCACCTGACGAGTGAGATGGACAAGCTCTCCGCACGGGAGCCCTACCACGGCCATGACAAGGTTCATACTGTAGGGTAACGCAGCAGAAAACAAAAAATTTCTGCCTACGCACCAGCCCAGGACCACTATGGAGACTGCATACAAGGTTTGATCTTTTTCGTTACCGACTCGTAGCGTAGCGGAAGTAGAGTCGATGACAATCGGCGGTGCAGATCCCCGCAGCTAGGATTTACAACCTCCCAACCGCGAGGATGTATACCCTCATCCGCCCCTCGGACAGCCCTCCGGGAGGCGGTCGGAGAGTCCCCCGGACGGTGTCACGGACAGCCCTTCGGGAGGACCATCGAAACTCGGACAGTCACTCGGACAGCCCTTCGGGAGGACCCTCGAAACTCGGACAGTAACTCGAACAGCCCTTCGGGAGGACCCTCGAAACTCGGACAGTCACTCGGACAGCCCTTCGGGAGGCACTCTCGAACTAAGACCGAAACTATGATCTCTCTATAGATTTGCACACATACGGTGTCATCTATCCAGCAGGTCTTCGCCGTCCAGAACTAGTTCCCACTGGAACCCAGACAGCCTTTCGGCTCTACGAAACTATTTCGCTTGGAGGGAGAGAGAAAGCCAGATCATGCATGGCACTTGTATGTGAGAAGGGATGAGTTTTGGGTAGCCCCCTCCACCTCTATTTATAGGAGAAGGAGGGGTGGAGGGGCTGAAATTTCAGCCACATCCATCCATGTCATCTCCAAGATATTTTGGAGCAAAAGCCCAAAAAGGTGGCTTTTCAAAAAGCAACCATAAAGCTGATTTCACTATTCACGACTACATTTTTCAGCGTCTGATCGAACTGAAAATATTTATGTGGGCTTAGAACATTTCCAGTACCCACTAAAATAATTTTCAACGCGTTCCGAAACAATTCCAGTTTAGTGATTTTCATCTGCGAAAAGCATCTAAAGCGGTTCCGGCAGCTCCGGAACATTTCCGGTTTTCATCCCGAAAAATTCCAGCAAGTTTCCAGAACGATTCTGGCACCCTCCAAGAATTATCAGGCATGTGCTGAAACCAATTTGACTTTATGGTATCCCCTGAAACAACTTTTCAGTTTCACCGGAACTCATCCGGTGACCTCTCTCTTCGGAACTTTTCCGCTGTCTCCGAAAACCTTTTTCGGAAACTTTCTCTCAGACTCCGTGTCTAGAATTCAGCAGATAGATGACCCTTAAGCGTGTGACCCTATAGGTTCGGTGAAGTATAGACATGACCCGGAACCCCTTCCGATCAATGATCAACATCGGAGCCGTGGACACCCATATTGACCCCTATACCCACACGAATGAATATTCGAGTGAACCTTCAGTTGCCGTGTGCTATTCCTGTTGCTTCGCGATATGTTACAAATACCCGAGGTGAGACATGTTGGCATCCCCGTGGATCAACAACTTGTCCACTATGCCAGTTACCTCGTTACCGGTATTGTTCTCTTTTCTCGTTCCGTATTCCGGCATCCCCGTGATCAAATCACAAAGTGTCTGGCCAGACGATGATGGATACCGTAACACCGAGAGGGCCCAGAGATATCTCTCCATCGTCGGAGGAGCAAATCCCAATCTTGAGCTATCAAGTTACTTGACATACTTTTCCATGAACCCGTAAGCCGCCGTAATAGCCACCCATTTACGGATGACGTTTAACAAACACCAAAGTTCATGAAGCAAGCATGAAGAAACTCGATACTCTCATGGTCTAAGGAATCATGCAAACATTAACCATCTCTGTGTTATTAACCATTAACTTGTGACGAATGAATCTTATAGCATAACATCAATTCGGGTCGATTCAACACAAATGTTCTTCTAACATAGTGCCCTCAAAATTGCTGGCATAGACATGCCCATGATCAGGAAAACAGAACCATCATGCAACACTTGAGCTAGTCTTAGAGGCCAGACTAGGAATACAGTTTACCGTTTATTATTCCACACGTGCATATGAGTCTTCCTCCGAGCCTCGTGGTTATTGTAGATTCGAGAACCATAGCAGTTATAACATGGAACATAAACCTAATTATGAACAGGGAGATAATCAATAACATTTATTATTGCCTCTAGGGCATATCTCCTACAGACTCCCACATGCACTAGAGTCAATAATCTAGTTAATGCTAATGCACTTTACACCTGTGGCACACTGGTGTAAAATATGCTTCGCATGTGGTATAGCCTGATGTCCAACGGATCTGACAACTTCAGCTCCGTGTGTAACTTTGCATATCCTTGCGTTTTCACGCTTTCACAAAATTCATATTTTGTGTGGACTTGGCTTTGCATATGTGTGAATCATTGGTCGAAACCTGATTCCTCAGACTGAGCTATGGAGCTACTATCTGCAATAGTGTCCCATCGACGAAAGCCATCTTGGAACCATACTAAGTTCATGAATGAACTATATGATTCAACAACTTCTTTGTCGCTTCTAAACCGTCAACATACTTAGCCATCTATTATAGAATTCACCACAGTAACCCATTTGGAACAATTTCCAACTACCGTGCCACCATATTGTGTATTACACAAAAAATCCCTAACTTAAACCGAAAATCGCATGGAGCATTGTTGAAGACTGTATCGATGTAATTACTTACAACGAGTACGTCATAATCTCTGCTTGCGAGGAAACATGTCATCATTACTACTCTAGTACTGAATGACATCTTTCACAGTTGTCCCATGATCAGTACTTTTGATCACTTTGGTATCTATACTCGCAACAACTTTGGAGTATTGGACATATCTGGTTGTTTTTACATACCATGGAATACATGATTAATCCAAACACGAAGGTGTGTGGAATCTCCCTCATGTATTTTGCTCATCAGTGTTTTTGGGACACCAAGTCTTGCAAAAACTCTTTCCATGTGACTTCGGCAAGAATCACTCCTTGGCGTTTTAAATGCTAAAAGGTTTTAGCATCTTGTCAATATGTATCTTTGCTCAGCCCCATTAGGTAAATCTATCTCCATAGATCATCATGCCTAATATTAAGGCTATTTAGCCCAAGCACTTCATCGAAAAAGCCTTTTCAAATGAAGTCCTAAGTCGTGTCAAGAAATTTATTTCCAATTAACAATGTGTCAAGCACACAACGTTTTTAGAAATATTATTATGCTCCCACTTACTTTCTTGAATCATAAGCATCTTCGTTACCAATTGATGAAGTCAAAACCCTTTTGACCATTTCATCAAAACACGAAGATTCCAACTCCATTTTGCTCTCTTCTGTCCATCGCTAGATCTCTGAAGTTTGCATACTTACTAGCATCCTCTGGACTGACAAAATACCTTGGACTGTAACACATGCAAGTCCTTGGTTACATTTCCATCAGATGGAAATCCTTTCGTCATGCATGTTTCATATCTCATGATTGAAATATGTATTAATTGTTAGTTCAACCCAAACCGATTTTAAGCATCGCTACGGTGAAACAACCTCATCATAGTCAACTCCTTGAACTTGTTATTTCAACAAGTCGAGCTTTATGGATAAAACATTTTTATCCGTATCAGTTTTTAGTTCCATAAATATTCGTTAGACTCTAAGCCTTCCGAAACGTGTATCAAGATTTTAATATTGAAACATTTATATGGAAACTATCTCGGATTGTATTGGCATTTAGCCAATTCCGGAGTCAGGGCCCATCACCGCTTCCTTGTGTATCGTAGGTATACTGTTGCCCAACAACAACATCTCGTTTGCGCACCTGAGAGGTTTGCACGAGCCTTGCCTACGTGGTTCAGCTGCAAGTTCGACTGAAGTCCATACATTTTATTGTAGAGACTTCCGTATCAGTCGCAGTAGGAAACTCTGGAATTACTTCCAAGGTCTCTTTCCTTTGATCTGATGATGAAGATACTGTTTATCTCGTCGAGTTGCACTGTTCTCCCACTCACCTTTTTGAAAGAACCATTTTCTTCAAAAAACATACCGTTCTTTGTGGCAAACCTATTTGCCTCGGTATAGTTGTGGGGGAATACCCAATGACTTGGGATAACCTACAAAGTAGCACTTGTCTGATTTGGAATAGGTTTGTAACCTTTTACACAAGCCCCATATTCCAAATGTTAAAAAAAGATATAACATGGTTGGGCGTACCATACCATGGAGTCATTTCAACAGACCCGATGGAGCTCTTTTCAGTGTAAAAGCCGCAGTCTCTAAAGCATCACCTTAAAAGGGATAATGGCAAATTTATTTATGTCATCTTTGATCTTACCATGTCAGAAATGGTTCGATTACATCTTCACGGACTTTCCATTTGCAGTGGTGTTCCGGGAGGTGCAAGTTATGAAACTCTTTTCACAACTCATCAGACATTCGCTAAACTTGTAACTCAAATATTCCTTTCCGCAATCAAATTGCAGAAACATAATTTTCTTGTTACAATAACTTCTACTTCATTTTTGAAAACCTTTCGAATGATTTCAAAAGATCCAGACTTACGTCTCATCAAGTAAATATCCATATATCTACTTGAGTCATTTTTGAAGGTAGACAAATCCACTGTTTGCAACAACATTTATTGGACTACACACATCATAATGTATGATCACCAATATGTTCTTTGCTCGTTCCTTATGGCCTGTGAACGATATTTCAGTCCCTTTACTTTTCAGAGGAAAGTTGCAAGTGTCAGATGATTCAAAATCAAACGACTTCAAAATCCATCATAATGGAATTTTCCATGCGGGTTTCTCCAATGTGACCAAATGCAGTGCCACACATATGTGGTATTCTTTTAGTCTTGCGACATTTAGCGTCAGTGTTATGGATGTATCAAATTACCATCAATATTCACAACATACATCCCATCTTTGATGGAAGCATGGCCCTTCATGTTATTCATAATACTGAACAACAATTATTGTTTTTATGAACAACTCTTTTTGCAACAAACATTGTGCAATGGGCTAGATTGTATGAAACTCTAAAATGAATTATGAAAGTAAACCCAGAGGTAATGTATTATTATCAATATTCATAACATATGTCTCATTCATAATGAAAGTATGGCCCTTATGTTATTCATAACACCGAACATCAAAAGTTCTCTTATGAACAACCTTCTTGCAAGATACCTTATGCAAAGGGCTAGAGTGTGAAACTCTAAAATGAATTATGAAAGTAAATACATAGGGAATACACCGATGGAAGGCATAGTAACATTTACTATGTTCCCTGCGTGTATCTAAACCTCATTCCTGGCTAGTCTTTTAGGCCATTGTAGTTCTTATATCGAGTTGCAACAGAATGCAATCGAGCGGGTATCTTTGTGATTAACTCACAATACCCAAGAATTAGTGATTAACATGTTTAACCATAATTCCCAAGAACTATATCTTTGACCAGCCTTCTATACATCAAAAACTTGTATGACATTCATACATGAGCTGGATATTCCAGTCTTCTTTCCTTTTGCCTTTATACTTCTAACAGTTTAACTTTCAGTATTTCTCCTACTCTCAGAAGAAGCACCCAACTTAAGAGAGGCGTTAGCCCCGGATTTCCTAGGCGTGAAAGTTTCACTAACACCCTTCGGACACTTCCTTTCTCTTTAAGTTGTTGTTTTATTCACCATCATCATATGACAGGCGTTCTTCTGGATCCCTATCTTATCAGTCTAATGCATAGTAAACACCTTTGCTAATAGTTTGCAAACAAACATTGCTTTGGATATTTCATATCTTTCAGCCTTTGTTTGTATCTGAAAATTAATTTTCAGTTCCATGAATATCATATAACTATCCCAAACTTTCGAAGTTCGGGTCTCATGGAAGTAAACATATTGCACTTTGACCGTAACAGAATTCTAGCTTTTGGATCGAAGGACGAGAGTCACATCATCCATAGCATTAGTGGGAGAATACCGAAAGTATGCGATAGGACAAAGTCCTTCTCGGCACTCTAGAGGACAATTCTCATATTACGTTACCAACCGTAAAGTTTTAACCAGATATTTAACAGCTATTCAATTTTAATAGGGAAGGTGGAAACGCGAGCCATTATTCTACAACTATTTATGCAAAACACACTTAGAAAGTGTTCAAAATTAATTTCACTGAGAATTTAAACAAGTTAATTTTGCAGTGCGCTCCCACTCAAATCAATATCTCTCATAATTGATTGTGAGTGATACAAGACCCGCATTTCAATTCAACGCCATTGATGTGGACATCACTGATGACGAGAATTTTAATCGGTAGGCAAACTTGCCAATCACATCTTTATGTGACTCTTGTTAGTCTTTCGATGGGTGTGTTCCGAGCTCAGGACTATCCTGCCTGAACGTCAAAGACAACCAAGTGATCTTGCTGCGAGGTCTGACCTCACCCGCCTCATTCCTCTCGATTCGTTCGTACCCATGTGGACATGGCGCACCCCGAAAAGATACGAATTTCAGACGGTGCTACACTTGGGTGAACACTAAGTACTTTGATATTTTAAAGTGAGAGATCACCCTAATAAAAAGCGACTACCGCGCAATCAAGAAGGGTGCATCATAAGGGATAAACATCTCAGGCAATTCATAATTAGCATGACATGGCATAGCCCCTTCTGACGGAGAAGTCAAACATTTCTTCGTCTTCGGCATTTGCGTCGGTGTTCACCTTTGCGAAGATTGCCACCACCTTGTTGATGCACCAGATAATATCGCTATCTCTATAGCTAATAAAATAAGTGCATTACTTAAGGTTGACACGGAGGTCATTAAAGTGACCATCATATGGCTCCAGCCATCATGCCGAATCATGACACACAGGTCATGTTAATATTACATCATATAGTCATCTCATACATAATCAAAATAATATGAGCACTGCTATACCACATCATATGCACATGCAAACCATCCTGCAAAACCAAGTTAGACGCCTCTAATCGGTTTATGCAAGAACTTGTTTTTCGTGGCTTCTAAGGTTTCGAAACAAACCGAAGCTACCAACGTCCATCATCAAGCATGATAATCCAAGTCGCTAGATTAACATTGCAGGGTATATGAAACACGAGATAATAAAATCTCGAGCCCCATACTAAACTTCGTCATACGCATGACCCCCGTGCAGATCATATCTGCATTGCCCTTTAGTCTGCGAAATTTCATCTTTCTTTTTAACTACGGTGGAATTCAATGAACTGTTAGCACTTCATTGATCAATCAGGATCGCGGATTGCCAGAACATTGAAACTCCACCATGCTGTTATCAAGATCAGAAATATGCAAATTCCAGGGAAGCAACAAGAACATCGGGTAATAGATTTCATCTGCTACCCACACAAATAATTTTCAGTAATAGAACTCATCTACTACCTAATTATATTGTGCAACACCCATACATCTCTATGTATTCTAGATCGCAACCTGCATCTACGCATAGCACGGCTCTTGATGCCACTGTAGGGTAACGCAGCAGAAAACAAAAAAATTCCGACATACGCACCAGCCCAGGACCACTATGGAGACTGCATACAAGGTTTGATCTTTTTCGTTACCGACTCGTAGCATAGCGGAAGTAGAGTCGATGACG
Source organism: Elymus sibiricus (assembly GCA_039707655.1). NCBI lineage: Eukaryota > Viridiplantae > Streptophyta > Magnoliopsida > Poales > Poaceae > Elymus > Elymus sibiricus. Next base: position 4,683,007 of record CM077665.1, read on the forward strand.
ATCGGCGGTGCAGATCCCCGCAGCTAGGATTTACAACCTCCCAACCGCGAGGATGTATACCCTCATCCGCCCCTCGGACAGCCCTCCGGGAGGCGGTCGGACAGTCCCCCGGACGGTGTCACGGACAGCGAGGACCATCGAAACTCGGACAGTCACTCGGACAGCCGTTCGGGAGGACCCTCGAAACTCGGACAGTCACTCGAACAGCCCTTCGGGAGGACCCTCGAAACTCGGACAGTCACTCGGACAGCCCTTCGGGAGGCACTCTCGAACTAAGACCGAAACTACAATCTCTCTACAGAGTTGCACACATACGGTGTCATCTATCCGGCAGGGCTTCGCCGTCCAGAACTAGTTCCCACCGGAACCCAGACAGCCTTTCGGCTCTACGAAACTATTTCGCTGGGAGGGAGAGAGAAAGCCAGATCATGCATGGCACTTGTATGTGAGAAGTGATGAGTTTTGGGCAGCCCCCTCCACCTCTATTTATAGGAGAAGGAGGGGTGGAGGGGCTAAAATTTCAGCCACATCCATCCATGTCATCTCCAAGATATTTTGGAGCAAAAGCCCAAAAAGGTGGCTTTCCAAAAAGTAACCATAAAGCTGATTTCACTATTCATGACGACATTTTTCAGCGTCTGATCGAACTGAAAATATTTATGTGGGCTTAGAACATTTCCAGTACCCACTAAAATAATTTTCAACGCGTTTCGAAACAATTCCAGTTTAGTGATTTTCATCTGCGAAAAGCATCTAAAGCGGTTCCGGCAGCTCCGGAACATTTCCGGTTTTCATCCCGGAAAATTCCAGCAACTTTCCAGAACGATTCTGACACCCTCCAATAATTATCAGGCATGTGCTGAAACTAATTTGACTTTATGGTATCCCCTGAAACAACTTTTCAGTTTCACCGGAACTCATCCGGTGACCTCTCTCTTCGGAACTTTTCCGCTGTCTCCGAAAACCTTTTTCGGAAACTTTCTCTCAGACTCCCTGTCTAGTATTCAGCAGATAGATGACCCTTAAGCGGGTGACCCTATAGGTTCGGTGAAGTATAGACATGACCCGGAACCCCTTCCGATCAATGATTAACATCGGAGCCGTGGACACCCATATTGACCCCTATACCCACACGAATGAATATTCGAGTGAACCTTCAGTTGCCATGTGCTATTCCTGTTGCTTCGCGATATGTTACAAATACCCGAGGTGAGACATGTTGGCATCCCCGTGGATCAACAACTTGTCCACTATGCCAGTTACCTCGTTACCGGTATTGTTCTCTTTTCTCGTTCTGTGTTCCGGCATCCCCGTGATCAAATCACAAAGTGTCTGGCCAGACGATGATGGATACCGTAACACTGAGAGGGCCCAGAGATATCTCTCCATCGTCGGAGGAGCAAATCCCAATCTTGAGCTATCAAGATACTTGACATACTTTTCCATGAACCCATAAGCCGCCGTAATAGCCACCCATTTACGGATGACGTTTAACAAACCCCAAAGTTCATGAAGCAAGCATGAAGAAACTCGATACTCTCATGGTCTAAGGAATCATGCAAACATTAACCATCTCTGTGTTATTAACCATTAACTTGTGACGAATGAATCTCATAGCATAACATCAATTCGGGTCGATTCAACACAAATGTTATTCTAACATAGTGCCCTCAAAATTGCTGGCATAGACATGCCCATGATCAGGAAAACAGAACCATCATGCAACACTTGAGCTAGTCTTAGAGGCCAGACTAGGAATACATTTTACCGTTTATTATTCCACACGTGCATATGAGTCTTCCTCTGAGCCTCGTGGTTATTGTAGACTCGAGAACCATAGCAGTTATAGCGTGGAACATAAACCTAATTATGAACAGGGAGATAATGAATAACATTTATTATTGCCTCTAGGGCATATCTCCTACACACAGCGAATGGAGCAGGTATGCACATCTCTCATATTGGTTAGGCATCCCTTCTCACAAATATCTCTAAGAAATTTCATCTCAAAAATATTCTTCATGTTCCCTCAGTCACACGTAATATTTTGTCCGTCCCTAAGCTTACTCGTGATAATGATGTGTTCGTTGAATTTCAACCGTTTGATATTTTTGTGAAGGATCAGGCCACGAGGGACGTTCTTCTTAGAGGTCGATGCCGCCAGGGTATTTATGCACTTGATGTGCCGCATGTTTCCTAAGTTTTCACCGATGTCCATGTTTCACCGTCACAGTGGCACCCTCACCTTGGTCATCCGGCCACGCCGATAGATCGTCATGTCCTCCGCCATCATGAGTTGCTTTCCGAGTCTAGTAATAAAGATGTTACAGTGTGTGATGCCTGTTAACAAGGCAAGAGTCATCAACTTTCTTTTACTGATTCCAGTCATGTAGCCAAAACACCTCTTGAGATTGTTTATTCAGATGTTTGGGTCCATGCCCAAACTTCTGTTACTGGTCACAACTATTATGTCAGTTTCTTTGATGCTTATAGTCGGTTTACCTGGCTTTATCTTCTTAAGCGCAAAAGTGATGTGTTTAATGTTTTCCTTCAATTCCAAGCACATGTTGAGCATCTTCTCAATCGTAAAATTATTCATGTTCAGTCTGATTGGGGTGGTGAGTGTCATCATCTTAATGCTTTGTTTCAGAAAATTGGGATTTCGCACCAAGTGTCTTGCCCATATACACATCAGCAAAACAGCACAGCCGAACGTAAGCATGAGGAGAGTGGTCTTACTTTGCTTGCTCATGCATCTGTACCATTTTGCTTTTGGAGTGATGCCTTTTCAACAGCTTGCTTCCTCATTAACGGGCTTCCTAGACGACTTCTGAACATGAAAACTCCATTAGAACTCTTACTTAACGAGACTCCGGATTACACTTTTCTTAAGGTGTTTGGGTGTGCATGTTGGCCACATCTTTGTCCTTATAATAGTCGGAAACTTGAGTACCGGTCTAAAAAGTGTGTCTTTCTTGGATATAGTTCTCTTCACAAAGGTTAGAAATGCCTTCATGTTCCGTCTAACCGTGTGTATATCTCGCTGAATTTATTCTTTGATGAGAATGTCTATCCTTTTTCCGCACTCGTAGTATCCACTGACACACATATAACCTTTACAGTCATCTCCTATACTGCCTGATCAATTTGTAGATGTTGCATATACTCCTATTTTGTTGCCTCACCATGGTGCAGGAATCGGACGCGGTGCTCGCCTATAGCTGTTGGATGACACCCCTGGTCCGTCCTCTGCCTCCACTCCTGCGCGGGACGTCGATCGCGACTGCGTGTCGCATGCCGCGCGGGACGTCGATGCGTGTGCGCGCCACGACGCACGCCTGGAGGCCTCCTCTCCTCTAGCTACGCGTGAGCAGTCCACCCCGCCCGGCTCCCCTGCACCTGTGCCTTCATGTGGGCCATCGCCGGCGTGTCTCAGCCCGCCTGGCTCCCTCATGCCAACGGCTTCGAGTGGGTCAGCCTCTCCCGCGCCAGGCTTTGTCGCTGCCTCCCCTGGGCCGGTCTCACCGGCTGGGCCCCACTCGTCGGCTGGTGTTGACGATGCCACCGCGTCTGATGCATCCCCTTCTGAGAGCCCGCTGGGTTCCAGCGTCTCTCCGTCGTCGCCTATGCCACCTTCACTTCCAACTGCTCCAGTACAGCTACGCCCTCACACGCGCAGCAAGAGTGGTATCGTGTGTCCGCTTAAATGCACTGATGGCACAGTTGCATGGTTGGCAACATGTATGGCACATGCCGAGGCTGATCCTACTGCTGAGCCTCATCACTACAAGGCTGCATTGAGTATAACTCATTGGCGCACTGCCATGGAGCAGGAGTTTCAGGCTCTTCTCAAAAATGACACTTTGCGTCTGGTTCCTCCAAAGTCAGGTGTTAATATCATTGATTCCAAATGGGTTTTCAAGGTGAAGAAACATGCTGATGGTTCCATCGAAAGGTACAAGGCTGGCCTGGTTGCTAAAGGCTTCAAACAGCACTGTGGTCTTGATTATGAGGACACATTTAGTCCTGTTGTCAACCCAACTACTATTCGCCTTTTGCTCTCGGTTGAAGTTACTCTAGGATGGTCACTTTGTCAGTTGGATGTTTAGAATGCCTTTCTGCATGGGGTCTTGGAAGAAGAGGTCTATATGCGCCAGCCTCCTGGTTTTGTTGATCCAACTAGACCTCAGCATCTGTGTCGCCTCATAAGGCAATCTATGGCCTTAAACATGCTCCTCGTGCATGGCATGCACGTCTTGGCTCTACTCTTCCTGCACATGGGTTTGTTCCATCTACTGCTGACACATCACTGTTTCTTCTTCAGTGTCCTGAGGTGACTATGTACCTGTTGGTTTATGTCGATGACATTATTCTTGTTAGCTCTTCGGTGACTGCTGCTGATCATCTTGTTTCTTCCTTGGGTGATGCTTTTGCTGTCAAAGATCTGGGTAAACTGCATTTCTTCTTTGGACTAGAGGTTACTCATACTGATTCTGGTTTGACTCTCACTCAGCAGAAGTATTCTTTGGAGGTTTTACATCGCGCAGGTATGCTCAAGTGCAAGACCACCACCACTCCTATGTCTGGTACAGATCGATTATCTGCCTTTGAGGGTGCTCCTTTCACATCTGATGATGCTACTGAGTACCGCAGCATTGTTGGTGGCCTTCAATACTTGACCATCACACGGCCTGACATTTCTTATGCAGTTAACCGTGTTTGTCGGTTTCTTCATGCACCTCGAGACACTCACTGGTCAGCAGTGAAGCGCATACTGCGCTATGTGCGTTTCAGTACCTCTTATGGTTTGCATCTTCAGCATGCTCCTTCAGGGTTGCTCTCTGCCTTTTCTGATGCTGACTGGGCTGGTAGTACGGACGATCGGTGATCCACGGGGGTCTATGCGGTGTTCTTTGGACCTAACTTAATCGCATGGAATGCCCGCAAGCAAGCAACGGTATCTCGTAGAAGCACTGAAGCTGAGTATAAAGCAGTTGCCAATGCCACAGTTAAGCTCATTTGGGTCCAGTCCTTGCTTACTGAGTTGGGAATCTCTCAAGTTCAGCCTCCAGTTCTTTGGTGTGACAACATCGGTGCTACATACCTTTCATCGAATCCGGTATTCCATGCTTGAACGAAACACATCGAAGTCGACTATCATTTTGTGAGGGAACGTGTTGCACAGAAGCTACTTCACATCAAGTTTATCTCCTCCAAAGATCAACTTGGTGACATCTTCACGAAGCCGTTGTCTCAACCGCGGTTTGAAGGTTGTAGGCGCAATCTTAACTTGCTAAGTACTTCAGGGCATAGTTAAGATTGAGGGAGGGTGTTAGACTGTATATACATAGCCTCTGTATATGCCCAGTAACCTGTATTGTGCACCTGGTGTACTTCTATATATATGAGATAGCCACACCCGTATTGGGTGTTGAGCAGTTCCCCAAACACACGCATTATGTTTTACTGCTGGAGGTCTCTCATGCTGAAGAGAGTCTTCATCTCTTCCTCAAAGCAGTGTACCTCGTGTGGCTCAGCTCCGGTGATGACGAGGTTGTCGACGTAGATGCCGACGATGAGGAGCGTGTCCCCAGTTCCACGTGCGTACACGCCATACTCAAGGCGCTTCTCCCATGGCCCCCCCCCCCCCAACACACCCTGGAGAGTGACGTGAACGACAGATTATTTCTTGCCATAGCTCATAGCTCACACCCGCCGCGTACTCCGACGACTTGTCACCGCCGGTTCGATGCCCCTCCGTCACGCCGGCACCTCGCCCCACGCCCACCACCTCCCATTCCGGCATGGTCAAGCCCCTCGCCGACCACCTTGACTATGCTCCGCCCTCCACCTGTCTGCTCGCGCTCCATAGATGCCTCGCGCCCGCCCACGTCTCCTTGCTCCTCCTCCTCCCAGCCTCCTTCTCTTGCCGCTTCCTCCTCCTACTGCCTCCCACCTTGTCTCCTCACTCTGCCACTCCCTCCTCACTCCTCACGCTCTCCTTCCTCTCCTCCATGCCATCCGTCTCGTCATCTTCCCCGCATGGCACCTCCCTCTTGCGCTCCCTCGCATCCTCCTCCTCGTCCGCGTGCTCCTCATTCTCGTCCCTCTCCCTGTCTCCCATGCCTCCTCCCTCTCCTCCTTCCCACCTGCCACCACCGCCGCCAGTTGCAACTCTTCTCGCCTCCTCTTACCCCCGCCTCCACCGTGCCCGCATCGTAGCCGCCATCCTTAACCTGTCCCTATCAGCTGGCATCACTCCGAACCAATATACGGCTTCCCACATACTGTTTTCTCTTGTCAAGTTTTGCCAGCGCACCCTTGCCCGTGTCCCGTTCGATTAAATGCTGCAGTCTGGTGTTCGCCTAGATGAGTATGTTTACACGACTGGGACAGCGATGCCAGGAATCTTGACGGCGCGAAGGGGCTCGTGGCAAGGATGCAGGATGAAGTGGTCAAGGCCAGCACTGCCACACAATGTGTTGATGCATGGTTTGTGCTGTGCAAGAATCAGCGAGGCAGCGGAGGTAAAGAATAACATGGTGGTGAGAGGAGTTGCGGCTGATGAAGTGACTTAATGGGGTTCTATCAGACGGAGTAGCTGGAAATGGCATTGAGAATGACAGATGACGTGGCCAGGCTTGGGTTTGTTCCATCAGAGGCGAATTGCTCATTTATGCTTGATGCGCTACGAAAGAGTGGGGAGGTTGATCATTTTTTTCTAAGATTACAGTTTTTTTTTTGTCACGTTTGATCATTTTTTGTTCTTTTTCCTCACTTAACTTGTTCCTCTCGCAACCATCGATCTCGCCTCGGGCTCGTCATGTCAGTCAGTCACCGTCGTGGGCTCCACTGAACACCCTCACCCTAGCTGACCACCCCAAGTCCCCAATCCCTAACCGTGACTACTCCGAGGTCTCTTCCTCAGCATGCAATAACTGACCAATGTTGGTGCATGCATGCATGCAACTTAATATTTCAAGAAATTTGTTTGAAGTATATACATAGTTACATACCGGTGCAGGGAGTATCAAGACATGCATTCTAATTTTCCGTGTGTTTCCTTACAGTGAGACTCGAGCAAGGCAAGCAAAATCAGGAACAACGCGGCCGGCCTTCTTTGACGGCGCCGAGTTAGTGGCGACGACGGCGATCCTTGCTCCATGGCTCCACCTCTACCAAAATACTACAATCCCCGCTAGATCAACACACCGCGGCACCAGTTTTGAAGTAGACGTATGTATAAGTCATAACACACGTGGATGCGCTTAATTATATAGCACATATTTGAGCAAATCCAAATAATCCAACGTCTACTTGGCGATTAACTCACGATCTGATATCCGTGAGACCGTGACACATGCATCCAGGCCGCTCTTCGCTAGCAGAAGTTCATGGCGCTCACGGCGGAGAATCTGAAGATCCTCTGGGACGCACTCGAAATGCGCATTCCATGACACCGCCACATCGTTCCCGGCATATCAATAACCGTGCTCCAGTGCCGATCCGGCATGGTGAGGAGGAGGGCGAGGAATAAGCTGTCTAGCTCGTCTCGACCTGGCTGCTCTGCCGAGGTAGGGACGGCGGCGGCAAGACGGCGGTTGCTCGGGAGCTCGCGAGGCTCATGTTTGGCTCCTACACTGAGTTCACCGCCCTTCAGGGTAGCTCCGACGAACCCGCACTTAGTGGCAACAAACTCGCCCTCAAGAGTCGGAGATCACCGGACGACGATGTCGGAGCGAGGCTGTTCGAAGCGATCGTGGAGAACCCTCACCGCGTTATATTCATCGACGGCATCAACTGGCTGGATCACGATTCAGAAATGCGCATCAAGAACTCGATCGTGGGAGGAACAATGCTGGGGGGATGCAATGGAGATGTGGTCTGTCTGGAGGATGCCATTGTGGTGCTTAGCTCTGATGTGTGTGACTCGAGGTCCGTGGTTTCCGCTTTCTCCCCACAGGTGAAGCGACGGTTTAGCGGAAATAACCGCCAGGAAGGTGACGCCGCGGAGATGGAACGCCGTCGTCTTAGCTGGGACTTGAACGTGGGAGCTGTGGATGGGGAAGAGGAGGATGACAGTTTGGCTGATGACGATGCGATCCTGAATTTTGTAGATAGTGTTTTTCTTTTCAATTAGCAGATGTTAGATAATCTCGTGCAGCTTATCATCTCTAGCTGTTTTTTCAGTTGTTCAGTTAGCTAGAGTTAGCCGTATACCTGGTCACGTTTGCGTACGTGCGGGATATAGTCATAGGTAGTAGCTTTCGCTTTGGTGGGCGTTGAGGTGCTCCACGGTGCCAGGTCATGGGTGTTAGCCCGAACTACGAGTGCTCGGGGCTAGTCCCAGGGGTCCTCGGGCCGAGAGAGGCGAGAGGAGAGAGCGAGAGAGACACTGAGATGTTTGTGGTGCACTCTTCTTCTTGTTCACCTCAGCCCGAGGTAGTACTGGAGCAGCCCGTGTTAGACTGTATATACGTAGCCTCTGTATATGCCCTGAACTAAGGGATACTAAACTGTGCGGCCCGCAGTCCATCGGCCGGGCTTATGGCCCGCCGATCGCTAGAAGGACTACCGAAGCTGTGAACCCCGGCGTAACCAAGATGGAAACTTCCGAAGACTTGGCGTTCACTTCAAGGATTGCTCTATAGCCGGCGCGTTGGCAACTGACCATATGTGTAACCTAGATACCCCGGTGCATATATAAGCAGAGGGGTTTAGTCTTTAGGGGTACGATAACAACCTTAGCACTACAATAGAAACTGCCAGTAGGGACGTCGAATTTCATACCTAGGGACGTGTTATTTCACCTCTAGGCAAATGTAGGGTCGTTTTAGCAAAGCGTCTTTGGAGCGTCTTCCCACGGACCATCTCAAACCATGTAGACACGCTTGATGAGCGTGTTTACATGACATGGGACACTATATAGGGACGTTCAACATCGTGTCTAGACAGTTAGAGATGTTATGGTAGACATGCACATATCACGTCTCTACCCACATAAACACGTTTCATTTGCGTCTCAAGACCTTTGAGGCGCTTTTGTAAATACGTTCATCATGGGCCTGGTACTTATACACGTTGTGTAGAGACGTTATATTTATCTCTAAATATACATAAGCTACTCGATACAATTGGAATATTTTACTTTAAATATGGTTTGATTTATTTCGAATTTGTATTTCATCGTTTCAAATTCGATAATTTTATCATGACATGGCCGCACATGCCGATTAATCAAATAATATCATTATATGAAGACACCATTCCACGTCTAAGATTGCATTTGCAAACATCACATTATCAAAATTGGCAATCTGAGTGGAATGATTAGCCCGAACAGATACTTACACCGAAGTTCACAACTGAATAATAACAGAGATTCATACAGTACATGCAAATAAATAAGAAAATATCCTATGTCTACAGCTATGTTTCTCTATTAAGCAGAAATATAACATAAGACACAATATTTGTTCATTCACAGATTGGTTCATCAACTGATCCTAGCTCCTTCAATGCACTCCTTTTTCAAGTCCTCAACCACCCAATTACTCCTGGCTCCCTTAATGCACTCTTTTCAAATCCTCAACCGCCCTGAAAAAGAAAATGAACAATGATTTTAGACAAGTGCAAGATAAGATGTTCTTTGATAAATTATAAGAAATGTATCATAAAAATGCTTCGTTGGAGTGGTTGGCTTAGTTTTTTTTTACTTAAAAACCACAAAGATTTTTCATTAAAAAAAATCTTAAATGTGGATATTGGAGCATACTCGATGCTTGTATGGAAACATACTTACATGTGAGCGAGGCGAAGCAATAACATAACCAACATCTCCTACTGTTTGGAATTTTTCATATGGTCTAACCAGTTCTCATCTCCTAGATTTGTAGAGCCACGAATAGAGACTACAACATATTGCTCTCCAAGCATATTTCCTTCAACCACATATGTTCTATCTTTACTCCCTAAAATTCCATTGGCCACGAGTTTGTTTTTGTTTCTCGAATTGATCGAAAAGAACAAGACTACAGTTTTATCCCATTTTTGCAAGAAATGAAACATTTGTTATTCATAAACCTCGGAAGATTTCACTTTACGCAAACAAGGACAATTTTATAGAGAATTAGACCCAACTACTATTATACAACCGTTTGGATACATAGCATATATGTACCTGCGCAGTGACTTGGTGAAGACCACCTAGCTTGGCTGCATTGCTATTTGCAGTATGAGCATTCTGCAATTAAATAGGAAGAGGTATGAATGGAGACACATAATCAGCTCAAGAATGATAATTTCCAAGAGTTTCGATATCATGTACTTGGATGCACTAAATAGCCTTACTCTACACATACTTTCGGTCTGCTTAGATTAAGGTTTTGTTGCAACATAATAATTTATTTTGAAAGCTAAACATGCATGAATGATGCAAACAAATGAAGTACCCGTCATGTAAATTAGAAGCGTATGTGTGCTTTGTTGTGCCGGCCTATAGTGCTGAGTGATCTTGCGACGTTGTTTCCATCATATACTCATTGTACTATAATGTAAACTAACATGCCAGGCCCGGAAAAATTGAAGTTCATTTATGTGATTATAAATTATCAAATGTAACAGTGACTGTAAATCAATGGATTATGACATGTTTAATAATAGTATATCAATTGCTAGCCAACATTTGGAAGTTAAAAAAATAACCATTAATCATTAGCCAAATAAGCAGGGAAGTGGACTCCATGAATTTTGTCATCAAACTGCATGAGCAAAATCGCTTGCCATCTAACCATACACCTCCAATCCATGCTTCCTTTGAAATGCTCTCCTCTGAAATGGACAAAGAGATTGTAAACAATTTGCATGCTTTATCAAAGGTAACACCTGTTGGGCATGAAAAACATGACCATTTTTCAGTGTCAGTAATGGCAACCTTGTTAGACATTTATGTTTCTCCTTAGAGATAGCAAGGCTAGTAGGCCGTTGAAGTAGCTAAATAATGGACGGTGAATGAAATCAAATCCTGCGCAATAGTGGGCTGTGGCTAGACCAATTTGTACTATTTGCCGGAAAGCAGCAGCTACAAACAGACAAGGAAGGCGGCTAGACAGACCTTTAGAGGAAATTGTTGGTCCTGTATGATCGCATCACTTGGGATCAAGTGGAGTGAGTCCAATAAATAGCACTCGGGCATGAAACGTCAGAGGTCGAATCGCGCGCTGGTAGCTCCAAGGCAACAATGCCGATGGCCACGGATCCCCGCGCAACGTCTAGAGTTTTGCCGCGAGGGCCGCGTGTGAGGACGGATGGCAAAACGGCGGCAAGGAGCGGAGCCAATGGTGGTTGCCCGCGCCCGGCGCCAACACCGCCACCCCGCAAACTCCCCACGATCTGTAAACAACACGCAACCAACCCGAGAAGCAATCAAACGGAGAGGACATTCGAACTGTATGTACGCCCAATGTTCAGAAGATTTTTCTGTGATGTGAACATATAAGAAAGGATTAAAGTGACTAAGGTAGGGCTGCTGCCGTGAATTCCCAGTTCTAGCAGTCATTCTTTCGGGGGTTGACACGTGTTTTGGTTTTCTTTGGTTCACCGTTGATTTTCATGTCTTTACTACCGGTTTTTATGGGTCACGGAAAGGCGTCGTGCCGCGTTAGCGATTAAGCCGGAACACGACGATGACTATGCCGGAAAGGTATCGTGCCGCGTTAGCCATTAAGCCAGAACTCAACTATAACTACGTTGAAAAAGCATCGTGTCGTGTTAGCCATTAAGTCGGAACGCGACGATATATACGCATTAGCAATTAAGCCGGAACGCAGCGATAAATACGCCGGAAATGCGTCTTGCCGCGTTAGCAATTAAGCCGAAACGCGACGATAGATGCAACAGAAAGACGTCTTACCGCGTTAGCAATTAAGCCGGAACACGACGAAAATGACAGCGAATATGCCTAAGCCAGATGTCGAAGCGAAGCCAGACACGACGTACGTATGTGACGATGAATTCGCCTAAGCCAGACGCGATGAGTTGTAGTATTCCTTGGTCATACGTGAAGTACTTTGGCTAGTAGCATGCTTTGGAAATTGTTCCCTGACGGATATGGTTCTCACGTTGCACCTCCCATGGCACGGCTTGGATTGTAGAGGTTGAAGGAAACAAACTGCTTTCGTCCACCGCCAGCATCTCCTCACGTAGGCCATCCACGGACAGGGAACACCGTCAGCATCCTCGCTTTGAGTTTTTTTTTTGGTACATAGCAAATTCGATATACCAAAAAAGTCAAAGCGACTTATAATTTGGAACGAAGGGAGTAGATGCGAGGATTTTCAGTTTCCTTTTTTTTTTTATTATAATATAAAAACGGAAAAAGAGTTACTAGTACTCCTACATTACCTTGGGAGTTGCGAGGAATCTAATGGCGTTCTGTCCTTTGAATTTTTGCAACGGAAGCAACAAGAATAATGCTTTGAACATTTTTTTTCACTACATGCATGAGAGCTGCACATCATTAAATTAAAAGGGAAAAAAGTGGCAAAGAGCCCACGGGGGATTTTGGTTTTGATGGCCTAGTCGAGCAGGCCCTAGTCATCTGCAGTTTTGGTTGGCCCAACAAACTGAAGACACAAGGTCCTATCCCAACGCATCTCGGTGGCTCGTCTCTCCATCCATCGTTCGCAACGTCAGAGTCGAATCCAAGCAAGCGGTAGCATGGACAACTAACAAGCACAAGATCACAAGGCAAGCAGGAGCATGGCTTGTTGGGGCCAAGCAGTCAAGCGCTGACAATGCATCAACAACCTCTTCTCTCCATGGTTCCACCTATGGGCTCTTGCATATTGCATGGAGAGCACACATGGTGCACAACTCACCACACAGCAGCCGACATCCCATAAATTGGTTACCTTTATGTCAAATTTTGATGGGTAAATCCCCATTTATTAATTATATTTTATTTGCATATAGATTGCATCTCCATTTATAAAATATCCAACTTGTAGGTGTAACTTTAGATTCGCATGCTATTTTTGATGAATGTTTAAGAGGCTAGCATGAATCACATTATCATTAGATAGATATTTTTCACTTTCTTCTTAAATGTTTTTGTTGACACTCTAAATTTGCCAAAGTGCATAATGGACTCCACCATCATATTTCTATCGTCGAGATGGTCAGAGAACATATCTGGATCATCTCATTTGGAGCTCGGACAAAGAAAACACCTTTTCAGGGGGGCTGACCCAGCCAAAACCCGCCAGGCCAGCTTCCAAAGCGGCCAGGCCGGTTTGACCAACTTTGTCAAATGCAAGACTGTACTGCACCATTGTATTTCTATCATCGAGCTGGTCAAAAAACCTATATGGATCGCCTCGTTTTGAGTCCGGATGAATTAATTGCAATTTTTGGAAGGTTTTCTGCCCTGGACGTGCAGTAGAACCGGCCAGGCCGGTTTGGGACCCAGCAGGCTGGTTTTCCTGACCTATTCCGAACCAATTGGTTTTCAAATCGGTTTTGGATCTATTTTTTGCGTGGAAAACTTGGAGATTAAGATCCGAGCTTGTTTCCTAGTGGGATAAGACCACCCCCCCCTATATAAACGAGAGGATCACTGCTGATTGAGATACATCCAACAATCCAATCGTCTTTTTACATCTACAATTCCCTTATGTCCTCTTCTAACCTTATCTTGTTGTTCATCGCTTGATGCGGCGACCAAGGATGGCGCCCTAGGCTTCCTGGCCGACTTAGGACAATGCGGTGATGTCCTTGCCCCCATGGGGTCCCTCCTGGGCGAGAGCTTCGATGGTTCCTTTGCTAGTTTGCCTGGAAACTAGCCGTTCTTTGTCACGTAAGCGCGATAGCTATCCTTTGGCGGTTTGCTCATAAACCTGTTGTGCCTCACCACGTAAGTGTGATATTCTGGCTATGTTCTTTGGTGTGTGGCGGCCTGGATGATCTAGCCCTAGCTGGTGTGTGATCCGGGATCAATCCGCTGTCACCACACTTCTTGGCGACTCCGCTGGGGACGATTACCTCGGCTCTACTTTGTAGCAGAATCTCTTTGCCCTAGCCATACTCTTGATTGATCTATCTCCTTGCGCTCGCCATTACCATTGCATCTGGCCCAAAAGGCCGATTGCATCTGGTTTTGACCCCTTGTAATCTCGCTTGCTATTTTGCAAAGTGTTGCCATTGATTCAGCAAGGCGGCCGAGTTCTAAATCATGGAGTATCAAGGTGTTGCATCACAATATTACTACAATCACCCAAGGTACAACTTGCAAATACATCTTATGTTCCTAATAGTTATTTTGCAAGTCATGAATTCTCATGTTGATGTTGCTAGTCATAATAATAGTAAATCTGTTGCATCGGCTAATTGTTATGTTGATAATGCTCCTCATCATACACATCATAATCATGGATATCTCAACTATGAATTCTTCGAGTTTTAATGCTACTAGCAACATACAACATGCAAATCCTTATTCATCGGCTATAAGTTCACAATACGTGGTTTCACCACAAGACATGCTGATGAATGAGAGAATTGGCTATAGTAATGCTAACTATTCAGCCAATTACTCTCAGTTCATATGGTGCACGATATGCTAATAGAACAAAGGTTCTACATACAAATTCAGCATCATATGTGAATGCTAGTGCTCAGAATTCGGCCTCATATGATACTAAAAACTATGGCCGAATGAATGAAATTTCAGCAAGGCATTCAAGTGCTAATGCTCATGATTCAGCCTCATATGTTGCCAATAAGTATGGCCGAATCAATGAGAATTCAGAAAGTTATTTAAGTACTAGTGCTCATGATTCGGCTTCACATGTTACCAATAAGTGTAGCTGAATTAATGAAAATTCAGCAATGTGCATGAGTGCTAGTGATCCTGATTTAGTTGCATATGAGTCAGCGTGGCAGATTTTAAATGATCCCGAGGAATTTAAAAGAGCTATGAAAATCGATATTGATGAGATGTGTGCTAAATATAAGCTGAAGCCGATCCCATTTGAGTCCTTGGCTATTAATATAGGAAAGGAAGACATGCGAGCTGACACATGTGGCAAAGAAAGAGTCGATTCAGATATAAGCGGATGTTCGGTTGAAAAAACCGAACGAAACAATATCCATTCCGAATCAGTTTCATCTCAGGGAACAAGTCTAGTTGTGGCAAAGCATGGAAAGCATAAGAAATTAGCTAAACTTGATTTTCAGGAGCTAAAGGGGTTGTGCATTTATCTGGTGACTATCGCATCATTGATCAAAGTGATGAAGATCAAGCCCCTACAAGAAAAAAGGAAGAAACGACCGGCTACACAGACAAAACCGGCCAGGCCATTTCATCCCTGGTTGGTACTGCCAAACCGGCCTGGCCAGTTTCCCTGGCCGACCACACTACCAAACCAGCCAGGCTGGTTCCTCTGGTTCCAGCAGCCGCCGATGCGTCTCCGGATGATTCGGCCCCTGTTGTTGATTATTTCCTGGAGATGAAGGGCAACGTCATGCAAATCAAGGACATGTACTTCTCCAGCATGATTAACAAGGTACAAAGCACTAGTATTTTACCAAATTTCCAATCCAGTTGTATTATTTCAATTGCCACATCTATTAGTGATATTCTTGCTAGTAATGTTAAGAGACCAACTGAGGAAAGTAATTTACTTGTTGATAATGAAATAAATTCAGATTGCATCGGCCAACATATTATTCCCTATCAAGAGGCCGATGAAAATATTTTGTCTAAGTTAAAGCTTTCCCCAATGTTTACCTTGGATTCTATATCTATGCCGGTTTCTTTACTTGCTTTAAATTCAGTTCATACTTGGTCCCAAATGAGATACAAATTCGGTAATTATTTTGGGTTTAATAATTTGGGACCAAGATTAACAAATATTGCACATGTCGATGTTGGTTTTATGATCAATTCTAAAACATCTATAAAGAAAGGCAATTACAAAGATGGCCGATGGATTGATGTTAAATCTGATCTGTTCGTTTGTCTAGCTTTAAAGCTGACTCCACAAAAGAGTCAGCTAAAGAAATCAAAGTACACCTTTGACTTTACTTTTTGTAATCATGTCTTTGATATCTTATTGAAGAATAATTTTATTAGAATCATTGATCACAAAGCTTTGCCATCACCTCAAAACTTAGAAGAGCTTACATATTGAAAGTGGCATAATTCATTTGATCATAATACTTCTAATTGCAATGTGTTTCGTCGAGTGATCCAATCGGCCATTGATAAAGGACGATTGAGATTTTCTGAAGGTCATCAAATGGACCAATTGGATTCAATTGGTCTTGATGACAAACAGGTTTCAAATCGGCTACCATTAGCTGATTCACTCAAGGCTCAAGGATGAAATGCCCAAGAGAGAGATGTAGTGACCTCAAGTGAAGACTAGGTGATTGTCTATGAATTACAAATTAGCGATATTTTAGAGGATAGCGAGGTGATTACAATTTCAGAAGACACTGGGGGGCAGGTAAAATCTCTCTAGTCGAGGCAAAGGCTGATTGATCCTTTCGAGCATGAGCAATCGGCTAAGGATCCTCCTTTGGAGCATATTTATCAAGATGTGGAGAAGAAGGCGGATGCCCATAGAGCTGATGGAGGTAAAGGCCGTGACAACCAAAGGAGTAGAAGGCCGAAGCTTAGTTTTGAGGAACTTCTAACTAAATACAAGAAGGAAGCAGAATTGAATGTCACTAATTGGCCAAGAAAAGTTCAATCATCAATATTGCCTCCAAAGCACAGGTCTCAGGAGTGGAATAGGCAAAGGAATAGATCCCACGCAGCAGCAACATATCCTCGTTTTGAGCAGCCAATTCCTGTCATATGGACCACAACCCACAAATTTTCATCCTTATTCATCTTGGGGTTGGTTTGAGCAAGAGGCGCATGTTCCACCATACTTTAGGCCACATTACGTAGCGTATGCAACTTCTAGATATTCAGAGAGATCATCATCTTGTAAAGACTGTTTTGATCAAAATCGGTCCGGAGCTCAACCAAAGAAGAAAGTGGTGAAAGAGGTTTACCGTGTGAAGAATGATGGCCGCAAGAACAAAAGTTGTGAAACAGGTTTACCATGTGAAGAATGATGGCTGCAAGAATAAAATTTCATATCTGCATTCGACTATTGAAAAGCCGACTACGTTGCTAAAAAATCTGGCTATTGATGGCAAAGAAGTGGGAAATCATCTATTAATATTCTAGACGCCAAATCTGAACAAAAGAATGTGATAGTGCCCAAAATTAAGAAATATTTTCCGCAGTCGAAAAAAGAAATAAAGCTTAGATGCTCACTCAGTTTACCAAAGTGGCAAGAAAACAAGTTGCAGAAGTTTAGTGCAGAAAAGCTGAAAGAGATGGGCTTGGCGTGGGTTCCTAAAAGGAGTTTTCAAGTTCAGAAGGATGATGCTTAGGCAAGTGGTGCAACGAAGGCAAAGGAAAGAAGGAGATTCAAGAAACAATTGCCAACTTGGAGGTTTGCACCAAATCGTCAAAATTATTGGTCATGGCATCATCCATATTCTTTGCCTATGCCTATGTGGAACTCATCCCTAGGTATGCATGGTTATCCCTTAGCTCCTTATTTTGATCCTTGGTATGGGTCTTTATATTATGGAGGGTTGCCAAATCATTTTGCCTATCAATAACTTTCTATTGCAAGAGCCGAAGTGTTGTATTCGGCTATGCATACTCTTGTGGATGAGTTCATATGGCCGATATTTTGTTATCGCCCTTAGTATAAAATATAACCAATGAATGCTTGCAACCATCATGCTATGAAAAGACCCTCCACAGAGTTTACTTTGTTGACTTGAAGGCCCGGGGGGGCATGATATGTGTTTTATATTTACCTCATGGATATGACAATATGATTAATCGGCTTGCAAAGAAGGCCAAGGTGTTGGCATGATCATTATTTCTCACAATGGTGTTGTTTGAGACATCAAGCCGATTAAATTACATTTGCACCAATATTCAAGCCGAATGTAAAGCTTTCTTATTCGTCTTGACAATATTGCAATCCATGAAGGTGAAACATGTTGAAGCCTCTAGTGATTCTTTACTGATGGTACACCAAGTTGCTGGTGTGTTTTAATGTGTTGAAGGACCGCCTAATGCACATCTTGGTCAATGCCTTCACATCATTAGATATTTTGCCGAATTCCAAATTCGACACACTCCAAGGCATGAAACAGTTAGGCTAACATGTTGGCTCAACAAGCATCAGGCTATGACATTGGTGGACGCAATTTTTATATCAAAGAAAAGTTGTTGCGAAATAGCGCAGTCATTGCTGGGCCGCCGAAACTGGCCAGGCCGGTTCTACTATTGTTGCTACAGGAACCGGCCTTGCCGGTTTCCCAGAGACTGGTGCAAATCGGCCTAATTCTTTACTTATTGATCTCGCGACTGATTTGATTAATTGGAGGACACCCATTATTATATATCTACGTGATCCAAGCATCAAAGTTGATAAAAATATTCGGCGAAGTGCTTTCAAGTTTATTTTGCCTAATGATGAGTTATATCAAGGAATCGCTGAAGATTTATTGCGTAAGTGCTTGAATTTTGATCAAGCGAAGGTTTTGCTATGGGAGACATTTATGTCATCAAAGGGGTATTGCTTTGTGCTGGTTGCTGCGAATTACTTTACAAAAGACGTTGCAAGGCCATCGTCTATCAAGAGAAGTCGGAGTGATGCCCAAGCAATGGCCAATATACTCATATCGTCCTTAGAACGATATGGCTGATGTATTACATCACCCTTTGATACAGGATAACCGATGAGTTGGACATCATTGCAATTTGGTGCTTTTATATTTTCAGGTTCACATAACCTCACCTGAAAATAGGGGGCATATGTTGGCACTGTAAATTGCCAAAGTGCATAATGGACTCCACCAATATATTTCTATCATCGAGACTGTTAGAGAACATATTTGGATCATCTCATTTGGAGCTCGGACAAAGAAAACAACTTTTCGGGGTGTTGACCCAGCCGAAACTGGCCATGCCGGTTCCAAAACCAACTTTGTCAAATGCAAGAATGGACTACACCATTACGTTCCTCTCATCAAGCTGATTGAAAAATATATATGGATTGCCTTGTTTGGAGTCCGGATGAATTAATTGCAATTTTCGGAAGGTTTTCTGCCCTGGACGTGGAATAGAACTGGCCAAGCTGGTTTTGGAACCGGCTAGGCCGGTTTGGGTGCAGCAGAACCGCCCAGGCCGGTTTGGGAACCGGTCAGGCCGGTTTGCCTGGCTGTGTGGCTGCCCAGCCCCCGTGGAAACTAGCCAGGCCGGTTTAGGACCCGGCCAGGCCGGTTTTCCTGAACTACTCCGAACTAATTAGTTTCCAAATCAGTTTTGGATCTATTTTTGGTGTGAAAAACTTGGAGATTACAATCTGGGCTTGTTTCCTACTGGGATAATACCACACCCTCTATATAAACGAGAGGATCACGGCCGATTGAGATACATCCAACAATCCAATCGTCTTTTCACATCTACAATTCCCTTATGTCCTAATTCAGCCTTATCGTTTTGTTCATTGCTTGATCCAACGACCAAGGATGGCACCCTAGGCTTGCCAGCTGACCTAGGGCAACCCGGCGACGTCCTTGCCCCTATGGGGTCCCTCCCGGGTGAGAGCTTCTACGGTTCCTTTGCTAGTTTGCCTAGAAACTAGCCGTTCTTCGTCACGTAAGCGCGATAGCTATCCTTTGGCAGCTTGCTCATAAACCTCTCTTGCCACACCACGTAAGTGTGATAGTTTCGCTGCATTCTTCGGTCCGTGGCGGCCCGAGTAATCTAGCCCTAGCTGGTGTGTGATCCGGGATCAATCCGGCATCAACAGTTTTCATCAAATTTTACTACTTATTATCTATTGATGTCTGACTTGATCCTGTAGCACTAGTACATAACAGGGCTTTGGTCCAGGCCGGGCCAGCCCATTAGTCCCGGTTCAGTCACGAACCGGGACCAATGGGGGCAACGGTCCCGGTTCGTGAGGCCAGGGGGCCGGCCGGGCCTCGTGGGGCATTGGTCCCGGTTCGTCTGGACCCTTTGGTCCCGGTTCCAGACACGAACCGGGACCAATGTGCCTCGCTTCTGGCCCACACCCATTGGTCCCGGTTCGTGGCTGGAACCGGGACCAAAGGGGGTCCTTTAGTCCCGGTTCCATCCACGAACCGGGACCAATGAGATGCCTATATATACCCCCTCGCCAGCGAGCAGACTGCTCTGTTTTTCTGGCCGGCGAGGGGAGAGCTTTGTGGTGCTCTAGCTCACCTCCTATGCACATGAGGTGTTCGATGAAATGCCCGAGCCACACTTAAGATTTCTCCTGTCGAAGCTCCTTGTCCAAGCTCCATTTTCCTCAAGATTTGTTTAGGTTTGGCGGTCCGTCCTGTCCCGTCCCCGTCCTCACCGCCGTCGATCGCCCGCGCCCATCTCGGCGCCGGCACCACCGTGGTTAGCCTCTTCTTCTTATCTTCTTTCTAAAAGAAAAAAGATCTTACTTGTATCATTTAGATAGATACTTGTGTAATTTTCTTACTTTTATTATTGTTTGTTATTATATAGTGCCATGGTCATGGTATCCGCCCACGTCGGCCCTCGTCCGGTCTATGATTCGGATGTGGTATATATTATCTTTTATAAGTATTTGTTTTATTTAGTGTTTATGACAATTATGCCGACCAACGTGACATAGATTTTTTAATCTAGGAGGTATGTGAACCGGAAATTCCAACCGACATAGAAATTTTATAGTTTCAATGTATGTTTTAATTAGATGCTCTAGAGAGCTATATGTTGTTCAATAATGAGAACTATGTATGAACGTTATGTATTTATTTTGGTCAGTACTGTATTTTGGCTTTAATGTGATGATGAATTTCTATTAATTTGGTCACTTCTCTATTCATGATATGCACGCAGATGAACCGGCAATGGATGTACGGTGACCGACGCACCTCCGAGTATATTGAGGGCCTGCATAATTTTCTCGAAGCGGCTGAGGCAAACAAGCAGAATGGTTTTATGCATTGTCCATGTACTGTCTGTGAGAATACGAAGGCTTTCTCCAACTCTAAAACCCTTCACTTCCACCTGCTTGAGAAGGGTTTTATGCCACACTATAATGTTTGGACCAAGCACGGAGAAAGAGGGGTTATGATGGAAGACAACGAAGAAGAAGAGGATGACGACAACTACCCGCCCCCTGAATACGGTGATGCTGCAATGGGGGAAGCTGGAGATCAAGAGGAACCAGATGATGTGCCCGATGATGATCTTCGCCGGGTCATTGTTGATGCACAGAGAGAATGCGAAAGTGAAAGGGAGAAGTTGAAGTTCGATCGCATGTTAGAGGATCACAAAAAAGGGTTGTACCCAAATTGCGAAGATGACAACAGAAAGCTCGGTACCACACTGGAATTGCTGCAATGGAAGGGAGACAATGGTGTATCTGACAAGGGATTTAGTTCGCTACTGAAAATAATGAAGAAGAAGCTTCCAAAGGATAACGAATTGCCCGGCAGTACGTATGAAGCAAAGAAGGTTCTATGCCCTCAAGGATTGGAGGTGCAGAAGATACATGCATGCCCTAATGACTGCATCCTCTACCGCGGGGCGTACGAGGATTTGAACGCATGCTCGGTATGCGGTGCCTTGCGGTATAAGATCAGAAGAGATGACCCTGGTGATGTTGAGGGCCAGCGCAACGGGAAGAGGGTTCCTGCCAAGGTGATGTGGTATGCTCCTATAATACCACGGTTGAAACGTCTGTTCAGAAACAAAAAGCATGCCGAGTTGATGCAATGGCACAAAAAAGACCGTAAGAAAGACGGGAAGTTGAGAGCACCCGCTGACGGGTCGCAGTGGAGAAAGATCGTGAGAAAGTGGAGCGACTTTACAGGTGGCCCGAGGAACGTATGGTTTGGTTTAAGTGCAGATGACATTAATCCTTTTGGGGAGCAGAGCAGCAAGCATAGCACATGGCCTGTGACTCTATGTATGTATAACCTTCCTCCTTGGTTGTGCATGAAGCGGAAGTTCATTATGATGCCAGTGCTCATCCAAGGCCCTAAGCAACCCGGCAATGACATTGATGTGTACCTAAGGCCATTAGTTGATGAACTTTTACAGCTATGGAATGGAAGAGGTGTACGTGTGTGGGATGAGAACGAACAGGAGGAATTTGACCTACATGCGTTGCTGTTTGTAACCATCAACGATTGGCCTGCTCTCAGTAACCTTTCAGGACAGACAAACAAGGGATACCACGCATGCACACACTGTTTAGATGACACCGACAGTATATATTTGGACAAATGCAGGAAGAATGTGTACCTGGGGCATCGTCGATTTCTTCCGACCAACCATCAATGTCGAAAGAAAGGAAAGCATTTCAAAGGTGAGGCAGATCACCGGAAGAAGCCCGCCCTCCGTACTGGTGATCACATACTTGATATGGTCAATGATTTATAAGTAATATTTGGAAAGGGTCCTAGCGGACTATCTGTTCCGACTGACCATGCGGGACGCGCACCCATGTGGAAGAAGAAATCAATATTTTGGGACCTACCCTATTGGAAAGACCTAGAGGTCCGCTCTGCAATCGACGTGATGCACGTGACGAAGAATCTTTGCGTGAACCTGCTAGGCTTCTTGGGAGTGTATGGGAAGACAAAAGATACACCGGAGGCACGGGAGGAACAGCAACGTGTACATGAAAAAGACGGCATGCATCCAAAGCAGTATGAAGGTCCTGCCAGCTACGCTCTTACCAAAGAAGAGAAGGAAATCTTCTTTGAATGCCTGCTCAGTATGAAGGTCCCGTCTGGCTTCTCGTCCAATATAAAGGGAATAATAAATATGGCAGAGAAAAAGTTCCAGAACCTAAAGTCTCATGACTGCCACGTGATTATGACGCAACTGCTTCCGGTTGCATTGAGGGGGCTTCTACCGAAAAACGTTCGATTAGCCATTCTGAAGCTATGTGCATTCCTCAATGCAATATCTCAGAAGGTGATCGATCCAGAAATCCTGCCAAGGTTAAGGAGTGATTTGGTGCAATGCCTTGTTAGTTTCGAGCTGGTGTTCCCACCGTCCTTCTTCAATATCATGACGCACGTCCTAGTTCATCTAGTCGACGAGATTGTCGTTCTGGGCCCTGTATTTCTACACAATATGTTCCCCTTTGAGAGGTTCATGGGAGTCTTAAAGAAATATGTTCGTAACCGCGCTAGGCCAGAAGCAAGCATCTCCATGGGCCATCAAACAGAGGATGTCATTGGGTTTTGTGTTGACTTCATTCCTGACCTTAAGAAGATAGGTCTCCCTCAATCGCGGTATGAGGGGAGACTGACTGGAAAAGGCACGCTAGGAGCGAACTCAATAATATGTAGGGACGGACATTCTTGGTCTCAAGCACACTACACAGTTCTACAGAATTCTACCTTGGTGACCCCGTATGTTGATGAACACAAGAATATTCTGCGCTCCAAACACCCGGAGCAGTGTGACGACTGGATTACATGTGAACACATCAGAACTTTCGGCAGTTGGTTGCAAACACGTCTCATGCGTGACAACACTGTTTCTGATGAGCTGTACTCGTTGGCCAGGGGACCATCTTCGACTGTAATGACTTACAAAGGGTACGAGATAAATGGGAATACATTTTACACGATCGCCCAGGATCAAAAGAGCACCAACCAAAACAGTGGTGTCCGCTTTGATGCAGCAACCAAGAGGGGAAAGGACACATATTATGGTTACATAGTGGACATATGGGAACTTGACTATGGACATGATTTGAAGGTCCCTTTGTTTCAGTGCAAATGGGTCAATCTGTCAAGAGGCGGGGTACAGGAAGATCCACAGTACGGAATGACAATAGTGGATCTGAACAATCTTGGGTACACAGACGAACCATTCGTCCTAGCCAATGATGTGGCGCAGGTTTTCTATGTGAAGGACATGTCTACCAAACTGAGAAAAAGAATAGATAAGGAAGCGAATACATCATACGATGAGCCAAAGCGCCACATAGTTCTTTCAGGAAAAAGAGACATCGTGGGATTGGAGGGCAAGACAGACATGTCTGAAGATTATGAAAAGTTTCATGAAATTCCTCCCTTCAAAGTCAAGGCTGACCCAAGCACCCTGTTAAACGATGAAGATTATCCATGGTTACGGCGCAATAAGCAAAGGACACAAGCGAAGAAAAAGTGAAGACTTTCTCTCCACAACTAGTATGATGATGCCTTTGATCTAGAATATCACTGCAGTTACATGTGAAGAAATGAAATGCCTTTTGTAACAGATGATTTTTCGTATGAAACCCTGATATTTCGAAAGAGATTGTCCGTTTTGTACACGAAGTGCATCTAGTTTTTGCCGTAACCCTCTCAACTTTTTAGCACATGCTATTTGGGTGAAATGATGATACCATGCCAACTTTCAACCTATTCAGAGTTCATTTGTAGTGTTTTTCAATTTCAGGGTCATTTAGCTCAAAAAAATCAGTAAATGCATGAAAAATACCAAATGAAGTCAGAAAGGGTTGAAAATTGATGATGTGGCTTTGAATGGTTCATTTTGAACACACAAAAAGTCTGGAGTTCAAATATGTTCAAAAAAATGAAATACCTTTGTAACAGATGAGTTTTCGTCCGAAACCCTCATACTTCGAAAGAGAGTGTCCGTTTTGTACACGAAGTGTATCTAGTTTTTGCCGTAACCCTCTCAACTTTTTAGCACATGCTATTTGGGTGAAATGATGATACCATGCCAACTTTCAACCTTTTCAGAGTTCATTTGTAGTGTTTTTCAATTTCAGGGTCATTTAGCTCAAAAAAATCAGTAAATGCATGAAAAATACCAAATGAAGTCAGAAAGGGTTGAAAATTGATGATGTGGCTTTGAATGGTTCATTTTGAACACACAAAAAGTCTGGAGTTCAAATAAGTTCAAAAAATGAAATACCTTTGTAACAGATGAGTTTTCGTCCGAAACCCTCATACTTCGAAAGAGAGTGTCCGTTTTGGACACGAAGTGTATCTAGTTTTTGCTGTAACCCTCTCAACTTTTTAGCACATGCTATTTTGGTGAAATGATGATACCATGCCAACTTTCAACCTTTTCAGAGTTCATTTGTAGTGTTTTTCAATTTCAGGGTCATTTAGCTCAAAAAAATCAGTAAATGCATGAAAAATACCAAATGAAGTCAGAAAGGGTTGAAAATTGATGATGTGGCTTTGAATGGTTCATTTTGAACACACAAAAAGTCTAGAGTTCAAATAAGTTCAAAAAATGAAATACCTTTGTAACAGATGAGTTTTCGTCCGAAACCCTCATACTTCAAAAGAGAGTGTCCGTTTTGTACACGAAGTGTATCTAGTTTTTGCCGTAACCCTCTCAACTTTTTAGCACATGCTATTTGGGTGAAATGATGATACCATGCCAACTTTCAACCTTTTCAGAGTTCATTTGTAGTGTTTTTTTAATTTCAGGGTCATTTAGCTCAAAGAATGAACTAATAGCAAAAAGAATGAAGTAGAAAACTTTTATGAAACTCTAATAGCAAAAAGAATGAAATAAAAATAATCAATTAAAATATTCTGTTATGATCAACTAAAACAAAACTATAATATTCTTCAATAGCAAAAAGAATCAACTAAAAAGCTTTTATAAAACTCTAATAGCAAAAGGAATCAACTAAAAAGCTTTTATAAACCTCTAGTATTTTTGAAACTAAAATATATATAAAATTTATGCAACTAAAAGGAATCAACACAGTAATATTAAATAGCAGGAAAAAGAATCACTCAAAAATCTATTTTTTTAGTAAAGTTATTCACAAACTAGTGATTCACACAAATTTCAAAATATTCTAATTTAAACTATTCAAATTTGAAAACTAAAGGCACTAACAGAAAGTTTATAATTTTTGTGACCTAAAAGCAAAAAGAATCACTGAAAAACAGTAAGTAGGAACAAAATAAAATAAATAAAGCAAAAAACAAAACAAAAAACTGAATTTTTTTTTAAAAAAATGCCACCTATTGGGCCGCCACAGCCTGAATACGACTTGAAACCCAACCAGCTTGTTGGGCCAGGATTCAGGCCCACAGAAGGCCCAATAGGCCCACAGGCAGTGACAGATTAGGGCCGGCGGCCTGCAGTAGAGAGGAGCTCGAGAGGGTATGCGCAGCAGCGCTTATAAACCACTCTCGAGCTCTCTCGGCTAGCGAGGTGGGACTAAAAATTTGGCCCCGGGCAGAATCACCCTTTGGTCCCGGTTGATGCCACCAACCGGGACCAATGCCTCCCTTTGGTCCCGGTTGGTGCCACCAACCGGGACCAAAGGTCTCTGCTTCCCGCCCTTTGGGCTGCTGAAAAGAGACCTTTGGTCCCGGTTGGTGGTACCAACCGGGACCAAAGGTGGGCATTGGTCCCGGTTGGTGGCACCAACCGGGACCAATGCGTCTTCTATATAAGTAAACACTTGGAAAATTTCAGTTTTCATCTGCCATTGCCCCGAGCCCGCCGCCCCGTCGCCGCCCCGAACCCCGTCGCCGCCCCGTCGCCGCCCCGAGCCTGTCGCCGCCCCGTCGCCGCCCCGAGCCCGTCGCCGCCCCGTCGCCGCCCCGTCGCCGCCGTCCTCGTCGCCGCCCCGAGCCCGCCGTCCCCGTCGCCGCCCCATCGCCGACCCGTCGCCGTCCCGTCGCCGCCCCATCGCCGCCCCGTCGCCGCCCCGTCGCCGCCCTAAGCCCGCCGTCCCCGTCGCCGCCCCGTCGCCGCCCTCTCCCTCCGCGCGCTGTGGTGAGCTCCACTTCCACCCTGGAGCTGTCCGGCCGACCCCCTTTCCTCCCCGCACGCGTTCCCTCCGCGCGCGCGTGCGCCACCATCGCCGTGGATGGCAGCGGCGGCGGCAACGTCGCCGTCGTCGTCTTTGCCTTCATACGTAGATGTATAACGATGTATAATTCCTTCACATTTCATGGGGTTTTTGTGGTGTTGTCGATATCTTGATACGAAAAATAGTAGTGTGTGTATGGTTGTAGCACCAAAAATTGTTGATTTTTCTTTTAGGGATCGATTTAGTGCATTCTTATTAGGTTTCTTGTATAGGGAAAAAATCATAATTTTTTTAATTTGATAAAAGTTTTGTTTGTGATTTGTCGAACAAACATTTACAAGGAAATTACAACAAGAGTGAAAACAAGCTGAGTGAAAAAAATCTTAGGGTTACGCAATATCGTGAGGAGTCTCGACGATCGCCGGTGAGTAGTCCCCGACGATCGCCGGTGAGTAGTCCCCGACGATCGCCGGTGAGTAGTCCCCGACGATCGCCGGTGAGTAGTCCCACCGAGTCCACGTCGCACCGAGCACCCGCGGCGAATTCAATGATATTCCGGCAAAATGTTGGCATCGGCTCTATCATCACGTTGGCATCGGCTCTATCTATCAACAAGGCCACGGGAGCACCCGGCCCCCTATCATCACGTTGGCATTGGCTCCCCGAGAGCTTTCCAACGGATCCGGAATGTATGTCGTTGTCGATATACCCCCTCCCCGATAACTTCGACATGAGGGGGGGGGGGTCGATATACCCCCTCCCCGATAACTTCGACATGAGGGGGGGGGGGGGGGTTCGATCCCGCGCACACACACACGCATGAACACACACACACACACACATATGTTCTATTTTTTTATATAATGTTGTTTTGCTATAATTAGTGTTTAATTAGTATATATGCTTAATTAGATTTCCTAATAAAATGACATTGCATATATAGGAATTTTTACAAGCGCTCGATATGTCCTGTTTTTAGCAAAGGTAATGCCTCATATTTTTCATGAATTTTAGCATGACTTGTGCTACAATGTAGGACATATCGAGTGCTTGTGATTTGCCAGAACGGGAATTCAATGATATTCCGGCAAAACATAGGGCATTTTTTCTATGTCATTTCTCGATATATGGAACGGGTTGACTTTAGGTCTGTTTCGGCTCCTTGTGCGTCTTTCAGTGAGGGAGAGTGTCCACCATATATATATATGAGAGAGGAAGAATCCCGACTGTTGTCGTGGAGGTCGCTTCTCCTTCTTTTCCTTGTGCTAGATATTTGTAATGCACACGGGAAAGAAGGAGTAGCGACCATCACCGACGGTCGAAATATGAGAGAGGAAGAATCCCGACTGTTGTCGTGGGGGTCGCTTCTCCTTCGTTCCCGTGTGCTAGACATTTTGGTGTAATGCACTCGGGGACGAATGGAGGAGCCACCATCACCGACGGTCGCAATATCAGAGGGAGTGCCCACCATATAAGTGAGATGAGAGTTTAGGAAGGAAAGACTCGACAGACCTAAAGTCAACCCGTTGCATATTTTGAGTAATAGTGATCTGTGTGTTGATCAGTTTCCTGGTAGTTGCCTTCGATCGATTTTAAATGTTTGAACTATGAACATAGGAAATGTCTGACGACGATAGCGACAGGGAATTCGGTATGTGCGAATACTGCGAAGACGAGCGTGGTCTGTGCGACACGACTCACCTAGTTGATGGTAGGCGCTTCAGCATCGTGCTGGATGAGACCTTCGAAGTGGATACAGTAAGTCACAACGACAAGTCTTTTTTCGTAATTAAGCATGACTTCTGCTTCTTTTGCTTCAACTTATAATTTTAATTTTTTATTATTCTACTAGCGTATCCCCTGCCATGCAAGAAGATATGTCTTGGATAAGATTGGTTTCAATACTAAAGAAAGTATGGAGGTAAAGATAGTTCACTTGAGGACCGAGCATGGTTATACTTTTGCCGTAAAATTGTACAATGCAGACACCTACTCCTATTTTGAATGCAAAAGTTGGCAAGCACTATGCAAGGCTTATGCATTTGAGCCGAATATGCTTATCACCTTTGATATTCGTCCGGAAGATGAAATTGAAGGTAATATCGACATCTGGGTCGATGTGCAGACGCCTCCAGTTCTACCATTATGTGAGTTTCTCAACCATATTTATTATGATTCCGATTCTGCCTCCTTGTGAGTTTGTTAAACATATTTATTATGTAATTTATATTGTTTATTTCAAAATAGTTGACAGCTTATTTCCATTGACAGCTTATTTTCATTCTTCAAAAAATGTACGGGAGATGGTAGACAGAACCTACTACACCGATGGCGCAGAATTAACTTGTCAGGAGAAAAATCATCTTATCACATTTATTAATGATCTTCAGAATTACAATACCTATTATCAAACTCCTACACATTATGGTCAATACGTGCCACTAGTGCACGTGTTGAACTACGGTAACATCCATGGAGATCGCATGGTAAGATTTTTTACTATTACGACATCCGTGCATCTTTTGCATAAATTATTTTTAAAACTAAACTACATTGCTAACTACGAAGTTATTACTATGTTTTTCAGCAGAAAATCCCGAATGATTGTGTGCCTCATCTGATGTTTCCGAAAGGTCACCTTGATGTTATGAGCTTACGGCCAGGTCATCATATGCATCACTGTTGTCCATACCGGATTTCTAAAACCGATGAAGACATGACAATCAAAGATTGGAAAAATTGTATGGTCCATCGTAGGGAGCTACTTGGAAGCAACATTGTGCGACGTGTAAGAATTGGAGACAGGATAATCTCCATTCTCCATAATGGAGAGTCAGGGCCTATCTTGTTTTATGCTATTTTACCTAAGAGAGGCCGGGTAGTTAGGTCCTAGCTAATACTCATGATCATGTGCTAAGAACAATTAAGTATGGTTGGTTAGATGACTATGATGATGATGATCGACTATGACTTGTTATTATGATAACGAGTAGTTCTAAGAACAATTAAGTATGGTTGGTTAGATGACTATGATGATGATGATCGAGTATGACTTGTTGTTATGATAACGAGTAGTTCTAAGAACAATTAAGTATGGTTGGTTAGATGACTATGATGATGATGATCGGGACACTTCTCTCTATTAGCTAGCTAACACAATATGAAACCCTAAATTAACCCTCCAAACCCCCCCCCCCATTTGAAAAAAAAACCCAGTGCCTTTTGGTCCCGGTTGGTGTTACCAACCGGGACTAAAGGCCCTCCTAGCACTATGATGTGATGGACGGCGAGTGCATTGAACCGAATGAGTTGGCGCAAGTGTGAGCAAATGGAAAATAACCTATTTTTACTTATGTGGCCTCAATTATAGATGATTTTTTGCAGGCTACTCATAGCATCTTGATGTCTAGAACATGCATATGGTCAATTTATCCACCTTTCCTCTATAGGGTCATCCTATTGGTTATGGCCCACCCTAGAAATCTAGCACAAGCCCATTCTAGAAATTCTAGTCACCCTATACATAATCCTTTATCCCATTAGGCTAACTATGAAAGCCACTTGGGCGATTTTTGTTTGAGCAACTTAAAGGGACTATGACGCGTAAGAGGATGGGATGTAATTGAGTTACATAATGCAAACTCCCGTGATGATAATTTTCCTGAGGTATCGAGAAGCTCACGCTTCCCTTAGTCCTTGTTAAAGTCCCTCACAAGGATGCCTTCATAACGGACAAGCTTCCCCTCCAAGAGTAACAAATGCTCCACAAAGTATGACCAAGCTCGTCAAGTGCTCAAGGTTTGGTTTGCTCTCAAACACTTATTCTCTCACCCCAACACCTAATCACTCACTAAGCACTTTACTCTCAAAAAGAGAGGGGTTTGGAGAGAGCTCACAAGGCTTTGGAAAGAGTTTGGAATGTCCAGGGCATCAGCAGCAACACCAGGGGCGTGGCATGGGTATATATACCCACTCCCACAAGAAATAGCCGTTAGAGCTCAAAACTAGCTGTTATGGCCGTCCAGAATGTGGAACTTCCACATCTAAATGCGGAACTTCCTCGTCTGAACGCGGAACTTCCGCAGCCTAGAAAAACAGCACATCAGGCCTCATGGAAAACGCCATAACTTTTTACTCCGAAATCCGTTTTTGATGGTCTTGGACTTTTCGGAAAGCTTATTCCAAGGGCTATCCAACCCAACCAAGAACAAGCCCCAAGATCAATAGGTGCAAATTTTGTGCAATTGTTCCTCTCATGTTAGCACTCACTAGTAGAATGTCGACCAGTAGTCCCGGTCGGGAAGGGCCTTTAGTACCGGTTCCCCAGCCGGTACTAAAGGGTCGGGACTAAAGGTCCAGACCTTTAGTACCGGTTGGACCACGGACCGGTACTAAAGGCCCACCACGTGGCTGCCTGAGTGGGCTGGTGGTGGAGGACCTTTAGTACCGGTTGGTGATACCAACCGGTACTAAGTGTTCTGTTTTTTTTTCGCTTTTAATTAGGTTTTAGTTTTCCTCTCTATTTATTGTGTTTTCCATTCATTTCAAATTTATTTTACGGTGCTACATACTGTAAACATTAATTACACAAGTTGATGCATATATATATATGTAATATAATATACAATATCTCATACACAGTATATATACAAATGGAATTACACATCCATATATATTCTGGACTTATAACTTAAGGCCGAAAACCCGGCCGGGACTAGCTAGCTAGTTCTCCGGATGAAATCTCAGTTTTCTACTACTGATTTGCTGGCATTATTGAGGCGGCGGTAAGTAATAGTGCTCTCCGTTTACATCAATGACATGTTGAAGAAGAAATGCCGCAAATTCCTCTTGATGTGCTACAAAGCGTTGCTCGGGTGAGAGCTTCGACATCATCTGCCAAACCTGGAGTTGTCTTTCACGTGCTCCTCTGCGACGTATACGGCCTTCGGTCTGGAGGCGAATGTTCTCGCAGAGGAAGTATCCACATAAATTTGTCCCCTGCTCTTGCTTCGCGCACTTTGCAAAAAGAATAGAATTCAATAAGATAATTAATAATCAAGCATGATAATGGTATTGAAACTAGAATTAAAGAGATGAGCGGACCTAGTAGTACTACTTAATTACCTGCATCTTTTTCCACTTTAGCTTCGGTTTCCATTGACGACCGTGATGGTTTTTTTCTATCATCTTTTTCCAAACACTACGCGGCAAAGAAAAAGAACGAAAGAGTTATTATAATTACTTTTGATATCAGGAAATAATGAAAGAAAGCGAGGTCGATAAAGATTGAAATTACCGTTCTATCATAAAATACAAGTCCACGTATGATTGTTCTCGTGTATCTAGTGAGTCGTACACTTGAACAAGTCCATCCGCGAGGATAATATTTAGGAGGATATAGTGGTCTCTGCGCAGAAGTTTATATAATAAAGCAGGCATGCATATAACTCATCAACTACACTTGACAGCGAGCTAGTAAGCAAAAATAGAATTTGTAGTATACAAGAGAGTAACACTCACCCCATGTTGTAAGGAAATATTATAGATTTGGTATTCATTAGTGCCTCTAGAAAATTTTCCAAGAGATCTTCTGTGTCCTTGGCATAATGTTTTACCACATGACCATTAACGGTATTTGGGTCGATGAACCCAATGTCATCAATTCCCTCTTGTTTCAATTCCCACATCTTCAATCTGCATAATAGCATAGAAAAGAACATATATAGTGAGGATAAGCCAATGAACGATATCTTAGCTAGAGACTTAAATTATTAAAGATATAAATCACTTACAGACAATAGCAACTGATGAGAGTTTTGTCGATAGAGTCCATGTGGTATAACTGGAAAAGTTCTGAGAATTCAAGACATATGTCACATGCATTCACGTAATGCTCTTTCCTTACTTTGACCATGACCGCCGTCTTCCCTCACTCTACTTCACGCAGGTACCAATCATGCAACCGTCGCATCGCAGTTGGTAGTTCCTTGTACTCCTCGGGTGTGACAAGTGGTTTTCCTTTGGCATATTGCATTGCATACTCAGTTGCACCGTACCGGCGGAATTCCTCGGTGCCAAGGATTTGGCCAAGAGTGAGACCTGCAACCTCTACTTCTTCGAGGTCAATTGGGTTGCCTTGCACGTCGACTGGTTGGATCGATTGCTTGCTTGGATTGGTACTCACCTTGAGCGGAGAGATCGATTGCTTGGATTGTTCTCCGAGCTGGGGAACTGTTTTCCCGGTAGTAGTACCACCTGTCGTTGATGCCGTACTTCCCGACTTCTTCCTTGGGCTGGGCCGACTTCTCTGCTCACTTGCCTTCTGAATCTGTCGCTCATAGTGTGTCGGCATACGCTCGACATATGCCGGGGGTCCATCAATAAAGTGTTCCATAAAGTGCTCTTGGACTTCCTTGGGTATTACCTCCTTTGGCGTCACGGTCTTCTTTGCAAAAAAGGCTTTCAATTGGCGATCGCATTCAATTTCGTTTTCCTCTGGTGTCATGTCGTAAGGCAGCTTCCTTTTGGCCGGAGGCTCGGGTTTCTTCTTTGCTTTCCTACGAAGAGAACTGCTGGTGGCCTTCCTCTTTTGGGAGCCCTGCTGGCGGGACCGCTGCCGGGGTGGAGTCGGCTCACGCGGCGGAGATCGATATCGATGATATGGACTCACGTCGTGCTCCGTCCCGAGGTTGGGAGGACTGCTGGCGAGGTGGGGAGGACTGCTGGCGAGGTGGGACGCCTCTCGAGGTGGGGAGGACTGCTGGGGAGGTGGGGAGGACTGCTGGCGAGGTGGGGAGGACTGCTGGCGAGGTGGGGAGGACTGCTGGCGCTGCGATGCCTCTGGCTAGGATCCCTCGCGTTGGACATCGATACTCGGAGGAGCCGGTGGCCTTAGCGCTGTTTGTGGAAAGACGATGCAGTCCTTACTCCATAGAATGAGACCACGGCCGGCTTCTTCCAGTGTGGACTCCCCCTCACCTCCAGGGATGTCAAGCAATAGTTCATCATATCCTGGCTCTATTGCGTCCACCGCGACACGAGCATACCCAGCTGGAACCGGATTGCAATGCTAGAGAACACCAGGTGTATTTGGTAAAGCATAGCCCGTCGCGACCCGCACGGGTATGTTCTTCATTTTCTGGATTAGCTCACAAGATGTCTTCTCGGTGATATCATCCACGGGGGTGTGACCCAGCGGTGTCCCCGTGGAACCCATGCTGCTTTTCGGCAGTGTAGATGGGACGGGTTCCCCTGCCTCCTGCTGCGGAGTTTCCCTTTGCTGGGTCAGTAACTGTATCTGCCTCTGCTGCTGCTCGTACTTCTGTTCCAACTTTGAAAGTCGGTCTGCTTCCACCTTCTTTTTTCTCGAACGGCTTTTATAACTGTCCTTCCATCCCGCAAACCCCTCGTACCACGGAACAATGCCCACGCCTCGTGTTCGTCCTCCGTGTTCGGCATTCCCGAGGGCGAGTGTAAGCTCGTCGTTCTCTCTATCGGGGTGAAACCGTCCTTCTTGGGCAGCTTCTATTGCTTCAATCAACTCATCTGATGCATGCTTCAGACTGGCCAGTGCAATAATCTTCCCTGTTGCTGGGTCCAACTTTCCCCCATGCGCAAAAAACCAATTCCTGCACCTTTTGGGCCACTTGAAGGTTACTGGAGTTATCCCTTCAGCAAGCATCTTATTTGGTACTCGGGTTCGGTTAGTTTGAGCGCTTGAGACTTGTCTAACTATTTGTGTTGCAACCCCCTTGATAGTATGTGTAACAACCCCAAATTTGGCACTCTAAATTGTGAGCCAAATTTCCACTTTTTCTTTTACTCATGCATCATGGCATCCATATTAAATTGCTAAATACATAGAACAAATGGGAAAAACATTAAAAGGAGGCAAGCCCCTTCTCAAATTCCAAATTCAAATGCAATTGTTCAAATGGCAAAACAATTTATTCTTGAGCTTTCATATTTGTCAAGGAAGTTCCAAGAGTTAAATTGATAATTTTGGAAAACATCAGAAAAGGCCAAATGATTTTCTTAAAAGGAAAACCTTCAAAATTGGCTTGTTCCAATTGAATTCAAATGGCTTTCAAAATCTTTCAAAATTACAAACCAGAAGTTATGGATTGCTTATCCATGATGTTGGGAGCCTCCACATTTCTTTTGGTGAAATTTGGGATAGGAAAACAATTGCCAAAAATTTATAAAGAGAAAAGCCAACATTTGCCATAAATTCATAAAGTGAGGGTTTTGAATGATTTTTACAACCAAATTTTTTGTTGAGCTTATAAATTTGTCAAGGATGCTCTAAGGCTTCAAAATATAATTTTTGCAATGGTAAATGAATTACCAAATTAAATAATTCATGGAATTGCCAAAATTGCCATAAAGAAAATGAAAACAACTTTGTGATACAAACTTTCTCCAAATGGCCTCAAAATTTTACCATGGCTTCAATATGCTAAATAAGAATTTCACACAAACTTTCATGAATTTTGGAATCCATTAAGTGCCCCAATTAAATTGTGCAAAGAGACAGAAGCAGAAAATAGCAAAAATGGAGCCGAGGGGGTTTCTGTAAAATTGCCATCGTCTCCTTCGCTATAGCAGAGCTGGGAGTCATGGCGACAGTGCGCCGCTGTCGCCACTATGGCCACGACGCTGCGTGCTACCCGCGCTAAGGAGGAGAGTAGCACGCCGACACCCTCTCCTCCCTCTGTCTCACCTCTCACTTGCCCCCTCCGCTACCTCTCTGTTTTCTCCCGAGCGACCTTCGAACCCTAGTAATGGTGGCCGCGCTCGACGATGCAGTCTGAGACCACCCCGTGCAGATCAAAGAGGTGGGGGAGCACCGCCTCGCCGTTCTCTTCCACCACGATGAAGGAATCGAGCCAAACAGCCCGGAATCTGCCGCGGCGTCCTCCCCTTCCCCGTCTCTGACCGACGCTCCACCGCGAAGCCGCCGCTGCCCTCGGCCTCCCCGACCCACACTGAGCACACCATCGCGCCCAGGGTGAGCACGCGGTTCCGTAGACCCCTTTTCCCCGCTCCCTCTCTCACTGTACCGCCGCCGCACCGTGCACCGTTAGCCGCCGCCGCAGAACCTCGCCGTCGGCGACGCTCCGATGACCAAACCGCAGCAGCGCCGCCACCATCGTGTACGCCTCGTCGAGTAGCATGCCATGGTAGTCTTCGATTCGTCTAGGATGCGCCAGAACCGCCGATTCTGCCGCCGTCCGAGCTGCTCCGCCGGTGAACGACATCACCGTGACGTCACCACGCGGGAGAGGACCTGGTCAAACCTGGCGTGTGGCCCTCGCTTGCTTGCATGGCGCCACTGTGGCACCCTGGCCCACTGTCAGTGCCTGCGGCTAGCCTCAGCTCCGCTGCAAAAAGTCCAACCGTTATTCTCTATAAAAAGAAAAGAACATAAATCAATAGGCAGATTTAAAACTGAACTTTAAAAATTGATAACAATTCAAAAATTTCTCCAAATGAGGAAATTCAAGTTTCAGTGTGTTCAGCAAACTGTGCTCTACCTGAAAATGTCATTTTGACACATTACAAAATAAAATTTTGTGCACTTATTAATTAATTACATAAATAGCTTAATTATTTGAAATCTTGGAAAAATCATAACTTGAGTTGTGTAATTCCAAATTGAGAGTTTAAGATGTCAAAATGTTAGTCTTGGAAAACTCTACACCATGGTATTTTATTTGTGCACTTTTGAACAAATTAACTCCTCTATATATTTAAAATACTCCAAATTCAAAATTCAAATTGCAACTTTGAAAAATCATATCAATTTGAAAATTGATCAGAAAAATATGATCTTGGTCTCTAAATGTTAAGGTAACTAAACTCTATCTATTAGGACCAGTGCCTTGGCCATTTGAATTAAATTTGGTGATGTTTCCCAAAAATACTAAAATGGTAGAATTGAATTCAAAATTGGGAAATTCATATCTTTTGAACTAATTATCCAAAATTATTGATCCTTATAACAAAATGTTCAGAAAGTCATAACCTTTCTGTTTATACCATTTGCCAAGCATGGCTACATAAATCTTGGGTACTGATTGTTTTAAAAATGCAAGTCTAGTCAAGTGAACCAAAATTGGTAATTCATAAAAGGCCTCTATAACTCCCCCAAAATAATTATGACATGTCAACATGCCTAACAAGATGCAATTTATCTAACAGAACCATGTTTGTTCTTGTTGGGTGCCTTGCTTCATAAATTAAATCGAATCACAAAAGGGATGCATATTCAAAATGCCATCCTGGATTTATTAACGAATTGTTCTTGGTTAGTAAGAAAATTATAAGTGTTGTTATAAAATGACCAGAGAAGAAACAATTACTTGTTATCATCGTTTGCATGCATGTTCAATTGTTAACAAATAATTGGTCCCATTTAACATGAGTAGATGAATCACTTTCTACTTTCCAACTGCATTAAAATGACATGTCATCATCTTGTGTGCATTGCACTTCTCTATATGTTGAATGCTCCGTTTCTTTTCTGGTGTGTTGCTTCTCCTCGATAGAATCCGGAGTTGATGTGAGCACCGAGACCGAAGTCAAGAACAACAACATCGAAGAGTTGTACTTGTCGATCAACCAATAAGGCAAGCATAAATCCCCTTTTTGAGTATTCTCTAATCCTATGTTTTTCCCCAAGTATTTTATCTGTTGTATTATCTGCATTCGATTCCAATGTCACTTTACTAGAGTATCCTAGTAGCTGCATTACCTTTCAGATACCATTACCTGTTCCCTCCTATTATCCATAGGATTGCAGTGTTGGTTGAGTTACTGCTATCTGCTACTTAATTGCTTAGCCGTGCTTAGCTGAGTGCTTATGGGTCCGATGGGTGGATCATGGTTGGAAACGACGATGGTATGTTCGGATGACATGGAATCATGTGGTGCCGATAATATGCTAACAGACGTGGATGAGTTGCCATCGGTGACTGATGGTGGGTTGTCTCACTCATGCCCCTAGGGGCGACTTCTCGACTTCGAGCCAAGACTAAGCGTGCTTCCATCAGTGGGCCTATGGGATCCCTGATGACCAACTAACATGTGAGGGTCTAGCCAAGGGTCCTCAAGTTTGAGCTTTCCTTTTGCGTGTGCGTGAAAAGATGGACGAGCTGTGAACAAGGATGGTGGTGTTTAGGAACGTGGCTGAGGTCCAGGGTGTTGGAGGAACTGAACTTGGACTAGGCACACTGATGATCCTTGGGTTAGATTGATGCAAGGTAAAGGTTGTTGCCGCGCCCGCTCTACCAGCCTCCCAGGAAGAGGCCTACTGTACAGGCAAGGAGCCGGACGATACTGGTGGTGATTAGTTGTATACTCTTCGGGTATATGACTTTTCCAATTTGGTAGACCCTGCAGGGTTAAATATTTTTGAAAATCCATGTCCGCGGTTATGGATGACTTGGTGATGCATTCAGAGACCACAGATTATGACGCAACTGCTTTCGGTTGCATTGAGGGGGCTTCTACCAGAAAACGTTCGATTAGCCATTGTGAAGCTATGTGCATTCCTCAATGCAATCTCTCAGAAGGTAATCGATCCAGAAATCCTACCAAGGTTAAAGAGTGATTTGGTGCAATGTCTTGTCAGTTTCGAGCTGGTGCTCCCACCATCGTTTTTCAATATCATGACGCACGTCCTAGTTCATCTAGTCGACGAGATTGGCATTTTGGGCCTTGTATTTCTACACAACATGTTCCCCTTTGAGAGGTTCATGGGAGTTTTAAAGAAATATGTTTGTAACCGTGCTAGGCCAGAAGGAAGCATCTCCATGGGCCATCAAACAGAGGAAAACATTGGGTTTTGTGTTGACTTTATTCCTGACCTTAAGCCGATTGGTCTCCCTCAATCGCGGTATGAGGGGAGACTGACTGGAAAAGGCACGCTAGGAGCGAATTCAATAATATGTAGGGACGGTCATTCTTGGTCTCAAGCACACTACACAGTTCTATAGAATTCTACCTTGGTGACCCCGTATGTCAATGAACACAATAATATTCTGCGCTCCAAACACCCGGAGCAGTGTGACGACTGGATTACATGTGAACACATCAGGACTTTCAGCAGTTGGTTGCAAACACATCTCATGGGTAACACCACTATTGCAGATGAGCTGTACTCGTTGGCCAGGGGACCATCTTCGACTGTATTGACTTACAAAGGGTACGAGATAAATGGGAATACATTTTACACGATCGCCCAAGATATTTTTTTTGAGGAACCTTGGACAGTGGGGGCACCCCCACTGACTTTATATTAAGGGAGAAACAAACTTACAAGGGCAATTACATAGGGGGTGGGGGAGGGCGGGGTAGAGTGGGTGGTTTGGACCACCAAAGTACAAAGAAAGGTGTATTTCAGGGGAGTCTAGCTATCAGCTGATCCACAAAGGGCCATAGGCCACTATTAATCCTATGCTTCATGAGTCTAAGATCAGATTTAAACCTGGTCGCCCAGGAGGCATGAGTTGGGGCGATCCCCCTAAAAAGCTTGTTGTTCCTCTCTTTCCAAATGCCCCAGGATGCAACAGTGAACACTTCGAAGAACATGGGGGAGTTCCAGGCCAGTTTTGCAGCATGAACCGTATGGAGCCTATTATCATGCGTCTGACAGACGACGCCAATGGAGGCCCAGCATTCCAAGCTGAATGTACAACCAAAGAACAGGTGCTCCCGCGTCTCCTCCGGGCAGTGAGCACACAGCAGGCATGAGTAATCATTGCCTGGCAACGTCATCCCTCTCCTAGGTAACATGACTCGAGTGTTCAATCTATCGGCCAGCAGTAGCCACGCAAAGAATTTCCATTTCATGGTGCACTTGGACTTTCAGACACACGAAAATGCCTCATCGGCGATCATATCCTGGAAACAGAAGCGATAGTATTTGCTTGATTTAAACCCTGCATCCCCCCACATGCACAACCATTTGTCCACCTGGTCCTAATGAATAGCCACAGTGCTAAGGTCTGACTGCATGTCCCGGATTTCCTGCCTGGCCTGAACCGATAGTGGGAGATGAAAGTTTTCTCCAATGGTATCTGCAGAGAGGAGGTTTCTGACGGAGACGTCCTCAAACCTGGCAAAAGAGAAGGCTCTCGGGTATCGTTCTGATAATAAGTCCGGAGTCCACAAATCCTTCCAAAAGAGAGCTGTGGCTCCATCAGCAACATCCACTTTTGTAACCCCTCTGTAAATAGGTGTGAGTTGTAACAGATCACGCCACCAGAAGGATCCACATGGATCAGCAGCATGCGGCACCACATTCTGTGTTCGGTAGTAGGTCTTCCAGATGAGGCTGACCCACGGCACATCCAGTTGATTGTAGAACTTGTGAAGTTGCTTGAGAAGAAGCCCTTGATTCTGAATCCTAAGGTCAATGATGCCTAGCCCTCCCTTCTGTTTTGGTCTACATACAACATCCCAAGCCGCCAGAGAGTAATTCTTGATCCCATCTTTAGATTTCTTGGCCCAAAGGCAGTGTCTCCGCAGCTTGTCCAAGTGGTCAAAAATCTTGGGCGGGATGCGGATAGAGCACATAGCATAAATCGCTAGCGAAGTAACCACAGAGTTGACCAGGGTTAGCTTGGACCCGTAATCCAAGAGTGATGCTGCCGTAGATAGTTTCCTTTCCACTGACACCACAAGTGGCATCATGTCCGTGACAGTCGGACGCGTGGTGCCCAATGGCAAACCCAGGTAACTTAACGGCAGCGATCCCACCGAGCATTGCAAGATATCTGTGAATGCTTGTACTCTGTCCTCAGGGACATTCAGAGGGATCATGGTGGACTTCTGAAAATTAATTCGAAGGCCAACAGACAGAGCATAATCCTGAAGGATTTCTTTCATTTTTGCAACCTGAGCTTCCTCCGCAGGCATGAAGACAATGGTGTCATCAGCGTACTGTATGACGGGGTAATCCTCCTCGCTAGAAGGGATGGGTTTGGATATGAGGCCATTTCTAAAAGCATCATTGATAGCAGCCTAAAGAAGATCAGCAGCAAGGACAAAAATGAGAGGCGACAGGGGATCCCCTTGTCGAACCCCCCGGAGGCAATGGAATTGTCTGCCCGGGACACCATTAAGCAGGACAGATGATTTCCCTAAAGAGAACAAGCTGTTAATCCAACCCAGCCACTTATCATCGAAGCCCATGTGTTTCATGATATCCAACATGGGAGCATGCTCAATCGTGTCAAAAGCTTTCGCAAAATCGAGTTTGAACAGAAGAATCTCCCTACCCGAAGATTTACATAGATGAATAAATTCAAACGCCCATGCAAGGCAGTCCTGGATGGACCTCCCCTTGAGAAAGCCATACAGATTGCGGTGTATGATTTTCAGAATCACTTTCTGTAACCTGTTGGCCAATAATTTTGTCAGTAGCTTCAGACAACAGTTGAGGAGGGTGATTGGGCGATAATCATTCGCGCTCTCCGGCGACTGGATCTTAGGAATGAGCGTGATAAACCCCGTGTTGATGCTCTCCAAGTCAAGCATAACATCATAGAATTTAGCACACATTTTCTAAAAATCCTGTTTGATGATATGCCAACAGCTCTTGAGGAAGCACCCATTGAAGCCATCTGGCCCAGGAGCCCTATCAGAGGCCATTTCTTTCACCACTTGATCAATCTCTGCCTCTGTGAACGGAACTGTAAGAACATCAAGGCCCTCAATCTTTTTAATGATTGCTGAAAGATCAAATTTCATGTTCACTGGATCAGACATGCCAAGGTGATCTTTGTATGAGTTGTACATCACCGATTCCTTCCCCACATGATCACAGACTATCGTACCGTCAGACAGGCACAGAGAAGCAATGGAATTCCTCCTGTACCGCTCAGTAGCGATAGAGTGAAAAAACTTGGTGTTTCCATCCCCATACTTGAAGTATCTGACAGTGCATCTTTTCTTCCAGTAGATTCTCTTATAATCCAACAAGGTGAGCAGGTGGTTTTTCAAAATCTTCCTGAAATTAGCTTCAGGCACTGACAGGCCTCTCCTGTCCTCAAGACCATCAATTTCAAGCAGAGTTTTGTTTGTGTTTTCAATAAGAACGGAAAGTTTTGAGATGCCTTTACTCCATCCCTTCGGATCATATCGGAGAGTTTTCATTTTCTTACAGAGCAAGGCCGCAGAATTAGGTGCATAACACCGTTTGGACCAGGAGGACTGAACAGCGTCAAAGAAGCCCTGATGACCAATCCAAAAATTCTCAAAGCGAAAGATTTTTGCCTTAGGGATAGAGGTTTCAATGGTGATAGAGCATGGAGTGTGATCAGATACAGGTTTGCCCAAAGGCAGCACGACTGTGTTTGGGAAGGAGGCAGTCCAATGCAAGGAAGAAAAGTGCCAATCAAGTTGTTCAAGCAAAGGATCATCCTGCATATTACTCCAAGTAAAAGACCTACCCTTGATGCGTAATTCCACAAGAGATTGGGTTCTAATAAAATCATTGAAAATGAGCATATCATTAGCATTTCCTCCCAGTTTGTTCCTATTATCAGGAGCTCGAATGAAATTATAGTCTCCAATCATGAGCCAATCCTCGGCCGCAGGGATTTGAAGATTGAACAACCATTGGACAATATCATCCCTCGCTTGACCCTCACAAGGGCCATAAATATTCACACAAGACCAGACGTTAGCTGTGTGAAGGGAAGAGAATCTAATATTGAGCGCAATGGGTTCAATAAAATCAATCACACCCAAGAACACATAACTATTCCAA
The DNA here is from genome assembly GCA_039707655.1 of Elymus sibiricus. Lineage (NCBI taxonomy): Eukaryota > Viridiplantae > Streptophyta > Magnoliopsida > Poales > Poaceae > Elymus > Elymus sibiricus. The sequence goes on from CM077665.1 coordinate 4,725,697, forward strand.
ATAGTAATACTGCCACCAGAGTTGCCATTAGAAGGGATATAAGCAAATTGATCAAACTTCTTAGGGCAAAAGAGTCTGACATAAGAGATATCAAAATTTGCACGTTTAGTTTCTTGCAAACAAACGACCGAACAACCACTAAAGTCTATAGCATTACGGATAGCTAAATATTTTTTCTCTGAGTTAATGCCACGCACATTCCAACAGAGAATAGACCACTGTTTCCGGTTACTCTTGGGCTTCAGGATGATCGTCCTCTTGAGGTAACTCTGCCAGTAATATCGCAGGAGTCAATTGGGCAGGAGGGACCCCACAGAGATTGGTACCAATGCTCTGCATCATCCGAATCGGAGTGAAAGGAGGAACATCATGTGAATTACCTACACCACCGGGAGCAGGGAGTTGAGCCAACGGAGCAGTAATAGTTGCAGCAATTTTGACTGTGAGCTTGACTCTGTCTTTGACCTTGGAAGCCCCACGACGGATATCAGATGGCTGAGGAACACGGAAACCATCATACCTTGTGGAGCGGGTACTCCTGCGCAGCATCACAGTGTCAACATGGGCCTCCTCGTGGGCGATCATCTGATCAATGCTATCAGCCACAGAACCGATAGAAAGAGGGTGTAATTCCACGAGCTGCCGCTGACTGTAGTCCATCAGATCGTGTGAAGAGTCTAGGTTCAGAGGTGGCTCAATCACATCCCAAAGATCTTTTGGGCAAAAGAGAGGCAGACCATCAGAGATCACCAACCTGAGGTTACTGCCAATCCCATCAACCTCCGGCACAACAGAGTAAAGGATCTGCTGGCAAACTCCATCAATGAACTGCTGGATAACTCGAAATGGGTTCAGAGGGAGGAGCTCAGCCGAAACCTGGGGGGGCAGTAGATTAGGAGTGTATTTTCTCTTGAGCATTCCCCCCATCCAGCATAGGAAATCTCTGTCCACCTCCAAGACTATTGGCGCAAAACCTCCCTGTGGTCTACTAAAAGCATTCCTCGCTGCAGGCACCCCAGAAATGAAGTCATCAGCCAGGGCCTCCACATAAGAAGCTTCAAACCAAACATCAGACAGGTTGTCAACAACATTGTGCTCTGGGGGCACACCATCCATCAAAGAAGGTCCATCATATTGAAAGAAGTTCCTAAAGCTGAATCCAGTAAATGGGGCAGGGACTGCAGGCCATACTCGCCAACCATTTTCCTGAACCTTCTCCTCCTCCGCTGGTTCAATGTTCCAAGCAGCCTCATTTATAGCCTGCTACTGTGCGAGCTCATCAATCCTGGCTTGCTGGAGAGGTGTATAGTATGGCAGCTGGTATGGATGAGGGGAAACATTGAGCATTGGTGGCTCATCTTCATTACCCATAAGGCCTGGGACAGTATTCCTGCCATTGAGGACATAAACCGGAACAGACCAAGAGCGTCCCAATCCTGGTAGCATACCCACTCTAGTAATCAGCAAGCTGTGCGGCACCTCTGCCACATCCCTGATGTGACACTTAACTAGGATTCTAGCTTTATTTCCCCCTCTGTTAGGCCAAGACAACAACTTCCCAAAATTGGAAACTGCCTTATTGACATAGTGCTCTGTTTGGTAGTCCAGGGGAAAAGCCAGCATCATGATCCATACCACATATTCAAAAGCAGGCATCCGCATGTTAATGCCCTCATCATGCTGAACTAGCGAGAAAGTAGAATCCTCATCAAGAGCATGCGGGCTTTCCCTAATCGCTTCATCTCTGCTCTCAACATCCGCAAAAGCAACCATCCCTATACCAATTGGAAAGACAAAATCCTCGGATAACTGATATTGCAGGTCCTCCGCGAGGATGCGACATACCTCATTGAGCCAGAATCTCTTCTGATGATCGGGAACCGGGGGATTAACTGAGAAGATGGCATACCGAGCGTGATTCAACGGAGGGTCATCCACCACCATGAGACGGCGCTGCACACGGTGAGGAGGACCATGCTCAAAGTGAGAACCCAAGGGAGCGAAAGCGAATGGCCGCACTGGGAAGTTAGCCATGAATCCTTCGCTGCAGGTCGCCACGCGCTGGGAGGATGAGGGTTTTCCAATAGGTGAAAGCAGAGCTGGGCGGCAGGGGTTTGGAGGCGAAACAGGGGCCACGGTTGGTGTAGGAACCATAAAAGCCTTGTCACGTAAGCCGGGAGGGAGTCGTATCGTTGTGCAATAGGAAGCCGCCACCTCCTGAGAATCCAAGATTTTCTGTGTTTGTTGCCAAATCGAGGACGGTGAGGCAGTTCCACCCAAGGGAGGCGCCTAAAAATCTCCCGTAACAGAAGGACAACCAGAATTAATGGGCCTCCAAATAAATAAAGTAGAGGGAAGCCCAAAGCACTTCTTGTGGCCCACCCGAAGACAATGTTGACAACGAAGAAGCCCAGGACATCCCTTGGAGCCATGATCAGTTCAATTGCAGATATAGCACTTGACAGGAATACCAGGGCCCAACATGCATGGGCGTTTATTGGCGTTGACACGTTGAGAACATGAACGACTATCCACTAGGGATAAGCAACAATGGCGGATTATACCAGGACAATTCGATTGAAGGTGTCCATGGCAAGAACATGTAGAGCACTTCAAAAGCATCTGATCAATGTACTCCTGAGTCGGGACATCTGAAATTTGAACCATGCTTTGAATATCCGGTTCAGAGTAACCAGCCTGCCAACCATCCATAATATGGTAGAGAGTTTCATCCGATAAAGAATCCCAATAAATCCGGCTGAAGGTTAAACCCCTGAAAGATCTTTTGGCAGTTGAGTTGATTGCGGGTTGTGGGAAGGCAAGAGATCCAATCCGAACAAAACCATCCGACCCCATAGGAGCCGGAAAATTGAAACCACCGAACGAAATAGAGTGCTCCGGCGAAGGCATTCCGGCAGGCATCACCGGCGGTGAGGACAAGCCTGCTTGAGCTAGAGCATAGAGGGAATCCAATTGAATCACATTATTGCTTTGGGCTTTAAGCCATTTGGACTGAACTGCCAGACGTTTACCATGACTAGGATCAGATAATTCAGTGTCAGAATGCCAGGAGAAATCCGAAAAACCAAAGTTCCCAATATGATCACCACGAAACAGATGAAAATGGCAGATGAAATCCGGCCAAATACGATCTAGAAGGCCATAAATGAAATGTCCCACTTTACTAGAAGCCACAGAGAAACGAAAGCGCTGATCACTCAAACGGAGAACCCTAAAACCATGGCTGAGGCCTCCAATGCAGGATTGAAGAGCAAGACCCCAAGATTCCTCCGTGAGAGGAAACGAAGCAGAGGAAAAACTGACCACCAAGAAGAACTCCTTCGAGGAACCCGGGGCAGAGAAATGAACCGTCGAATGAAAGCGAGAGCGCACCTGTGCGTCCACCGCGAGGCTAGGATTGAAGTCCCAGTGGAGGAGCCCCTACATAGGGTCACTTGAGAGGGGGGTTTAGGCCAAAACCCTAGAATCGCCATTGGGGGCGGGAGGTGGGAGGTGGGGGGGAAGTCGCCATCTGCCCGATCTCCCAAGATCAAAAGAGCACCAACCAAAACAGTGGTGTCCGCTTTGATGCAGCAACTAACAGGGGAAAGGACACATATTATGGTTACATAATGGACATATGGGAACTTGACTATGGACATGATTTTAAGGTCCCTTTGTTTCGGTGCAAATGGGTCAATCTGTCAGGAGGCGGGGTACACGTAGACCCACAGTACGGAATGACAACGGTGGATCTGAACAATCTTGGGTACACAGACGAACCATTCGTCCTAGCCAATGATGTGGCGCAGGTTTTCTAAGAAAAGATAAGAAAGCGAATACATCATACGATGAGCCAAAGCGCCACATAGTTCTTTCAGGGAAAAGAGACATCATGGGAGTGGAGGGCAAGACAGACATGTCTGAAGATTATGAAAGGTTTCATGAAATTCCTCCCTTCAAAGTGAAGGCTGACCCAAGCACCCTGTTAAACGATGAAGATTATCCATGGTTACGACGCAATAAGCAAGGGACATACGTGAAGAAAAAGTGAAGACTTTCTCTCCACAACTATTCTGATGAATGGTGCATATTGAAATCAGAGAAAGTCTTGAGTTCAAATATGTTTAAAAAATTGAAATCCTTTTGTAACAGATGAGTTTTCGCCTGAAACCCTGATACTTCGAAAGAGATTGTCCAGTTTGTATAAGAAGTGCATCCAGTTTTTCCCGTAACCCTCTCAACTTTTTAGCACATGCTATGTGGGTGAAATGATGATACCATGCCAAGTTTCAACCATTTCAGAGTTCATTTGCAGTGCTTTTCAATTCAGGGTCATTTTAGCTCAAAATAAATCATGAAATGCATGAAAAATAGCAAATGAAGTTAGAAAAGGTTTGAAAAGTGATGATGTGGCTTTGAATGGTGCATATTGAATGCAGAAAAAGTCTTGAGTTCAAATATGTTAAAATAATTTGAAATCCTTTTGTAATAGACGAGTTTTCGTCCAAAACCCTGATACTTCGAAAGAGATTGTCCAGTTTGTACACGAAGTGCATCCAGTTTTTCCTGTAACCCTCTCAACTTTTTAGCACATGCTATGTGGGTGAAATTATGATACCATGCTAACTTTCAACCATTTCAGAGTTCATCTGCAGTGTTTTTCAATTTAGGGTCATTTTAGCTCAAAATAAATCATGAAATGCATGAAAAATAGCAAAGGAAGTCAGAAAAGGGTTGAAAAGTGATGATGTGGCTTTTGAATGGTGCATCTTGAATGCAGAAAAAGTCTTGAGTAAAAATATGTTTAAAAAATTGAAATCCCTTTGTAATAGACGTGTTTTCGTCCGATCAAAGTTATTTAACTTAATATTATATAAAATTTATGCAACTAAAATTATCAAAGTTATTTTTGTTAAAAACTTTAATAGCAAAAAGAATATTCATAAAGTATTTTTTGTTAAGAACTTCTAATATGCAAAAAAATAACATAAAAAAATAGCAAAAGTGAAAATAGATGCGAATTAATAGAGAAAATTCAACCTAAATTCAAAGTGAATTCAACTCACTTGGAATATAGGTTGAATTTTCTCTATTAATTCGCATCTAGTAGGCCCCACAGAGCAGAAAGAGGTCAGTTAGGCCCACATGTCTTCTTTAGAGAGGAGCTCAACGTTGCAGCCGCGGCGGGGCTTATAAATAGGTTCGGGCGCATTTCGCTTGGCGAGGTGGGACTAAACATCCAACCGCACCGCGGCTGTGCGAGGCACAGGCCTTTGGTCCCGGTTGGTGGCTCGAACCGGGACCAATGCCACCCTTTCGTCCCGGTGCGAGCCACCAACCGGGACCAATGCCACCCTTTAGTCCCGGTTGGTGCCACCAACCGGGACCAAAGGTCTCTGCTTCCCGCCCTTTGGGCTACTGAAATTGACCTTTCCTCCCGGTTGTATCCACCAACCGGGACCAATGCCACCCTTTAGTCCCGGTTGGAGCCACCAACCGGGACTAAAGGGTTGGGTATATAAGCAGGGACTTAGGAATTTTTCAGATTTCATCTGCAGTTGCCCCCGACGACGCCGAGCACATCGACGACGCCAGGCTCCCCGAGCTTGCCGTCGATGCCCTCGCCGCCGTCTGCCCCGTCGACGCCGTCAGGCTGCTCCACCTCGCCGTCGACGCCCTCGCCGACGCCCTCGTCGCCGCTCCTCGCCGGTCTCCTCCGTCACTCCAACGCCGTTGCCGTTCCTCGCCGGTCTCCTCCGTCGCTCCGTCACCACCGCCGCTCCTCGCCGGTAAGGCTCCCCCCTCCTCTCTGTCCCCGTAGGCCCCCCGCGCACGCCTCCGCCGCTCGCCCCCTCCCACCGTGCGCAGCACCGCCACCTGCCCCACCTCCGCCCACCGCAGCACCGCCGCTGGCCCCGCGCGCGTCTCCGGCGACCCCGCAGCGCCGCCCGCGCCCGACGATCTCCCTTATAATTATTTTAGTTGATTTAGTTAATTTAGTTAATTTTAGTTGTTTTAGTATATACAAAAGCGGTAGTTAATTTAGTTGTTTTAGTTGTTTTTATTGTTTAGTTGTTTTTAGTTGTTTTTATTGTTTAGATGTTTAGTTGTTTTATCGTCGGTCATCGATGACGCGATATCGAGGAGTCCCCGACGATCGTCGGTGAGGGAGAGTACCCCCCGACGATCGTTGGTGAGGGAGAGTCCCCGACGATATCGAGGAGTCCCCGACGATCGTCGGTGACGCGATATGATGTTTAAATGTTTAGTTGCATAGCGTAGCCGTTGAGTCGACGATGCCCGGCCAGCATCCTCGTCGTCGACTCGGTGGCAACCACCTGCTTGACAGGCGCCATGTCCGGGACTGGGCTCCGCCGGGCTGGCACTGGGAGGTGCTGCCTTCCGGGGCGCCCAGCTTGGTGAGGAATCAGGGTCCCGTCATCGACCCGGAGGTTCTTTGGTGGCGGTCGCGTGGACCACTGTCGGTGCAGAGGGAGCCGGCCCCGCGGAGATGGTACGTCCCCGTGTCAGGGAGGAGGACGAGCACGTCCGACGCTACATGGCTGCGTTGGACGCCAGGTTCTCCATTACCTGGCAGGTTCTTCAGGGATCTCACCCGAGCTATGATCCTGTCATAGTTCCTTCTCTTTGGGTGTCCACCGCCTGCGCCGCGAGACGTCAACTAGATCTGTATTAGTGATATTATATAATAATATTCGAGATGTATTAGTGATAATATACGATGATGTATTAGCGATACTATTCGATGATGTATTAGTGATATTATATGATCGTATTGTTGCATTGCCTTGTATTGATTTGCATATCTCATGTTTGTATATTGCCATGTTGTAATATTTGCAGAAACTATGGATCACAAAGACTTAGAAAAAGAACTGTTGTTGGGGGATATAATCCTCGCCGGAGGTGATCCCTTGTCGTATCTCAATGACACCGATGGTCAGGAAGGAGAGGATGACGGCTCCGGTGATCCAACAGTGGAGGAGGAAGGAGATCATGATGGCCCCGGTGACCGAATGGCGGAGGAAGGAGATCATGATCACGGCTCCGGTGACCGAACGGAGGAGGGAGCCTCAACTGTTGCAAAGTGCGACGAGGTAAGGAGATGAGGCCCGAAGAAAAGGTTGCGCTCGGATGAAAGGTTCACGATCACAGAAGTCGCGAAAGATGGCCAACCGATTGCTCCCAAGCGGACCAAGGACGCATTTGTACATCAGTGTGGAGTTGTTGTTAGGGACTATGACTCGATCAGCACCCAGCAATGGAATAAGAATAATAAGGACCCTAAAGTTTCTTATGTCCAGGATAGACTGAAAGATGATCTTTGGACCGAGTTGATGACAAATTTGAGCCTACCGTGAGAGGAGGATCCGAATAACCCAGTTATAGAGCGAACGGTCAAGACGTTTGCTCTTAAGAAGATGGCAGAACTATTCAGGAACTAGAAGAAAGAGTTGAACACAAAGTTTGTCGAGAAAGAGGAGACTCCGGAATTCATCGGTCGATATGAGAAGATAAGAGATCAATGGCCCGAATTTGTGGCCTACAAGAAATCGGAGAAGGGTAAGAAAAGGTCACTGACAAACAAGAAAAATGCTGCAAAGAAGAAGTATCACCATCACACGGGGTCAGGTGGCTACTACAAAGCCCGGCCGTTGTGGGACAAAGCTGAGCAAGACCTGCTTGCTAAGAATGTCCAACCAGCGACATTGCACTGGCCAGATCGTTCAAGGACTTGATTCTTCGGGGTTGGGGGAACTTTGGACCCCGAAACAGGGCAGTGTGTTTGGACGGACGAGCAACTTGCAATACCCTTCCGGAAGCTTCAGGCAGCAATCAAGGCAGCACAGGAAGGGACGTTCATTCCCGACAGAGAGAAGGACGAGCTGACAGAGGCCCTCGGGAATCCTGAACACCCTGGAAGAACACTAGGCACATCAGGCTCCGTTCCGTGGGTGCATGGATTTCCCGACAGCGGTGGTTATAGAAGCCGAGAGAGAAAGAGGAAACAGGAAGCAAGCAAAATGCAGAAGCTCAGTGCAAGATTAGCACAACTAGAGGAACTTGAGAGCGAGCGAGCTACCGGCCAACCATCTGAGCGGCACGAAGATCCTTCCTTCGACGCTGCCCAGAAGCTACCCCACCATCTCCGCGGAGAAGCAGCGTGGCTTCCACGGAGCTCGTTCAGCCTGAGTTCACGGCACCTCGCTACCCCGTGGATAGTATCACGGAGGCTGAACATGGCGAGCTAATGACGAAATGCCAGAACCTGACCTTGAAGGCGGCGGTCGACTCTATTGTACTCCTCGAGCTGAGGGAACTTTCCATTGCCGTCCGATTCCACATGGCTATGCTGTTGTGACGGTGGATGAAATAATGAATGGATTTGAGGGGCTGGAGCTTGACAACCCTACAGGTGAAGAGGATATTATTCTTCTGGAAAATGCTTTGAGGAGTACATGTCTATGGAGAAAGGAGTACATCAAGCTTCCAAACTGGACGCCTCAGCAGACTCAGCCTCCTCCGGCGCGTCAGGGCACTCCACCTCCTCCTCCTCCTCCTCCGGCGCGTCAGGGCACTCCGCCTCCTCCTTCTCCCCCTCCGGCACGTCAGGGCACTCCGCCTCCTCCTTCGCCTCCTCCAGCGCGTCAGGGCACTCCGCCTCCTCCTCCTCCTCCTCCGGCGCGTCAGGGCACTCCGCCTCCTCCGGCGCGTCAGCAATGGCGGAAGAGAGACGCCGCCGCTACGGCGGCTAGCAGTACAATAGGCAGGAAGAAATACAAATTTGGTCAAAGCCTCAAGCCTCTTCCGAAGTTACCATATGAGAGGACTGACAAGGAAAACGCTGAAATCAGTGAAGCCAAAGTGAAGGCCCATTTTGCACGGAAACGTCCACCTCCGAAGGAAACGATAGATCCGGTGAAAGGGAAGCCCACTCTGGATGCCCTGAAGCGACCACCACCGCCTCCGCGGCAATCCAACTATGACCACTGTATTCAAAAGACATATGGTGAAGCGCGGCGGTCGGGAAGTACTTCCAGTGCTGCAAGAGAAAAAAAACGAAGAAGTGGGAAAACAATTCCCCAGCTCGGCGAACAGGAGAAGCAATCGTGCCCCCCGCTCAGGGTGTCTAGCGATATCGCTAATCATCCGGTGCTACTGCCCGGTACCACTCTTGGTGATTACGTGGATGATGATGTACAGTTTGAAACGGCTGAGGTAGTAGTAGAGGACTTTAGATACGAGCACGGGAAGCCTCTCGTCAAACCTGATCATCCCCATCTAACAACAATGAAGCAAAAATTGCATGAGTGGTACATGGAAACCTGCAGGAAGTCTGGGACCGATCGTTTGATGGTCGGAATTAAAAAAGAGCACGACTTCACTGGAGTCGACCTGATGCCTGTTCAATTTGTGGAGTTATTTCAGTTATTCAATCAAGAGGCCCTCGACAAACAACTCATGACTTGCTACTGTCTGTAAGTATTACTTCTATAAGTAAGTCTCTAGCTCAGCTCGTTCATTGCATGTATATATAATTATCCTCACTATATTATGCAGATTGAAGATGGTCGAATGCAAAAAAGAACAAATCTATAACATTTGGGTTCATTAGCCCAAATACCGTAAATGAATGGTCGGTACAAAAGGAAGCCAAAGTTACTAAGGAGAACTTGCTAGAATCGTTCCTTAGACATCAAAACAAAAGGGAAATACTCTTTCCTTACAACTTCAAGTGAGTGTTACTGTCTTGTGCATATTCGGTTTCGCTTACTCGAGGTTAAGTAATGTAATTGATGAGTTATGCGTGCATAGGTTCCACTATATTCTGCTATCCATTAAGCTTGATGGGGCATTAGTAACTGTCTTAGACTCGAGACGTAAAGATCCCGAGTATTATGCGGACATGACTGCAATGCTCCACAAGTAAGTTAAATCAATACCGGGACCATATCGGCAACTTTCGTTCATTTCCTGATATCAAGTAATCATTTTCTTTACCGGGCAGGGTTTGGAAAAAGTTCACCACTATGGTTCCGGGTCTGAAGAAGGAGCTGCGATTTACACACCCCAAAGTAAGTAGTACTAGCTAGTTCCGCGCATCTCTCATTGATTCTAGTTTCATCAATACCGTTATCATGCTTGCTTATCAGTTTGATTGAACTCTATTCTCATAAAGTGCTTGTACCAGGCACCCGGGAATCATTTATGTGGATACTACGTATGCGAGCTCATTCGCCACTCGACCTCTGAGCGGGGCATCTCTGAGAAACAATTTGAAGTACGTAAACAATATTCACAATTTTATTTTATATATTACCATCAATATTGTTGAGTTTCATTCATATATATGTATTGACCCCCTTCTTTAAATTAGATCTGGCAGATGCGGGATGAACTCCTACCACATGATCGCATACGAGCAATTCAAGAGGAATTGGCGGGATTCTTTCTTGACCACGTCATACCTGAACACACGGAGAATACCATGTGAAATTGCAAATGGATCTTAGATGTTAGGGATTGTAAGAGATGTTATATTGTACATATGTAGTAGCGTCGGATAGATATACGAAAACTTGTTGTTCGACCAAGCACGGAGAAAGAGATGTCACTTCTCTCTATATATGTTCATGACGATCTTGTGTAATTAATGGTTTCCTTCATTTGCTTACTAGCTAGCGTCGAGTTCTCTCTATATGTATAGTAGCTAGCGTCGAGTTCTCTCTATATGTATAGTAGCTAGCGTCGACCAAGCACGGAGAAAGAGAGGTCACTTTTCTCTATTAGCTAGCTAACACAATATGAAACCCCTAAATTAACCCTCCAAAACCCCTAAACCCCCCTTCCAAAAAAAAAAACCTAGCGCATGCGAGCTGCTGACGCGTGGCTGCTTTTTGGTCCCGGTTGGTGTTACCAACCGGGACTAAATGTCCTCCTGCCTGGGCGCCCCGCAGCGGTCACGTAGAGCCCCTCTGGTCCCGGTTCGTAAGCAAACCGGGACTAAAGGTTTTGGGTATTAGTCCCGTTTGTTTTGTCCCAGTTCCAGAACCGGGACTAAAGGCCCTCTGGAACCGGGACTAGTACCTTGTTTTCTACTAGTGGGATACAGCTCCCCTACTTCATAACATCTCAAAAAGAAAATCAAGAATTGTCTTTGAGGCTCTCTCTACGAATGAATTGTTTGATTGCGGACATCAAGATTCTGTCATTCTCCACTGCACAATAGCTAGTCCAATACATACAGCTTTGGGGAAAAAAATCGAAACCGTGTACCTATCGGGAATCGGATAAGGGACACAATCACTTGGACCCTTAGGTGGCGTTTGGATGGTGGGTGGGAAAGGGATAGGGATATAGAATGGGATATGAATAATTGGGTTATGGATTGGGAAATAAGATTTGGACTCCAATCCTTTGTTTGGATAATGGGTTTGGGTTCAGATTTTAAGTGTGGTCCATGTGTTAAAATAAATTAAGAAAAACATCTTGTCCTCTTATCCACACACACACGAATCCTACCCCTTCCGCCTGGCTCTGCTTGAGTTACGACGGCTTCCGCACGCGCATGGCATGCATGCGAGCGTTGAGCACGGCTCCAGTGGCAGATTCGTGTGCGGTGGAGGTGTGCAAGTCGTGCGTCAACTCAGCTGACCGCGCAACAAGGCAAGCGACGCCGGCGCCGGCTACAGTTACCTGTACGCCGAGGATGCTGCGGCTGCGGCTGCCTATGAGGCGGTGCCGGTGCGAAACTGCGAATGGCTGGCGCAGCTTCGTGGGGGCGATGGCGGCAAGCTGCTGCTGCTTGAGCTCTGCGATTCAGGAGTCCTCGGCGCGGGGAATGGCTTGCGTGACGCCGCGACGAGGCGGGGGCGGCGACTCCAGTGACCCTCGCGGCAAGGCGAGCACCGGCTCCCACAGCCCTCGCGGTAAGGCGAACAACTGGCGGCTCTTACAGCGCGGCGAGCGACACTCCTACGGAAGACAGTGGCTTCACACTCAGGAAGTAATAGATGATCCTAACCATCCAATCTAATTAAATGAATGGCTCACCGTTATTTGAGAGTACCATAGCAAAGCCCATAATTAAAAATGGAGAATGACCTTAGCTTGATTAAAAGAAAAAAAAAACTATATGACTGTACTCTAACTTCATCTCTTCTGCTGATGGTATCTCTGCGGGAGATGAAGACATGCTGTAAAAAGCAATGTGTAGAGCCGCGATACACAATTTGGATGGAAAGACTGTGGAAGATTTTGGATCACCACGTTCGCCTTCTAGTCCTTCGCGATTGCAACCGGGTATGCCAAACTCGTTTTCTGACATTACTTTTTCTGCTCTACCTAATGTTATTTGCTCTAGAAACCTAAAAAATCTAGGATTAATATTAGATAGCAACAATGCAACGATTAATTTAGCTATCAAAGCTCTAAAAGATATAGAGGTTGATAGGTCATCAGTGGCACCTATATCAAAAACTCCTACAGATTTATCTTATCCTAACTATAGTGATGATGAGGACGCTAGAACAGATGGTGCCCTACTCGCTCACTTGGTAGGGGATATTTCGGAGGTTGACTTTCATGAGGAAGACCTGGACATAAAGATTTGTGACCTCGTGGCATCCGCTAGCTAGGAAGTCACGGTTGTCTTCTAAGAAAAAGGAATGTAAATTTAGGGATGGGGGAACATTAAATCTAAATAAGTTTCACTATGAAAGGCATGTATTGGAATAGAAGAGGTCTATCGGTCTTGGCTAAATTTCGTTTTGTCTCAGATGCAATAAAGTAGCATCATTTATATTTTATAGCTATAATGGAGACTAGGAAGAAACATTTGTCAAAGATGAATCAGGCCCACCTATCTGGAGGCGTTGATTTCGTTTGGCATTGCCTTCCTCCACGTGGCAGGCCAGGCAGAATTTTACAACAGCCTTAGATCTTTCTTTTATTGTGGAAGAATAATTTTATATAAAATTCCATCTCTTGCAACAAAGCTGATAAGTTTAAGTGGATTCTCATGGCTGTTTATGATCTAGCTCAAGACAACTTCAAGTCTGCCTTTTTAGCTGAACTTGTGAGAGCCTGTCAAGAAAATCCACTTCCTACCCTGACTGGTGGAGATTTTAACATTTGCGCAACAGCAGTGAAAAGAACAATAACAGGTATAATGACCAGTTGCTCTTCCTGTTCAATATTGCTATTGATAGCTTTGATCTTAGAGAGATTGATTAGACTAGTCGACAATTTACCTAGGCAAATTCGCTATCTATTCAAACCTATGAGAAGTTGGATCGAATTTTGATGACAACAAAATGGGAACTAAAGCACCCTTTCGTGACTGTACAAGCCCTTGATATATAGGGGTGTATCAGATCACACTCTGTTGTTGTTCGATACAGAGACACCAGATTTTATAGGGGATGAAAAACAATTCAAATTGGAACTATCTTGGTTTACTCGGGATGATTTTCATGACCTTGTCATAGAAATTTGGAATAAGCCAGTGAAGGGTCGAAACCCGGTACGGTTCAAAGATGGAATAATAAATTCAGTGATTTGCACAGGCATTTAAGAGGGTGGGAAGCAAACAATAATGGATAGTACAAAGCACAAAAACAAAGTTTACAAACAACTATTAATGACCTCGATTTCGCGGCTGAGTTTGGTGATCTGTCTGAAGCGGAGCGAGATAATCTTGCCCTTGCTCGAGATCAGTTAACTCAAGTTAGAGAAGAGGAAATTAAATATATTTAAAGGGCTAAGATAAAGGACGTCCTCCTAGGGGATAATAACACACGGTATTTCCAACTAATTGCCAATGACAAGCATAGAAGAAAACACATTTTCTCGCTTGATCAAGAGGAGGGAAAGATTAAAGGGTAGAAAAATCTTAAAGAGTATATATTACCAAGTTTATAAGGAGCTATTGGGCCACCAGAGGAGTCCTTGTGTGCCTTCGATAGCTCTAGGATTGATGATATACCACAAGTAACATAGGAAGAAAATGAATTCCTAACTTCCAATTTTACAAAGAAGGAAATTTGGATGCTATTTTGAATATGGAACATAACAAAGGACCTGACCCTGCTGGTTTCCTAGCCGAGTTTTATGAAAAGTTTTGGGAAATCATTAAAGGTGACCTTATGTAAATGTTCCAAATACAATTGGCAAGGCAGTGAAAAGTGTTGTCTTTGCCACAAAAATGAGACAATTAAGCACCTTTTTTTAATGTTGTTTTCCATGTGTGATTTGGAGATGTATACATGTTGATTTAAACCTTCCTCAACCACGTAGTATTTCTCACATGTTCAGGAGTTGGCTTCGTGGGTTTAGGAGGGATTTAAAACCTTTACTTCTGCTGGCGGTGACAGCTACTTGTTGGTCGTTTTGGTTATGCAAAAATGATTTGGTATTTGAAAAATACATGTTTATTCTCCCTTGCAGGTGGTACATTTGGTTATCCATTGGCTCCATACATGGGCTATCCTCCAGATGCTCTTTGCGCATGCTTTGGTTGTGGCGGCATCACAACACTTGACGCAAGCGATCACGGTGTTTTTCTCCCGGGCACATAGATGACGATCTAGTCTTAGAATTGATTGTCATTACTGTGTCAGACTATCTTTTTGTTTATTTCAGGCCGTGTGTGCTTTTTGTAGAAGCCGGGAGTAAATTCACAATTTTTGTATCAAGTCGATGTACTGATTGTGAATTAACAAAATCCTCCCTTTATAAAAAAAGATGAGATCAGAGTACATCCAGCAAGGAGTACGAGTGTACAATAGAGTATTCACCACTAGTGCACAACCTAAGGGTCCAATCGTGAGTGACAAACTGACAATCAACATAATTCAATCTCAGTTTTTTATGACAGCAGTCGTGCTCATCTGATGCCCAATATGGACAGCTAGAAATGATCTGATCTTCGAGGGGATTCAGCCCAATGTAAACAACGCCAGAAGTCTTTTCTGCAACGAAATCCTTTTGCTGTTGCATAGGGTAAAATCAAGTCTTGCTGTGTCTTTTGACCAATGGGTTCAGAATCTGGTGTAATTCATAGGCTTAGCCTGATTTTTTTGTTTCTTTCTCTGTCTTTTGAATTATATCTTGTTAACTTTTGTTTTATCCTTCGTTTTTAATATAATAAATCTGTAGGGGCCCCGGACCCTCTAGTTTCCTTAAAAAAAAAACTCATGCGAGATGTCTTGGACCAGACACATGAGCTGAGCCCCACTCCCTCACTCTTTAATTTGGCAGCACATTATGCACATACCTTCCCTCCTCTACTTGTTCCCTCACCAACACTCCATGCATCCTGCCTCTTCTTAATTCACCAGCAGCACTCCATGTATGCCTTCTCTCCTTCGCCTTCCTCATTGACACTCCATCCTTTCCTTCTCTCTTTTCATTCTTCCGGTCCCTTATCTACATATATATAGATATTCACCCGAGGCAGCTTCCATCCACATGGGCATGCAGGACGACGGGCTGCATCTTTTACCTTCGACGAGTGCGTGACAACAGCGGCCGCAAGCAAGTGCAAGTCTCTGCAACATGTCGTATTATGGTTGGTGGTCAGGTGCGCTACGCCAAAGCATATATATATATATATATATATATATATATATATATATATATATATATATATTCTTCCATCAAATCAATCCCATCTCCATATGTGCAGTCCAGCCTGCAGCGTGATCCCATGCATCTCTCTCCAGTAATTAGTAATTACCCCCTTTTCTAAAACATACACTGCAGACTATCTTGAACGACAAAATTCCCGACTGTCCAACGAGAAGCGTGAACTGGAGAGGCAGCTGGCGGAGAAGACGAGGACTGCTCAGGTGTCCTCGACCCAGGTCTTCACACTGGGGCACAAGGTGCGAGAGCTGGAGCGCCAAAACACCGGACTGTCCGGTGAGCTGTCCAAGCAAAGGGACACACTGGGGCACAAGGTGCGAGAGCTGGAGCGCCAAAACACCGGACTGTCCGGTGAGCTGTCCAAGCAAAGGGAGGACACCCGGAAGGCGGGCCTGCTCTTCATGAATGCTGCCGATAGGTACCAAGAGGAAGCCAAGAAGCAAATTAGGGCAATGGCAGAGGAATTGGAGAACACGAGGAAGGCAGGTCTGATGCTAATGAACACCGCCGATACTTACCAAGAAGCGGCAAGGAAGCAAATTAAGGAGAAGGTGGAGGAGCTGGAGGACGCGAGGAAGGCGGTTTTGGCGCTCATGAAAGCAGCAGATGCGTACCAGGAAGAAGCGACGAAGAAAATTAAGGATAAGGTGCAGGAGCTGAAGGTCATGGGGGCACAGAAGGCAGAGCTGGATGCGAGGGTAGAATCTTTGGAGTCGAGGCTCAAGGCAGCTCTGGCAAAGAACTTGGAGTTGGAGGATGATTATGGTAAGGTGAAGGCTGAAAATGATAACCTTCGGTTGGAGGTTGAGAAAGATGCATCTGCAAAGGCATTTGATGCTGAGAAGGAAGAAATCTTGACGGAATTGGAGGACCTTAAGATGAAGGTGGAGGTAACTCAACCCAACAAGGATTTGATGGAGGGTGAAAATGATAAGCTTCAGTTGGACGCTTTCACAGGAATATAGCTTGCTGGAAAGCAGGGGCTGAGATGCTCAACATGTAATTAGGTATGTTAGAGTTAGCATTGTATATGAATAGGACTCTAACATACCGTATACGACTTGTACCTGTATTGTCTCTCTGCACTATATATACGAGAGCTACGCCGCACCATCAGGTGTGCGAGTACCTCAAACCATCGTAGCCCTAAACCTTACATGCTATCAGACTAAATTGATCCAATGTCTTCCGCTGCCTCCTCCGGCGCCTCGACAGCCGGCGGCATCTTCTCCACCACCCTCGCATCCCTGCTCTCCAACCACGGCAGCACCATGGTAGTAAGCACTGCCACTGGTTCATACAGTACCAACAACACCCTCGGCTCCTTCATGGCCGGGGTTATGACTCCCGTTCCTCCTCCACGCTCTCCTGCAGCCGCCGCGGTGCGTCCTGCTGCCATCCAACAGCCCGCGGTGGTTGATGTTCCTTCGCCTGCGCCGTTCCACTTCGCGCATCTCCTCACCATCAAGTTGTCGGCAGACAACTTTCTTTATTGGCGCGTGCAGGTTCTTCCCCTTCTTCGCAGCCATAACCTCCTCGGCTACGTTGATGGGTCGCTGCCGTGTCCGCCATCAACTGTCGTCGCCACCACGGCGGATGGTGCGCATCACATGGTGCCCAACCAGGCGTACACCATCTGGGTTCAGCAGGATCAGGCCATACTCTCGGCAATTCAGGCATCGCTAACCGAGGGGGTGGGCGGTATGATCCTGTTTGCGGATACTTCTCATGAAGCCTGGACAACGCTCGAGGGTAGTTTTTCCTCCCAGTCCACGGCGCGAGCCATGGCGCTTCGTCGGCAACTCCAAGACATGCAGAAACGTGATCTTTCGGCCACTGTCTATTTCAACAAAGTCAAGAATCTTGCTGACACATTAGCTGCCATTGGGAAACCTCTCTTGGATGAGGAGTTCACCGGTTTCATCCTTGGTGGACTTGATGGTGATTACGATTCGTTGGTAGAGGTGGTACAAGGCCGTGATATTCCAATGCCCCCACGGGATCTCTATGCTCGTCTCCTTCAGACTGAACAGCGCATCGAGTCCCGTCGGTCGGCTGAAATTCATGGCGGATTCTCTTCGGCAAATGTGGCGACTCGTGGTGGGTCGCGGCCGCCCTACCGTGGTGGTGGTGGTTCCTCTGGTGGCAAGGCGATCCTTCCCTCACCACCACAACAGCAGACCAACAACAACAACAAACGTTCAGGTGGTAGCTCGTCATCTACTGATAGTTCGTCTTGCCCTACTTGTGGCCGTCCCAATGGCGGGCGCACCATTTGCCGGCTTTGTGGTTTTCAGGGCCATGTTGCATCTCGTTGTCACAAACGCTTTAAGCGTGATTTTTTGGGCATTGGCAATGATGGACGCAACAATGAGCGGCAGGCTGCCATGGCTACTCATGGTCCTGTTGGTGTACCTCAAGGCCACACTCCTTCATATCCCATCGATGCACGCTGGTACATGGACACCGCAGCTACGGATCATCTGACGAATGAACTTGATAAGCTTCACTCCCACGAGCCCTACCATGGTCCGGACAAGGTGCACACTGCCAATGGGTCAGGTATGCGCATCGAACATATTGGTCAAACCTCTCTTTCTACTAATTCCTCTAAGCAACTTCAACTTCGTGATGTTCTTCATGTTCCCACTGTTACACGCAATCTTCTGTCTATTCCTAAACTTACTCATGACAATGATGTCTTTGTTGAATTTCACCCTTTTGATGTCATTGTCAAGGATCGCGCAACGAGGGGCGTTCTTCTTGAAGGTCGTTACAAACATGGTCTCTATCCGCTTGATGCACCAGCGGCCTCCAGAGTTTTCAGCACTGTTTGTGTCAAGTCATCGCAATGGCATTCACGTCTTGGTCATCCAGCTTCTCCCATTGTTCGTCATATTCTTCATCGTCATCAACTACCAGTTGTGTCCAGCAGTAAAGATGTCTCTGTTTGTGATGCTTGTCAACAAGGGAAAAGTCACCAACTTCCGTTTTCAGAGTCTACTCGTGTAGTTAAATCTCCTCTAGAAATTGTGTTTTCAGATGTATGGGGCCCTGCGCAAACCTCAGTTAGTGGTCATAATTACTATGTCAGTTTCATCGATGCTTATAGTCGTTTCACTTGGCTTTACTTTCTTAAGCGCAAGGCAGATGTGTTCAATGTCTTCCTTCAATTTCAAACTCATGTTGAGCGTCTTCTTAATCATAAAATACTACATGTTCAATCTGATTGGGGAGGGGAATATCGCAATCTCAACACGTTCTTTGGAAAACTTGGGATTACACACCGTGTGTCTTGTCCTCATACACACCAGCAGAACGGAACAGCTGAACGTAAGCATCGTCATGTGGTGGAAACTGGGTTAACTCTTTTGGCACATGCATCTGTACCGTTCCGTTTTTGGACTGATGCTTTTTCTACAGCTTGTTTTCTCATAAATCGCCTCCCTACACGAGTGGTCGGTATGAAAACTCCCATCGAATGCTTGCTTCAAGAAACACCTGACTATACATTTTTCAAGGTGTTTGGATGTGCCTGCTGGCCCCATCTTCGACCATATAATACTCGCAAACTTGAGTTCCGATCTAAAAAATGTGTCTTTCTCGGGTATAGCTCTCTTCATAAAGGATACAAGTGTCTCCATGTTCCGACCAGTCGTGTTTATGTTTCTCGTGATGATGTCTTTGATGAGAATCACTATCCCTTCTCAAATCTTCCCGAGTCACAAACTTTCTCCAAATATATTCCATCATCACCTGTTTCCTCTGACCAATTTGTAGATGTTGCATATTCTCCTATTTTGCTTCCTCACCATGGTGCAGGTACCGGGCGTGGTGTTCGTCTCGAGCTTCTGGATGATGCAGGGGTTCTTAGTGCACCTCACGTCGATCGCCAAGCCGTGCATGGCCCGGACGTCCATCCTACGCGGCCCGAGGGACGCCATGCAGCGGCTGCCCCACATGAGCTGCCGGCCACTGATTTGGAGCCAGCCGAGCTGACTCCCTCCGGTGTTTCTTCTGTGCATGGCTCTACCACCGAGCCGACCCCTGGGTCAGCTGTGACGAGCGCTCCCGAGCTGGAAATCTCAACGCCTTCCACGCCGTTACCAGTGCGCCATGCAGCGGCAGCCCAGGATATCCTTGGATCAACATCTCCTGGGTTGGCATCTGCAGAATCTGTGTTGCCTGCTTCTATTCCGTCTCCAACACTGCCACATGCTCCTGTTGCTCATCGTCATGTGCACACGCGTAGTCAGAGTGGCGTTTTTCAGCCAAAACAACGGACTGATGGCACTGTTGCATGGTTAGCTGCCTGTATGGCACACACCGTTTCTGATCCGAGTTCTGAACCTCACTGGAGAGCTGCTATGGAACAGGAATTTTTTGCACTGCAGAAAAATGACACCTGGACACTAGTTCCTCCTGTCAGGGGTTAATGTGATTGACTCCAAGTGGGTCTTTAAAGTCAAGAAGCTTGCTGATGGATCTGTTGAACGCTATAAAACACGTCTGCTTGCCAGAGGATTTAAACAACGTTACGGTCTTGATTACAAACACACTTTCAGTCCTGTCATCAAGCCTACCACCATTCGACTTCTTCTCTCATTGGCAGTTACTCGGGGGTGATCTCTCCGACAGTTGGATGTTCAGAATGCATTTCTTCATGGTGTCTTAGAGGAAGAAGTTTACATGCGGCAACTTCCTGGTTTTGTTGATCCTGGCCGACCTCATCATCTTTGTCGGCTAATCAAGGCGATTTATGGTCTCAAACAGGCTCCTCGTGCTTGGCATGCTCGTCTTGGTTCTGCTCTTCGTGCACATGGCTTTGTTCCATCTACTGCAGACACATCCCTATTTCTTCTACAGCGCCCAGAGGTCACGATGTATCTTTTGGTTTATGTTGATGATATTATTCACATCAGCTCATCATCTGTTGCGGCTGATCGACTGATCCTTAGTCTCCAACATGACTTTGCTGTTAAGGATCTTGGGCCGCTTCACTATTTTTTGGGTCTTGAAGTTACACATACTGCTGCTGGTCTCTCACTTTCTCAGAAGAAATATTCCTTAGATCTTCTTCGACGTGCTGGGATGCTAAAGAGCAAGCCTGCTTCTACACCCATGTCTGTGACCGAGAAGCTTTCTGCTGACATTGGTGTGATTCTTGCTGCTGAGGACGCTACTCAGTATCGCAGTATAGTTGGTGGTCTACAGTACCTCACTATCACTCGACCGGACATTTCCTTTGCAGTTAATCGTGTCTGCCAGTATCTTCACGTACCTCGTGATACCCACTGGTCGGCAGTTAAACGCATTCTGCGTTACGTTCGTCTCACTGCCTCGTTTGGACTACATCTCCGGCCTGCGTCCTCTTTATTGTTGTCTTCCTTTTCTGATGCGGACTGGGCAGGCAGTCCGGATGATCGGCGATCCACCGGGGGATATGCTGTGTTTTTTGGTTCGAATTTTATCGCCTGGAATGCTCGGAAGCAAGCCACCGTTTCTCGGAGTAGTACGGAAGCAGAATACAAGGCTGTTGCAAATGCTACTGCTGAGCTCATTTGGGTACAGTCTTTGTTGCGAGAATTGGGTATCTCTCAAGATATGCCTCCGGTTCTTTGGTGTGATAATATTGGAGCCACTTATCTCTCATCTAATCCTGTCTTTCACGCCAGGACAAAGCATATTGAAGTTGACTTTCACTTCGTGAGGGAACCTGTGGAACAAAAGCTATTACAGATCAAGTTCATCTCATCTAAAGATCAACTTGCGGATGTCTTTACCAAGCCACTGCCACTTCCTTTGTTTGAAGTTTGTAGGCGCAATCTCAACCTTCGTGACACCGGTTAAGATTGAGGGAGGGTGTTAGAGTTAGTATTGTATACGAATAGGACTCTAACATACCGTATACGACTTGTACCTGTATTGTCTCTCTGCATTATATATAAAAGAGCTACGCCGCACCATCAGGTGTGCGAGTACCTCAAACCATCGTAGCCCTAAACCTTACAAGGTACATTGCCTCAGGCGAAGGATGTAGACATCATGAGATAATAAGGATGCCTCAAGCGGAAACTTCCGAGCCATCAAGCATTTGGTGAAGGGTAAAAGTAATGGCAAGCTTTAGTTATCGGAGGTTTTGATAGCAGAGCATAGTCATAAATTCTGTCAGAATCTGAGGTTGAGAGGCTTAAGAAGAATATTTAGCCGGTATTTTTTGCTTGAGAACATTCATCACATCCTCTTCTTAGAAGAAAAATACTAAAAAAATTGGTGTTGGAAATGGGCTTACATTTGATAACTAAACAATAATCGTGAGTTTGCTTATCAATATACACCGAGCACATTTATCTATATTATTAGATATATGCATGGTTCTCCAAGTCGTGTAACATGAACACAAAAATATATTATACCCTTTTTATGTGTTGCATACTCAGCGTACGTACGTGTTCTGTAGCTTGTTTTCTGGAAAAAAATACCTGGCTGTAGCAACATATATGAAGTGGTTATGGTAGACAGATGGAATAGAGCATAGAGGGAACTCTTTGTTTAATGATTTAAAATATGTTACTAGATGTTTTTTCGAGCATAGAGAGAAAGAAACCAGAAAAGCCGTAAGGTTTACACGGCACCAAAAAAATCTTCAGACTCCATTGTTCTTTGCTCTCTGAATTTTGCTTGCAACACTAGCGAGTTTCAGGTCCAGAACTGACATCTGGTATCAGAGCGTTCGTGAGGGACCATGCCGAGCGGGAGTGGGACACGGACGTCGGCGCCCACGCCGTCACCTGCTGATCATCGCTCTATGACTCCATCGCGCACACGGCGCCAGAGCCACCGTAGGAGTCGCGTTCGTCGTGGCGGCAACGAGATCGTCGTCCACGAGCGCATGCTGCAGGAGCGGATCATCACCGACGGCAACACGGTATGGCCAATGCTCACCGCCACGAACTACGTCGAGTGGGCTCTAGTGATGCAGATCAACATGGAGGCCAACCTGATGTGGGACGCGGTGGAAGGCAACACCAGCAGCGTGGCCAACGACAAGGCCGCGCTCGGGGCACTCCTGCGCTCAGTGCCCCCCAAGATGGTGGGCGCGCTCGCAGTGAAGGGCAGGGCCAAAGCCGGGTGGAACGCGGTGCGCACCATGCGCGTCGGAGCTAATCGCGTCAAGGAGGCCACGGCGCAACGGCTGCGCAAATAATTCGAGTAGATGGAGTTCCACGACGGGGAGAGCCTCGACGCCTTCACCATGCGCATCATGCACCTCGTCAACAGCCTGCGCTCCCTCGGCGACACGGTGGAGGAAGTGAAGATCGTGCAGAAGATCTTGCGCGTCGTCTCGGAGCGTACGCACAGATGGCGTGCTCCATCGAAACCCTCCTCGATATGAACACCCTGTCGGTTGAAGAACTGATCGGGCGTCTGCGTTCCTCGGAGGGACGTGGCGGGGGATCGACGACGACACAGCGCGCGAGCGGCAGCCTGCTCCTGACGGAGGAGGAGTGGGAGGCCCGCAGGAAGCAGCGTGAGCAAGGGCAGGGCTCCGGCGGTAACGGCAACGGCCGCAAGAAGGGCAGGCCCAAGAACAAGACCGGCAATGGCCGCAACGGCAGCGGCAACGGCAATGCCGGCAACGGTGAACGGGACATGTCCCAGGTAAAGTGTTACAATTGTAACCATATGGGTCACTTCTCCAAGCAGTGCCGGGAGCAGCAGAAGGAGCGCAAGGGGCGAGCAAACCTTGTGCAAGGACAGGAGGAGGAGCAGGCGTTGCTGATCGCGAGCCTAGACTCGCTCACCGTGGTACGTCCGAGCGCGCCGTCCGTCGAGCATGTCCTGCTCAACGAGGAACGATCCAATGCTACGGCGACGAAGCACGCCGGTCACTACGACACGGCTTGGTTCCTGGACTCCGGCGCTAGCAACCACATGTGTGGGCGGCGCGAATTCTTCTCCGAGCTCGACACGAGCGTCCGCGGCTTCGTCAAGCTCGGCGACTATGGCTGGACATAAAACTCGGGCTTTTCGGCTCGGCCCGAGCTTTCTTTGGGTCTCCCCGAGTTTGACTCGGCCCGTAGTTGAGATGGACCGAGCCGAGCTGTCTTTGCTGGACCAAAAATAGTGCGGGCCGAGCCTGGCTCGGCTCGGTCCGGCCCGAAAGCTCGTCTTTTCTTTGGTAGCTTTAATTTCTGTCAAACCTAGCAAGAAAAAGAGGCCCGTTAGGTTATTTCTCCTTCGTCGTCTACTCGTTCGTTCTGTACGCATCGATAGCAGAGGAACCAGCCGCCACAGGAGAGTACAGTTGCGCCACGGCCATTGAGCCACCTGCGTCGCACGGGATGCTCCCGTCGCCGCTGTCGATAGCGCCATGCATCCACGCCACCACTCAATACTAGCTTCGCCTCGGCTCTGCTCCGCCCCGGCTGCTCCGTTCCGTCCCGGCAGCTCCTCGCCGGTCATGCCCTGCCTCGCCGCCCCACATATGTCGTCTCCGCCGTTGTCGGGGAAGACGGCCCCACCTGTCAGTGACCCACCACGGCGAGGCTCGCGAGCTGCACCGAGTTTCACCGAGCTTTTGGAAAGCTCGGACCGAGCTCTGTTTCATGGCTCGCCGGCAATGTCGAGCTGGCTTGGGGCTTGGCAACTTTGCCCGAGCTTTTTGCAGGCTCACCCCGAGCCGGACCGAGTTGGCTCGTGTCCAAGCAGATAGGCGACGACGCGTCCGTGGAGATCGAGGGGCATGGCACGATCCTGTTCACGTGCCGGAGCGGGGAACACCTCACGCTGTCAGAGGTGTACTTCATACCCCGCCTCTGCAGCAACATCGTGTCGCTCGGACAACTCGACGAGATCGGGTTCGACACACGCATCCGGCACGGGTGGCTCCAGCTGCGCGACGCCGACGGTCGCCTGATCGCCCGCGTGCCTCCTGCAGGTGATGGCATCAGCTGGAACACAACGCGCACGGAGAGCGCGCCGGACACGCACGAGGACAACAGGCCTGCCTCGGCTGAGGCAGCACGCTCACCCACCCCTCCAGAAACTCCGTCCACGCCACCGTCACCGACGGTGGAGTTCGTCTCTCCGCCAACCAACGCGTCGCAGCCGTCACCGGGCGAGGAGGCGCCTCGCCGGTACCGCACCCTTGACAATCTCTTTGACGCGACCGACCAGGTTGATCCGGCATACAGCGACGTGTGCTTCTTCTCCGCCGACGAACCAGCAAGCTTTGCAGAGGCGGAGAAGGACAAGGAGTGGCGCGCCGCTATGATGGAAGAGATGGCGAGCATTGAGACGAACAAGACCTGGCGGCTCATGCAGCTACTGCCGGGACACCGCGCCATTGGGCTCAAATGAGTTTTCAAACTCAAGAGAGATGCCAATGGCGAGGTGATCAAGTGCAAGGCGCGTCTGGTGGCCAAGGGGTACGTGCAGCGGCAGGGGGTGGACTACGAGGAAGTTTTCGCCCCTGTCGCGAGGATGGAGGCGGTGCGCGTGATGATCGCTCTCACCGCGCACCACGGGTGGCCGATTCACCACATGGACGTGAAAACGGCCTTCCTCAACAGTGACCTGATCGAGGAGGTGTACGTCGAGCAACCTCCTGGCTTCGCCGTCGACGGAGAGGAGCACAAGGTGCTCCGACTGCAGAAGGCCATGTACTGGCTGCGCCAGGCGCCGAGGGCTTGGAACGCAAAGCTCGACTCCAGCCTCCATGCACTTGGATTCAAGCGGAGCGAAGCGGAGCACGCGCTGTACCGTCGCGGCGGCGGTGACAAGCTACTCCTCGTCGGTGTCTACGTCGACGACCTCATCATCACCGGTTCGTCAATCGAGGAGCTGACAACGTTCAAACTTGAGATGACTAACCTTTTCAGGATGGGTGACCTCGGTGAGCTCAGCTTCTATCTGGGCATCGAGGTGCCGCAACAGAGCAGCCTGATCACGCTCCAGAAAGCCGCGTACGCTCGGAAACTGTTGCAGAAAGCAGGGATGGAGGACTACAACCCCTGCGCTGTGCCAATGGAGGCACGGCTGAAGCTGAGGAAGACCGGCGACGGCGAGCCGAACGACGCCACCTTCTACCGCAACATCGTGGGGACCTTGAGGTACCTCGTTCACACGAGGCCCGACATCACCTACGACATCGGCTACGTTAGCCGTTTCATGAAGGGGCCCACGACGGTGCACCTTGCTGCGATGAAACACCTACCACGGTATGTGGCAGGCACGCTGAACCTTGGTGTGTCCAAAAGGAAGGGACATGGAGCACCTGAGTTGCTGGGGTACATCGACTCCGATCTGGCCGGCGACGTCAATGATCGGAAGAGCACGGCTGGACTGATTTTCTTCCTCGGCCGAAGCCCGGTCAGCTGGCAATCTCAGAAGCAACGAGTGGTGGCTACGTCGTCATGCGAGTCAGAGTACATCGCTGCCGCCACCACTGCCTGCCAGGGCATCTGGCTCAGTATACTCCTCGGTGAGCTGCTGAATGAGAAACCACGAGTGCCGAAGCTGTTGGTGGACAACAAGTCGGCGATATCTCTCAGCAAGAACCCCGTGTTCCACGATCGTAGTAAGCATATCGACACCCGGTATCACCTCATTCGAGATTATGTTGAGCAGGGTGATCTTGAGATCGACTACGTCCGCACGGAGGGCCAGCTCGCTGACATCCTGACGAAAGCTCTTGGGCGCATCCGTTTTCAGGAGCTGAGGAGCAGAATCGGCATGTCTGAAATAATCTGACGACAAGATTACGGGGGAGATTTGTTATCCTAATCTTGTCTGTCACGTAGTTTAGCTAGTTTGCTTTAATTCAGTTTAGTAGATAGGCTCGCGCCGTGTTTCTGTACGAGCCCTGTACGAGCCTGTTGCATCAGGACTCCGTCGTTTTCTGTTTTTCAGTAGCATCGTGATTTTGCACGATCAGGCCTCGTGGGACGGCGCGAGTCTACCGGATCGTGGCGTAGAGGTAGGATCCCTTACCGGCCACGTTTTCCCTTTGTTGTTGAATAAAATGAGAGAAAGAAACGAGAAAAGCCGTAAGGTTTACACGGCACCAAAAAAATCTTCAGACTCCACTGATGTAGCCTGAGGTAGGATATTGAGATCTAGCTTGTCGGTGCTGGGCTTGTAGCCTGAGGTAGTCCTCCGTAGTGGAAGTCGGGGTCTTCGGGTTCCGGCTCCATTTGTCGGTGGGGTTCACGGAGCGGGGTCTCATGGACACGCACGAAGGCGGCCATCACAAGGCGGCCATCACAAGGCGAACACCAACCCGGACTAAAGGGGTTTTGAAATTTTCAAACTCTACCTCCTGGACCGCCTTTTTTAGTTTTGTAGAAAATAAACAAAAATGATAAAATCTTCAAAAAAATAAAATCCTTTGAGATGTAGTTAGGTTTTAGTGTCTACTTGATATAGAAAAATGAAATTTGAATTTTGACCGTTTTTGCAAAAAAATGTAAAACGGCCATAACTTTTGCATACGACGTCGAAAAAAAAAATTAATATATCAAAAAAAACTAGAGAAAAATTGGGACTCGATTTCACCAGGGCTTACCCGGTGAAGTTTTCTCAGATTCTCAAAATTCCAAAAGTAAAAAAAGTTATTTCAAAAAGAAGAATTTTTCCTACAAAATAAAAAAAATAATAATTTTAAAAAAAATAATTTTATTTAAAAATAAATAAATGATGTCATATTTGGATTCCTCACATTTTTCTGATAATAATGGATATATTATTTGTTATATTTCGATTTACAGATTTAAAGATATTAATTATGCCATATTAAATGAATAAATGGCAAAAAAATGAATAAAATAATATTATTACTTATTTTATTTTCATTGAAACTCAATATTATTATTACTTATTTTTCTTATTTTAATAATTATTTGGAATTCAAAAAATTAAATCATGTGACATCAAGACCTAAGAGTTAATATGATTGATAGCTTACTATTGTCAGGAAAACAACAAGTGCAGACTTGGAAACTAGGGGCGATAGAACCAGGAAGTTAAGCGTGCTGGGTCTGGAAGTTAGACGATTTGGAATGAGTGCTCCACGCTGGAACAGTGAGGACGGGTGATTAGAGATTAAATTGTCAAATAATTCAAAGATTTGAAAATCGGAATAAAACTTAAAAACAAATCAAAAAAAATTAAAAAAAAATCAATTTTTTTTTCTAAAAATTCCTTTAGTTCCGGTTGGTGTTACCAACCGGGACTACTAAAGGCGGAGCCTTTAGTCCCGTTTGGTAACATCAACCGGGACTAAAGGTCCTCCCTCCCCCGCCCCAGACAGCGCCACGTGGAGCCCCTTTGGTCCCGGTTCGTAAGCAAACCGGGACTAAAGGTTTTGGGCATTAGTCCCGACCCTTTAGTCCCGGTTCCAGAACCGGAGCTAATGGGCCTCTGAAACCGGGACAAATGGGCCGTTTTCTACTAGTGTGGTGTCAACGGAAAACGGCAACGCAACACGGGCACGGTTGCGGGACTTGGGACGAGGATCTTGACGGTTCCGAGGGTTCACAGATGGAGGAAAGGATCACCCTGGCCAAAACGGATCAATTTGGTTCGTCGGGTTCGCACGCACAAACACGAAGACGTACAGAAACAACAGGACACGAGATGGAAGGGTTCTGTTCAGCGACGGCGCCGAGCAGCCTGACGCACGTAGGTGAGCAGACCGGGGCATAGCTTCACGGAGAGGCAACGGGGTGGCCCTGGCCGTGGCGGAGCCGGCAGCAGGAGGGCTGGCGCTTCGTCGAGGTGGAGGACGGTGTGGCGTCGGGGACGAGCTCGGGGTGAGGCGAGGGACACCGGCCGGAGCTAGGAGGTCATCAGCCGGCCGAGTGCAGGTGGAGGCGGAGGCGCACCAGGGCGGCGTCCAGGAGCTCAGGCTCGTCGGCGCGTGGTGTCGAGCAAGCACGGAGGAGGCGGCCTAGTTCCGGGGACGGAAGGAGGCGTTGGCGCCGAGCTGCTGCTGGATCGCCGATCGCAGCGGAAGGACGGCGACGAGACGGGGCCGGGGTCGGGTGGCGGCGGCGTGCACTCGAGCAAGGCGAGTCGCGGGAGGGGATCCATTGCGGGGACCGGAGCTAGTAGGGAGAAGAAGCTCGGCGAGCTGAGGGAGGAGGGGCAGACGGCGGCGGTGTACAGAGGAGGGGGAGCGAGGATGAGGGGAAGGCGCTGGGAGCAAGAGAGAGCAGAGCAGCAGTGGCGGCGTCAGGTTCGATCGATGCGACGGGGATTGGGTGCGTGCCTCACGTGTGTGTGTGCGTGCGTATGTGTACAACAGAGAGGGGAGGACCCAAAAGCAAAACCAGAAATAGGCTACAAGAAGGTAGGGGTGGGAGCAGAAAAAGAACAGGGGAAGGAGGTAGGGTTTGGCTTAGACCATGGTTAATAGTATAGCCAGCTGCTGGCTATAAGCCATTTCCATGTCATCTATCGCTCATCTTATAGCCAACATGTACAATAGTTGATTAGAAGAGTGTACTATTTATTTATTATATGGCCCACTTTCCACTCTCACAAAGTGCCTAGGAGCACGTGCTAGAGCTGGCTCTTCACCAAGAGCCCGCTTACCTTCTCTCTCCTCTTCTCTTTCTTCCAACTAAGCAAAAATATACTATTTTATTTTTTATAGCCCGCTAACTCGGCTCTATTGTACTTGCTCTTAGGTGGGCTGGCTAGTTGGCCGACTGGGAGGGTTTTCCTTTTATTAAAACTTTGTCTTTTATTTTTTATTTACAAACAAAACTTTCTATTGTTCGATTTAGAATATAGCAAAATAGTTTAGAAATTAGGTTTTCATTTGAATCAAGAGGAGAGGGAAGGTTTGTTAACCTTTGGATAATTAGCAAACCAAAAATAGGGTCTAGCCAAAAAATAATTTTGTGGTCAAAATTATGCGATGCATGATGCATGATGATACACAAACATAAACAACACGCAAAACAATTAGGATATTTCCAGGCAGCGTGGCTTATCCTTCTTTTTCTCCTCTTCCTTTCCAGCTTCCGCCACTTTTTCCAGCTTCCATCACATGCTGCAAATAACTTATAAGAATCAGCGCTGCAGCTTCCGCCACTTTTTCCAGCTTCCACCACATGCTGCAAATAACTTATAAGAATCTGCGCCGCAGCTTCCGCCACTTTTTCCTCTACCTGTGATGACTAAAGGAGGCGGCCCCAATCCATGGCTGATCACGACGCTAGCGTTCCCTGACCTCCATGGCTCTCTGGACATAGGGCTCGGTGGGAGAGCCGTAAAGGATGCTGGAGGCGGATTCAATTGCCGAAACCGCATCGCCGCCGCCTTTCGAGTGCCTCAACATCTGTCGTCCGTTCGCTTCCGATCTCCACCTCCGGCGCCATCCATGTTCATTAGGCTCCGTCTCCACTCGCCATTGCTGATTTCTTATTTCCGCCACTCCCCGAGCCCATCGTGACCTCCGAACTGTACATCTCAGCCCGTCGTCCATGCCCTCGGGCCTCAGGTAGTCAGGTGAGCCTGTTGCCTAATATGGTTGCTGCCTGCCATGCCTATCGGCTATCGCATCCATCTCACTCTCTCCTGGTTTTTCATCTGCTTTTGTTTGGATTCATCTTGGTTATACTCATGCATTATTCTAAAGACTAGATCCGCATTAGATCATCATTTTGACATTCTGCTTCATTCTATGTTGATGCCAGATTAGGAAGACCATCTTCTATCTCTGGGCTGATGAAGTTACTTTAGGTGGTATGCTGGATTATGACATCACGTAGTTTAGTTACCTCCATGAATATAGATATGGCTTCATTCTATTAGTTTTTTTCTTGGGTGAATTGCTCCATATATTAGTTACCTCATCATGTAACCTATACATCATTAGTTCATTCCTGATTTTAGTTCAATTTCTGGTTTGGTATTATGATGGTTTGATGTGACTTTATGAAATATGTACATGGGAATATGGATGCGACCTAATTAGGTTTTTATATGGAGTAATATTGGTACACTAAGCATTATTGCCTAATAAACAAACATTGCGTGTGGTGGAAGCTTCAACAAGGCCCAAATCATATGGTACATGGCTGCTGCAATCTTGAAATTCTTGGCTGCGTGCCAAACCTGGTATTTAAAAAAAATATGTGTTAAGGTTGAGCAATATCAATTTGGGAAACCTATTCAGTGTTCTAGCATTTCCTGATAAATTTGAGAAACTTTTGTTGTGGCAAGTCTTACGATATGTTTCAATTTACCATACAAATCCATTGAGAAGGAGGGTGTTGCACTTATAGCCTTGGGAGTTAAATAAGTGAGGAATATTTCATTGGGCAATTTTATATTCACAAAACTCGTGTCATCCACTCACATGCTACCTTGGTTGATGAGATTTCAGATTTGAGCCCTATAAACCGGAAAGGAGGGAGTATATATAATCCCTTAACAGTATTCTTTTTTGGGAAAACCTTCCGATCTCAATAGCAATGATTCGCATGATGAGAACAAGTTTCTATATATTGAGGGGTTTAAAAAAATGAATTAAAAAAATACAGTACCATTCAACTTCGGCGTCCAAGGAATTAATAGATGAAAACAAGTCACGTGACTTGTTTTCACCAATGGTACAAGTCACGTGACTAATTAATGAATATAGAAACTTGTACCATTCAACGTCGGCGTCCAAGCAATATAGGCTGTTTTTTCCCGTGGGTATGCTTCAGAAGCAAAGGAACCCTGCCAAACCTTTCTTAGTAGTCATGGGTGGAACTGGCGGTGTCATTTTTGTGTGTCTTGTTCTGTGCTACTAATGCTAAAAAAAAGAGTCGGCCCAGTTGATTATCATGCTAGTTAGCACTAGCGTGCCTGATACAAATTTTGCTAAATATATTTTTTGTAGCTTTTTGTTACCACCACCAGATAGAACACATAGCTCATGTTCATGGCATGTACAACACACCGAAGTATGGCGTTACGTATGTGTTGTATAACAGATTATTTTGATGAATCACACTCTTCTTCCTAGATAATTATGCGATGTATCAAATGACCTGCTATTTTAATCTTTATTTATTACACAATTCATTTTTTTAAACCCCTCAATGTGCACTGTATTTTATTTTTTTTGCTTAGCAGGTCTGCTTGTGTTATGTTTTATGTCAGAAAATCAATTTTTGTGTTCGATACTATCCTGGTTTGTGTTATTGATTTTTTAGACAGTTATATGTGTGTTAACTACGTGACATCAAGAGGGGGGAGGGGTAGGAGGCGATCAAGGGCAATGGGATGTTTTCTCTTTTACATTCTAGTTGTCCAATTTTTAATTGTGCTGAGTTACCATTTTTATTTCATACAGCTTGCCAAAAAAATACACACTATTTGTCATTTTAATTGTGTCGAGTTGCCATTTTTATATCATATAGCTTGCCAAAAAAAAATTACACACTAGTTGTCATTTTAATTGTGCCGAGTTGTCATTTTCATTTCATATAGCTTGCCAAAAAAATTACACCCAATTGCCTGAATTATATGTTGTGCTTGCCTACCAGATTAATTATGTTGAGTTGTCATATTATTTCATAATTTTTTCCGTATGTTTATACACAATTTTGGAAAAAAATATAGACGTGCGCCTGTTGAAGAGAAATGAAAACTGTAGCAGACTAGCAGCCTCCGATGTTTATCGAAAGGAAACAGCCTTCCATGCACCCACTTGTACTAGTAAACAACAGCGCATATCATATCTGCTTTTGCCTCTAAAAAAAGCACAGCTGCTTTTGTCTTTGTTTTTTTCTCCAGCGCGTCGTAATCCAGGTTTGCCAGTGGGCCGGGCCTGATGACGGAAAGAATGGAGCACCCGTCGAAGCGCCGTCCGAACAATATGTTGAGCGTGCGCACGTCCCTCATTGGATTTTCCCAACAAACAAGGACAAACAAAAGGGCCACAAACAGTTGTTGATGGCATCTTATATGTGACATAGTTATGTCACATCTAGATGAGCCCTAGACACACCCACCAGATTAAATAGTACTAGCTAGAACATGCGGATGGTGCTTTTCTTCAACCTACTCTCTAAGCATCAATCGAAATGAATCCGATGGTCAATAACTATCCAGTAATGCCACCGCGATGAATTCTCGGAGGCTGGTCCATTTCTCGAGTCGTGTTTATAGGTATCGATTTCTCTGACGGGGATCCATTCGCTCTTGAAATTCAATTGCAATTCGATACTATCGGTTTCGTGGAAATTGTGGGACGGATATCAGTTTAGATCAATTAAGTTAAGTGACAAGCCATGTATTCTGAGCTTTCAATAGAAAGCAATATTTTTTAAAAAGAAAGAGAAAATAGCAGCGGCGGCGGCGCTTTGCTCTGTAGCCACCACAAAACGTATTTCACGTGGACCCGTGAGCCAGCCAGCAAGACGTGTTCTACTAGCTACAGCCTGGAGTACGTAATCTAGCCCGGTAAATGCAAACCCGACATCCACCTCTTCTTCCTCCGTCCCCGTCGGCGGTCGGCCGGCCTCCAATGGCCATGGTGTCCTCTCTCCTCCCCCTTTTCCCCACCACGCGTCTCCTCCGTCTTCCACAAAGACCGGCCAGCAGGCACCGACCTATTAGCATCCTCTAGGCTAGGTAAGGTTGTGCCGCCAGGTAAGGTTATCTGGATACTTGCTGCTTATCTAAACACTGGTGAGTTATATACTTGCTTGCGGTGGGCCAACTTGGTCATTTTTTGTTACTGGGTATGTGAAATATAATCTGTTTTTTTAGCTGCAGTATATAATCTGTTAACAAGCAGTCTGTTGTACTACCTAAAGACATGATATGCCAAGCCTGAAGACAAAAGCCAAGCACTCAGTGGATTCTATCTTTGCTGTAGTCCTATTATTGCAGAACACCACTGTTCTGCATTTATTTGGTACAATTGTAAAGCAACAGCTCTGAGAATAACTACTAACTGATGTGATACATAAAACCTTTACTACTGCATAATCATGTCTTGTACTAGCTTGTCTATGCGACGCTGTTTAGAATTTCTTGAGTTGAGGCTTCTCTTTCTGCTCCATGCTCCCCGATGAACTTGAGGTACGCATCTCGGATTGCATGCATATCTGCCACTGCATCTCTCGTCAGTGCTCGGTCTCAAGGTTGTTGCTTTGAGCAGGATATGCCAAGCCTGAAGATCGATACCAAGCACTCTTGGATTCTAATACTTGCGGTGTTATCATTTTGCCCGCCGTGCAGCCACGTGGAATCTCACCGCAGAAGACGCGCCGCTTGCAAGAATTGAATGCTTGAGCATGCATGCGCAGGCCGGCGTGGCGTGCGAGCATGCCGGTGCCGTTGTCCCGTCCCTTAACGTTCCGTGATCTGCGGGCCCCACCGCGAAGCTACGGTCAAACACGTCTCCCCAGTTGTAGGTGACATGGCAGGTTGTGGGTCCCATAGAGGAGAAAATGGTTCACAGCTACGGTCAAACTCTTCTCAAAGAAAAGAAAAGCTACGGTGAAACGCACCTCCCCAGTTGTAGTTGACATGGCAGGTTGTGGGTCCCATAGAGGCGAAAATGGTTCACAGCAACGGTCAAACTCTTCTCAAAGAAAAGAAAAGCTACGGTCAAACGCGTCTCCCCAGTTGTAGTTGACATGGCAGGTTGTGGGTCCCATAGAGGAGAAAATGGTTCACAGCTACGGTCAAACTCTTCTCAAAGAAAAGAAAAGCTACGGTCAAACGCGTCTCCCCAGTTGTAGTTGACATGGCATGTTGTGGGTCCCATAGAGGAGAAAATGGTTCACAGCTACGGTCAAACTCTTCTCAAAGAAAAGAAAAGCTACGGTCAAATGCGTCTCCCCAGTTGTAGTTGACATGACAGGTTGTGGGTCCCATAGAGGAGAAAATGGTTCACAGCTATGGTCAAACTCTTCTCAAAGAAAAGAAACGCGTCTCCCCCGGTTGGTTGACGTGGCGAAGTGGTGGGTCTCAGATGTAAGGAAACGGGGAAAGTTGATGTCAAACTGGCGGAGACGGCGCGGAGCGGCATGGACCAAATTTCCTCGCAAGCGATAGTGGCACAGACCAAAATACTCATGTTTGAGTGGAAGAACTCGAATGTGCAACTTTGGCAGCGACTTTTCCCAAAGATAAAAGGAGGATGAATTTTATCAGGTAAGATAGAAAGACAAAAGAAGATCAAAAATAATATCAAACGCACGTTTTAGCCAAACGGGTGGATAGTATTTATTTATGTCGAACCATGCATGGGCATTACAGCTTTAATATATTATATACACACGTAGGTATGCACGTACCTGCACATATATAATCCCTTAACAGTATTTGATCAAGCTGCAGACGATGCTGCTGCTGGATCCCATCGTGCTTATTCATTACACACATATGTATAGCCAGCTAGCTGGGGTGGGGTTTAACGTAGCATGCAGATCGCGTAGAGGTCTGCATGCATGCAGGTACGTCCGTACGTCTGGACGTGGTCGATCGGTAGAGAAGCTAGCTGCTAGCTGGATATATATATATGTATACAAGTGATTGATTCATGGCTTGGGCGCATCACGATGTTGTATATGATTGTTGACGATGACGCCGGCGATGATGGCGGCGTAGATGATGCCGATGAGGGGGAGGCACTTGTCCCCGGGGTGGTGAGTGCCGAAGAAGCCGACCACGGCGACCTTGTCATCGCGGTCGTCCGGCTAAAGGCAGTCCCCCTTTCGCACCCATACGGATCGGGTTTCTATGCTATTACTCGTCGTCATGCCGTATAATATGACCAAAACTGGTAGGCAAGCACAACATATAATCTGGTAGGCAAGCACAACATATAACGACGTATGCACCAGAGTAATAGCATAGAAAATCCAATGAGGGACGTAGCTAAAGTGCCGAAGAAGCCTGCCCTGGTTGGTGGTGAACTTGAGCGAGGTCATGCCGTCGTCGTCCAAAGTGCCAGAGAAGGAGGTGCCAATGATATGGCCATTCGAGGAGGACTCGGAGCTACATATGGTGATGCTCGCCAGGGATTGGGGCATGCTTGCGCTGCTGATGTCGCGAGGGCGATGGACCAACCTTCACCGCGACCTACATACAACATGCATCACGAATTAAGCAAGTGAGTTAACTACATGAGACTATTCCCGCAAAAAAAAAAACATTAAAAAAAAACACATGAGACTAGCTACCACATGCATTTCTGTGTGTATATACCATATTCTCGAGCTACTTCACTGAAAACAGAGCCTCAAGTCTGTGTGCGCGCTTCTGCAAATTGCGATGGACCCAATGCTCATGGATGGCCACCTATTTATAGGGTGTCGGTTGCGCCCGCGTACCTGACATCCATCCATCTCAGACTCGAGATCAGTACCTATCTGATTCATATGAATTATTTGCACCCCATGCCTAGCTAGTTACTTTCCGGTTCCTTCAAGTTCAATCCCTAGTTGGTTGCATTGAAATGGGAACCTTCTTCTAACAAGAGTCTCTCCGGAAAAGCATGCACACGAGTACATGGTCTAATCATGAGCTTTTTTCAACAAGAGTCTCTCCGAGAAAGCATAGATACAATTTTTATCACGCACATTACTCAGATCACAAACTAAATTGGTCTCTTTGTTTAAATTGTTTGGGGCTGAATACATACGATTTCTTGCCAACAAACCTTTCTTGCACAATCGAGTTTATTACACACAAATTTGACGTGAGTACGTCCACGCTTGCTTTCATCTGTTAATTGCTTGGACGATGACGTTGAAAGGCACAAGTTTCTGTATACATTAATTAGTCATGTGTTGGTTGGCATCAACGTGCATGAATAGTTCCATCCAAACGCCCTGAGTAGCTGTATTAATGGTTGAGGGAGCGAAAATTGATTTTGGATGCCGTGCTCCATGGAGGCCGGTTTTTGAAAAATTCAAAATTATTCAAAATTCATATTTTTTACGTTTCAAAAAATTCTGAAAAAATATAGATATACATGGAGGCATAACACACATGTGTGTAAATTTTCAGCACGAAATACTTTCAAATGAGGGTTGTGCAAAAAAAAAACAAATCCGTGGCTTTTTAGCACATGATATTGTTCATCCCCAATGTCCATGAATTTGTTTTTTTTTGCACAGATCGCATTTCAAGGTATTCCATCCTGAAATTTTACACACATACTGATACGTCCATTTTGCGTCATTGTTTCTTATTATAATTTATCCTTTTCCAATGATATATTTAATATTTCACACTATGATGCAAATAGGTCGGCGCCTCTGATAAGCACGGAAGCATCCAAAAAAATGACGAGAGGTTCCAGGAATTGTAAATTGATACCGCCTAATAGAAAGGAGTGACGAGCTAGGAAAGATGCCTAATACGTAGGTGTGTCAATGTGCGACAGGCGCCTACCGGTCTGTCGCTACACAGAATACTCACATCCTGCCTTTCCGTCAAGCGGGGCAGGGAGGTGCTATGCTGGCGGCACGGCCGCATTGGGGTATGGCGGCTTCACGTGTAATTTAGATGCCTGATTGTTAGGTGCGAATGCGCGGGCCAGACGCCAAAATAAGTTTTTCAGGGGGTCAGTGGACGAATTAAGTTTCTCGAGGGGTCATTTAATAAAAATAACATGTAGAATGCCACTTGTCAAGCCACGCCATGCCACGCCTCACGCTGTGCTTGTGGTCATTGGTCAAGCTCCGTGTCCTTTCTCGTCTGGTCTTGTCTAAAAAAGCCTATCACGTGCGGAAAATGTCCGTCTGGACACGGCAACAGCCGCACCAGTATATCAACGGTGGAGCATGCTTGTAGATTTGAAGTCCCATGTCGAAAGTCCTATTCTGACCCCGAACTCAAAAAGCACCCTGCTGAACAGTAAAATCGAAAAAATAGTATTTTTTTAAAAAAAAATCTGATTTTTTTGTGGTAAACTTTGAGAATTGTTTTGTATGCTTGCAAAATTTCAGCACGAAATAACATTCGTGGAAGTCGTGGCAAAAAAAAAAAAAAATCAGCACTCCAAAATGTTTTCAAAACTAGAATTTTTGGAGCATCGATTTTTTTTTGCCACGACTTCCACAAATGTTATTTCGTCCTGACATTTCACAAGCATACAAAACATTTGTTAAAGTTTACCACAAAATAATTTCAGAATTTTTTGATTTTGTTTCCTATTTTTTCGATTTTAATGTTCATCAGGGAGCATTTGAGCTCGGGAGCAGATACTCCACGTCCGTCCCATGTGTGCTACTCTGCGTATAGCGAGGATGAAACATTTTTTGTCGATGTAATTATGTGTGGCAGATGTATACTAAGTGGACCAAGCCGTCCGATGGCAGCCACACACTGTCCCAAGCGACCCCATGCAACAACTTTATCGGCTAGACGAGCATGCATGTCTCACCATTGCATGTTGTATATTATGATGCAGGAGGAACGTGAGGTGGGCCTGGGGTGGTTCCGTGGTTGGGTTAGTCCAGCAGCCAGCAGGTTACTGTGATGTTTACTGGCCCATTAGTCTTTAATTCCTTAAATAGTATTCCCGCAAAAAAAAAATCTTAAATAGTAGTGCTAACAGTAATTTTGCATAGATAACAACCACTGCTAGAGCTGATCTGCGTTTCTTGATTTTGCCCTGGAGATCGAGTTACACTGACTTTTGGAAGGGTGTTCAGAGTAAAACGTTTTAGGTTCCAAGAGAGAACGCGGTTAAGATTTTTCTGCTACAGTGAGACAGAGCTAGGTAAATTTTACTGCCAGACGTGGCAAACTATTTTTGAAACGCAACCCCAAATAAACACCAGCGGTGAGATAGCTCGAACCAGATGTCGCCGTGTGCAAGACGTCCTCACTCCAGCACGCGCCTACTGGCTTCTTTTTTTTTTTTTAGGGGAAAATGTTGCCGCTTTATTCAATTGACATAGCTCCTTCTAGAGCAATCCCCGAGCTCACACACTCCGGAGGCACATGGAGCCAAGTTTCACAAAGAGATCTAATGCAACCTTCCCTAGCTAGGATATGTGCAACCTTGTTTGCCGACGTCGCACCCAAGCAACTCTGAACTCCTGAAAGGAGGTTAGTAAACCTTTTATCTCGTCAACTAGTTGCCCGTTAGTTGAGAGATCCTTCTGCACGTTCATAATTTTCCGCACTGCCACTTGAGAGTCCGTCTCGAGGATGACCTTCTGTACCTGTAGTTCTTGAGCAAGAAATAGGGCCCTCCGGCACGCCTTTGGCTCAGCCACCTCCGTGTCGTGAGTTGAAGGAAAAAAATGGCATGATCCTGTGATGAATACGCCATGGTTGTCTCTGAGGACAGCTCCTTCCTCCCCCTCCCGTAGGTTGTTGCTTTGCTAGTGCACCATCAGCGTTCGCCTTAACCCACCCTTCCTCTGGTTTCCTCCATTTCTCGACCTGTGTTCCGCCCGGTGATTGGTGTTTACCTCCTTGATAGATTTCCATTCTTCCATTAAACTGAGGACCCGGTCGCAAATGGTTGCTGCGCTCTCAATGCGGTTACTCTCCCTAGCACCGTTGCGCGCCATCCACATCTCATACCGGGCTCTGAGAACAGTTATCTTCTCCTTGCTGCTCGCATTAGTGAGCCACTGGAGAATCCATGCACGCAAAGCCGCTGTACAAACAATATGCTTCGGCAGGATGGGCAGAGGTGCAGCCACAGCATCAGTTAGCAAACGCTACAGTTCAGCTGCATGCGGACACCTCCAAAACCTGTGTATAATACTCTCTTCCCTGCCGCATGCGACACAGAACACCCCTGGTTTGATCCGGCGTCTGTGCCACTCCATCCCCACAGCTAATCCATTCCTAATCACCCGCCATGCATGGATTTTCACTTTATTTGGCACATCTGTAGCCCACAATTCGAGCCAACTCTTATGATCAGCGACCGGGTTCGAGCTTGAGGCCATTGCCTTTGTCGCAGCCTTGATCGACACTCCCAGGTGGTACGCCGACCTCACCGTAAACCTGCCATCTTTAGTGAAGTTCCATGCTCTGAAGTCCTCTTTGCCCGGACCACCCACCACAATCTGTTGAACATCGGTCGCATCTGTTTCTGTCAGTACTTCATGAAGCTTTGCATGGTCCCAGTCCGTCCCGCTGCTGTTTAGGAGATGTGCTACCTTTGTAATACCTTGAACAAACTGAGCGCCCAGTGGCACCATGCTGTTCATCCTCGTGATCCAGTGATCATGGTGCAGATTTATTCTTGAGCCGTCCCCAACCCTCCAGATCAGCCCTTGAGCCAGTAGCTCTCTGCCGTGCATCAAGCTACGCCATGTGTATGAGCAGCCATTTGGGCATGATGCTGACATGATATCCATATCCGAGAAGTACCGGGCCTTTAGAACTCTAGCACAAAGAGACTCCGGAACCATGATTATTCTCCAAACCTGTTTTGCAAGGAGGGCTTGGTTGAAAATGTGATAATCTGTAAATCCCATTCCACCCTCTCGCTTTCTTGTGCACATCTTGTCCCACGCGACCCAATGGACCTTTTGTTCACCCTCGGCTGCCCCCTACCAGAATTTTGAAGAGATTGATTTCTGATTCCCGCACATTTTCTTTTAGAGTTGGAAGCAGCTCATTGTAAAGGTCGGCGTTGCTTGTAACCCCGACTTCACAAGTACCTCCCTCGCAGCTTTTGATAAACCTTGCCCTTTCCATCCCGATACCTTTGATCTTGATGATTCTCTCACATGTTTGAAGCTGCCATCTTTTGACCGTCCCAGCATCGTAGGCAGCCCCAAGTATTTCTCACGAAGAGCCTCCTCCTGAATGCCTACCACATCCTTTAGCTCCACCTTGCTTTCTTCCTTGCACCCTTTGCCAAAGAATATGGACGATTTCTGCAAGTTTACTCCCTGTCCAGAAGCCTCTTCATACACCTGTAAAATGTTTCTTAAGCAATTCATATTAGCTGTAGAGTCCTCCAGGAAAACTATGCTGTCATCAGCAAAAAGTAAATGAGTGACATTGGGCCCAGTGCGCCCAAACGACACTCCTTGTCATTCATTGTCCTGCTGAGCATGTTTCAGTAGCGCTGAGAAACCTTCTATGTAGAACAAAAATAGGTACGGAGATAAGGGGTTACCTTGGCGTAAGTAACCCCCTTGACGGGAGAAAGCCATCAGATGCTCCACCGTTGAGCTTTACTGTGAACCTAGGAGTCATCACACATCTCATGACCATGGCCGTCCATGCCTGAGAAAAGCCAAACCGGGACATCATATTTTCCAGAAACACCCATTCAACCCTATCATAGGCCTTCATCATATCCAATTTTACCGCACATAATGGTCTGTTCCTCCTTTTCCGAATGGCACGCACACACTCATATGCCACCAACACATTGTCAGTGATCAATCAGCTGCCCGAGACAAAAGCACTTTGCTCCTCAGAGATAATGATAGGTAGCACACTTTTCAGCCTACTTGCAAGGACCTTAGCCGCAATCTTGTACAACACATTGCAAAGACTTATGGGCTGGAATTGTGAGAGTGATTCCGGTGATTTTGTTTTTGGAATCAGAACCAAACTGGTATCGTTAAATCCTTCCGGAATATTACCACCACTAAGAAAATCCCGCACCGCCTTGCATACCTCCTCCTTTACCAAAGACCAGTGCCTTTGATAAAAAAGCGCCGGTAACCCATCCGGCCCCGGGGCCTTAGTAGGACCCATCTGGAAGAAAGCCTTCTCAATCTCCTTATCTGTAATCGCAGCGACGAGTTTGGTGTTCATATCCGAAGAGATACACGTTGGGATGTGCTGGAGAATCTGTTCCATATTGTTTGCACCCTGTGATGCAAAAAGTAGGGAGTAAAAATCCCTAGCCAAAGCCCGCATCCCATCATCATTCTCACACTTGGAGCCATCCTGCCTGAGAAGATAGCGAACAGTATTTTTATGACGTCTGTGTGATGCTCGGTTCTGAAAATATTTATTATTTTGGTCGCCATAGTTCAGCCAATCCTCTCTTGACCTCTGTCTCTGCATAATTTCCTCACGTAAGTACACCTCATGCAGCTTCTCTTCGAGCAGCCAAATGCGCTGCATAATCATGGGCGTCAGGGTCTTCTCCTTTTCAGTCTGTAGCTCTGCCTTGTACGTATTGTTTAATCTGCCTCCGAACTGATCCAAACACATCCCGGCCCCATGCATGCATGCGCCCCGCCACTCTGTTCAGCTGCCCATGTAGAGCGTGCATGCTGCTGTCGCCGCGACCCTTCATCTCCCATGCCTCCCTAACCATCTCATCATATCTCTCGTGGCGTGTCCACATTTCTTCAAATCTGAAACTCCTCACCACTTTAGGCTTCTCGGCAAAATTTTCTCGAACACTAATGGCCAGTGCTATGTGATCCGATTCTTCCGTGAGAACATGTTGTA
The DNA here is from genome assembly GCA_039707655.1 of Elymus sibiricus. Classification (NCBI taxonomy): domain Eukaryota; kingdom Viridiplantae; phylum Streptophyta; class Magnoliopsida; order Poales; family Poaceae; genus Elymus; species Elymus sibiricus. Next base: position 4,767,793 of record CM077665.1, read on the forward strand.
CCGATGTGCCCGCATATAAGTGCATGAAATCACTAGAAAACGAACTTGAATGTTATCAGGAGGGTCCCGTCCCTTTTATTATCCCATGTATATGGGTACCCCGAGAAGCCTATCTCCGCCAGTGCGCACATATCTAGGCAATCTTTGAACTTGTCCATCTGTCCAAGATCTCTGTTATTTCCTCCTAGCTGCTCTGACCGGTGAAGGGCTTCATTCAAGTCGCCCGCACAAAACAAATCCAGAGTAGATTGTCCTGGCGGCTCAGATATACGAGTGCATCCGAAGTTTTTTGGCGCAGTTCTGTGCGTGTTTCCCCATAGATTCCAGTGAATCTAAAGATTCTTCCTTTGAAAGTTAAAGCCGCATCCAAAAAATACTGACACCATGGCCTGACAGATACCTCAACCTCCTCCCTCCACCAGAGAGCAAGTCCTCCACTTCTCCCTTTGCAACTCACAGCCACCCCGTGCCGGAAACCGAGGCTCCACTTAATTTTATTCATCGGATCAGGCTTCTGTTTTGTTTCTGAAAGAAAAAACACCACTGGGTTGTAGGACCGTACCAGGTCTCTCGGTTCGCCCAGTGTCGCGCCTACTGGCTACTTCAATTTTCCTCACTCTTTGAGGACTACTCCCATGGACGACCCTACAACTAACTTATTAGTGTCTCAAACCCTGCTGGTGGTGGCTCACCTTTTCTTTTCTTATTAGAGCATCTACAGCCGGACCTCTCAAATCCCCTCTATATGTCTAGGTGGATGGCTCGGTGAGTGACCGGTCTAAAAAATACGACCCAACCGGACCCCTCAAACCGGCCCTAAACGTCCGGGCTGTTCGGCACACCCATACCCAGCCTATATCTGTAGGGGAACGCAGCAGAAAACAAAAATTTTCCGACCTACGCACCAGCCCAGGACCACTATGGAGACTGCATACAAGGTTTGATCATTTCCGTTACCGACTCGTAGCGCAGCGGAAGTAGAGTCGATGACGAACGGCGGTGCAGATCCCCGCAGCTAGGATTTTACAACCTCCCAACCGCGAGGATGTATACCCTCATCTGCCCCGCGGACAGCCCTCCGGGAGGCGGTCACACAGTCCCCCGGATGGTGTCGCGGACAGCCCTTCGGGAGGACCTCCGAAACTCGGACTGTCACTCGGACAGCCCTTCGGGAGGACCTCCAAAACTCGGACGGTCACACGGACAGCCCTTCGGGAGGCACTCTCGAACTAAGACCGAAACTACGATCTCTCTACAGAGTTGCACACATACGGTGTCATCTATCCGGCAGGGCTTCGCCGTCCAGAACTAGTTCCTGCCGGAACCCAGACAGCCTTTCGGCTCTACGAAACTATTTCGCTGGGAGGGAGAGAGAGAGCCAGATCATGCATGGCATTTGTATGAGAGTAAGAGTGTGTTTGTGGGCAGCCCACTCACCTCTATTTATAGGAAAACCAAGGGGTAGGATGGGTATTTCAAAAATACCAAAACTTGCACATGAAGGAAACACTTTCCAAGGGCAAAATGGGAAAGCAAGTGGGCAAGTGGGGCTCCAAGGTGGAGCCCACTTCTTGGCCGGCCACAACACTTGTGGGGGCCCCCCAAGGTGGTCCTCATCCATCCATCCCTTCTAGAAGCCTTTTGGGAAAATATCCCAAAAGGTACTTTTCCAAAAATATCCCAAAAAGCACTTTCACTATTCACGACGACATTTTTCAGCGTCTGATCGAACTGAAAATATTCATGTGGGCTTAGAACATTTCCAGTACCCACCAAAATAATTTTCAACGCGAGCCGGAACAATTCCGGTTTAGTGATTTTCATCTGCGAAAAGCATCTGAAGCGGTTTCGGCAGCTCCGGAACATTTCCGGTTTTCATCCCGGAAAATTCTAAAAAGTTTCCAGAATGATTCTGGAATCCTCCAAGAATTATCAGGCATGTGCAAAAACCAATTTGACTTTTTGGTATCCCCTGAAACAACTTTTCAGTTTTACCGAAACTTATCCGGTGACCTTTCTCTTCGGAACTTTTCCGTTGACCGAAACTTTTCCGGTGTCCGAAACTTTTTCGGTTATTTTCTCTCAGACTCCCTGTCTAGTATTCAACAGATAGATGACCCTTAAGCGTGTGACCCTATAGGTTCGGTGAAGTATAGACATGACCCGGAACCCCTTCCGATCAATGATCAACATCGGAGCCGTGGACACCCATATCGATCCCTATACCCACACGAATAAATATTCGAGTGAACCTCCAGTTGCCGTGTGCTATTCCTGTTGCTTCGCGATATGTTACAATAACCCGAGGTGAGAAACATCGGCATCCTCGTGGATCAACACTTGTCCACAATGCCAGTTACCTCGTTGCCGGTATTGTTCTCTTTTCTCGTTTCTGTGTTCCGGCATCCCTGTGATCAAATCACAATGTGTCTGGCCAGACGATGATGGATACCGTAACACCGAGAGGGCCCAGAGATATCTCTCCATCGTCGGAGGAGCAAATCCCAATCTTGAGCTATCAAGTTACTTGACATACTTTTCCATGAACCCGTAAGCCGCCGTAATAGCCACCCATTTACGGATGACGTTTAACAAACCCCAAAGTTCATGAAGCAAGCATGAAGAAACTCGATACTCTCATGGTCTAAGGAATTATGCAAACATTAACTTCTCTGTGTTATTAACCATTAACTTATGACGAATGTATCTCATAGCATAACATCAATCGGGTCGATTCAACACAAGTGTTCTACCAACAATTGTGCCCTCAAAATTGCCGGCATAGCCATGCCCATGATCAGGAAAACAGGATCATCATGCAATACTTGAGCCATTCATAGAGGCTTGACTAGGAATACATTGTACCGTTTATTATCCCACACGTGCATATGAGTCTTCCTCCGAGCCTCGTGGTTATTGCAGACTCGAGAACCATAGCAGTTATAGCATGGAACATAAACCTAATTATGAACAGGGAGATAATCAATAACATTTATTATTGCCTCTAGGGCATATCTCCTACAGACTCCCACTTGCACTAGAGTCAATAATCTAGTCAATGCTAATGCACTTTACACCTATGGCATACTGGTGTAAAATATGCTTCGCATGTGGTATAGCCTGATGTCCAACGGATCTGACGACTTCAGCTCCGTGTGTAACTTTGCATATCCTTGCGTTTTCACGCTTTCACAAAATTCATATTTTGTCTGGACTTGGCCTTGCATATGTGTGAATCATTGGTCGAAACCTGATTCCTCAGACTGAGCTATGGAGCAACTATCTGCAATAGTGTCCCATAGACCAAAGCCATCTTGGAACCATACTAAGTTCATGAATGAACTATATGATTCAACAACTTCTTTGTCGCTTCTAAAGCGTCAACATACTTAGCCTTTGTTATAGAATTCGCCACAGTATCTTGTTTGGAACAGTTTCCAACCACCGTGCCACCATATTGTGTATCACACAAAACCCTCAATTTAAATCAAAAATCGCATGGAGCATTGATGAAGACTATATCGATGTAACCTTTTACAATGAACTCTTCATGATCTCCACTTGCGAGAAAACATGTCATCAGTACTACTCTTAGTACTCAATGACATCTTTCACTGTTGTCCTATGATCAGTACTTTGATCACTTTGGTATCCATACTCGCAACAACTTTTGGAGTATCGGACATATCTGGTTGTTTTACATACCATGGAATACATGATTAATCCAAACACAAGAGTGTGTGGAATCTCCATCATGTATTTTACTCATCAGTGTTTTGGGACACTGAGTCTTGCAAAAACTCTTTCCATGTGACTTCGGCAAGAATCACTCCTTGGCGTTTTAAATGCTAAAAAGTTTTAGCATCTTGTCAATATGTATTCATTGCTTAGCCCCATTAGGTAAATCTATCTCCATAGATCATCATGCCTAATATTGAGGCCATTTAGCCTAAGCACTTCATCGAAAAACTATTTTCAAATGAAGTCCTAATTCGTGTCAAGAAATTTATTTCCAATTAACAATGTGTCAAGCACACAAGGTTTTTAGAAATATTATTATGCTCCCACTTACTTTCTTGAATCACAAGTATCTTCGATACCCATTTGATGAAGTCAAACTCTTTTGACCATTTCATCAAAAACGAAGATTCCAACTCCACTTTGCTCTCTTCTGTCCATCGCTGGAACTCTGAAGTTTGCATACTTACCAGCATCCTCTGGATCGACAAATTACTTTGGACTGTATCACATACAAATCCTAGGTTTCATTTCCATCAGATGGAAATCTTTTTGTCATCCATGTTTCATATCTCATGATTGAAATATGTATTAATTGCTAGTTCAACCCGAACCGACTTTAAGCATCGCCACGGTGAGACAATCTCATCGTAGTCAACTCCTTGAACTTGTTATTGCAACAAGTCGAGCTTTATGGATAAAACATTTTATCCGTATCAGTTTTTAGTTCCATAAATATTCGTTAGACTCTAAGTCTTCCGAAGGGTGTATCAAGATTTTAATCTCGAATCACTTATATGGAAACTATCTCGGATTGTATTGGCATTTAGCCAATTCCGGAGTCAGGGCCCATCAACGCTTCCTTGTGTATCGTAGGTATACTGTTGTCTAACAACAATATCTCGTATGCGCACCTGAGAGGTTTGCACGAGTTTTTCCTACGCGGTTCAGCTGCAAGTTCGACCGAAGTCCATACATTTTATTGTAGAGACTTCCGTATCAGTCGCAGTAGGAAACTCCGGAATCACTTCCAAGGTTTCTTTCCTTTGACCTGATGACGAAGATACTGGTTATCTCGTCGAGTTGCACTGTCCTCCCACTCACCTTTTGTAAGAACTATTCTCTTTAAAAGTATACCGTTTTGTGGCAAAAATCCTTTGCCTCGGTATAGTGGTGGGGAAATACCCAATGACTTGGGATAACCTAACAAAGTAGCACTTGTCTGATTTGGAATAGGTTTGTAACCTTTTACACAAGCCCCATATTCCAAATGTTAAGAAAAGATGTAACATGGTTGGGCGTACCATACCATGACGTCATTTCAACAGACCCGATGGATCTCTTTTTAGTGTAAAAGCCTCAGTCTCTAAAGCATTACTCTTTTAAAAGGGATAATGGCAAATTTATTTATGTCATCTTTGATCTTACCATGTCATAAATGGTTTGATTACATCTTCACGGACTTTCCACTTTGCAGTGGTGTTCCGGGAGGTGCAAGTTATGAAACCCCTTTCATAACTCATCAGACATTCGCTAAACTTGTAACTCAAATATTCCTTTCTGCAATCGAATTGTAGAAACATAATTTTCTTGTTACAATAACTTCTACTTCATTTTTGAAAACCTTCTGAATGAATTCAAAAGATCCAGACTTACGTCTCAACAAGTAAATATCCATATATCTACTTGAGTCATTTCTGAAGATAGATAAATCCACTACTTGCAACAACATTTATTGGACTACACACATCATAATGTATGATCACCAATATGTTCTTTGCTCGTTCCTTATGGCCTGTGAACGGTATTTCAGTCACTTCACCTTTCAGAGGAAAGTTGCAAGTGTCAGATGATTCAAAATCAAACGACTTCAAAATCCATCATAATGGAATTTTCCATGCGGGTTTCTCCAATGTGACCAAATGCAGTGCCACACTTGTGTGGTATTCTTTTAGTCTTGCGACATTTAGCGTTAGTGTTATGGATGTATCATATTACCATCAATATTCATAGCATATATCCCATCCTGTATGGAAGCATGGCCCTTCATGTTATTCATAACACCGAACATCAAAAGTTCTCTTATGAATAACCTTCTTGCAAAATACCTTATGAAAGGGCTAGAGTGTATGAAACTCTAAATGAACTATGAAAGTAAACCCAGAGGTAATGTATTATTATCAATATTCATAACATACATCTCATTCATAATGAAAGTATGTCCCTTATGTTATTCATAACACCGAACCTCAAAAGTTCTCTTATGAACAACCTTCTTGCAAAATACCTTATGCAAAGGGCTAGAGTGTATGAAACTCTAAATGAATTATGAAAGTAAATACATAGGGAATACACCGATGGAAGGCATAGTAACATTTACTATGTTCCCTGCGTGTATCTAAACCTCATTCCTGGCTAGTCTCTCAGGCCATAGTAGTTCTTACATCGAGTTGCAACAGAATGCAATCGAGCGGGTATCTTTGTGATTAACTCACAATACCCAAGAATTAGTGATTAACATGTTTAACCATAATTCCCAAGAACTATATCTTTGACCAGCCTTCTATACATCAAAAAACCTGTATGACATTCATACATGAGCTGGATATTCCAGTCTTCTTTCCTTTTTGCCATTATACTTCTAACAGTTTAACTTTTAGTATTTCTCCTACTCTCAGAAGAAGCACCCAACTTACGAGTGGCGTTAGCCCCGGACTTCCTAGGCGTGAAAGTTTCACTAACACCCTTCGGACACTTCCTTTCTCTTTAAGTTGTTGTTTTATTCACCATCATCATATGACAGGCGTTCTTCTGGATCCCTCTCTTATCAGTCTAATGCATAGTAAACTCCTTTACTAATAGTTTGCAAACAAACATTGCTTTGGATATCTCATATCTTTTAGCCTTTGTCTGTCTCTGAAAATGATTTTCAGATTCCATGAATATCACATAACTATCCAAACTTTCGAAGTTCGGGTCTCATGGAAGCAAACATATTGCACTTGACTGAAACGGAATTCTAGCTTTTGGATCGATGGACGAGAGTCACATGATCCATAGCATTAGCGGGAGAATACCGAAAGCATGCGATAGGACAAGTCCTTCTCGGCACTCTAGAGGACAATCCTCTCATTACGTTACCAACCGTAAAGTTTTAACCAGATATTTAACAGCTATTCAATTTTAATTGGGAAGGTGGAAACGCGAGCCATTATTCTACAACTATTATGCAAATAACACTTAGACAGTGTTCATAATTAATTGCACTGTGAATTAAAAGAATTAATTCTGCAATGCGCTCCCACTCAAATCAATATCTCTCATAATTGATTGTGAGTGATACAAGACCCCCATTTCAATTGTTCGCCATTGGTGTAACACCACTGATGACGAAAATCTCAACCGGTAGGCCAACTTGCCAATCACATCTCTATGTGATTCTTGTTCATCTTTCGATGCGCGTGTTCCGAGCTCATGACGGTCATGCCTGAACGTCAAGACAACCAAGTGATCTTGCTGCGAGGTCTCAACTCACCCGCCTCACACTTCCCTAATCGTTTGTACCCGTGTGACACGGCGCACTCCGAGAAGTTAGGTGCCGTGACGGTGCTACACTTGGGAGAACACTAACCACTTGATATATTTGTGAGAGATCACCCTAATAAAAAGCGACTACCGCGCAATCAAGCTCGTGCCATCTCACAAGCTCGTGCCATCTCACAAGCTCGTGCCATCTCACATTTGCCCTATCTGCGGTGTCGAGTGCAAGGATTCTATCCATGCGTTCTGCAGATGCCCTCCAGCTAGAGCCCTTGGCAAGTCATGTTGGAAGTCTGGCCTCTACCTGTCGTCTCAGAATTGCAGAACACAAGGCCGGAGTGGCATGTGAACTTCCATAAACACAGCGAGAAATGGTGCTCATGGCTTCGAAGGACCATGTATGAACCGAAGAAGATATCTTGCAATATACGTACCATGGACGGCACCAGAACTTGGAAGGTGAAGCTAAACGTTGATGGCTCCTATTCTGCGGAGGGCAACATGGCAACAACAGATATGGTGCTGCGAGATCATTTGTGGAAGATCATCTTTACGTCAGGTCATCATCTGATGTCATGCTAGGATGCTCTGGAGGCGGAGCTGTCAACAATCCTGGAACGTGTTGCGATTACTATCCAATGGAGCCCTCTGCCAATTTCAATTGAGTCAGACTGTTAGGAACGGGTGAATTTGATTCAAATCTCTGAGACTAACAAATCACGCTATGCTTTTGTCCTGCATGAAATAAAGGAGCACATGAGTGCTCGTGATACTTATATTACTCATGGACGTCGCTGTCAAAACGGTGTAAGCCATTTCATGACGAATTTTGATAGAATCTTACGTATTCGTAATACAAATGGTTAATTAAAGTTTTTTTTGCAGGAAAAGCTTCGGATCTATTCAGCAAACATCATGGCAGTACAAAGAACACCAAAAGTACTAAAAATGACCACCTAGCATCGACTATAAACACAGGGCAAACCTTGGTGTAGTAGACAGTCGGAAAGTCGTTATGCCAAGGCCCGAAAGGACCAGTGCATCCGAACAACAACCGTGGCAGATGAAGAGAGGCGTAGATCAGAAGGATCCAATCCGTAGACACACGAACGAAGACCGAATCCACGCGGATCCATCGAAGACAAACATCGACCGAATCCCTCGAGATCCGTTGGAGACACACCTCCACACGCCCTCCGATGACGTGAGACGCACCGCCGGGACAGGGGTTAGGCGGGGAAAACCTTATTCCATCTTCAGGGAGCCGCCGCCGCCTCGCCTTCTTAAGCGGGACACAAACCCTAAACAGACTCAAAAGAACACCCAAAAACAAAGCAGGAGCCTTCCCAGCGGCATGGGCCAGGATCCACCGCACCTCCATGGCCCTAAGGCCACAGGAGACAAGGCAGATCGACGGCGGCGCCGGCAGGAGGCCCGGAAACCTTAGAGGAGCCGCTCGTGTGGGGGAGGAGAAAAACGAGATGCGTTAATTACTAATTAAAGTTACATTTTCCATACTATTGAACATGCAAAATCGTCAACTTTGTAGAAACATTATTTGAGCATGTGGTAGCGTAACCATGGTACGTGTTCCTAGTCGTACTTCTCTCGTAATCTTCATAGCAAGTAGTTCTCTCTCTCTCAATCTCTCTTCGATGGGAATCGATGTAAATCAGCCGACCGACCATGTCTCTGGCTGTGTATAGCGGAACAGGAACATATATATATATATATATATATATGTTTAACATTTTTTGAAGACAAAATTAACATTTTTTAAATATATATTTTTTGATGTCGATATTTATTTAATGTACATTTTACATTTATCATAAACATTATGAATATATTTTTATACATGTTTAACATTTTTTGAATACAAGATCAAAAAAATTCATATACATTGCATTTTTTAATACATTTTTCTTATACATGACACACATTTTTTCTATACACATTTAACATTTTTCAATGCTTGATTAATATTTTTCAAATACTTGATTAACATTTTTCAAAGACATGATCAATTTTTTTCATACACATTGCATATTTTTTGTAACATATTTCGTACACATGAGAAACATTTTTCTATACATATTTAACATTTTTCAAATGCTTGAATGACATGTTTTCCAAATAATTGCGTAGAGTTTTTTTAATATATATATTTCGAATATTTAGAAATATAAACAAAAGTAAAACAAAAGAAAAAAAGTAAAAACAAAGTGAGAAAAGGAGGCAGTGACCTGTGGGCCGGCCCATCTCATCCTCGCCTTCAGACAAGGCTGCCCTACGTCTCGCTACAAGCGAGACATACCCGCGCCCATAAGAAACGGCAGTAGATTGGACCGACTCTTCTTTAGCAGGAAATCGTGGGTTACTTATGGGGGGTAATGGGCCACAATATAGCCCAGTACATAGCGACACGCATCACACTTTCGAATTCCGGCTTTGCTCTACGTTTTAATGCCACGTACCACATCGTTTGCGTAAGGCAGATTTAACATGTTTATAATTTTGTCCGTGAAGGAGGGTAGGACCGCGCAGCAGGCACTGTCAGCAACTCTAATATTGATACATGATGATATATGATATTCAGGAGATGAGGACTACACGGCACGCTTTGGTTGGCCTCTTTTGTGTGTGTGTGTGTGTGTTGTTTTGTTAGGGTGTGTTTGGTATAATCTAAATTCCAATAGTAGATGAATAATTGCAAATTTTTGTGTGTACGAGATTAGAATAACTTCAAAATAACTGACATAATTTTTTATTTTTCCTGATCAGAAAAATACATGAAAAAGAAAGGAGGTAGATTTTTTTTGGGATTTATGGTTAAAGAAAAAAAAGAAGAAAACAAGGGTTCTATTGAATTTCAAGTATTCAGTTTCACCAATAAGATATGGAGTCTCACCCTGGCACCGTATTTGGTAGCTGAGACATGCTGAGCCAAGATCTTATTTGGTGCGACATGCTGAGCCGAGACTTTGTTTGGCACATGCTTTTTAAAAAAACAATTATAAAAATTTCCAAAAAAATTGTCGAGTCGCAAATTTTGGAAAATGTTCAAAATTTCAAAATTTCCTTGGAATTTTTGTAGTTTTCAAAAAAAGGAGAATTTTAAAATTGTTATAATTTTACAAAATTGTTCCCTTTTTCAAAAAATGTTCACAATTTTCAATAGCAGTTCTGAATGTGTAAATTTTTTTGCTTTTTAGAAAAACAATCACAACTGTTCAAAAAATGTTTGTGTTTCCAAAAATTATTCGGAATTTCAAAAATTGTCTACTTTTTTCAAAAAAGTTCAACATTTAATGAATTGGTCACAATTTTCACAATTTGTTAGCGTTTGCAAAAATTCTTTCCAAATTTTAAAAATATTTTGGTTTCAAAAAATATTTTCTATTTTCAAAAATTGTTCACGCTTTCTTGCCCGAAGCCTGAATAAAGCCCGAAATATTGATATAAATATTTTTTATTCAAAATATAGGTATAAAATATTAATACAATATCCCGAATATAATTAATTTAAAAAAAATGACACTGTTCATGTGTTTCGCGCCGGGCTCGGGCTTGGGATTTTTTCTTCGGGCTTTGCCAAGCCCGGTCCGAACCCGACCCGGCCCGAGGAATGATCAGGTTTACGTGACGCCCCTAAGCCAAGAAGGCAGATTCAATGTCTCATGAGCCATTATCACATTGCAACATATAGTTGAATGTCGTGCATTACCACGAAACAAGAATAGGATGTCTTTTTAAAAAAAAATCAACAAAAGAATAGGATGTCTTTTAAAAAAAAATCAACAAGAATAGGATGTCGGTTGTTGGGCATGCAACTGGTGCGTCACCATGTCCGTTATTAATTTTGAAGCAACCAACCAATCTTCGATCCTAACCAAAAACATAATGTCAAACTACAAGCAATTTATCTCCAGATGAATTAATTAGTGAGCTCTGATTCATACAAAAAATTAATTGGCTATGTTCTGTAAACTGTTTTTAGCAGAGAAAAAGTGTGAGATCCTCACCATTGTTTCAGAACTGTAATTGATCACACCGTTAGGGGACATGATTGGCACACACTTGATCAACCGTTTAGTATATATGCACTTGTTGTCGCTCTTGTGGTCAGCTCTATAGGACCTTTGTCAGATCTCTGTTTGGCTCACTGTTGTGTTATCCTGAAAGAAATGACAAAAAAAGCATATTGGGTATTCTTGAGATTTTTTTCTAGAAAGTTTAACAATTAAATAGCACTGCAAAAGTAAATAGAAAGTCTGACACATTTACACAATTACTGTTTCATGAACCCGTAAAAACCGAGTTAGTGGACGAGCATACAAACTGAAAATCCTACTGTTTTCTATAATCTTCACATTCCATTCATCAACCTGATAGTATGTAGCAATCATTCTACTAAATGGAATCAAAATTTGGAGACTCCACTTACGAAAAGCACAAGCATTGAACAAAAAGAGATGGAACATAGATGGCATAATTTGTTCTGCCCAATTCACCCAAAGTAACCGGACGGTGATACAACCAGTTGTAGCAGTCAAGCAGCTTACGGATCCATTTAATTAACTGCAAAGAGGAGAAAGTATTGTTACCTGAAATCGGTGAAATCACCACCAGACCAGCCTAATAGAGGGCCGACTGTCTTGCACTGCGACTGACCCACGGATACTTGGAGATGGTGCAGCCTTATGGCTGATGCATCTATTCACAAAATAGCCAAACCATCATATTAGGAAAACACATAAACAGAGAATACTCACCATACTCAGATGAATCGGCGGCTATCTTCGCGCCGCGCCCCGGGGCAGGGGAGGAGGCGGAGCCGCGGCACGCGGCAGCGGCGCGTCAGGCTCGGGGGTTGCTGCTAGTCGTCGTTGACTGCGTCGAGCCGTCGACCAAGGACGAGGCACACGACGTTGGTCTGCATCGAGTGGCGTCGACGAAGGCGAGCGAGGCGCGGCGTCGTGCCGTGCGTAGGCAGCGTCGACGTCGGGCGCGGTGAAGCATGTGGCCGTGGCGACAGGGCTGAGTGGTGGCCCGATGTCAACCATCACCGTCGCTTTTGCCGCCTCCGCCCGCCGCCGCTTGAAACCCTAGAATAGAGAGGGGTAGCGGGTCGTATCTTCCTTTGGTTGGGTGGATCGGGGACGGGGTCTCCGAGCCATGCGATGCCAGCAATCGGTAAAAAAAACGGTGCGTTACATGGGAGAAAAAAAACGGACGAAAATAAACCAGATAGAGGTGGAAGGGATGACGAAAATAAACCCGGAACGGAAGCTAAAAATATACTTTCCAGTTCAATTTTGTACATAACATGCTAAGATAAAGTAGAATCTGTAACGTAACACCACATGGTGCTTAAAAAAGGTTACAATACATCTTGCTTAAACTACACTCTAGTGAAAATATAAATAACATAACTGTCCTCGTGATTGAGGTAACTTTTTGCACCAGGAACGAGCCTCCGCGAATTTACCCTCTAGCCTGCTCATATCTCCTGAGACTAAAAACATGCAATCGCAACTTACTGGTTCAGAATTTAGAGAGATTGGAGTGCTGGCTTCACTGGCACTATTGGGGAATAGAGTTCCAAGACCTTCATTTGTGGTGTGTGCAAGACTGCCAGCCTGCAATTTCCAATGAGCATAATAATTATTTTAACCAATCACGATAACCAATGACAAGAAGCTGGTGGGTAAGGGGCATTAGTACTGTAGATCAGGAGCATAGCTTTAGATTTGTGTTCTCTCTATGCATTAGGACACACTGAATGAAATGCAGACCACATTGGAATCAGTTATAGATTTGAAATGGAAATATATATATTAAATTAGCATGTCTCATTACATCAGTGGAACATAATATTTTGCAAAACATTAGCATGCTTCTTTTCCTAAACTTTCTTGAGGCTACCATATGATTATAACTTACTGTCCATCAACATATATTACATTCAGAATTATATTAGCTTGTAGGACAACACATGAAGTAGAATCTCCTTTTGGTAGTAAGACAAAGAATGTATTTCTTTTTCTATCAGAACTTTTAAAAGGGTGTAAAGACATCTGATTTCCAGCAAGGCCAAACAATGCTTGTGGAAACTGTGATCGGACAAGCTCAAATTGGCCACTTAAAACATCAAAGCTACAACAGATAGCGAATAGTTGAGAAAAGAAAAATTCTCAGTCTGAAATTAAGATACGAACAATACCGAGTATTTAATTTTACAAGAAACAATGTCATCGTTAGGATCAAACTGGGGATCCTCTACCTCCTCTAGACCGGGGGCACAAACACAATTTTAATCATTTGAGCAACTCATCTCAGCAGACATATAACGATGGATTAGTGCCCACTGACCTTTGCCAGTGCAGTTTCCGATTAAACTATTTGGATGGAACGTTCCAGACTCCATCTGCTGAGAAAAAAATTCAGTGCAACATGTTCAAGCAAATATCATGATTTTAAAAACCAAATCAAGCCAGATATACTAACACCAAAACGTATACTACTAATAAACCCAGTGCAACACATGATACCACGTAGTAGCTCCGTTACAAAGCTGTCTCCTCTTCTCACCTCTAAACTCTCCTCTCCCTCGCAATAATAAGAAAAGAAAAAGACTCCAGACCAATCTAGGCCTGGGCCTGGGACTGCGCCTGAGATGCACCACCTAGTGCTGGGAAGTCGGCCACTGTACCTTTAATATCTGAATCAATCTAGTGTGTTGTGAAAGGGGTACATTTAAAAAAATAAGGAATCTACAGCCCTGCAGAAAGTGTCAAACTACAAGCAATTTATCTCCAGATGAATTAATTAGTGAGCTCTGATTCATACAAAAAATTAATTGGCTATGTTCTGTAAACTGTTTTTAGCAGAGAAAAAGTGTGAGATCCTCACCATTGTTTCAGAACTGTAATTGATCACACCATTAGGGGACATGATTGGCACACACTCGATCAACCGTTTAGTATATATGCACTTGTTGTCGCTCTTGTGGTCAGCTCTATAGGACCTTTGTCAGATCTCTGTTTGGCTCACTGTTGTGTTATCCTGAAAGAAATGACAAAAAAAGCATATTGGGTATTCTTGAGATTTTTTTCTAGAAAGTTTAACAATTAAATAGCACTGCAAAAGTAAATAGAAAGTCTGACACATTTACACAATTACTGTTTCATGAACCCGTAAAAACCGAGTTAGTGGACGAGCATACAAACTGAAAATCCTACTGTTTTCTATAATCTTCACATTCCATTCATCAACCTGATAGTATGTAGCAATCATTCTACTAAATGGAATCAAAATTTGGAGACTCCACTTACGAAAAGCACAAGCGTTGAACAAAAAGAGATGGAACATAGATGGCATAATTTGTTCTGCCCAATTCACCCAAAGTAACCGGACGGTGATACAACCAGTTGTAGCAGTCAAGCAGCTTACGGATCCATTTAATTAACTGCAAAGAGGAGAAAGTATTGTTACCTGAAATCGGTGAAATCACCACCAGACCAGCCTAATAGAGGGCCGACTGTCTTGCACTGCGACTGACCCACGGATACTTGGAGATGGTGCAGCCTTATGGCTGATGCATCTATTCACAAAATAGCCAAACCATCATATTAGGAAAACACATAAACAGAGAATACTCACCATACTCAGATGAATCGGCGGCTATCTTCGCGCCGCGCCCCGGGGCAGGGGAGGAGGCGGAGCCGCGGGACGCGGCAGCGGCGCGTCAGGCTCGGGGGTTGCTGCTAGTCGTCGTCGACAGCGTCGAGCCGTCGACCAAGGCCGAGGCACACGACGTTGGTCTGCATCGAGTGTCGTCGACGAAGGCGAGCGAGGCGTGGCGTCGTGCCGTGCGTAGGCAGCGTCGACGTCGGGCGCGGTGAAGCATGTGGCCGTGGCGACACGGCTGAGTGGTGGCCCGATGTCAACCATCACCGTCGCTTTTGCCGCCGCCGCCCGCCGCCGCTTGAAACCCTAGAATAGAGAGGGGTAGCGGGTCGTATCTTCCTTTGGTTGGGTGGATCGGGGACGGGGTCTCCGAGCCATGCGATGGCAGCAATCGATAAAAAAAACGGTGCGTTACATGGGAGAAAAAAAAACGAACGAAAATAAACCAGATAGAGGTGGAAGGGATGACGAAAATAAACCCGGAACGGAAGCTACCAACTCCCCAATTAGGAGTAGGGATTGTGCGCGCAACCGGAATCGTTGCCGTCGCTGCTGCATGTGGATCAGCGCGAGCCTGGCCCACATGGCCCACCCGAATATCTGCGTTTCCAATTTCCCTTAGCGCTATACGAAGCCGATACAATCAAATCGTATCTGGTGAGCTATCTATGCGGACTAGTCTAGCTCGTACCAGCCTAATGGAACGAATCCCATATCCCGTGACCCATCCGGCCGACCGGGGATTGGATTCAAAATTTGAAATCAATCGGGGAGACGCAGCTGCATCGCCGGAGACCACCACGCTCCCACATCCCCTCATCAACCTCGCGCAGATCCGCAGATTTCTTCACGATTTGACCAATGAATCTTGGTGTGGAATCATTCACGGATCTGCTGTTCAGGTTTGTCCTCTCATAAGCTGCTCTTTTCTTTAATCATCTTCTCCAGAGAGTCATTCAATCTCAACCTTTGTCGTGTCCATGGCAGCTTCTGTTCCCAACCAGCACATCCGGAGGCTGTTCCAGATTTGCGATTGCCAGAGGCGGAGGAGGACGATGGCGAGTGCATTCCTCCGGATTTCCAGTCCTCGAGCCAAGATGGAGAAGAATTTGGTGGGAATGATTCAAGATCTCAAGTTTCTGAGGAACAGATTTCCCCAACGCCAGATGGCCCCAACGTCCCAGATATAGACAACACCGACAGTCACAGCGAGCCCTTGTCTGAATCGCAACGCACTCCCTCTCCGTGGCCTCAAAGGTAAAATCTCAATATTTCTCACCGCCATGGATCACGTCAGATTCAGTAAACAAGGCGATTTTTCAAGCGAAGTAGGTGGCTTGATCATGTCTTTGTCAGATGGGAAATAGTATTTGACGTGTTCAGTATTTAGGCTAGGAGCGCTATGTAAAAACATTCAGTTTGGTATTTGTATCATGGGACGTGCTCTGTAGTCAGTTTTGGTAAAATGTTCAGTTTGTTGTTGTCATAACCTGATTAATAAGCAGCAGATTCTTGTTAGTTTTTTGTTGTCATAACCTGATTACTAGCAACAGATTCTTGTGTATGGCTGTCGATCTGGTGGGCCCGATGATTTGACAACGCGCTTGATGTGTGGTCTGGATACAGGTTGTGCGCGCATAGAGTTAGGAAAAATCCACACTCATCCCGTCCTTCTTGGCGCACACGACTACACAAGAAAAAGAAGAAATGCGCGTACCTAGTTGCGCGGCTGCAGCTGGGCCTGCCCTTCGGCTGACGCGGGTACGTATGCGTGCTTGCCGGCCAGTGCCGGCGTAGTTGGAACGGTAAAAATAACGATGAGTATGTATTCACGTATATGTACGATCCAACTAGACATCTACAGGAACTACGCCGAGTCTATACATCTTCATGATTAGCTTATACCCGTACATGATCAATGTGTGAGGAGGTAATTACACTGGTGGTGCATTAACTTGCCATCAACGTTCACTTTGGTGCATAAACTTGAAGAATACATCGAATTGGTGCTAAAACTTGGCTATTTCTTTCAAATACGGTTCAAATCATGGTTTCGTATGTCCTCGCTGCTGACTAGGATGCCAACGTGTCCGCGGGACCCATTGTCAGCGACTGCGAGGGCTCACAGAGGCATGTGCCCGCCCGGGTGGCTGAAATCTTTCGGAAAACCCCTCCGTTTTTGCTTATTTTTGCAAGAAGCCGCTGAGCCGATGGGACACCGAGCCCTGAATTCCCGTACGTATACTAACATCTAACAGGTCAGTTCGATCGTGCATGTTCGTCTACCTCGAGATCTTCTTCTCGACTCTCCTAGTTCGATCGTTCGGAGCCGCCGCCTGGGGGTATCGTGACAACGCCATTGATCATTGCGGGGGTGGATGGCCGAGCCTCGTCGGCGAGCACCTGGCGATGCAGCCCCTCCATACGGTGAGAATTGTGTGGCCTCCTCTGCTCCTCTGTACCCTGCTTTCGTTAGGGTTTTAGAAGAATTTGTGGAGGGACAAGCGCTGGCAGGGGTAGAACGGCAGTCAGATAGTGGTAGTGGTTGCGTCTGTGACATGCAGCGCGTCGCAAGAAGTTGCAACCAGGCGATTGATGGCCTTGTCACAATCGGAGATCAGAGATGGCCGGGGCAGCGCCATGGAGCAAGCTGCAGGGGCAGGTGGTGCTCATGAGGGACCCTTCTTTGGCATTGATAGCGAGTTCTACCTTGACCTCACGCGCGCCGGCGACCGTGTCATCACTGCACGAATCTTCTCCTTTGATCCTTCTGCAACGAGATCAATGCATTGGTCGTCGAGCTCGATGCCGCCGCCGGCGGGTCGGCCGTGTCGGTGGCTTGATAAAAAATGCAAGAATGCCGGTGGCAATGCATGGGCTAGAGAGGAGAGGATAGATCCTGAAAGCCAGGTGCATGAATGTTATTCAGTAGCAACTTACAAAAAAGCGTATGGTTTCAACATCAAGCCCATGACGGACCAGGAGCATTGGACAAAAATGGATGGAGTAGAGGTGTACCCACCTGTATACACAAAGGTCATGGGCAGACCAAGGAGAAATAGAAAGAAAGATCCAGAAGAGAAGCAAGACAAGGATGGAGGGAAGAAACTGATTAAACATGGTGTAACCATGCACTGTTCTCTGTGTGGAGGTGCAAATCACAATAAGAAAGGCCACAATAAATGGCAAGAAACTAACAGAGAGGTTCCTCAGGCTACAGAAGATGATTCAGAAGAATAGTTTGATGATCCATCCATAATTTCTGTAAGTTATAGTGTGCACCAAGTTTCTCATTTGTGTTATTATTTTCAGTCATATGTTCAATTAAACTGTTGAAAATGCAGAACATAATGCCACACATAGTACATCCAACCATGGATCCAACTCAGACCCCTGGATCAATGGTTTATTTCATGCAACAAATGGTAATGTTCTTAATCTGTTATGTTTCTTTGTTTGAATCTTGTTCATTATCACTTTTACTGGATATTGTTCTCAAACACTATCTATATTTTCCTTTTCTTAATTAGGAGAGGATGTCATATCAACCAGTCATGGATCATGGCCCTCTTCCTGAGTCCGCATTTGTTGCACAAGCCAAAGCTACCATGCCTCCACCTAGAGTGACAACAGCTATGTCAAGTGGCATGGTGAGAAGGAGGGGGGTTACTGAAGATATTCCTGAAGATGTTCCTCAATCAAGCCACCAAGTAAATCCAAATGCACGAGTCAGGAAGAGGCAAATTAGAGGAAGAGGTGGAAGGGGAGGTGGAAGAGTAAATGGGAGAGGCAGTGCTACAGGAGGTGGGAGGGGAAGAGGAGTCGGGAGAGGCAATGCTATTGGAGGTCCAAGAGGAGGTGTTGGACGAGTAGGTGCCAATGGAGAAAGGACAGGACCAGGGGTTGGACTATGGAACTTGATGTTTGGAGCAGATGCAGATAACTCACATGTGGGAGCAAAGGAGGAGCCAATCACACAAAATGCACCACAGCTGGATGAGTGGACTGATGACTTCCTCTCCATGTAGATGTGAAAAGTGATACACAAGTTCATATATGAACTTGATGAATTTGCAACAATGAACTTCATATTTTGATTACCAGACACGTTCTTATTAATGTAATGAAACATTTGGATGTGATATTATGTATCTTCAACTTTAAGTATTTGGCAGTAATGTTATGTTCCAGACTTGTTCCTAGTGTTGCTGACAGTTTTTCTAAGGAATGTCGCAAAATTGCTGTCAAAATTTGGCACTGAGTGTTGTTATCAAAATTTAGCTCTCATGTGCACACAAATACTGTCAAAACTTTGGCACCGGATATCATTGTTGTCACATTCAGCTCTGGTATTCACACAATTGCTCTCAATTTTTTTTCTATTGTCAATGTGCATGCCAAGATTTGGCAGTAATATTCAGTGTTTATGTGATGTTAATTATAATGTACTGCTATCGAAATTAAAAAGATTTATCATGTTTATCTGAATGAACATCAATCATTGGATTCCAATCATGTTTGTAATATATCATTGTAGTACAGGGTACAAACCATCTCAAATTGCCGAAACATAACATCTCAAATTGTCATTTACATTCAATACACAAACAAAGCAATTCTGAAATACATCTCACTGAATTTTGTCTCACCTAAACCAAAATACAATAATACAAAATACATCAGGACCCGCCAGCAACTGCAAACACGATTGCGCTAAACCAAATTACAATACAACAAACAGTGATCTCTTCTCCATTCTTTGCTTCTCCTTTAGAGCTTCTATCTCACAATCTTTGCCCCTTAACTTCTTCTCATCCTGTTAATCTAACAATTCACACAGTAATAAGAGGCTCCAATATAAACTGATAGCCTCATTACCCATTGCTCGTGCACACAAATAATTGTTACTGTCTTGACATATACATTAATTATGAGCAAGTGTTCAGCAAATGATGTTCAGCAAACGGACCAGCAGCAAATGATGCAGTACCTCTAACCATCTGCTCTTGATCCTTTCAAAACTCTAAAACATATCTGAGACATTATTCCAGTCAATCCATAAATGGTTTCCAGCATAGAAATTGAAAATGGCCACAGAAATATAAAATTACCGTCAATTAGTTTGCACCAGCCAAATCCATGACATCCAATGCTTTCTTCTTTGTGCGACAATGGCAACATCAACAGTAGCAAGACAGAATGTACATGATCCAAGCTTTTTATGGTGTCGTTGTTGAGCTGCAAGAGTTGTTTGTCACCACGCCCTGCATCTAGTGTGTGTGCCATCACGAACCAGTCAGCCGCTCGTCCATGTTGCGTCCCTGGGTGGCTCGCCGGCCACGACGGAGACCATGTTTCATGTACCCATGCTCAGCATCACCAAATCAAAGCATCCCCGAATGACGCTGCCGTTCGTCCAGCCTCTCGCAACCCCCCAGCCCTCCCGCTCCTCACTTCACACATTGGCTCGACCCCTCATCGGGTGGAGGAAGATGCCCTCGGTGGTGAGGAGGTCAAATACGGGTCACAAAAGGGATGGGAGAGGTGGAAGGCGTGAGATAACCTTAGCTCTAGGGGATCGCTGCCACTGTCCAGCTCTACGGCTCGTCGCCGTCCTACTTCTGCACTGCGCGCCGCCGTTGTCAAAAGGGGAATGATGGTTAGGGATTTGGCGGGCCGAAGCGTTCTGTGTTGTTGTGCCCCCACCGGCTCAGGTGCTTAGGTGCAACAAACAAAAAAAAAACAAAGGGGTTTTTCGAAAATAGTAAGCCACCAACGCAGCCACACACCTCTGTGCGCCCTCGAAGTCGCTGACAATGGGTCCCGCGGACACGTTGGCATCCTAGTCAGCAGCGCGGACGTAAAAAACCATGATTTGAACCGTATTTGAACCAAATAGCCAAGTTTTAGCACCAATTCGGTGTATTCTTCAAGTTTATGCACCAAAGTGAACGTTGATGGCAAGTTAATGCACCACCGGTTGAATTACCTCATGTGTGAGTGATGTAGCTCATAACATGCATGATCGATATAACAAAGATACGTCCATGCATGCATGCACTGTTGGAAACTGCCCACGACACGCTCATCAGGTGGCTAACCATGCAGACCACGTCTCCAGGAGTTTCCCTATCCGCATGCACTACGTGCTTATCTCCTCCTGCATGTTAGCTCTTCCAGCTCTCACACGATCTCACTGCCCAGTACCTTGTAATCTGTATATATGTAACCTCTCAAGATCAATACAAGCAGTGTGTGTGTTCGCATAACCAAACTTGATATCAGACGCAGACATCTCCGATCCTCCCTCCCTCCACGTCCGCCATGAACCGCCTCCTCCGTCGCTCCCGCTCGGCGGACTTCGACTCCCCGGCGCCCGCTGGACGTCCGTTCGCCCGCGGTGCCCATGCACACTGCCGGCCCTGTCGCGGCCGCCCCTGCATCAACCGCCGCCGCCGCACCCGCAGCCGCCGAACCTCGCCGCGTCCTCGCCGACCTCGGCAAGGCGCCTGTCGCCGAGGGCCCTGCTGCACCTTCCTCGTCCACCTCGGCGCCCCGCGCGTTCCAGCTAGCCCCGGCGCCCGCCGCGGGCGTCCTTCGGACCGCCGGCAGCACCCCCGCCCCACGGCTCGACCTCGTCCCGCGCCTCGATCTGGGCTGCTCCGACGCAGGCCCCTCCGCTCCCTCCGGCCTGCCCCCCTCCGTGGCGCACTTCTTCTCCTCCAAGCTGCACCCCGTCTCTGGTAACTACAACAAGTGGAGCCAGCTTTTCTATGTCGTTGCCTGCAAATATAATGTGCAGCACCATCTGGACGCCGCCGCCCAAAGCGCCTTGTGGCGCAACGACGACCTCACCGTGGTGCTCTGGCTCTACGGCGTCGTCGCCGACGAGCTCCTCGACGTCGTGGCGTCCCCCGACAGCACCGCCCATCATATCTGGTCGCAGCTTCACCTTCTCTTCATGGACAACCAGCCGGGGCGCGCCGTCATCCTCGGCGCCGAGTTCCGGAACTTCGTCCAGGGCGACCTCTCCATCGCAGAGTACACCCGGCGGCTCAAGTCCCTGGCCGACGCGCTCGCGGACGTCGGCGAGCACGTCTCCGATCAGTCCCTGACGCTCCAACTGATCCGCGGCCTCAACCGCAAGTTCCAGGTCATGGAGACTCTCCTTCCGCTGCAGTCGCCGTTCCCATCGTTCGTGCAGGCGCGCTCTCGCCTTCTCATGGACGAAGTCAACGCCAACGAGCGGGCTCGGCTCGATGGCCGCCCGGAGGTCACCACTGCTGCTCTCACCATCGGCCATGGGACGAGCGGCGGTTCCTCCTCGTCCGACCGCGGCCCGGACCGCGGCTCTACCGACAAGGGCAAAGGCCCCGCTGCTCCACCCTCCCACGACAACGGACGCGGTCGTGGCTGCGGGCGCGGCTCCCCTTCCTCCGGGCGTGGCGCTGCTTCCGCCGGCTCTTCCTCGGCCGGGCCTGCACCGCAGCTCCCCACGGGATACTTCGCGCCGTATGGCGCTCTTCTGCCCGGCCTGCCGCCGCCTCGGGGCTCGTGGGCTGCACCAAACGCCGTGGGGGTCCTAGGCCTGCGGCCTCCCGCCCCGCACCAGGCGTACCAGATCGCCGCCGCGCCCTCCTCCTCGAGCGTCCCTACCTGGGAGCAGTACAACCAGTTGTACGCTGCTCTCCAGGGCCTCTCCGTGCAGCAGCAACACGCCGGCGGCGGTCCGGACTGGTTCCTCGACACGGGCGCCACCTCGCACGTCGCAGGTAACGCGGTGAGCCCACGATCAACACCCCTAGCAGTAGGCGGTCGATTTCGTCCTCTAGGCTAGGTTTCACCACACGGCTGAACCCACCACCGCGGGAGCTCGTCGCCGGCGGCCTTCCAGTGACCATTTGGTCATGCGCCGTAGCCCGTTCGCTTCGTACGCACGCGTAGAGTACTCCTGCGCGCTCTAAATGGTCGCCCGCGTGCTGCTGCTGCTATTTCACCGACGCCTGAGAGCTTGCGCCGCCACGGCTCGTCGCTGACGCCCCTACCGACCACCACCGGCGCTGCTGACGGCCCAGATCGACGCGTGCCACCTCCAGGGTCTCGTAGATGGCCGCGGCGCTCGAAATGGTGGCTGGCGCTGCGTTTCTGAGCCTCGCCGGCGTTTCTGGTGCTCTCCGGAGCAACTCCGGCGCGCCACCGCTTTCATATCGACGGTGGGTCACTGACGCGTGGGGCCCCCGTCATTAGCTACTAATCCTGGCTCTAATAGCCACTGACACCGGCCAACTACTGTAGCACCTAATTAGACACTAATTAAATCACCTATTAGACACTGACATTGGGCCCCACCCCTGTTTAGGTTACTTAACCACTCTGTTAAATAAACAGAGTATGACATGTGGCCCCCCTGCTAATTAATCCAAATTTAGATTAAGTTAAACTCTGGTTAAACACTAAGGCAATGACAGATGGGTCCCACTGGTCAGGTTTGACCAGTCATCCCTCTGTTGACTGCTGACGTCATCATGATGTCATGCTGACATAATAAATGCAATTTTGAATTATATTAATTCTGTTAATTTTAGAAAATGTTTAAAACTTAGAAAAAACATAGAAAATAATCTATAACTCGGATGAAAATAATTTGTATACGAAAATCGATCAAAAAAATCCAAAGAATCCAAATATGCCATCCATTCATCTGTCACATGCTTCTAACATGATGAACATGGAATATTCCCCCTCTGGATCATCTGTCCGATGAAACCAAAGACACGGGAAATATCGTCAGATATTCTCCCGCTCCGTCTGCATCGTGTAGTACTGCGTTAGGCCACCCCTAGCATTGCATGTAGTCATATCATGCATCGAGATGGACCTATTTGCTTGTATTTATTGTTTCTTCCCCCTCTTCTCTCCTGTAGACACCGAGACTGACGCCACTGCTATCTATGACTACGCCACTGACGATCAGTCTTTTGCAGCAGAGCAACAAGGAAAGCAAAAGCCCCTTGATCATTCCTATATCGCCTATTCTTGTCCCTCGTGCTTGCATTAGAATTTTGCCACTGTATTGGGTTTGATCCTATTCTGATGCATAGCCTGCTTTTGATTACTACTGTTGCTACTTTACCTGCTATCATAAAATGCATAGTATAGGTATGGTTAGTGTTACCCTGTGGCCCCCTCCTTTGTAAATGTTGCCCCTGTTTCATCATCGACGACACCGAGGACTTAAAGACAGAAGACTCAATCGTCATGATTGACAAGCCGTTAACGACACATCACCTCACAACCCTAAGTATGACACTGTAGAGCTACTATCGAGTGCCGAGGGTGATACCTCGTAACGCACTCTCGATGATAATTCTGTAGCGTAGTTAATCGTTCGTTGGTATCGAGGGTGATTCCTCCTTCCCATTCCCGATAGAGACTCTGTCATACACCTACCTCGAGTGGGATCCATCGAGGGTGATTCCTCAGATTTCCACTTGATGTATAGACACACTGTTACTTTGACTTTACACTGAACTAAATGAGAAAGACGGGTCGGCCCCAAGGGTACCCGCAATGGAGGTAAAGTCGGGCCGGACCAAAAAGGTACCCGCGAGATATTACGAGGCGTGGCCGGTCATTCTTTGTCCTTGCCACACATCCTCGAGATGGGGCAACGGGACCACAGATGGTGGCGCACTGATCGTAGCCGCGAGCTCCCAAGACACTAACTGGTTTGGATATGTGATCTGAGTAGGCCTCTGGCCTTTTTCGCACTAACCACCACGCGGGAATAAATATGGGTATTCTTCGTCGTACATTCTCCCGACAGCTTTTCAGATGCCACAGTTGAGCGGCACGCACCCGGGTGGCCCGCATAAGCACTGTCTTTGTATTAAGAGGTGCCAGGACTGACACCGGCCGTCCACGTAACGCGCAGGATTGCAGAGGGAGATTAGGCCATGACCCCTCCGCGATTAGGATGTAGACTGGCGTGCTGGCCTCTCTGTTGAGCCTAGGTAGGACTACGGCGTGTCGATCAGCCAAGGCTGGGCAGTACCTGGAAAGTGTGTCCGACCAGAGTTAATCGAGCGTGTTGGGTAAATTTGTGCTCCCCTGCAGGGAAGTTGATCTATTCGAATAGTTGTGTCCACGGTAACAGACGCTCGGAAGTATCATGACTTAATACAACTAGAACTGGTTACTTGTGATTGAAGTGAATATGATGGCGCCGGGATTGCTTTCTCGCAGGGAGTCGAGAAGGAATCTCTGGGCGTTACAACAACATATCATTATTATGAAATGCTAATCTGCACTCTTCTAATACCGCAAGACACTGAAGATGCTAGTCTTCGATAGGACTAGGCTTTCTCCCTCTTCTGACATTTCTGCAGTTTAGTCCCAAGATATAGCCCCATTCCTTGATACTGGTGCATATCTAGCATAGTTCTAATGTCAGTCTTGCGAATACTTTGGATGAGCACTCACCGTTGCTTTGCTCCCCCTTTTCCTCTTGATATGATTGCCGCGACCAGATGACGGAGCCCAGGAGCCAGCTTACCCCGTTGACGACTACTACTACCCCGACGGAGGCCAATACACCCAGGATGGAGTCTACTATGACGTGGAGCTCGCTGACGACCAGGAGTAGTTCGGAGGCTCCCAGGCAGGAGGCCTGCGCCTTTTCGATCTAGTGTCGTTGTTATGCTCAACCTTCTTAAGACGAACTTGATTATTTTATGTCTGTACTCAGATAATGTTTGGTTCCGATGACTTGTGCACTCAAGCTTATGTATTCG
The DNA here is from genome assembly GCA_039707655.1 of Elymus sibiricus. Classification (NCBI taxonomy): domain Eukaryota; kingdom Viridiplantae; phylum Streptophyta; class Magnoliopsida; order Poales; family Poaceae; genus Elymus; species Elymus sibiricus. The sequence goes on from CM077665.1 coordinate 4,793,556, forward strand.
AGCCCTCGAGGCCCCTGGCTGTAATATGAAGCTTGAATTATTTTAAATTTGTGTTTAGAGTTGTGTTGTGATATCTTCCCGTGAGTCTCTGATCTTGACCGTGCATAAAAGCTTGTATGATTAGTGCACGGTTAAGTCGGGGGCGTCACACTCGCCGTCATTGTCGCCGTTCTATTTGGCACATCTTCTACACGTGAAGCTCAAGTCGCACAACTATTTGTACTGGCGGGCGCAGGTGCTCCTGCTGCTCCGCAGTCATTACCTGGAAGGCTTTGTTGATGACACACTACCGTGTCCGCCACCATTTCAATCGGCGTATCATCGGTGGATTGCTCAGGACCAAGCTATACTCTCGGCCATTCACTCCTCTCTCACCGAGGATGTCGCTGGACTGGTCTTATTTGCTGTTACTTCTCATGATGCTTGGACTGCACTTGAGACGATTTTTACTTCGCAGTCTACGGCGTAGTCTATGGCGATTCACACTCAGTTTGGTTAAGTAAAGAAGCGTGACCTCACAATCACCGCCGTCTTCAACAAGGTCAAGGGCTTGGCCGACACACTTGCCTCCATTGGTAAGCCACTGCTTGATGAGGAGTTCAATTCCTACCTCCTTAGTGGGTTGGATGAGGAGTATGACGCCCTTGTCGAAGTCATCAAGGCGAGTCCTGTCCCAGTTCGTCAATAGGATCTTTATGCGCGCCTCCTTGGCATGGAGCAGCGCGCCTCCGCTCACCATTCTGCGGACCTCTACTCCAACAGCTTGTCTGCACAAGCGACGTATTGCAGTGGTGGTAAACCCTCTTCCTGCCGCACCGCCCCACAGTCCTCGGTAGGGGGCAAGCCCGCCATGGCCCAAAAGCAGCATCCGCCGTCGCGCCCCTCCTTCACCACGATGGGTGGTCGCCCACGTCCGTGCTATCCAGCATGCGGCACTCAGGTGCCCTGCCAGCTGTGCAGCATTGACGGCCACCTGGCATCTCGCCACCATCGCCGCTTCAAGACGGACTTCTTGGGACTCAGTAACAATGGGAAAGGCAATGAGCGCCAAGCTCGGCGACTCAGGGATACACATACACTCCATCGTATCCCACTGACCCCTCCTGGTACATGGACACGGGAGCCAGAGATCACCTGACGAGTGAGATGGACAAGCTCTCCGCACGGGAGCCCTACCACGGCCATGACAAGGTTCATACTGTAGGGTAACGCAGCAGAAAACAAAAAATTTCTGCCTACGCACCAGCCCAGGACCACTATGGAGACTGCATACAAGGTTTGATCTTTTTCGTTACCGACTCGTAGCGTAGCGGAAGTAGAGTCGATGACAATCGGCGGTGCAGATCCCCGCAGCTAGGATTTACAACCTCCCAACCACGAGGATGTATACCCTCATCCGCCCCTCGGACAGCCCTCCGGGAGGCGGTCGGAGAGTCCCCCGGACGGTGTCACGGACAGCCCTTCGGGAGGACCATCGAAACTCGGACAGTCACTCGGACAGCCCTTCGGGAGGACCCTCGAAACTCGGACAGTAACTCGAACAGCCCTTCGGGAGGACCCTCGAAACTCGGACAGTCACTCGGACAGCCCTTCGGGAGGCACTCTCGAACTAAGACCGAAACTATGATCTCTCTATAGATTTGCACACATACGGTGTCATCTATCCAGCAGGTCTACGCCGTCCAGAACTAGTTCCCACTGGAACCCAGACAGCCTTTCGGCTCTACGAAACTATTTCGCTTGGAGGGAGAGAGAAAGCCAGATCATGCATGGCACTTGTATGTGAGAAGGGATGAGTTTTGGGTAGCCCCCTCCACCTCTATTTATAGGAGAAGGAGGGGTGGAGGGGCTGAAATTTCAGCCACATCCATCCATGTCATCTCCAAGATATTTTGGAGCAAAAGCCCAAAAAGGTGGCTTTTCAAAAAGCAACCATAAAGCTGATTTCACTATTCACGACTACATTTTTCAGCGTCTGATCGAACTGAAAATATTTATGTGGGCTTAGAACATTTCCAGTACCCACTAAAATAATTTTCAACGCGTTCCGAAACAATTCCAGTTTAGTGATTTTCATCTGCGAAAAGCATCTAAAGCGGTTCCGGCAGCTCCGGAACATTTCCGGTTTTCATCCCGAAAAATTCCAGCAAGTTTCCAGAACGATTCTGGCACCCTCCAAGAATTATCAGGCATGTGCTGAAACCAATTTGACTTTATGGTATCCCCTGAAACAACTTTTCAGTTTCACCGGAACTCATCCGGTGACCTCTCTCTTCGGAACTTTTCCGCTGTCTCCGAAAACCTTTTTCGGAAACTTTCTCTCAGACTCCGTGTCTAGAATTCAGCAGATAGATGACCCTTAAGCGTGTGACCCTATAGGTTCGGTGAAGTATAGACATGACCCGGAACCCCTTCCGATCAATGATCAACATCGGAGCCGTGGACACCCATATTGACCCCTATACCCACACGAATGAATATTCGAGTGAACCTTCAGTTGCCGTGTGCTATTCCTGTTGCTTCGCGATATGTTACAAATACCCGAGGTGAGACATGTTGGCATCCCCGTGGATCAACAACTTGTCCACTATGCCAGTTACCTCGTTACCGGTATTGTTCTCTTTTCTCGTTCCGTATTCCGGCATCCCCGTGATCAAATCACAAAGTGTCTGGCCAGACGATGATGGATACCGTAACACCGAGAGGGCCCAGAGATATCTCTCCATCGTCGGAGGAGCAAATCCCAATCTTGAGCTATCAAGTTACTTGACATACTTTTCCATGAACCCGTAAGCCGCCGTAATAGCCACCCATTTACGGATGACGTTTAACAAACACCAAAGTTCATGAAGCAAGCATGAAGAAACTCGATACTCTCATGGTCTAAGGAATCATGCAAACATTAACCATCTCTGTGTTATTAACCATTAACTTGTGACGAATGAATCTTATAGCATAACATCAATTCGGGTCGATTCAACACAAATGTTCTTCTAACATAGTGCCCTCAAAATTGCTGGCATAGACATGCCCATGATCAGGAAAACAGAACCATCATGCAACACTTGAGCTAGTCTTAGAGGCCAGACTAGGAATACAGTTTACCGTTTATTATTCCACACGTGCATATGAGTCTTCCTCCGAGCCTCGTGGTTATTGTAGATTCGAGAACCATAGCAGTTATAACATGGAACATAAACCTAATTATGAACAGGGAGATAATCAATAACATTTATTATTGCCTCTAGGGCATATCTCCTACAGACTCCCACATGCACTAGAGTCAATAATCTAGTTAATGCTAATGCACTTTACACCTGTGGCACACTGGTGTAAAATATGCTTCGCATGTGGTATAGCCTGATGTCCAACGGATCTGACAACTTCAGCTCCGTGTGTAACTTTGCATATCCTTGCGTTTTCACGCTTTCACAAAATTCATATTTTGTGTGGACTTGGCTTTGCATATGTGTGAATCATTGGTCGAAACCTGATTCCTCAGACTGAGCTATGGAGCTACTATCTGCAATAGTGTCCCATCGACGAAAGCCATCTTGGAACCATACTAAGTTCATGAATGAACTATATGATTCAACAACTTCTTTGTCGCTTCTAAACCGTCAACATACTTAGCCATCTATTATAGAATTCACCACAGTAACCCATTTGGAACAATTTCCAACTACCGTGCCACCATATTGTGTATTACACAAAAAATCCCTAACTTAAACCGAAAATCGCATGGAGCATTGTTGAAGACTGTATCGATGTAATTACTTACAACGAGTACGTCATAATCTCTGCTTGCGAGGAAACATGTCATCATTACTACTCTAGTACTGAATGACATCTTTCACAGTTGTCCCATGATCAGTACTTTTGATCACTTTGGTATCTATACTCGCAACAACTTTGGAGTATTGGACATATCTGGTTGTTTTTACATACCATGGAATACATGATTAATCCAAACACGAAGGTGTGTGGAATCTCCCTCATGTATTTTGCTCATCAGTGTTTTTGGGACACCAAGTCTTGCAAAAACTCTTTCCATGTGACTTCGGCAAGAATCACTCCTTGGCGTTTTAAATGCTAAAAGGTTTTAGCATCTTGTCAATATGTATCTTTGCTCAGCCCCATTAGGTAAATCTATCTCCATAGATCATCATGCCTAATATTAAGGCTATTTAGCCCAAGCACTTCATCGAAAAAGCCTTTTCAAATGAAGTCCTAAGTCGTGTCAAGAAATTTATTTCCAATTAACAATGTGTCAAGCACACAACGTTTTTAGAAATATTATTATGCTCCCACTTACTTTCTTGAATCATAAGCATCTTCGTTACCAATTGATGAAGTCAAAACCCTTTTGACCATTTCATCAAAACACGAAGATTCCAACTCCATTTTGCTCTCTTCTGTCCATCGCTAGATCTCTGAAGTTTGCATACTTACTAGCATCCTCTGGACTGACAAAATACCTTGGACTGTAACACATGCAAGTCCTTGGTTACATTTCCATCAGATGGAAATCCTTTCGTCATGCATGTTTCATATCTCATGATTGAAATATGTATTAATTGTTAGTTCAACCCAAACCGATTTTAAGCATCGCTACGGTGAAACAACCTCATCATAGTCAACTCCTTGAACTTGTTATTTCAACAAGTCGAGCTTTATGGATAAAACATTTTTATCCGTATCAGTTTTTAGTTCCATAAATATTCGTTAGACTCTAAGCCTTCCGAAACGTGTATCAAGATTTTAATATTGAAACATTTATATGGAAACTATCTCGGATTGTATTGGCATTTAGCCAATTCCGGAGTCAGGGCCCATCACCGCTTCCTTGTGTATCGTAGGTATACTGTTGCCCAACAACAACATCTCGTTTGCGCACCTGAGAGGTTTGCACGAGCCTTGCCTACGTGGTTCAGCTGCAAGTTCGACTGAAGTCCATACATTTTATTGTAGAGACTTCCGTATCAGTCGCAGTAGGAAACTCTGGAATTACTTCCAAGGTCTCTTTCCTTTGATCTGATGATGAAGATACTGTTTATCTCGTCGAGTTGCACTGTTCTCCCACTCACCTTTTTGAAAGAACCATTTTCTTCAAAAAACATACCGTTCTTTGTGGCAAACCTATTTGCCTCGGTATAGTTGTGGGGGAATACCCAATGACTTGGGATAACCTACAAAGTAGCACTTGTCTGATTTGGAATAGGTTTGTAACCTTTTACACAAGCCCCATATTCCAAATGTTAAAAAAAGATATAACATGGTTGGGCGTACCATACCATGGAGTCATTTCAACAGACCCGATGGAGCTCTTTTCAGTGTAAAAGCCGCAGTCTCTAAAGCATCACCTTAAAAGGGATAATGGCAAATTTATTTATGTCATCTTTGATCTTACCATGTCAGAAATGGTTCGATTACATCTTCACGGACTTTCCATTTGCAGTGGTGTTCCGGGAGGTGCAAGTTATGAAACTCTTTTCACAACTCATCAGACATTCGCTAAACTTGTAACTCAAATATTCCTTTCCGCAATCAAATTGCAGAAACATAATTTTCTTGTTACAATAACTTCTACTTCATTTTTGAAAACCTTTCGAATGATTTCAAAAGATCCAGACTTACGTCTCATCAAGTAAATATCCATATATCTACTTGAGTCATTTTTGAAGGTAGACAAATCCACTGTTTGCAACAACATTTATTGGACTACACACATCATAATGTATGATCACCAATATGTTCTTTGCTCGTTCCTTATGGCCTGTGAACGATATTTCAGTCCCTTTACTTTTCAGAGGAAAGTTGCAAGTGTCAGATGATTCAAAATCAAACGACTTCAAAATCCATCATAATGGAATTTTCCATGCGGGTTTCTCCAATGTGACCAAATGCAGTGCCACACATATGTGGTATTCTTTTAGTCTTGCGACATTTAGCGTCAGTGTTATGGATGTATCAAATTACCATCAATATTCACAACATACATCCCATCTTTGATGGAAGCATGGCCCTTCATGTTATTCATAATACTGAACAACAATTATTGTTTTTATGAACAACTCTTTTTGCAACAAACATTGTGCAATGGGCTAGATTGTATGAAACTCTAAAATGAATTATGAAAGTAAACCCAGAGGTAATGTATTATTATCAATATTCATAACATATGTCTCATTCATAATGAAAGTATGGCCCTTATGTTATTCATAACACCGAACATCAAAAGTTCTCTTATGAACAACCTTCTTGCAAGATACCTTATGCAAAGGGCTAGAGTGTGAAACTCTAAAATGAATTATGAAAGTAAATACATAGGGAACGCGTGGTGCCCAATGGCAAACCCAGGTAACTTAACGGCAGCGATCCCACCGAGCATTGCAAGATATCTGTGAATGCTTGTACTCTGTCCTCAGGGACATTCAGAGGGATCATGGTGGACTTCTGAAAATTAATTCGAAGGCCAACAGACAGAGCATAATCCTGAAGGATTTCTTTCATTTTTGCAACCTGAGCTTCCTCCGCAGGCATGAAGACAATGGTGTCATCAGCGTACTGTATGACGGGGTAATCCTCCTCGCTAGAAGGGATGGGTTTGGATATGAGGCCATTTCTAAAAGCATCATTGATAGCAGCCTAAAGAAGATCAGCAGCAAGGACAAAAATGAGAGGCGACAGGGGATCCCCTTGTCGAACCCCCCGGAGGCAATGGAATTGTCTGCCCGGGACACCATTAAGCAGGACAGATGATTTCCCTAAAGAGAACAAGCTGTTAATCCAACCCAGCCACTTATCATCGAAGCCCATGTGTTTCATGATATCCAACATGGGAGCATGCTCAATCGTGTCAAAAGCTTTCGCAAAATCGAGTTTGAACAGAAGAATCTCCCTACCCGAAGATTTACATAGATGAATAAATTCAAACGCCCATGCAAGGCAGTCCTGGATGGACCTCCCCTTGAGAAAGCCATACAGATTGCGGTGTATGATTTTCAGAATCACTTTCTGTAACCTGTTGGCCAATAATTTTGTCAGTAGCTTCAGACAACAGTTGAGGAGGGTGATTGGGCGATAATCATTCGCGCTCTCCGGCGACTGGATCTTAGGAATGAGCGTGATAAACCCCGTGTTGATGCTCTCCAAGTCAAGCATAACATCATAGAATTTAGCACACATTTTCTAAAAATCCTGTTTGATGATATGCCAACAGCTCTTGAGGAAGCACCCATTGAAGCCATCTGGCCCAGGAGCCCTATCAGAGGCCATTTCTTTCACCACTTGATCAATCTCTGCCTCTGTGAACGGAACTGTAAGAACATCAAGGCCCTCAATCTTTTTAATGATTGCTGAAAGATCAAATTTCATGTTCACTGGATCAGACTTGCCAAGGTGATCTTTGTATGAGTTGTACATCACCGATTCCTTCCCCACATGATCACAGACTATCGTACCGTCAGACAGGCACAGAGAAGCAATGGAATTCCTCCTGTACCGCTCAGTAGCGATAGAGTGAAAAAACTTGGTGTTTCCATCCCCATACTTGAAGTATCTGACAGTGCATCTTTTCTTCCAGTAGATTCTCTTATAATCCAACAAGGTGAGCAGGTGGTTTTTCAAAATCTTCCTGAAATTAGCTTCAGGCACTGACAGGCCTCTCCTGTCCTCAAGACCATCAATTTCAAGCAGAGTTTTGTTTGTGTTTTCAATAAGAACGGAAAGTTTTGAGATGCCTTTACTCCATCCCTTCGGATCATATCGGAGAGTTTTCATTTTCTTACAGAGCAAGGCCGCAGAATTAGGTGCATAACACCGTTTGGACCAGGAGGACTGAACAGCGTCAAAGAAGCCCTGATGACCAATCCAAAAATTCTCAAAGCGAAAGATTTTTGCCTTAGGGATAGAGGTTTCAATGGTGATAGAGCATGGAGTGTGATCAGATACAGGTTTGCCCAAAGGCAGCACGACTGTGTTTGGGAAGGAGGCAGTCCAATGCAAGGAAGAAAAGTGCCAATCAAGTTGTTCAAGCAAAGGATCATCCTGCATATTACTCCAAGTAAAAGACCTACCCTTGATGCGTAATTCCACAAGAGATTGGGTTCTAATAAAATCATTGAAAATGAGCATATCATTAGCATTTCCTCCCAGTTTGTTCCTATTATCAGGAGCTCGAATGAAATTATAGTCTCCAATCATGAGCCAATCCTCGGCCGCAGGGATTTGAAGATTGAACAACCATTGGACAATATCATCCCTCGCTTGACCCTCACAAGGGCCATAAATATTCACACAAGACCAGACGTTAGCTGTGTGAAGGGAAGAGAATCTAATATTGAGCGCAATGGGTTCAATAAAATCAATCACACCCAAGAACACATAACTATTCCAAATAGTAATACTGCCACCAGAGTTGCCATTAGAAGGGATATAAGCAAATTGATCAAACTTCTTAGGGCAAAAGAGTCTGACATAAGAGATATCAAAATTTGCACGTTTAGTTTCTTGCAAACAAACGACCGAACAACCACTAAAGTCTATAGCATTACGGATAGCTAAATATTTTTTCTCTGAGTTAATGCCACGCACATTCCAACAGAGAATAGACCACTGTTTCCGGTTACTCTTGGGCTTCAGGATGATCGTCCTCTTGAGGTAACTCTGCCAGTAATATCGCAGGAGTCAATTGGGCAGGAGGGACCCCACAGAGATTGGTACCAATGCTCTGCATCATCCGAATCGGAGTGAAAGGAGGAACATCATGTGAATTACCTACACCACCGGGAGCAGGGAGTTGAGCCAACGGAGCAGTAATAGTTGCAGCAATTTTGACTGTGAGCTTGACTCTGTCTTTGACCTTGGAAGCCCCACGACGGATATCAGATGGCTGAGGAACACGGAAACCATCATACCTTGTGGAGCGGGTACTCCTGCGCAGCATCACAGTGTCAACATGGGCCTCCTCGTGGGCGATCATCTGATCAATGCTATCAGCCACAGAACCGATAGAAAGAGGGTGTAATTCCACGAGCTGCCGCTGACTGTAGTCCATCAGATCGTGTGAAGAGTCTAGGTTCAGAGGTGGCTCAATCACATCCCAAAGATCTTTTGGGCAAAAGAGAGGCAGACCATCAGAGATCACCAACCTGAGGTTACTGCCAATCCCATCAACCTCCGGCACAACAGAGTAAAGGATCTGCTGGCAAACTCCATCAATGAACTGCTGGATAACTCGAAATGGGTTCAGAGGGAGGAGCTCAGCCGAAACCTGGGGGGGCAGTAGATTAGGAGTGTATTTTCTCTTGAGCATTCCCCCCATCCAGCATAGGAAATCTCTGTCCACCTCCAAGACTATTGGCGCAAAACCTCCCTGTGGTCTACTAAAAGCATTCCTCGCTGCAGGCACCCCAGAAATGAAGTCATCAGCCAGGGCCTCCACATAAGAAGCTTCAAACCAAACATCAGACAGGTTGTCAACAACATTGTGCTCTGGGGGCACACCATCCATCAAAGAAGGTCCATCATATTGAAAGAAGTTCCTAAAGATGAATCCAGTAAATGGGGCAGGGACTGCAGGCCATACTCGCCAACCATTTTCCTGAACCTTCTCCTCCTCCGCTGGTTCAATGTTCCAAGCAGCCTCATTTATAGCCTGCTACTGTGCGAGCTCATCAATCCTGGCTTGCTGGAGAGGTGTATAGTATGGCAGCTGGTATGGATGAGGGGAAACATTGAGCATTGGTGGCTCATCTTCATTACCCATAAGGCCTGGGACAGTATTCCTGCCATTGAGGACATAAACCGGAACAGACCAAGAGCGTCCCAATCCTGGTAGCATACCCACTCTAGTAATCAGCAAGCTGTGCGGCACCTCTGCCACATCCCTGATGTGACACTTAACTAGGATTCTAGCTTTATTTCCCCCTCTGTTAGGCCAAGACAACAACTTCCCAAAATTGGAAACTGCCTTATTGACATAGTGCTCTGTTTGGTAGTCCAGGGGAAAAGCCAGCATCATGATCCATACCACATATTCAAAAGCAGGCATCCGCATGTTAATGCCCTCATCATGCTGAACTAGCGAGAAAGTAGAATCCTCATCAAGAGCATGCGGGCTTTCCCTAATCGCTTCATCTCTGCTCTCAACATCCGCAAAAGCAACCATCCCTATACCAATTGGAAAGACAAAATCCTCGGATAACTGATATTGCAGGTCCTCCGCGAGGATGCGACATACCTCATTGAGCCAGAATCTCTTCTGATGATCGGGAACCGGGGGATTAACTGAGAAGATGGCATACCGAGCGTGATTCAACGGAGGGTCATCCACCACCATGAGACGGCGCTGCACACGGTGAGGAGGACCATGCTCAAAGTGAGAACCCAAGGGAGCGAAAGCGAATGGCCGCACTGGGAAGTTAGCCATGAATCCTTCGCTGCAGGTCGCCACGCGCTGGGAGGATGAGGGTTTTCCAATAGGTGAAAGCAGAGCTGGGCGGCAGGGGTTTGGAGGCGAAACAGGGGCCACGGTTGGTGTAGGAACCATAAAAGCCTTGTCACGTAAGCCGGGAGGGAGTCGTATCGTTGTGCAATAGGAAGCCGCCACCTCCTGAGAATCCAAGATTTTCTGTGTTTGTTGCCAAATCGAGGACGGTGAGGCAGTTCCACCCAAGGGAGGCGCCTAAAAATCTCCCGTAACAGAAGGACAACCAGAATTAATGGGCCTCCAAATAAATAAAGTAGAGGGAAGCCCAAAGCACTTCTTGTGGCCCACCCGAAGACAATGTTGACAACGAAGAAGCCCAGGACATCCCTTGGAGCCATGATCAGTTCAATTGCAGATATAGCACTTGACAGGAATACCAGGGCCCAACATGCATGGGCGTTTATTGGCGTTGACACGTTGAGAACATGAACGACTATCCACTAGGGATAAGCAACAATGGCGGATTATACCAGGACAATTCGATTGAAGGTGTCCATGGCAAGAACATGTAGAGCACTTCAAAAGCATCTGATCAATGTACTCCTGAGTCGGGACATCTGAAATTTGAACCATGCTTTGAATATCCGGTTCAGAGTAACCAGCCTGCCAACCATCCATAATATGGTAGAGAGTTTCATCCGATAAAGAATCCCAATAAATCCGGCTGAAGGTTAAACCCCTGAAAGATCTTTTGGCAGTTGAGTTGATTGCGGGTTGTGGGAAGGCAAGAGATCCAATCCGAACAAAACCATCCGACCCCATAGGAGCCGGAAAATTGAAACCACCGAACGAAATAGAGTGCTCCGGCGAAGGCATTCCGGCAGGCATCACCGGCGGTGAGGACAAGCCTGCTTGAGCTAGAGCATAGAGGGAATCCAATTGAATCACATTATTGCTTTGGGCTTTAAGCCATTTGGACTGAACTGCCAGACGTTTACCATGACTAGGATCAGATAATTCAGTGTCAGAATGCCAGGAGAAATCCGAAAAACCAAAGTTCCCAATATGATCACCACGAAACAGATGAAAATGGCAGATGAAATCCGGCCAAATACGATCTAGAAGGCCATAAATGAAATGTCCCACTTTACTAGAAGCCACAGAGAAACGAAAGCGCTGATCACTCAAACGGAGAACCCTAAAACCATGGCTGAGGCCTCCAATGCAGGATTGAAGAGCAAGACCCCAAGATTCCTCCGTGAGAGGAAACGAAGCAGAGGAAAAACTGACCACCAAGAAGAACTCCTTCGAGGAACCCGGGGCAGAGAAATGAACCGTCGAATGAAAGCGAGAGCGCACCTGTGCGTCCACCGCGAGGCTAGGATTGAAGTCCCAGTGGAGGAGCCCCTACATAGGGTCACTTGAGAGGGGGGTTTAGGCCAAAACCCTAGAATCGCCATTGGGGGCGGGAGGTGGGAGGTGGGGGGGAAGTCGCCATCTGCCCGATCTCCCAAGATCAAAAGAGCACCAACCAAAACAGTGGTGTCCGCTTTGATGCAGCAACTAACAGGGGAAAGGACACATATTATGGTTACATAATGGACATATGGGAACTTGACTATGGACATGATTTTAAGGTCCCTTTGTTTCGGTGCAAATGGGTCAATCTGTCAGGAGGCGGGGTACACGTAGACCCACAGTACGGAATGACAACGGTGGATCTGAACAATCTTGGGTACACAGACGAACCATTCGTCCTAGCCAATGATGTGGCGCAGGTTTTCTAAGAAAAGATAAGAAAGCGAATACATCATACGATGAGCCAAAGCGCCACATAGTTCTTTCAGGGAAAAGAGACATCATGGGAGTGGAGGGCAAGACAGACATGTCTGAAGATTATGAAAGGTTTCATGAAATTCCTCCCTTCAAAGTGAAGGCTGACCCAAGCACCCTGTTAAACGATGAAGATTATCCATGGTTACGACGCAATAAGCAAGGGACATACGTGAAGAAAAAGTGAAGACTTTCTCTCCACAACTATTCTGATGAATGGTGCATATTGAAATCAGAGAAAGTCTTGAGTTCAAATATGTTTAAAAAATTGAAATCCTTTTGTAACAGATGAGTTTTCGCCTGAAACCCTGATACTTCGAAAGAGATTGTCCAGTTTGTATAAGAAGTGCATCCAGTTTTTCCCGTAACCCTCTCAACTTTTTAGCACATGCTATGTGGGTGAAATGATGATACCATGCCAAGTTTCAACCATTTCAGAGTTCATTTGCAGTGCTTTTCAATTCAGGGTCATTTTAGCTCAAAATAAATCATGAAATGCATGAAAAATAGCAAATGAAGTTAGAAAAGGTTTGAAAAGTGATGATGTGGCTTTGAATGGTGCATATTGAATGCAGAAAAAGTCTTGAGTTCAAATATGTTAAAATAATTTGAAATCCTTTTGTAATAGACGAGTTTTCGTCCAAAACCCTGATACTTCGAAAGAGATTGTCCAGTTTGTACACGAAGTGCATCCAGTTTTTCCTGTAACCCTCTCAACTTTTTAGCACATGCTATGTGGGTGAAATTATGATACCATGCTAACTTTCAACCATTTCAGAGTTCATCTGCAGTGTTTTTCAATTTAGGGTCATTTTAGCTCAAAATAAATCATGAAATGCATGAAAAATAGCAAAGGAAGTCAGAAAAGGGTTGAAAAGTGATGATGTGGCTTTTGAATGGTGCATCTTGAATGCAGAAAAAGTCTTGAGTAAAAATATGTTTAAAAAATTGAAATCCCTTTGTAATAGACGTGTTTTCGTCCGATCAAAGTTATTTAACTTAATATTATATAAAATTTATGCAACTAAAATTATCAAAGTTATTTTTGTTAAAAACTTTAATAGCAAAAAGAATATTCATAAAGTATTTTTTGTTAAGAACTTCTAATATGCAAAAAAATAACATAAAAAAATAGCAAAAGTGAAAATAGATGCGAATTAATAGAGAAAATTCAACCTAAATTCAAAGTGAATTCAACTCACTTGGAATATAGGTTGAATTTTCTCTATTAATTCGCATCTAGTAGGCCCCACAGAGCAGAAAGAGGTCAGTTAGGCCCACATGTCTTCTTTAGAGAGGAGCTCAACGTTGCAGCCGCGGCGGGGCTTATAAATAGGTTCGGGCGCATTTCGCTTGGCGAGGTGGGACTAAACATCCAACCGCACCGCGGCTGTGCGAGGCACAGGCCTTTGGTCCCGGTTGGTGGCTCGAACCGGGACCAATGCCACCCTTTCGTCCCGGTGCGAGCCACCAACCGGGACCAATGCCACCCTTTAGTCCCGGTTGGTGCCACCAACCGGGACCAAAGGTCTCTGCTTCCCGCCCTTTGGGCTACTGAAATTGACCTTTCCTCCCGGTTGTATCCACCAACCGGGACCAATGCCACCCTTTAGTCCCGGTTGGAGCCACCAACCGGGACTAAAGGGTTGGGTATATAAGCAGGGACTTAGGAATTTTTCAGATTTCATCTGCAGTTGCCCCCGACGACGCCGAGCACATCGACGACGCCAGGCTCCCCGAGCTTGCCGTCGATGCCCTCGCCGCCGTCTGCCCCGTCGACGCCGTCAGGCTGCTCCACCTCGCCGTCGACGCCCTCGCCGACGCCCTCGTCGCCGCTCCTCGCCGGTCTCCTCCGTCACTCCAACGCCGTTGCCGTTCCTCGCCGGTCTCCTCCGTCGCTCCGTCACCACCGCCGCTCCTCGCCGGTAAGGCTCCCCCCTCCTCTCTGTCCCCGTAGGCCCCCCGCGCACGCCTCCGCCGCTCGCCCCCTCCCACCGTGCGCAGCACCGCCACCTGCCCCACCTCCGCCCACCGCAGCACCGCCGCTGGCCCCGCGCGCGTCTCCGGCGACCCCGCAGCGCCGCCCGCGCCCGACGATCTCCCTTATAATTATTTTAGTTGATTTAGTTAATTTAGTTAATTTTAGTTGTTTTAGTATATACAAAAGCGGTAGTTAATTTAGTTGTTTTAGTTGTTTTTATTGTTTAGTTGTTTTTAGTTGTTTTTATTGTTTAGATGTTTAGTTGTTTTATCGTCGGTCATCGATGACGCGATATCGAGGAGTCCCCGACGATCGTCGGTGAGGGAGAGTACCCCCCGACGATCGTTGGTGAGGGAGAGTCCCCGACGATATCGAGGAGTCCCCGACGATCGTCGGTGACGCGATATGATGTTTAAATGTTTAGTTGCATAGCGTAGCCGTTGAGTCGACGATGCCCGGCCAGCATCCTCGTCGTCGACTCGGTGGCAACCACCTGCTTGACAGGCGCCATGTCCGGGACTGGGCTCCGCCGGGCTGGCACTGGGAGGTGCTGCCTTCCGGGGCGCCCAGCTTGGTGAGGAATCAGGGTCCCGTCATCGACCCGGAGGTTCTTTGGTGGCGGTCGCGTGGACCACTGTCGGTGCAGAGGGAGCCGGCCCCGCGGAGATGGTACGTCCCCGTGTCAGGGAGGAGGACGAGCACGTCCGACGCTACATGGCTGCGTTGGACGCCAGGTTCTCCATTACCTGGCAGGTTCTTCAGGGATCTCACCCGAGCTATGATCCTGTCATAGTTCCTTCTCTTTGGGTGTCCACCGCCTGCGCCGCGAGACGTCAACTAGATCTGTATTAGTGATATTATATAATAATATTCGAGATGTATTAGTGATAATATACGATGATGTATTAGCGATACTATTCGATGATGTATTAGTGATATTATATGATCGTATTGTTGCATTGCCTTGTATTGATTTGCATATCTCATGTTTGTATATTGCCATGTTGTAATATTTGCAGAAACTATGGATCACAAAGACTTAGAAAAAGAACTGTTGTTGGGGGATATAATCCTCGCCGGAGGTGATCCCTTGTCGTATCTCAATGACACCGATGGTCAGGAAGGAGAGGATGACGGCTCCGGTGATCCAACAGTGGAGGAGGAAGGAGATCATGATGGCCCCGGTGACCGAATGGCGGAGGAAGGAGATCATGATCACGGCTCCGGTGACCGAACGGAGGAGGGAGCCTCAACTGTTGCAAAGTGCGACGAGGTAAGGAGATGAGGCCCGAAGAAAAGGTTGCGCTCGGATGAAAGGTTCACGATCACAGAAGTCGCGAAAGATGGCCAACCGATTGCTCCCAAGCGGACCAAGGACGCATTTGTACATCAGTGTGGAGTTGTTGTTAGGGACTATGACTCGATCAGCACCCAGCAATGGAATAAGAATAATAAGGACCCTAAAGTTTCTTATGTCCAGGATAGACTGAAAGATGATCTTTGGACCGAGTTGATGACAAATTTGAGCCTACCGTGAGAGGAGGATCCGAATAACCCAGTTATAGAGCGAACGGTCAAGACGTTTGCTCTTAAGAAGATGGCAGAACTATTCAGGAACTAGAAGAAAGAGTTGAACACAAAGTTTGTCGAGAAAGAGGAGACTCCGGAATTCATCGGTCGATATGAGAAGATAAGAGATCAATGGCCCGAATTTGTGGCCTACAAGAAATCGGAGAAGGGTAAGAAAAGGTCACTGACAAACAAGAAAAATGCTGCAAAGAAGAAGTATCACCATCACACGGGGTCAGGTGGCTACTACAAAGCCCGGCCGTTGTGGGACAAAGCTGAGCAAGACCTGCTTGCTAAGAATGTCCAACCAGCGACATTGCACTGGCCAGATCGTTCAAGGACTTGATTCTTCGGGGTTGGGGGAACTTTGGACCCCGAAACAGGGCAGTGTGTTTGGACGGACGAGCAACTTGCAATACCCTTCCGGAAGCTTCAGGCAGCAATCAAGGCAGCACAGGAAGGGACGTTCATTCCCGACAGAGAGAAGGACGAGCTGACAGAGGCCCTCGGGAATCCTGAACACCCTGGAAGAACACTAGGCACATCAGGCTCCGTTCCGTGGGTGCATGGATTTCCCGACAGCGGTGGTTATAGAAGCCGAGAGAGAAAGAGGAAACAGGAAGCAAGCAAAATGCAGAAGCTCAGTGCAAGATTAGCACAACTAGAGGAACTTGAGAGCGAGCGAGCTACCGGCCAACCATCTGAGCGGCACGAAGATCCTTCCTTCGACGCTGCCCAGAAGCTACCCCACCATCTCCGCGGAGAAGCAGCGTGGCTTCCACGGAGCTCGTTCAGCCTGAGTTCACGGCACCTCGCTACCCCGTGGATAGTATCACGGAGGCTGAACATGGCGAGCTAATGACGAAATGCCAGAACCTGACCTTGAAGGCGGCGGTCGACTCTATTGTACTCCTCGAGCTGAGGGAACTTTCCATTGCCGTCCGATTCCACATGGCTATGCTGTTGTGACGGTGGATGAAATAATGAATGGATTTGAGGGGCTGGAGCTTGACAACCCTACAGGTGAAGAGGATATTATTCTTCTGGAAAATGCTTTGAGGAGTACATGTCTATGGAGAAAGGAGTACATCAAGCTTCCAAACTGGACGCCTCAGCAGACTCAGCCTCCTCCGGCGCGTCAGGGCACTCCACCTCCTCCTCCTCCTCCTCCGGCGCGTCAGGGCACTCCGCCTCCTCCTTCTCCCCCTCCGGCACGTCAGGGCACTCCGCCTCCTCCTTCGCCTCCTCCAGCGCGTCAGGGCACTCCGCCTCCTCCTCCTCCTCCTCCGGCGCGTCAGGGCACTCCGCCTCCTCCGGCGCGTCAGCAATGGCGGAAGAGAGACGCCGCCGCTACGGCGGCTAGCAGTACAATAGGCAGGAAGAAATACAAATTTGGTCAAAGCCTCAAGCCTCTTCCGAAGTTACCATATGAGAGGACTGACAAGGAAAACGCTGAAATCAGTGAAGCCAAAGTGAAGGCCCATTTTGCACGGAAACGTCCACCTCCGAAGGAAACGATAGATCCGGTGAAAGGGAAGCCCACTCTGGATGCCCTGAAGCGACCACCACCGCCTCCGCGGCAATCCAACTATGACCACTGTATTCAAAAGACATATGGTGAAGCGCGGCGGTCGGGAAGTACTTCCAGTACTGCAAGAGAAAAAAAACGAAGAAGTGGGAAAACAATTCCCCAGCTCGGCGAACAGGAGAAGCAATCGTTCCCCCCGCTCAGGGTGTCTAGCGATATCGCTAATCATCCGGTGCTACTGCCCGGTACCACTCTTGGTGATTACGTGGATGATGATGTACAGTTTGAAACGGCTGAGGTAGTAGTAGAGGACTTTAGATACGAGCACGGGAAGCCTCTCGTCAAACCTGATCATCCCCATCTAACAACAATGAAGCAAAAATTGCATGAGTGGTACATGGAAACCTGCAGGAAGTCTGGGACCGATCGTTTGATGGTCGGAATTAAAAAAGAGCACGACTTCACTGGAGTCGACCTGATGCCTGTTCAATTTGTGGAGTTATTTCAGTTATTCAATCAAGAGGCCCTCGACAAACAACTCATGACTTGCTACTGTCTGTAAGTATTACTTCTATAAGTAAGTCTCTAGCTCAGCTCGTTCATTGCATGTATATATAATTATCCTCACTATATTATGCAGATTGAAGATGGTCGAATGCAAAAAAGAACAAATCTATAACATTTGGGTTCATTAGCCCAAATACCGTAAATGAATGGTCGGTACAAAAGGAAGCCAAAGTTACTAAGGAGAACTTGCTAGAATCGTTCCTTAGACATCAAAACAAAAGGGAAATACTCTTTCCTTACAACTTCAAGTGAGTGTTACTGTCTTGTGCATATTCGGTTTCGCTTACTCGAGGTTAAGTAATGTAATTGATGAGTTATGCGTGCATAGGTTCCACTATATTCTGCTATCCATTAAGCTTGATGGGGCATTAGTAACTGTCTTAGACTCGAGACGTAAAGATCCCGAGTATTATGCGGACATGACTGCAATGCTCCACAAGTAAGTTAAATCAATACCGGGACCATATCGGCAACTTTCGTTCATTTCCTGATATCAAGTAATCATTTTCTTTACCGGGCAGGGTTTGGAAAAAGTTCACCACTATGGTTCCGGGTCTGAAGAAAGAGCTGCGATTTACACACCCCAAAGTAAGTAGTACTAGCTAGTTCCGCGCATCTCTCATTGATTCTAGTTTCATCAATACCGTTATCATGCTTGCTTATCAGTTTGATTGAACTCTATTCTCATAAAGTGCTTGTACCAGGCACCCGGGAATCATTTATGTGGATACTACGTATGCGAGCTCATTCGCCACTCGACCTCTGAGCGGGGCATCTCTGAGAAACAATTTGAAGTACGTAAACAATATTCACAATTTTATTTTATATATTACCATCAATATTGTTGAGTTTCATTCATATATATGTATTGACCCCCTTCTTTAAATTAGATCTGGCAGATGCGGGATGAACTCCTACCACATGATCGCATACGAGCAATTCAAGAGGAATTGGCGGGATTCTTTCTTGACCACGTCATACCTGAACACACGGAGAATACCATGTGAAATTGCAAATGGATCTTAGATGTTAGGGATTGTAAGAGATGTTATATTGTACATATGTAGTAGCGTCGGATAGATATACGAAAACTTGTTGTTCGACCAAGCACGGAGAAAGAGATGTCACTTCTCTCTATATATGTTCATGACGATCTTGTGTAATTAATGGTTTCCTTCATTTGCTTACTAGCTAGCGTCGAGTTCTCTCTATATGTATAGTAGCTAGCGTCGAGTTCTCTCTATATGTATAGTAGCTAGCGTCGACCAAGCACGGAGAAAGAGAGGTCACTTCTCTCTATTAGCTAGCTAACACAATATGAAACCCCTAAATTAACCCTCCAAAACCCCTAAACCCCCCTTCCAAAAAAAAAAAACCTAGCGCATGCGAGCTGCTGACGCGTGGCTGCTTTTTGGTCCCGGTTGGTGTTACCAACCGGGACTAAATGTCCTCCTGCCTGGGCGCCCCGCAGCGGTCACGTAGAGCCCCTCTGGTCCCGGTTCGTAAGCAAACCGGGACTAAAGGTTTTGGGTATTAGTCCCGTTTGTTTTGTCCCAGTTCCAGAACCGGGACTAAAGGCCCTCTGGAACCGGGACTAGTACCTTGTTTTCTACTAGTGGGATACAGCTCCCCTACTTCATAACATCTCAAAAAGAAAATCAAGAATTGTCTTTGAGGCTCTCTCTACGAATGAATTGTTTGATTGCGGACATCAAGATTCTGTCATTCTCCACTGCACAATAGCTAGTCCAATACATACAGCTTTGGGGAAAAAAATCGAAACCGTGTACCTATCGGGAATCGGATAAGGGACACAATCACTTGGACCCTTAGGTGGCGTTTGGATGGTGGGTGGGAAAGGGATAGGGATATAGAATGGGATATGAATAATTGGGTTATGGATTGGGAAATAAGATTTGGACTCCAATCCTTTGTTTGGATAATGGGTTTGGGTTCAGATTTTAAGTGTGGTCCATGTGTTAAAATAAATTAAGAAAAACATCTTGTCCTCTTATCCACACACACACGAATCCTACCCCTTCCGCCTGGCTCTGCTTGAGTTACGACGGCTTCCGCACGCGCATGGCATGCATGCGAGCGTTGAGCACGGCTCCAGTGGCAGATTCGTGTGCGGTGGAGGTGTGCAAGTCGTGCGTCAACTCAGCTGACCGCGCAACAAGGCAAGCGACGCCGGCGCCGGCTACAGTTACCTGTACGCCGAGGATGCTGCGGCTGCGGCTGCCTATGAGGCGGTGCCGGTGCGAAACTGCGAATGGCTGGCGCAGCTTCGTGGGGGCGATGGCGGCAAGCTGCTGCTGCTTGAGCTCTGCGATTCAGGAGTCCTCGGCGCGGGGAATGGCTTGCGTGACGCCGCGACGAGGCGGGGGCGGCGACTCCAGTGACCCTCGCGGCAAGGCGAGCACCGGCTCCCACAGCCCTCGCGGTAAGGCGAACAACTGGCGGCTCTTACAGCGCGGCGAGCGACACTCCTACGGAAGACAGTGGCTTCACACTCAGGAAGTAATAGATGATCCTAACCATCCAATCTAATTAAATGAATGGCTCACCGTTATTTGAGAGTACCATAGCAAAGCCCATAATTAAAAATGGAGAATGACCTTAGCTTGATTAAAAGAAAAAAAAAACTATATGACTGTACTCTAACTTCATCTCTTCTGCTGATGGTATCTCTGCGGGAGATGAAGACATGCTGTAAAAAGCAATGTGTAGAGCCGCGATACACAATTTGGATGGAAAGACTGTGGAAGATTTTGGATCACCACGTTCGCCTTCTAGTCCTTCGCGATTGCAACCGGGTATGCCAAACTCGTTTTCTGACATTACTTTTTCTGCTCTACCTAATGTTATTTGCTCTAGAAACCTAAAAAATCTAGGATTAATATTAGATAGCAACAATGCAACGATTAATTTAGCTATCAAAGCTCTAAAAGATATAGAGGTTGATAGGTCATCAGTGGCACCTATATCAAAAACTCCTACAGATTTATCTTATCCTAACTATAGTGATGATGAGGACGCTAGAACAGATGGTGCCCTACTCGCTCACTTGGTAGGGGATATTTCGGAGGTTGACTTTCATGAGGAAGACCTGGACATAAAGATTTGTGACCTCGTGGCATCCGCTAGCTAGGAAGTCACGGTTGTCTTCTAAGAAAAAGGAATGTAAATTTAGGGATGGGGGAACATTAAATCTAAATAAGTTTCACTATGAAAGGCATGTATTGGAATAGAAGAGGTCTATCGGTCTTGGCTAAATTTCGTTTTGTCTCAGATGCAATAAAGTAGCATCATTTATATTTTATAGCTATAATGGAGACTAGGAAGAAACATTTGTCAAAGATGAATCAGGCCCACCTATCTGGAGGCGTTGATTTCGTTTGGCATTGCCTTCCTCCACGTGGCAGGCCAGGCAGAATTTTACAACAGCCTTAGATCTTTCTTTTATTGTGGAAGAATAATTTTATATAAAATTCCATCTCTTGCAACAAAGCTGATAAGTTTAAGTGGATTCTCATGGCTGTTTATGATCTAGCTCAAGACAACTTCAAGTCTGCCTTTTTAGCTGAACTTGTGAGAGCCTGTCAAGAAAATCCACTTCCTACCCTGACTGGTGGAGATTTTAACATTTGCGCAACAGCAGTGAAAAGAACAATAACAGGTATAATGACCAGTTGCTCTTCCTGTTCAATATTGCTATTGATAGCTTTGATCTTAGAGAGATTGATTAGACTAGTCGACAATTTACCTAGGCAAATTCGCTATCTATTCAAACCTATGAGAAGTTGGATCGAATTTTGATGACAACAAAATGGGAACTAAAGCACCCTTTCGTGACTGTACAAGCCCTTGATATATAGGGGTGTATCAGATCACACTCTGTTGTTGTTCGATACAGAGACACCAGATTTTATAGGGGATGAAAAACAATTCAAATTGGAACTATCTTGGTTTACTCGGGATGATTTTCATGACCTTGTCATAGAAATTTGGAATAAGCCAGTGAAGGGTCGAAACCCGGTACGGTTCAAAGATGGAATAATAAATTCAGTGATTTGCACAGGCATTTAAGAGGGTGGGAAGCAAACAATAATGGATAGTACAAAGCACAAAAACAAAGTTTACAAACAACTATTAATGACCTCGATTTCGCGGCTGAGTTTGGTGATCTGTCTGAAGCGGAGCGAGATAATCTTGCCCTTGCTCGAGATCAGTTAACTCAAGTTAGAGAAGAGGAAATTAAATATATTTAAAGGGCTAAGATAAAGGACGTCCTCCTAGGGGATAATAACACACGGTATTTCCAACTAATTGCCAATGACAAGCATAGAAGAAAACACATTTTCTCGCTTGATCAAGAGGAGGGAAAGATTAAAGGGTAGAAAAATCTTAAAGAGTATATATTACCAAGTTTATAAGGAGCTATTGGGCCACCAGAGGAGTCCTTGTGTGCCTTCGATAGCTCTAGGATTGATGATATACCACAAGTAACATAGGAAGAAAATGAATTCCTAACTTCCAATTTTACAAAGAAGGAAATTTGGATGCTATTTTGAATATGGAACATAACAAAGGACCTGACCCTGCTGGTTTCCTAGCCGAGTTTTATGAAAAGTTTTGGGAAATCATTAAAGGTGACCTTATGTAAATGTTCCAAATACAATTGGCAAGGCAGTGAAAAGTGTTGTCTTTGCCACAAAAATGAGACAATTAAGCACCTTTTTTTAATGTTGTTTTCCATGTGTGATTTGGAGATGTATACATGTTGATTTAAACCTTCCTCAACCACGTAGTATTTCTCACATGTTCAGGAGTTGGCTTCGTGGGTTTAGGAGGGATTTAAAACCTTTACTTCTGCTGGCGGTGACAGCTACTTGTTGGTCGTTTTGGTTATGCAAAAATGATTTGGTATTTGAAAAATACATGTTTATTCTCCCTTGCAGGTGGTACATTTGGTTATCCATTGGCTCCATACATGGGCTATCCTCCAGATGCTCTTTGCGCATGCTTTGGTTGTGGCGGCATCACAACACTTGACGCAAGCGATCACGGTGTTTTTCTCCCGGGCACATAGATGACGATCTAGTCTTAGAATTGATTGTCATTACTGTGTCAGACTATCTTTTTGTTTATTTCAGGCCGTGTGTGCTTTTTGTAGAAGCCGGGAGTAAATTCACAATTTTTGTATCAAGTCGATGTACTGATCGTGAATTAACAAAATCCTCCCTTTATAAAAAAAGATGAGATCAGAGTACATCCAGCAAGGAGTACGAGTGTACAATAGAGTATTCACCACTAGTGCACAACCTAAGGGTCCAATCGTGAGTGACAAACTGACAATCAACATAATTCAATCTCAGTTTTTTATGACAGCAGTCGTGCTCATCTGATGCCCAATATGGACAGCTAGAAATGATCTGATCTTCGAGGGGATTCAGCCCAATGTAAACAACGCCAGAAGTCTTTTCTGCAACGAAATCCTTTTGCTGTTGCATAGGGTAAAATCAAGTCTTGCTGTGTCTTTTGACCAATGGGTTCAGAATCTGGTGTAATTCATAGGCTTAGCCTGATTTTTTTGTTTCTTTCTCTGTCTTTTGAATTATATCTTGTTAACTTTTGTTTTATCCTTCGTTTTTAATATAATAAATCTGTAGGGGCCCCGGACCCTCTAGTTTCCTTAAAAAAAAAACTCATGCGAGATGTCTTGGACCAGACACATGAGCTGAGCCCCACTCCCTCACTCTTTAATTTGGCAGCACATTATGCACATACCTTCCCTCCTCTACTTGTTCCCTCACCAACACTCCATGCATCCTGCCTCTTCTTAATTCACCAGCAGCACTCCATGTATGCCTTCTCTCCTTCGCCTTCCTCATTGACACTCCATCCTTTCCTTCTCTCTTTTCATTCTTCCGGTCCCTTATCTACATATATATAGATATTCACCCGAGGCAGCTTCCATCCACATGGGCATGCAGGACGACGGGCTGCATCTTTTACCTTCGACGAGTGCGTGACAACAGCGGCCGCAAGCAAGTGCAAGTCTCTGCAACATGTCGTATTATGGTTGGTGGTCAGGTGCGCTACGCCAAAGCATATATATATATATATATATATATATATATATATATATATATATATATATTCTTCCATCAAATCAATCCCATCTCCATATGTGCAGTCCAGCCTGCAGCGTGATCCCATGCATCTCTCTCCAGTAATTAGTAATTACCCCCTTTTCTAAAACATACACTGCAGACTATCTTGAACGACAAAATTCCCGACTGTCCAACGAGAAGCGTGAACTGGAGAGGCAGCTGGCGGAGAAGACGAGGACTGCTCAGGTGTCCTCGACCCAGGTCTTCACACTGGGGCACAAGGTGCGAGAGCTGGAGCGCCAAAACACCGGACTGTCCGGTGAGCTGTCCAAGCAAAGGGACACACTGGGGCACAAGGTGCGAGAGCTGGAGCGCCAAAACACCGGACTGTCCGGTGAGCTGTCCAAGCAAAGGGAGGACACCCGGAAGGCGGGCCTGCTCTTCATGAATGCTGCCGATAGGTACCAAGAGGAAGCCAAGAAGCAAATTAGGGCAATGGCAGAGGAATTGGAGAACACGAGGAAGGCAGGTCTGATGCTAATGAACACCGCCGATACTTACCAAGAAGCGGCAAGGAAGCAAATTAAGGAGAAGGCGGAGGAGCTGGAGGACGCGAGGAAGGCGGTTTTGGCGCTCATGAAAGCAGCAGATGCGTACCAGGAAGAAGCGACGAAGAAAATTAAGGATAAGGTGCAGGAGCTGAAGGTCATGGGGGCACAGAAGGCAGAGCTGGATGCGAGGGTAGAATCTTTGGAGTCGAGGCTCAAGGCAGCTCTGGCAAAGAACTTGGAGTTGGAGGATGATTATGGTAAGGTGAAGGCTGAAAATGATAACCTTCGGTTGGAGGTTGAGAAAGATGCATCTGCAAAGGCATTTGATGCTGAGAAGGAAGAAATCTTGACGGAATTGGAGGACCTTAAGATGAAGGTGGAGGTAACTCAACCCAACAAGGATTTGATGGAGGGTGAAAATGATAAGCTTCAGTTGGACGCTTTCACAGGAATATAGCTTGCTGGAAAGCAGGGGCTGAGATGCTCAACATGTAATTAGGTATGTTAGAGTTAGCATTGTATATGAATAGGACTCTAACATACCGTATACGACTTGTACCTGTATTGTCTCTCTGCACTATATATACGAGAGCTACGCCGCACCATCAGGTGTGCGAGTACCTCAAACCATCGTAGCCCTAAACCTTACATGCTATCAGACTAAATTGATCCAATGTCTTCCGCTGCCTCCTCCGGCGCCTCGACAGCCGGCGGCATCTTCTCCACCACCCTCGCATCCCTGCTCTCCAACCACGGCAGCACCATGGTAGTAAGCACTGCCGCTGGTTCATACAGTACCAACAACACCCTCGGCTCCTTCATGGCCGGGGTTATGACTCCCGTTCCTCCTCCACGCTCTCCTGCAGCCGCCGCGGTGCGTCCTGCTGCCATCCAACAGCCCGCGGTGGTTGATGTTCCTTCGCCTGCGCCGTTCCACTTCGCGCATCTCCTCACCATCAAGTTGTCGGCAGACAACTTTCTTTATTGGCGCGTGCAGGTTCTTCCCCTTCTTCGCAGCCATAACCTCCTCGGCTACGTTGATGGGTCGCTGCCGTGTCCGCCATCAACTGTCGTCGCCACCACGGCGGATGGTGCGCATCACATGGTGCCCAACCAGGCGTACACCATCTGGGTTCAGCAGGATCAGGCCATACTCTCGGCAATTCAGGCATCGCTAACCGAGGGGGTGGGCGGTATGATCCTGTTTGCGGATACTTCTCATGAAGCCTGGACAACGCTCGAGGGTAGTTTTTCCTCCCAGTCCACGGCGCGAGCCATGGCGCTTCGTCGGCAACTCCAAGACATGCAGAAACGTGATCTTTCGGCCACTGTCTATTTCAACAAAGTCAAGAATCTTGCTGACACATTAGCTGCCATTGGGAAACCTCTCTTGGATGAGGAGTTCACCGGTTTCATCCTTGGTGGACTTGATGGTGATTACGATTCGTTGGTAGAGGTGGTACAAGGCCGTGATATTCCAATGCCCCCACGGGATCTCTATGCTCGTCTCCTTCAGACTGAACAGCGCATCGAGTCCCGTCGGTCGGCTGAAATTCATGGCGGATTCTCTTCGGCAAATGTGGCGACTCGTGGTGGGTCGCGGCCGCCCTACCGTGGTGGTGGTGGTTCCTCTGGTGGCAAGGCGATCCTTCCCTCACCACCACAACAGCAGACCAACAACAACAACAAACGTTCAGGTGGTAGCTCGTCATCTACTGATAGTTCGTCTTGCCCTACTTGTGGCCGTCCCAATGGCGGGCGCACCATTTGCCGGCTTTGTGGTTTTCAGGGCCATGTTGCATCTCGTTGTCACAAACGCTTTAAGCGTGATTTTTTGGGCATTGGCAATGATGGACGCAACAATGAGCGGCAGGCTGCCATGGCTACTCATGGTCCTGTTGGTGTACCTCAAGGCCACACTCCTTCATATCCCATCGATGCACGCTGGTACATGGACACCGCAGCTACGGATCATCTGACGAATGAACTTGATAAGCTTCACTCCCACGAGCCCTACCATGGTCCGGACAAGGTGCACACTGCCAATGGGTCAGGTATGCGCATCGAACATATTGGTCAAACCTCTCTTTCTACTAATTCCTCTAAGCAACTTCAACTTCGTGATGTTCTTCATGTTCCCACTGTTACACGCAATCTTCTGTCTATTCCTAAACTTACTCATGACAATGATGTCTTTGTTGAATTTCACCCTTTTGATGTCATTGTCAAGGATCGCGCAACGAGGGGCGTTCTTCTTGAAGGTCGTTACAAACATGGTCTCTATCCGCTTGATGCACCAGCGGCCTCCAGAGTTTTCAGCACTGTTTGTGTCAAGTCATCGCAATGGCATTCACGTCTTGGTCATCCAGCTTCTCCCATTGTTCGTCATATTCTTCATCGTCATCAACTACCAGTTGTGTCCAGCAGTAAAGATGTCTCTGTTTGTGATGCTTGTCAACAAGGGAAAAGTCACCAACTTCCGTTTTCAGAGTCTACTCGTGTAGTTAAATCTCCTCTAGAAATTGTGTTTTCAGATGTATGGGGCCCTGCGCAAACCTCAGTTAGTGGTCATAATTACTATGTCAGTTTCATCGATGCTTATAGTCGTTTCACTTGGCTTTACTTTCTTAAGCGCAAGGCAGATGTGTTCAATGTCTTCCTTCAATTTCAAACTCATGTTGAGCGTCTTCTTAATCATAAAATACTACATGTTCAATCTGATTGGGGAGGGGAATATCGCAATCTCAACACGTTCTTTGGAAAACTTGGGATTACACACCGTGTGTCTTGTCCTCATACACACCAGCAGAACGGAACAGCTGAACGTAAGCATCGTCATGTGGTGGAAACTGGGTTAACTCTTTTGGCACATGCATCTGTACCGTTCCGTTTTTGGACTGATGCTTTTTCTACAGCTTGTTTTCTCATAAATCGCCTCCCTACACGAGTGGTCGGTATGAAAACTCCCATCGAATGCTTGCTTCAAGAAACACCTGACTATACATTTTTCAAGGTGTTTGGATGTGCCTGCTGGCCCCATCTTCGACCATATAATACTCGCAAACTTGAGTTCCGATCTAAAAAATGTGTCTTTCTCGGGTATAGCTCTCTTCATAAAGGATACAAGTGTCTCCATGTTCCGACCAGTCGTGTTTATGTTTCTCGTGATGATGTCTTTGATGAGAATCACTATCCCTTCTCAAATCTTCCCGAGTCACAAACTTTCTCCAAATATATTCCATCATCACCTGTTTCCTCTGACCAATTTGTAGATGTTGCATATTCTCCTATTTTGCTTCCTCACCATGGTGCAGGTACCGGGTGTGGTGTTCGTCTCGAGCTTCTGGATGATGCAGGGGTTCTTAGTGCACCTCACGTCGATCGCCAAGCCGTGCATGGCCCGGACGTCCATCCTACGCGGCCCGAGGGACGCCATGCAGCGGCTGCCCCACATGAGCTGCCGGCCACTGATTTGGAGCCAGCCGAGCTGACTCCCTCCGGTGTTTCTTCTGTGCATGGCTCTACCACCGAGCCGACCCCTGGGTCAGCTGTGACGAGCGCTCCCGAGCTGGAAATCTCAACGCCTTCCACGCCGTTACCAGTGCGCCATGCAGCGGCAGCCCAGGATATCCTTGGATCAACATCTCCTGGGTTGGCATCTGCAGAATCTGTGTTGCCTGCTTCTATTCCGTCTCCAACACTGCCACATGCTCCTGTTGCTCATCGTCGTGTGCACACGCGTAGTCAGAGTGGCGTTTTTCAGCCAAAACAACGGACTGATGGCACTGTTGCATGGTTAGCTGCCTGTATGGCACACGCCGTTTCTGATCCGAGTTCTGAACCTCACTGGAGAGCTGCTATGGAACAGGAATTTTTTGCACTGCAGAAAAATGACACCTGGACACTAGTTCCTCCTGTCAGGGGTTAATGTGATTGACTCCAAGTGGGTCTTTAAAGTCAAGAAGCTTGCTGATGGATCTGTTGAACGCTATAAAACACGTCTGCTTGCCAGAGGATTTAAACAACGTTACGGTCTTGATTACAAACACACTTTCAGTCCTGTCATCAAGCCTACCACCATTCGACTTCTTCTCTCATTGGCAGTTACTCGGGGGTGATCTCTCCGACAGTTGGATGTTCAGAATGCATTTCTTCATGGTGTCTTAGAGGAAGAAGTTTACATGCGGCAACTTCCTGGTTTTGTTGATCCTGGCCGACCTCATCATCTTTGTCGGCTAATCAAGGCGATTTATGGTCTCAAACAGGCTCCTCGTGCTTGGCATGCTCGTCTTGGTTCTGCTCTTCGTGCACATGGCTTTGTTCCATCTACTGCAGACACATCCCTATTTCTTCTACAGCGCCCAGAGGTCACGATGTATCTTTTGGTTTATGTTGATGATATTATTCACATCAGCTCATCATCTGTTGCGGCTGATCGACTGATCCTTAGTCTCCAACATGACTTTGCTGTTAAGGATCTTGGGCCGCTTCACTATTTTTTGGGTCTTGAAGTTACACATACTGCTGCTGGTCTCTCACTTTCTCAGAAGAAATATTCCTTAGATCTTCTTCGACGTGCTGGGATGCTAAAGAGCAAGCCTGCTTCTACACCCATGTCTGTGACCGAGAAGCTTTCTGCTGACATTGGTGTGATTCTTGCTGCTGAGGACGCTACTCAGTATCGCAGTATAGTTGGTGGTCTACAGTACCTCACTATCACTCGACCGGACATTTCCTTTGCAGTTAATCGTGTCTGCCAGTATCTTCACGTACCTCGTGATACCCACTGGTCGGCAGTTAAACGCATTCTGCGTTACGTTCGTCTCACTGCCTCGTTTGGACTACATCTCCGACCTGCGTCCTCTTTATTGTTGTCTTCCTTTTCTGATGCGGACTGGGCAGGCAGTCCGGATGATCGGCGATCCACCGGGGGATATGCTGTGTTTTTTGGTTCGAATTTTATCGCCTGGAATGCTTGGAAGCAAGCCACCGTTTCTCGGAGTAGTACGGAAGCAGAATACAAGGCTGTTGCAAATGCTACTGCTGAGCTCATTTGGGTACAGTCTTTGTTGCGAGAATTGGGTATCTCTCAAGATATGCCTCCGGTTCTTTGGTGTGATAATATTGGAGCCACTTATCTCTCATCTAATCCTGTCTTTCACGCCAGGACAAAGCATATTGAAGTTGACTTTCACTTCGTGAGGGAACCTGTGGAACAAAAGCTATTACAGATCAAGTTCATCTCATCTAAAGATCAACTTGCGGATGTCTTTACCAAGCCACTGCCACTTCCTTTGTTTGAAGTTTGTAGGCGCAATCTCAACCTTCGTGACACCGGTTAAGATTGAGGGAGGGTGTTAGAGTTAGTATTGTATACGAATAGGACTCTAACATACCGTATACGACTTGTACCTGTATTGTCTCTCTGCATTATATATACAAGAGCTACGCCGCACCATCAGGTGTGCGAGTACCTCAAACCATCGTAGCCCTAAACCTTACAAGGTACATTGCCTCAGGCGAAGGATGTAGACATCATGAGATAATAAGGATGCCTCAAGCGGAAACTTCCGAGCCATCAAGCATTTGGTGAAGGGTAAAAGTAATGGCAAGCTTTAGTTATCGGAGGTTTTGATAGCAGAGCATAGTCATAAATTCTGTCAGAATCTGAGGTTGAGAGGCTTAAGAAGAATATTTAGCCGGTATTTTTTCCTTGAGAACATTCATCACATCCTCTTCTTAGAAGAAAAATACTAAAAAAATTGGTGTTGGAAATGGGCTTACATTTGATAACTAAACAATAATCGTGAGTTTGCTTATCAATATACACCGAGCACATTTATCTATATTATTAGATATATGCATGGTTCTCCAAGTCGTGTAACATGAACACAAAAATATATTATACCCTTTTTATGTGTTGCATACTCAGCGTACGTACGTGTTCTGTAGC
Source organism: Elymus sibiricus (assembly GCA_039707655.1). Lineage (NCBI taxonomy): Eukaryota > Viridiplantae > Streptophyta > Magnoliopsida > Poales > Poaceae > Elymus > Elymus sibiricus. The sequence continues at coordinate 4,824,086 of CM077665.1, forward strand.
TTGTTTTCTGGAAAAAAATACCTGGCTGTAGCAACATATATGAAGTGGTTATGGTAGACAGATGGAATAGAGCATAGAGGGAACTCTTTGTTTAATGATTTAAAATATGTTACTAGATGTTTTTTCGAGCATAGAGAGAAAGAAACCAGAAAAGCCGTAAGGTTTACACGGCACCAAAAAAATCTTCAGACTCCATTGTTCTTTGCTCTCTGAATTTTGCTTGCAACACTAGCGAGTTTCAGGTCCAGAACTGACATCTGGTATCAGAGCGTTCGTGAGGGACCATGCCGAGCGGGAGTGGGACACGGACGTCGGCGCCCACGCCGTCACCTGCTGATCATCGCTCTATGACTCCATCGCGCACACGGCGCCAGAGCCACCGTAGGAGTCGCGTTCGTCGTGGCGGCAACGAGATCGTCGTCCACGAGCGCATGCTGCAGGAGCGGATCATCACCGACGGCAACACGGTATGGCCAATGCTCACCGCCACGAACTACGTCGAGTGGGCTCTAGTGATGCAGATCAACATGGAGGCCAACCTGATGTGGGACGCGGTGGAAGGCAACACCAGCAGCGTGGCCAACGACAAGGCCGCGCTCGGGGCACTCCTGCGCTCAGTGCCCCCCAAGATGGTGGGCGCGCTCGCAGTGAAGGGCAGGGCCAAAGCCGGGTGGAACGCGGTGCGCACCATGCGCGTCGGAGCTAATCGCGTCAAGGAGGCCACGGCGCAACGGCTGCGCAAATAATTCGAGTAGATGGAGTTCCACGACGGGGAGAGCCTCGACGCCTTCACCATGCGCATCATGCACCTCGTCAACAGCCTGCGCTCCCTCGGCGACACGGTGGAGGAAGTGAAGATCGTGCAGAAGATCTTGCGCGTCGTCTCGGAGCGTACGCACAGATGGCGTGCTCCATCGAAACCCTCCTCGATATGAACACCCTGTCGGTTGAAGAACTGATCGGGCGTCTGCGTTCCTCGGAGGGACGTGGCGGGGGATCGACGACGACACAGCGCGCGAGCGGCAGCCTGCTCCTGACGGAGGAGGAGTGGGAGGCCCGCAGGAAGCAGCGTGAGCAAGGGCAGGGCTCCGGCGGTAACGGCAACGGCCGCAAGAAGGGCAGGCCCAAGAACAAGACCGGCAATGGCCGCAACGGCAGCGGCAACGGCAATGCCGGCAACGGTGAACGGGACATGTCCCAGGTAAAGTGTTACAATTGTAACCATATGGGTCACTTCTCCAAGCAGTGCCGGGAGCAGCAGAAGGAGCGCAAGGGGCGAGCAAACCTTGTGCAAGGACAGGAGGAGGAGCAGGCGTTGCTGATCGCGAGCCTAGACTCGCTCACCGTGGTACGTCCGAGCGCGCCGTCCGTCGAGCATGTCCTGCTCAACGAGGAACGATCCAATGCTACGGCGACGAAGCACGCCGGTCACTACGACACGGCTTGGTTCCTGGACTCCGGCGCTAGCAACCACATGTGTGGGCGGCGCGAATTCTTCTCCGAGCTCGACACGAGCGTCCGCGGCTTCGTCAAGCTCGGCGACTATGGCTGGACATAAAACTCGGGCTTTTCGGCTCGGCCCGAGCTTTCTTTGGGTCTCCCCGAGTTTGACTCGGCCCGTAGTTGAGATGGACCGAGCCGAGCTGTCTTTGCTGGACCAAAAATAGTGCGGGCCGAGCCTGGCTCGGCTCGGTCCGGCCCGAAAGCTCGTCTTTTCTTTGGTAGCTTTAATTTCTGTCAAACCTAGCAAGAAAAAGAGGCCCGTTAGGTTATTTCTCCTTCGTCGTCTACTCGTTCGTTCTGTACGCATCGATAGCAGAGGAACCAGCCGCCACAGGAGAGTACAGTTGCGCCACGGCCATTGAGCCACCTGCGTCGCACGGGATGCTCCCGTCGCCACTGTCGATAGCGCCATGCATCCACGCCACCACTCAATACTAGCTTCGCCTCGGCTCTGCTCCGCCCCGGCTGCTCCGTTCCGTCCCGGCAGCTCCTCGCCGGTCATGCCCTGCCTCGCTGCCCCACATATGTCGTCTCCGCCGTTGTCGGGGAAGACGGCCCCACCTGTCAGTGACCCACCACGGCGAGGCTCGCGAGCTGCACCGAGTTTCACCGAGCTTTTGGAAAGCTCGGACCGAGCTCTGTTTCATGGCTCGCCGGCAATGTCGAGCTGGCTTGGGTCTTGGCAACTTTGCCCGAGCTTTTTGCAGGCTCACCCCGAGCCGGACCGAGTTGGCTCGTGTCCAAGCAGATCGGCGACGACGCGTCCGTGGAGATCGAGGGGCATGGCACGATCCTGTTCACGTGCCGGAGCGGGGAACACCTCACGCTGTCAGAGGTGTACTTCATACCCCGCCTCTGCAGCAGCATCGTGTCGCTCGGACAACTCGACGAGATCGGGTTCGACACACGCATCCGGCACGGGTGGCTCCAGCTGCGCGACGCCGACGGTCGCCTGATCGCCCGCGTGCCTCCTGCAGGTGATGGCATCAGCTGGAACACAACGCGCACGGAGAGCGCGCCGGACACGCACGAGGACAACAGGCCTGCCTCGGCTGAGGCAGCACGCTCACCCACCCCTCCAGAAACTCCGTCCACACCACCGTCACCGACGGTGGAGTTCGTCTCTCCGCCAACCAACGCGTCGCAGCCGTCACCGGGCGAGGAGGCGCCTCGCCGGTACCGCACCCTTGACAATCTCTTTGACGCGACCGACCAGGTTGATCCGGCATACAGCGACGTGTGCTTCTTCTCCGCCGACGAACCAGCAAGCTTTGCAGAGGCGGAGAAGGACAAGGAGTGGCGCGCCGCTATGATGGAAGAGATGGCGAGCATTGAGACGAACAAGACCTGGCGGCTCATGCAGCTACTGCCGGGAAACCGCGCCATTGGGCTCAAATGAGTTTTCAAACTCAAGAGAGATGCCAATGGCGAGGTGATCAAGTGCAAGGCGCGTCTGGTGGCCAAGGGGTACGTGCAGCGGCAGGGGGTGGACTACGAGGAAGTTTTCGCCCCTGTCGCGAGGATGGAGGCGGTGCGCGTGATGATCGCTCTCACCGCGCACCACGGGTGGCCGATTCACCACATGGACGTGAAAACGGCCTTCCTCAACAGTGACCTGATCGAGGAGGTGTACGTCGAGCAACCTCCTGGCTTCGCCGTCGACGGAGAGGAGCACAAGGTGCTCCGACTGCAGAAGGCCATGTACTGGCTGCGCCAGGCGCCGAGGGCTTGGAACGCAAAGCTCGACTCCAGCCTCCATGCACTTGGATTCAAGCGGAGCGAAGCGGAGCACGCGCTGTACCGTCGCGGCGGCGGTGACAAGCTACTCCTCGTCGGTGTCTACGTCGACGACCTCATCATCACCGGTTCGTCAATCGAGGAGCTGACAACGTTCAAACTTGAGATGACTAACCTTTTCAGGATGGGTGACCTCGGTGAGCTCAGCTTCTATCTGGGCATCGAGGTGCCGCAACAGAGCAGCCTGATCACGCTCCAGAAAGCCGCGTACGCTCGGAAACTGTTGCAGAAAGCAGGGATGGAGGACTACAACCCCTGCGCTGTGCCAATGGAGGCACGGCTGAAGCTGAGGAAGACCGGCGACGGCGAGCCGAACGACGCCACCTTCTACCGCAACATCGTGGGGACCTTGAGGTACCTCGTTCACACGAGGCCCGACATCACCTACGACATCGGCTACGTTAGCCGTTTCATGAAGGGGCCCACGACGGTGCACCTTGCTGCGATGAAACACCTACCACGGTATGTGGCAGGCACGCTGAACCTTGGTGTGTCCAAAAGGAAGGGACATGGAGCACCTGAGTTGCTGGGGTACATCGACTCCGATCTGGCCGGCGACGTCAATGATCGGAAGAGCACGGCTGGACTGATTTTCTTCCTCGGCCGAAGCCCGGTCAGCTGGCAATCTCAGAAGCAACGAGTGGTGGCTACGTCGTCATGCGAGTCAGAGTACATCGCTGCCGCCACCACTGCCTGCCAGGGCATCTGGCTCAGTATACTCCTCGGTGAGCTGCTGAATGAGAAACCACGAGTGCCGAAGCTGTTGGTGGACAACAAGTCGGCGATATCTCTCAGCAAGAACCCCGTGTTCCACGATCGTAGTAAGCATATCGACACCCGGTATCACCTCATTCGAGATTATGTTGAGCAGGGTGATCTTGAGATCGACTACGTCCGCACGGAGGGCCAGCTCGCTGACATCCTGACGAAAGCTCTTGGGCGCATCCGTTTTCAGGAGCTGATGAGCAGAATCGGCATGTCTGAAATAATCTGACGACAAGATTACGGGGGAGATTTGTTATCCTAATCTTGTCTGTCACGTAGTTTAGCTAGTTTGCTTTAATTCAGTTTAGTAGATAGGCTCGCGCCGTGTTTCTGTACGAGCCCTGTACGAGCCTGTTGCATCAGGACTCCGTCGTTTTCTGTTTTTCAGTAGCATCGTGATTTTGCACGATCAGGCCTCGTGGGACGGCGCGAGTCTACCGGATCGTGGCGTAGAGGTAGGATCCCTTACCGGCCACGTTTTCCCTTTGTTGTTGAATAAAATGAGAGAAAGAAACGAGAAAAGCCGTAAGGTTTACACGGCACCAAAAAAATCTTCAGACTCCACTGATGTAGCCTGAGGTAGGATATTGAGATCTAGCTTGTCGGTGCTGGGCTTGTAGCCTGAGGTAGTCCTCCGTAGTGGAAGTCAGGGTCTTCGGGTTCCGGCTCCATTTGTCGGTGGGGTTCACGGAGCGGGGTCTCATGGACACGCACGAAGGCGGCCATCACAAGGCGAACACCAACCCGGACTAAAGGGGTTTTGAAATTTTCAAACTCTACCTCCTGGACCGCCTTTTTTAGTTTTGTAGAAAATAAACAAAAATGATAAAATCTTCAAAAAAATAAAATCCTTTGAGATGTAGTTAGGTTTTAGTGTCTACTTGATATAGAAAATTTGAAATATGAATTTTGACCGTTTTTGCAAAAAAACGAAAAAAAATGTAAAACGGCCATAACTTTTGCATACGACGTCGAAAAAAAAAATTAATATATCAAAAAAAACTAGAGAAAAATTGGGACTCGATTTCACCAGGGCTTACCCGGTGAAGTTTTCTCAGATTCTCAAAATTCCAAAAGTAAAAAAAGTTATTTCAAAAAGAAGAATTTTTCCTACAAAATAAAAAAAAAAAAATTAAAAAAATAATTTTATTTAAAAATAAATAAATGATGTCATATTTGGATTCCTCACATTTTTCTGATAATAATGGATATATTATTTGTTATATTTCGATTTACAGATTTAAAGATATTAATTATGCCATATTAAATGAATAAATGGCAAAAAAAATGAATAAAATAATATTATTACTTATTTTATTTTCATTGAAACTCAATATTATTATTACTTATTTTTCTTATTTTAATAATTATTTGGAATTCAAAAAATTAAATCATGTGACATCAAGACCTAAGAGTTAATATGATTGATAGCTTACTATTGTCAGGAAAACAACAAGTGCAGACTTGGAAACTAGGGGCGATAGAACCAGGAAGTTAAGCGTGCTGGGTCTGGAAGTTAGACGATTTGGAATGAGTGCTCCACGCTGGAACAGTGAGGACGGGTGATTAGAGATTAAATTGTCAAATAATTCAAAGATTTGAAAATCGGAATAAAACTTAAAAACAAATCAAAAAAAATTAAAAAAAAATCAATTTTTTTTTCTAAAAATTCCTTTAGTTCCGGTTGGTGTTACCAACCGGGACTACTAAAGGCGGAGCCTTTAGTCCCGTTTGGTAACATCAACCGGGACTAAAGGTCCTCCCTCCCCCGCCCCAGACAGCGCCACGTGGAGCCCCTTTGGTCCCGGTTCGTAAGCAAACCGGGACTAAAGGTTTTGGGCATTAGTCCCGACCCTTTAGTCCCGGTTCCAGAACCGGAGCTAATGGGCCTCTGAAACCGGGACAAATGGGCCGTTTTCTACTAGTGTGGTGTCAACGGAAAACGGCAACGCAACACGGGCACGGTTGCGGGACTTGGGACGAGGATCTTGACGGTTCCGAGGGTTCACAGATGGAGGAAAGGATCACCCTGGCCAAAACGGATCAATTTGGTTCGTCGGGTTCGCACGCACAAACACGAAGACGTACAGAAACAACAGGACACGAGATGGAAGGGTTCTGTTCAGCGACGGCGCCGAGCAGCCTGACGCACGTAGGTGAGCAGACCGGGGCATAGCTTCACGGAGAGGCAACGGGGTGGCCCTGGCCGTGGCGGAGCCGGCAGCAGGAGGGCTGGCGCTTCGTCGAGGTGGAGGACGGTGTGGCGTCGGGGACGAGCTCGGGGTGAGGCGAGGGACACCGGCCGGAGCTAGGAGGTCATCAGCCGGCCGAGTGCAGGTGGAGGCGGAGGCGCACCAGGGCGGCGTCCAGGAGCTCAGGCTCGTCGGCGCGTGGTGTCGAGCAAGCACGGAGGAGGCGGCCTAGTTCCGGGGACGGAAGGAGGCGTTGGCGCCGAGCTGCTGCTGGATCGCCGATCGCAGCGGAAGGACGGCGACGAGACGGGGCCGGGGTCGGGTGGCGGCGGCGTGCACTCGAGCAAGGCGAGTCGCGGGAGGGGATCCATTGCGGGGACCGGAGCTAGTAGGGAGAAGAAGCTCGGCGAGCTGAGGGAGGAGGGGCAGACGGCGGCGGTGTACAGAGGAGGGGGAGCGAGGATGAGGGGAAGGCGCTGGGAGCAAGAGAGAGCAGAGCAGCAGTGGCGGCGTCAGGTTCGATCGATGCGACGGGGATTGGGTGCGTGCCTCACGTGTGTGTGTGCGTGCGTATGTGTACAACAGAGAGGGGAGGACCCAAAAGCAAAACCAGAAATAGGCTACAAGAAGGTAGGGGTGGGAGCAGAAAAAGAACAGGGGAAGGAGGTAGGGTTTGGCTTAGACCATGGTTAATAGTATAGCCAGCTGCTGGCTATAAGCCATTGCCATGTCATCTATCGCTCATCTTATAGCCAACATGTACAATAGTTGATTAGAAGAGTGTACTATTTATTTATTATATGGCCCACTTTCCACTCTCACAAAGTGCCTAGGAGCACGTGCTAGAGCTGGCTCTTCACCAAGAGCCCGCTTACCTTCTCTCTCCTCTTCTCTTTCTTCCAACTAAGAAAAAATATACTATTTTATTTTTTATAGCCCGCTAACTCGGCTCTATTGTACTTGCTCTTAGGTGGGCTGGCTAGTTGGCCGACTGGGAGGGTTTTCCTTTTATTAAAACTTTGTCTTTTATTTTTTATTTACAAACAAAACTTTCTATTGTTCGATTTAGAATATAGCAAAATAGTTTAGAAATTAGGTTTTCATTTGAATCAAGAGGAGAGGGAAGGTTTGTTAACCTTTGGATAATTAGCAAACCAAAAATAGGGTCTAGCCAAAAAATAATTTTGTGGTCAAAATTATGCGATGCATGATGCATGATGATACACAAACATAAACAACACGCAAAACAATTAGGATATTTCCAGGCAGCGTGGCTTATCCTTCTTTTTCTCCTCTTCCTTTCCAGCTTCCGCCACTTTTTCCAGCTTCCATCACATGCTGCAAATAACTTATAAGAATCAGCGCTGCAGCTTCCGCCACTTTTTCCAGCTTCCACCACATGCTGCAAATAACTTATAAGAATCTGCGCCGCAGCTTCCGCCACTTTTTCCTCTACCTGTGATGACTAAAGGAGGCGGCCCCAATCCATGGCTGATCACGACGCTAGCGTTCCCTGACCTCCATGGCTCTCTGGACATAGGGCTCGGTGGGAGAGCCGTAAAGGATGCCGGAGGCGGATTCAATTGCCGAAACCGCATCGCCGCCGCCTTTCGAGTGCCTCAACATCTGTCGTCCGTTCGCTTCCGATCTCCACCTCCGGCGCCATCCATGTTCATTAGGCTCCGTCTCCACTCGCCATTGCTGATTTCTTATTTCCGCCACTCCCCGAGCCCATCGTGACCTCCGAACTGTACATCTCAGCCCGTCGTCCATGCCCTCGGGCCTCAGGTAGTCAGGTGAGCCTGTTGCCTAATATGGTTGCTGCCTGCCATGCCTATCGGCTATCGCATCCATCTCACTCTCTCCTGGTTTTTCATCTGCTTTTGTTTGGATTCATCTTGGTTATACTCATGCATTATTCTAAAGACTAGATCCGCATTAGATCATCATTTTGACATTCTGCTTCATTCTATGTTGATGCCAGATTAGGAAGACCATCTTCTATCTCTGGGCTGATGAAGTTACTTTAGGTGGTATGCTGGATTATGACATCACGTAGTTTAGTTACCTCCATGAATATAGATATGGCTTCATTCTATTAGTTTTTTTCTTGGGTGAATTGCTCCATATATTAGTTACCTCATCATGTAACCTATACATCATTAGTTCATTCCTGATTTTAGTTCAATTTCTGGTTTGGTATTATGATGGTTTGATGTGACTTTATGAAATATGTACATGGGAATATGGATGCGACCTAATTAGGTTTTTATATGGAGTAATATTGGTACACTAAGCATTATTGCCTAATAAACAAACATTGCGTGTGGTGGAAGCTTCAACAAGGCCCAAATCATATGGTACATGGCTGCTGCAATCTTGAAATTCTTGGCTGCGTGCCAAACCTGGTATTTAAAAAAAATATGTGTTAAGGTTGAGCAATATCAATTTGGGAAACCTATTCAGTGTTCTAGCATTTCCTGATAAATTTGAGAAACTTTTGTTGTGGCAAGTCTTACGATATGTTTCAATTTACCATACAAATCCATTGAGAAGGAGGGTGTTGCACTTATAGCCTTGGGAGTTAAATAAGTGAGGAATATTTCATTGGGCAATTTTATATTCACAAAACTCGTGTCATCCACTCACATGCTACCTTGGTTGATGAGATTTCAGATTTGAGCCCTATAAACCGGAAAGGAGGGAGTATATATAATCCCTTAACAGTATTCTTTTTTGGGAATACCTTCCGATCTCAATAGCAATGATTCGCATGATGAGAACAAGTTTCTATATATTGAGGGGTTTAAAAAAATGAATTAAAAAAATACAGTACCATTCAACTTCGGCGTCCAAGGAATTAATAGATGAAAATAAGTCACGTGACTTGTTTTCACCAATGGTACAAGTCACGTGACTAATTAATGAATATAGAAACTTGTACCATTCAACGTCGGCGTCCAAGCAATATAGGCTGTTTTTTCCCGTGGGTATGCTTCAGAAGCAAAGGAACCCTGCCAAACCTTTCTTAGTAGTCATGGGTGGAACTGGCGGTGTCATTTTTGTGTGTCTTGTTCTGTGCTACTAATGCTAAAAAAAAGAGTCGGCCCCAGTTGATTATCATGCTAGTTAGCACTAGCGTGCCTGATACAAATTTTGCTAAATATATTTTTTGTAGCTTTTTGTTACCACCACCAGATAGAACACATAGCTCATGTTCACGGCATGTACAACACACCGAAGTATGGCGTTACGTATGTGTTGTATAACAGATTATTTTGATGAATCACACTCTTCTTCCTAGATAATTATGCGATGTATCAAATGACCTGCTATTTTAATCTTTATTTATTACACAATTCATTTTTTTAAACCCCTCAATGTGCACTGTATTTTATTTTTTTTGCTTAGCAGGTCTGCTTGTGTTATGTTTTATGTCAGAAAATCAATTTTTGTGTTCGATACTATCCTGGTTTGTGTTATTGATTTTTTAGACAGTTATATGTGTGTTAACTACGTGACATCAAGAGGGGGGAGGGGTAGGAGGCGATCAAGGGCAATGGGATGTTTTCTCTTTTACATTCTAGTTGTCCAATTTTTAATTGTGCTGAGTTACCATTTTTATTTCATACAGCTTGCCAAAAAAATACACACTATTTGTCATTTTAATTGTGTCGAGTTGCCATTTTTATATCATATAGCTTGCCAAAAAAAAAATTACACACTAGTTGTCATTTTAATTGTGCCGAGTTGTCATTTTCATTTCATATAGCTTGCCAAAAAAATTACACCCAATTGCCTGAATTATATGTTGTGCTTGCCTACCAGATTAATTATGTTGAGTTGTCATATTATTTCATAATTTTTTCCGTATGTTTATACACAATTTTGGAAAAAAATATAGACGTGCGCCTGTTGAAGAGAAATGAAAACTGTAGCAGACTAGCAGCCTCCGATGTTTATCGAAAGGAAACAGCCTTCCATGCACCCACTTGTACTAGTAAACAACAGCGCATATCATATCTGCTTTTGCCTCTAAAAAAAGCACAGCTGCTTTTGTCTTTGTTTTTTTCTCCAGCGCGTCGTAATCCAGGTTTGCCAGTGGGCCGGGCCTGATGACGGAAAGAATGGAGCACCCGTCGAAGCGCCGTCCGAACAATATGTTGAGCGTGCGCACGTCCCTCATTGGATTTTCCCAACAAACAAGGACAAACAAAAGGGCCACAAACAGTTGTTGATGGCATCTTATATGTGACATAGTTATGTCACATCTAGATGAGCCCTAGACACACCCACCAGATTAAATAGTACTAGCTAGAACATGCGGATGGTGCTTTTCTTCAACCTACTCTCTAAGCATCAATCGAAATGAATCCGATGGTCAATAACTATCCAGTAATGCCACCGCGATGAATTCTCGGAGGCTGGTCCATTTCTCGAGTCGTGTTTATAGGTATCGATTTCTCTGACGGGGATCCATTCGCTCTTGAAATTCAATTGCAATTCGATACTATCGGTTTCGTGGAAATTGTGGGACGGATATCAGTTTAGATCAATTAAGTTAAGTGACAAGCCATGTATTCTGAGCTTTCAATAGAAAGCAATATTTTTTAAAAAGAAAGAGAAAATAGCAGCGGCGGCGGCGCTTTGCTCTGTAGCCACCACAAAACGTATTTCACGTGGACCCGTGAGCCAGCCAGCAAGACGTGTTCTACTAGCTACAGCCTGGAGTACGTAATCTAGCCCGGTAAATGCAAACCCGACATCCACCTCTTCTTCCTCCGTCCCCGTCGGCGGTCGGCCGGCCTCCAATGGCCATGGTGTCCTCTCTCCTCCCCCTTTTCCCCACCACGCGTCTCCTCCGTCTTCCACAAAGACCGGCCAGCAGGCACCGACCTATTAGCATCCTCTAGGCTAGGTAAGGTTGTGCCGCCAGGTAAGGTTATCTGGATACTTGCTGCTTATCTAAACACTGGTGAGTTATATACTTGCTTGCGGTGGGCCAACTTGGTCATTTTTTGTTACTGGGTATGTGAAATATAATCTGTTTTTTTAGCTGCAGTATATAATCTGTTAACAAGCAGTCTGTTGTACTACCTGAAGACATGATATGCCAAGCCTGAAGACAAAAGCCAAGCACTCAGTGGATTCTATCTTTGCTGTAGTCCTATTATTGCAGAACACCACTGTTCTGCATTTATTTGGTACAATTGTAAAGCAACAGCTCTGAGAATAACTACTAACTGATGTGATACATAAAACCTTTACTACTGCATAATCATGTCGTGTACTAGCTTGTCTATGCGACGCTGTTTAGAATTTCTTGAGTTGAGGCTTCTCTTTCTGCTCCATGCTCCCCGATGAACTTGAGGTACGCATCTCGGATTGCATGCATATCTGCCACTGCATCTCTCGTCAGTGCTCGGTCTCAAGGTTGTTGCTTTGAGCAGGATATGCCAAGCCTGAAGATCGATACCAAGCACTCTTGGATTCTAATACTTGCGGTGTTATCATTTTGCCCGCCGTGCAGCCACGTGGAATCTCACCGCAGAAGACGCGCCGCTTGCAAGAATTGAATGCTTGAGCATGCATGCGCAGGCCGGCGTGGCGTGCGAGCATGCCGGTGCCGTTGTCCCGTCCCTTAACGTTCTGTGATCTGCGGGCCCCACCGCGAAGCTACGGTCAAACACGTCTCCCCAGTTGTAGGTGACATGGCAGGTTGTGGGTCCCATAGAGGAGAAAATGGTTCACAGCTACGGTCAAACTCTTCTCAAAGAAAAGAAAAGCTACGGTGAAACGCGCCTCCCCAGTTGTAGTTGACATGGCAGGTTGTGGGTCCCATAGAGGCGAAAATGGTTCACAGCAACGGTCAAACTCTTCTCAAAGAAAAGAAAAGCTACGGTCAAACGCGTCTCCCCAGTTGTAGTTGACATGGCAGGTTGTGGGTCCCATAGAGGAGAAAATGGTTCACAGCTACGGTCAAACTCTTCTCAAAGAAAAGAAAAGCTACGGTCAAACGCGTCTCCCCAGTTGTAGTTGACATGGCATGTTGTGGGTCCCATAGAGGAGAAAATGGTTCACAGCTACGGTCAAACTCTTCTCAAAGAAAAGAAAAGCTACGGTCAAATGCGTCTCCCCAGTTGTAGTTGACATGACAGGTTGTGGGTCCCATAGAGGAGAAAATGGTTCACAGCTATGGTCAAACTCTTCTCAAAGAAAAGAAAAGCTACGGTGAAACGCGTCTCCCCCGGTTGGTTGACGTGGCGAAGTGGTGGGTCTCAGATGTAAGGAAACGGGGAAAGTTGATGTCAAACTGGCGGAGACGGCGCGGAGCGGCATGGACCAAATTTCCTCGCAAGCGATAGTGGCACAGACCAAAATACTCATGTTTGAGTGGAAGAACTCGAATGTGCAACTTTGGCAGCGACTTTTCCCAAAGATAAAAGGAGGATGAATTTTATCAGGTAAGATAGAAAGACAAAAGAAGATCAAAAATAATATCAAACGCACGTTTTAGCCAAACGGGTGGATAGTATTTATTTATGTCGAACCATGCATGGGCATTACAGCTTTAATATATTATATACACACGTAGGTATGCACGTACCTGCACATATATAATCCCTTAACAGTATTTGATCAAGCTGCAGACGATGCTGCTGCTGGATCCCATCGTGCTTATTCATTACACACATATGTATAGCCAGCTAGCTGGGGTGGGGTTTAACGTAGCATGCAGATCGCGTAGAGGTCTGCATGCATGCAGGTACGTCCGTACGTCTGGACGTGGTCGATCGGTAGAGAAGCTAGCTGCTAGCTGGATATATATATATGTATACAAGTGATTGATTCATGGCTTGGGCGCATCACGATGTTGTATATGATTGTTGACGATGACGCCGGCGATGATGGCGGCGTAGATGATGCCGATGAGGGGGAGGCACTTGTCCCCGGGGTGGTGAGTGCCGAAGAAGCCGACCACGGCGACCTTGTCATCGCGGTCGTCCGGCTAAAGGCAGTCCCCCTTTCGCACCCATACGGATCGGGTTTCTATGCTATTACTCGTCGTCATGCCGTATAATATGACCAAAACTGGTAGGCAAGCACAACATATAATCTGGTAGGCAAGCACAACATATAACGACGTATGCACCAGAGTAATAGCATAGAAAATCCAATGAGGGACGTAGCTAAAGTGCCGAAGAAGCCTGCCCTGGTTGGTGGTGAACTTGAGCGAGGTCATGCCGTCGTCGTCCAAAGTGCCAGAGAAGGAGGTGCCAATGATATGGCCATTCGAGGAGGACTCGGAGCTACATATGGTGATGCTCGCCAGGGATTGGGGCATGCTTGCGCTGCTGATGTCGCGAGGGCGATGGACCAACCTTCACCGCGACCTACATACAACATGCATCACGAATTAAGCAAGTGAGTTAACTACATGAGACTATTCCCGCAAAAAAAAAAACATTAAAAAAAAACACATGAGACTAGCTACCACATGCATTTCTGTGTGTATATACCATATTCTCGAGCTACTTCACTGAAAACAGAGCCTCAAGTCTGTGTGCGCGCTTCTGCAAATTGCGATGGACCCAATGCTCATGGATGGCCACCTATTTATAGGGTGTCGGTTGCGCCCGCGTACCTGACATCCATCCATCTCAGACTCGAGATCAGTACCTATCTGATTCATATGAATTATTTGCACCCCATGCCTAGCTAGTTACTTTCCGGTTCCTTCAAGTTCAATCCCTAGTTGGTTGCATTGAAATGGGAACCTTCTTCTAACAAGAGTCTCTCCGGAAAAGCATGCACACGAGTACATGGTCTAATCATGAGCTTTTTTCAACAAGAGTCTCTCCGAGAAAGCATAGATACAATTTTTATCACGCACATTACTCAGATCACAAACTAAATTGGTCTCTTTGTTTAAATTGTTTGGGGCTGAATACATACGATTTCTTGCCAACAAACCTTTCTTGCACAATCGAGTTTATTACACACAAATTTGACGTGAGTACGTCCACGCTTGCTTTCATCTGTTAATTGCTTGGACGATGACGTTGAAAGGCACAAGTTTCTGTATACATTAATTAGTCATGTGTTGGTTGGCATCAACGTGCATGAATAGTTCCATCCAAACGCCCTGAGTAGCTGTATTAATGGTTGAGGGAGCGAAAATTGATTTTGGATGCCGTGCTCCATGGAGGCCGGTTTTTGAAAAATTCAAAATTATTCAAAATTCATATTTTTTACGTTTCAAAAAATTCTGAAAAAATATAGATATACATGGAGGCATAACACACATGTGTGTAAATTTTCAGCACGAAATACTTTCAAATGAGGGTTGTGCAAAAAAAAAACAAATCCGTGGCTTTTTAGCACATGATATTGTTCATCCCCAATGTCCATGAATTTGTTTTTTTTTGCACAGATCGCATTTCAAGGTATTCCATCCTGAAATTTTACACACATACTGATACGTCCATTTTGCGTCATTGTTTCTTATTATAATTTATCCTTTTCCAATGATATATTTAATATTTCACACTATGATGCAAATAGGTCGGCGCCTCTGATAAGCACGGAAGCATCCAAAAAAATGACGAGAGGTTCCAGGAATTGTAAATTGATACCGCCTAATAGAAAGGAGTGACGAGCTAGGAAAGATGCCTAATACGTAGGTGTGTCAATGTGCGACAGGCGCCTACCGGTCTGTCGCTACACAGAATACTCACATCCTGCCTTTCCGTCAAGCGGGGCAGGGAGGTGCTATGCTGGCGGCACGGCCGCATTGGGGTATGGCGGCTTCACGTGTAATTTAGATGCCTGATTGTTAGGTGCGAATGCGCGGGCCAGACGCCAAAATAAGTTTTTCAGGGGGTCAGTGGACGAATTAAGTTTCTCGAGGGGTCATTTAATAAAAATAACATGTAGAATGCCACTTGTCAAGCCACGCCATGCCACGCCTCACGCTGTGCTTGTGGTCATTGGTCAAGCTCCGTGTCCTTTCTCGTCTGGTCTTGTCTAAAAAAGCCTATCACGTGCGGAAAATGTCCGTCTGGACACGGCAACAGCCGCACCAGTATATCAACGGTGGAGCATGCTTGTAGATTTGAAGTCCCATGTCGAAAGTCCTATTCTGACCCCGAACTCAAAAAGCACCCTGCTGAACAGTAAAATCGAAAAAATAGTATTTTTTTTAAAAAAAATCTGATTTTTTTGTGGTAAACTTTGAGAATTGTTTTGTATGCTTGCAAAATTTCAGCACGAAATAACATTCGTGGAAGTCGTGGCAAAAAAAAAAAAAATCAGCACTCCAAAATGTTTTCAAAACTAGAATTTTTGGAGCATCGATTTTTTTTTGCCACGACTTCCACAAATGTTATTTCGTCCTGACATTTCACAAGCATACAAAACATTTGTTAAAGTTTACCACAAAATAATTTCAGAATTTTTTGATTTTGTTTCCTATTTTTTCGATTTTAATGTTCATCAGGGAGCATTTGAGCTCGGGAGCAGATACTCCACGTCCGTCCCATGTGTGCTACTCTGCGTATAGCGAGGATGAAACATTTTTTGTCGATGTAATTATGTGTGGCAGATGTATACTAAGTGGACCAAGCCGTCCGATGGCAGCCACACACTGTCCCAAGCGACCCCATGCAACAACTTTATCGGCTAGACGAGCATGCATGTCTCACCATTGCATGTTGTATATTATGATGCAGGAGGAACGTGAGGTGGGCCTGGGGTGGTTCCGTGGTTGGGTTAGTCCAGCAGCCAGCAGGTTACTGTGATGTTTACTGGCCCATTAGTCTTTAATTCCTTAAATAGTATTCCCGCAAAAAAAAAAATCTTAAATAGTAGTGCTAACAGTAATTTTGCATAGATAACAACCACTGCTAGAGCTGATCTGCGTTTCTTGATTTTGCCCTGGAGATCGAGTTACACTGACTTTTGGAAGGGTGTTCAGAGTAAAACGTTTTAGGTTCCAAGAGAGAACGCGGTTAAGATTTTTCTGCTACAGTGAGACAGAGCTAGGTAAATTTTACTGCCAGACGTGGCAAACTATTTTTGAAACGCAACCCCAAATAAACACCAGCGGTGAGATAGCTCGAACCAGATGTCGCCGTGTGCAAGACGTCCTCACTCCAGCACGCGCCTACTGGCTTCTTTTTTTTTTTTTAGGGGAAAATGTTGCCGCTTTATTCAATTGACATAGCTCCTTCTAGAGCAATCCCCGAGCTCACACACTCCGGAGGCACATGGAGCCAAGTTTCACAAAGAGATCTAATGCAACCTTCCCTAGCTAGGATATGTGCAACCTTGTTTGCCGACGTCGCACCCAAGCAACTCTGAACTCCTGAAAGGAGGTTAGTAAACCTTTTATCTCGTCAACTAGTTGCCCGTTAGTTGAGAGATCCTTCTGCACGTTCATAATTTTCCGCACTGCCACTTGAGAGTCCGTCTCGAGGATGACCTTCTGTACCTGTAGTTCTTGAGCAAGAAATAGGGCCCTCCGGCACGCCTTTGGCTCAGCCACCTCCGCGTCGTGAGTTGAAGGAAAAAAATGGCATGATCCTGTGATGAATACGCCATGGTTGTCTCTGAGCACAGCTCCTCCCCCTCCCGTAGGTTGTTGCTTTGCTAGTGCACCATCAGCGTTCGCCTTAACCCATCCTTCCTCTGGTTTCCTCCATTTCTCGATCTGTGTTCCGCCCGGGTGATTGGTGTTTACCTCCTTGATAGATTTCCATTCTTCCATTAAACTGAGGACCCGGTCGCAAATAGTTGCTGCGCTCTCAATGCGGTTACTCTCCCTAGCACCGTTGCGCGCCATCCACATCTCATACCAGGCTCTGAGAACAGTTATCTTCTCCTTGCTGTTCGCATTAGTGAGCCACTGGAGAATCTGTACAAACAATATGGACAGAGGTGCAGCCACAGCGTCAGTTAGCAAACGCTACAGTTCAGCTGCATGTGGACACCTCCAAAACCTGTGTATAATATTCTCTTCCCTGCCGCATGCGACACAGAACACCCCTGGTTTGATCCGGCGTCTGTGCAACTCCATCCCCACAGCTAATCCATTCCTAATCACCCGCCATGCATGGATTTGCACTTTGTTTGGCACATCTGTAGCCCACAATTCGAGCCAACTCTTATGATCAGCGACCGGGTTCGAGCTTGAGGCCATTGCCTTTGTCGCAGCCTTGATCGACACTCCCAGGTGGTACGCCGACCTCACCATAAACCTGCCATCTTTAGTGAAGTTCCATGCTCTGAAGTCCTCTTTGCCCGGACCACCCACCACAATCTGTTTCTGTCAGTACTTCATGAAGCTTTGCATGGTCCCAGTCCGTCCCGCTGCTGTTTAGGAGATGTGCTACCTTTGTAATACCTTGAACAAACTGAGCGCCCAGTGGCACCATGCTGTTCATCCTCGTGATCCAGTGATCATGGTGCAGATTTATTCTTGAGCCGTCCCCAACCCTCCAGATCAGCCCTTGAGCCAGTAGCTCTCTGCCGTGCATCAAGCTACGCCATGTGTATGAGCAGCCATTTGGGCATGATGCTGACATGATATCCATATCCGAGAAGTACCGGGCCTTTAGAACTCTAGCACAAAGAGACTCCGGAACCATGATTATTCTCCAAACCTGTTTTGCAAGGAGGGCTTGGTTGAAAATGTGATAATCTGTAAATCCCATTCCACCCTCTCGCTTTCTTGTGCACATCTTGTCCCACGCGACCCAATGGACCTTTTGTTCACCCTCGGCTGCCCCCTACCAGAATTTTGAAGAGATTGATTTCTGATTCCCGCACATTTTCTTTTAGAGTTGGAAGCAGCTCATTGTAAAGGTCGGCGTTGCTTGTAACCCCGACTTCACAAGTACCTCCCTCGCAGCTTTTGATAAACCTTGCCCTTTCCATCCCGATACCTTTGATCTTGATGATTCTCTCACATGTTTGAAGCTGCCATCTTTTGACCGTCCCAGCATCGTAGGCAGCCCCAAGTATTTCTCACGAAGAGCCTCCTCCTGAATGCCTACCACATCCTTTAGCTCCACCTTGCTTTCTTCCTTGCACCCTTTGCCAAAGAATATGGACGATTTCTGCAAGTTTACTCCCTGTCCAGAAGCCTCTTCATACACCTGTAAAATGTTTCTTAAGCAATTCATATTAGCTGTAGAGTCCTCCAGGAAAACTATGCTGTCATCAGCAAAAAGTAAATGAGTGACATTGGGCCCAGTGCGCCCAAACGACACTCCTTGTCATTCATTGTCCTGCTGAGCATGTTTCAGTAGCGCTGAGAAACCTTCTATGCAGAACAAAAATAGGTACGGAGATAAGGGGTCACCTTGGCGTAAGTAACCCCCTTGACGGGAGAAAGCCATCAGATGCTCCACCGTTGAGCTTTACTGTGAACCTAGGAGTCATCACACATCTCATGACCATGGCCGTCCATGCCTGAGAAAAGCCAAACCGGGACATCATATTTTCCAGAAACACCCATTCAACCCTATCATAGGCCTTCATCATATCCAATTTTACCGCACATAATGGTCTGTTCCTCCTTTTCCGAATGGCACGCACACACTCATATGCCACCAACACATTGTCAGTGATCAATCAGCTGCCCGAGACAAAAGCACTTTGCTCCTCAGAGATAATGATAGGTAGCACACTTTTCAGCCTACTTGCAAGGACCTTAGCCGCAATCTTGTACAACACATTGCAAAGACTTATGGGCTGGAATTGTGAGAGTGATTCCGGTGATTTTGTTTTTGGAATCAGAACCAAACTGGTATCGTTAAATCCTTCCGGAATATTACCACCACTAAGAAAATCCCGCACCGCCTTGCATACCTCCTCCTTTACCAAAGACCAGTGCCTTTGATAAAAAAGCGCCGGTAACCCATCCGGCCCCGGGGCCTTAGTAGGACCCATCTGGAAGAAAGCCTTCTCAATCTCCTTATCTGTAATCGCAGCGACGAGTTTGGTGTTCATATCCGAAGAGATACACGTTGGGATGTGCTGGAGAATCTGTTCCATATTGTTTGCACCCTGTGATGCAAAAAGTAGGGAGTAAAAATCCCTAGCCAAAGCCCGCATCCCATCATCATTCTCACACTTGGAGCCATCCTGCCTGAGAAGATAGCGAACAGTATTTTTATGACGTCTGTGTGATGCTCGGTTCTGAAAATATTTATTATTTTGGTCGCCATAGTTCAGCCAATCCTCTCTTGACCTCTGTCTCTGCATAATTTCCTCACGTAAGTACACCTCATGCAGCTTCTCTTCGAGCAGCCAAATGCGCTGCATAATCATGGGCGTCAGGGTCTTCTCCTTTTCAGTCTGTAGCTCTGCCTTGTACGTATTGTTTAATCTGCCTCCGAACTGATCCAAACACATCCCGGCCCCATGCATGCATGCGCCCCGCCACTCTGTTCAGCTGCCCATGTAGAGCGTGCATGCTGCTGTCGCCGCGACCCTTCATCTCCCATGCCTCCCTAACCATCTCATCATATCTCTCGTGGCGTGTCCACATTTCTTCAAATCTGAAACTCCTCACCACTTTAGGCTTCTCGGCAAAATTTTCTCGAACACTAATGGCCAGTGCTATGTGATCCGATTCTTCCGTGAGAACATGTTGTACCGATGTGCCCGCATATAAGTGCATGAAATCACTAGAAAACGAACTTGAATGTTATCAGGACGGTCCGTCCCTTTTATTATCCCATGTATATGGGTACCCCGAGAAGCCTATCTCCGCCAGTGCGCACATATCTAGGCAATCTTTGAACTTGTCCATCTGTCCAAGATCTCTGTTATTTCCTCCTAGCTGCTCTGACCGGTGAAGGGCTTCATTCAAGTCGCCCGCACAAAACAAATCCAGAGTAGATTGTCCTGGCGGCTCAGATATACGAGTGCATCCGAAGTTTTTTGGCGCAGTTCTGTGCGTGTTTCCCCATAGATTCCAGTGAATCTAAAGATTCTTCCTTTGAAAGTTAAAGCCGCATCCAAAAAATACTGACACCATGGCCTGACAGATACCTCAACCTCCTCCCTCCACCAGAGAGCAAGTCCTCCACTTCTCCCTTTGCAACTCACAGCCACCCCGTGCCGGAAACCGAGGCTCCACTTAATTTTATTCATCGGATCAGGCTTCTGTTTTGTTTCTGAAAGAAAAAACACCACTGGGTTGTAGGACCGTACCAGGTCTCTCGGTTCGCCCAGTGTCGCGCCTACTGGCTACTTCAATTTTCCTCACTCTTTGAGGACTACTCCCATGGACGACCCTACAACTAACTTATTAGTGTCTCAAACCCTGCTGGTGGTGGCTCACCTTTTCTTTTCTTATTAGAGCATCTACAGCCGGACCTCTCAAATCCCCTCTATATGTCTAGGTGGATGGCTCGGTGAGTGACCGGTCTAAAAAATACGACCCAACCGGACCCCTCAAACCGGCCCTAAACGTCCGGGCTGTTCGGCACACCCATACCCAGCCTATATCTGTAGGGGAACGCAGCAGAAAACAAAAAATTTCCGACCTACGCACCAGCCCAGGACCACTATGGAGACTGCATACAAGGTTTGATCATTTCCGTTACCGACTCGTAGCGCAGCGGAAGTAGAGTCGATGACGAACGGCGGTGCAGATCCCCGCAGCTAGGATTTTACAACCTCCCAACCGCGAGGATGTATACCCTCATCTGCCCCGCGGACAGCCCTCCGGGAGGCGGTCACACAGTCCCCCGGATGGTGTCGCGGACAGCCCTTCGGGAGGACCTCCGAAACTCGGACTGTCACTCGGACAGCCCTTCGGGAGGACCTCCAAAACTCGGACGGTCACACGGACAGCCCTTCGGGAGGCACTCTCGAACTAAGACCGAAACTACGATCTCTCTACAGAGTTGCACACATACGGTGTCATCTATCCGGCAGGGCTTCGCCGTCCAGAACTAGTTCCTGCCGGAACCCAGACAGCCTTTCGGCTCTACGAAACTATTTCGCTGGGAGGGAGAGAGAGAGCCAGATCATGCATGGCATTTGTATGAGAGTAAGAGTGTGTTTGTGGGCAGCCCACTCACCTCTATTTATAGGAAAACCAAGGGGTAGGATGGGTATTTCAAAAATACCAAAACTTGCACATGAAGGAAACACTTTCCAAGGGCAAAATGGGAAAGCAAGTGGGCAAGTGGGGCTCCAAGGTGGAGCCCACTTCTTGGCCGGCCACAACACTTGTGGGGGCCCCCCAAGGTGGTCCTCATCCATCCATCCCTTCTAGAAGCCTTTTGGGAAAATATCCCAAAAGGTACTTTTCCAAAAATATCCCAAAAAGCACTTTCACTATTCACGACGACATTTTTCAGCGTCTGATCGAACTGAAAATATTCATGTGGGCTTAGAACATTTCCAGTACCCACCAAAATAATTTTCAACGCGAGCCGGAACAATTCCGGTTTAGTGATTTTCATCTGCGAAAAGCATCTGAAGCGGTTTCGGCAGCTCCGGAACATTTCCGGTTTTCATCCCGGAAAATTCTAAAAAGTTTCCAGAATGATTCTGGAATCCTCCAAGAATTATCAGGCATGTGCAAAAACCAATTTGACTTTTTGGTATCCCCTGAAACAACTTTTCAGTTTTACCGAAACTTATCCGGTGACCTTTCTCTTCGGAACTTTTCCGTTGACCGAAACTTTTCCGGTGTCCGAAACTTTTTCGGTTATTTTCTCTCAGACTCCCTGTCTAGTATTCAACAGATAGGTGACCCTTAAGCGTGTGACCCTATAGGTTCGGTGAAGTATAGACATGACCCGGAACCCCTTCCGATCAATGATCAACATCGGAGCCGTGGACACCCATATCGATCCCTATACCCACACGAATAAATATTCGAGTGAACCTCCAGTTGCCGTGTGCTATTCCTGTTGCTTCGCGATATGTTACAATAACCCGAGGTGAGAAACATCGGCATCCTCGTGGATCAACACTTGTCCACAATGCCAGTTACCTCGTTGCCGGTATTGTTCTCTTTTCTCGTTTCTGTGTTCCGGCATCCCTGTGATCAAATCACAATGTGTCTGGCCAGACGATGATGGATACCGTAACACCGAGAGGGCCCAGAGATATCTCTCCATCGTCGGAGGAGCAAATCCCAATCTTGAGCTATCAAGTTACTTGACATACTTTTCCATGAACCCGTAAGCCGCCGTAATAGCCACCCATTTACGGATGACGTTTAACAAACCCCAAAGTTCATGAAGCAAGCATGAAGAAACTCGATACTCTCATGGTCTAAGGAATTATGCAAACATTAACTTCTCTGTGTTATTAACCATTAACTTATGACGAATGTATCTCATAGCATAACATCAATCGGGTCGATTCAACACAAGTGTTCTACCAACAATTGTGCCCTCAAAATTGCCGGCATAGCCATGCCCATGATCAGGAAAACAGGATCATCATGCAATACTTGAGCCATTCATAGAGGCTTGACTAGGAATACATTGTACCGTTTATTATCCCACACGTGCATATGAGTCTTCCTCCGAGCCTCGTGGTTATTGCAGACTCGAGAACCATAGCAGTTATAGCATGGAACATAAACCTAATTATGAACAGGGAGATAATCAATAACATTTATTATTGCCTCTAGGGCATATCTCCTACAGACTCCCACTTGCACTAGAGTCAATAATCTAGTCAATGCTAATGCACTTTACACCTATGGCATACTGGTGTAAAATATGCTTCGCATGTGGTATAGCCTGATGTCCAACGGATCTGACGACTTCAGCTCCGTGTGTAACTTTGCATATCCTTGCGTTTTCACGCTTTCACAAAATTCATATTTTGTCTGGACTTGGCCTTGCATATGTGTGAATCATTGGTCGAAACCTGATTCCTCAGACTGAGCTATGGAGCAACTATCTGCAATAGTGTCCCATAGACCAAAGCCATCTTGGAACCATACTAAGTTCATGAATGAACTATATGATTCAACAACTTCTTTGTCGCTTCTAAAGCGTCAACATACTTAGCCTTTGTTATAGAATTCGCCACAGTATCTTGTTTGGAACAGTTTCCAACCACCGTGCCACCATATTGTGTATCACACAAAACCCTCAATTTAAATCAAAAATCGCATGGAGCATTGATGAAGACTATATCGATGTAACCTTTTACAATGAACTCTTCATGATCTCCGCTTGCGAGAAAACATGTCATCAGTACTACTCTTAGTACTCAATGACATCTTTCACTGTTGTCCTATGATCAGTACTTTGATCACTTTGGTATCCATACTCGCAACAACTTTTGGAGTATCGGACATATCTGGTTGTTTTACATACCATGGAATACATGATTAATCCAAACACAAGAGTGTGTGGAATCTCCATCATGTATTTTACTCATCAGTGTTTTGGGACACCGAGTCTTGCAAAAACTCTTTCCATGTGACTTCGGCAAGAATCACTCCTTGGCGTTTTAAATGCTAAAAAGTTTTAGCATCTTGTCAATATGTATTCATTGCTTAGCCCCATTAGGTAAATCTATCTCCATAGATCATCATGCCTAATATTGAGGCCATTTAGCCTAAGCACTTCATCGAAAAACTATTTTCAAATGAAGTCCTAATTCGTGTCAAGAAATTTATTTCCAATTAACAATGTGTCAAGCACACAAGGTTTTTAGAAATATTATTATGCTCCCACTTACTTTCTTGAATCACAAGTATCTTCGATACCCATTTGATGAAGTCAAACTCTTTTGACCATTTCATCAAAAACGAAGATTCCAACTCCACTTTGCTCTCTTCTGTCCATCGCTGGAACTCTGAAGTTTGCATACTTACCAGCATCCTCTGGATCGACAAATTACTTTGGACTGTATCACATACAAATCCTAGGTTTCATTTCCATCAGATGGAAATCTTTTTGTCATCCATGTTTCATATCTCATGATTGAAATATGTATTAATTGCTAGTTCAACCCGAACCGACTTTAAGCATCGCCACGGTGAGACAATCTCATCGTAGTCAACTCCTTGAACTTGTTATTGCAACAAGTCGAGCTTTATGGATAAAACATTTTATCCGTATCAGTTTTTAGTTCCATAAATATTCGTTAGACTCTAAGTCTTCCGAAGGGTGTATCAAGATTTTAATCTCGAATCACTTATATGGAAACTATCTCGGATTGTATTGGCATTTAGCCAATTCCGGAGTCAGGGCCCATCAACGCTTCCTTGTGTATCGTAGGTATACTGTTGTCTAACAACAATATCTCGTATGCGCACCTGAGAGGTTTGCACGAGTTTTTCCTACGCGGTTCAGCTGCAAGTTCGACCGAAGTCCATACATTTTATTGTAGAGACTTCCGTATCAGTCGCAGTAGGAAACTCCGGAATCACTTCCAAGGTTTCTTTCCTTTGACCTGATGACGAAGATACTGGTTATCTCGTCGAGTTGCACTGTCCTCCCACTCACCTTTTGTAAGAACTATTCTCTTTAAAAGTATACCGTTTTGTGGCAAAAATCCTTTGCCTCGGTATAGTGGTGGGGAAATACCCAATGACTTGGGATAACCTAACAAAGTAGCACTTGTCTGATTTGGAATAGGTTTGTAACCTTTTACACAAGCCCCATATTCCAAATGTTAAGAAAAGATGTAACATGGTTGGGCGTACCATACCATGACGTCATTTCAACAGACCCGATGGATCTCTTTTTAGTGTAAAAGCCTCAGTCTCTAAAGCATTACTCTTTTAAAAGGGATAATGGCAAATTTATTTATGTCATCTTTGATCTTACCATGTCATAAATGGTTTGATTACATCTTCACGGACTTTCCACTTTGCAGTGGTGTTCCGGGAGGTGCAAGTTATGAAACCCCTTTCATAACTCATCAGACATTCGCTAAACTTGTAACTCAAATATTCCTTTCTGCAATCGAATTGTAGAAACATAATTTTCTTGTTACAATAACTTCTACTTCATTTTTGAAAACCTTCTGAATGAATTCAAAAGATCCAGACTTACGTCTCAACAAGTAAATATCCATATATCTACTTGAGTCATTTCTGAAGATAGATAAATCCACTACTTGCAACAACATTTATTGGACTACACACATCATAATGTATGATCACCAATATGTTCTTTGCTCGTTCCTTATGGCCTGTGAACGGTATTTCAGTCACTTCACCTTTCAGAGGAAAGTTGCAAGTGTCAGATGATTCAAAATCAAACGACTTCAAAATCCATCATAATGGAATTTTCCATGCGGGTTTCTCCAATGTGACCAAATGCAGTGCCACACTTGTGTGGTATTCTTTTAGTCTTGCGACATTTAGCGTTAGTGTTATGGATGTATCATATTACCATCAATATTCATAGCATACATCCCATCCTGTATGGAAGCATGGCCCTTCATGTTATTCATAACACCGAACATCAAAAGTTCTCTTATGAATAACCTTCTTGCAAAATACCTTATGCAAAGGGCTAGAGTGTATGAAACTCTAAATGAACTATGAAAGTAAACCCAGAGGTAATGTATTATTATCAATATTCATAACATACATCTCATTCATAATGAAAGTATGTCCCTTATGTTATTCATAACACCGAACCTCAAAAGTTCTCTTATGAACAACCTTCTTGCAAAATACCTTATGCAAAGGGCTAGAGTGTATGAAACTCTAAATGAATTATGAAAGTAAATACATAGGGAATACACCGATGGAAGGCATAGTAACATTTACTATGTTCCCTGCGTGTATCTAAACCTCATTCCTGGCTAGTCTCTCAGGCCATAGTAGTTCTTACATCGAGTTGCAACAGAATGCAATCGAGCGGGTATCTTTGTGATTAACTCACAATACCCAAGAATTAGTGATTAACATGTTTAACCATAATTCCCAAGAACTATATCTTTGACCAGCCTTCTATACATCAAAAAACCTGTATGACATTCATACATGAGCTGGATATTCCAGTCTTCTTTCCTTTTTGCCATTATACTTCTAACAGTTTAACTTTTAGTATTTCTCCTACTCTCAGAAGAAGCACCCAACTTACGAGTGGCGTTAGCCCCGGACTTCCTAGGCGTGAAAGTTTCACTAACACCCTTCGGACACTTCCTTTCTCTTTAAGTTGTTGTTTTATTCACCATCATCATATGACAGGCGTTCTTCTGGATCCCTCTCTTATCAGTCTAATGCATAGTAAACTCCTTTACTAATAGTTTGCAAACAAACATTGCTTTGGATATCTCATATCTTTTAGCCTTTGTCTGTCTCTGAAAATGATTTTCAGATTCCATGAATATCACATAACTATCCAAACTTTCGAAGTTCGGGTCTCATGGAAGCAAACATATTGCACTTGACTGAAACGGAATTCTAGCTTTTGGATCGATGGACGAGAGTCACATGATCCATAGCATTAGCGGGAGAATACCGAAAGCATGCGATAGGACAAGTCCTTCTCGGCACTCTAGAGGACAATCCTCTCATTACGTTACCAACCGTAAAGTTTTAACCAGATATTTAACAGCTATTCAATTTTAATTGGGAAGGTGGAAACGCGAGCCATTATTCTACAACTATTATGCAAATAACACTTAGACAGTGTTCATAATTAATTGCACTGTGAATTAAAAGAATTAATTCTGCAATGCGCTCCCACTCAAATCAATATCTCTCATAATTGATTGTGAGTGATACAAGACCCCCATTTCAATTGTTCGCCATTGGTGTAACACCACTGATGACGAAAATCTCAACCGGTAGGCCAACTTGCCAATCACATCTCTATGTGATTCTTGTTCATCTTTCGATGCGCGTGTTCCGAGCTCATGACGGTCATGCCTGAACGTCAAGACAACCAAGTGATCTTGCTGCGAGGTCTCAACTCACCCGCCTCACACTTCCCTAATCGTTTGTACCCGTGTGACACGGCGCACTCCGAGAAGTTAGGTGCCGTGACGGTGCTACACTTGGGAGAACACTAACCACTTGATATATTTGTGAGAGATCACCCTAATAAAAAGCGACTACCGCGCAATCAAGAAGGGTGCATCATAAGGGATAAACATCTCAGGCAATTCATAATAGCATGATATGGTATAGCCCTTTCTGACGGAGAAGTCTTTCATTTCTTCGTCTTCGGCATTCGCGTTGGTGTTCACCTTCGCGAAGATTGCCACCACCTTGTCGATGCACCAGATAATATTGCTATCTCTATAGCTAATAAAATAAGTGCATTACTGAAGGTTGACACGCAGGTCATTAAAGTGACAATCATATGGCTCCAGCCATCATGCCGAATCATGACACGCAGGTCATGTTAATCAATTTACATTATATAGTCATCTCATACATAATCAAATTATAATGAGCACTGCTATACCACATCACATGCACATGCAAACCATCCTGCAAAACCAAGTTAGACGCCTCTAATCGGTTCATGCAAAATTTTATTTTACGTGGCTTCTAAGGTTTCGAAACAAACCGAAGCTACCAACGTCCATCATCAAGCATGATAATCCAAGTCGCTAGATTAACATTGCGGGGTGTATGAAACACGAGATAATAAAATCTCGAGCCCCATACTAAACTTCGTCATACGCGTGACCCCCGTGCAGATCATATCTGCATTGCCCTTTCGTCTGCGAAATTTCATCTTTCTTTTTAACTACGGTGGAATTCAATGAACTGTTAGCACTTCGTTGATCAATCAGGATCGCAGATTGCCAGAACATTGAAACTCCACCATACTGTTATCAAGATCAGAAATATGCAAATTCCAGGGAAGCAACAAGAACATCGGGTAACAGATTTCATCTGCTACCCGCACAAATAATTTTCAGTAATAGAACTCATCTACTACCTAATTATATTGTGCAATACCCATACATCTCTATGTATTCTAGATCGCAACCTGCATCTACGCATAGCACGGCTCTGATACCACTGTAGGGGAACGCAGCAGAAAACAAAAATTTTCTGACCTACGCACCAGCCCAGGACCACTATGGAGACTGCATACAAGGTTTGATCATTTCCGTTACCGACTCGTAGCGCAGCGGAAGTAGAGTCGATGACGAACGGCGGTGCAGATCCCCGCAGCTAGGATTTTACAACCTCCCAACCGCGAGGATGTATACCCTCATCTGCCCCGCGGACAGCCCTCCGGGAGGCGGTCACACAGTCCCCCGGATGGTGTCGCGGACAGCCCTTCGGGAGGACCTCCGAAACTCGGACTGTCACTCGGACAGCCCTTCGGGAGGACCTCCAAAACTCGGACGGTCACACGGATAGCCCTTCGGGAGGCACTCTCGAACTAAGACCGAAACTACGATCTCTCTACAGAGTTGCACACATACGGTGTCATCTATCCGGCAGGGCTTCGCCGTCCAGAACTAGTTCCTGCCGGAACCCAGACAGCCTTTCGGCTCTACGAAACTATTTCGCTGGGAGGGAGAGAGAGAGCCAGATCATGCATGGTATTTGTATGAGAGTAAGAGTGTGTTTGTGGGCAGCCCACTCACCTCTATTTATAGGAAAACCAAGGGGTAGGATGGGTATTTCAAAAATACCAAAACTTGCACATGAAGGAAACACTTTCCAAGGGCAAAATGGGAAAGCAAGTGGGCAAGTGGGGCTCCAAGGTGGAGCCCACTTCTTCGCCGGCCACAACACTTGTGGGGGCCCCCCAAGGTGGTCCTCATCCATCCATCCCTTCTAGAAGCCTTTTGGGAAAATATCCCAAAAGGTACTTTTCCAAAAATATCCCAAAAAGCACTTTCACTATTCACGACGACATTTTTCAGCGTCTGATCGAACTGAAAATATTCATGTGGGCTTAGAACATTTCCAGTACCCACCAAAATAATTTTCAACGCGAGCCGGAACAATTCCGGTTTAGTGATTTTCATCTGCGAAAATCATCTGAAGCGGTTTCGGCAGCTCCGGAACATTTCCGGTTTTCATCCCGGAAAATTCTAAAAAGTTTCCAGAATGATTCTGGAATCCTCCAAGAATTATCAGGCATGTGCAAAAACCAATTTGACTTTTTGGTATCCCCTGAAACAACTTTTCAGTTTTACCGAAACTTATCTGGTGACCTTTCTCTTCGGAACTTTTCCGTTGACCGAAACTTTTCCGGTGTCCGAAACTTTTTCGGTTATTTTCTCTCAGACTCCCTGTCTAGTATTCAACAGATAGATGACCCTTAAGCGTGTGACCCTATAGGTTCGGTGAAGTATAGACATGACCCGGAACCCCTTCCGATCAATGATCAACATCGGAGCCGTGGACACCCATATCGATCCCTATACCCACACGAATAAATATTCGAGTGAACCTCCAGTTGCCGTGTGCTATTCCTGTTGCTTCGCGATATGTTACAATAACCCGAGGTGAGAAACATCGGCATCCTCGTGGATCAACACTTTTCCACAATGCCAGTTACCTCGTTGCCGGTATTGTTCTCTTTTCTCGTTTCTGTGTTCCGGCATCCCTGTGATCAAATCACAATGTGTCTGGCCAGACGATGATGGATACCGTAACACCGAGAGGGCCCAGAGATATCTCTCCATCGTCGGAGGAGCAAATCCCAATCTTGAGCTATCAAGTTACTTGACATACTTTTCCATGAACCCGTAAGCCGCCGTAATAGCCACCCATTTACGGATGACGTTTAACAAACCCCAAAGTTCATGAAGCAAGCATGAAGAAACTCGATACTCTCAAGGTCTAAGGAATTATGCAAACATTAACTTCTCTGTGTTATTAACCATTAACTTATGACGAATGTATCTCATAGCATAACATCAATCGGGTCGATTCAACACAAGTGTTCTACCAACAATTGTGCCCTCAAAATTGCCGGCATAGCCATGCCCATGATCAGGAAAACAGGATCATCATGCAATACTTGAGCCAGTCATAGAGGCTTGACTAGGAATACATTTTACCGTTTATTATCCCACACGTGCATATGAGTCTTCCTCCGAGCCTCGTGGTTATTGCAGACTCGAGAACCATAGCAGTTATAGCATGGAACATAAACCTAATTATGAACAGGGAGATAATCAATAACATTTATTATTGCCTCTAGGGCATATCTCCTACAATATCTGGGGCGGATATGGAGAGACCCGAACGCATCCGGACACGTCCGCCTCATCGGACTGATGGGCAGGACCACGCGGAAACATGCAAAACCGATCGGTCCGACAGGAGCTCACCGAAGCACATTCATGTCGCCGCTCCGGCATGCCGCCCGAAGGGCCAAACCCGGCTATTTAAGCCGGATGGTGAGCCTCAACCTTAGCCGCCCCCATTTCCTCCCCCCTTCCCCGGTCCACGCCTTTTTCCGTTCCAACCTCGCCATCCGCCGGTAGCCATGGTCCGCCAAAAGATTACCTACTACAAGATGCTGACCCCGCAGCGCCGGGCGGAGATCGAGGCGAAGATGGAGGCCATCCAGGCATGGCACGCCGCTCGCATTGCAGCCGGCTTGTCTCCGAACTCGTCGAAGGAGGAGAGGGAGGAGCAGGAGATGGCGCTGGAGCAGGAGGCGCCGAACGCGGAGATGGAGTAGGTGGAGCCATGGGATGAAGAGCAGGAGGAGGGCGAGGCGGATCTGGCTCCGGAGCAGGTCAGATTCTGCATGGAGGACGCGCTGTCGGAGTTCAAGGTCGCCCAACCAGAGAAGGCGGCAGAGCAGCAGGCCATCCTCGAGTGCATCCAATCGGAGCTCAAGGTCAAGGCAAACCGCGGCTACATCCACGAGGCGGATGTGCAGCGTGAGCAGCTCTTCACTGATGAGGACGACGCGCCGGAGTTTCGCCCCGCCGCCAATGACCACGAGGCCGGCCGCTCCGACAAGGACGTCATCGACATATCCGATGACGAGTAGATAGTTTCTTTGTTTTTAGCTATGTACGTAGATGAATTTTACGTTGCATGTAGTAGTATGGATATGTGGATCAAGAAATGAAGACTATGGTTGCAATGTCTAAGAAACGAGGGGTGACCGGTCATTGTCCACGGACAAACCCGGACGCGTCCACGGACGTATAAGGGCCCGGATTTGTGCACTACGGTTGTTGATGTTCTTAGGCAATGCAATGCACAACCAACGTAAATAGCATAAAACTATCGATTTGAAGATTAGGGTTCCATAAAACTACCCCTTTTCATTGTCGCTGATAGTTATCACAAGTTTGGGTTTTGTTTTCAAAAAACACAGATGACCAATTTCGATAAAATTGACCCCGATTATGACAGCTGGGGCCGCTCGTCCGGGCTGACCTTTAACAGCGTGAGCATTGACCGGTACGTTGGATGTTATGACATGTGGAGCCCACATGTGTCCCCCTCAATAAAATTCCCCCTATTAGAAAAATTCCCACACAGAGGCCTTCCGGCACAGTGCCACCATGCAGACTCCCCGCTCCTCCGTCCTCTTCTCCGGCGCCGCCCCACACACACCTCGTCCTCCGGCGCCGGTCCCCTGCCCGTCCTCCATCCTCCAGCCATTCCGCAACTCCGATCGCACACCGGCAAGGCGGCTTCACAACCGGGGCAGTGGGGCAGTGAATCGATGGCGCCAGGGCATGCGTGTCCTTGCCGGCGTACTTGTAGACAGCGGTGGCAGCGAAGGACAGGTACGCGGTGCTTTGGCGCTAGTAGAAGGAGGCAACGGTGGGGTACTCGACCAGGAGTCGGGTGAGGTCCTCGTCGTCGCGGACGTGTACGTCGCCCAGCCTGAGCCCCCGTCGAGGAGGAGCTGGAGCACGGGCTCCCCGACGCCACCACCTCGGGAGAAGAGTATCCCCAACTCACAAGCGTCCAGTGAGCAACGATGGGAGAGTCGTCGGGAGCTTGATTCCGCCACTCCGGTTCGATTGTATATGATTCTGCAGCCTCCTACTCCTCCTCCTCCTGCAGTCGTCGCGAGAGTTGTGAGTATGTACAAAGTTTACAGGAGTTTCTAAAAAAAGAAGACCAAGTTATCCTAGTGGACAAATTGAAAGAGTACTAGTATCTTGTAGACCATATTTTGAAAAGCGGAATAAGCCTTTCGAGCAAGGAGCCTAGCAATCCTGTGGAGCAAGGTTATGAGAAAGAGGGTGGTGGCTAAATACAACCATTATTGTTACTAACAGTTTTGAAATATGAGAGACGGACAATTGTGTGTGGAGTAGGTTTTGTCTGATTTTGCGCAAGGATCCACCGGAGTCTCACGGTAACACGTGTCATTTGTGTTGTTACCCCAGGGCAATATTGGTTTAGTTTTGCTGCTGTTGATTTGACCAGGGTACATGTGGTATTATATGAGAGAAGCCAGTTAATAAGTTTTTCCAAATGATAAGTACCACACGTGTGGCACGAAGAAACATGGTCCAAACGTTCTCATTACCATTCATCTTGCCACATCAAACAAATGACATCAGGGGAATCTTTTTTGGTTTTTCGGACTTAAAATTGTTTTATCTCTTAAATAAAAAATCTGATTAAAAATCCGTTTTCGTCATTAAATCCGTCTCGACGAGATCTGCAAAACTAGATCCCATAATGATATATTTCAACAACTTTTATTTGGGGCCAAAAGTTGTCATGATATTTACACTGAAGTTGCCATAGTGTTTACACTAAAATTGCCATGATATGTTTCATCTAATTTTTTCTTTAGATTTAAAGCTACCATTGTATTTCAACTAATTTTAATGGCAAATTTTATAAATTGACCATGGCAATTTTTAGTAATTAACCACGGCAAATTTAATTCATGGAGCATGGCAATTTTTAGTAATTCATCATGGCAAATTTAGTTTATAGATCATGGAAAATTTAGTTTATAGATCATGGCATCAGTTTTAGTATTTTGACCATGGCAATTCTAGTATTTTGACCACGGAAATTATTTTTTCTATGAACCATGGCAAATTTTAGTGCATGTATCATGGCAAATTTAATTAATTCACCATGGCAATTTTAGTTTATGGTCCATGGAAAATTTGATTCATTGACCATGCATTTTAAAATAATTGACGACGGATTTTTTTTTAATTATGAACCATGTCAAAATTATTTCATGGATCATGGCAAATTTTAGTAATTCACTATGGCAAGTTTAGTTTCTTAATTCCCTTTTTTGTAACGTGTCAAATTTTACTTTAAACGTAGAAGAAATCGTAGTTGAAACATGTCATGGCAACTTCAGTGTAAGCACCATGGCAATTTATGTGCAATAGACATGGCAACTTTTAACAACCAAAAATGTCGTCGAAACATATCGATATGAGATCTAGTTTCGAAGATCTCGTCGTGACGGATTTAATGGTGAAAATGGTTTTTCAATCAGATTTTTCATTTAAGAGATAAAACATTTTAAAAACTGAAAACCCAAAAGATTACCGCTGACATCATCAGTTTCGTCATTTGTGCATGCATGCGGTGACATGGCTCAATGTGTGGTCATGGGGGCGTTCGGTCCATGTTCTCCCCAACCTGACGTCCGATGGATATCAGGGTCCTAAGTTTTATGGCAAAAGACGGTACTATTTTTTTTTCTTTTTTGCTACGCAATAGTTCCTTCTGTTTCTCCCAACTGTTTCTACTCGCCCCACCCTGAAAAATATAAAGAAAATCCCCACTCGCCCCGCCACGGCCGCTGCCCGAGGGATCTCCGGCGAACGGAGTCCCTGGCCCCTCGGATGCATGGATCTTCTTCAAGGCTGACGCCGCCGGCCCGCCCTGCTTCGCCTCAGACTGAGTCGGTCGGTCGCCGCATTGACGCAAGGTACCACCATCCCACGCTTTTCCCTCTGAAAATCGTCTCCCTCTGGCAGCGTGTGGCTGCAGCAGTGGATCCATGGCTTCGCTAAGTGCTTGTGTGCGTGCTCATCCCAACGCCCCTCCCCATCTCTCTCTTTCTCTCATCCCAGCCCTCTTCTGTTCACAAAAAGAGTGAGTATCAGCTCAGGTTACTCATTATGCTGCATTCCTGTAGTATTCTGTGCTGGATGAGACTCATCTTATTGTTGGTGAAACATATGTGACACTGGGGATATTTGATTCATCTTTTTGTCTCTGAACCACCAGAAGCATCAATAATATTTGACACCTGGGTAGAAATTTTTACCCCCAAGATTCACCAAATTGACAGATTTTACCCCTTTTTGAGAAAATCCTCAATTTATACCCCCATTTTACACATTTGTGCCATATTTTACCCCTAATCGAATTTTCCCTCAAATAAGTTTTGACGAGTTTAATTTTTACGCTCATCACACCGTTGGTTAAACCAATTTATCTTATAAAATCTGAGAAATTCCCTACGATATTGCCACTAATGATAATTGAATGCCAGAGATTGCGAAATCCTCTTTTTATTTTGTTTCCATAGGAAAAAAGGCGATATATGGAGAAAATCAATCATTTACAAAGAAAGAAACAAAATGGAGAAAGAAGAAATTAATTGGGAGGCGCAACAGACAATAGAGAGCAGAAGACGACATCTGGTATCGGCACATGCGCTCATACCAGGTGCCAGCGGCGCCGAGGCGTCCAACCCTATCACTTTTATTAAAGGGCCATCACCAGAAGCGCGAAGGAGCATCGTCGAAAACGCTCATCTCCGCACCAGAAGCCATTCTCCAACCCTAGCCGGCGCCATTTGCCATCTCATCTCTATAGCCACCACCATCACCATCACGACATCCATTCATCTCCAAGTGAGCCATACTTGTAATCATGTATCGCATCCGGCAACCATTGTAAGACATATTATCAATAAAGAGTTCATCTCCATGTCTTCTTCAATGATTTCTTCGTGCGATCCGATCGCCATGTTTGAATAATGTGGTAAGGCAATGGGTTGAGGCATAGCCTTGCAACCCGATGTGTTTGTATGAGGGATCGATGGAATGACTTTGAATGATCGTCATGTATGTGTGAAATAAAATTACATCATAGTTGTCTTTTGTCTTTTTCTCGTTCTTCGATCCTGCAGGTACCAAGGATCACGGAATTTGATCAAGGAGGAGGTTTGGAGCAGGGACGACGCGGAACGCTATTCTGAACACCAGTGACAGAAAGGTTTAGTAAGGTAACGGAAAGCAAATCCTTGGGGATACATGAGGTGCAGTCATTAAACGCCCAATGCTTTTGTCTAATTTATAAATAACCGAGGTAACTCTGCGTGATGGATAGGGCCTGCAGTACTGACTCTTGATGCAGGATGCATGCTGGTCAAGATGTAATTTGGGGACATCCCCCACTTCGTCTTGTTGCAAGCACATCTTAACGGGTGTCTTCCAGAGCACAAATTAAGATCATGATGATCTTGATCACAAACATATGGCTGTAAGAATCAAGTCCTCATACCCATGCATGCTTTAATTCTCGTGTTTACATTCGTAGGTGTTAACGATCCGGTCACTAAAAACAGGAATTTAACTCTCTCTCAAAAGCTTGCTAGAAGCACTTGTCGTAGTTCACGTCCTCTCGTGGCTTCGATAACTCAGGGTCACTCTCTAGGGAAAAAGGCGTGGAACCTTTCTGCCATCCATACCGGATCACTAAAAGGACTCACCAACCCTTTTTCTGGCACCGTTGCCGGGAAGGAATTGTGTTGCTAGTCATTGAGTTAGAGTTTTTTTTAGAGTCTCTATTTCAGTTTTTATTTTAAGTTTTTGTTCTTGTTCCAATTTATTTTTGTTCGTAATATTGTCACCAAAAACCCATTTCTTTTACTATGGCTCAAAAACTTGAAGACTTTGCTTCTCCAAGCAATAGTTGTATGCGTGAACCCATAGCACAACTTAGTCTATTTTCTTAGTATCTATGGTTCAACAAGACTTATTGGGAGGCTCTGCTTCTGAAGATGCCGGTATGCATTTGCACAATTTTTCCGAGTTGTGTAACAGGACACTTATTAAAGACTATGAACCTGATGCTTTGAAGTTGCGTCTATTTCCTTTCTCTCTGAGAGGAAAAGCTAAAGAATGGCTTCTAGCTTTGCCTAGAAGCAGTAGAACTTCATGGGCTGAATGCTGCAGCAAGTTTTTGTCCCCCTGCAAAAATTATGCAATTGCGTTCGCAGATAACAAGTTTTAAGCAGGAAGAACATGAGTCACTAGCGCTTGTGTGGGATCGAACGAAGGAGGCCATAAGATATTGTCCCAACCACGAGATGAAAGAATGGTTAATTCTTCATAAGTTTTATAATGCTTTAACTCCTATGTCGAAAATTAGGTTTGACACTGCTACAAGAGGAACCATAATGGGAAGACTTATGGCTGAAGCAAAGAAGTTGCTAGATGATATGCAAGAAAACCATGCCCAAGGGTTTAGAAGAGAAGAGGTAAACGTTAATGCAATTACCGAGGAAGAAATTAATGATGTGAATTTCATTGCTCGTAATAGTTATAATCCCAACTGGAAAAATAATGGGTTTTCTCCTTGACTTCGGTACCAAATAATAATAATAATAATGGAGCACCTAATAATTTTAATGGCACTAGCAACAGTAATAGGTGTAACACCCCAAAAATTGGGTTATCGGTTTTTGTGTTGTTATTCCTTCCTAGCTTTTCTCTCCCGAATTTTTCCTCTGGAATTTGGCAAGTGACCAGGTATATCCAATCAATCCTCAACCTCTCAGTGCCTTTCCCATGTCCTTGTGCCAGTCAACCCTCTGTCAGCAAACCCCGAGCCTCATTCAAACCCTAGATGTGCAAAAATATTGCTTAGTCCTATGCAATATTTTCCCTCTTGAATTAATTCCTTTTTCTGCCTTTCGGAGGAATTAAATCCAGGAAAATATATATCCATCTCCAGAGGTCATGAAAACTTGCGGAGATATTCTTTGTGGATATATTGAGCTCTCATAAAAATATTGGCTATAATTAAATTAGAGAAATTGCCTTTTCCTATTTAAAGCCAATATTCCAGTTTGGGGCCTTTCCAAAGGAACTACCATTTTGGTAGCTAGGAAAAATCCCAAATAATTTGTGGAGCTTCTCATATCCATATATTCTCCATTTCCATCCAAATATCAAGTTCCCCAATTCAAATTTTGAGCACCACTTCCATTTGCAAATTCTGTCCAGATTTCCCATTTGCAAAGGAAGTGCATGGTTCCTTGATCTCCTTGGGCTAAACTTTTGTAGGGTGATTCATTATGATAAATTACCCTTGTCCACCAAAATTTGGCCCATTCCATCTAGCCAATCTTCCTCAGCAATTTATTCAAGTTTCTGTCCATATTGGAGCATTGTGAAGGAAGTACCATTTGTACTCATGAAATTGGTATGAAACTTATACAGTGAATCCAGATTCCTAAATCATTGGTATCCTCCAAGTTTGAGCCATTTTCATCTAGCCAATTCCTCATAACCATCTGGTTTTCATTTCTGTCCAGTCTGGCACTTTGTGAAGGAAGTGCTTGATTTCTTGATTCAATTGAGCTGAAATTTGGCAGGGTAGTGCATATTGACATATCACTACTGTAAACCAAAAATAAGCTCATCTCTCCAATCCAATATTTTTCTACCATTTTCTCAAGTTTTTGACCAGATTGCATCTCTGTGAAGGAAGGCCATCATAGATGATCAATTTGATCTGAAACTTGTCCAGTGCATTATTGTGTCCAAATAATAGCTATCCTCCAAAAATAATCCATATCCATGTAGCCATTTGTCCCCAGCTTCATCATTTCCAATTCTGGTCAGATTGCCAAGTTACAAAGGAAGTACCAGCTAGACTTGCTAATTTGTGCTGAATTTTGGCCAAGATACTCAATCTAGTGAGTGGTTAACCTCAGACAAAGATCAGGCCAAGAGGTGTAATTAGGTGACCACACCCCAGCACAAACAGTGTGCGGTAGGGAACTGTTCGAGCTTGGATAAGTTACCTCAGACCCCTATAGAGCAATTAAGATTCATGGGTCAACTCAGGAGAGGATGGTGAATAGCCTAGACATGGTTTGGCATCGAGTGCGTCGAGGAATCGCCGTGGACACGCGGTGACCACGGGCAGAGCGTGCCAAAACCGCGCTCTATGCGTTAGCTCGTCGGTAGCGGATCTCCAGCGCGTTCCAGGCTGTCCATGGATGTCGTAGAGTATCCCCGCGCGCGCGTGAACCCTCCAGAGGTATCTCCCCCTCGTCCCGAAGCTCCTAGTCGCCTCTGGTAGTCGCCGGAGCGCCGCCGCTTCGCCGTGCTTCTCGGGTCTTCGCCGACGTCGCGTAGTTCTTCCCCTCTGCTATAAATAGAGCGTGCCACGAGTCCTCCCCTGGCCAGCAAGCATCCCAGCCACTCCCCAAAGCTCTTGGA
Organism: Elymus sibiricus; assembly: GCA_039707655.1. Taxonomy (NCBI): domain Eukaryota; kingdom Viridiplantae; phylum Streptophyta; class Magnoliopsida; order Poales; family Poaceae; genus Elymus; species Elymus sibiricus. The sequence goes on from CM077665.1 coordinate 4,862,716, forward strand.
GCTTCCCCATTGCTCCAATGGCCGAAGGCCGCCGTCGGATCCCGCAGCCATTCCGGCGCCTTGGTCCTTCCCCCTCCCTCTCCTCTGCTCCCTAGCCCTCCCTTGGACCCCGAAGACCGCCGCCGCCCTCAAACTCCGGCGAGGAAGCTCACCGGAGCAAGCCCTTCCGTCGAGCCCCTCGGCCGCCGCGGACCTCCACCGCCCCGGCGCTGCAGGTCGCCCCGAGCTCAGCTGAGGCCACCCCCGGGCGCGGTGCGGGCTGGCGGAGCTGCTGCGCTCTCCGGCGGGTCCCCTCGGGCAGCCAGGCGATGGCCAGGCCGGCGACCGGCGCTCTCCCCCGCGTCTCTGTCGCGGTGAGGAAGAAAACCAGGGAGGAGAGAGAGAGAGACGGCGGGCCCCACGCGTCATAGACACTGCGCTGACCAGGAGGACCCGCTGACCAGTTTAAGTGAAGGCGTATTTTAGAAAGTACGCTTTCCAAGTTAGAAAGCGTACTCTGCTCTGCTTCGGCCAAAATACGCTTTCCTGCTCAGGAGGCGTATTATGGAGAAATGCGCGTTCTGTTTTTCAGACAGGGACCTATTTGTAGGGATTCTTTTTACAGATTAGTCCCTGGCATTCGAACGCGCATATCTTCGCGACCGTAGCTCGGAATCAGGTAAAACCAACGCCCACGTTTTCGTCTCGTCGAGCCTGTTCCGATGGTAATATTTCCATATTGTGTTCACACAGTGGAAATAACCATTTTGCCCTTGCCCTCCAATCGAGCCCTTTGTGAGAGAACCCCTTTCCGTCGATTTCTTCCGCGAGGTGATCGCTCTTCCTCCCGGCGTATTCGTCGACCCCCAGGCAAGCCAACCTCTTCCATGAGCTCTGGACTTGCGTGATGACTTTGCTTGCACCTGTGTGTTTATCTGTATCGCCTGTTAGTCTGCACTTGCATGCACCGGTGGTGACATCGGTAGTAGACACTAGCATTTCCATGCCATGTCTTATTTCCATAATAATAATATTGTTGCCAGGATAGTATTATGATTGATCCATGCCATGATTATCAGTACTATGATCTTGCTATGATAGCACTTACTATTGTCAGCAGAATAGTACGATGATGGATATGTTGAGTGGGTTGAATAAAGGACATCTAGTCGGTTGATCTTGAGTCACCTGTCCGGGCATACTCGTGCAACCACATTTGCCAGTATGGGACGACCCTGACCGGGTCTGACTACGTGATCTTTCACCGGTGCCACCAAAGAGGGAAGGTTATGCGCGGCGTGCTACCCTGATCAGGTAAGCGGCGATAACCTTGTGAGCCCAGTTGTTGCTGAGTTTTGTGCGCACGTCCCTGTTTGGGACAGTAGGCCTCGTTTGGGTCTACAGAGTTTGGCCACGGAGGTGGCAGGTGTCATGAGGACACAGGTGTCTGGAGGACATAGGGGCCACCCAAGGCTGACCTCCGGGGGAGGAAGGGTGCCGGTGGTACGATGAAAGAGTCATGAGTCAGGCAGGTTTTGTTGAAGCGACGCTGGTCCACCCGAGTCGGATCTCGAGGCTAGGGCCAGGTGCTTCATGGTGTGGGTAACGTGCGCAACCTCTGCAGAGTGTCAGAATCTATTCGAATAGCCGAGTCCACGGTATTGGATAGCCCGTCCAGACCTTAGTAGATGGTCAACCGTATCAGTGTTAGTAATGATGAAAGAACTTATCTTGGGTAGACATCAGATTATGTCAGGAATAAGATGAGTTAGCCAAGGGATGGCTATATGATGAGTGGTCGGATGACCACAAGATTTGGATTGGATTTGGATCCGATTCAGATTGGATCCTGAGTATGTCGAGGGTTGTGTGGTTGTGTGACAACCCAAAAGAGAGTAAGTTGGTATTCGGTGCAGTAAGTATTCTAAGCATTTAGTGTGACCTTGCCATAGATTACATGCCTGATCCATGTTATGCCCTGCTTGATTCATGCTTGCCTTGTTAGTATTCATGCCATGCTTAGGATTTATTCATGCATAGCATAGGGCTTGCATTTTGTCTGGAATTGCTATATCATGTCTTTGGCGTGCGTCAGGTCTTATCCTGGGGACTGGCGTGCGTCGGCCCTCTATCGGGGTGCCACAATAGGACTGCTTTGGATGAGGCTCTGAAAACTTTTATTGCTAGCCAAAATGAACAAAATGCTAGGTTTACTAATATCTTGAAGAACCATGATAACTTACTTGGTCACTTGACCGGTAAGATTGCTGGACTCACTAACGATGTGCAGGCTTTAGAAGGAAGAACTAAGAGCATGGAAGCACATGTTGCAAAAATTGCAGAAAGTCAAACTTTGATTCTAGCCAAGTTTGCTGGAAATCCAGATCCTAATCCGGTTGAGAATGTCAAAATGATGAGAACTAGCGAAGACACTACAGAAGAGATCGATAAGAGCCATATCCCAGACCATACTTATTCTATTGCAGACTTCATGAAGATGTTGACACTAAAGCATCCACTACCTGAAGTATCAAATGACGAGGTATATACACGTTTTGTTGAACAGGTTGCAATCAAGGTACATGAGTTGGATGATGAACAAAAGAAGCTATATGGTAACCAACCTACTAAACAAGAGGATATATTTGAACCTACTATTTAAATTGAGATTGGTTTAAATAAGTTCAATGCTTTGTGTGATCTAGGTGCTAGTGTTTCCACTATCCCTAAGTCCATATATGATAGTCTCAATCTTGGTCCTTTTGTTGATAGTGAAATTAAATTGAATATGGACCATTCAACCTTTACGCAAGCAGTAGGCATTAAGCATGGTGTACTCATTCAAATTAACGACCGCCCTATCATGATTTATCTTGTTATAGTTGATATGCCAGAGGACCCCATAGCACCTATCATTCTAGGTAGGCCATTTCTAAGAACTATAAAAGCCACCACTAATATGTTTGAGGGAAATGTGAGATTTGATGTTCCGTCAAAAGTGTTGGAAATATGCCCTAGAGGCATTAAATAAAGTGTTTATTATTATATTTCCTTGTTCATGATAATCATTTATTATCCATGCTATAATTGTATTGATTGGAAACTCAAATACATGTGTGGGTATATAGACAACACTGTGTCCCTATTATGCCTCTAGTAGACTAGCTTGTTTATCAAAGATGGTCAAGGTTTCCTAGCCATTGACATGCGGTGTCATTTGATAACAGGATCGAATCATTAGGAGAATGATGTGGTGGACAAGACCCAAACTATAAACGTAGCATATGATCGTGTCAGTTTATTGCTACAGTTTTCTGCATGTCAAGTATCTGTTCCTATGACCATGAGATCATGCAACTCACTAACACCGAAGGAATACCTTGTGTGTATCAAAAGTCGCAACGTAACTGGGTGACTATAAAGATGCTCTACAGGTATCTCCAAAGGTGTCAGTTGAGTTGGCATGGATCAAGACTGGGATTTGTTGCTCCGTGTGACGGAGAGGTATCTCAGGGCCCACTCGGTAATACAGCATCACAACAAGCCTTGCAAGCAATGTGACTAAAGTGTTAGCCACGGGATCTTGTATTACGGAACGAGTAAAGAGACTTGACGGTAACGAGACTGAACTAGGTATAGAGATACCGACGATCGAATCTCGGGCAAGTAACATACCGATTAACAAAGGGAACATCATACGGGATTAACTGAATCCTTGACATAGAGGTTCAACCGATAAAGATCTTGGTAGAATATGTAGGAACCAATATGGGCATCCAGGTCCCGCTATTGGTTATTGACCGTAGAGGTGTCTCGGTCATGTCTACATAGTACTTGAACCCGCAGGGTCTGCACACTTAAGGTTCGATGACGTTTCAGTATAGTTGAGTTTTGTATGTTGGTGACTGAAAATTGTTCGGAGTCCCGGATGAGATCCCGGACGTCTTGGGGAGCTCCGGAATGGTCCGGAGGTAAATATTGATATATAGGAAGTCCCGTTTTGGTCACCGGAAAAGTTTCGGGTATTTCCGGTAAAGTACCGGGGGTGCCGGGAGACCATCGGGAGGGGCCACCCACCTCAGAGGGCCCCATGGGCTGTGAGAGGAGTCAAACCAGCCCCTGGTGGGCTGGCCGACCCTCCCACTAAGGCCCATGCGGCTGTGGAGGTGGGAGAAGGAAAAAAACCCAAGTGGGGATGGAGGACTCCAAGTAGGAAAGGAATCCTACTTGGAGTAGGATTGGAGGTGGACTCTTCCACCTCCACCTGGTTCGGCCGACCCTAGGGTGAAGCCCTAGGGTGCCAGCCCCTCCTCCCTCCCTCCTATATATACTGGAGGGGAGAGAGGGCAAAAAACCCCAATCCAAGCCACGGTGCAGCCCTCTCTCCCCGATAGATCGTCTCTCTCTAGTTTCGGCAGTGCTTAGGCGAAGCCCTGCCGGAATAGTTCCACCACCATCGTCGCCACGCCATCGCGCTGCCGGAGAACTCGTCTACCTCTTCGCCCCCTCTTTCTGGATCATGAAGGCGGAGATCATCATCAACCTGTACGTGTGCTGAACGCGGAGGTGCCGTCCGTTCGGCGCTAGATCGGGACGGATCGCGGGACGGCTGCGATTTGGATCGCGAAGTCATTCGACTACACCAACCGCGTTTCTTAATGCTTCCCGCTTACTGATCTACAAGGGTATGTAGATCCACTCTCCCTCTCATAGATGCTCATCACCATGGATAGATCTTGCGTGTGCGTAGGAGAAATTTTTTTGTTTCCCATGCAACGTTCACCTACAGTGGCATCATGAGCTAGGTCTGTGCGTAGATGAGATCTTGAGTAGAACACAAAGGAGTTTGTGGGCGTTGATGTTCAAATTGCTTCCTTCCTTAGTCTTTTCTTGATTCAGCGGTATTGTGGCATGAAGCGGCCCGGACCAACATTACTCGTACGCTTACGAGAGACCAGTTCCCTCAACTGCAACTTTGTTGCATAAGATGGCTGGCGGGTGTCTGTTTCTCCCACTCTAGTTGGATCGGATTTGATTGAGGCGGTCCTTGTAGAAGGTTGAATAGCAATTTGCGTATCACCGTTGTGGTTTTGCGTAGGTAAGAATCGTTCTTGCTAGATACCCATAGCCGTCACGTAAAACATGCAACAACAATTAGAGGACGTCTAACTTGTTTTTGCAGGGTATGTTGTGATGTGATATGGCCAAAGACATGATGTGATATATATTTTATGTATGAGATGATCATGTTGTAATAGTTAATATCGACTTGCATGTCGATGAGTACGGCAACCGGTAGGAGCCATATAGTTGTCTTTAATTTATTTGCGCCGTTTTGCTTTACTTTATCGCTATGCGTTAGCAATAGTTGTAGAAGCTACAATTGGCGCGACAACCTCATGGCGGCACGTTGATGGAGATCAAGATGATGGAGATCATGGTGTCATGCCGGTGACGATGGAGATCATGCCGGTGCTTTGGAGATGGAGATCAAAAGCACAAGTTCATGGCCATATCATGTCACTTATGAATTGCATGTGATGTTAATCCTTTTATGCACCTTGTTTTGCTTAGGACGACGGTAGCATTATAAGGTGATCCCTCACTTAAATTTCAAGATAAAATTGTGTTCTCCCCGAGTGTGTACCGTTGCGAAAGTTCGTCGTTTCGAAGCACCACGTGATGATCGAGTGTGATAGACTCTACGTTCGCATACAACGGGTGCAAGCCAGTGTTGCACGTGCGGAACGCTTGGGTTAAACTTGACGAGCCTAGCATGTACGGACATGGCCTCGGAACACAAGAGACCGAAAGGTCGGACATGAGTCATATAGTAGATATGATCAACATAGAGATTTTCACCATTGAAACCACCTCATCTCACGTGATGATCGGACTTGGGTTGGTGAATTTGGGTCATGTATCACTCGAATGACCAGAGGGATGTCAATTTGAGTGGGAGTTTTTAAGTAATATGATTAACTAAACTCATTATCTTGAAAAATAACTAAGTTGTCTTTGCAAAAATTTTGTTGTAGATCAATGGCTCGCGCAGTAGCACCAATGAATTTTAATGCGTTCCTAGATAAAGCTAAGTTGAAATATGATGGAAGCAACTTTGTAGACTAGGCCCGTAATCTGAGGATTGTCCTCACGGTCTCCCAAAAGTCTTATGTCCTTGATGCACCGCTAGGTGATGCTCCCACCCTCTCGGCGACTGAAGATGTTTTGAACGTCTGGCAGTCGCGACAGGATGACTACTCAATAGTTCAGTGTTCGATTTTGTATGGTTTAGAACCGGGACTTCAAAGACGTTTTGAACGTCATGGAGCATATGAGATGTTCCAGGAGTTGAAGTTTATCTTTGAGAAGAATGCCCGGATCGAGAGGTATGAAACCTCCGATAAGTTCTATACCTGCAAGATGGAAGAGAACGGGTCTATCAGCGAGCATGTACTCAAAATATCTGGGTACTCAAACCGTCTGGCTGAGTTGAGTTTACCACTCCCGCCAGAAGCAGTCGTTGATAGAGTTCTTCAATCACTGCCACCTAGCTACAAAAGCTTTGTGATGAACTATAACATGCAAGGGATGAATAAATCAGTCGCCGAGCTGTTTGCGATGCTGAAAGTCGTTGAGTCAGAAATCCAGAAGGAGCATCAAGTGTTGATGGTCAATAAAACAACTAGTTTCAAGAAAAACGGCAAGGGCAAGAAGGGTAACTCCAAGAAGAGTGGCAAACCTGTTGCCCCTCCCGTGAAGAAACCCAAGGCTGGACCCAAGCCGGAAACTAAGTGCTTTCATTGCAAGGGAAATGGTCACTGGAAGCGGAACTGCCCCAAGTATCTGGCCGACAAGAAGGCGGCCAACGCCAAACAAGGTATATACTATATACATGTTATTCATGTGTACCTTACGAGCTCTCGTTGTAGTGCCTGGGTATTTGATACCGGTTCGGTTGCTCACATTTGCAACTGAAAGCAGGAACTACGGAATAGACGAAGGCTGGCAAAGGACGAAGTGACGATGCTCGTGGGAAATGGTTCCAAGGTTGATGTGATCGCCGTCGGCACTCTCGCTCTTCGATTACCATCGGGATTAGTGATGAACCTGAATAATTGTTATTTAGTGCCTGCGTTAAGCATGAGCATTATATCTGGATCTTGTTTATTGCGAGACGGTTATTCATTTAGGTTAGAGAATAATGGTTGTTCTATTTACATGAGTAATATCTTTTATGGTCATGCACTCAATGTGAGGGGTTTATTCTTGTTGAATCTCGATAGTGATGATACACATATTCATAACATTGATGCCAAAAGATGTAGAGTAGATAATGATAGTACCACTTACTTGTGGCACTGCCGCTTAGGTCATATTGGTGTAAAACGCACGAAGAAGCTCCATGCTGATGGACTTTTGGAGTCACTTGATTTTGAATCACTTGACACATGTGAACCATGCATCATGGGCAAGATGACTAAAACCCCGTTTTCCAGTACAATGGAGCGGGCAAGTGACTTGTTGGAAATCATACATACTGATGTGTGCGGTCCAATGAGCATTGAGGCGCGCGGTCATTACTTTCTCACCTTCACCGATGACTTAAGTAGATATGGGTATATTTCCTTAATGAAACACAAGTCTGAAACGTTTGAAAAGTTCAAGCAATTTCAGAGTGAAGTTGAGAATCATTGTAACAAGAAGATTAAATTCCTATGATCTGATCGAGGAGGAGAATATATGAGTTATGAGTTTGGCAATCACTTAAGACAATGTGGAATTGTTTCACAGTTGACACCGCCTGGAACACCACAGCGTAATGGTGTGTCCGAACGTCGTAATCGAACCTTATTAGATTTGGTGCGTTCTATGATGTCTCTTGCCAATTTGCCACTATCGTTTTGGGGTTATGCATTAGAGACAACTGCATTCACTTTAAATAGGGCACCATCTAAATCCGTTGAGACGACGCCGTATGAACTGTGGTTTGGCAAGAAACCAAAGTTGTCGTTTCTTAAAGTTTGGGGATGTGATGCTTATGTCAAAAAGCTTCAGCCTGAAAAGCTGGAACCCAAAGCAGAGAAATGCGTCTTCATAGGATACCCAAAAGAGACAGTTGGGTATACTTTCTATCTCAGATCCGAAGGCAAAGTGTTTGTCTCCAAGAACGGGTCATTTCTTGAGAAAGAGTTTCTCTCGAAAGAATTGAGTGGGAGGAAGACAGAACTTGATGAGGTTCTTGAACCTTTACTTCAACCTGAAAGTAGCGCAGCGCAGAAAGATGTTTCTGTGGAGCCTGCATTAGTTGAAGAGGAAGCCGATGATGTTGATCATGAAGCTTCGGATCAAGTTGCTATCGAACTGTTGACACCGGATTTTGGCATGGTCAAAACTTAATTAAGATGACCTCAAATGAAAAAGGACCTTTGAGTTTGTATCCAAAAGTCAGACGCAACGCTTTGCGGACTGGTCCTGAATAAAAAGGTGACGCGGGGACCAGACACTCACCTGGATGGTGTCTGATGAGTCACGTAAGTTATTCGGCCTTTGCCGGCTGAATGAAGCTTGCCGGCCGCATGAAAGCTTGCCAGTTTGAGAAGAGCTTGCCGGCGAGAGGCTTGCCGGGTCTGAAAGAAGAGCTTGCCGGCGTGGAAACCTTGCTGGCGTAAAAACCTTGCTGGTGTGGAGCTTGCCGGCATGAAAGCTTGCCGGCCGAGTGAAAAGCTTGCCGGCGTGGAAACCTTGCCGGCGTGAGAAGAGCTTGCCGGCGAGAGGCTTGCCGGGTCTGAAGAAGGCTTGCCGGTAGAAAGCTTGCCGGGTCGGAGTAAAAGGCTTACCGGTTATGAATGCTTGCTGGTCTTGAGTGCTTGTCGGTTATGCTTGCCGGTCTTGAGTGCTTGCCGTTGTGAATGCTTGCCGGTCTTAAATGCTTGCCGATTTTGAGTGTTTGCTGGTTTGGAGGGCTTGCAGGATTTAGTGAAGATCCAAACAGAAGTTGGAGATGGGATCGAAAGATTATCTAGATGACCTCGGATAGAAAAGTGTTCTACACGGAAGTTGTGTGTATTGTCGAAACGGTCAACTTTACTTTTGGAGTCATCATCATCTGAGATAGTATACGGCCTGCAAAGTTACTACAGAACTCGGACAGTCAAGAAAACTGCATGATTGAATCCGACCCACAGTTAAAGATGGGCCCTAAATGTCATAAAGATGGCCTTAGAAGGAGAAGTGGCCCGCGTTGTCATATGCAGATTGTCGAGGCGGACAAGTTTGATGTTAGACTCGTCTCCATCCGAGTTAGTATGCAACTTCTACAACCAAAACAAGGAGCAGGACAGAAGTCTGGGTCAGATTCAGACTAAATCCGAGTTAGACTGGAACCAGGACTCTAGGACGTAAATTGATGTAATTTTCTTGTAAGGAAAGCCTAGATGAATCCTTTACTTGTACGGGAAGTCCAGCCGCCTCTTATATATGTTGGGGGTGACGGCCGATTGAACAACACACAATCGAACAAACACATCTACATCTTTTTACCCTACTTTTATCCCTCTCCCTTGTATCTTTCTTCTCGTTCTTCGTCTGTTCTTGTTCTTGCAGGACGGCGATCCTCGAGGCCCTAGGGGCGAGCGAATCGACCTAGGGCAGCCCATCGTCCATCCGTGACTCCTGACGGGTTCCATCCCGGAGAAGCGGTGCGTCGGGTTTCAAAAGCGCCGGCCGGATTGTCTTGCGTATCGCGCTTCCGGCAGGCCTCCCACGGTGCGAGCTGCGGAGCATCTCCCTCGGCGCCGCGGGTACGCGTGACGCGTTCGTGTGTCAACACACTTTTTGGTGACTCCGCTGGGGACGAAGCTTCGAACGGTCTCCAGCCCGTTCTTGCTACGAAGAGATCGTCATCTAGGGTTTGCAATCTACGAAGGTAATATGAATACCCAATTCACTTATGTAGATGCAAATAATGCATATGTTGTTGCTAGATCGTTTAATGAGCATAATGTATCGGCTAGCCCTAGTTTTATGAATCATGCATCTAATTATGTGCAACAGCCGATTCAGAATAATCTCCATGGTTCAACTTCATATAACTTTAGCAACATGCAACATATGTATCCCAACTCTCATGCATCGGCAACCCCACAAATCTATATGCCGATGAACAACATGATGAGTTCAGTTAATCAAGTTGAGACACCCCATGTAGGAACTTCCAATAGTATGCAACAAAGTGTTTCAACTTTTTATTCATCGGCAAATAACTTGCAGTATGTTAATCCAAACATGCCGGTGGATAGGGGAATTGGCCATGCTACTACCAGTTATTCAGCCAATTACCCTCAAACATCATATGCTACACCTCATGCTACTGATTTTTTGGCACCATACGCAACTGTTGATGTCCACAATTCGGCTCCTCACCTTCACGGTCATAGCCGAATAACTGAAACTTCTACAGGGGCACAAATGCCTTCACCTACTACCGTGGCATATCATGTTCCCCCTACACAATTACAGAATTTCGGCAATATCTCATTGCCGAAAGGGTCTAAAAGCATTGGGGGGCAACCTTATCCAGACTGGGTAATTGAGAACAAGCTTACATTCTCTTGGGATTTGTGCAACGCTATTCGCCAGGAACTAATAGAAGGCGGGAAGCCTCATGATTTCGCCGCTGTAAAGGCTAGAGTTGTGCAAATGATGCGTTCACCCAGTACTGTAGCATTCAGTGTACCCCCTAAACAATTGCAAAGTTTTGGCAACTCATTGCCGAAAGAGTCTCAAAGCATTGGGGGGCAATCTCATGAGGAGTGGATGAAAATTGAGATGAGAAAGTTTAAATCTCGCCAAACTGAGATGTGGGCTAAAATAAGACAAGAGCGAGAAGCCTTGCAAATTCAAAAAGAGAAAAGTATTGATTCAGGTAACAAAGAAAATTCGGTTATTGAAAAAGCCGAATCAAATAGTATGTGTACCGAATCTATCGAGGAAAAAGAGGACGCCAAGGCATTGGAAAGTCATTCAAAAGTGGATCAAAGTATTATTCAAGTGATACAACCATCATGCTCTCCCAACGTGTATGAAGAGGTATGTCTACCAAGTGATTTACCTATTTTCAGATTTGGTCACAACTTTATTGTTGATGCATCTGTTAGGAAAAATCTTATAAATAATTTTGAAAGACCAATGATGAAGGGTAATTTACTTGTTAGCAATAAAATTGTTACAAAACATATCGGTCAACACATTGTACCATTCGAAGAGGCCGATAGTGACTTATCATTGCAGCCAAAGCATATCCCATTGTTTTATGTGAAGTCTATATCTAAGTGGGTAGCTTTGCTTGTTTCTTACTTGGCTTACACTTGGTCTCAATTGAGACATATGTGTTCTAACTATTTTCATTTCAGAAATTTAAAGCCAAGGTTAAATTCTATTGAGAAAACCGATGCTAGTATAATATCTTATCCAAAGACATCGGAGAAAGGGTGCAAAACACAATGCATAGTTGAATGGGGTGATGCAAAATCTGAACCATTCGTTTGCTTAACTCCAAAGCCGTTCTTACAGCAAGATCGGCTAGAACATAAAAGGTTTACCTTCAATTCAAGCATGTGTGATCGAATATTTGATTTGTTGCTGAACAATAAATATATTAGAATTCTTGATCACCATGTTGAGCCATCTATCCAAGGCCGAATGTATTGTAAGTTGCATGATTCGTTCAAGCATAGTTTTGAGGATTGCAACATGTTTCGTCAAATAGTTAAATCGGCCATTGAAAAAGGACGATTGAAATTTGTTGAAACACCAAAGGATGACCAGTCTATTCCGATTGGTCCTAATGGCAAAAAGTTTTTGCATCGGCTTCTTCAAGCCGATTCATTAAACGATGAGAAGGTAGAAACTGCGGATGATGGGACCAAGCTTTCAAGTAAGGAAGTTGTTCAAGAGCGCAATGATAATTTTCTTGAGGGTAAAAATTCCATCAAAGTTGCAATGAAGACGCCAAGTACTCGGGGGCAACGAGAAAATCCAAAGATCGATGCAAGCAAAATCAAAGAAAGCAAAGGCCGAGGTAAGCAAAAAGGTAAAAAGCCGAAAGCCACTTTCGCGCAGCTATTGCAAAAATATGAGAAGATAAGTGAGGAGAAGAGTGCTTATCGGCCAAGTAATTCAAGAGCATCAAGGTCACCCCCTAGGCGCAAATTCAAGGATCGGTATTGGCAAAATAAGAATTTCAATGCAACATATTCATATCCTTATTTTGGGCCACCAATGCCAATGTCGTGGATGCCTCCCTATGCTCACATAAATCTGTATCCATCATGGGACAGGTATGATAAAAGGGCACATTCTCCATCTTATTATAAACCATCTCACCAATATTATGCAGCTCCAAGAAGATCAACATTTGAACCATCACATGTCAAAGACCATTTTAATCATAAGGAATCGGTCCGGAGCTCAAGGAAGAAGAAAGAGGTAGTCAATCAAGTCTACCGCGTCAAAAGAGATGGTCGTAAGAGTGCCACTTCAGATTTGATCTCAAATGAAAAAGAGCCAATTAAAGTATTGACATTGGCTACTAGAGGCAATGAGGCAAGTCAATCAAGTGCCAAATCTGAAGAGAGTAAGTTGAAAGTGCACAAGGTAAAACAAGAATTACCATTGCTTCAAACAAAATCACAGCCGGGGTGCCCACTCGGCTTGTCGTATTGGCAAAAGAAGAAGTTGCAAAAGCTTAGTGCACAAGAACTTGAAAAGAGGAACATGGCATGGGTTCCCAAGAGGAGTAGTCAAAATAAAAATGATGTCCAGCCTTCTATTGCAACAAGTGTTACAAAAGTGAAGAAAGAGAAGGATGGAAGCGACAAACAATTAAGCCGAAGGTTTGCATCACAACATCAAAATCTTCGGTTAGCACATCATCCATATTATTCAACCATGCCATTGATGCCTTTGCCATGGAACTCATCCTCAGATATGATTAGTTACCCTCCATGGGCTTATTTTGATCCATGGTTGCAATACAATTTCTTACATCATGAAAGGGTATTGCCAAATCACTATACATTTGGCTAGCATCAATTTTGTTGTCTATCCAAAGGGCCGAAATACTTGATTTGTTATTTCATTTGTTTATTTCGGCTATACGTGCTTTGGTGGATGAAGTTTACATGGACCTTATAGCAATGGCTGATATATACTTATGGTCCTAAGCACATGCGAATGGCCGATGGAGTGTTGACATCGTCCTTAGAGCAAGCTCCGTGCAAATTATTTTTCGGCATGCAAGCTTTGCCGAAAAACAGGGGGGCATGTGTTGACACCGGATTTTGGCATGGTCAAAACTTAATTAAGATGACCTCAAATGAAAAAGGACCTTTGAGTTTGTATCCAAAAGTCAGACGCAACGCTTTGCGGACTGGTCCTGAATAAAAAGGTGACGCAGGGACCAGACACTCACCTGGATGGTGTCTGATGAGTCACGTAAGTTATTCGGCCTTTGCCGGCTGAATGAAGCTTGCCGGCCGCATGAAAGCTTGCCAGTTTGAGAAGAGCTTGCCGGCGAGAGGCTTGCCGGGTCTGAAAGAAGAGCTTGCCGGCGTGGAAACCTTGCTGGCGTAAAAACCTTGCTGGTGTGGAGCTTGCCGGCATGAAAGCTTGCCGGCCGAGTGAAAAGCTTGCCGGCGTGGAAACCTTGCCGGCGTGAGAAGAGCTTGCCGGCGAGAGGCTTGCCGGGTCTGAAGAAGGCTTGCCGGTAGAAAGCTTGCCGGGTCGGAGTAAAAGGCTTACCGGTTATGAATGCTTGCCGGTCTTGAGTGCTTGTCGGTTATGCTTGCCGGTCTTGAGTGCTTGCCGTTGTGAATGCTTGCCGGTCTTAAATGCTTGCCGATTTTGAGTGTTTGCTGGTTTGGAGGGCTTGCAGGATTTAGTGAAGATCCAAACAGAAGTTGGAGATGGGATCGAAAGATTATCTAGATGACCTCGGATAGAAAAGTGTTCTACACGGAAGTTGTGTGTATTGTCGAAACGGTCAACTTTACTTTTGGAGTCATCATCATCTGAGATAGTATACGGCCTGCAAAGTTACTACAGAACTCGGACAGTCAAGAAAACTGCATGATTGAATCCGACCCACAGTTAAAGATGGGCCCTAAAAGTCATAAAGATGGCCTTAGAAGGAGAAGTGGCCCGCGTAGTCATATGCAGATTGTCGAGGCGGACAAGTTTGATGTTGGACTCGTCTCCATCCGAGTTAGTATGCAACTTCTACGACCAAAACAAGGAGCAGGACAGAAGTCTGGGTCAGATTCAGACTAAATCCGAGTTAGACTGGAACCAGGACTCTAGGACGTAAATTGATGTAATTTTCTTGTAAGGAAAGCCTAGATGAATCCTTTACTTATACGGGAAGTCCAGCCGCCTCTTATATATGTTGGGGGTGACGGCCGATTGAACAACACACAATCGAACAAACACATCTACATCTTTTTACCCTACTTTTATCCCTCTCCCTTGTATCTTTCTTCTCGTTCTTCGTCTGTTCTTGTTCTTGCAGGACGGCGATCCTCGAGGCCCTAGGGGCGAGCGAATCGACCTAGGGCAGCCCATCGTCCATCCGTGACTCCTGACGGGTTCCATCCCGGAGAAGCGGTGCGTCGGGTTTCAAAAGCGCCGGCCGGATTGTCTTGCGTATCGCGCTTCCGGCAGGCCTCCCACGGTGCGAGCTGCGGAGCATCTCCCTCGGCGCCGCGGGTACGCGTGACGCGTTCGTGTGTCAACACGAACCTCCTAGGTCGACAAGGGCATGTACTTCTCCTGAGTGGTACGATAACCCTGTCTTAGAGGTCATGTTGTTGGACAACGATGAACCTACGAGATATGGAGAAGCGATGACGGGCCCGGATTCCGACAAATGGTTAGAAGCCATGAAATCCGAGATAGGATCCATGTATGAAAACAAAGTATGGACTTTGGAAGTATTACGTGAAGGGCGAAAGGCCATTCAGAATAATTGGATCTTTAAGAAGAAGACTGACGCAGATGGTAATGTCACTGTCTATAAAGCACGACTTGTTGCAAAAGGTTTTTCACAAGTTCAAGGAGTTGACTACGATGAGACTTTTTCTCCCATAGTGATGCTTAAGTCAGTCAGAATCATGTTGGCAATAGCTGCATTTTTCGATTACGAAATCTGGCAGATGGATGTCAAAACAGTGTTCCTTAACAGTTTCCTTAAGGAAGAGTTGTATATGATGCAACCAAAAGGTTTTGTCGATCCAGAGAATGCTGACAAAGTGTGCAAGCTCCAGCGATCCATCTATGGACTGGTGCAAGCATCTCGGAGTTGGAATAAGCGCTTTGATGAGGTGATCAAAACGTTTGGGGTTTATACAAGTTTATGGAGAAGCTTGTATTTACAAGAAAGTGAGTGGGAGCTCTATAGCGTTTCTAGTGTTATATGTGGATGACATATTACTAATTGGAAACAATATAGAATTTTTGGAGAGCGTAAAGGAATACTTGAACAAGAGTTTTTCAATGAAGGACCTAGGAGAAGCTGCTTTCATATTAGGCATCAAGATCTATAGAGATAGATCAAGACGCTTAATAGGACTTTCACAGAGCACGTCCCTTGATAAAGTTTTGAAGAAGTTCAAAATGGAACAGTCCAAAAAGGGGTTCTTGCCTATGTTACAAGGTGTGAAATTGAGTAAGACTCAATGCCCAGTGACTGCAGAAGATAGAGAAAAGATGAGTGTCATCCCCTATGCTTCTGCCATAGGCTCTATCATGTATGCAATGCTGTGCACTAGACCAGATGTCAGCCTTGCCGTAAATTTGGTCGGAAGGTTTCAAAGTGATCCAGGAATGGAACACTGGACAGCGGTCAAGAATATCCTGAAGTACCTGAAAAGGACCAAGGAGATGTTTCTCGTTTATGGAGGTGATCAAGAGCTCGTCGTAAAAGGTTACGTCGATGCAAGCTTTGACACAGATCCGGATGACTCTAAGTCTCAAACCGGATACGTATATATTCTTAATGGGGGAGCGGTAAGCTGGTGTAGTTCCAAGCAAAGCGTGGTAGCCGACTCTACGTGCGAAGCGGAGTACATAGCTGCCTCGGAGGCGGCAAAGGAAGGTGTCTGGATGAAGCAGTTCATGACAGATCTTGGGGTTGTGCCCAGTGCACTGGACCCAATAGCTCCGTTCTGTGACAACACTGGTGCCATTGCTCTAGCCAAGGAACCAAGGTTTCACAAGAGAACCAGACACATAAAGCGACACTTCAACTTCATCCGACATTCTGTCGAGGTGGAAGACATAAATATTTGCAAAGTACACACGGATCTGAATGTCGCAGACCCGTTGACTAAACCTCTTCCACGGGCTAAACATGATCAGCACCAGAACTGTATGGGTGTTAGATTCATTACAATGTAAATCACATAGTGATGTGAGTGATAACCTACAAGTATAGGGGATCGCAACAGTTTTCGAGGGTAGAGTATTCAACCCAAATTTATTGATTCGACACAAGGGGAGCCAAAGAATATTCTTGAGTATTAGCAGCTGAGTTGTCAATTCAACCACACCTGAAAGACTTAATATCTGCAGCAAAGTATTCAGTAGCAAAGTAGTATGGAAGTAACGGTAACGGTGGCAAAAGTGACAGTAGCAGTTTTGTAGTGATTGTAACAGTAGCAGCGGTAAAGTAACTTAGCAAAGATCAATATGGAAAAGCTCGTAGGTAATGGACCAGTGATGGATAATTATGTCGGATGACATTCATCATGCAACGGTTATAACATAGGGTGACACAGAACTAGCTCCAATTCATCAATGTAATGTAGGCATGTATTCCATATATAGTCATACGTGCTTATGGAAAAGAACTTGCATGACATCTTTTGTCCTACCCTCCCATGGCAGCGGGGTCCTAATGGAAACTAAGGGATATTAAGGCCTCCTTTTAATAGAGAACCGGACCAAAGCATTAACACTTAGTGAATACAT
Organism: Elymus sibiricus; assembly: GCA_039707655.1. NCBI lineage: Eukaryota > Viridiplantae > Streptophyta > Magnoliopsida > Poales > Poaceae > Elymus > Elymus sibiricus. The sequence continues at coordinate 4,879,723 of CM077665.1, forward strand.
GAACTCCTCAAACTATGGTAATCACCGGAAAGAATTCCAGTTATTGTCACCCTGGGGGATGCGGATCATAACTCGTAATAGGTGTCTACAACTTGCAAGATAGGATCAAGAACACATATATATTCATGAAAACATAATAGGTTCAGATCTGAAATCATGGCACTCGGGCCCTAGTGACAAGCATTAAGCATAGCAAAGTCATAGCAACATCAATCTCAGAACATAGTGGATACTAGGGATCAAACCCTAACAAAACTAACTCGATTACATGGTAAATCTCATCCAACCCATCACCGTCCAGCAAGCCCACGATGGAATTACTCACGAACGGCGGAGAGCATCATGAAATTGGTGATGAAGGATGGTTGGTGATGACGATGGCGTCGATTTCCCCTCTCCGGAGCCCAAATCAGGCTCCAGATCTGCCCTCCCGAGGAAGAACAGGAGGTGGCGGCGGCTCCGTATCGTAAAACGCGATGAACTCTTCTCTCTGATTTTTTTCTCCCCGAATAGGAATATATAGAAGTGGAAACGAGGTCGGAGGAGCAACAGGGGGCCCACAAGCCACAGGGGCGCGCCCTAGGGGGGTGGGCGCGCCCCCCTGGCTTGTGGCCAGGTGGTGGGCCCCCTGCAGTTGATTCTTTCGCCAACATTTTTTATTAATTCCAAAACTATTCTCCGTAAATTTTCAGGTCAATCCGAGAACTTTTATTTCTGCACAAAAATAACACCAAGGCAATTCTGCTGAAAACAGCGTCAGTCCGGGTTAGTTCCATTCAAATCATGCAAATTAGAGTCCAAACAAGGGCAAAAGAGTTTGGAAAAGTGGATACGTTGGAGACGTATCAACTCCCCCAAGCTTAAACCTTTGCTTGTCCTCAAGCAATTCAGTTGATAAACTGAAAGTGATAAAGAAAAACTTTTACAAACTCTGTTTGATCTTGCTGTTGTAAATATGTCTAACTTATGTTCAGATTTTCAGCAAAGATTATAGACTAACCACATTCACAATAACATTTAGGTCTCACATTTACTCATATCAATGGCATAATCAACTAGCGAGCAATAATAACAAGTCTCGGATGACAACAATTTTATCAAAACAATCATGATACAATATGACATAATGGTATCTCGCTAGCCCTTTCTGAGACCGCAAAACATAAATGCAGAGCACCTCTGGAGAACAAGGACTGACTAGACATTGTAATTCATGGTAAAAGAGATCCAGTCATACTCATACTCAAAATACATTAATAGCAAAGCATACAAATGAAGGTGGTGCTCTCTAACTGGTGCCTTTTATAAGAAGATGATGACTCAACAGTAAAGTAAAATAGATAGGTCCTTCACAGAGGGAAACATTGATTTGCAGAGGTGCCAGAGCTCGAGCTTTTAAAACAAGGATGAATAATAATTTTGAGAGGTATGCTTTCATTGCCAACATAACAACTAAGAGATCTCGATATCTTCCATGCTAGATACATTATAGGCGGTTCCCAAACAGAATAGTAAAATTTTTACTCCCCCTCCACCAAATCAATCACACTCCACGGCGGGCCGAATCCACGGGTACCGTCCATACAAACACAATCCTGGGGGAGTTTTGTTTATTATAATTTGATTTGAATTTTGAGCATGGGACTGGGCATCCTGAATACCAGCCACTTTCTCGTGAATGATAGTGAATCAACACAAATCGTGAGAATAACCCACCTAGCATGGAACATACTGACAGCCCCCAGTCACTACACGAGCGATTTGGGCATACAAAACGGAATATTTGTTTGAAGGTTTGGAGAGTGGCACATGAAAATTTACTTGGAACGGCAGGTAAATACCGCATATAGGTATGTATGGTGGACTCATATGGAACAACTTTGGGTTTATGGAGATGGACGCACAAACAGTATTCCCGCTTAGTACAAGTGAAGGCTAGCAAAAGACTGGGAAGCGACCAACTAGAGAGCGACAACAGTCATCAACATGCTATAAGATTAACCAATATTGAATGCAAGCATGAGTAGGATATAAATCACCATGAACATAAACATCGTGGAGGCTTTGTTGATTTTGTTTCAACTACATGCGTGAACATGTGCCAAGTCAAGCCACTCGAATCATTCAGAGGAGGATACCATTCTATCATACTACATCACAACCCTTTTAATATGCATGTTAGCACTCAAGACAAACCATTATCCACTCTTAGCTAATTAAGCATGGCATGAGTAACTATAATCTCTAATTGTCATTGCAAACATGTTTCATCTATAACGGGCTGAATTAAGAACGATGAGCTAATCAAATTTACAAAAACAAAATAGGTCGAGTTCATACCAGCTTTTCTCCATCTCAGTCATTTCATCATATATCGTCATTATTGCCTTTCACTTGCACGACCGAACGATGTGAATAATAATAAGAGTGCACGTGCATTGGACTAAGCTGGAATCTGCAAGTAATAACTCAAAGGAGAAGACAAGGTAATATGGCTCTATGTAGGCTAAACAATAATGCATATGAGAGCCACTCAACATTTTCATCGTGGTCTTCTCCTTACGACCCAAAGAATAAAAGAAAACTATTTACACGGGAAAGCTCCCAACAAACAAAAGAAGAACGAGAAATCTTTTTGGGTTTTCTTTTAATACTACACTAAACAAACTAGAAGGTAAAGCTAGAACTAATTTTTTTTTGAATTGTCTCAAGATTAATTAAACACAAATAAGAAGAAAGCAAAAGAAGAAATAAACTACCATGGATGGTACAATGAAAAAGTATGAACACCGACAACTGGAATAAGTGTGTGAACATGAATGTAATGTCGGTGAGAAATACGTACTCCCCCAAGCTTAGGCTTTTGGCCTAAGTTGGTCTAAGGCCACGGCTGGCCAGGATAATATCCGAAGTCATAGTTGGGGTTGTACTGGACTGCGGCGGCTACTGCCTGAACAGCAACAGCGTGGAGGCGAGCAACTTCCGCCTCTCTCTTGTATTCGTTTGCCTCCTCTCTAGTTATAAAGCATCTTCGTTTTTCCTGAAAGTTAAAGAAGGCAGGAGCAGGAAGAGTAATATGGACAGCACGCTGTCTGTCAAAAATTAGTCGGTATAGGATGGACTGTTCGTTCCTCTCAAGGAACTGGTAGCGCACCAAAGCCTCATAGTCAAGAAAAGCAGGGGGTAACTCAATATCATTCTCTCTTATGGGCACTCCAAGATACTTAGCTACCCGAGTGGCATAAATTCCACCAAAGAAATCTCCATCCTTAGCATTAAGATGTAATCTCCTAGCAATAATAGCCCCTAAGTTATATCGTCTATCTCCCATGACCGCACTTTTAAGAATACTAAGATCAGGTACACAAAGGTGGCTATGTTCATGTTTACCATTAATGCATCTACCTAAGAAGAGAGCGAAATAATGTATGTCAGAAAATTGAATGCTCCCCAAAGTAGCTTGTGTAATGGTTCTAGTTTCTCCCACTGTGATGCTAGCAAGGAAATCATTAAATTCATTTTTATGAGGATCGCTATGGCTACCCCACTTTGGAATTTTGCACGCATCATTAAAATCCTCTAGGTCCATGGTATAGGACTTATCATAAAGATTAAATAGAACAGAATGAGAATTACGCTTGGATGAAAATTCAAACCTCCGCACGAAAGAATTGGTGAGTTGATAATATTGCTTGCATCGATCCGAAATAAAATCCTCAAGGCCAGCATTCCTTATGTACGCATAAAACTCTTCCTTGAACCCGGCATTGTCCATGAATTGATCCGACGGCCATTCAAAAGGCCGTACTTCAGCTTCCCTTGTTGGTTCAAAATCGGGCTCACGTAACGCGAGTCTCGGAGTTTTCTTGCTCGAGGAACCACCTTGATACATTCTCCTCAACATCTCTTTTGCTGATAATATATTCTGAAATTTTTAGTGACTCCAAATAAAAGTGAACAAAACTCAATAAAACTCGTAGCAACTACTCCCACAAATGCCTAGAAGCTATATCATGCATCAAAACAACTTGGGACCATACAAATTTAACATGCAGGCTCAAGAACAAGGTCACCACAGCAGCAAAAATTTGCAATATATAAAGCACTAGAACAAAAACTAATTGGACCATTGGAGGAGTCACATACCGATGAGCAATCCCCTAAAACAGTTTTGCAGATGGAGCTTTGAGCAAGGAGATCGAAAATGGCAGCAAAATGAGCTAGAACACGGGTTTGAGCAATGGTGGGATTTTTTCTAGAGGAAGACGAAGTGGATGGGCGCTGGAATAAGTGAGGGGGCGCCACGTGGGACCCACAAGCCAGGGGGGCGCGCCCAGGGGGGTGGGCGCGCCCTGCAGGCTTGTGGCCCACTGGTGCAGCCCCCTGATGCATACTCCGTGCCAAAAATTCTAAAATATTCCAGAAAAAATCATACTAAATTTTCAGGGCATTCTAAGGACTTTTATTTCCAGGTCATTTTTCTTTTGCACGGATAAAACAGAAAACAGGAGAATAATAGCATTTTTACTCTATTTAATCTAAATAACAGAAAGTGAAAGTTGAGTACAGGAAGTTGTGCCTTCTAAATTCATCCATCTCATGCTCCTCAAAAGAATCCATCAATAAGGTTGATCAAGTCTTATTGACAAACCTTTTTTGAATGTCATGAAACCGGAGAATTTTCGAATAACACTAGGTTACCTCAATGGGGATATGCATGTCCCCAACAATAAGTATATCATATTTCTTCTTGGCAGTAGGAAGAGGGAATTCAAAGCCTCCAATAATAATCGTTGAAACCTTTTCAATGGAGTTGATACTATGAACTTGAGATTGTTTCTTCGGAAAATGTACCGTATGCTCATTACCATTAACATGAAAAGTGACATTGCCCTTGTTGCAATCAATTACGGCCCCTGCAGTATTCAAAAAAGGTCTACCAAGGATGATCGACATACTGTCGTCCTCGGGAATATCAAGAATAACAATGTTCGTTAAGATAGTAACGTTTGCAACCACAACAGGCACATCCTCGCAAATACCGATGGGTAAAGCAGTTGATTTATCAGCCATTTACAAAGAGATTTCAGTAGGTGTCAATTTATTCAAATCAAGTCTACGATATAAAGAGAAAGGCATAACACTAACACCAGCTCCAAGGTCACATAAAGCAGTTTTAACATAATTTCCTTTAATAGAGCATGGTATAGTAGGTACTCCGGGATCTCCTAATTTCTTTGGCATTCCACCCTTAAAAGTATAATTAGCAAGCATGGTGGAAATCTCAGCTTCCGGAATCTTTCTTTTATTTGTCACAATATCTTTCATATATTTAGCATAAGGAGACATTTTCAGAATATCAGTCAAGCGCATACGCAAAAAGACAGGTCTAAGCATTTCGACAAAGCGCTCAAAATCTTCATCGTCCTTTTTCTTGGATGGCTTAGGAGGAAAGGGCATGTGTTTTTGAACCCATGGTTCTCTTTCTCTACCATGCTTCCTAGCAATAAAGTCTCTTTTATCATATCTCTTATTCTTAGGTTGTGGGTTATCAAGATCAATAGCAGGTTCAATCTCCACATCATTATCATTACTAGGTTGAGCATCAACATGAACATCATCATTAATATTATCACTAGGCTCATGTTCATCAACAAATTGTGTCTCAGCATCAGAAATAGAAATATCATTTGGATTCTCAGGTGTATCTATAACAGGTTCACTGGCAGCATGCAAAGTACTATCGTCATTCTTTGTCCTACTCTTATTGGAACGACTAGGTGCATCAGTATTAACTCTCTGAGAATCTTGCTCAATTCTCTTAGGATGGCCCTCAGGATACAAAGGTTCCTGAGTCATTCTACCACCTCTAGTCACAACTTTAACAGAATGATCATTGTTCTTACTATTCATTTCATTAAGCAAATCATTTTGAGCCTTAAGTACTTGTTCTACCTGAGTAGGTACCATGGAAGCATGTTTACTAATAAGCTTAAGATCATTGACAGTTCTACTCAAATAATCACCTAAGCGATCAAGCATATAAGCATTATGTTTCAATTGTCTACTAACATAAGCATTGAAATTTTCTTGCTTGACCACAAAGTTATCAAATTCATCCAAGCATTGGCTAGCAGGCTTGTTATAAGGGATATCTCTTTCATCAAATATACGGAGAGAATTTACCTCTACTACCTGTGTCGGGTTATCAAGACCATGTATTTCTTCAATAGGTGGTAGATTCTTAACATCTTCAGCTTTAATACCTTTTTCTTTCATAGATTTCTTTGCCTCTTGCATATCTTCAGGACTGAGAAATAGAATACCTCTTTTCTTCGGAGTTGGCTTTGGAGGTGGTTCGGGAATAGTCCAAGCATTATCATTCCTCAATATATTATTCAATAGTAGTTCAGCTTGTTCAACAGTTCGTTCCCTGAAAACACAACCAGCACAACTATCTAGGTGGTCCCTAGAAGCATCGGTTAGTCCATTATAAAAGATATCAAGTATTTCATTTTTCTTGAGAGGGTGATCAGGCAAAGCATTAAGTAATTGGAGGAGCCTCCCCCAAGCTTGTGGGAGACTCTCTTCTTCAATTTGCACAAAGTTAAATATTTCCTGCAAGGCAGCTTGTTTCTTATGGGCAGGAAAATATTTTTTAGAGAAGTAATAAATCATATCCTGGGGACTACGCACACAACCAGGAGCAAGAGAATTAAACCATATCTTAGCATCACCCTCTAATGAGAAAGGAAACAACTTGAGAATATAATAATAGCGAATGTTTTCCTCATGAGTAAATAGGGTGGCTATATCATTCAATTTAGTAAGATGTGCCACAACAGTTTCAGATTCATAACCATAGAAAGGATCAGATTCAACCAAAGTAATCAACTCAGGATCGACAGAGAATTCATAATCCTTATCAGTAACAAAGATAGGTGAAGTGGCAAACTTAGGATCATATTGCATTCTAGCATTCAAAGATTTTTCTTTCCACTTGCGAAGCAATTTCGTAAGATCGTCTCTATCCTTACAAGCAAGAAAGTCCCTAGCTACCTCTCCTTCCATAACATAACCTTCAGGGATATCAGGCAATTCATATCTAGGAGAGCTAGGTCTAGCAGGTGTATCATAATGTTCAGTTTCAATAATTTCATCAGACTCAGAAAGATCATTAGTTTCAGCGTTCACTCTAGCAATTTGTTCATCAATAAATTCACCCAGTGGCACAGTGTTATCAAGCAAAGTATCATCATAAGCATCATGCATAGTAGAAGTAGCATCATCAATTACTTGCGACATATCAGAATTACTAGCAGGTGGTGGTGTCGCAAATTTACTCATAACAGAAGGTGAATCAAGTGCAGAGCTAGATGGCAGTTCCTTACCTGTCCTCGTAGTTGAGGGGTAGATCTTGGTTTTAGCGTCTTTCAGATTCTTCATAGTGATCAACAGATATAAATTCCAAGTGACTCAGAGAATAGAGCTATGCTCCCCGGCAACGGCGCCAGAAAAAGGTCTTGTTAACCCACAAGTATGGGGTATCGCAACAGTTTTCGAGGGTAGAGTATTCAACCCAAATTTATTGATTCGACACAAGGGGAGCCAAAGAATATTCTTGAGTATTAGCAGCTGAGTTGTCAATTCAACCACACCTGAAAGACTTAATATCTGCAGCAAAGTATTCAGTAGCAAAGTAGTATGGAAGTAACGGTAATGGTGGCAAAAGTGACAGTAGCAGTTTTGTAGTGATTGTAACAGTAGCAGCGGGAAAGTAACTTAGCAAAGATCAATATGGAAAAGCTCGTAGGCAATGGATCAGTGATCGATAATTATGTCGGATGGCATTCATCATGCGACGGTTATAACTTAGGGTGACACAGAACTAGCTCCAATTCATCAATGTAATGTAGGCATGTATTCCATATATAGTCATACGTGCTTATGGAAAAGAACTTGCATGACATCTTTTGTCCTACCCTCCCGTGGCAGCGGGGTCCTAATGGAAACTAAGGGATATTAAGGCCTCCTTTTAATAGAGAACCGGACCAAAGCATTAACACTTAGTGAATACATGAACTCCTCAAACTACGGTAATCAACGGAAAGAATCCCAGTTATTGTCACCCTGGGGGATGCGGATCATAACTAGTAATAGGTGTCTACAACTTGCAAGATAGGATCAAAAACACATATATATTCATGAAAACATAATAGGTTCAGATCTGAAATCATGGCACTCGGGCCCTAGTGACAGGCATTAAGCATAGCAAAGTCATAGCAACATCAATCTCAGAACATAGTGGATACTAGGGATCAAACCCTAACAAAACTAACTCGATTACATGGTAAATCTCATCCAACCCATCACCGTCTAGCAAGCCCACGATGGAATTACTCACGAACGGCGGAGAGCATCATGAAATTGGTGATGAAGGATGGTTGGTGATGACGACGGCGTCGATTTCCCCTCTCCGGAGCCCAAATCAGGCTCCAGATCTGCCCTCCCGAGGAAGAACAGGAGGTGGCGGCGGCTCCGTATCGTAAAACGCGATGAACTTTTTTCTCCCCGAATAGGAATATATAGAAGTGGAAAGGAGGTCGGAGGAGCAACAGGGGGCCCACAAGCCACAGGGGCGTGCCCCCCTGGCTTGTGGCCAGGTGGTGGGCCCCCTGCAGTTGATTCTTTCGCCAATATTTTTTATTAATTCCAAAAATATTCTCCGTAAATGTTCAGGTCAATCCGAGAACTTTTATTTCTGCACAAAAATAACACCAAGGCAATTCTGCTGAAAACAGCGTCAGTCCGGGTTAGTTCCATTCAAATCATGCAAATTAGAGTCCAAACAAGGCCAAAAGAGTTTGGAAAAGTGGATACGTTGGAGACGTATCAGTGAGCTAGATTATTGACTCTAGTGCAAGTGGGAGACTGTTGGAAATATGCCCTAGAGTCAATAAATAAAGTGCTTATTATTATATTTCCTTGTTCATGATAATCGTTTATTATCCATGCTATAATTGTATTGATTGGAAACTCAAATACATGTGTGGGTATATAGACAACACTGTGTCCCTAGTATGCCTCTAGTAGACTAGCTTGTTTATCAAAGATGGTCAAGGTTTCCTAGCCATGGACATGATATGTCATTTGATAACGGGATCGCATCATTAGGTGAATGATGTGATGGACAAGACCCAAACTATAAACGTAGCATATGATCGTGTCAGTTTATTGCTACAGCTTTCTGCATGTCAAGTATCTGTTCCTATGACCATGAGATCATGCAACTCACTGACACCGGAGGAATACCTTGTGTGTATCAAACGTCGCAACGTAACTGGGTGACTATAAAGATGCTCTATAGGTATCTCCAAAGGTGTCAGTTGAGTTGGCATGGATCAAGACTAGGATTTGTTGCTCCGTGTGACGGAGAGGTATCTCAGGGCCCACTCGGTAATACAACATCACAACAAGCCTTGCAAGCAATGTGACTAAAGTGTTAGCCACTGGATTTTGTATTACGGAACGAGTAAAGAGACTTGACGGTAACGAGATTGAACTAGGTATAGAGATACCGACGATCGAATCTCGGGCAAGTAACATACCGATTAACAAAGGGAACATCATACGGGATTAACTGAATCCTTGACATAGAGGTTCAACCAATAAAGATCTTTGTAGAATATGTAGGAACCAATATGGGCATCCAGGTCCCGCTATTGGTTATTGACCGTAGAGGTGTCTCGGTCATGTCTACATAGTTCTCGAACCCGCAGGGTCTGCACACTTAAGGTTCGGTGACGTTTCGGTATAGTTGAGTTATGTATGTTGGTGACCGAAGATTGTTCGGAGTCCCGGATGAGATCCCGGACGTCACGAGGAGCTCCGGAATGGTCCAGAGGTAAAGATTGATATATAGGAAGTCCCGTTTTGGTCACCGGAAAAGTTTCGGGTATTTCCGGTAAAGTACCGAGGGTGCCGGGAGACCCTCGGGAGGGGCCACCCACCTCAGAGGGACCCATGGGCTTTGAGAGGAGTCAGACCAGCCCCTGGTGGGCTGGACGACCCTCCCACTAAGGCCCATGTGGCTGAGGAGGTGGGAGAAGGAAAAAAACCCCAAGTGGAGAAGGAGAACTCCAGGTAGGAAAGGAATCCTACTTGGAGTAGGATTGGAGGTCGACTCTTCCACCTCCACGTGGTTCGGCCGACCCTAGGGTGAAGCCCTAGGGCGCCAGCCTCTCCTCCCTCCCTCCTATATATACTGGAGGGGAGAGAGGGCAAAAACCCCCAATCCAAGCCACGGTGCAGCCCTCTCTCCCCGATAGATCGTCTCTCTCTAGTTTAGCAGTGCTTAGGAGAAGCCCTGCCGGAATAGTTCCACCACCATCGCCGCCACGCCGTCGCTCTGCCGGAGAACTCATCTCCCTCTTGGCCCCCTCTTGCTGTATCAAGAAGGCAGAGATCGTCATCAAGTTGTATGTGTGCTGAACGCGGAGGTGCCGTCCGTTCGGCGCTAGATCGGGACGGATCGCGGGACGGCTGCGATTTGGATCGCGAAGACGTTCGACTACACCAACCACGTTTCTTAACACTTCCCTCTTAGCGATCTACAAGGGTATGTAGATCCACTCTCCCTCTCATAAATGCTCATCACCATTATGTTGTCTTCCTTGTCCAACATCAACTTTTTAGCATATAATATTTTAATGAGTGCTCACAATCATAAAAGATGTCCAAGATGATATATTTATATGTGAACCTCTCCTCCCTTATTACTTCCTTTCAATTGCAACAATGACCAATAGCTATGTTTGTCAACTCTCAACAAATTTCAATCGACATACTTCTTATATGTGAAGTCATCACTCCCCATAAGATCATCATATATATTCTTTGCTTTTATTCTATACTTCTTTCTATTTCTTTTTCTCAAGATCATAGCAAGCAAGCAAAGCCCTCAACTCAAAACTACTCTTTATTATATAACTCTCGGACTTGCTTACATAGGGGGAACATAAAGCAAAACTCACAACTAGATCACACTAAAAACTTTATTCTACTAGATCAAGATATAACCAAAAGGATCGAACTAAGAAAAACAATAAAAGTAAAAATAAAAGGTGTGATGGTGATACGATACCAGGGCACCTCCCCCAAGCTTCGCACATGCCAAGGGGAGTGCCCATACCCAATAGTTTAGTTGTCTTCCTTTGGAGGTGGTGATGTTAGAGTTGTTGATGAAGTTGGGAGCTTGTCTAGTTTCCTCTTAAGCATAAAATTCTGTTCCCTCAGATCGTCTACTTCCTGCTCAAGCTTCAACACCCTTTGACATAATTCTTCCTTGCTTTCCTGCAAGAAACGAGAAGGGATAAATAGAACTTTGGGTTTTCGCCTTGTGTTTGGGAGGCTTGATTTCCTGAACTCTACGTGCATATCTCTTGGCTGAGGCAGGGGGACCTCTTCTTCATCCGAGCTTTCTTACTCGTACTTGCCTTCTTGTTCCTCCTCTGAAAACAATCCATAAGGATCTAAGTCCCCGTAGAGCTTGGGGTTGGCAAGGTAATGCGATATATAGCTCTCCCCATCTGAATCTTGGGACGACATATTGCTCTTAATCTGCTGCAGAAACATCTCAAAACGAAAACAGGAGGTATTGTCGTGATACGAGAGTCAAAACCTTCGGGAGATTATATAATGAATTTTTACCGATCCGAAGGAGTATACTACAAGAAAACGGAGTCCGGATGGTACACGAGGTGGCCACAAGCCACTAGGGCGCGCCCAGGGGGGTAGGGCGCGCCCCCCTGGCTTGTCGCCTCCTCGTGCACTTTTCGGACTACTTTAAATTTTCCTAATTTTTTAAATATTCCAAAATGGAGAAAAATTGCTATTGGAAAAGTTTTGGAGTCGGTTTGCTTACCGTACCACATACCTATTCCTTTTCGGAGTCTGAAACGTTCTGGTAGATCTCCCTGATGTACTCCTCCGGAGTTATGGTATTAATAATATTGGTTTCAACATTTATGGGAGTACCTAAGATATAATGTTTGATTCTTTGCCCGTTTACCACCTTCGGGTTTGTGCCTTCGGTGTTGTTGATCTTGATGGCACCGGAACGGTATACTTCTTCGATAATGTAAGGACCTTCCCATTTAGAGAGAAGTTTTCCTGCAAAAAATCTTAAACGAGAATTGTATAGCAAGACATGATCACCTACATTAAATTCATGCTTTTGTATCTTTCTATCATGCCATCTCTTAACTTTTTCTTTAAACAACTTGGCATTCTCATAGGCCTGGGTTCTTCATTCATCGAGTGAGCTAATGTCAAATAACCTCTTCTCACCAGCAAGTTTGAAATCATAGTTGAGCTCTTTAATTGCCCAATAAGCTTTATGTTCTAGTTCAAGAGGTAAGTGACATGCTTTACCATAAACCATTTTATACGGAGACATACCCATAGGGTTTTTGTAAGCAGTTCTATAAGCCCATAATGCATCATCCAGTTTCTTAGACCAATTCTTCCTGGATCTATTAACAGTCTTCTGCAAGATCAATTTAATTTCTCTATTGCTCAATTCTACTTGACCACTAGACTGAGGATGATAAGGAGATGCAATTCTATGATTAACGTCATACTTAGCAAGCAATTTACGGAAAGCACCATGAATACAGTGTGAACCACCATCAGTCATTAAATATCTAGGGACTCCGAATCTAGGGAAAATAACTTCTTTAAGCATTTTAATAGAAGTGTTATGATCAGCGCTACTAGTTGGAATAGCTTCTACCCACTTAGTAACATAAATAACAGCAACTAGAATATGAGTATACCCATTAGATTGCGGAAAAGGTCCCATAAAATCAAAACCCCAAACATCAAATGGTTCAATAACAAGAGAGTAATTCATAGGCATTTCCTGACGTCTACTAATATTACCAATTCTTTGACATTCATCACAAGACAAGACAAACTTACGAGAATCCTTGAAGAGAGTAGGCCAATAAAAACCAGATTGTAATACCTTGTGTGCAGTTCTATCTCCAGCGTGGTGTCCCCCATAGGCCTCGGAGTGACACTTACGTAGGATCTGTTCCTGTTCATGCTCAGGTACACAACGTCTAATAATACCATCTACTCCTTCTTTATAAAGGTGTGTATCATCCCAAAAGTAATGTCTCAAGTCATAGAAGAACTTTTTCTTTTGTTGGTATGTGAAACTAGGCGGAATAAATTTAGCAACAATGTAATTAGCATAGTCAGCATACCATTGAGCATTACGCGAAGCATTTATGACAGCTAATTGTTCATCAGGAAAGCTATCATCAATAGGTAGTGGGTCATCAAGAACATTTTCTAACCTAGACAAGTTATCTGCTACGGGGTTATCAGCACCCTTTCTATCAATAATATGCAAATCAAATTCTTGTAGCAGAAGAACCCATCTAATAAGTCTAGGTTTAGCATCTTTCTTTTCCATAAGGTACTTAATAGCAGCATGATCGGTGTGAACAGTTACTTTGGAATCAACAATATACGGTCTAAACTTATCACAAGCAAACACGACTGCTAAAAATTCCTTTTCAGTGGTAGCATAGTTTCTTTGAGCACTGTCTAGAGTTTTACTAGCATAATGGATAACATTTAATTTCTTACCAACTCTTCGTCCTAGAACAGCGCCAACAGCATAATCACTAGCATCACACATAATTTCAAAGGGTAGGTTCCAATCAGGTGGTTGGACAACATGTGCGGAAATCAAGGCATTCTTAAGAATTTCAAATGCTTCTACACAATCATCATCAAAAACGAATGGAACATATTTTTGCAAAAGATTAGTGAGAGGCCTAGAAATCTTAGAGAAATCTTTAATAAACTTCCTATAGAAACCATCATGACCATGGAAACTTCTTATACCTCAGATATCCGTAGGACACGGCATTTTTTCAATAGCATCAACTTTAGCTTTATCAACTTCAATACCTCTTTTGGAGATTTTGTGCCCCAAGAAAATGCCCTCATTAACCATAAGGTGGCACTTCTCCCAATTCAAGACAAGATTAGTTTCTTCACATCTCTGCAAAACTCGATCAAGGTTGCTCAAGCAATCATCAAAAGAAGTTCCGTAAACAGAAAAGTCATCCATGAAAACCTCAACAATCTTTTCACAAAAGTCAGAGAACATAGCCATCATACATCTTTGAAAGGTAGCAGGTGCATTGCATAAACCAAAAGGCATACGTCTATAAGCAAAGGTACCGAAAGGACAAGTAAAAGTGGTCTTTTCTTGATCCTCTTTTGACACAGGTATTTGAGAGAAACCAAAATAACCATCTAGAAAGCAAAAATGTGTGTGTTTGGATAGTCTTTCTAGCATTTGATCAATAAAAGGTAGAGGGTAATGATCTTTCCTAGTAGCTTTATTCAATTTTCAAAAATCAATTACCATTCTGTAACCTGTAACAATTCTTTGCGGGATCAATTCATTTTTATCATTAGGAACAACGGTGATACCTCCCTTTTTAGGGACACAATGAACGGGACTAACCCATCTACTATCAGCAACAGGGTAAATTATACCTGCCTCCAGAAGCTTTAGTATTTCATTCCTTACCAGTTCTTTCATTTTAGGATTTAACCGTCGTTGATGATCAACAACCGGTTTAGCATCAGGCTATATATTAATTTTATGCTGACATAGAGTGGGACTAATGCCCTTAAGATCGTCAAGAGTATATCCAATAGCAGCACGGTGCTTCCTCAGAGTTTTCAATAATCTCTTTTCTTCATGCTCTGAAAGGTTAGCACTAATAATAACAGGATATATCTCCTTTTCATTAAGATAAGCATATTTCAGAGTATCAGGCAATTGTTTAAGCTCAAACACGGGATCACCCTTGGGTGGAGGAGGATCCCCAAGTATTTCAACTGGCAAATTGTGTTTCAAAATAGGCTGCTGATCAAAGAAAATCCTATCTATTTCATTCCTTTCATTCAAATACATATCATTCTCATGGTCTAGCAAATATTGTTCTAAGCGATCAGTAGGAGGCACATCAATAGAAGCAAGACCAATAATTTCATCTTTACTAGGCAATTCCTTGTCATGGGGTCGTCTACGAAATTTAGAGAAATTGAACTCATGAGACACATCCCCAAAACTTACAGTAACAGTTTCTTTCTCACAATCAATCATAGCATTAACAGTATTCAAGAAGGGTCTACCAAATATAATGGGACAAAAATCATCTTGTGGGGAACCAAGAACAAGAAAATCAGTAGGGTACTTTATTTTCCCACACAAGACCTCAACATCTCTAACAATCCCAATTGGTGCAATAGTATCTCTATTGGCCAGCTTAATGGTAACATCAATTTCCTCTAATTCAGCTGGTGCAATATCATTCATAATTTCTTGATATAAGGTGATAGGAATTGCACTCACACTAGCACCCACATCACATAAGCCATGATAACAATGATCTCCTATTTTAACAGAAACAACAGGCATGCCAACAACAGGTCTATGTTTATCTTTAGCATCAGGTCTAGCAATTCTAGCAGCTTCATCACAGAAATAAATAACATGCCCGTCAATATTATCAACCAAGAGATCTTTAACCATAGCAATACTAGGTTCAACTTTAATTTGTTCAGGGGGCGTAGTTGTTCTAGTACAACTCTTACAAACCACAGTTGAAGCTTTAGCATGTTCCTTTATCCTAACAGGGAAAGGTGGTTTCTCAATATAAGCAATAGGAACAATAGGATCAACATTATAAGTAATGGTTTCTTCTTCAACTTTAATAGGTTCCACTACTTTCACTTCAATGGGCGGATGATATTTAAACCACTTCTCCTTAGGGAGATCGACATGAGCAGCAAAAGATTCACAGAAAGAAGCTACTATCTCAGAGTCAAGTCCATATTTAGTGCTATATTCACGAAAAGCATCAGTATCTATAAAGGATTTAATACAATCAAACTTAAGGTTTATACCTGACTCATTACCTTCGTCGAGTTTCTAATCTTCAGAGTTGCGTTTAATTCTTTCCAATAAAGCCCATTTGAATTCAATATCTTTCTTCATAAAGGAACCAACACAAGAAGTATCGAGCATGGATTGATTATTACGAGAAAGCCGAGCATAAAAATTCTGAATAATAATTTCTCTGGGGAGCTCGTGATTGGGGCATGAATATAACATTGACTTAAGCCTCCCCCAAGCTTGAGCGATTCTTTCTCCTTCACGAGGCCAAAAATTGTAAATATAATTCCGATCACGATGAACCAGATGCATAGGATAGAACTTCTGATGAAATTTCAATTTCAATCGGTTGTAGTTCCATGATCCAATATCATCACATAGCCTATACCATGTCAATGCCTTCTCCTTCAAAAATAAAGGAAAGACCTTCTTCTAGACTTCATCCTCGGGCAAACCTGCAAGCTTAAATAATCCACAAACTTCATCCACATAGATTAGATGCAAATCAGGATGTAGTGTTCCATCTCCTGCATAAGGATTAGCTAGCAGTTTCTCTATCATACCCGAAGGAATTTCATAATAAATATTTTCAGTAGGTGATGCAGGTTGAGGAGCAACTCTTTGTGCTTCCGGTCGAGGTGAAGATACCCCGAACAAGCCCCTCAAAGGATTATTTTCCATAGTAACAAGTGATAGTAAATTTCAGCACACTATATAAATTTTTTCTTACCAAGTTCCACTCACCAAAGGCGCTTCACTCCCCGGAAACGGCACCAGAAAAGAGTCTTGATGACCCACAAGTATAGGGGATCTATCGTAGTGCTTTCAATAAGTAAGAGTGTCGAACCCAACGAGGAGCAGAAGGAAATGACGAGCGCTTTTCAATAAGGTATTCTCTACAAGCACTGAAATTATCGGTAACAGATAGTTTTGTGATAAGATAATTCGTAACAGATAGCAAGTAACAAATGTAGCAAAGGTGCAGCAAGGTGGCCCAATCCTTTTTGTAGCAAAGGACAAGCCTGGACAAACTCTTATATAAAGAAAAGCGCTCCCAAGGACACATGGAAATTTCTGTCAAGCTAGTTTTCATCATGCTCATATGATTCGCGTTCGTTACTTTGATAATTTGATATGTGGGTGGACTGGTGCTTGGGTGCTGCCCTTACTTGGACAAGCCTCCCACTTATGATTAACCCCTCTCGCAAGCATCCGCAACTACGAAAGAAGAATTAAGATAAATCTAACCATAGCATGAAACATGTGGATCCAAATCAGCCCCTTACAAAGCAACGCATAAACTAGGGTTTAAGCTTCTGTCACTCTAGCAACCCATCATCTACTTATTACTTCCCAATGCCTTCCTCTAGGCCCAAACAATGGTGAAGTGTCATGTACTCGACGTTCACATAACACCACTAGAGGAGAGACAACATACATCTCATCAAAATATCGAACGAATACCAAATTCACATGATTACTTATAACAAGACTTATCCCATGTCCTCAGGAACAAACGTAACTACTCACAAAGCATATTCATGTTCATAATCAGAGGAGTATTAACTATCATTAAGGATCTGAACATATGATCTTCCACCAAATAAACCAACTAGCATCAACTACAAGGAGTAATCAACACTACTAGCAACCCACAGGTACCAATCTGAGGTTTTGAGACAAAGATCAGATACAAGAGATGAACTAGGGTTTGAGAGGAGATGGTGCTGGTGAAGATGTTGATGGAGATTGACCCTCTCTCGATGAGAGGATCGTTGGTGATGACGATGGCTTCGATTTCCCCCAGCAGAACAGCTCTGCCGGAGCCCTAGATTGGTTCTGTCCAAGTTCCGCCGCGAGACGGCGGCGCTTCGTCCCGAAAGCTCCCTTATGATTTTTTTCAGGTCAAAACCCTCCATATAGCAGAAGATGGGCACCGGAGGGCTGCCAGGTGGGCCACAAGCCACAGGGGCGCGCCCCCCTGGCTTGTGACTGCCTGGTGGGTCCCCTCTGGTATTTCTTCTGCCCAGTATTTTTTATATATTCCAAAATAATTCTCCGTAGATTTTCAGGACTTTTGGAGTTGTGCAGAATAGGTATCTCAGATTTTCTCCTTTTCCAGTCCAGAATTCCAGCTCACGGCATTCTCCCTCTTCATGTAAACCTTGTAAAATAAGAGAGACAAGGCATAAGTATTGCACCATAATGTGTATTAACAGCCCATAATGCAATAAATATAGATATAAAAGCATGATGCAAAATGGATGTATCACTCGTCCGTCCAAACACACTCCCCTGTTTCTGGGTCCAAAGTTCCCTCAACCGCGAAGAACCAAGTCCTTGAACGATCTGGCCAGTGCAATGTCGCTGGTTGGACATTCTTAGCAAGAAGGTCTTGCTCAGCTTTGTCCCAGAACTGTCGGGCTTTGTAGTAGCCACCTGACCCCGTGTGATGGTTGTCGGTGTCAAATCCGGCATATCTCGTAGTAGGGGTCCTAAGCTAGGCGTCTTGGAGCGATGGTAACGTGGACACATGATTTTACCCAGGTTCGGGCTCTCTTGAAGAGATAATACCCTACGTCCTGCTTTTGATTGTATTGATATGGGGGATAGTACAGAGTACATGCATCTACCACGAGATTGTTCTAATGAATATATGATGTAATGTAGTAATCTATTGACTAGCCTGGCCTCGGTTTATATATGCACCGTAGGCCTAGGGTTTAGAGGAGTCCTTGTCTTGTGCGCCAAGTCTTGTGGAATCCTCCTTGTATTCGGCATGGGCTGTCCGAACTGGCCCAATAGTGAATCATCACGGGGGTCCTCAGCCCGACCCACTGGTCGGGAGACGACGTGGTGAGTACCCCCTAGTCCAGGACACCGTCAGTAGCCCCCTGAACCGGTCTTCAAGTTGGGGATGCTCCTCGGTTCTTCCGAACTGTTCTTCGTCTTCGGTCGTCGGTCTTGAAAACTGGTTCAACAAATCTTCCCATGTCCGATCTTGAGGATCGCCGAGCTGAATCCGAAGAGTTCACACGTCGGGTATCCGAGGAGCCCCTTTAAGTTATCGGCCTTTATCAATGCCTTGTAATGTTTACGCCATACTTCGGGGTCGAAGTGTTTCCCATGTGGCGGTGTTCTCTTGCGTCCGAGCTCCAACGCCGAACTGCATCCGAGGTGTCTTTTTACAGCCGAGCTCCAACGCCGGACTATGTCCGAGCTCCCACGCCGGACTGTATCCGATGTATCTTTTTGCAGCCGAGCCCCGACACCGGACTGTGTCCGAGCTCCAACGCCGGACTGTGTTCGAGCTCCAACGCCGAACTGTATCCGAGGTGTCACAGATTACCTCGGTCTCTGAAAATTTGAAGGACTTCATCCGAGCTTAAATGCCGGAATAGTCTTTTATGGAGCCAGTCATTCACATTTGAGCCTTATGCCGGACTGCTTCCGAGGCGTCTCCGATCTTGAGCTTTATGCCGGACTGCTTCTGAGCTCCAACGCCGGACTGTGTCCGAGCTCCAACGCCGGACTATGTCCGAGCTCCAACGCCGGTCGGCATCCGAGGTGTCATAGACTACCTTGGTCATGAAAAGTTTGGAGGAGTTCAACCGAACATAATGCTGGAGATGCCCTCTATGGAGCCAGCCACTTGCGCCCGAGCTTTATGCCGGACTGCATCCGAGGTGGTGCACCACCCCGATCGCGGGCTGATTTTTTGTGGATATTCTTGATTGGTGCAATTTATTCTCTGCCGAGATATATAGCCAGTAGCCCTCAAGGTGTGTGTCGGTCTATAACCCGAGATGCGCCTGAAGGAAAACATAAAACCGCTGATCCCAGTAACCCCTGAGACTCAGGTCGATTCGCAAAATCGGCCTGAGGATCAACTCCTAGCTCAGCAGCACACTTCGGAACACAAAAGCGGTGTGCACAGACCTCGAGACTCGGGTTGGGTGCGGCCGACCAACCCAAGGATCATAATCTCCTCGGAAACTGTATTGCACTGAAATTTTCTGCATTGATTTGTCAATGCAGTAGCCCCCGAGACTTGGGTTGGGCAACATGGCCGACCCTAGTATCGTATCTCCTCGGGAACTAGGTCAACCGTCATGTACGTTTTGACAACGCCGAGGTGGAGTTCGGCAGGAAAGATGCCGAACCGTAGTTCGGAAAAGAGCTTCCGGGCAAGACCATCGCGCCGAACACCTCAACCAAGAGGATGTCCCGCTTCCTGAAAGCAAAACATAAAATAGGTGAAAGATTTTATAAGCTCAAAAGACCAAAAAACTTGCGTAAAAAACTTTACTTCTAGATTGAATCAAGTTTTTTGGTGCCAATACGAAATTGGTCTTAAAATTGTGCTTCCGTCGTGCTTTGACATGACACATCCGATCTCTAGACTTCAAGTGGGTCAGCCTTCGGCTTCAACCTCCCTATCCCGAAGGCGGAGTGTTTCTCAGGCCAGTTTAGCGAACTAGACGCGAGCGGCTTTAGAGAGAAACCAGGCTACCCGGCTATTGATCATACACTTGAGTCGAGAAAGGAGTGGTAGAAAAAGACTTTGCAATGACTAAGAAGAAATCATCTATTATAAAACGGCTCATATTAATTTAAGAGCCCCCAAGTGACTTGGGTAAAAGAATTTTATGTATAATGATTGTATGTACCGAAGTACTTATATAATATATGTGTTCGCCCGAACTTTGAACGCGTCTTAACCGACCGTCGGCTTCTCCCTCTTTGACCAGGGGCCAAAAAGTGTTATCCACTCCGCCTACCGAGAATATCGGCGGTGTTTCGGATAACCAGGCAATCAGGCCATGAGGCTGTAACAGACAAAGCGCGCCCAGGGAACTTATGCTATATTACTTATGTAACGTAAGAAGCATCTTCAAAGAAAATAGTGCCCCCAACAGTACCTTTCTTTGGTCGCTCATGATTACTATGAGACTTGTGCAATAGATTTGTGTACGCGTGAGTTCCGCCCTGTGCCGACCATAGTTGAAAACAATAAGAGTGCTAGCTTTCGGCTTCACCCGTCTGAGGTACGAGTTCGGATGACCCGATCGTAACAATCGCAGAGGTGCTCCCTTTACTCCCTAGCCGAACAATCGGGAACGTAGGGGTAAGCACAGGAGCCAGGCAACCCAGCTTTGCGGAACACTTAAGTCAACATGATGCATATTTTGGCATAATACACGAGCAAGGAAAGAAGCTGTACAATAATAATCACATGCAGAGAGAAAAGGTTTCATAAAGGAAGCCCCCAAGTAAATGGGGTATCTGAATTTGTTTGTAACAAACAAAGTTTTGACAAAGAAAGTTTTTTCACAAACAACTTTTTTCAAAAAAGGATAACACTTGGTCGAACCGAACAAAAAGTAAAATTCTAAAGAGAGCTGAGCACGAAAACGACTTAGCTGGTTAATGTGCTCGGTGCGGTCCGGGGTTGTGGCGCGACAAAGACGTTGTCCTCGACCTGGCCGAGGTCCCAGCCCCCAAGCCCGAGGTAACTGAGCGAAGAGCTCGGGTCGCGAAGTGGCAACGCAACACGGTTGCTGCGGCGAGGCACAGCGCCCGGTCCAGCCGAGGAGACAGAGTAGTTCGGCAGCGTGACGACGAAGCCCCCAGTTATCATGGGAAAAGGAAGTGTTGTTAACAAACAAACTTTTTTATTTAACATAAATATAATGCTCGGTAGAACCGAACAAAAATTTAGAATTTTGAGCATTAAAGCGACTTAGCTGGTTAATGTGCTCGGTGTTGACGACGCAGGCCGAGCTTATAGCGGGTCAAGGTCCCAGCCCCCAAGCCGGTCCCGAGGTGACCGAACGAGGAGGTCGGCACTCCGAAGTAGTGTCACGGCTCGGCCGATGTGGCGAGGCGAAGCCCCTGGTCCATCCTAGGTGGTGGAGTAGGTCGGCAAGGTGACCGCATGACGGCAGTCGAAGTCGATTTCCTGCACTCATAAAATAGTGCAAGCCAAAAGTAATAACAAAGAAAGATAATAATATATTTTAAAGAAAATTCTTCTACTTAGTTAATTTAAGTGAAGCAAATAAGCAAAGGAATATGGCCTGGGCGCCGAGGTGCCTGAACGAAGAGTTCGGCTTGACGAAGTGGCGACGCTGCATGGTCGATGTGGCGAGATGAAGTCCTCGGTCCAGTTAACATGGCGAAGCTGTGATCGGCGGACGCCGAAGTCTCATGCAGGTCGGCTGGTGACGCCGAAGTCTCATTCCAGCCGAGGTGTTGAAGCAGGTCGGCTGGTAACGCCAAAGTCCCCGGAGCAGGTTGATGAAGGGATGCCAAAGCCCCGGTCTAACCGAGGTGACGGCGCAGGTCGGCTGGTGACGCCGAAGTATTAGGCCAGCCGAGGTGTTGAAGCAGGTCGGCTGGTGACGCCGAAGTATTAGGCCAGCCGAGGTGTCGAAGCAGGTCGGCTGGTGACGCCGAACTATTAGGCCAGCCGAGGTGTCGAAGCTGGTCGGCTGGTGACGCCGAAGTCTCACGCCAGCCGAGGTGTTGAAGCAGGTCGGCTGGTGACGCCGAAGTCTCCGGAGCGGGTTGATGAGGAGATGATGAAGCCCCCAGTCTAGCCGGGGTGACGGGGCAGATCGGTAAGGTGATGCTAGAGCCCTATACCAGCCGATGTGTCAAAGCAGGTCGGCGTGGTGGACGTCAGCTTGAAAAAGTAACGGCGCGGCGATGCCGACGTAGGTCGGAATTTGTGACGCGGTTAATGCTGGCTTGATGAAGCAACGGAGCGCCCGACCCGTACAACCCGCGGATGACGAGGTTCGTTTGATGATTATTCGGCCCTTGCGATGCCGAATACTTGGTCGAATGACCGAGATGATGAGAAAATTTCCTTCAAAAAGGACGTCCGACAACCCGTTCACGAAAAAGATGAACTCGGGTTGGATTCGTTTTCGCGCAGAAAACAGATCGGAAAAATTGATGCACTCATCGGACGTTTCCCGGAGTTTGAACGGTCGGATTGAGCTGAAATTTTGAGGGGTGATCGGTATGGGAATTCCGCAGCCGATGAACGGTGAGATCTTCCAAACGATGTCCGAGCTGGAATCTGGACACCCCGCCCTAAACTCATCCCGATTCCCGTCCAGATTCGACAGGGCTCCGGTATTTCGTAGATCGCCGAAGACTCCTCCATCGGAATACGACGAAATTTTACGGGGTCATTATAGACTCAATTCCGCACAGTTCCACCAAAGCAATCGTCAAGGCGACGCTTGAGGAAGTAGGGACGACGAACACGAGTCGCTGCCCAGAAAAACTGCATGGTTGCTCGAGGACGATGTCAACATCGAGCCCCCGAGCTCCATGGATGATTTCTCGTGATCTTGATAGAGATCGGAGATGATGACGATGAAAGTATCCGTACGATCTTGACGATCCGGCACGGAGCGCAGTCCTCGGTCCAGCCCAGGTGACCAGTCGAGCCGGCGACGAAGATGCCGACATCGACAACAAAGCTCGGTTCCAACGCGTAGATCGCGTCGGAGACGATCTGAATTCCCATCGCACCGCGGCGACTGCCAGCCGGCTCTCAATGAAAGCACCAATGTCGGTGTCAAATCCGGCATATCTCGTAGTAGGGGTCCTAAGCTAGGCGTTTTGGCGCGATGGTAACGTGGACACAGGATTTTACCCAGGTTCGGGCTCTCTTGAAGAGATAATACCCTACGTCCTGCTTTTGATTGTATTGATATGGGGGATAGTACAGAGTACATGCATCTACCACGAGATTGTTCTAATGAATATATGATGTAATGTAGTAATCTATTGACTAGCCTGGCCTCGGTTTATATATGCACCGTAGGCCTAGGGTTTAGAGGAGTCCTTGTCTTGTGCGCCAAGTCTTGTGGAATCCTCCTTGTATTCGGCATGGGCTGTCCGAACTGGCCCAATAGTGAATCATCACGGGGGTCCTCAGCCCGACCCACTGGTCGGGAGACGACGTGGTGAGTACCCCCTAGTCCATGACACCGTCAATGGTGATAGTTCTTCTTTGCAGCATTTTTCTTATTTGTCAGTCACCATTTATGACCCTTCTCCAATTTCTTGTAGGCGACAAATTTGGGCCATTGATCTCTTATCTTCTCATATCGACCGATGAATTTCGGAGTCTCCTCTTTCTTGACAAACTTTGTGTTCAACTCTTTCTTCCAGTTCCTGAATAGTTCTGCCATCTTCTTAAGAGCAAACGCCTTGACCTTTCGCTCTATAACTGGGTTATTCAGATCCTCCTCTCGCGATAGGCTGAAATTTGTCATCAGCTCGGTCCAAAGATCATCTTTCAGTCTATCATGGACATAAGAAACTTCAGGGTCCTTATTATTCTTATTCCATTGCTGGGTGTTGATCGAGACATAGTCCCTAACAACAACTCCACACTGATGTACAAATGCGTCCTTGGTCCGCTTGGGAGCAATCGGTTGGCTATCTTTCGTGACTTCTGTGATCGTGAACCTTTCATCCGGGCGCAACCTTTTCTTCGGGCCTCGTCTCCTTACCTCATCGGACTTTGCAATAGTTGAGTCTCCCTCCTCCGTTCGGTCACCGGAGCCGTGATCATGATCTCCTTCCTTCGCCATTCGGTCCCCGGAGCCGTCATGATCTCCTTCCTCCTCCATTGTTGGATCACCGGAGCCGTCATCCTCTCCTTCCCGACCATCGGTGTCGTTGAGATACGACAAGGGATCACCTCCCTCTCGTATTATATCCCCTAACAACTGTTCTTTTTCTAAGTCTCTGTGATCCATAGTTTCTGCAAATATTACAACATGGCAATATACAAACATGAGATATGCAAATCAATACAAGGCAATGCAACAATACGATCATATAATATCACTAATACATCATCGAATAGTATCGCTAATACATCATCGAATATTATCATTAATACATCTCGAATATTATTATATAATTTCACTAATACAGATATAGTTGACGTCTCGCGGCGCAGGCGGTGGACACTCAAAGAGAAGGAACTATGACAGGATCATAGCTCGGCTGAGATCCCTGAAGAACCTGCCAGGTATTGGAGAACCTGGCGTCCAACGCAGCCATGTAGCGTCGGACGTGCTCGTCCTCCTCCCTGACACGGCGATGTACCACCTCCGCGGGGGCCGGCTCCCTCTGTACCGACAGTGGTCCACGCGACCGCCACCAAAGAACCTCTGGGTCGACGACGGGACCCTGATTCCTCACCAAGCTGGGCGCCTGGGAAGGCAGCACCTCCCAGTGCCAGCCCGGCGGAGCCCAGTCCCGGACATGGCGCCTCTCAAGCAGGTGGTTGCCACCGAGTCGACGACGAGGATGCTGGTCGGGCATCGTCGACTCAACGGCTACGCTATGCAACAAAACATTTAAACATCTAATTAAACATCATATCGCATCACCGACGATCGTCGGGGACTCCTCGATATCGTCGGGGACTCTCCCTCACCGACGATCGTCGGGGGGTACTCTCCCTCACCGACGATCGTCGGGGACTCCTCGATATAGCGTCACCGACGACCGACGATAAAACAACTAAACATCTAAACAATAAAAACAACTAAAAGCAACTAAACAATAAAAACAACTAAATTAACTAAACAACTAAATTAACTAAATCAACTAAAACAACTAAAATTAACTAAATTAACTAAACAACTAAATTAACTAAAACAACTAAATCAACTAAAATCGTCGGGCGCGGGCGGCGCCGCGGGCTCGCCGGAGACGCGCGCGGGGCCAGCGGCGGTGCTGCGGTGGGCGGAGGCGGGGCCGGTGGCGGTGCTGCGCGCGGTGGGCGGGGGCGAGCGGCGGAGACACGCGCGCGGGGCCGACGGGGACAGAGAGGAGGGGGGAGCCTTACCGGCGAGGAGCGGCGACGGCGACGGAGCGACGGAGGAGACCGGCGAGGAGCGGCAACGGCGTCGGGTCGGGGCGGCGGCAGCGCAGGGTAGGGGCGGCGTCGAGGGCGTCGGGGCAGGGGCGGCGTCGGGGCAGGGGCGGTGTCGAGGGCGTCGGTGAGGGCGTCGACGACGAGGTGGAGCAGCCTGACGGCGTCGACGGGGCAGAGGGCGGAGAGGGCATCGACGTCGAGCTCGGGCAGCCTGGCGGTGTCGATGTGCTCGACGTCGTCGGGGGAACTGCAGATGTCTTTGGCAAATTTTCCCAACTCCCGCTTATATACAGAGACCTTTCGTCCCAGTTGGTGGCTCCAACCGGGACTAATGCCCCCCTATAGTCCCGGTTGGTGCCACCAACCGGGGCCAAAGGTCAATTTCCAGCAGCCCAAAGGGCAGGAAGCAGAGACCTTTGGTCCCGGTTGATGCCACCAACCGGGACTAAAGGGCGGCATTGGTCCCGGTTGGTGGCACCAACCGGGACGAAAGGCCTATGCCTGGCACAGCCGCGGTGCGGTGGATGTTTAGTCTCACCTCGCCAAGCGAAGGGCGCCCGGACCTGTTTATAAGCCCCGCCGCGGCTGCAACATTGAGCTCCTCTCTAAAGCAGGCCTGTGGGCTTAACCGACCTCTTTCTGCTCTGTGGGGCCTACTATGTGAAAATAGATGCGAATTTATAGAGAAAATTGAACCTAAATTCAAAGTGCTGAAATTCAACCTAAATTGAAATTCAACCTAAATTTCCGACAAACATACACATCCATACAAGACCTCGGAGCACTTCATCAAACAATGGCATTTCATCCAAACATCCATACACATCTATACAAGACCTTGGAGCACTTCATCGAACAGAGGCATTTCATCCAAACATCCATACACATCTAAAAATTCACAGTGGCATTTCATCGAACACGTTGTCCGCGTTCCTTTGTCTAGATGAAACAAAGGAGCTCGGGGAGAAGGCAGGTGGAGGGGGAGATGACCTCGCAGAAGAAGCGGCAGAGCAGGGAGACGGCCGGAGCACGGAGCAGGGGTGGTTCGCGGAGGCTTGCGAGCATGGGCATGGCGCCGTTGCTCTGTTCGCGGGGGGGGGGGGGGGGGGGTGCACGGCGGCGGCAGCGGCGGCGCTGCGTGGGGGAGGCGGCGGCGGTCGAGGGAGCGGAGCGGGGAAAGGGGACGGTTTCTATTTCAAAGTGGTGTGTTGCGCGGGGAAGGGATGGCTTGTATTTTGGAAGAAACGTACCGGAAGCATGCGGTCCTAGACGCACGCTGCCAGTAACTTACTACAAGCATGCGTTAGAAACCGCACGCTTCCGATAAGTTAGTGGAAGCGTGCTCTAGGAACCCCACGCTTCCGGTAAGTTACCGGAAGCGAGCCTCCAAGAAAGCACGCTTCCAGTAATTTAGTGGAATTTTCCCCTCCATCTCCCACTCCCTGCTGTTTCATTTTCCCGCCACTTTCTCAGCCCACACCACCCTATATATAACCCCCATCTCAAATATGTTCGACGATGAGTAGCTAGCTAGCTTACCTATATGTGTTCATTTCAGTTCATTCAATGCAAATCATTCGGATTCCCTAGCTACGTCCAACAGTTGCAAGTCATTAACAAGCCACTGCTGGGTTGTAGCTAGGGGAAACCATGTGTTTTGTTCTATTTGTGTTTGGCAGGAATTTTTGGAGCGAAAAATGGGGCGGGATCCACCGCACGCGCTAGCAATAATGTTTTTATTGTTTTTCTTTTTACTTTTCTTTTTATTGGTTTGTAGAGTTCATAATTGCGTATATAAAATAGTGACATATATATATATATATATAACAGATCGATGAGATACTAAGTAAGACAATAATTTCGAGTCACTTAACACAATTAGACAATGATTCCGAGTCACTTAAGACAACAATGATCTCCACAAAGCAAATAATAATAGTAGCTGGAAATTAAGTTCAATCTATTATTGACCATCTCAACAAACTGGCCATCTAGATGTAGAGGATCTCCAACATCTTATCCAAGCTGCGCCTGTTAGTGTTCCTGAGGGTGATGAGAATAGCTTGGCCAACCGGCAACGGTCTAGGCTCATGGAACTCCCTCCACGCAGTCGAGCCGAGGATGACGCGACCATCAACGGAAGACGTGGTGTACGGAATGCTGGTGACTTCGCCGTGGTTTCCAAGGCGTCCTCCTACATTGCCCTCATCCGGCAGGCCAGCGCTTTCCGCTACCACCTTAGGTATTTTCTGCGACAACATAGCATCACATGAAAAACATAAAAACTATGTCACATACCCACCACATATGCATGATATAACATAACATAATATGGGAAGACAAAAGGTTTTAGAAATATACCATGGAATGCCGACCGGTGACATTTGTGTTCGTCAGGCGATGCACGTAAGGCGCCCCGACGTACCTATGACTTGGGGGGTAGACACTGACGGAGACGCTGCTTCTCATACGCCTGCAGGTTAGCTCCTCGGGCGATGACCACAGAATTCATACGGTCATTGTCCTCACCCATATCCTCGTCACACTCGTCATCCTCATCCTCGCTCATATCCTCGTCACTCTATGCATCCTCATCCTCGCCCATCTCCACATCCTCGGAATCATTGACGTCAAAGTTAATACACGCAACGCTGATCTGGGGTTGTGGTCCTGCCATTGAAAAGTGGAGTACATCACCTCCTCTTAGCGCTGGCTTAGAGTCGGCGATGAGTTGCGTCAATCCTTCCCCAAATAAGCGGGTCTTCGTTCTTTCCTTCTTCACTCTAAGCATGTACATGGTCTCGTTAACCTCAAAATCCATGAAATTGCCGACTAAATTGTTGAATTGCTCACGAACATTGCACGGTACAATCAGGCCCGTCGTTGGAGGTGGCCAAGGTAGGCGACCGCACAGGGCCCCAAAAAATTTGGGGCCCCCAGATTACTAGGTATTAGTAGTATATACGTATACAGATATATAATCACAGTCAGCCATTTAATCCACCGGCAAGGCCTAATCAGCTGTACAAAACAAAGGCAGCCCACGAGGGCCTGCTTAACTGCTTATTCACGTACACGTACTATCCATTGTTTCCATGGATCGCTAACACGCTGCCGGTCCGCCTGCTTCCGCCAAACTAGCAGACGTCTCCTCTCCGGGTCAATAGCTCCTGTGCGACACCTTTGAGGTGAATTGGAAGGAGTGCGACATCTTTCGTCCGAATTGCCTTGGTGCGACACTTTTTAGCGAGGAAATAGCCCAGACACGACATGGAAATTAATCTGAACTGATGCCCTCATTAGCTGTTAGGGGCTGGACCCACAACTTATCCACGTAAGCGCGGGACCCACCACTTGTCCACTGAGCGCGGGACCCATCTCTTCGCATCTAGAAGAGACGACCGCCCCCGTAAAAAAAAAAGAAGAGACGACCGCCTGTGCCCGTCCGCCCGCCGCCGCCCATAGCTTCCCCTTTCCCCATTCTTCCTCTCCTCCGGCGACCTAGTGCAGATGTCCACCTCCTCCGCCACGCACTCAAAATGGCGTCGGTATGGTCCAGTGCCGCTCACAAGGTGCCCTGACTGCCCACGCCCAAAGCCTCTGAAACGGTTGGTCACTAGGACTGATGATAATGGAAATCTTGGGCGGGAATTTGTAAAGTGCTTGAGCAAAACAATGTCAGGAAGTGATGGCAAGGTTAGATCTCAGTTCTTAGCCCGTTCTTTCACTGCCGTTTGCTCTGATTTCTCCATATTTTGTTTTTTTTCCTCGAATTTGGAATTTAGGGTTCATATTGTTGTTTTCAGATCCTGAAGAAATGCACCCATTTCGAGTGGATGGATGAATATGTTGAGAGGATTCAGTTCGAGGGCTACATTGATTCGAGCGGGGCCGCAACCTGGGAGCTCAATTTGGGCGGGGTGCCGCAGATGGAGAATTTGGGGAGCTCGGACAGAGGGGCGGGCAGAGTCGTGCCGATGGCGAGGTATGCGCGCAATGCTGAACTGCACTTGGAGTCTGAACTGACCGGGGAACTGAAGAAGATCAAGAAAAATCTAATGGAGATGATCGATTTGCAGAAGCAAGCAAATTTCATGGCAGGGGGGTTCTATTGTTATATCATTGCTCTGTTTTTGTTTTACTTGCTGTTCATCCATCATTAGAGGGGGCATTTAGGTCTGTCAGGGCAGAGGATGCGATCTGTGCGTCATACCAAGTTCATGTAATTGAATCGAAGCAGAAATATTCAGTGTTCATGCTCTGTTCTTGTTCTTCAGTTAACAGAGTGCACACCCCCCAAATTCAGTTTCTAGAAAAAAAAATCTTTGCTTGCGGAATAGATGTTGGGCCGTGAGAAAATAACCAGGCCCAAATAGAGACCAACCCACCCGCGTAGGGGCACCATCCCTGTTTTATAGCATTGAGGCACCCATGTTTAGAAAAAAATGCTTCGACTAAAATAAAATGATGCTTCGGCAAATAAACCTCTAACAAACATATACTTCTTTACTTGTTTTTACTTTGGCCAAATTTTTATGTCGAATAAATGTTGGGCCGTATGTATTATAACTTATTTTGTTTTGCTTTACATTTTTGTTGCTTGTCCACTATTGTTTTGTGATTGTTTTCATGCATGTCTATGGTTCCATGAAACCCAAATTAAATGGGGATATATGAAAGCCTCAGAAATCATTTTTGGAAATGATCAAGTTAAAATTCGCTTCAAATATGTCCAAGAAAATGTTCCTGTTTTGCTCTGAAAATATTGGCCAGAGGTAAAATTCAAAGCAATATTTTTAGGAGCACAGAAATATTTATTTTGGGCATTTGAGTTAATCCAATAATTATTTGCATGAACTAAATTAGTTGCATGTCATAGTTGCATGTCATAGTTGCATGTCCATGGTTGCATGTCCATGGTTGCATGTCATAGTTGTATTAGTAACACATAGATCAATTAGATAGAACATCAAGCACATATATCAATTGACCAATATCAACTAGATAGACAAAACAAAAACTAGATAGAACACATCAATATAGTAGCATAAGTAGTAGCATTGCATGAGCTAGATAGTACCACATTACAACTAACATAGATAAACCCAAGCACGACATACATAGTACCATTACAACTTATATAGATAGTTCAACCCAACACGACAATAATAAAACGGCACCCTAGATAAAATAAAACACCACCGGCTTGCTTGCTTGCTCCAAGGCCAACTCCTCCATGGCCAACTCCTCCGGGCGCCGTTCACTGCTCCTCCGGGGTGTTGTCGATGGGGTACGGCAGAGTGTGCATGCGCCCCGCGGTGGGGAAGATATTGGTGTAGTCCGTGAAGATGTTGTGGGTGGTGAAAGCGATGAACTCGCAGCCACACCAGAATACACGGCCGAGGAGGTAGAACGCGTCGAAGGAGTTGGTGAAGTGGGCAAGGATAGCAACCACAACCCCGTTGTGGATGACCTCCTCGACTCGGTACATCCTTGGAGATCCCCGGGGGAGGTGGCCGAAGCCGAGCGCAAGGAAGGCGTTGGTGAAATCCCTTGCGCCCCTGCATCTTGACATCGACCACACACGGAGTGTGTTCTCGACTTACACGTCGGGGGGGTAGAGCGTCTCCGGCACGGTGGGGGGAAAGCGGAAGGTTGGCCCGGTGTAGTTCATGGCTGCGGCGGCCTGGTTTTGGGGTTGTTTGTGGTGGTTAGAAGAGGATGCAGATGGGAGAGGGTGGGTGAGGAGGAGGAAGATGATAGGTGGCTTAAATAGCCCTAGTGCGACGTGTTTACACCGGGTGGAAGTAATGAGCGGGCGGTGTTGAGTGGCATCGGGGGAGGGAAGCGTACATGTGTGTACACGCATGGGAAACCGAAAGCGGCATCAATAGCCAGGCTGCGACGTTTCAGCGCTGCAAGCTCTGTGCCGTAGGTCGGGGTTCACGCCTGCTCGTTTTGTGCATGTGCCGCCCGTGCATGCAAGTGTGGCATCGTGGTAGTACTGCCAACAGCTCGCGTAGCACACTGGCCATTTAAAACGCGTGGAGAGATGAGCTCATGCAGCGGCTAGCGATGGTTGGGCATCTAGAATAGCCAAGCTGCGACATGAGCTCGAACGCTGCGAGGGCGCCAACAGCCTGCGTAGCACACTGGCCATTAGAAACGCGTGGAGAGATGAGCTCGATGCCATGCATGCAGCGGCTAGCGATGGTCGGGCATCTACGCTGCGAGGGCGGGCGGCGCAGGGCTGCGCGCGCATGCATGCATGCTTTTCAGGCCTGCTCAAATCGGATCAGCGTGGTGTCCATCGGTCCAACGGGTGGGCCGCTTTAATTAAGCCCAACAATACATGGCCGGCCTGCTCAATCTTATCCAACGTAAAAAAATGACCAGCCAATGAACTAACATCCCGCGGATCTGTGACGTGGCTCCCGATCCAGACCGTTGCTTCTGTTCACATCCATCCAATGGTCCAGGATCGCTGACGTAGCCCTAGTGCCTGATCCAGACCGTCCATTCACAGCGATCCAATGTCCCAGAGGGGTGCCGGGTTTGGATGGGGTTTTGAGGGGTTTTGAGAGGTTTTCAACGGTTAGGGTTGAGCATAACTAATTCAAAAAAAATCAAAAAAATATATAACTTGTGCCGATCATCGTTCTATGTGACTAATAATAAGAAACTTGGACTACGGATTTTTTTCATGAAAAAACCTTCACAAAAGATGGCTACCAAGAACGAGGTTGTGGAGTATTCAAGAGAAGTGATCAAGGGGTAAGTGTTAAACATGTCATAATTTATCGAAACGATCCAATCTCAGGATGGACTCTTATATACACACACTAGATGTCAAGTTTCCTTTTTTGGCTCATTTAGAGAAGGTCGAAAAAAAACTTGCTTACAAATGGGTCTGTTTTCCCTAGCTTTGGAGGGGTTTGGAGCTCATGTGGAGCACATTTTTCATGTCCAGAGTTTCACATAATAAAATTGCTTCGATTAATGAACTAACATGAATAATAGTCCAGAAATCATTGTAACACCAATAGCACATACCAAATAACTTCAAATTTGAATTTTGGCTCAAATTTGAATTTTGGCTCAAATTTGAATTTTGTCTCAAACTTGAATAGTATTACACAAATACATATCATATCGAAGTAATACACAAGTTTTAACAAATTTTCAACAAATTTCAACAGCATAGTAGCAATACACAAGTTTCAACAAATTTTCACTTCTGCTTCCTCCTACCACTCAATTTCTTCTTCTTTTTACCAATGCTTGTTTTTGATTGTACAACACCCAGTTCACTCAAGCTCTTGATTTTCTTCACTGGACTGCCTGGAACAGCATCTTTATTTCGCACCACAACAGTCGCAGTATCATCGGACCCAATATCATCAGGGGTTGGCAACACAACTTCCAATATAGGCTCAGTTGGCACCACATTAGATGGAATATCTTCAGTTGGCAACTCAACTTCCAACATAGGCTCAGCTTGCACAACATCAGCTAGAATATCTTCAGAGGTACCCATATCTTCAGAAGGCAACTCAACTTCCAACATAGGCTCAGCTTGCACAACATCAGCTGGAATATCTTCAGAGGTACCCATATCTTCAGAAGGCAACTCAACTTCCAACATAGGCTCAGCTTGCACAACATCAGCTGGAATATCTTCAGATGTACCCATATCTTCAGAAGGCAACTCAACTTCCAACATAGGCTCAGCTTGCACAACATCAGCTGGAATATCTTCAGAGGTACCTATATCTTCAGTTGGCACCAGAACATCAAAATCTTGCTCATCTTGCAGCAGCACATCCAAGTCTTGCTCATTTTGCACCACACCATCCAAGTCTGGTTGAATGTGTATTGTTTCACCAGAACTTCTCTTTTTTCTACAGCCATTGCCTCTTGCCTTTTTCTTTGGCCAGCATTCTTCAACAACAAGGGGCTCACCTGCACGTTTCCTCCTAAAAAGATAAAGCATGTCAACTGGTTAGTAATTGAAAAATGCAACAAAATAGTAAACATGGCAAACATATGCCCACATACTTTGGCCTTTCAGGAGTGTAACAACATTTTGGAGACCTTTTCGGTGCCCAAGTTCCTGGCACAGCTTGCATCTATTTTTGTTACCTTTTTGGGACCTTTTTGGCTTTCCATCCTTCTTTCCCTTGCCCTTTTTACTACTCCCACCTTTCTCAAACCATGCCTTGAATCTACTCTCTTTAGGCCTGCCAGCCTTTCTTTTTGTTAGGGGAGGACACATGGAAAATTCAATTTCCACTTCAGGCCACTGAGACTGATCTGTAAGTGTTGGAATTGGAGGCCAAGAAAAGTATGGCATGATCACATGGTTTCCCAGTGTGTTGCCACTCCAAACAAGTGCAATCATGCATTTCAGTGTTATAAACATGCCTTCTACCAGTTTTGGTATCTCTAACTTCAGCACCACAAACAGAAGATTTTTCAACAGATAAATGCGTAAGATTTATGCTCCTGTTGACCACCTGTTGTACCACCGCAGGAAGCTTATCCCCTTGTAGACAATCCCCAATCCTTCTTCTCAATTCCCACAAGCGCATGATCATGATCCTGATTTGGTCAACCATGTGATGCACAGCCAAATTTTTTAACTGCTTCACCTTGTTGTTAAAACTTTCTGCCAAGTTGTTGTTGATATGATCACACTTGATGGCAGTGTTAAATCCTGACCTATACCATAATAGAGAATGGTAGGTGTTCACCCATGGACCAAACTCAGGGCATGCTGTCATTATCTTACCAAGATGATATGAATGTGTCTGTTTAGTGTAAGATCTTGCTGCTGGCCACATGCGACCAAATTCTTCACCTCTGAATTTTTTGATCAAATTCATCCACATATGGCCGAAGCACTCCCTCTGCTCACAATGGGGGAAAACATTCTTCACTGCGTTTTCTAGCCCTTTGCATGCATCTGTGTGGACTACCAATGGTGACACTGGCCCTATGCATCTTTTCAACTGCATCATAAACCATGTCCACGAGACCTCTGTCTCTGACTGAAACAAGCCAATAGCAACAGGGAACATCCAGTTGTGTCCATCCAAAGCATTGCAAGCTGCCAATTGACCATTCCACTTGCCAGTCAAAAATGATGAGTCTATGCTCAAATATGGACGACAACCTGCCTTGAAGCCATCAATGCAAGGCTTTAAAGCCATAAAAATCTTAGAGAAAAGGACTCTTCCATCATCTGTTACCTCGGTATCTATCTCCACAACACTGCCAGGTGACCTCTTCTCCACCTCTGCTTTGAAATTATATAGCATCCTAAAAGTATTTGCCCAGTCACCATATAATTGTTTCATTGCCCTTTGTTTTGCCTTCCACACCGTGTTATACTTCACCTTAATGGGGTATCCCTTTTCCAAGTCTACTTTAAGTTTCTTTGCAGTAGTGTTTGGTTTCTTGGCTAAAATACGAGTGATCTTTTCTGCAATCCAAAGCTGTGATGTCATGGTTGATACTCTCTGTGAACTTGTAATACAAGTATGTTGGTGTGGGATTTGATTCACCCTAATGGTACTTCCATCAGGTTGGCGTCTAGCAGATATGTACCACTTGCAAGGCTTGACACTTCCATCAAAACATCTACATCTTGCATAAAACTTCTTTCTATCAGTCCACTTAGTCTTGGCATCAAACTCATGTTTGACTGCATAAGTCTTGAAACACATCCTAAACTCATCCATGTTTGGGAACAACTTTCCCACTGCAATAACAGGGTTTTCCTTGTCATACACATGTACCAACTCATCATCATGTGCATCATCTACATCATCTGCAGCATCTTCCATCAGCTGTCCATCAACATCTCCAGTTCTATCTCTGGTAGCATCAGTATCAGTAGGCATACTAGATTCACCATCCTTCTCCTCCTTATCTTCATCAGCTACTGGATTGCCAAAAAATTTGGCCATCTCAGTGTCATCCATTGGTGCAATGACTAAATCAGTTGGGTCATTTAATTCTACTGAATTCCAATCAACAGAAACAACCCTTGCAACACCATCAGAGCCCTCTTCTGCATCAACCCCCTCAGGTAATACTGTCACTTCACCTGTACACATGGGCATTATCTGCCTCTCTGAAGCCCAATCATCATCTACCATCTGTGAAGCTAACTTTGAGGGCACATATCCAACCTTAGAATCTGATTTCAGATCAACAAGCTCTGCATGAAACATATTCTGTTTGGTTGTCCAACCATCTTGTCGATCGATTTCATCAACCATCTCTTCACCATCCTCAATTCTCACATACTCTCCTTTCCAATTATCAAACCGTAACAATGCTACCTCTTGCTCTGGACCCCAAAAAATGCTCTCCCCAATTTTTTCCACCACATTCTTCACGGCCTTCTCTTCCATGCTCTGTAGGTATTGTGGATCAATCTCTGCAAAATCAATCTCCCACTTCACAATTGTATCTCTCTCTATGTCCCGCATGCTACCATCACCTAGCTTCGCCTTAGAAGGAAGAAATTCCACAGTGAATTCGAACGTCCGAGCACCACCACCCCTGTTTGTCAATGGCGGGGCAGTGTGAGGTGAGCTAGCGGAAGCATACGAGGCACAAATCGCATAGGTTGGAAAGGATGTTGTTGTCTCTGGCGGCTCCATTGCGGTCAGCCCCCCTCCCCCCCCCCCACCCAAATCTGGATCAAATCGACCAAAAACAGAGGGAAACAGAGGCAATGTGGTGAGATCTAAGTCGACACACTCGAGCAGAACAGGACAGGGTTCCGGATTCACTCACCAGAGCCGCCGCCGTCGCCGAGAATGAAAGCTCCGCCGCCGCCGCCGGCTCACTGCCGGGAACGAAGAGGAGGGAGCAACACAGGTTCAGAAAGGGGTACCCGTTCGGACAGGCACGGGGAAACGTTTCACCTGATGCACTGACAAGTTTTTTTTTAAACTGATGCACTGACAAGTGGGGCCCGTAACTAGATGCACTGCCAAGTAGGGCCCGCATGTCTTAAACATAACCTCACTCCCGTTGATGACCATTTCAATCGCCCGAGTGGGCCTTGGCTATTTGGGCTTCTGAAAACGTCTCGCGAGAGCCATTTTCGTCAAGTACGTCGCATTCTTTCCAATTCACCTCAAAGGTGTCGCACAGGAGCTATTGACCCCTCCTCTCCTGCCTTCAGCCAATCGCCCCCTGTTTGTTCCGCCGCGCCCAAGATGCCGTCCATCTGCTGCTGCCATCCGAGGTTCCGCATGTCGCTCGCCCGGAACATCGTCCGTCGCTGCCTTCCGCGTCCGCCGCTGTCCGTGCTTCCGCCATCAGCGATCACCCAGGCTGCCATCTATTAGGTATACTTGGTAAATTTCAAAATTTGAACGCCCTGACCTAGGTTAGGAGCAGATCCTAGTTAGGAGTAGCCGAGTAGGATCAGTTTGTTCTTGATCAGTTGTACGTCTCTTTATTTTCTTATTCACACTAATTAGGAAATTTCATGTTTGAATAATGAATCATTATATTTCTTTGGTTTATAAAATAAGAGGCATTTATTCCTCTATCATCATGTCTTCAAGAACATATGATTCTGGTTGTAAAAAGCGTAAGAATAAGCAAAAGCTAGAAGCAGAAGGTCAACTTCTAAAGGGTTGTCTTGACAGATTTGTCGTGAAAAAAGCTCCATTTAATTCTAAAATCCCGTACAATCTATGCAACAAAAACCAAAAGAAAAACAAGTTAGCTAGATGATAAAATAAAAACACAAGATACTAGTTTATGTACAAGAAATCGTTGTTAATTACCAATGAATTAAGGGGACCCTCTCGCAGCTGAATCATGAACGAGTACCCAGTGGCCTGTCGATCTGGGCACTGTCCGTTGCATACTTCACACGCCATATCCTATTACGTTAAAAACATATATAAACAAACACATGGATCTTATACAGAAAAATAAATGTAAACGTCATGTCAAAATTCATAGAAAATTTCGGCATGACCTTTTATAAAAATAGGACATATTGAGTGTCCGAAATTTGCCGCAACGGAAGTTAGTCGACAATCCGACAAAACATAGGCTACTCATTTCTCCTGAAAACAAATTAACATACCCATCGAAACGATGGTCTCAAATTTTTCGTCGACAATTTCATCGACACTTATCAAAATAATTATGAAAAAATCATCGATATTTTCATCGACATTTTCATGGACATTTTTCATTGACAAAATTAACTTAACAATTATTATTTTTTGTGAATAAACTAAAAATTAACCTATTTCCCTTATACCTAGCTATGGGAGGGGGAGGGATCGGGGGGCGGCAGGGGAATGTGACGGGGAGGGTCGGGGACGGCGCTCACCCAGGAGGGAGGTCGACGGCGAGGTCGAGGACGACGGGGCAGAGGCGGCGGGCGCGCGCACATCGACGCCGAGGCAGGAGCGGCGGAGGCGGAGCAGGGGCGGCCCTCGAGGAGAGAGGGAGTGTACGTACGGTTCGATCTGGCCGGCCGGGTGCAGTTGTTTAGGCAAACTCTGATTAAGTCCAACACCAAATTACTAGAAGCGTTCGTAAGAGAGAGCACGCTCCCACTAGGTCGCAGGCTAGAAGCGTGCCTCCAGGGAAACACGCTTCCAGTAAAGTTTGCTCGGTGTATATCTGGGACCCACCAACTGGCAGCGTGCTCGCCCTGGAACACGCTTCGACTACCGCGCTTACTAGAAGCGTGTGCCAGTAGGAGCACGCTACCAGTGGAAACTGTCCGGCCAAATCCAGAGGGCCCACTTATTGGCAGCGTGCTCCGCCAGGTCACACGCTTCCAGTATATGTTACTGGCAGCGGTCGGTCATAGGACACGCTTCCAGTATATGTTACTGGCAGTGGTCGGTCATAGGACACGCTGCTAGTATGTCTTCCCCTATAGGCAGCTAGTGGGGCAACATCGGAAGGTGGTGTGGGTTGTGGTGCTGCTGCCTGGAGGAGGGGGCGGCTGGCTATGGGGTGCGCTTGTGGTGCGCCCCCCCTCCTTTTATATGGGGCCAGGCGCCTGGGGGGAGGAGTCCTCCTAGGACTCCAACTCCCCAAAGGGGAGGAGTCCTAGTGGGACTCCCTCCCTTGCCTTGGCCGCACCATGGGGGGAGGTGGAGTCCCTCTGGGATTCCCTCCTGCCCTATGCACTTTCGGGGGGGGGGGGGGAGGTGGAGTCCAACAGGGACTCCCTCCCCCAATCCGATTGAGGGAGTGGGGGAATCTGAGACCAACTAGGTCTCCCCCCCTCCTTCCAAAGCGCACCAGGTGGAGTCCCTGGCCAATTCGGCCAGGGTCCCCCCCCCCCCCCCGCCCCCATGTGCCCACCGGCACATGTGGGCCCCACTAGGGTTTTGCCACTTTTAAGTTTTTCCCGAAGTCCGGAAAATTCCGGACACCTCTGAAATATTCCGGAACCATTCTTAAACCATTCAACCACTTTCCAAAAATGACCGGAACCATTCCGTCCACTCTCAGTGATATTCCGGACACCTCCTTCATATCCTGAGACACTCCGAACATTCCTTCGGTGTTACTTCATCTATTTATCTTATCGAACACACGTCCTAAAATGCTGTTGAACCTTGAGTGTGTGATCCTATGGGTTCGAATACATGTGGACATGTCCGGAATCTCATTCCGCGACAATGATTACTAGCGGTACCTTGATGCACATAGTAACCCCCACACATATCACGAAGATCTTTATCGGGAGAACCATCTGTATTACAACAATCACATGGTCGTGTTGTTTCTCGATACTTTACGATGCCCGAGGTGAAATAGTTGTGTTATCCTCGTTACCCGGCATGTACTCTTTTACTCATCCAGTATTCCCGATGTTCTTTGTGATCATCACCATGATCACTTGTCTAGCCAGACGATGACGAACGCCGTAATACCTAGAGAGGGCCCAAAGTGTATCTCTCCATCGCTAGGAGTAGCAATTCCCATAACTACGTCATATAGAACACTGGCATACTATCCGGTAAGAGCGAGAGACCAACTTTATAATTACCCATTTACGTAGCAACGTTTGGAGGTCACCGCCACGTCCATATCGCATCCAGCTCCATATATGTCTTATGGTCAAACGATCTTATAGTAACGGTAATACTTAAACTGAGAAACTACCGCTAATGATATTTACGATGTGTTTCAATCGTATATCAATTGGGTCTATCCATCATCGTTGTTCTCCAACAACTTCTATCCCATATATTATCTGCAACCTCACAACACTTTGTCCTTTGCCACATAGTCAGGAAACCAGGACTATCAATAATATATGAACCAGTCTTAGAGGCGAGACCGGGGATATCCTAAATGGTGTTTATAATTCCACACATGTATTAGGGTTTTCTTCTGAATACTCACTATCCGGAACTAACAGAATTATAGCATAGAACAATAAACTTAATCATGAAACAGAAATATAATAATAACAATCTTTATTATTGCCTCTAGGGCATATTTCCATCAGTCTCCCACTTGCACTAGAGTCAATAATCTAGTTTACATTTAGCATTCTAACACCTATGACTTCCCGGTGTTGCTCATGCTTTGCAAGCGATGGAGGCTTAGTCAACGGATCTGACACATTCAGGTCCGTATGAATTTTGCACGTCTTGATGTCACCATCACTCATGAACTGTCGTATGAGATGAAATCTACGTTGTACATGCTTA
Source organism: Elymus sibiricus (assembly GCA_039707655.1). Lineage (NCBI taxonomy): Eukaryota > Viridiplantae > Streptophyta > Magnoliopsida > Poales > Poaceae > Elymus > Elymus sibiricus. The sequence continues at coordinate 4,920,365 of CM077665.1, forward strand.
TTCTTCTGGTGGGACCTTGGTTCTTTAGCCTGAGCAATGGCACCATTGTTGTCACAATGAATTTCCATCGGCTCTACTGCACTTGGAACCACACCTAGTTCTGTGATGAAGTTCTTCATCCAGACGCCCTCCTTTGCAGCCTTTGCTGCAGCAATGTACTCCGCTTCCGTTGTAGAATCCGCAACAGTATCTTGCTTAGAACTTTTCCATCTCATCGCTCCCCCGTTTAAAGTAAACACATAGCCCGATTGAGACTTGAAATCTTCCGGATCAGTGTTAAAGCTAGCATCGGTGTAACCCCTTGCAACAAGCTCTTTATCACCTCTATAGATGAGAAACATATTCTTAGTCCTTCGTAAGTACTTAATTATATTTTTCACTGCTGTCTAGTGAGCCTTTCCTGGATCACTCTGGTATCTGCTCGTAACACTTAGAGCATAAGACACATCTGGTCTTGTACATATCATGGCGTACATGATTGACCCAATAGCCGAAGCATATGGAATCTTACTCATGTCTTCTCGCTCAGCATCTGTCTGAGGACATTGCATCTTTCTAAGTAGTTTGCCATGAACCATTGGAAGAGATCATTTACTTGATTCTTCCATTTTGAACCTCTTCAAAACTTTTTCTAGATATGATTCTTGAGTAAGCCCTATTAGACGTCGTGATCTATCTCGATAGATCTTGATGCCCAATATGTATGCTGCTTCACCCAAATCTTTCATCGAAAAACTCCTTTTCAATGAATCCTTTATGGTGTGAAGAAAAGTTTTATCGTTTCCGATTAACAATATGTCATCCACATATAAAGTCAGAAATGCTATAGCACTCCCACTCACTATCTTGTAAACAAAAGATTCTCCGCTGTTCTTGATGAAACCAAATGCTTTGACCACTTCATCAAAACGAAGATTCCAACTCCGTGATGCTTGCTTCAGTCCGTAAATTGAACGCTGAAAATTGCACACCTTTCCAGCATCCTTTGGATCGACAAAACCCACGGGTTGTACCATGTACACATCCTCGGTTAGCACTTCGTTCAGGAACGCTATTTTGACATCCATTTGCCATATCTCATAATCGAAATATGCAGCAATTGTTAGAAGTATCCGAACATACTTAAGCATCGCTACAGGACAGAACGTCTCATCGTAGTCAACTCCTTGAATTTGTCGAAAACCTTTTGCGACAAGTCGTGCTTTATAGACAGTGACATTACCGTCCGCGTCTGTTTTCTTCTTATAGATCCATTTACATTCTATAGGCTTTATGCCTTCAGGAGGGTCTATCAAGTTCCAAACTTGATTCTGATACATGGATTCTATCTCGGATTTCGTGGCACCTTGCCATTTAACGGAGTCAGGGCCCATCACTGCTTCTTTGTATGTAGTCGGTTCATCGTTGTTCAACAACAATACTGGGTCTCCACATCTTTCAATTGGAAGAAAAAGTCTGCCTGACCTACGTGGTTCGATTGATGACTTGATTGCTGTGACTGTAACAGTTGCATGCTCATGGAGCTTTAGTCGTCATAGGCTTCTCCGGAGTTGCCTCCGGGGCTGCGCTACTTTGCACATCTTGCTCAGATTCAATAAAATCATCCAGCTCTTTTATCCTTCCACCTAAACCTTTCTTAATAAACTCCTTTTCGAGAAAGACACCAGTTCTGGCGACAAACACTTTGTCTTCGGTTTTATGGTAGAAGGAATACCCAACAGTTTCCTTGGGATAACCTACAAATACACATTTATCCGCTTTGGGTTCGAGTTTATTTGGTTGTAAACGTTTTACATAAACATCGCATCCCCAAATTTTAAGAAATGACAAAATGGGTTTCTTCCCAAACCATAACTCATATGGAGTAATTTCAACGGATTTAGATGGTGCTCTAGTGTGAGCAAAAGTTGCAGTCTCTAAAGCAAATCCCCAAAATGCCAAAGGCAGATCGGTAAATGACATCATAGATCTCACCATGTCCAACAAGGTTCGATTAAGCCTCTCAGACACACTATTATGATGCGTTGTTCCAGGAGGTGTAAGTTGTGAAACTATTCCACGACTTCTAAGATGTTTGTTAAACTCATGACTCAAATATTCACCTCCGCGATCTGACCGTAGAAATTTTATTTTCTTGTCATGAAGATTCTCTACTTCGGTCTGAAATTCTTTGAGCTTTTCGAACGTTTCAGATTTATGCTTCATAAGATAAACATAACCATATCGACTCAAGTCATCGGTAAAAGTTATAAAGTAGAGGAATCCACCTCGCGTAGGTATGCTCATTGGACCACAAACATCGGTATGTGTGATTTCCAATAAGTTACTTGCTCGTTCAACTATTCCCTTGAACGGAGTTTTGGCCAATTTTCCCATTAGACACGCTTCACAAGTATCAAATGATTCAAAATCAAATGAAGTCAAAATTCCAGCAGAGTGAAGTCTCTTCATGCGTTTGTGTCCAATATGACCTACCCGGCAGAGCCACAAGTATGTGGTATTCAAATCGTTAGATTTCCTACGTTTACCATCAGTGTTATAGATGTGTGTCTCACAATCAAGATCAAGTATAAACAACCCACTCCTCACAGGAGCATGTGCATAAAAGATGTTATTCATAAAGATAGAACAACCTTTATTCTCTTACTTAAACGAATAACCATCCCGTAAGATAAATATCCTGATATAATATTCTTACATAATGCAGGCACATAGTAACAATTACTAAGTTCTAATACTAATCCCGATGGTAGATGTAGAGGCATCGTGCCGACGGCGACCACTGCAACACTTGCTCCGTTCTCGACGCGCATCGTCACCTCATTCTTGCTTAGACTCCTAGGATTCCTTAACCCCTACATCGTGTTGCAAATATTAGCAACAGATCCGATATCAAATACCCAAGAGTCACACTTAGGTCCTTGCAAGAATACATCAATAACATGTATATCAAATATACCTGAGCTGGACGTTCCAGTCTTCTTCCTTTGTACAAAGTACTTTGGGAAATTCCTCTTCCAGTGACCCTTCTCCTTACAGAAGAAACACCCAGCATTAGTGGTTGGGCCTGACTTAGGCTCCTTGCCCTTGTGTTTGCCTTTTTTATTTTTACCACCTGATTTCTTCTTCTTGAACTGGGTAGTTTTCTTTACCATCATCACATGATTAGTATTCTTCTGTATATCCTGTTCAGCTATCTTCAACATCGAGAACAATTCTGCCAGTGATTTATTCATTGCATGCATGTTGAAGTTAATGATAAACCTAGCAAAGCTGGGCGGCAATGAATTCAGGATTAGGTCAGTTCCTAGTTCAGGAGGAAAGGGAACGCCCAGCGCTTCCAACCTCTGAACATACCCATGCAACTTAATCACGTGGACACTGACCGAACTTCCTTCAGTCATCTTGCAGTTGAGTAGTGCCTAAGAAATTTCAAATCTCTCAGACCTGGCTTGTTTCTGAAATATGCCCTTCAATTCAACAATTGCCTCATATGGACCCCAGTTCTCAAACCTCTTTTGAAGTTCTGGTTCCATAGCTGCAAGGATAGCACACTGGACAGCGATGTAGTCATCATTACGTTGCTGAAACAGGTCCAACACAGCTTTTGTTGCGTTATCATCAGGAGCATCACCAAGAGTTTCTTCAAAGACATAGTCTTTCTTAGCACCTCTCAGAACCATTCTCACATTGCGGTACCAGTCCGCAAAGTTTGTTCCAGACTCGTGCAGTTTCTCTTTCTCTAAAATCGCAGCTAAAGGGAAGGAATTGTTGCGGGCCATTGATCTACAATTTTAAGCAAATTCATTTTAGACACTTGTTTCATAATTAAAGAACCACGCAAAATTAATCTTGTAACTCCCACTAAAATCATTGTCCCTCATAATTGATACTTAGTGATTCAAGATCCGCGTGTTACTATCTCGATGCCAATGTCACACCGCACACCGAGAAGCAACACCGGTAGGCAATCATACCAATTACATCTCTATGCAACTCTTGTTAATCTTTCGATTCTTGTGTCCCATACTCTAGACCATCTACCAGTATGTCTAGAATACCCAAGTATGCCAGCTCCGCAAACTAGTTTGCACCCACATTATGAACGTCATCGGGGCACTCATATTACATGACGTGTATCCTGACGAAGAACTCTCTATGTGGCGCCTAACCCAGGGAGAACATGTTGCTTGATAATTTTAGTGAGGGATCACCCTATTTATTATGACTACCACGCAACAAACAAAGTGCATAATTGGATTAACATCACATGCAATTCAATATAGTGATATGGTATAGCACTTCACGCCGAGGATCTCCATCATCAACGTTTCCGGCGCCGGGGACTCCTCCACGCACCATTGCATGCACCGAGGTCCATTGTTGCTTGCAAAACAAAGTTAGTACAATAATAATTCATAAAAACTTCAGCTATACCACATCACGTTCTTGCGAAAACAAGTTAGACGCCTCTAACACGTTTACTATAGTACGGAGATCCGTTGCTACCTGCGTGACCAATGAGCACCGTGATAATGTTCTCATTAAGTTGTTCGGAGTGCATCCCCATTGTGCTATGAGTAGCAAGAATAGTTTAGCTAAACTTCATCATGACGCATGACCTCCGTGTGGATTTGACAAAATCCACATAAGCCCAATGTGCAAAATTTCTCTTTAACTATTGCGTGGAAAACCGTCAGCCGACAAAGTTGTTTCATGTACCCGAAGCACATATGACAAACCAGTCTCGAAGAATGCGGTCATCATAAAGTCGGCTCGAGCCGCTAATCACACAATGCTGTCAAGATCAAAAGTGCAACAACGGGAAGCAAGACACGATCAACAATGCCGGAATACTCCGATTCCTCTATCCGTACCTATGCCTACGCATAGACCACTCTGATACCACTATTGGGGAACGCGCTACGCAAAACAAAAAATTTCTAGCGCATAACCAAGATCTCAATGCGAGGGGAGAGGCAACGGATCATACCCTCGTCTGTCGAACAAGTGAAAGATTGTCGGTGATGAGGTCGACGTGGAAGTAGTCATAGTCGATCCCTGTAACTAGACTCGTCTAGTCGCGAGGAGATGTATTATCCCACGATCCAGTACCACAAGTGCAGCACCTCCACGGTATCCACACATACGTGATCAGCAACACCACGTCGTAGCGTGATCAAGCACACGGACAAAGCAGGGACGTAAGTCGATGAAGATCAGGCAGCGCTCCGCGATCACCGCTGAAACCGGGGTAGTGATCCGATAGCGCTCCCACGTAGTAGACGAAGTAGACAAAGCACAGGGGCAGCGGGGCAACGTCGGGAGGTGGTGTGGGGTTCTGGTGCTGCTGCCTGGAGGAGGGGCAGCTGGCTATGGGGTGCCCGTGTGGTGCACCCCCCTCCTTTTATATGGGGCCAGGCGCCTGGGGGGAGGAGTCCTCCTAGGACTCCGACTCCCCAAAGGGGAGGTGTCCTAGTGGGACTCCCACCCTTGCCTTGGCCGCACCATGGGGGGAGGTGGAGTCCCTCTGGGACTCCCTCCTACCCTATGCGCCATGGGGGGGAGGTGGAGTCCAACAAGGACTCCCTCCCCCAATCCGATTGAGGGAGGGTGAGTCTGAGACCAACTAGGTCCCCCCCTCCGTCCAAGGCACACCAGGGGGAGTCCCTGGCCAATTCGTCAAGGGTCCCCCCCCCCCCCCACATTAGCCGCAGCCCTAGTGGCACTAGTAGAAAACAGGGCTTTGGTTGAGGCCAGGATAAGGGCATTAATCCCGGTTCACTTACGAACCGGGACCAAAGGGTGCACCAGTCCCGGTTCGTGAGGCAAGGGCGCCGGCCGGGCCTCGGGGGCCATTGGTCCCGGTTCCAGACACGAACCGGGACCAATTGGCCTCGCTCCTGGCCCAGCACCTTTAGTCCCGGTTTGTGGCTGGAACCGGGACCAAAGGTAGGTCTTCTGTCCCGGTTCTAGCCACCAACCGGGACTAAAGATAAGCCTATATATACCCCCGCCCCTGCCCGCTCACTCTGTTTTTTGGCCGGCCGGCGTGTGCAGGTGTGTGTTGCTCTAGCTCTCACCTCCTATGCACATGAGGTGTTCGATGAAATGCCCGAGCCACACTTAAGCTTTCTCCTCTCCAAGCTCGATCTCCAAGCTCCATTTTCCTCAAGATTTGTCTAGGTTTGGCGGTCCGTCCTGTCCAGTCCCCGTCCTCACCGCCGTCGATCTCCCGCGCCGATCTCGTTGCCGGCACCACCGTGGTGAGCCTCTTGTTCTTGTCTTCTTTCTAAAAGAAAAAAATTCTTACTTGTATGATTTAGATAGATACTTGTACAATTTTCTTACTTTTATTACTGTTTGTTATTATATAGTGCCATGGTTTTGGTATCCACCCCCGTCGGCCCTCGTCCTGTCTATGATTCGGATGTGGTATATTATCTTTTATAACTATTTGTTTCATTTAGTGTTTATGACAATTATGCCGACCAACGTGACATAGATGTTTTTATCTAGGAGGTATGTGAACCGGAAATTCGAACCGACCCTCTTGTCGAGAGGTTAAATTTAGTTGAAAAAGAAAACAATTACTTGAAGAAAAAATTGAAAAGAATTGAGGAGGAGAAGATGGAATTGGGGTTGCATGTTGCCGATGTCGTCGAAGATCACAAGATCAAGATGGATGCAATGCGCTTGAAGATTAGAAAGATTAGAAAATATGCCATTCATACTGAGGCTTGGTATCATTATGCCGTTGGATCAACTGGTACCTTAGTTGCGGTTATGATCGCATTTGTTGTTGCATTTAAATGTATTACATAGTTTCAATGTATGTTTTAATTAGATGCTCTAGAGAGCTATATGTTGTTCAATGAGAACTATGTATGAACTTTATGTATTTATTTTGGTCACTACTGTACTTTGGTTTTAATGTGATGATGAACTTCTATTAATTTGGTCACTTCTCTATTCCTGATGTTTTGTAATGGTTTTTGATACACTTAATTATATAATGCACGCAGATGAACCGGCAATGGATGTACGGTGACCGACGCACCTCCGAGTACATTAAGGGCCTGCATAATTTTCTCGAAGTGGCTGAGGCAACCAAGCAGAATGGTTTTATGTATTGTCCATGTACTATATGTGGGAATACGAAGGATTACTCTAACTCGAAAACCCTACACGTCCACCTGCTTGAGAAGGGTTTCATGCCACACTATAATGTTTGGACCAAGCACGGAGAAAGAGGGGTTATGATGGAAGACAACAAAGAAGAAGAGGATGATGACAACTATCCGCCCCCTGAATACGGTGATGCTGCAATGGGTGAAGCTGAAGATCAAGAGGAAGAACCAGACGATGTGCCCGATGATGATCTTCACCGGGTCATTATTGATGCAAAGAGACAATGCCAAAGTGAAACGGAGAAGTTGAAGTTCGATCGCATGTTAGAGGATCACAAAAAAGGGTTGTGCCCAAATTGCGAAGATGACAACACAAAGCTCGGTACCATACTGGAATTGCTGCAATGGAAGGCAGAGAATGGTGTATCTGACAAGGCATTTGAAAAGGTGCTGAAAATAATGAAGAATAAGCTTCCAAAGGACAACGAATTGCCGGACAGTACATACGAAGCAAAGAAGGTTGTCTGCCCTCTAGGATTGGAGGTGCAGAAGATACATGCATGCCCTAATGACTGCATCCTCTACCGCGGTGCGTACGAGGATTTGAACGCCTGCCCGGTATGCTGTGCATTGCGGTATAAGATCAGACAAGATGACCCTGGTGATGTTGAGGGCCAGCGCACCGGGAAGAGGGTTCCTGCGAAGGTGATGTGGTATGCCCCTATAATACCACGGTTGAAACGTTTTTCAGAAACAAAGAGCATGCCAAGTTGATGCGATGGCACAAGGAAGACCGTAAGAAAGACGGGAAGTTGAGAGCACCCGGTGATGGGTCGTAGTGGAGAAAGATCGAGAGAAAGTGGGGGGACTTTACAGACGACCCAAGGAACGTATGGTTTGGTTTAAGTGCAGATGGCGTTAATCCTTTTGGGGAGCAGAGCAGCAAGCATAGAACATGGCCTGTGACTCTATGTATGTATAACCTTCCTCCTTGGTCGTGCATGAAGCAGAAGTTCATTATGATGCCAGTGCTCATACAAGGCCCTAAGCAACCCGGCAATGACATTGATGTGTACCTAAGGCCATTAGTTGATGAACTTTTACAACTGTGGAATGGAAAAGGTGTACGTGTGTGGGATGAGAACGAATAGGAGGAATTTGACCTACGAGCATTGCTGTTTGTAACCATCAATGATTGGCCTGCTCTCAGTAACCTTTCAGGACAGACAAACAAGGGATACCACGCATGCACGCACTATTTAGATGACACCGATAGTATATATTTGGACAAATGCAGGAAGAATGTGTACCTGGGGCATCGTCGATTTCTTCCGACCAGCCATAAATGTCGAAAGAAAGGAAAGCATTTCAAAGGTGAGGCAGATCACCGGAAGAAGCCCGCCCTCCGTACTGGTGATCACATACTTGATATGGTCAATCATTTACAAGTAATCTTTGGAAAGGGTCCTGGCGGACTATCAGTTCCGAATGACGGTGAGGGACGCGCACCCTTGTGGAAGAAGAAATTTATATTTTGGGACCTACCCTATTGGAAAGACCTAGAGGTCCGCTCTGCAATCGACGTGATGCACGTGACGAAGAATCTTTGCGTGAACCTGCTAGGCTTCTTGGGAGTGTATGGGAAGACAAAAGATACACCGGAGGCACAGGAGGACCAGCAACGTGTGCACGAAAAAGACGGCATGCATCCAAAGCAGTATGAAGGTCCTGCCAGCTACGCTCTTACCAAAGAAGAGAAGGAAATCTTCTTTGAATGCCTGCTCAGTATGAAGGTCCCGTCTGGATTCTCGTCGAATATAAAGGGAATAATAATTATGGCAAAGAAAAAGTTCCAGAACCTAAAGTCTCATGACTGCCACGTGATTATGACGCAACTGCTTCCGGTTGCATTGAGGGGGCTTCTACCAGAAAACGTTCGATTAGCCATTGTGAAGCTATGTGCATTCCTCAATGCAATCTCTCAGAAGGTAATCGATCCAGAAATCCTACCAAAGTTAAAGAGTGATTTGGTGCAATGTCTTGTCAGTTTCGAGCTGGTGTTCCCACCATCCTTCTTCAATATCATGACGCACCTCCTAGTTCATCTAGTCGACGAGATTGGCATTTTGGGCCCTGTATTTCTACACAACATGTTCCCCTTTGAGAGTTTCATGGGAGTCTTAAAGAAATATGTCCGTAACCGTGCTAGGCCAGAAGGAAGCATCTCCATGGGCCATCAAACAGAGGAAAGCATTGGGTTTTGTGTTGACTTTATTCCTGACCTTAAGCCGATTGGTCTTCCTCAATCGCGGTATGAGGGGAGACTGAGTGGAAAAGGCACGCTACGAGCGAATTCAATAATATCTAGGGACGGGCATTCTTGGTCTCAAGCACACTACACAGTTCTAAAGAATTCTACCTTGGTGACCCCGTATGCCAATGAACACAAGAATATTCTGCGCTCCAAACACCCGGAGCAGTGTGACGACTGGATTACATGTGAACACATCGGGACTTTCGGCAGTTAGTTGCAAACACATCTCATGGGTAACACCACTGTTGTAGATGAGCTGTACTCGTTGGCCAGGGGACCATCTTCGACTGTATTGACTTACAAAGGGTACGAGATAAATGGGAATACATTTTACACGATCGCCCAAGATCAAAAGAGCACCAACCAAAACAGTGGTGTCCGCTTTGATGCAGCAACCAACAGGGGAAATGACACATATTATGGTTACATAGTGGATATATGGGAACTTGACTATGGACATGATTTTAAGGTCCCTTTGTTTCGGTGCAAATGGGTCAATCTGTCAGGAGGCGGGGTACAGGTAGACCCGCAGTACGGAATGACAACAGTGGATCTGAACAATCTTGGGTACACAGAGGAACCATTCGTCCTAGCCAATGATGTGGCGTAGGTTTTCTATGTGAAGGACATGTCTACCAAACCGAGAAAAAGAAAAGATAAGGAAGCGAATACATCATACGATGAGCCAAAGCGCCACATAGTTTTTTCAGGGAAAAGAGACATCGTGGGAGTGGAGGGCAAGACAGACATGTCTGAAGATTATGAAAAGTTTCATGAAATTCCTCCCTTCAAAGTGAAGGCTGACCCAAGCACCCTGTTAAACGATGAAGATTATCCATGGTTACGGCGCAATAAGCAAGGGACACACGCGAAGAAAAAGTGAAGACTTTCTCTCCACAACTATTCTGATGATGACTTTGATCTAGAATATCACTGCAGTTACATGTCAAGAAATGAAATGCCTTTTGTAACAGATGAGTTTTCGTCTGAAACCCTGATACTTCGAAAGAGATTGTTCATTTTGTACACGAAGTGCATCCAGTTTTTTCCGTAACCCTCTCAACTTTTTAGCACATGCTATGTGGCTGAAATGATGATACCATGCCAACTTTCAACAATTTCAGAGTTCATTTGCAGTGCTTTTCAATTCAGGGTCATTTTAGCTCAAAATAAATCATGAAAGGCATGAAAAATAGCAAATGAAGTCAGAAAAGGTTTGAAAAGTGATGATGTGGCTTTGAATGGCGCATATTGAATGCAGAAAAAGTCTTGAGTTCAAATATGTTAAAAAAATTGAAATCCTTTTGTAACAGATGAGTTTTCGTCCAAAACCCTGACACTTCGAAAGAGATTGTCCATTTTGTAGACGAAGTGCATCCAGTTTTTGCCGTAACCCTCTCAACTTTATAGCACATGCTATGTGGGTGAAATGATGATACCATGCCAACTTTCAACCATTTCAGAGTTCATTTGCAGTGCTTTTCAATTCAGGGTCATTTTAGCTCAAAATAAATCATGAAATGCATGAAAAATAGCAAATGAACTCAGAAAAGGTTTGAAAAGTGATGATGTGGCTTTAAATGGTGCATATTGAATGCAGAAAAAGTCTTGAGTTCAAATATGTTTAAAAAATTGAAATCCTTTTGTAACAGATGAGTTTTCGTCCAAAACCCTGACACTTCGAAAGAGATTGTCCAGTTTGTACACGAAGTGCATCCAGTTTTTGCCGTAACCCTCTCAAATTTTTAGCACATGCTATGTGGGTGAAATGATGATACCATGCCAACTTGCAACCATTTCAGAGTTCATTTGCAGTGCTTTTCAATTCAGGGTCATTTTAGCTCAAAATAAATCATGAAATGCATGAAAAATAGCAAATGAAGTCAGAAAAGGTTTGAAAAGTGATGATGTGGCTTTGAATGGTACATATTGAATGCAGAAAAAGTCTTGAGTTCAAATACGTTTAAAAAATTGAAATCCTTTTGTAACAGATGAGTTTTCGTCCAAAACCCTGACACTTCGAAAGAGATTGTCCAGTTCGTACACGAAGTGCATCCAGTTTTTGCCGTAACCCTCTCAACTTTTTAGCACATGCTATGTGGGTGAAATGATGATACCATGCCAACTTGTAACCATTTCAGAGTTCATTTGCAGTGCTTTTCAATTCAGGTTCATTTTAGCTCAAAATAAATCATGAAATGCATGAAAATTAGCAAATGAAGTCAGAAAAGGGTTGAAAAGTGATGATGTGGCTTTGAATGCTGCATATTGAATACAGAAAAAGTCTTGAGTTAAAATATGTTTAAAAAATTGAAATCCCTTTGTAATAGACGTGTTTTCGTCCGATCAAAGTTATTTAACTTAATATTATATAAAATTTATGCAACTAAAATTATCAAAGTTATTTTTGTTAAAAACTTTAATAGCAAAAAGAATATTCATAAATTATTTTTTGTTAAGAACTTTTAATATGCAAAAAAATAACATAAAGAATAGCAAAAGTGAGCATAGATGCGCTTATAGGGAAAATTCGACCTGAGATTCAACGTGCATACTAGCACTTTGAATTTAGGTCGAATTTCCCGTATAAGGGCATCTATTTTCACTTTGAGAGGAACTCAACAAGGCAGAGAGGGGCGGTCTTATAAACCGGTGCGAGCGCCTCTCGCTTGGCGAGGTGGGACTAAACTCCCACCACAGCCAGGACCAACCCTTTAGTCCCGGTTGGTCGCTCCAACCGGGACCATTGCCAACCTTTCGTCCCGGTTGGTGCCACCAACCGGGACCAAAGGTCTCTGCTTCCCGTCCTTTGGGCTGCTGGAAATTGACCTTTGGTCCCGGTTGGTGGCACCAACCGGGACTATAGGGAGGCATTAGTTCCGGTTGAAGCCACCAACCGGGACTAAAGGTCTCTGTATATAAGCGGGAGTCGGGAAAATTTGCCAAAGACATCTGCAGTTCCCCTGACGACGCCGAGCACATCGACGCCGCCAAGCTGCCCGAGCTCGCCGTCGATGCCCTCGCCGCCCTCTCCCCAGTCGACGCCGTCAGGCTGCTCCACCTTGCCGTCTACGCCCTCGCCGACGCCCTCGACACCGCCCCTGCCCCGACGCCGCCCCTGCCCCGACGCCCTCGACGCCCCCCTACCCCGACTCCCTCGACGCCGTCCCTTCCCTCCGTCGCCGTCGCCGCTCCTCGTCGGTAAGGCTCCCCCTCTTCTCTGTCCCCGTCGGCCCCGCGTGCGTGCCTCCGCCGCTCGCCCCCGCCCACCGCGCGCAGCACCGCCACCGGCCCCGCCTCCGCCCACCGCAGCACCGTCGCTGGCCCCGCGCACGTCTCCGGCGAGCCCGCAGCGCCGCCCGCGCCCGACGATTTTAGTTGATTTAGTTGTTTAGTTAATTTAGTTAATTTTAGTTGTTTTAGTTGATTTAGTTAATTTAGTTGTTTAGTTAATTTAGTTAATTCAATTAATTTAGTTGTTTTAGTTGTTTTTATTGTTTAGTTGTTTTTAGTTGTTTTTATTGTTTAGATGTTTAGTTGTTTTATCGTCGGTCGTCGGTGACACAATATCGAGGAGTCCCCGACGATCGTCGGTGATGGAGAGTACCCCCCGACGATCGTCGGTGAGGGAGAGTCCCCGACGATATCGAGGAGTCCCCGATGATCGTTGGTGACGCGATATGATGTTTAATTAGATGTTTAAATGTTTAGTTGCATAGCGTAGCCGTTGAGTCGACGATGCCCGGCCAGCATCCTCGTCGTCGACTCGGTGGCAACCACCTGCTTGAGAGGCGCCATGTCCGGGACTGGGCTCCGCCGGGCTGGCACTGGGAGGTGCTGCCTTCCGGGGAGCCCAGCTTGGTGAGGAATCAGGGTCCAATCGTCGACCCGGAGGTTCTTTGGTGGCGGTCGCGTGGACCACTATCGGTGCAGAGGGAGCCGGGCCCCGCGGAGGTGGTACGTCGCCGTGTTAGGGAGGAGGACGAGCATGTCCGACGCTACATGGCTGCGTTGGACGCCAGGTTCTCCAATACTTGGCAGGTTCTTCAGGGACCTCACCCGAGCTATGATCCTGTCATAGTTCCTTCTCTTTGGGTGTCCACTGCCTGCGCGGCGAGACGTCAACTATATCTGTATTAGTGATATTATATAATAATATTTGAGATGTATTAATGATAATATTTGATTATGTATTAGCGATACTATTCGATGATGTATTAGTGATATTATATGATCGTATTGTTGCATTGCCTTGTATTGATTTGAATATCTCATGTTTGTATATTGCCATGTTGTAATATTTGTAGAAACTATGGATCACAGAGACTTAGAAAAAGAACAGTTGTTGGGGGATATAATAAGAGAGGGAGGTGATCCCTTGTCGTATCTCAACGACACCGATGGTCGGGAAGGAGAGGATGACGGCTCCGGTGATCCAACAATGGAGGAGGAAGGAGATCATGACGGCTCCGGTGACCGAATGGCGGAGGAAGGAGATCATGATCACGGCTCCGGTGAACGAACGGAGGAGGGAGCCTCAACTTTTGCAAAATCCGATGAGGTAAGGAGACGAGGCCCGAAGAAAAGGTTGCGCCCGGATGAAAGGTTCATGATCACAAAAGTTGCGAAAGATGGCCAACCGATTGCTCCCAAGCGGACCAAGGACGCATTTGTACATCAGTGTGGAGTTGTTGTTAGGGACTATGTCTCGATCAACACCCAGCAATGGAATAAGAATAATAAGGACCCTGAAGTTTCTTATGTCCATGATAGACTGAAAGATGATCTTTGAACCGAGCTGATGACAAATTTCAGCCTACCGCGAGAGGAGGATCCTAATAACCCAGTTATAGAGCGAAAGGTCAAGGCGTTTGCTCTTAAGAAGATGGCAGAACTATTCAGGAACTGGAAGAAAGAGTTGAACACAAAGTTTGTCGAGAGAGAGTAGACTCTGAAATTCATCGATCGATATGAGAAGATAAGAGTTCAATGGCCCGAATTTGTGGCCTACAAGAAATCAGAGAAGGGTCAGAAATGGTCACTGACAAACAAGAAAAATGCTGCCAAGAAGAAGTATCACCATCACATGGGGTCAGGTGGCTACTACAAAGCCCGGCAGTTGTGGGACAAAGATGAGCAAGACCTGCTTGCTAAGAATGTCCAACCAGCGACATTGCACTGGCCAGATCGTTCAAGGACTTGGTTCTTCAGGGTTGGGGGAACTTTGGACCCAGAAACAGGGGAGTGTGTTTGGACGAACGAGCAATTTGCAATACCCTTCCGGAAGCTTCAGGCATCAATCAAGGTAGCGCAGGAAGGGACGTTCATTCCCGACAGAGAGAAGGACGAGCTGACAGAGGCACATCAGGCTCCGTTCCGTGGAAGCATGGGTTTCCCGACAACTGTGGTTATAGAAGGCGAGAGAGAAAGAGGAAACATGAAGCAAGCGAAATGCAGAAGCTCAATGCAAGATTAGCAAAACTAGAGGAACTTGAGAGCCAGCAAACTACCGGCCAACCATCTGAGCGGCACGAAGATCCTTCCTTCGATGCTACCCCACCATCTCAGCGGAGAAGCAGCGTGGCTTCCACGGAGCTCGTTCAGCCTGATTTCACGGCTCCTCGCTACCCCGTGGATAGTATCACGGCGGCTGAACATTGCGAGCTAATGACGAAATGCCAGAACCTGACCTTCAAGGCGGCGGTCGGCCCTGTTGTACCTCCTCGAGCTGAGGGAACTTTCCATTGCCGTCCGATTCCACATGGCTATGCTGTTGTGACGGTGGATGAAATAATGTATGGATTTGAGGGGCTGGAGCTTGACAACCCTACAGGTGAAGAGGATATTATTATTCTGGAAAATGCTTTGAGGAGTACCTGTCTATGGAGAACGGAGTACATCAAGCTTCCAAACTGGACGCCTCAGTGGACTCAGCCTCCTCCGGCGCGTCAGGGCACTCCGCCTCCTCCTTCTCCTCCTTCGGCGCGTCAGGGCACTCCGCCTCCTCCTTCGCCTCCTCCGGCACGTCAGGGCACTCCGCCTCCTCCTTCTCCTCCGGCGCATCAGGGCACTCCGCCTCCTCCTTCGCCTCCTCCGGCGCGTCAGGGCACTCCGCCTCCTCCTCCTCCTCCTTCGGCGCGTCAGGGCACTACACCTCCTCCGGCGCGTCAGTAACGGCGGAAGAGAGTCGCCGCCGCCGCTCCGGCGGCTAGCAGTACAATAGGCGGGAAGAAATTCAAATTTGGTCCAAGCCTCAAGCCTCTTCCAAAGTTACCATATGAGAGGACCGAAGAGGAAAACACTGAAATCAGTGCAGCCGAAGTGAAGGCCCATTTTGCACAGAAACATCCACCTCCGAAGGAAAGGGTAGATCCGGTGAAAGCGAAGCGCACTCTGCATGCCCTGAAGCGACCACCACCGACTCGGCTATCCAACTATGACCGCATAATTACAAAGACATATGAAGAAGCGATGCGGTCGGGAAGTACTTCCAGTGATGCAAGAAGAGACAAAAAACGAAGAAGTGGGAAAACAATTCCTCAGCTCGGCGAACAGGAGAAGCAATCGTGCCCCCCGCTCAAGGTGTCTAGCGATATCGCTAATGATCCGGTGCTACTACCCGGTACCACTCTTGGTGATTACGTGGGCGATGATGTACAGTTTGAAACGGCTGAGGTAGTAGCAGTAGAGGACTTTAGATACGAGCACGGGAAGCCTCTCGTCAAACCTGATCATCCTCATCAAACAACGATGATGCAAAAATTGCATGAGTGGTACATGGAAACCTGCAGGGAGTCTGGGACCGACAGTTTGTTTGTCGGAATTAAAAAAGAGCACGACTTCATTGGAGTCGACCTGCTGCCTGTTGAATTTGTGGAGTTATTTCGGTTATACAATCAAGAGGCCCTCGACAAACAACTCATCACTTGCTACTGTCTGTAAGTATTACTTCTATAATTAAGTCTCTAGCTCAGCTCGTTCATTTCATGTATATATAATTATCCTCACTATATTATGCAGATTGAAGATGGTCGAATGCAAAAAAGCACAAATCTATGACATTGGGTTCATTAGCCCAAATACCGTAAATGAATGGTCGGTACAAAAGAGAGCCAAAGATACTGAGGACAACTTGCTACAAGTGTTCCTTAGACATCAAAACAAAAGGGAAATTCTCCTTCCTTACAACTTCAAGTGAGTGTTACTGTCTTGTGCATATTCGGTTTCGCTTACTCAAGGTTAAGTAATGTAATTGATGAGTTATGCGTGCGCAGCTTCCACTTTATTCTGCTATCCATTCAGCTTGACGGGGCATTAGTAACTGTTTTAGACTCGCTCCGTAAAGATCCCAAGTATTATGCGAACATGACTGCAATGCTCCAGAAGTAAGTTCAATCAATACCGGGACCATATCGGCAACTTTCGTTCATTTCCTGAGATCAAGTAATCATTTTCTTTGCCTGCCAGGGTTTGGAAAAAGTTCACCGGAATGGTTCCCGGTCTAAACAACGAGCTGCGATTTACACACCCCAAAGTAAGTAGTACTAGCTAGTTCCGCGCATCTCTCATTGATTCTAGTCTCATCAATACCATTATCATGCTTGCTTATCAGTTTGATTGAACTCTATTCTCGTAAAGTGCTTGTACCAGGCACCCGGGAATCATTTATGTGGATACTACGTATGCGAGTTCATTCGCCACTCGACCTCCGAGCGGGGCTTCTCTGAGAAACAATTTGAAGTACGTAAACAATATTCACAATTTTATTTTATATATTACCATCAATTGTGTTGAGTTTCATTCATATATATGTATTGACCCCCTTCTTTAAATTAGATCTGGCAGATGCAGGATGAACTCCTACCACATGATCGCATACGAGCAATTCAAGAGGAATTGGCGGGATTCTTTCTTGACCACGTCATACCTGAACACGGAGAATACCATGTGAAATTAGATCTTAGGTGTTAGGGATTGTAAGACATGTTATATTGTACATATGTAGTAGCGTCGGATAGATATACGAAAACTTGTTGTTCGACCAAGCACGGAGAAAGAGATGTCACTTCTCTCTATATATGTTCATGACGATCTTGTGTAATTAATGGTTTCCTTCATTTGCTTACTAGCTAGCGTCGAGTTCTCTCTATATGTATAGTAGCTAGCGTCGACCAAGCACGGAGAAAGAGAGGTCACTTCTCTCTATTAGCTAGCTAACACAATATGATACCCCTAAATTAACCCTCTCAAACCCCTAAACCCCCCCTTCCCAAAAATAAACAAAAAACCCAGCGCGTGCGAGCTGCTGACGCGTGGCTGCCTTTTGGTCCCGGTTGGTGTTACCAACCGGGACTGAAGGTCCTCCTGCCTGGGCGCCCCGCAGCGGCCACGTGGAGCCCATTTGGTCCCGGTTCGTAAGCAAACCGGGACTAAAGGTTTTGGGTATTAGTCCCGTTTGCTTTGTCCCGGTTCTAGAACCGGGACTAAAGGCCCTCTGAAACCGGGACTAGTACCCTGTTCTCTACTAGTTACACCCCACCAACCTTGGCTGACATACCCAAGACAGCAGAGCCTAGTGCGCCAGCACCTCGGCGGGTGAGTTGGCGGTGATGCCTGCAATTAAGGCGGCCGGGGCCGCCCTGACGGAGGCACCGCAGAATGCCTTCTGCGGCCCCTGCTAGTGCGCCCAAGGCTACGTTGGACGTCCCGCCAGCGCCTCCGGCGGGTGAGTTGGCGGTGATGCCTGCCATTAAGGCGGCTAGGGCCGCCCTGACGGCTCCTACGGAGGCACTGCCTTCTGCGGCCCCCGCTAGCATGCCCGAGGCTACATTGCCCGCAGGGACTACGTTGGACGTCCCACCAAGGATCACGCTGATGACACCTGATTTTGGCACGATGCAAAATGCAGTAAAGGTGGACTTAAGCGGCAAGATTTTCTATACGAGAAAGTTCATTTTGCCGGCATGAAAGGCTTGCCGGCATGGAATCTTACCGCCCGAGTAAAAGCTTACCGGTGTGAAAGGTTTGCCAGCGAAAAAGCTTGTCAACACGAAAAGCTTGCCGATACTGAAAGTTTGCTGGCATAAAATCTTGCCGCCTGAGCGAAGAGCTTGCCGGCGAGGAAAGGCTTGCTGGTTTTGAGTGCTTGCCGATTTCAGTAAAAATCCAAACAAACGGCCCGGCAAGGATGCAGCCCAACGAGGATATGACCCGGCAAGAGATGATTCGGCAAGGAGGCGACTCGACAAGACACTCCAGACGACCCGGCGAAACGACAACCCGGCAGGAGATGATCCAACGAAGCAACGGCCCGGCAAGGAGATGATCCGGCAGGAAGTGGCCCAGCAAGGAGACGATTCGGCAGGAGAAGACCTGGCAGAGGATGATCCGGCAAGTAGACAGTCCGGCAAGGGATGATCCAGCAAGACGACCCGGCAAGATACCTGATGGTAGTTTCGGGAAGGTGATAGCTCAAGAGGTTACTGGACGCTATGAAGATGATCCCAGACGGAGATGATTGCTTGCCGACATGAGAAGCTTGCCGGCATGGACAGCTTGTCGGCATGGAAAGCTTACCGGTGTGGGCTTGCCGGTGTGAGAGCTTGCCGGCGTGGAGATCTTACCAGCGAACAGAAGATGAAGACAGGTTCGGAGGATTATCTAGACGACCTCGGATGGAAAAGCGATCAACGGAAGGTTTGTTCAGAGCATACCAAATTGGTACTATATCTTAATCGAAGGTCATATGCACGGCCCACACAAGGAGCAAGACGGAAGATTGGGCCAGTTTCGAGCTGAATCCGAGTGGAACTAGAACTAGGACTCTAGGACGTGAGTTAATGTAATTTTCTTGTAAGGAAATCCTAGATGAATCCTTTGCTTGTACAGGAAGTCCAACCCCCTCTTAAATAGAAGAGGTGATGGCTGATTGAAACAACACACAATCGAACAATCAATATACTACTTTTTCATCTACGATTTATCTGTCTATCGTTTTTCTCTCTTGTTCTTCGTCGTTCTTCTTGTTGGAGAGCTGCGAACTCCGAGGCCCTAGGGGCGAGCGAATCGACCTAGGGCAGCCCATTGCCGCCGTGCTCCCTGACGGGGTCCCTCACGGGTGCGCGGGGTTTCGGGTTCTTAAAAGCGCCCGCCGGATTGTCTTGCGTATCGCGCTTCCGGCAGGCCTCCTTCGACGTGAGCTGCGGTGCATCACCCCCGGCGTCGAGGGTACGCGTGACGCGTTCGTGTGTCAACATACTTTTTGGCGACTCCGCTAGGGACCTTTGATCCATCATCGTCATCCATCATGTCCAATCTTCCCAAGCCCTCGGAAGTTGATGCCGATAACATCATCAAGCCCAATCTGGAGGAGTTATCGGCCGAGCATCGCCAAGCTTATGAGGAGTACAAGAAGGCGCGTGAAGAGAAGGAGTTGCAGGAGTTCCTTGGAAACTTCAAGAAGGATCGCCAAGGCAATATCACTCCGGTTGGAGAAATCAAGTTCCCTCCTCTTCAAGCCGAACAGGTTAAACCCCCTGTAAGTACTACCTTTTCTCCTGAGCAATGGGCTGAAATTGAGAGCCATATTTCTGATAGCAATAATCTGATCTATCAAGCTTTCTTAGAAAATAATAATGCTCAGAAGAATATGCCTAATATGCCTGCTAGTATGGGAAACCCTAATTCAGCTTTGCCTATCTCATCGGCACCCCCCATGCCGATGAATTATTTTCCTACCCATACCAATCAAATTGTGGCTGCACCACTTAATCCTTTTATGAATATGTAGAGTTCGGTGGCAACGCCGAACCAAACCTTACCTATGAGTGGAAACACTGCTAGATCATTGCCGAACTATGGTTCGGTAAACATGCCACAATTTGCACCCGTAGTCTCTAATCCTCCTATGTTAGTGCCACAAGCTTCATCGTCTACTATGGACGATGCTTTAGCTAATTTTAGAGAGGAGATGGCTAAAACGCTTCGAGAGAATTTTGGTGTTGAATTACCTAGAAATCGGATTTATCAAAAACCGTATCCCGAGTACTTTGATGCGATTCCGTGCCCTCAAGGATATAAAATTCCAGATTTTGTTAAGTTTAATGGAGAGGGCACGAAAACCACATGGGAGCATGTTAGCCAATACCTAGTACAATTGGGTGAAGCAGGCTCGATAAATGAATTGAAAGTGCGTTTATTTCCTTTGTCATTAACTGGTACTGCATTTTCATGGTTTTCTTCTTTGCCCATGGCTCTATTCGTGTTTGGTCACAACTAGAGCAAAAATTTCATGATCATTTTTATAGCGGCGACAATGAACTTAAGTTGTCACATCTTACATCGGTTAAGCAGAAGCATGATGAATCGGTTTCCGATTACGTCAAGAGATTTAGAGAGACAAAAAACCGGTGCTATAGTTTAGTGATAACTGAGAGAGACTTGGCTGATCTTGTGCTCAATGGTTTAAGAACTCATATTAGAGAAAAGCTAGAAGGCTATGAATTTATAAGTATCAACCAAGTCTTACAGAGGGCTTTGGCTCGTGAAAGCCGAAGCAAGGACCTCAAAGAAGTGCATAGATATAAAACTGATCGTCCAAAGATGAATATGGTTGAATATGATAGTGATCATTCGAACGATGAGGGTGATATTTATGCTGCTGAATTTGTTTGGCCCTCGAAGACCAAACCTTTTACTTGTCATGATTTAAAGCCGATTCATAAGAATCGTGATGATGAGATGAAGTTTACTTTTAACATTGCTAAATGTGATAGAATATTTGATGCTGTGCTACAAGCTAAGATTATTAGAATATCTCATACTTTACCGCCGTTTGAAGAGCTGAAACGGCGTGCTTATTGCAAGTATCATAATTCTTTTTCTCATGCTACTAATGATTGCAATGTTTTTCGACGACAGATACAATCGGCCATTAATGACGGACGATTGAACTTTTCTGAAATGCAAGTTTATAAGCAGCCCTTCCCAATGAATACTCTGGATTTGGAGGGTAAAAAGTTACTCATTCGGCCGGAGGTGGCCGAATCTGCTAATAAAACTAATGTTGTCATTGGTGAGCCCAGGAAAAACAGAGATGACGACAAGATCTTGGGAAGGCAAGTTGTGCTTGATAAGCAACCCGATGGTGGGGAGATAATCAAGATCACCGTCAAGAATCCTGCACTCGGGGGGCAACCGCAAGAGCAAGAGAATACCCGTGTTAAGTTTGTCAAGCCCAAGAGTCCGGAAGTTGGCAAGTGGAAGCTGAATGAAGCCAAAGTGCAGCGCAAGAAAATCAAGCCAACTTTTGATATGTTGTTGTCCAAGTATGCTAATCAAGCAGCCGGTTCTAGATCTAACCGGTCATCAAACTTGAAGCACCCAAGATCACCTTCGAGACAGGAATTTCAGCATCACACAAGACCATATGGGTCATGGGCGCCAGGACCGTGGATGGCGCCACCTCCCTATGCACCATACTACATGGGAGGATTCAATGGAGGATGGGAGCAGCCCCCAATGGCCCCTTATGCTTTTTATCCAGGATGGGCAGAACCAAGGAGGCCTATGCGTGAGAAGTTTCCTTATCCCACACGAGGCCGTTTGAACAATGGGGTCAATCGGCCGATGCAGAATAATCAAGAAAGGACCAACAAGCAAGTGTGGCGTGCCAAAACATCAAGTGCAGCGGTCGAGTCTGGAAAGGGCAAAGAAAAGGTTGATGCCGACTCACTCATCTTGGGCACTGCGACATTCGCCATACGACAGCCGACTGTGCGGAACAACCCTACTGAGCCGATACTTGCTATCGCTCCAAAGCACTCGGCTAATGATCATGAAGCTAGCACAAGCAAGGCCAAGTGTAAAGATCCAAAGTACATGCAACCTAAGTGGTGTCCTCCAGGGCTAACAAAAACACAAAAGAGAAAATTACAAAGGTTAAGGAGTCACGAGATTGCAGAACAGGAGGGCGAGAAGCAAAGAGATGAGTGGTTCAATGACATTCGTCCCATGGTACCTACAAAACAAGTATGGGTGCCTAAACAAATACAGAATGCGGTGGTTTCTACATCTGTCATATCAACACCTGTACCACCAAAGAAGGACGATGCTACTGCCATTACATCGTCCGCAACACCTATTAATTCTGTTTCGCCCGAACAAATTTCAGAATCAATGAAAAGGGCAAACCAAGACCCGGCAAGCTCGGCAGGCCCGGTAAGCCCAACCCCGGCAAGCCCAACATCGGCAAACCCGGCACCGAACAAACCCGGCAAGCTCGGCAGGCCCGGTAAGCCCAACACTGGCAAGCCCAACATTGGCAAACCCGACACTGAGCGTACCCGGGAGGAAGGCGATGTGGTAGAATGTGAGCCTACACCGGTACATGAAGGCATGGATATCAACATGGTGTTTTGCTTACCCGCTGAGTTTCGTGCTATAGATGAAGAAGGGGAGGTGGCTCAGCTGGATTTTGGCCCTAAGAACGCAATATTTGAGAAGCCAAAAGAACCAGTAACACACTTGAAACCGTTGTACCTCAGAGGCCATATCAATGGATCACCAATTACTCGAATGCTTGTTGATGGTGGTGCTGTGGTGAATCTCATGCCTTATTCAGTCTTCAAGAAATTGGGTTTGCCTGACGAAGGATTGATGAAGACCAATATGGTGCTTAATGGATTTGAAGGCAAAGAGAAAACCGAAGCCAAAGGTGTGATGTACGTGGAGCTTACGGTTGGGAGCAAAACTTTGGCTACTACATTCTTTGTTGCCGAGGTACAAGGTAATTATAACGTCATCCTAGGCCGTGATTGGGTTCAGGCAAACCAATGCGTGCCATCCACTATGCACCAGTTTTTAATTCAGTGGGTTGATGATGAAGTGGAAGTCATTCACGTGGATAATTCGGCTTGCGTTGCTTTAGCCGATACACCGGTAGATTGGCAACACCCCAATGCTGCTTGCTTGACGGGACGGGACTTATCAGAATTTGATTTTCTCAGCGCCACCAAAAGCGGTTTTGTACCCGTTTCTCTAAAGCCGGTTGGTAGCAATCGGCTCCAAAGCATAATGTATTTAAATGGGTGCTAACTCTGAGTGGTTGCAAAAACGGCTTGCAGAATATCGGTCCAACGGGAACGATATGTATGAGTCTGTAGAGGAGTTAGATGATATGGATAAACTTGGACAAGGTTTTACGTCGGCCGATCCATTAGAAGAAATAGATATTGGAGATGGTTCAAATCCTAGGCCGACATTTGTAAACAA
Source organism: Elymus sibiricus (assembly GCA_039707655.1). Lineage (NCBI taxonomy): Eukaryota > Viridiplantae > Streptophyta > Magnoliopsida > Poales > Poaceae > Elymus > Elymus sibiricus. Next base: position 4,944,080 of record CM077665.1, read on the forward strand.
AAATTTGAAAGCCGATTTTAAAATCAAGTTAATCGGGCTATTGAAAGAATATGTTTGTTGCTTTGCATGGGAATATCATGAAATGCCAGGTTTAAGCCGAGAGCTAGTGGAGCATCGGTTGCCTATAAAAGCCGGTTTTAGACCGTACAAACAATCGGCTAGAAAGTTTAATCCAAGAATATATGACCGGATCAAGGAAGAGATCGGTCGTTTGCTTAAAGCTAATTTTATTAGACCTTGCAGGTATGCCGAGTGGATTTATAATATTGTGCCAGTGGAAAAGAAAGGCTCCGGCAAGTTGAGGGTGTGCATTGATTTCAGAGATTTGAATAGAGCTACACCCAAAGATGAGTATCCTATGCCTATAGCCGACATGCTTATTAATGATGCTTCTGGACATAAGGTCATTAGCTTTCTTGATGGCAATGTGGGGTACAACCAAATTTTTATGGCCGAAGAGGACATGTCCAAAACGGCTTTTCGGTGCCCCGGTTTTATTGGTTTATTTGAGTGGACAGTGATGACCTTTGGATTGAAGAATGCCGGCGCCACGTATCAGAGGGCTATGACTTTGATTTTTCATGATTTACTCGGCGTTATACTTGAAATCTATGTTGATGATATTGTTGTCAAATCGGATGCTTTTGAATCTCACTTAGCCGATTTGCGTTTAGCTTTTGAGAGGATGAAAAAATATGGACTGAAGATGAATCCTTTGAAGTGTGCTTTTGGCGTGTCGGCTGGCAAGTTTTTGGGTTTCGTTATTCATGAAGATGGCATAGAGATTGATCCCAAAAAGATAGAAGCTATACAAAAAGTGGAGGCTCCAACATGCAAGAGAGATATGCAAAAATTCCTCGGCAAGGTTAATTATTTGAGGAGGTTCATAGCCAACTTGTCTGGGAAGGTTGATGCATTTACTCCTATACTTCGGTTGAAGAATGATGTTGATTTTACTTGGGGGCAAAGCAGCAAGAAGCATTTGATATGATCAAGAATTATTTGTGCACTCCTCCGGTGATGAAGGCGCCCAAGCATAGAGAGCCCTTTAGACTTTACATTGCAGCCGAGGAAGGTGTTATTGGTGCTGTTTTGACTCAAGAAACCGAAGGAAAAGAGCATGCTATCACTTATTTGAGCCGACGTCTATTGGATGCTGAGACAAGGTATACATGTATTGAAAAATTATGCCTATGCTTATACTATGCTTGCACAAAATTGAGACATTATCTAGTGCCAAGTTCTTGCATAGTAGCTTGTCAAACCGATGTCATTAAATATATGTTGCATAGACCAATTCTTAGTGGTAGAATTGGCAAATGGGCTTATGCTTTAATTGAGTATGATTTGGCTTATGAATCTCTAAAATCCATGAAAGGCCAAATTGTTGCTGATTTTATCGTTGAGCATCGGATTAATGACGAGCAAGATATTGATATAAACCTTGTCTCGTTAGTACCATGGAGATTATATTTTGACGGTTCAGTTTGTAGCAACGGCCAAGGTGTTGGTATTGCTTATATATCTCCTCATGGTGCTGTTTTTGAAGCCTCATGCCGCTTAGAATATTTTTGCACAAATAATCAAGCCGAATATGAAGCATTGTTATTCGGCTTAGAGATGTTGCTGGCCATAGGTGCTACACATATTGAGGCTTTTGGTGATTCGTTATTAGTAGTGCAACAAGTATCCAAAGTTTTTCAATGTTTAGATGAATCACTTAATGTTTATCTTGATAAATGTCTGGATATAATTTCTACTTTGGATCATTTTAGCATTGCTCATATATCTAGACATGATAATTGGAGAGCAAATGAGTTAGCACAGCAAGCATCTGGCTATCATGTCAATCATGGCATGTTTCATATCTCTCAAGAGCCGATGTCTTGTCTTGCTAATATAGGGGAGGCCGAACCAGAGCCCACCGATTCGGTCACTAACAATAAATATAGTGCAGGTGAAAAACATGATTGGAGAAAGCCCATTATGGATTACTTGTACAATCCGAGTGAAAGGGTCGACAGGGCTGTTCGGCGCATGGCTTTCAAATATACAATAAGAGACGGTGGTCTTTATCGCCGAACGGTTGAAGATGTTCTTTTGAAGTGTTTGGACGAGGATCAAGCAAGAGTTGCTATGGGAGAGGTTCATGAAGGAATTTGAGGTACTCATCAGTCGGCCCCCAAGATGAAGTGGTTGTTACGACATGCTGGATTTTATTGGCCGACGATGATCAATGATTGCTTCAGATATTATAAAGGATGTGAAGCTTGTCAAAAGTTTGGTGATATTCAGTTAGCTCCCGCTACTATGTTACATCCCATTATCAAGCCGTGGCCCTTTAGAGGTTGGGGATTAGACTTTATTGGAGAGATTCATCCTTCCTCTTCAAAGGGGCATCGGTTCGTGTTGGTGGCAACTGATTATTTCACTAAGTGGTCTGAAGCAGTACCTCTCAAGAATATGACGCATACGGAGGTAATTCAATTCATAAGTGAGCACATTATTCATAGATTCGGTATTCCGCAAACATTAACTACGGATCAAGGTTCATCTTTCATGTCTCATCAAGTTAGAGAATTTGCCGAATCATATAAGATAAAGTTGCTCAATTCCTCCCCGTATTATGCTCAAGCCAATGGACAAGCTGAGTCTAGCAACAAAATTTTGATCAAGCTCATCAAGAAGAAGATTGAAGATAATCCAAGAAGGTGGCATGAATTATTGTCCGAGGCTTTGTGGGCGCATAGAATCTCAAGGCATGGTGCGACGAAGGTAACTCCATATGAGCTCGTATACGGTCAAGAAGCCGTTTTACCGGTAGAGGTGAATTTGAATGCTTTGAGAATAGCCAAACAAAATGATTTATCGGCAGTGGACTTTTATAACTTGATGATGGACAACGTTGATGAGGTTGCCGATAAACGTTTGACTACATTAAAAGCCATAGAAAGGGACAAGTTGAGGGTAGCAAGAGCTTACAATAAGAAGGTCAAGTTGAAGAATTTTCAGATTGGTGATCTTGTGTGGAAGGTGATTCTACCGATTGGTTCAAAGGACAGAAAATTCGGGAAGTGGTCTCCAAGCTGGGAAGGTCCTTTCAAGATTGCAAGAATAGTTCCCGAAAATTCATATTTGGTGGAATCCATGCAAGGAACATTGCTACCTCGAGCTCTCAATGGCAGATATTTGAAGAAGTACCACCCAAGTGTGTGGCAAGAAGCCTAATTAGGCAATGGCCGATATATAATTATCGCCCTAAGCACATATTAATGGCCGATGGAGTGTTGACATCGTCCTTAGAACAAGCCTAATGCAAATTATTTTTCGGCACACAAGTTTTGCCGAAAAACAGGGGGGCATGTGTTGACACCTGATTTTGGCACGATGCAAAATGCAGTAAAGGTGGACTTAAGCGGCAAGGTTTTCTATACGAGAAAGTTCATATTTCCAGCATGAAAGGCTTGCCGGCATGGAATCTTACCGCCCGAGTAAAAGCTTACCGGTGTGAAAGGTTTGCCAGCGAAAAAGCTTGTTAACACGAAAAGCTTGCCGATACAGAAAGTTTGCCGGCATAAAATCTTGCCGCCTGAGCGAAGAGCTTGCCGGCGAGGAAAGGCTTGCCGGTTTTGAGTGCTTGCCGATTTCAGTAAAAATCCAAACAAACGGCCCGGCAAGGATGCGGCCCAACGAGGATATGACCCGGCAAGAGATGATTCGGCAAGGAGGCGACTCGACAAGACACTCCAGACGACCCGGCGAAACGACAACCCGGCAGGAGATGATCCAACGAAGCAACGGCCCGGCAAGGAGATGATCCGGCAGGAAGTGGCCCGGCAAGGAGACGATTCGGCAGGAGAAGACCTGGCAGAGGATGATCCGGCAAGGAGGCAGTCCGGCAAGGAGATGACCCGGCAAGGGATGATCCAGCAAGACGACCCAGCAAGATACCTGATGGTAGTTTCGGGAAGGTGATAGCTCAGGAGGTTACTGGACGCTATGAAGATGATCCCAGACGGAGATGATTGCTTGCCGACATGAGAAGCTTGCCGGCGTGGACAGCTTGTCGGCATGGAAAGCTTACCGGTGTGGGCTTGCCGGTGTGAGAGCTTGCTGGCGTGGAGATCTTACCAGCGAACAGAAGATGAAGACAGGTTCAGAGGATTATCTAGACGACCTCGGATGGAAAAGCGATCAACGGAAGGTTTGTTCGGAGCATACCAAATTGGTACTATATCTTAATCGAAGGTCATATGCACGGCCCACGCAAGGAGCAAGACGGAAGATTGGGCCAGTTTCGAGCTGAATCCGAGTGGAACTAGAACTAGGACTCTAGGATGTGAGTTAATGTAATTTTCTTGTAAGGAAAGCCTAGATGAATCCTTTGCTTGTACGGGAAGTCCAACCCCCTCTTAAATAGAAGAGGTGATGGCCGATTGAAACAACACACAATCGAACAATCAATATACTACTTTTTCATCTACGTTTTATCTCTCTATCGTTTTTCTCTCTCGTTCTTCGTGTTGGAGAGCTGCGAACTCCGAGGCCCTAGGGGCGAGCGAATCGACCTAGGGCAGCCCATTGCCGCCGTGCTCCCTGACGGGGTCCCTCCCGGGTGCGCGGGGTTTCGGGTTCTTAAAAGCGCCCGCCGGATTGTCTTGCGTATCGCGCTTCCGGCAGGCCTCCTTCGACGTGAGCTGCGGTGCATCACCCCCGGCGTCGAGGGTACGCGTGACGCGTTCGTGTGTCAACACACGCGCTCAAAAGCGCCGGCCAAGAGAACAGAGAGACCGGCAGCTTCTACCACCGATTTGAAGGGCAAGGCCAAAAAAGTCAAGAAACAAAAGTCGAATAAGAAGCAGCCGGTGATTGATCCCAATTACATGACCGATGACCAGCTCCAGCAATACATTGCTGCTAGCGGTGATTTTGGGACTGCTGTAGTAGGAGCAGGGAAGTATGAGCTCGGGGAAAAACTTATACGCAATGTTGAGGATGTGTCCAAGGAACTTGGCGTTGCTTGTGCATCGTTGGAGGAGGTCTATATGGATAATTTCAAGAAACCGGAAAGTGAGCAAGTATCGGGAATCATGGTTAGTTACAAAGCTGAAGCGTTTCACCATGACGTTGCATGCAGGGTGTTCCCGGTCAATTGGGATGACTTGTTGAACTTCCGAGAAATGGACGCCAGCGTAATGAGATGTCTCGCATTGTGAGTATTTAACAATCATTGCGTCAATATCTATGGTACTAACAGCTATCTATACAGTTTGTTCATGTATGTTTGTTTCTATATATATAGGTACAATTTTATTCGAGCCAGGAAATATGGGTATCCAATAGCCTATGTCGACCCCGCTATTGCTTCGCAACAAATGATGGATATAGACAAGAGCAAAAAGCGTGTCAAGGATTACATCATCAATGTGATGGAGAAGAGCGAAGATAAGGAGTTAATCCTATGGCCTTTTAATAAAAAGTAAGCTAGTGCCGCATCTTCGTTTACAAATTTGATTACACGTTCACCCAAGTAATTATTTCAACTTGTAGGTTTCACTGGATTCTTATCAGTATCTCCCTACCGCAAGGCAATTTCCATTATCTTGATTCTTATCTTCATATGAAGGAGAAGATAAATTTTGATAATATAAAGAAGCTTATTGACAGGTGATTTGATACTTTCATCTACATAATAAAAGTGATTTTGATAATATAAAGGAGCTTATTGACAGGTGGTTTGTAATACCACAAAATAATATACTTTTGTTTTTTGTCATCCATATTCTTTAGAGCGTTTAAAGTATTTCGCTCGAGACAAGGAAATGCAACATTGAAGTACACAACGCTTACCCATCACTTTCGTGTTCCGGTTAGTTTCCAACAACACTTGTACATATATGCATGCATGAATGTTGATTTACTTCCGTTCCGGCAATTTTCGGGCACTCCATATGTCCAATTTTTAGCAAAGGTCATGCCAAAAATTTGGCATGGCTTGTGCTAAAGATAGGACATATTTGAGTGCTCGATTTTTAAATAGAGAATTTGAAATTTTTGTTTAAGCCTACAAATATTATAAGTGGATTTTATATAGAGAATTTAAAGAGTATTACTAACTACGAGATGTTAACTATAGGGATGTCGGGAAACCAAGATGGCGAGCCCGGGTGTTCTAAGCCCGTACCTAAAGGAAAGCGGAAAAGGAAATCTGTAACTGAAGATCTAGAAGAGAGATTTGCAATTTTTGAAGCGAACCAGAGAGTTGCGGTTAGACAAGAATGTCAAGTTATGTTCGGTGCCATGGTCCCTGAACTTGTGAAGTATCTCCGACAACATGTGCAGGTTCCGCCCGCCACCGCAACTCAGAGCAACCCCTCCCCCGACCTAGGGCCTCGGGCCCTTCCCTTCCGCCGGCACCGTCGTGCACCCTTCTGATGTTCCCTTCCTCTTGCCTCCATGGCTAACCTAGGGGTTTGGCGGTGGCAAGTGCAGTTTGTCACGGGTTTGGTGGCTCGGCATAAAAAGGTTTATCGGGGTTTTGTTAGAATGGATCCATCTGCACGGCGTTTGGTGTTGCTTTCTTTGGGTCTGGTGGTTTTGGATGCTAGGGATCTATGGTCGAAAGAGGTGATTCATCCTGGTTCTACGATCTATTTTCCTTGTCATGTGGCTTTGGTGGGTTCTAGGTTGCAGCAGCATGAAGATTGTTTTTGGCCCTAGGGTTTAAAGACCCAAAAGAAAATCCAGGGGTTGGTTGGAGAGACGAAGCTCTGACTAAGTCGCGAGAAAGCATCTTCATGTAGAAGTTTAGAGTCATTCTAGAAAGAGTTCACTTTGGACGAACAACTTGCGACTCAAGGCTGAATACTGAGCGAGTCAAGGGAAGCCGCCACTGTGCCCAAACCAAACTCGGGGGCTAATGTCAGGGGGATATCCGACAGGTGGGCCCATGAGGTAAGGCGACTGGAGGAAGACATCCCCTCGTGGGCTACCCCGTGCAGATGAGCCTTCCAGAAGATAACGCAACTCCTCCGGAAGATAAGCGACTCGGAAAGTCGTGATTAGTTCCTTAGTTGGACTATGAGTCCTAGTAGAACTCTTATTCAAAGTGTTGTAAGGCCCTGCGAGTCACCATGTATATAAGGGACTCGAGGGACAAAGGGGAAGCCCTAACCAAGATCTCGAGACATAACTCGCCGAAGAGCACATTGTAATCGAGACCATATTATCAACAAAGAGAGAGCAAAGCAGGAGTAGGTCTTTACATGACATCGAGGGGCCGAACCTTGGTACATCGTGTTTACTCGCATCGATTCCGATCTCGTCGACTCCCAAGTCGCCCAAGCCTTACGAACTCACAAGTCATCGCGCGATGACTACTGACGTGACAACCCCAGGACAGCGCCACCGGGCCGTCGCCATCCAGAGACAACCACGCACTGCGCAGAGAAACAGACCATCAAAACCAGAAGAAAGAAACCAGCGGAAGAATGCTACATTGACCAAGCTATGACATGACTTACGCGTCAACGGTCGGGGGGATGACAGGCCTTCTCTTCCGCCTCCTCTTCGGGGCTGGCTCTCCCTCCGGCCGGCTGGTCGCTCCGACCGGCTTCGGCCGCCTGGCGGGCGCGGTCGGCTCACCCTCTGGCCGGCTGGTCGCTCCAGCCGGTTTCGACCGCTTGGCAGGCGGGGCCGAGGATGACTCTGCGGTCACTGCATCGTCATCAGAGTCGATGTGAATAACTTCAACAGATATACAATCGTCGGGCCAATCTTTTAAGCCACTGGACGTGATCGGCTTACCCTAGGCGGCCGGCACGGCGTCGTCTTCGCCCTCGGTGCGCCTGAGGTCTTCGCCGCCATCTTCCGGCAGGATGGCTCCGGGTGCAGCCGGCATCGGGGCCAGATCGGGCGCAAAGTTGCGCACGAGGTCTTCATTGCCTTCGGCCTTCTGGATGTCAAACATCTGCGCGGGCCAGCCGGCTGCCGTCAGCCGGAGAAAGCGCCCCAGGCATAAAGATCAAACCACCACAAGAAAACTTACCAGGGGCGGCGGATCTGAGCGGTCGTAGGGCGGCAGGCCGAATGTCCACCCCACACCGACGTGCTCCTTGGTGACGAGCCAGAGCCAGTCGTCCAGACTGGATAGCTTCAGGTTGCGCATCGACAGCCGGGTGGGGTTGTACCGCCCGGACATATGGCAGATCTTGTGCAGCCGGTCCTGGAGCGGCATCACCCGGCGGTATATACAACACAACAACAGATCTCATGCCATCGTCCCCAGGTCCGCCATCTCCCCCAGCCGGCTCATCATACGATCGACCTATCGCTTGTTGTCGCACCATTTGACGTCCCAATTCGACTTCGATGGGGGCGCATGCGAGTAGGCAGGCAGGTTGATCCTATCTGCCTCTGTGAGGTTGCGGGCATAGAAATACGACCACTGCCATTCCATGATGGAGTCGGGAGTCTTGAACTTAGGGAGGCCTGTATTCTGCCGGTTGTAGACGATGGCACATCCGCATTCCACCATCGTCTTCTCCTCCTCCTCCTTGCTGCGCTTGTACCGGCCCTTGATGAAGTACAGCCGGCAGAAGAGATCCAGGCTAGGCTGGATGCCCAGATATCCTTCACAGAAGCCCGTGTTGAAGCTGATATGTGAGATGGAATTTTCCCCAAGTTGGTGAGGCTGAAGGCTGTAGAAGTTCAGGAACTCCCGAAAGAACGGGCTCACCGGGAGGGTGAGCCCACGGTCGAGGTGGTCGGCGAACACCACTCGCTCGCCGGGCCGGGGGGCGGGAGAAATCTCGCCCTCGTCGAGCGCCCGCACCTCCACCTCCGCCGTCGTCGCCAGGAGACCCTCGCTCCGGAGCTTCTCCAGGTCTCCATCCGTGACCATCTCGAGCTCCGACACAACAGGGGCAGGGTTGCGCTTTGCCGTCGAAAACCGATGGCCCGTCGCTGGCCTCCTCCGCTCCTTCCTCTGGGCGTGCAGTGGAATCGATGAAGCGGCGCCAACGAAGAAGAGGAAGCAGCAGCAAGAACTCGCCGGAGAAGGTGGGGAAATGAAGCAATGGGGATGGAAACAAACTCCTTCCCAGGGAGGCCCTCGCCCCCCATTTATAGGCGGAGGCCGTCGCCTGGCCTCCCTCGAGCGAAACCACCGATCGGACGTGGCCACGTGGCGTGGTAACGGAAGATCGTGTGAGGCAGTTATCGCCACATTTGATCCCACAACTGGGCAGCCGGCACAAAAGATCCCATCCACAGGAACCCAGGTGTCGCCACTTCCTTCGCGTGGTGGGATTGCAGAGCGATGTGACATCACAACGTCATCCCTGATGTCAAGAGCAGCCGGCCGATCGGAGTGCTCGAGGCGCACCCTCTGTAGCCGGCTGAACTCCTTGTAACCGAAGAAGAAGCACGTAGAAGCCTTCCTCGCTGTGGCCGGCCGCAAACCTCCAACGTGCTCGGTGACAAGTGTCGGGGGGATGACCCCCGGGTGTCCAAAGATGCACAGAGGATCACCCATAGAAGAGCGGAGCCGGGTCCAAGCAGGCGGCTAAGCCCAGCACTCGCCGGCTGTGCCGTGGGGTGGCTTCTCTAGCATCCGGTTGCTTGGGGAGCTGTCTGGCCAGCCGGCCATCTCCACAGACCGGCTCACCTCGACAGGAGGCATGGCAAAAGTGCGACGGGACATCATGCACGACACTTTGAAAATCAAATCCACTTGGGTACTATAAGAACACATTACAAACGCTCAATTTAACATTAGCTACTGTTACTATGCTTTACTTAAAGCTCTCCGATAAAAAAGAACCGCAAACAAAGCATGTAAAGAGACAATGCAAATAAAGGCAGAAATCTGTCAAAGCAGAACTATCTGTAAAGATCGAATTTAACGAGGTACTTCCGTAGCTCAAATCAGAAAACTTAAAACTAATGAAAGATAGATAAAAGCATCAGCCTTGGTCTCAAAAAAATTCAGATGAAAATGACAAATGACGATTTAAAACATTTTCTGCACTGAAGCACAGGGAATCTGTTTTTGGACAGCAAAACAGAACTTCGCACTTTCCAACAATTAGTGGCTACTCTTGGCACAAAAACGAAAATAAATGGATACAAAGGAGTTGCTACAGAGGTAACAACATCCAAGACAAAAGAAAACTGAAAGCAAAAAGATAATGGGTTGCATCCCGAAAGCGCTTTTCTTTAATGCCTTTTAACTAGGCACAATAGTTTTAAGAGATGCTCACATAGAAATGAGAAATAAAGCAAAAGAGAGCATCAAGAAGCATAAAGAAACACATTTAAGTCTAACCCACTTCCTATGCATAGGAATCTTGTAAACAAATAAATCAATGAAGCACAGAGTATCAAGCATAGGATGGTAAAACAAGAGCAACTTCAGAACTTTCCACATAAAGAGAGGTGTTTTAGTAACATGAAAATTGCTACAACCGTATTTTCCTCTCTCAAAATAATTTCCAATACCATCATGAACAAACTCAATAATATAACTATCACATAAAGCATGCTTTTCATGACCTACAAGCACATAAATTTTATCACTCTCCAAAATAGTGGGATCAATATTATTTGAAATCAAGACCTCTCCAAACCTAGTTTTGACAACATCATAGAAAGATTGAACACTCTCCAAAGGTATGGGACTCCTTCTAACTAATGTTGAGAGCTCTCCAATCCCATTTTCAGTAGTATTTTCCTAAATATCATCAAGCAACATAGGACCATCATCTAGAGCATTATCATATAAATTTTCTAAGCAAAACTCCTCATTATCATGAATATCAATAGGAGGCATAAATAAAGGAGCATCATTAAATTCATCACAATAGCATAAATCATCATAAATAACAGTAGGAAAAGTATTTGGCAGTTTCGTTTTGGTTTTGTTGAGTCTAGGATGTATTTTCATAGGGGCATCATAGCCATAAGTGTAGCAAGCATCAAGTTCATCAAACAGAGATATTTCCAAAGAATCCATAGGACCATAACAGTCATCAATATAGCATTCATCCTCCTTAGGTAAGCATGGAGGACAATCATATAATGTAAGAGTTAAAGAGTTACTTTCATTAGAAGGTAGATCCTCCTTTTGTCCTTCAGTCTCCTCCTCTTTTTCATCCAATGAGATCTCAGTTCCAGCAATTTCTTCCATAGGCTCCTGCAAGGCATTGGTCTCTCCTTTGCCGCCGCCTCCGACCACCTCCTGCTCACCCCTCTTGCCCGAAGGGGCTCTACCTCATGCTCTCACCCCCGCGCATGCTCGCCCTCCCCCTCTTTCCCGTGAGCTTGCTCGACCATGGCCGCCATGGGAGCCACTTACCGAGCACCGTCACGCGACCACCGATGGCCATTACCTCGCACCCAAACCACCCGCACCACCTCCTCTCCCCCTAAATCGACCCCCAGGTCGAACAACCGCCACTCCGGCCCCCTCCTTTCTTGGCGCCATCCCGAGCACCTCCGCCGGCGACCACCTCATCGAGCCACCGGTACAGGGCACCCCTGGCCCTACCGTTTCTTCCCTCGGCTTCCCCTTGACCTCTCTCAGCCAATGCCCTGACCAATTTCGCTTTTGGTTCCTCGTAGGGTCACCACCGTCCGTGAGCTAGGTCATCCGCCGCGGCACCCCACCGTGGAGCTTGCTCCGGCCATCCCCTTCCAGTTTCGTTAGGGGCAATTGATCGACGACATCATGATGAGCTGCCTCGACCCCTCCTTGCATCCAGGTGTGCCCTGCAGCATCCCATGGCGAGCTCAGCAGCCCCCAACGGCGTCGGAGTGGACTGTGCCATAGGTTTTGGTCACCGCCGGTTGGAGGCGACGTGGCCCTCTGTGCGTCGTCCACCCGGGATCCTGCAGTGGCATACCGCTTCGCTAGGTGTGGCTCACTGACGTGTGGAGCCCGCCGGGCCCGCTCGTCAGCATTTTGATTTTTCTGCCGGCACGGGAGAGATTCTTGTGGACCAATTCTACCTCACTCGGCCCGTTGCTGCTCAGATCCAGCCCATGTTTTTTTAGTAGGTTTAATCTTTTTCCACAGATCTATTTTTGCTAGTTCAGTTTAAATCCTTTTAGAATGGTTTGAAGGTGAATTGACCAAAACAAAAATCACAATAATATTATACTGATTTCTTAACCACATGCAAGTGGCAGATCCCAAAAATGATTAAAGGTTTAACTTTTAAAAATAAGTTGGCAACACTGCTCTGTTTCACCATTTAATTCATAACTTAAGTTTAAATTATTCAAATCTTGCAAACTCAATTGTTCTAAGTAGCCCTTGATGTTAGCTGTCTGTAGAAATTGACCCTATGTCCAAATGAATTTTTGTTTGAAAGTGGCATGCATGTTTCTTTTAGCATCAGAGAGCTCTTTAGTGATTTGTTTAAAATTATTGGTGATGACTTTTGGAGTGAATCCAATTGTATTGATTTCCTATTTTTGGGTAGTACTTAGATCTAGCTTGGTTTGATTTTTAGGGTTACTGATTGAGCTTGGTGAATTTTATAGTGTTTTAGCCTTTTCTGTCTAGAAAATAGACTTTTTAATAATTCCTTTTATTATAAAATGTTGTTAGAATTGTGTTACTAGCTTGCTTAGCATGTTATGCATCTGTTATTATGTTGCTTTTAGGTTTGTAACATGTTTGTTTGATAATAGCATGTTTATCTTGTGAGTACCTCTACTTTACCAAGTTAGTATTTATCATAGTTATTTTAGTAGTGCTACCCTAGTCTTTAGCATGTTAGTGATCTTGTGTTAGTTTATTTCTAGCATGTTAGAAGGTGTTTACTTCTGTTTTTATAAGCATTTTAGTTGTGTTGTTTGTAGCTTATAGATAGAATGCTTAGTCTTGGCTAGATAGTATTTTGGGTGTAGGGTGCTTGGTGCTTGTTATGGGCATGAGTAGAATTGTGTGCCTTGCTTAGTAAGCATGTCTAGGATTGTTATGGTGCTGATGATGTGTTGTTCTAGTTGTCTAGCATGTTTAACTTGTCTAGTAGTTCTATTTGCTTTAGTACTTCACACTGTTTTATTATAGATGTGTGTGGGCTATTAGTGCTTTGATAAAAGAACTTGTGTGCCTTGCTCTAGCTTGCTGAGCAAGAATTAGTGACATGTCCCAAGCATGTCATTGAACCTTTGCATCTGATTTGACGAGTGTGGATAGTTATGTAGTTAAGAACATGTTTTTAGTGGTGCTTTAATATGCCTGATTGCTACTCTAACACTAACGACTAGACTAGTATCTTTTTGGTTGCAAAAAAACCTGTTTGTTTTGTTGGTTCTCTAGTCTAATGTGTTAGTGTGTATGTTTGCTAGTGTTTTGATTGTGCTTCCTTTTCTTTTGCGACGTTAGATACAGCCGAGGAAGAGGTAGCATTTGAGGGATTTATTGGAGCAGAGTTGAATTTTACCTTATTATTATTATTGAGAAGAAGACCATGGACAAGCCATTCCAAGCCAAGCCACCTCAAACGATCTCTTCTATTCAACTTGCACTGTTTTTACATCATGCATGTTTAATACTGTTCCATCTTATACACCTGCTTATATAGTCACCCTTAGCTTGGTAAAACCAAGTTCAGTAGCAGAAACTATAGAACACCCTACCTAGACACCGCCTTACTAGTTCAACAACAAATGAACACTATAGGATGGGCACCCTTGTGTTGTTTTCGGAAAAACAAAAGTGCCCCCTTGGGAAGGTGGGACCTTGCCCAAGTGGTGGCTTGAGAAGGAAGGATTTGTAACAAGAAGTTTTTCTGAAAACGACACATAACCTAGTCTTCGCTAGACAACCTTACCGTACAATCACATTACCTCAACATGGGCAATGGGGCTTAACTAGAAACTTGTTTGTGTTAGTATGTGTTCTACCTCAACGTGCTATAGAGGTTAAAGTCCCCCGAACCAGATTGCTGTCAGTGTGAAGCAAAACAGAGTGTGGAGATTAAGTTCGCCACAGACGCAGCGATTGGGTGTCCTGCCATGGCGGTGTGTTGTCAGGGGAAACCGGATCGATACGGCTGACTCACTCGGTGCCGGGGAGAATAAACCCAGTCGAAGAGGTAGTGATATACTAGCATAGGCATAGTGAAAGGTTAGGACTAGTTATCAGATGTTCGCATACTGTCGCGGACAGTCCGTGGTTGTTCACGACAGATGTACTGGATCTTGTGGGGAAAGTATACACACTCTGCAGAGTTAAAACTATTCGAATAGCCGCGTCCGCGGTCATGGACAGTTGAAAGGCCATGTATCTAGCATTGTGTCGGTGTTTTAAAATCAAGTGTTGAGTTGGAAAAAGAATCAAGTACCTGGGAGGTACAGAGGTGACATGGATGATCGTACCTTGGAGGTACAGTACTTTGAAGGAAAAACCCGGAGGTGCCTAGTCCCAAGAAGTTTTGCAAAGAAAACAAATGTTTTGGAAAAGCTTTTATAAAACCTTGTAGATTTGCAATATCTACAAGAGAAAACTATCAGTTATAGTTTTCTTTTGAAGTATCTTTCTCAACAAAGATATAGAGATGTCATATAGCTAAGTTGGTTCTTACATCCACCTTAGAAGAAACCCCTGGTAGGTAGAGCCTTACCTACCACAGCCAGATAGCATTTAAGTCTAGAAGTTATTCTTTTGGTGTGGTCTTGCGAGTACAATTCAAAATGTACTCATGGCTTTGTCCCTGGGTATTTACTTGGTCAGACTACGAGGAGCAGCCTGAAGAGGCAAGAGATGACGGTTTCGTTGACGACTATGCGAGCTAGGAACGTCTCCTAGTTAGTAGCATGTCGGTTGTCAAGGCATGACTTGGGATTATCACGCTGTGTTCTGAAGACTTTCGCTATTTATTGTTAAACTTGCCCCATGTGGCAATTATTAAGATTCAGTCATGTGACCGTTTATTGTAAGTCTGGTATTCGTTATGTAATGGATGATGTAATCTGCAATGCCAACTCGAGTATGTTGTTCACGAGTGACTGATCATGGGATCGTGAATGTATGCATACTGGAGATCTCAGACTGCTAGTCTGGGGTCCCCACACTTGTGCAGTTTAACGTAAGCTTATACACCCAAAACATGGTACCTCCTCAGTGCAAATTGAATTCTGGCAAGTTTTACATTTTCTTATTTTTACCTAATTAATTACCTCTAGAGAATGATAAAATAATATTTTTATTTCAAAAATACTATTTTAATACTTTATTCACTATTAATGATAAACCAAGGCATATGCACAAGATGAACTCAAAAAGAGGAAATCTTGTTACAAATCTTAGTTTGGTTACTCAAAAGTGGAAGGTTTGCACTCTAAGGCCCCGTTCGGAAGTCCTCCAGCTTCCTGAAATTCCCAACTCCCGCTCCTCCATCAGGGAACCAGCTCCTCGTGAGAATTTTGTTCTATTCGGCAACGCGGCGCAGCGGCCGCAGCACTCGCACGTAACAGGAGCAAAGCAGGACACTTGTAACTGCAAAACGAATCGTTTTCTTGACTTGGCGGTGGCATTCCTAGTAATTATGCCGAACTCCACCTCCGCCGTTTCGTGAAGCGGGGCTTGGGCAGCTTCTCAAATTTGCACTGGAGCAGGCCTCCGCTTCTTGAAGCTGGCTTCACGGAGCCGAGGCATTCGGCCAGCTCCTCGCACGGATTTGGCGGATGATACGTCTCCAACGTATCTATAATTTTCTATTGTCCCATACTATTATATTATTATTTTAGTATACTTTTTGGGCGTTTATTTACCAATTAATATTAGTTTTGAGTAATAACCTATTGACCTAGTGCCCAGTGCCAGTTGCTGTTTTTTGCATGTTTTTTGCTTTTCAGATTTACCATACCAAACGAAGTCCAATTGCCATGAAACTTTAATATGATTTTTTCTGGACCAAAATAAGATCTGGAAACTTCGGGAGGAGACGAGAGAACGCACGAGAGAGGCACAAGGCAACAGGGCACAGCCTAGGGGCCAGGCGTGCCCTGTTGCCTTGCGCCTCCCTCGGCCGCCCTGTGGTGTCCCTCTCAGGCCTATAAATTCTCAAATAATCGAAAAACAATAGGGGAGCTCCCGAAACACTTTTTCCATCGCCGCAAGTCTCTGTTCTGCCGCGTGCCCATCTGGCGACCTTTTCCGGTGATCTGCCGCAGGGGGAATCGATCACGGAGGGGCTCTACATCATTCTTGCTGCCTCCATGATGAGTTGTGAGTAGTTCACCACAGACCTACGGGTCCGTAGTTAGTACCTAGATGGATATCTCTCTCTTTCTCTTGATCTTCAATACAATGATCATCGCATCTTCGCTTTGATCTATCCAATGTAATCCTTTTGTGCGGTGTGTTTGTTGGGATCCGATGAATTGTGGGTTTATGTTCAGATTATTCATGAAAAGTATTTGAGTCATCTCTGATTATTATGATTCTTATTTGCATGATCATTATAGCATCATAAATCTCTCTGATCTATTGAGATAGTTTGGCCAACTAGATTGATATTTCTTCAGTGAGAGGGGTGCGTTGTAGTGGGTTCAATCTGGCGGTGCTCTATATCCCAGTGACAAAAAGGGACAAGACACGTCTTTGTATTGCTGCCACTAAGGATAAAACGATGGAGTTAGTTCATATTAATTTAATTCTCTTTGTCTACATCATGTCATCGTTCTCCAAGCATTACTCTGTTTTACTTAATACTCTAGATGCATGCTGGATAGCGGTCGATGGGTGGAGTAATAGTAATAGGTGCAGGCAGGAGTTGGCCTATTTGCTTATGGACGTGATGCCTATATATACATGATCATTGCCATGAATAAAGATTGCCTAACTATCCGCTCTTCTATCAATTGCCAACAGTAATTTGTTTACTCACCGTATGCTTACTATATGAGAGATACCACTAGAGAAAACTACGGCCCCCGGGTCTATCCACTTATAAGTTTACAAACGCTTTCAATAACTTGCTGCCATTTATTGTGTTTTATTTTATTTCGCAATTTACAATTATCTATTATCATCTACACATCTGACTTACTTGCAAATAACGAGATCAAGGGGATTGACAACCCTCTTGCCGCGTTGGGTGCAAGTGTATGCTCTTTTCTGTGCAGTCGCTGAAGACGGTTGATGACCGATATTCCTATTGGTTCGATAAACCTTTGTTCTTAACTAAGGGAAATACTTAGCCGCATTGTGTTGCATCACCCGTTCCTCTTCACGGAAAACCAAACGCAGATCACAAGCATCAGGAAGGATTTCTGGCGCCGTTGCCGGGAATACCATCATCAACTATCAAGTAACTTCACAAAAATTATCATTCACTTGTTCTTCTTTTTATTTGCTGTTATATTTAGTTTGCATTATAAAAATCAAAAATACAGAAATATTTATCTTTACTTGTCACTAGTTTACTTCGTCGCTTGCTAGTTTACTTGTCCTGCTTGTTACTTTGCTTGCTTGGTCACCATGTCTCAAGATACTACTAAGTTGTGTGACTTCTCAAATACTAATAACAATGATTTTATTAGTACTCCTATACTACCCGCCACTAGTGCGGAGGCCTTTGATATTAATGCTGCATTGCTAAATCTTGTGATGAAAGATCAATTTTCGGGAAGTCCTAATGAGGATCCCGCTTCTCATCTTAATATCTTTGTGGAACTTTGTGATATGCAAAAGAAAAAGGACATGGATAATGATATTGTGAAATAAAAATATTTCCTTTTTCACTAAGAGATAAAGCTAAGGCTTGGTTTTCATCTTTACCACATAATAGTATTGGAACATGGGATAAGTGTAAAGATGCTTTTATTGCCAAGTATTTTCCTCCTGCTAAGATCATCTCCCTTAGAAATCAAATAATGAATTTTAAACAACATGAGCAAGAACATGTTGCACAAGCTTGGAAGAGGATGAAATTGATGATTAGAAATTGCCCTACTCATGGTTTAAACTTGTGGATGATTATCCAAACTTGTGTCTAGAAATCTTCTAGATTCTGCTGCAGGTGGTACCTTTATGGATGTGACCTTAGGAGAGGCCACCAAACTTCTGGAAAACATCATGACAAACTACTCTCAATGGCATACTGAAAGAGCTCCAACTGGTAAGAAGGTAAATTATGTTGAGAAAATTGCTACTTTGAGTGAAAAAGTGGATGCTCTTATGAATATGGTTGCTAGCAAAAATACTCATGTTGATCCAAATGATATGCCCTTGTCTACCTTGATTGAGCAAAATGATGATGCTATTGATGTGAACTTTATCTCGCGAAACAATTTCCATAACAATGGTTATAGAGGAAATTTCAATGCTAGGCCATATCCCGATAATTTCTCTAATAATTATGGAAACTCTTTTGGAAATTCCTATGGAAATTCTTCTACAAATGCTAATAGGATACCCTCTGATCTTGAGAACACAATTAAAGAATTTATTAGTTCCCAAAAGATTTTTAATACTATGGTAGAAGAAAAGTTGCATACGATTGATGCTTTGGCTAAAAACATGGATAGAATTGCTCTTGATGTAGAAGCTCTTAAATGTAAAACGTTTCCACCCAAGTATGATTTTAATGATACTATTAAATCTATCCAAATATATATTAATGAAAGTAAGGAGAGGGCCGCTAAGTTGAAAGCTAAGCGGGAATTCTTAGAAAAAGCTCTTCCACCCGGTTTTTACTGGAATCATGATGAAGATCTTAAAATTCTTAGCACTTCTCCTATTGAATCTTTGTTTAATTCTCTGAAATTAAATTATAAAGGGACTGGAGTTGAGTCAACTCTAGCTAGAGAGAGTCCCTTTTGCTTGGAGGGTGATGATTCTAATGGTAAAACTGAAAAAAGTGGGTTTGGAGAGGTTAAAACTTTGACTAGTGATGTGCCCACTATCTTGTATTACAAGGATTTTAATTATGAGAGCTGATCTTTAGTAGAATCTATTTCCTTGTTGCAATCCATTATTAGCTCACCCAATGCTTATGATCAAAATAAAGCTTTTACTAATCATATAGTAGAAGCTATGATAAAAGCTTATGATGAGAAGCTTGAGATAGAAGTTTCTATTCCTAGAAAATTGCATGACGAATGGGAACCTACTATTAAAATAAAGCTTAAAGAATATGAATGCAATGCTTTGTGTGGCCTTGCTGCTAGTGTTTCAACTATATATACCTAAATCTCTTTGTGATGTGCTCGGTCTCACGAATATTCAAGATTGTTCCCTAAACCTGTATCTTGCGGATTCTACCATCAAGAAACCTTTAGGTGGAATAAATGATGTTCTTATCCTTGCTAATAGGAATTATTCCTGCAGATTTCATTGTGCTTGACATTGAATGCATTCCTACTTGTCGAATAATACTTGGAAGACCCTTTCTATGAACTATAAGTGCAATAATTGATATGAAAGAGGGAAACATACGATTGCAATTCCCATTAAAGAAAGGGATCGAACACTTCCCTTGAAAGAGAATAAAACCACCTTATGAATCTATCATGAGGGCCACTTATGGGTGGAGTGTCAAAGATGACAACACTTGATCATACGCGTTATGCCTAGCTAGGGGCGTAAAACAATAGCGCTAGTTGGGAGGCAACCCAATATTTATGTTATTTTTCTTGTTCTAATTTCTATTTGTGTGACATAACATGATTGTTGCCTCTGTAATGATTGTTTTTTTATGTTTTAATTAGTGTTTGTGCCAAGTAAAGCCTTTGGGATAATTTGCATGATGAGTATAATTGATGTTGTGCAAAAACAGAAACTTTCACCTCCAGTGCAGAATTTTTGGTTCTCTGCTGGAGCGTGGTAAATTCTTGAAATTTTTAAACAGTATTGTTATACAAATTCCCCAGGTTGTCCTAATTTTTCAGAATTTTTAGAGATACAAATGTATAGTTTATCTACATATCTTTACAGACTGTTCTGTATTAGACAGATTTTGTTTTTGCTTGCATGTTTTGCTTGTTTTGATGATGCCATGGATTATATCGGGGGGTATAAGTCATGAAGAAGTTAGAATACAGTACCTTATGCAATAATAAAATATGAATCAATTTATAATAGTACCTAAAGTATTTGATATGTTTATTATACTAACGGATCTGACGAGTTTTCTGTTGAGTTTTGTGTGCTAAAGTTTTCAAGTTTTGGGTGTTATCACGATGGACGAAGGAATAAGAAGCGGCAAGAGCCTAAGATTGGTGATTCCCAAGGCACCCCAAGGTAATATTCTAGGAAGACTCAAGCGTCTAAGCTTGGGGATGCCCCGGAAGGCATCCCCTCTTTCGTCTCGTATGTCACTTGGAGCTATATTTTTATTCATCACATGATATGAGTTTTGCTTGGACCGTCATTTGCTTCAGTTTGCTTTTTGTTTTAGTTTCCCACAATCATTGATTGCTGTACACACCCACTTGAGAGAGACACACAATCATCATAATTTATTAGAATATTCTATGTGCTTCACTTATATCTTTTGAGCTTGGCAGTTGCTCTAGTACTTCACTTATATCTTTTTGAGCACGGTGGCATATATATAGATTTTATAGAAATAATTACACTCTCGTTCTTCACTTATATTTGTTTGAGAGTTAACAAACAGCGACGGTAATTTCCATGGGTCATAAGTCTAGTCCAAAAATAATAGGTATTCAATGAGTGCATAATAAAAACCACATGTAGCACATAAAAGAGAAATCATGGTTAATGATATTAATGTGGTAATGTGAAAAAGCATGAGTGCATGATCATTGGTTAATGAAGGTATCGTGAATTAGAGGTTGTTAACTTGTTGTTCATCCAAATATTTTTATAGCATGGTGATGATGTGTGAGCATACGTATTCCTCGTTGAAATCCTAGTGTTGTTTAGGTCGGGGGCGCGCGATGGTTAATTCCTACCAACCTCCTCCCTAGGAGCATGCGAGTAGTGCTTTGCTTCGAGAGAGCTAATAAAATCTTGCAATAAGTATGTGAGTTCTTCATGACTAATGTGAATCTATGGATATACGCACACTCACCTTCACATATTTGCTAGCCTCTTTGGTACCGTGCATTGCCCATTCTCACCTTGAGGATCAGTGCAAATTTCCCAGGTGCATCCAAACCCCGTCACATGATACGCTCTTTTGTACATAAGCCTCATTATATCTTCCTCAAAACAGCCACCATACCTACCTATCATGGCATTTCCATGGCCATTCCGAGATATATTGCCATGCAACTTCCACCGTCACATCATATGACTTGTACTTCCATTGTCATATTGCTTTGCATTGCATGATCATATAAGCCGACATAGTATTTATGGCAAAGCCACCGTTCATCATTAATATCATACATGTTACGCTTGATCATTGCACATCCTGGTACACTGCCAGAGACATTCATATGGAGTCATACAGTTTTTCATGTTGAGTTGTAAGTAAATAAAAGTGTGATGATCATCATTATTAGGGCACTGTCTCAGTGAGGAAAGGATGATGGACACAATGATTCCCTCACAAGTTGGGATGAGACTCTGGACGAAAAAAAAAGAAAAAGAAAAAAGAAAAAGAAAAAGAAAAAAACTGAGAGAAAAGAGAGAAGGGACAGTGCTACTACCTCTTATTCCACACTTGTGCCTCAAAGTGGCACCATGTTCTTCATATAGAGAGTCTCATGTTTATCACTTCCATATGCTAGTGGGAATTTTTCATTATAGAACTTGGCTTGTATATTCCGATGATGGGCTTCCTCAAATGCCCGAGGTCTTCATGAGCAAGCAAGTTGGATGCACACCCACTTAGCTTCCGTTGAGCTTTCATACACTTATAGCTCTAGTGCATCCATTGCACGGCAATACCTACTCCTCGCATTGATATCTATTGATGGGCATCTTCATAGCCCGTTGATACGCCTAGTTGATGCGAGACTTTCTTCTTCACTTTTCACCCCTTTGAAACCTACCACCATATTCTATTCCACCTTTATGCTATATCCATAAAAAGTTGAAGCGCATTAAAAAGTATGATCCAATTGCCTGACTTGACACCATGGTGCTTGACATTTGTATTTATGTGGTGAATACGGAGCCATGCTATTCTAATATGATAAAATGAATAGGGGATGAACATTCTTTTCGGATCGTATACTTTGAAACTTGATGATTATGTTTCTTATGTTTATAAATATTACTATGTTGATGTTTATTAATTCATCGTTTCTCAATGAACAAACCTACAATAGGTTACATGTTGGGTAGCATGTCACATGAAAAATTCTGTTTTTATCATTTACCTACTCGAGGACGAGCAGGAATTAAGCTTGGGGATGCTGATACGTCTCCAACGTATCTAATTTTTTATTGTATCATGCTATTATATTATCATTCTAGAAGACTTTTTGGGTGTTTATTTATAAACTAATATTATTTTCGAGTACTAACCAATTGACCTAGTGCCCACTGCCAGTTGCTGTTTTCTTCATGTTTTTTACTTTTCAGGTTTACCATACCAAACAAAGTCCAATTGCCACGAAACTTTAATATGATTTTTTCTGGACCAAAAGAAGACCTGGAAGCTTTCGGAGGAGATGAGAGACCGCACGAGAGAGGCACAATGCAACAGCGCGTGGCCTAGGGGCCAGGCGTGCCCTGTTGCCTTGCGCCTCCCTCGGCCGCCCTCTGGTGCCCCTCTCTGGCCTATAAATTCTTAAATATTCCAAAAACCCTAGGGGAGCTCCAGAAACACTTTTTTCGCCGTTGCGAGTCTCTGTTCTGTCGCTTGCCCATCTGGCGACCTTTTTCGGTGATCTACCCGAGGGGGAATCGATCACGGAGGGGCTATACATCATACTTGCTCCCTCCATGATGAGTTGTGAGTAGTTCACCACAGACCTACGGGTCCGTAGTTAGTACCTAGATGGCTATATCTCTCTCTCTTGATCTTCAATACAATGATCATCGCATCTTCGCTTTGATCTATCCGATGTAATCCTTTTGTCCGGTGTGTTTGTTGGGATCCGATGAATTGTGGGTTTATGTTCAGATTATTCATGAAAAGTATTCGAGTCATCTCTGATTATTATGATTCTTATTTGCATGATCATTATAGCTTCGTAAATCTCTCCGATCTATTGAGACAGTTTGGCCAACTAGATTGATATTTCTTCAGTGAGAGGGGTGCGTTGTAGTGGGTTCAATCTGGCGGTGCTCTATATCCCAGTGACAAAAAGGGACAAGACACTTCTTTGTATTGCTGCCACTAAGGATAAAACGATGGAGTTAGTTCATATTAATGGAATTCTCTTTGTCTACATCATGTCGTCATTCTCCAAGCATTACTCTATTTTGCTTAATACTCTAGATGCATGTTGTATAGCGGTCGATGGGTGGAGTAATAGTAATAGGTGCAGGCAGGACTCGCCCTATTTGCTTGTGGACGTGATGCCTATATATACATGATCATTGCCGTGAATAAAGATTTCATAACTATCCGCTCTTCTATCAATTGCCCAACAGTAATTTGTTACCCACTGTATGCTTACTATATGAGAGATGCCACTAGAGAAAAATACGGCCCCCAGGTCTATCCACTTATAAGTTTACAAACTCTTTCAATACCTTGCTGCCATTTATTGTGTTTTATTTTATTTTGCAATTTACAATTATCTATTATCATCTACATATCTCACTTACTTGCAAATAACGAGATCAAGGGGATTGACAACCCTCTTGCCGTGTTGTGTGCAAGTGTGTGCTCTTTTGTGTGCAGCCGATGAAGACGGTTGATGACCGATATTCCTACTCGTTCGATAAACCTTGGTTCTTAACTGAGGGAAATACTTACCCGCATTGTGCTGCATCACCTGTTCCTCTTCACGAAGAAACCAACACAGATCACAAGCATCAGCGGAGCGCGGAGCTGGAGAGCTTCCGAACAGGGCCTAAGTTTAGAGAATTCATGCTAAATTGTCTAGCTTGTGAAGCACCTGCCATTGCAGATGATCGTATGGGCTTGTGCAATTTAACCTAAGCTTATATACCCAAAGCATGGTACCTTGCTACATAAAATTGAATGCTGGTAAGTTTTCCATTTTCTTTATTTTTCCCCAATTAATTACCACTAGAAAATGATAAAATAATATTTTCAATTCAAAAATATTATTTTAATACACTTTATCTAGTATTAATGATAAACAAGGCATATGCACAAGGTGAGATCAAAATGATGAAATCTAGTTAAAAATCTTGGTTTGGTTACTCAAAATTGGAAGGTTTGCACTCTAGGTGTAGAGAATTCACGCTAAACTGTCTAGCTTGTGAAGAACCTACCATTTCAGATGATCGTATGGGCTTGTGCAATTTAACATATACTTATATACCCAAATCATGGTACCTCGCCTGTGCAAATTGAATTCTGGCAAGTTTTGCCCTTTTATTATTTTTCCCCAATTAATTACCTCTAGAGAATGATAAATAATATTTTTATTTCAAAAATATTATTTTAATACACTTTATTCACTATTATTGATAAACCAAGGCATATGCACAAGATGAGCTCAAAAATATGAAATCTTGTTACAAATCTTGGTTTGGTTACTCAAAAGTGGAAGGTTTGCAATCTTAGTTTAGAGAATTCATGCTAAACTGTCTAGCTTGTGATGCACGTGCCATTTCAGATGGTCGTATGAGATTGTGCAATTTAACCTAAGCTTATATACCCAAATCATGGTACCTCGCTAGTGGAAATTTAATTCTGGCAAGTTTTGCCCTTTTCTTTATTTTTCCCCAATTAATTACTTCTAAAGAATGATAAAATGATATTTTTATTGCAAAAATATTATTTTAATACACTTTATTCACTATTAATGATAAACCAAGGCATGTGCACAAGATGAGCTCAAAAAGATGAAATCCTGTTACAAATCTTGGTTTGGTTACTCAAAAGTACACGCTTAACATCGAAATTTGAAAACTTTCGTTTGGCTACCATTTAATATGATCATATTGGCTTGCGCAATTTAACTACAGCCTAAATTGATTCCATGCAGTGGACAGAAAGAAAGTTCAAATATTCAAACCTTGGTTTTAATGGCCATGCCAACAATTTTGACCTCAATTTGAATGTACGTGATCGATGGTGTTCCTTGGGCCCCTCTCGCAAATGAGGTGATCACGCGGAGGACGGGGAAAAGACATTTTTTAAATTGCAGATAGTCTTGTTGTCACGTCTGACCTCTGCGCTGCTGTCTCGCCCACTGCCCCCATTTATTATATCTGCTCGTCCTTTCTGGAGTAGCAGCTCTTCCTTCCTTTTCCCATTTGATACTACTGTACCGAAGCTAGGAGTATGGGTACAAGCCACAGATTCCTTCCACACACCCGAGTTGAGGCTTTGGAAGAGGGAGTTCGGAAAACTCTATTTTAACTCATGTCGAACCTTAGAATGATGTGATTGTGGTGGGCCAACCCAATCAGTGGATCATGTGGCGAGGCTTCATCGAGAAGGAAGAGGGAGTTCGGAAAACTCTATATTACCTCCGTCGTCGAGCCTCACACTGAAGTGTTCATGGTAGGCCACCCCAGTCAGCAGACCACATGGCGATCAGGGTCACGACCCATGTGGGTTTTAGCATTGTAAATAATTTTTGCCCAGTTTTGAAAAAAAATCAACTTAAGCTTATGTACCCAAAACATGATACCTTGCGAGTGCAAATTTAATTCTGGCAAGTTTTACATTTTTCTTTATTTTTCCCCAACTAATTACCTCTAGAAACTAAGAAAATAATTTTTTTTCAAAAATATTAGTTTAATATACTTTATTCAGTATTAATGATAAACCAAGGCATGTGCACAAGATAAGCTCAAAAAGATGAAATCTAGTTACAAATCTTGGTTTGGCTACTCAAAAGTGGAAGGTTTGCACTCTAAGTCTAGAGAATTCACGCTAAACTATCTAGCTTGTGAAGCACCTGCCATTTCAGATGATCCTATGGGCTTGTGAATTTAACCTAAGCTTATATACCCAAAGCATGGTACCTTGCAACATCAAATTAAATCCTGGCAAGTTTTACATTTTCTTTATTTTCCCCAATTAATTACCTTTAGAAAATGGTAAAACAATATTTTTAATTCAAAAATATTATTTTAACACACTTTCTCCAATATTAATGATAAACCAAGGCATATGCTCAATGTGAGCTCAAAAAGATGAAATCTAGTTAAAAATCTTGGTTTGGTTACTCAAAAGTGGAAGGTTTGCACTCTAAGTCTATAGACTTCATGCTAAACTTTCTAGCTTGTGAAGCACCTGCCATTTCAGATGATCGTATGGGCTTGTGCAATTTAACCTAAGCTTATATACCCAAAGCATGGTACCTTGCCAGTGCAAATTGAATTCTGGCAAGTTTTAAATTTTCTTTATTTTTCCCGATTAATTACCTCTTTGAAAATGGCAAAGTAATATTTTATCCCAAAAATAATATTTTAGTACACTTTATTCAGTATTAGTGATAAACCAGGGCATATCCATAAGATGAGCCCAAAACGATGAAATCTTGTTACAAATCTTGTTTTACTTACTGAAAAGTAGAAGGTTTGCACTCTAAGTCTAGAGACTTCACGCTAAACTGTCTAGCTTCTGAAGCACGTGCCATTTTAGATGATCATAGGGGATTGTGCAATTTAACCTAAGCTTATATGCCCAAAAATGGTACCTTGCCGGTGCAAATTGAATTCTAGCAAGTTTTACATTTTCTTTATTTTTCCCAATTGATTACCTCTAGATAATGATAAAATAAATTTTTTATTTCAAAAAATATTATTTTAATACACTTTATTCACTATTAATGATGAACCAAGGCATATGCACAAGATGGGCTCAAAAAGATGAAGTCTTGTTACAAATCTTTGTTTGGTTACTCAAAAGTGGAAGGTTTGCACTCTAAGTCTAGAGAATTCACGGTAAACTATCTAGCTTGTGAAGTACCTGCCATTTCAGATGATCGTATGAGCTTGTGCAGTTTAACCTAAGCTCATATGCCCAAATCATGGTACCTTGCCACATCAAATTGAATTCTTGCAAGTTTTACATTTTCTTTATTTTCCCCCATTAATTACCTCTAGAAAATGATATCATAATATTTTTTGTTCAAAAATATTATTTTAATACACTTTATCCAACATTAATGATAAACCAAGGCATATACATATGGTGAGCTCAAAAAGATGAAATCTAGTTAAAAATGTTGGTTTGGTTACTGAAAAGTAGAAGGTTTGCACTCTAAGTCTAGAGACTTCACGCTAAACTGTCTAGCTTCTGAAGCACGTGCCATTTTAGATGATCATTGGGGATTGTGCAATTTAACCTAAGCTTATATACCCAAAAATGGTTCCTTGCCGGTGCAAATTGAATTCTGGCAAGTTTTACATTTTCTTTATTTTTCCCAATTGATTACCTCTAGATAATGATAAAATAATTTTTTTTATTTCAAAAAATATTATTTTAATACACTTTGATCACTATTAATGATAAACCAAGGCATATGCACAAGATGGGCTCAAAAAGAGGAAGTCTTGTTACAAATCTTGGTTTGGTTACTCAAAAGTGGAAGGTTTGCACTCTAAGTCTAGAGAATTCACGGTAAACTATCTAGCTTGTGAAGCACCTGCCATTTCAGATGATCGTATGAGCTTGTGCAGTTTAACCTAAGCTTATATGCCCAAATCATGGTACCTTGCCACATCAAATTGAATTCTTGCAAGTTTTACATTTTTTTATTTTCCTCAATTAATTACCTCTAGAAAATGATAAAATAATATTTTTTGTTCAAAAATATTATTTTAATACACTTTATCCAGCATTAATGATAAACCGAGGCATATGCATAAGGTGAGCTCAAAAAGATGAAATCTAGTTAAAAATGTTGGTTTGGTTACTCAAGAGTGGAAGGTTTGCACTCTAAGTCTAGAGATTTCATGCTAAATTGTCTAGCTTGTGAAGAACCTACCATTTCAGATGATCGTATGGGATTATGCAGTTTAACCTAAGCTTATATACCCAAAACATGGTACCTTGCCATCACAAATTGAAGTCTGCAAGTTTTACATTTTCTTTATTTTTTTCCAATTAATTACCTCTCTAAAAATGATAAAATAATATTTTTATTTCAAAAATATTATTTTAATATAGTTTATTTAGTATTAATGATAACCCAAGGTGCATATGCGCGAGGTGAGCTGAAAAAGATTAAATCTTGTTACAAATCTTGGTTTGGTTACTCAAAAGTAGAAGGTTTGCACTCTAAGTCTAGAGACTTCATGCTGAATTGTCTAGCTTGTGACGAACCTACCATTTCAAATGATCATATGGGATTGTGCCATTTAACCTAAGCTCATATACCCAAAACATGGTACCTTGCCCGTGCTAATTGAATTTTGGCAAGTTTTACATTTTCTTTGTTTTTTTTCAATTAATCACCTCTTTGAAAATGACAAAATAATTGTTTTTATCAACAAAAAATAATTTAATACACATTATTCAGTATCAATAATAAACCAAGGTATATGTACAAGATGGGCTCTAAAAGATGAAATATGGTTAGAAATCTTGGTTCGGCTACTCCAAAGTACACACTTAACATCGAACTTTGAAAACTATTGTGTGGCAACCATTTAAAATGATCCTATTGGCTTGTGCAATTTAATTTAAGCTTATGTACCCAAAACATGATACCTTGCTAGTGCAAATTGAATTCTGACAAGTTTTACATTTTCTTTATTTTTTCCATTTAATTACCTATAGAAAATGATGAAATAATTGTTTTTATTACAAAACAATAAATAAATGCAAATTATTCAATAATAATGATAAACCAAGGAATATGTACAAGATAAGCTCAAAAAGATGAAATCTTGTTAGAAATCTTGGTTCGGCTACTCCAATGTAGTACACGCATAACATCGATCTTTGAAAACCATCATGTAGCTACCATTTAAGATGATCATAATGGCTTGTGGAATTTAACTTAAGCTGATGTACCCAAAACATGATACCTTCCAGTGCAAATATAATTTTGTCAAGAATTACATTTTCTATATTTTCCCCCAATTAATCACTTCTCGAAAATGATCTAGCAGCTCTTCATTCTTTTCCCATTCGAGATTATTTCCAATTTTCCACACAGCCGAATTGAGGCTTCGGAAGAGGGAGTTCAGAAAACTCTATTTATCTCCATCGTCGAAGCTCACAGTGAATTGTCTGTGCATCTGGTGGTACAAGATGATTGTAGACGTGTCCTTGTCACGTTTACATTTTCGTGTTTCTTTGATCGTGCGTGCGCATATTTCAAAGAAAGTCCCTTCGCCCTCCCGCCGGTGAAACCGCCATTGCCATTGATTTGACAAGACAAGATAGTGCTAGATGGCGTGCGACGATGCCTAAAACAGCTACTCCTATAGTCTAGCCGGGTCACACGACCCTCCTCAAAACGAAACACGAGGAGAGGCAGCAGAGGTGTGCACGCTATTTTTTTAATTTTTATTATATGGCAACCATAAACCATTTCCCTGGCCCATGCTCCTCTTCACTTCCTTCCATGTAGTGGACACGAAGAGATTTCAAATATTCAACTCCTCTGTCTTGCTGTCTCGCTCGCTATCTCTAGTAATTCTCTCTCCTCGTGCCATATAGTAGCTCTTTCGTTTATTTTTTTCCATTTGAGACTACTATACCAGGAGCTACTAGTATAAGCCAGATCCTTTCCATAGAGCCAGGAAGAGGGAGCTAAGAAAGGATTACTTCACAACGGGAGAAACTGACACTCGAGGAGTCCTATGATAACTTTAGTTCTGTAAATCCAAATTTAGTGGTTAATATGTCAAAATGCTCAGGGTTTGAAACTCTATCCATTAGTAACAAATTTCAGACATGACTAAACATTTATCACCTCTGTTTATATAAAATACACAAATGGCAGAATTAAATTCAAATTTGAAAAATTCATCTCTCCGAAAATGATTATCCAAAAATTATGATCCACATATAAAAATGTTCAGCAAGTAACAAGTGTTCTGTTTATGTCATTTGCCAAGCATGACTATATAATTTTTGGTCCTGTTTATTTAAAATTGCAGGTCTAGTCAATTGAATCAATTTTGGTAAATTATAAAAGCCTTCATAATTCACCAAAATTATTCATGACATGTCAACATGTCTAAAAATATGCAATTTGTCTAACAGAACCATGTTGTTCATGTCGGATGCTTTGCTTTGCAATTTAAATTTAATCACAACAAGGGACATATTTAAAATGCCTTTTTGGAATGTTCACCAATTATTCTTGTTTAATATGAAAATTATAAGTGAAGTATTAAAATGACCAGAGAAGAAATCTTTGCACAATGGTATCATTTGCATGCATGATTAATCAACTTTCACTTGCTGCAATTAATTAACAATTGTGTATATGATTTAAATAATTATGGGAGTGAACCAATATTGTTAACAAATATTGGGTCCCATTTAACATGAATAGATTAGTCCAGTTCTACTTTCCAAATGCATTAAAATGTCATGTCATCATGAGTGTGCATTGCACCTGTTTCTATTCGTGTTATTTATCTATTTCCTTTTCGGTATAGTTGTGCTCGGAAGATCAAGGAGTCGAAGTGCAACCACAATACTTTGACAATCCCTACTACCCTGCCACATCAACAAGACAAGCGTAAATCCCCATTTTGAGCATCTCTGATCCCATGTTCAACCCCCCCCCCCAAGTATTTTATCCACTATATTATCTGCATTCGATTCCAATGTCAATTTATTAGAGCATCCTATTAGTTGCATTATGTTACAGATACCATTACCTGTATCCTTCCTAATATCCAAAGGATTGATGTGTTGGCCTGAGTTACTTATACCTGCTATATAACTGCTTAGCCATGCTTAGGTGAATGCTCGGTTGTCCGGTGGATGGATCATGGTTGGGAAAGATGATGATATGTCCAGATGGGTTGGAAACATGTGGTCTTTAATTGAAATGCTAACAGGCTTGGATGAGTTGCCATCGGTGATTGATGGTGTTTTGCCTCGTTCTTGCCCCTAGGAGCGAGTTCTTTACCTCTTGAACCAAGACTGAGTGTGCTTCCATCGGTGGGACATATGGACTCCCTATCGACCGAATAACTTGTGAGGGTCTAGCCAAGGGTCCTCTAGTTCGAGCTTTCCATTTGCGTGTGCATGAAGTGTTGGAAGATGTTTTGAATGAGGATGGTGGTGTTTAGGATGTGGCTGCGGTCCAAGGTGTTGGAGGCACTGAACCTGGACTTCTACACATTGATGATCCTTGGGTTAGATTCATGCAAGGTAAAGGTTGTAACCGTGCCCACTCTGCCAGCCTCCCAGGACGACGCCTAATGTACAAGCAAGGAGTCGGACGGTACTAGCGGTTAAAATTAGTACACCCCTGCAAGGTTAAATCTTTTCAAAAAGCCGTGTCCATGGTTATGGATGCTTGGGAATGGACGATAAGATCATAGAGAACTTGAATAATAAAACTGTGTAGATAGGTGGTGATGATGGTGGATTAGTGGAATCAATGATCAGAAGTTGAAGACTAGTTACTTTCCTATCTCTGTTTTCAAAACCTTCTGATAGACGTTCCCAAGTGGGTTCTTTTAAAAGAAAACTAGCTTTATGCAAAACAACTACAAAAGCCTTGCTAAAGCCAATCATCGAGCTAGTAGCTCTATTAATCTTGCAGAGTACCCTCATACTCAACCTTGTTTTGTTGATCTTTTCTTTCAGCCGAGGACTTCTTAGAAATTGAAGGTGGTATCTTCGTTGACGTCGACGAGTAGTCTGGGGTTCCCAGGTGGCAGCCTGGGGAAACTAGGAACAGGCTGGCGCTGACTTCTTTTTCTATAGGCCTCTTAGGCCCTATTTGGATCTTGTTGTTTAGAACAACTTATAGTTGCTTCCGCCTATTGTAATATCGGGTCAGTGACCTCTGGTTGTAATTTGCTATCTTTCTCTATATTAAGAGTTGAACTATAATGCTTTGAGTCGTAGAGTCTGTCATCTGCGAGTTGTTCCCAGTCTTGATCTCTTTGTTATGCATTGATAGCTATGCCCAATGTTATGTCAGGATAGAGGGGTTGTGGGCCGATGGTCCATTCCGAGCCTTGCCTGCCGATGTTTACTCGGCCTGGGAGTGGTAACCCAGTAACGTTCGGTCTGGTATCATAACTGGTGACACATAGCATCACTGTATAGTTCCAAGGTCGGGGCGCTACAATCAGTAACCTGAAGAATCCGGCTTGCCTCAAGGACGTTTAGAAGCTCACTGGCTGTGTTGCAGCCCTGAGCCAGTTCATAAGCCGGCTTGGAGAGAAGGCCATACCTCTTTACCGGCTCTTGAAGAAAAGAATCAATTTCATCTGGAACAAGGAAGACGACGATGCGTTGAAGGCCCTCAAGGTGCAGTTATCCGAAGCACCTATCCTCGCAGCTCCTAAGGAGAAGGAGCCAATGTTGTTGTACATTGCAGCAAAGAACAAAGTCGTCAGTGCAGTTGCGGTGGTCGAGCGAAAGGAGAAAGGAAAGGAAAAAAAAATCCAGCGATCAGTCTATTATGTCAGCGAAGTCCTTACAACTTCCGAGCAGCGATACCCACATTGGCAGAAGCTGGGTTTCGGTGTTTTCATGGCGAGTCACAAACTAAAGCATTATTCCCAGGAGCACCCCATCACTGTCATGAGTTTTGGACCTTTGGCTGATATTATACAGAACAGATAAGCAACTGGAAGAGCTGCCAAGTGGGCTATTGATATGGTTCCTTATCACATTACGTATGAGCCGAGTCTGCCATTAAGTCACATGCTTTAATTGATTTTGTCAATGATTGGACAGAGCTGCAAGCACCTCCTGAGAAGCCGGACACAAAATATTGGACTATGCACTTTGATGGGTCCAAGCAATTGGAGGGCTCGGGGGCTGGAGTTGTCTTGACTTCCCCACGTGGTGACAAATTCCATTATGTGTTGCAAATTCCTTTTAATTGCACGAACAAAGCAGCAGAATATGAGGCATTGCTTCATGGACTATGCATTGCCAAGGAGATGAACGTCCGTCGGATTAGGTGTTTTGGAAATTCTGACGTTGTCTCTCAGCAAGTCACAGGGATGTGGGATTCAAAGGACCCGGTCATGGCAGCATACAGACGCGCAATTTTGGCTCTGGCGGGTCACTTCAAAGGATATCAGGTCGGTCACATTGACCCCTGGCTCAATGAGGCAGCTGATGCATTTTCCCGGCTGGGTTCGCAGAAGAAGCTGGTTCTACCCAATGTTTTTCTGGACGAGTTACATAGTCCTTCAGTCCAGATTCCGATGAAGGAAGATATTCCAAACCCAGATCCTCAGTCTAAGTTGGTACAGCATTGCATGTGACCAGAGAGTGGACAGAGCCTTATCTGGCTTATCTCTCTCGAGGCGAGCTCCCACAGGAAGAGGTCATGGCACGCCAGATTATGAGATGTTCCAAAGCATACACCATCATTAGTGGCATGTAATACAAAAGGAGTTCCTGATACGTCTCAAACGTATCAATAATTTTTGATTGTTTCATGCTTGTTTTGTGCCATTGCTAAATGTTTCTACTATCTTTTTATATCATTTTAGGGCATTTTCCCGGAATAACATATTGACAAGATGCCCAGTGCCAGTTCCTGCTTTTTTGCCTGTTTTTGGTTTCAGAAAAGTTGTTCTGAAAATATTCACGAAAGGACCTAAAAATTTACGGAGGTCAGTTTTTTCCTGACACGAAGACGAAGTCCACTTGGGTACTATAAGAACAACAACAACAACAACAACAACAACAACAACAACAACAACAACAACAACAACAACAACAACAACAACAACAACAACAACAACAACAAAGCCTTTAGTCCCAAACAAGTTGGGGTAGGCTAGAGGTGAAACCCATCACATCTCGCGACCAACTCATGGTTCTAGCACATGGATAGCAAGCTTCCACGCACCCCTGTCCATGGCTAGTTCTTTGGTGATACTCCAGTCCTTCAGATCTCTCTTTAGGGACTCCTCCCATTTCAAGTTCGGTCTACCCCGGCCTCTCTTGACATCCGCTATGCACTGGAGCTTCTGGGGGCCTGCGCTGAATATGACCAAACCATCTCAAACGATGTTGGACAAGCTTCTCTTCAATCGGTGCTACCCCAACTCTATCTCGTATATCATCATTCCGGACTCGGTCCTTCCTTGTGTGGCCACACATCCATCTCAACATGCGCATCTCCGCCACACCTAACTGCTGCACATGTCGCCTTTTAGTCGGCCAACACTCAGCGCCATACAACATTCCGGGTCGAACCGCCGTCCTATAGAACTTGCCTTTTAACTTTTGTGGCACTCTCTTGTCACCGCGAATGCCAGAAGCTTGGCGCCACTTCATCCATCCGGCTTTGATTCGATGATTCACATCTTCATCGATATCCCCATTCTTCTGCAGCATTGACCCCAAATATCGAAAGGTGTCCTTCTGAGGCACCACCTGCTCATCAAGGCTAACCTCCTCCTCCTCCTCGTGCCTAGTAGTATTAAAACCGCACCTCATGTACTCGGTTTTAGTTCTACTAAGTCCAAAACCTTTCAATTCCAAGGTTTGTCTCCATAGCTCTAACTTCCTATTGACCCCCGTCCGACTATCATCAACTAGCACCACATCATCCGCAAAGAGCATACACCATGGGATATCTCCTTGTATATCCCTTGTGACCTCATCCATCACCAAGGCAAAAAGATAAGGGCTCAAGGCTGACCCCTGGTGCAGTCCTATTTTAATGGGGAAGTCATCAGTGTCGCCATCAATTGTACGAACACTTGTCACAACATTATCGTACATGTCCTTGATGAGGGTAATGTACTTTGCTGGGACTTTATGTTTCTCCAAGGCCCACCACATGACATTCCGCGGTATCTTATCATAGGCCTTCTCCAAGTCAATGAACACCATATGCAGGTGTAACACCTCTATGTAATGGTGCACAGTGATCACCATGATTAAGCCAATCATTTTGCTAAACAGTGCTTGATCACATTGAATTTCATATCTCATTTCAAATTCCACCACAAAAGGCCCTTGAATTTTATTGTGATAAAATAAATCCTCAAATAGCAAAGGAAAATTGTTGCACACTTGTTAAAAATCCCAAAACAAATGATGTTAAGGAAAACAACATCACCTTGATGTTGGTGTGGACCCCACCATTCAAAACAGAGCCTTAAATCATTTTAAAAGCCCTTTTAAATTCATGAGAATTTCAACCTAATTCAATAAAGTCTCAAAAAAATTGTGGCAGTACTAAATAATGCATATTATTTAATGAGCCAAGTCACAAATATTTACTAAAGAGAATTGCACCTAAAAATAAATAAAACTGAAAGTATAAAACAATAACAGAAAAATAAAATGAAAAAGGGGAAGGGGCACTGTGCCCCTGGGCTCTAGTGAGCTACAGTGCGGCCCTCTCCCCGCGCGTGGCAGACGCGCGCGCGAGCCGTTCCAGGCCCCCCTCCTTCCTGGTCGACACCGAGGCGCTACAGGGTGTCAGGATCGGATACGAACGGCTCTCGCACCCCTCTGGCTAACCCTAGCCCTCTCCCGTTCACTCCCTCGCCCTCCTCCGACCCCTCCCGAATGCATCCATGGCTGCGCCGTGGTGAAGCCGCGGCCACAACCACTACCTTGCCCCCCGTAGCCTGTCTAGGAACTCCGCAACGTCGTCCTCGTCCTCCTCAAGCACTAGATCGAAGCTGGAACTCCATCGCCGTCGCCAGCGTCGGCTTCTTCCTCTTCGGGCTCCGGTGATCGCCGCCTCGATTCGCAGCCTCCACGGCATCGCCAGCTTCCCCGGGCCTTCTTTGCAACGAAAGTGAGCCCCTCTCGTAGCCCTCTCCCTCTACACGCTCCCGTAGGCCCTCTGGCTAGCTGTCGTCGCTGTCGAGCTCTACCGTCTGCCATTGCCGACGTGCCCGAGCCGTGCTTGCTCTTGGGCACCCCCACGTGCTACTGGCGTGCTCCAGAGCATCCCCTGCGCCGATTCCAAGTCTTAGATAGGACGCCCGCGTGTTCCAGCTGCTGTTTCGTCAATGCCCGAATGCATCCACCGCCTCGGCTCGTCGCCGGCGCCCCTACCGACCCCCACCGGCGCTGCTGACAGCGTAGATCGATGCACGCCACCACCAGCTGCTCGTAGGTGCTCGCAGCGCTCGAAATGGTGCCCATAGCACCATTTCCGAGCCACGCCGGCGTTTCTGGCCCTCGCCGGAGTGTCACCGGCGCGCCGCCGCACTCAAACGACGGTGGGCCACTGACTGGTGGACCCCCGATCATTAGCCAGCTAAGCCAGGCCTAATCAACCACTGACAATGGGCCCCGTTACTGTAGCCATTAATTAAGCGTTAATTAAAGCCCTCCCCACAGCCACTGACATCGGGCCCCACATCTAATTAGATTAATAAAACACTCTGTTTATTAAACAGAGTATGATATATGGGCCCCCTGCTGATTAATCAAATTTTGGAATTAATAAAACTCTGATTAACCCACAGTCAATGACAGATGGGGCCCACTGGTCAAGTTTGACCAGTCAGCCCCACTGTTGACTGCTGACATTAGCATGATGTCATGCTGATGTCATAATGGAATTTTTCGAATTATATTAATTCTGTTAATTTTAGAAAATCTTTAAAACTTAGAAAAATCATAGAAAATAATCTATGACTCAGATGAAAATAATTTATATATGAAAATTGATCAAAAAAATCCAAAGAATCCAGATATGCCATTCATTCATCTGTCACATGCCTCTAGCATGATGAACATGGAACATTCCCCCTCCGGATCACATGTCCGATAAATCCAAAGACCCGGGAAATATCGTCAGATATTCTCCCGCTCCGTCTACATCATGTAGTACTGCGTTAGGCCACCCCTAGCACTGCATGTAGTCATGTCATGCGTCGAGATGCACCTGTTTGCTTGTATTTATTGTTTCTTCCCCCTCTTCTCTCCGGTAGACACCGAGACTGATGCCACGGCTATCTACGACTACACCACTGACGATCAGCCTTTTGCAGCAGAGCAACAAGGCAAGCAAAAACCCCTTGATCATTCCTATATCACCTATTCTTTCCCCCTCATGCTTGCATTAGATTTTGCTACTGTATTTGTTTGCTCCTATTCTGATGCATAGCCTGTTTTTGATTACTGCTGCTACTTTACCTGTTTTCATAAAATGGTTAGTATAGGTATGATTAGTGTTACCCTGTGGTCCCCACCTTCGATACTGTTGCCCCTGCTTCATCATCGACGACCTCGCCGACTTGAAGACGGAAGAATTGATCATCAAGATTGACAAGCCGTTACCGACACATCACCTCACACCCCCCTAAGTATGCCCCTGCGTAGCTACTATCGAGTGCCGAGGGTGATACCTCATGATGCACTCATGATGATAGCTCTGTAGCATGACTAGTCGGTAGTGGGTACAGAGGGTGATTCCTCCTTCCCCATTCCCGATAGTGATTCGGTCATACGTATACATTGAGTGGAATCCATCGAGGGTGATTCCTCGGATTACCAATTGGTGTATAGACACACTGTTACATTGACTTGACTATGAACTAAATGAGAAAGATGGGTCGGCCCCAAGGGTACCCGCAATTGAGGTGAAGTCGGGCCGGACCAAAAAGGTACCCGCGAGATATTACGAGGCGTGGCCGGTCATTCTTTGTCCTTCCCACACATCCTCGAGATGGGGCGACGGGACCACAGATGGTGGGGCACTGATCATAGCCGCGAGCTCCCAAGACACCAACGGGTTTGGATATGTGATCTGAGTAGGCCTCTGGCCTTTTTCGCACTAACCACCACGCGGGAATAAAAGTGGGTACTCTTCGTCGTACATTCGCCCAAAAGCTTTTCAGATGTCACAGTTGAGCGGCACGCGCCCGGGTGGCCCGCGTAAGCACCGTCTTTGTATAAAGAGGTTCCAGGACTGACACCGGCCATGTACGTAACACGCAGGATTGCAAGGGCAATTGGCCCATGACCCCGAGTGATTAGGATGTAGACCAGCGTGCTGGCCTCTCTGTTGAGCCTAGGTAGAACTACGGCGTATCGATCAGCCGAGGCCGGGTATGACCAGTAAATTGTGTCCGGCCAGAGTTAATCGAGCGTGTTGGGTAACTTTGTGCACCCCTGCAGGGAAGTATATCTATTCGAATAGCCATGTCCATGGTAACGGACGCTCGGAAGTATCCTGACTTAATACAACTAGAACTGGATACCTGTGAATTAAAGTAGATTGATGGCTCCGGGATTGCTTTCTCGCAGGGAGTCGAGAAGGAATCTCTGGGCGTTACAACAACATATCATTATTTGTGAAATGCTAATCTGCACTGTTCTAATGTTGCAAGACACTAAAGATGCTAGTCTTCGATAGGACTAGGCCTTCTCCCTCTTCTGGCATTTCTGCAGCTTAGCCCAAAGATATAGCACCATTCCTTGATACTGGTGCATATCTAGCATAGTTTTGATGTTAGTCTTGCGAGTACTTTGGATGAGTACTCACCGTTGCTTTGCTCCCCTTTTCCCCCTCTATACGATTGCCGCGATCAGATGACGGAGCTCAGGAGCCAGCTTACCCCGTTGATGACTACTACTACCCCGACGGAGTCTACTACAACACTGATGGAGCCTACTACGACGTGGAGCTCGCTGACGACCAGGAGTAGTTCGGAGGCTCCCAGGCAGGAGGCCTGCGCCTTTTCGATCTAATTGCCGTTGTTATGCTCAGCCTTCTTAAGGCAGACTTGTTTATTTTTTGTCTGTACTCAGATAATATTTGCTTCCGCTGACTTATGTATCCAAGCTTTTGTATTCGAGTCCTCGAGGTCCCTGGCTGTAATATGAAGCTTGAATTATTTTAATTTGTGTTTAGAGTTGTGTTGTGATATCTTCCCGTGAGTATCAGGTCTTGATCGTGCATAAATGCGTGTATGATTAGTGCACGATTAAACCGGGGCATCACAGCAGGTCCTTCTTTTGCTCCCTGTATCTCTCCATAAGTTGTCGTACCAAAAAAATGGCTTCCATGGTCGACCTCCCAAGCATGAAACCAAAACTAATTTTTGGTCACGCTTGTCAGGGCCACAAAAACAAAATTGTAAGTTTGTAACTACAAAAAACTTCAATAGTTACTTCTATATAGCACCGATTTTGTTTTTTTTTCACCAAGAACACCACATAAGTCATTTCTTCGCGAAACTTTACACATAAGTATAACACTAGACCATGTTTGTTACAAAAAAAGTTTTAGAATTGTTTGAATTTTTTTGCTATATTTTTTTCCAATGCGGGTGCGCATAGACCTATGTTTCATTGTGTATTTTCGGCAATGCAACTATTTATAATTTTTTATAGTAGTAGTTTACATTAGCTGAGACATGTGTTGTACGTGCGTACTTACTAGTACAATAAAATAGGCAAAGGGCTTGGGTTTAAACTAGCAATATTTGTTTTTGACAATGACTCTCAATATATATATATATATATATATATATATATATATATATATAGTTTAATTGGGATAACTGTTTTTACAGAATAAAATAGGTTATAATACCCTCTAATATAAAGGGTTATCTTTTAATCTTCACCGTTGATTTTTAAAAGGGGCCCATTTAAAATACATTAAAATTGGCATACAAAATGCACCGTTCACCCTGCTAGTTCAATCATATCACAATACATTTGGTCCACTTTATAAAGAACATCACAACCATATAAATATGTATCACAAGCCCCGTAAATCCAGAAAAATTTATTTATTTATTTTACAAAAGCAGTACACAATGATATAGTGCGACAATGCAAGCCATATATATAGGAGATGCAACAGAAGCCCGACCACCCCGGAATTTTATCTACTGATGCGCACAGCGGACATCGATGATCAGATCTTTTCTTCTTTGGTCTGGTACATGACATCAAAGCAGTTGACACCCGTGTAGACGCCATCCTTTAAATGGTATGTCTCTTCAACTCCACTGGTGAGAAGATCCGTCTACTTATATGAGAAGGGAACATTACAAGTACCTTGTGTTGCAATCACGCTTACTGTCACTTTAGTCTTTGGAGGCACAGTAACTTCATAGGCAATCGCTTGCGTTGCTGTTGTTTGAATGGATGATCCCCAACTATAGCTCTGGCTATATTCAGTCTGAATTTCAACTTTTCCATCTACAATAAGTGGGACCCCAGTGTCAATCGTGGTGTTAATACCTAGCTTCCAAGTAACGCTAGAATTCCATGCCCTTGTCTCTCTCTCTGTGTATGACAAGGTTAGTCGGGCGGTGTTGCTTGAATTGCTACCGTTGACAGCGGTTGCAATGTCCATGCACATAACCTTCTTGCCGTAAACCCTAGATTTTGAGAGGTCAAAATCAACATCGTAAATCTCTCGAGAAAGAACAGGCTCTTCCAACTGCAGTTTTGCTTCTGCTGTGATGGATCGAACACCAGCATTAAGGCAACTCGTCTTCCCTTCAGTGGTTAATCTCTTGCAGAAATAGTTGTTGCCCAGGTTCTGAAGTGCAATTGAGTTGTTGCCAAGTTTGATAACCTTGAAGAGTGTGTCACGGTTCTGGCAAGTGGTGTCGTCTGAGTCTGCCCAAATCCAGTTTGGGCTGCGCCTCCAAAATTTGCCGAAATGATTGGATTTTATACAGATAGTTCCATCACCATTGTTGACAATCGTGTGAACTATGTTTGGATCCCCAATATCAGATGACGAAAACTCCAGATAATTGTAGCGCTGGACGACCCGCGCGGTGAGGTACTTGCCGTTGTCGCCTTTGAAAGCAAGGTATTTAGGGAGAGCCTTTTTATGGCGGTCCATAGTACGTGTGCCCTTCAAATTGCAAATAATGCAAGCAATCCTTAGTGCATATAGTAACATTGAAAGGTTTCCTTCAGGTAGGATTCTCTAAGTGATCAGGCACTCCATTAGACCTAACACTTGCAAGTAACTACATCAAGCCCATGCCTATGGAAGCCATTTAAAATTGACAATGTATATACTCTACTCCTAACCAGTGTTCTATTCAACTACCGATTGTTTTTGTTACCAGCATTACTAGACCGGTAAATAAGGACACCGGTTGAAATATATTGGTAAGGATGGATTTTTTTTTGTAAACTTTCATCAAACCTGCAAATTTTGCCTCGAAATTTTAGGAAATAACAGTTACCGGCAGTTACCTGCCACACCCTTGATATTTTCTCGAGGTTCTGGTATAGAGGATCTAATCCATATAGAGATGGCATCATGCATGTTGGCACGTTGGGTATGGATAGTGCATACCCATGTCTGCCGGGATTTTCACACATATGGGCCCATGCCCATCAGGGCATGTACATTGGTTTAGACAGCAATAATCTGTAATACATATCCACGTCATATATAGATAGTGCTATGGACCGCTCCTACAACGGGTTATTGTCTGCATAAACTCTTCATTGCATGAAAACATTAAAAAACAGAATCCATTGACTAACACTAGTTATCTATGTGGTCAGCCGTGTTGCTTGTTCGCAGCATAAACACATATGTTCTTCCTCTCATGCCTTTTATCCTCACCCTCCTCTGCCAATTGATTTTTAACATCTCACAGCTAAACAATTGGAACCAAGATGCAAGGAGATACTCAAATCAATGCATATAGCAAATCCAATGAATTTTTAATCCAACGATAGCTTCTTCCAGCACCTTTGCAATCCCCCGGTCTAGGCTTGCGGGTATGCAAGTGATGATGGTGTCCACATGATGAGGATTTGAAAACGTCCTTGCTGCTTCCTCCAGGGTTGGCAGCGCGGACTCATGGAAAGAGTGGAAGGGCGACGAGGAGACGGCCGCTGCCGTGGTGCCGTGGATTTATGAGGACCGGAGACGGCCGCGCCATGGATTCATGAGCACCGGAGATGGGCCTGCAAGCCATGGATCCAGAAAGAAGAAGGAGGGAGCACGAGATATTTCGGGGCACAACCGCACAAGAACTGACACCAGCTATACAACGGGAGAATTGGCTTCGTTAGCCAATGAATTTCACGCAAATCGTCCGTCTGCTGATTTACCGATGACCTCTTCCTTTTCTCTTCTTCTCTCCCCTCCAACTCACCAAATATCCTAGGTGGCACCTCCTATAGACAGCTGA
Organism: Elymus sibiricus; assembly: GCA_039707655.1. NCBI lineage: Eukaryota > Viridiplantae > Streptophyta > Magnoliopsida > Poales > Poaceae > Elymus > Elymus sibiricus. The sequence goes on from CM077665.1 coordinate 4,986,396, forward strand.
GGTTTGACCATTGTACATGCCCTCAATCACCATGGTCGTTTTGTCACCGTACTCGTCACCCACGGGTACCCGCTGCCCATGGGTTTACTCACAAAACTGTACAAGATGATAATTGACATCGCAAATAACACTAACTATCAACATGAGTGCATGATGATAATACCACACCATGACACCAGTGACATATACAAAACATGATCTTAAATATGACTTTCAAATAGCAAGTATGCAACATAGAAATAGTTCACCCAATATGGACCAACGTGTCGGGAGCTTTGGTGGGTAAAACTGTCATCCAAAGCATGCCACGGGCAATATTTGGTAGCTAAATTAGTGCACAAAATTAATATCTGGACTAACCGGTTGGCTCTCCTCAGGCTGGTGCTGGCTCGGTGGTGCTCTTGTCGTGGATCTTAGTGAGGTTTTGTAGTTTTTTGTTTTGTTTTTTTGAAGCAGGTTTTGGAGATGGGGAAGAGAAAGAGGACGCTCTATCTAAAGGCTACTCAGCTGCTCTTCTATGCTTGCACCTTGGCCTTAAATAGGAAAGGGTGGAACCCCACAATTGGTTTTGTATTATCAAAAGATACCTAATTTAGTTGGATACGACATGAAACAAGCCCTCTCCCCCTCCCTTGCCCCTTCCTTCAGTCAAACTAAACCCCATTCGTTAATATGCAGTATATTAACTTTGATACTTATATATACTGCTATTGACCTGTTTTAAATTTGAAAGAAAATAAACCTGCTGTGTTGGTCATAACGTTGCACACAATTTAGAACGACAAACCATGTGCAATTGACCCCTACAGCACACACAATTATTCCTTTCGAAGCGTGTGCGATGGACCCCCCATAAAACGTTTCCTTATACCAAACCGTGGGGGGTGATGGACCTCCATCATCACAGACACACTCGTCTAGTCTACGGTCGCCTAATGATATTTCGTGGAAGAATAAAAGATTTTTCCTTTTGCGTGGGAACTACGCAGCGGAAGAGATAAGAATATTGCCATCAATCGTGCACCTAATTATATTCTTCCGAATATTTTTTAGGTATAAATATTCTTTAGTTAATGCTGTCACGTTTATACCATGAATATGATCCTTTTTATATACTCATGGTATAGGAATGAAAGATTTTTCTTTTAAACTTGTTGATGCGGGCGTGGAGAGGAGAGGAGGTGGCGGCGGAGAGGAGAGGAGAGAAGGTGGCGGTGGCGGAGAGGAGAGGAGGTGGCGGCGGATCGGGGTGGAGGCGGAGAGGAGGTGGCGGCGGCGGCGGAGATTAGGGTGGAGGGTGGAGAGGAACGTGAGGAGAGAGATCAGAAAGAAAAGTGATCTTGTGAAGGTACTAATTGCTGGGAACGTAGTACTGACGTGGGACTTCCAGTCCACGTCACTACCACTATGTACACCAGTGGCGTGGAGATATGTACCACGCCACTAATATATTTGATGCCGGTACAGTTACAAGATCGAAATAACAGTGGCGTGGGCTGCTTCTACCACGCCACTAGTGAACACGTAGCAGTGTCGTGCCCGGGGACCGGTGTTTTTTAGCATCCGGACACATCTTACCAGTGACGTGACTTAGCGTGACCCGCCACTGATGTGCTTTCCTACTAGTGCGGAGGAGATACGAAGGGGATTGCTTTGCCTCGGAACGATATGGAAGGGATAAGGCACGTGGTGGGACCCGCAGGGATGCATGGCGCACCCGCAAGGCGGAGGATGCGTGAGTCGCGAGCCCCCGGCTGTTTCTAAGCTTTTTCCTTTTTTTTTAATATGCCTGTATTTGTCCAATGGACAGTGGCAATAAACGCCATCTTTAACTGCAATCTCTATTAGGAAGCCATCTTCTGTTGAAAAACTGCAATCTCTATTAGGAAGCCATCTTCTGTTGAAAAACTGCAATCTCTATTAGGAAGCCATCTTCTGTTGAAAAACTGCAATCTCTATTAGGAAGCCATCTTCTGTTGAAAAACTGCAATCTCTATTAGGAAGGACAATTGAATCAGGGATAGAAAAAAAGGCATCAATTTATTAAGTACCTCGCCCGCCGTCTGTTCCGCGCCCATCGATTCAAATTAGAGATGCGATGTTAGATGCTATTCTCACGTGGGGTGGTTCCCAGCGATGTCGGGTCGCTTTCAAGTCGCTATCCTGAAGATGCTATTCGCACGCTGCGTCTAGTATTCCTGATGTTGAAGCTAGGTGCTAACGCAAATTTCAGACATGACAAGACTACTAACAAGACCTCGCGTGTGGAGATAAGGATGCGAGAGGATAAGCGAAGGTGGTCCTCAAGCGACACGCGTCGAACGGGAGAGGCGGCTTACGCAGCGAGTAAATTAACCAGATGATTTAGAACGTTTTCCAAAAAATATATACTATTTCAACCATCTTCGCAATATTTAGAAAAAAGTAGGTACAAAAAAGTGGTTAAACAATATTTTTTTCTGCAGATTGATTTTAATAAAAATCATAAACGATTTCAATAAAAATCACAAAAATTACAACAAAAACCTTAGCAATAAAAAACTGGTTAAGGGGCCACATGTCAGCACATTTAATTAAATCCATCGATTTAGGTCAACTAACCTAGAGCTTGCCACCGCGTGGTAGGCGTGGTGAGCAATCTCGGAATCATTCGAATTAAAAAACCTAGAACTTGCCATGGGGCATGAAGGAGATGCGACTGAAGAGTCCGGCAGAAAATTTCCATGCCCGTTCCCCTACCATGTTCGTGCTTCCTTGGCTGGTTTGTTCCTCAACCCTGTTGCCGCTTTCTTTGCTGTTGAATTCGGGTTCGCAACTTTCGATTGCAGACGTGTACGTCCTCGTGATCTACCGAGCAGTACCCTCTCTCCATATGGTAGTTTACTGGAGACCCGCATCGAGGAGAAAGACTTGGGGTGGCCAAGGTGAGAGCGCCATCGGCGCATGGATGATAGCGGAGAGGTCCGCGGTTTGATGAGCCACACGTGAGAGATCGGGAGAGACAAGGCTGGAAAATAGATCACATATAGGGATAGGGGGGGCGTGGTGGATTTATTTAGTAGATCAAGCGGTGGTCGTTCTCTAGTCAGTTAAATCAAAGGCCGGATGTTTCTAATTAATGTGGGATTTTATATCTTGTTTCCCAATTTTTGACCCGTATTATGCTTTTAATATATAATAGATAGATGACCAGCCAACTAGCGAACCGAACTTAAATTACACGCATCATTACAAGTTTGGAATTGCCGCATCGCCCCTGCTCGGCCGATTCGGGCGGGACGAAACCCTAGCCGTCGGGGGCTTTCCTTCCTTCCCTCCCTCCCTCAGCTGCCGCCGAAGGACGCCCCCGGCCTATAGCCCGGGGGCCGGCGGCGGTGGCGGAGGCCTCCCTCTCTCCTGCGCTATGGGGATGGTGCGGAGCCCCGCCGCGTGAGGAGGCGCGGCCGATCTGGCCTTGACGGCGCGGCGGGCATCCCTACCTTGACTGGCGGTGGCGCGACGGCCGGCTCTGCCTCGGGCGACAATGGCTGCGAGCGCGGCGGTCGGCCTTGCGTCGGGCAGTGGTGTTGGCTACGTTCGGCGGCGGCTACCAGATCTGCGGCGACGGGCCATCTGGCCCCGGATCGGCGGCGGCGGCATGGAGACGGGTCGACGCCATGCGTGGTCTGGCCTCCAGACAAATCTGATCTGGCCAGTGCGGCCTACTCGCTGCGCGGCGGCTCAGATCGGTGGCGACCCGTGCACATGATGCTTGATGGAGGTTCGTCGAGCGGATCCGGGTGAAAACCTCGTTCTCGACTTGTTGCCAAGACCAATGATGGTGGCACTCTGTTGTGTCGTTACCTTCTTGAAGGCATCGCCGTGGAGAAACTCCAGACCTCTATCCGCTACCTCCGGGGGAAACCCTAGATCAGTAGATCGGATGACGACGACGCTCTGGTGTCGTTACCTCCTTGGGGGCATCATTTTTGGAGGTGTACACGGGCTCGAGGGACCAGTGGACGGCTTATTTGGTGTAGCGGTGCTTCATCTTACACATTGATGGCGGCGGATCTCGACGGCATGGCGCAGTGGAGACTCGACGTCCGATGCGCGGAGATGGACTCGCGTAGGAGGAGGACGCTGTCTGGCGTCATGGTGGCGTCCATGGCAGAGAGGCCTGGAAAGGTCGGTGCGTTAGGTTCTTCTCTGAAGATGGATTGGTGGAAGACGACGGCGACGACACATGAGAGTGCGTAGACCGGTTTGTACTCCGGCTTTAGATGTTAGGCTTTTGTGCGATATCTGTTTGGTCGGACTATCGGCACCCCTTCATCAAGTGGATAGGAGTAGCGATAGTTGTTGCTAAGATGGTGGCTTCAGACTATCTGATGTAGTACTTTGTAAGGTCTTTGTGAATAATCAATAAAATTGCTGCATGCATCGCCCAGATGCAGAGGCCGGCGGTAATCCTCCTTTTTAAAAAATAAAAAATAAAAAAAATTAGAAGTTTGGAACAAGATAAGAGTGACATGTCAACTCATGTACAAATTACCGCTCGGTTGATTAGTATCCAAACTGTAGTTATACATGTTGATCTAATTTCATGCACTCGCAATATGTCCGATTGTAATATGATATTTCTTGCAAATAGCATATAATAATACATGTTCATGATGAGTCCAAAATAAAAATAAAAAATTTAATGATGTTTCCTGTGCCACGTGGGAGACCGTGCTAGTTCTTGTAAATAGCATATGATGGAAAATGAGGTAGCTAAAAAGAAATACATCTCCTGGACGAAACTAAGCTTCAGTGCCTTTTGTTTTCCGAGGAGACGCTAACTTGCAGTGGTGATGTCCTGAAATAGATTTTTCTCACTGTTGATGTCCTGAAATAGATTTCTGTCCTCCTGTTTAATCATCTTGACATACTTGTGACTAGGATGGATCTTGTGTTGTAATTTTCTGCTGCTGCCAATTAATTGCAGCTTTTCTAGCGCAGGCAATGCAAGCTCCTCGATCATGACGATAATATGGCTGTCCCTTACCTCCAATTTTCGCAAGCAATGGAACTCATCATGCTGGAACTCAAGCTTCCCTTCCTCATCCTCATATGAAACCCCCAACATCAGTGAGAGCTTGGTAAGACAGGGCAGTTCGCCCAGCCTTTTGATGAACCATTTGTAGAGCTGCATCTTTGACAGTGATAGGTCGTTCAAGTTTGGCAGCTGTAATACAGATACAGATACAGGCGTGACAGGGTCCCAGTAAGACTCATCGCCTTGAGACACTGGAGGGAAGGCTCCGTGAATATCTTCACTGGGAGGCCGTCTCCTTCCAGCTTGAGTGTGGTAAGTTAGTTGAGCTTGCTCAGGTTGTGTGAAAACTCATTCTCTTTGAGCTTCCCTTGAACCATCACATCCAGGATCTCGAGGTTAACCATTCTTGTCAGAATATCGCCGTCCCAATCCTCCCATGTTTGCACCGAGTCGAGCGTCTTTAGCTGCTTCAGCTCACCGGCACGTCTCGGTATGACCAGCTTATCACCAGTCACATGCCGTAGCGATATGATCTTCCAGAAGGGTAATGGAAGCTCACTTACTAAGCTGTCTTTGACATCCATCGTCTGAAGATTGCTGAGTTTCCCAATGGATGCATGGATCGTCTTCAGTGTCCGGCATCGCGCACCAAGGTAACGGAGATGCACCATGCTTCCGATTTCCTCCGGCAACTCCGTGCCAATCTCCATGCCCTCGAGCATGATGACTCTGAGGAACTTTGATCCTTGCAGCAACTTGGTTAGGACAGATTTGGAAATAATGTTGTGCTTACTTGAGCACAAAGCAGGAAAGCAGCCAGTAATAGGATTAACCGTGGCTTCTCTCTCTTCCTGAAAGATGGCAATAATAGAACGCAGCTTGGGCATCCTGTTATCCAGCGCTGCGTATCGGTCCAAGCTGTTGTGCAGTGTGAGGCGCCGTACAGTGGCAGGCTCAGGGATGTGGTCACCCTGATGCATCTCCATGAAGCTCGCCTCCTGTGCCTCTGAGCGCGCAAAGGAGTAGATGCTGCTGCCATGGAGATGGAGGGACAAGGGGTGGAAGCTATCATCGCCGCTGGCTGTTTCAGCCACCAGTCCCCTGGCGATGAGCTGCCTCACGTAGATGTAGCCGAGCTCCTCCGCCGTCTTCCCGTCCCGTGGCGCCAGGAAGCCCTCCGCTACTCACAGCTTCACCAGTGTACTGCAGTAAGCCTTGCTGTTTATCTCCAGGAAGGCTGAGAAGTAGAGGAAGCACAGCTTCAGCTCATGAGGCAGGTCCTCGAAGCTCAGGGACAGTATCTTGTCAAGCCGCTTCGACTTGGCTGACTCGACGAGGTACTTGAACACGCTGTCCCATTCGTCGGGGAACTCCTTGTTGTGCATGAGGCCGGAAAGCAGGATCACGGCCAACGGCAGGCCACCCGTGATGTTATAAACTAGCTTGTAGTAGTCATTCCTCTCTGCCTCTTCCTCTTCCCCGCCATGGAGCCTCCTGTGGAATAACTTCTTGCATTCCTCGTATTGCAGGCCCTCGAGCTCGATGGTATCTTCGTTGTAGTGCTTAAGATGGTTCAGAAAATGTGGCTTCTTTGTGATCAGCACTACACGGCTGCCGGTTTCTTCATTAGGCAGGGCATGGATCACCGCGTTCCAGTCCGTGATGGTCATCTCCCTGCCGTCGATGACCACCAGGTAGCGCTGTCCGGCAAGATGACTCTTCACTGTCTGCAGCATGCTTCTACCGGGCTGCTCAATAGTATTGTCTTGCTCTTCAACAGTCTGGGTCTTCTTCAAATTCTCCCAGATCGATTTGAGTATGTTGGATACGCCCGCCTTCCTATGTACCTTCACCATAGCGGAGACCTTGAACCGATCTCTGATGGTTGATTTCTGGTAGACGCTGTTTACGAGCATCGTCCTGCCCACGCCACTCTCGCCGAGGACGTATATTACTGCAAGATGCGCGTCGGAGTTCAAAAGCTTTTCTTTCAGTTTCGATTGTTCCTTCTCGCGGCCGATGATCTCTGGATTCGAGACATTCCTGCATTTCCATCGACATGAAAAATCAAAAACGATAGCTAGCGTTTGGCAGCCAATCTGAAACCTAATACAAACATTAATTTCACCTTGACGTATTTGATAATGCAGTTACTTAACACAACGATCGAGAGCTACTGTTTGTCAGGGTTGGTGAAAATTCTGCGAAATTCGTAAAATTTCGATATGCATATTTGTGGTTCATTTAGTCGATGAATCATAAATTGGCTTGAAACTTGAAGCCGTGCTTTGCAAATGATGTCCGAAACTTCTGCAAAAGTTCTGAAATCCATGTGTTTCAGTTTGATGGAAGGTCTTTTGTGTGTGCGGACCAAGGTTTTGGTTACCGGGCAGTAAATTCGGTTACCATCCGGTAACCGCGTATCTCGCTACCCCATGGTAAACGTATGAACCAAGCAAAAAATACCGAACTTTTTGAAATTTTTGAATGGTAACTCACATATAACTAGAGTGCTGGTGTACTGGAAAATAAAATAGAAGCCTGGGGAGTGTGGAACTTTCACGGGTGTAGAAGTCCGACCACTACGCCAATAGAAAGTTTTTGAGCACTTTGTGTTCAACACCAATCTATATCGAGTTCAAAAAATTTGAATTCAAAACTTGTTTGAAAAAATTTGAACGGTAATTGCCCGGTATTTTCCGGTAAACACGGTAACCATGTTTCTCATCCCACCCCCCGGTAAAAATTATGTATGGACGACCTATAATATTAAGGGAGCACCTACGTCAATTGATTTTACAAATTTGTTCATACGAAATTAAAAAATATTCACCGTATTGTAATAATATGTTTATCTAGTACCAAAAAATGTAGTATTGTCTCAGTCGACCGACGAGAAATTCCCAATGAACATCACAAATTTATCCATGTAGATCCAAAAATAAATAAATAATGTAGTGTAACAATTTCGTCTAGTAAAGCATGCAATGTTTGTTCCCAGAGCTGAGAAAAAATATGTAATTGTTTACGGATCTCAATATCGGTGTCGACTGAGATTAACAAATGGTAATATTAACCCTGCTACAAAAATGCAAAGCTTAGTCGACCTCAATGGCCTCTTGTGCTCCATTCAGTAAATTTAAACTAGAAAAAACTCAGAAGATGGCAGATCGTTGTACTTTTGTATATACTTGAGCATATATGCAGATCGATGATCTTTACAAGTGACACTGCAGGGGGAAGGCTAACCAGGTGAGTGATACACTGGAGGAGGCAGCAGAGGCGGTCCACGTCCGCGCCGATGACACGGCGGCAGAGTCCTCCAGCCTGTACTTGTCCTTGTTCTTGATGATCTCCTCCAGCCGGCCGTTTATGGCCGCGATCTCACCGGAGAGTCTGTGACGGACGAGCAGCTGCGTGGTGGCACCGGCGAGGAAGCCGAGGACGGCGCGGGACCAGCTGGGGTACCGGGACAGGTCGATACGGAAGACGTACTCGTCAACGGCGTCCTCGGCGCTGAACGCGGCGTCGCGGGTCTGGTGCACGAGCACGCGCATGAGCTCGCTGGCGCGGGCGCGGCGCCGGGGGTCCGCCTCCTGAAGAAAGGCCAGCAGCCACATGAGCTTGTCGCGGAGGTTCCCGATTTCGCCGCTGACGGCAACCAGCGCCCTCCCCTCGTTCAGGGCCAGCTCCTGGAGCTTGCTCAGCAGCGGCCCGACGATCGTCTCCGCCATTTTGGTTCCCTCACTCACTTTCTGCTTGTGCGTGAGCGTGATATTAGTGACGATATATATATATCGTCCTAGTAGGTAGTAGATGCTCAGCAAGTAACTCCAACGAAAACGTTCGAGTAGTTGTTCTCATTTTATTTTATAACCCTTTCCCCCCTGACCCACGGCTGCAACGCGCGTCCACACTTATTGCTCACCGTCCAGCTGGTTGTAGCATTACATTTTGTACTACGAATCCTATACTAAAATCCAATCTGTACCACCACAAAGTATCCGTATTTCTCAGCTTTTGATCGTGGCTAATAATAAAGCCAATTGCTGGTTAGTTCTATCACTACAGGAAAATCTCGTTTTCCCGTGTGTTAACCTATAAGCCGTGAGCTATTTTTCGGGGACTCGGCTTATATTCATATAAGCCGAGTGTGAACGTGATAGCACCCGGCAAATAAAATGCTCTCGGTTTATAGCATCATGTAAGCCGAGTGGTCCCGAAATGCCCTCGGCTTACATGGGGCACACGCCTTCTACGCGAAAAGGCACTCGGCTTATAGCGCATACTCGGCAAACACATCTGCCACGTGTCTATAACGGAGGGGGTTGACGGTGCCGTCACGGAGCATCCTATAAGCCGTGTGCCCTTTGAGAGCACGCGGCTTACATGTCATATAAGCCGTGTGCCTAGTGAACGCACTCAGCTTACATTTTCTTCGATTTTTTGCAAGCCTATTTTTAATGCAAAAATTGTTTTAAAATAACTTCCCTTCTTTCTCATCCATTTTCTCCCAACTAGTTTTCAATTGTCTTATTTTTTATGCCCTCAATTTCTCTCTCTCTCTGTATCCACTTTAATATTTTGATGGTCTTGTACTCTTCCAAAACCCTAGTGTACCCATATTACGATCACATGCAAAATGACAAGTTGTTGCGACCCTTATTCATGCTATTATATTTATTCCTTAGTTGGTGGGTAAGTACAAATGTATGTACCCCTAGCTTTTTGGCAAAAGAAGAACTTGCATCACAAACACGACATTACCACAAAAAGGTCCAGCGTTTAGGGTTTGGCATGTCCAGAAAGGTTTAGCGGCCGAAAACACACTTGTCTCACAAACGCGACAATCCCATAGGAAGGTTATGCACCTACAGTGTTGGTGCCGCACTTAGCGCCGCCGGAAGGGAATCTTGTGAAGGCATGTGATCAAACAAGGCCCCGCATATCTCCATGACCTACCTTAACGCAAACCAAGAGGAACTCACCCCGATCAAACCCCTTTCGAGTCCGGTCAAAGACGTAGATCGCGGACGACTACGGACTTGGGAATCTCCGGAACTGCCCCTCCCTCGTCTGCAAAAGGGAGACACATGTCGCTAATACATCACATAGGATTTTCCATGCCGCTTCTGGGCATGATTTCATGTGTCGCATTGCAGATCTGCAATTTCCGGCGCTGAAACCCAAGAAATGCAATAAATGTCTCAAATATTACAGGCGGGTCAGAAAAATGCGGGGGCCTGACACGTCTCATTCGATGGCCTCCTTTGAGAGCATGAAAAGTTTCGAGGCCAACGGAGCAGCAGGACCAACACTTCCTTCACAAACCCGACACCTTCCCTCTCGATACCGAGAAACTACCTCGGAGATGGTGCAGTTTACAAGCGGCCTCATGTGAGGCCTATTCAAAACGCGCCCAACCTTTTACCACACCCTACAGGGCCACGTGATGACGCCGTGCTAGATCCCGTCGATTTCCGGCATCATACGATTTTTCGTGGATTCAAACGGTTGGACGAGTCATGCCGTCGAACTAATTTCGCCCCCTGATGGCCGGAACTGCCCCTCCCTCGTCTGCAAAAGGGAGACGTGTGTCGCTAATACATCACATAGGATTTTCCATGCCACTTCTGGGCATGATTTCATGTGTCGCCTTGCAGATCTGCAATTTCCGGCGCTGAAACCCTAGAAATGCAATAAATGTCTCAAATATTGTAGGCGGGTCAGAAAAATGCGGGGGTATAACACGTCTCATTCGATGGCCTCCTTTGAGAGCCCGAAAAGTTTCGAGGCCAACGGAGCAGCAGGACCTGCACTTCCTTCACAAACCCAACACCTTCCCTCTCGATACCGAGAGACTACCTCGGAGATGGTGCAGTTTACAAGCGGCATCAGGTGAAGCCTATTCGAAATGCGCCCAAACTTTTACCACACCCTACAGGGCCATGTGATGACGCCGTGCCAGATCCCGTGGATTTCCGGCATCATACGATTTTCCGTGGATTCAAACGGTTGGACGAGTCATGTCGTCGAAGTAATTTCGCCCCTAATGGCCGGAACTGCCCCTCCCTCGTCTGCAAAAGGGAGACGCATGTCGCTAATACATCACATAGGATTTTCCATGCCACTTCTGGGCCTGATTTCATGTGTCGCCTTGCAGATCTGTAATTTTCGACGCTGAAACCCTAGAAATGCAATAAATGTCTCAAATATTGCAGGCGGGTCAGAAAAATGCGGGGGCCTGACACGTCTCATTCGATGGCCTCCTTTGAGAGCATGAAAAGTTTCGAGGCCAACGGAGCAGCAGGACCAACACTTCCTTCACAAACCCGACACCTTCCCTCTCGATACCGAGAGACTACCTCAGAGATGGTGCAGTTTACAAGCGGCCTCATGTGAGGCCTATTCGAAACACGCCCAACCTTTTACCACACCCTACAGGGCCATGTGATGACGCCGTGCCAGATCCCGTGGATTTCCGGCATCATACGATTTTTCGTGGATTCAAACGGTTGGACGAGTCATGCCGTCGAAATAATTTCGCCCCCTGATGGCCGGAACTACCCCTCCCTCGTCTGCAAAAGGGGGACGTGTGTCACTAATACATCACATAGGATTTTCCATGCTGCTTCTGGGCATGATTTCATGTGTCGCCTTGCAGATCTGCAATTTCCGGCGCTGAAACCCTAGAAATGCAATAAATGTCTCAAATATTGCAGGCGGGTCAGAAAAATGTGGGGGGCTGACGCGTCTCATTCGATGGCCTCCTTTGAGAGCACGAAAAGTTTCGAGGCCAACGGAGCAGCAGGACCAGCACTTCCTTCACAAACCCGACACCTTCCCTCTCGATACCGAGAGACTACCTCGGAGATGGTGCAGTTTACAAGCGGCATCAGGTGAAGCCTATTCGAAATGCGCCCAAACTTTTACCACACCCTACAGGGCCATGTGATGACGCTGTGCCAGATCCCGTGGATTTCCGGCATCACACGATTTTCCGTGGATTCAAACGGTTGGACGAGTCATGTCGTCGAAGTAATTTCGCCCCCTGATGGCCGGAAATGCCCCTCCCTCGTCTGCAAAAGGGAGAAGCATGTCGCTAATACATCACATAGGATTTTCCATGCCGCTTCTGGGCATGATTTCATGTGTCGCCTTGCAGATCTGTAATATTCGACGCTGAAACCCTAGAAATGCAATAAATGTCTCAAATATTGCAGGCGGGTCAGAAAAATGCGGGGGCCTGACACGTCTCAATCGATATCCTCCTTTGAGAGCATGAAAAGTTTCGAGGCCAACGGAGCAGCAGGACCAACACTTCCTTCACAAACCCGACACCTTCCCTCTCGATACCGAGAGACTACCTCGGAGATGTAGCAGTTTACAAGCGGGCTCAAGTGAGGCCTATTCGAAACGCGCCCAACCTTTTACCACAACCTACAGGGCCATGTGATGACGCCATGCCAGATCCCGTGGATTTCCGGCATCATACGATTTTTCGTGGATTCAAACGGTTGGACGAGTCATGCCGTCGAAGTAATTTCGCCCCCTGATGGCCGGAACTGCCCCTCCCTCATCTGCAAAAGGGAGACGTGTGTCGCTAATACATCACATAGGATTTTCCATGCCGCTTCTAGGCATGATTTCATGTGTCGCCTTGCAGATCTGCAATTTCCGGCGCTGAAACCCTAGAAATGCAATAAATGTCTCAAATATTGCAGGCGGGTCAGAAAAATGCGGGGGCCTGACACGTCTCATTCGATGGCCTCCTTTGAGAGCACGAGAAGTTCCGAGGCCAACGGAGCAGCAGGACCAGCACTTCCTTCACAAACCCGACACATTCCCTCTCAATACTGAGAGACTACCTAACCCGCCTGCAATATTTGAGACATTTATTGCATTTCTAGGGTTTCAGCACCGGAAATTGCAGATATGCAATGCGACACATGAAATCATGCCCAGAAGCGGCATGGAAAATCCTATGTGATGTATTAGCGACATGCGTCTCCCTTTTGCAGACGAGGGAGGGGCAGTTCCGGCCATTAGGGGGCAAAATTACTCCGCGGCATGACTCATCCAACCGTTTGAATCCACAGAAAATCGTATGATGCCAGAAATCCACGGGATCTGGCATGGCGTCATCACATGGCCCCTGCAGGGTGTGGTAAAAGTTTGGGCACGTTTTGAATAGGCCTCACATGAGGCCCTTGTAAACTGCACCATCTCCGATAGAAAAATGCGGGGGCCTGACACGTCTCATTCGATGGCCTCCTTTGAGAGCACGAGAAGTTTCGAGGCCAACGGAGCAGCAGGACCAGCACTTCCTTCACAAATCTGACATATTCCCTCTCGATACCGAGAGACTACCTCGTAGATGGTGCAGTTTACAAGCGGCCTCAGGTGAGGCCTATTCGAAAGGCGCCCAAACTTTTACCACACCCTACAGGGGCCATGTGATGACGCCATGCCAGATCCCGTGGATTTCCGGCATCATACGATTTTCCGTGGATTCAAACGGTTGGACGAGTCATGCCGCCGAAGTAATTGCGCTTCCCGGTGGCCGGAACTGCCCCTTTCCTTGTTTGCACAAGGGAGACACATGTCGCTAATACATCACATAGGACAGTTTACGGTCAAACCTCTCTCGAGTCTGGTCGAATTGAAGACGTAGATCCTGCCGGCCCTACGGATGGGTGAATCCCCGAAAACATAAAGTCAATGAAATTAAAATACAATAAAATAATAAGTATAATAAAAATACAACAAAATAAAACACAGAAAATTTGAAAAGTAAAGTGATGACTTTTTGTATAGAAATATAAAATAAAATAAAATAAAATAAAGAAGGGTAAACCGTGTAGTGACACTCGGCTTACCCGGTAACACTCGGCTTACCCGTGAGCGCGGGACTTAGCGAAAATAGACGCGCGTAGATGAAAATGGACCGCGAAAATAGACGCGCGCGTAGATGAAAATGGACGGCGAAAGGCCCCTTTTTCCCCAAATCCCCCAAAATAGAGCCGCGCCCTCCGCGCCGCCTGGTCCTCCGTGCCCCCCTGCTCCCAGCGCCGCCGCCTGCTCCTCCGCGCCGCGCCCTCCGTCACCGTCACCATGAGCTAGCCCGCGCCTCCCTGCTCCCCGCGCCGCCCTGCTCCCCACGCCGCCGCCTGCTCCTCCGCGCCGCCCTGCTCCCAGCGCCGCCGCCTGCTCCTCCGCGCCGCGCCCCCCGTCACCGTCGCCGCCCCTCCCCGTCCGCTAGCCCGAGCCGGCCCTCCCATCGGCGCCGCCGCCCTCGTCCCAGCCCACGGCGACCTTCTCTCCCCCAGCCCAACGGACGACCTCGTCTCCCTTAGCCACACCGGCGACCTCCCTTCCTCCCTCGTCAGCGGCGGCGCCCGAAACCCTAGCCCCTCTCTTCCACCCATGGACGGGGAGGGAGAGATGGCCACGGGCGCTGCAGCCGCCCTCCCTCTTCCGACGGCCAAGGCCAGAGGCCGACCGCACCCACCAGCGTCTGCTGCCGCTCCAGCAGCGCAATGGAGGCCGACCCTCTCCTCTCTGCGGGGCGTGGCACATGATGGACCTTGCTGCTACGGTGTCCCTCCATGGCGCTGCTTCTCGATGCGCGACGGAGGTCGCTCGCCTCCTTCTCGCGTGCTGGCCACTGCTTCCTCTGTCCGCTGCTCTGACCACGCCATGGATCTTATCAAGGTGCACCCGTCTCTCCTCCCCTCGCCTCTCTCTCTATAAGATTTGGCAGATCCAGTTTCCTCACGCACCCCAGCTAGCGATTGCTGTTGCTTCTACTACCTTGATTAGGTTGCACTGGATTTGTTTAGGTTGGACTACCAATCGATAGATGCGTCCATGCGTAGTGTAGTGCAAGATTGCCTCGCTTGACTTTCTTCAAAAACTGAAACTGTGAACTTTCTGAATTCTAACACATGCCACTCGATTTGTTTTGATTCTAGGTCAAAGTGCAAAGCAGCGTCGGTCAGCGGCGAGGAGTTAGTCCGCATCGGCCCAAGATCGTGTCCAAGAGAAGCACGCCAGCCCAAGGATGTACGCCTCCGAAAGACAAGTTCAGCGTGTGAGCTTTGTACAAGCCAATACAAAGCTTTGTAAGGTTTTTTTTTCTCATGTGCAGACACTTCACTTGTGTATTTATTCTCAGTAAACGCAGCTGGCTTCCTCTGTTCCAGGTCTGGGATGCGCCCTTCAGAGGTCGAAAGTCAAGTTCATCAAGAAGGCCCAGCTCATGTTCATCATCAGCAGCTCAGGTTCGTCGTGCTCCTCCCTGTCTGCTCACTTACTCAACTGTAAAGGTACTGTTTGTCCTGCCCAGTTACTCATCATGGTGGAACTAATCGATAAAATAGGACACACCACATTAGTCAGTTAGTTTATTGTTTGAATAAATCGAAACAACAATCTTTTTGGATAAATTACAGCATTATGCGCAATTTTTGTTGTCCTGTTTCTGAATGAATCTGGTTCATGGTTAAACATCCACACATTAATCTATCCAACGTGGTGCAGGGGACCTGTCGCAGTGCTTCTGGACCGCAGCCGAGCTCAAGTTCACGTTCCACTTCGAGAGCATCCTTGGCACCAGCGATAATTACTACGCAAGGCCAAACAAGAACTGCAACCTCACGTCATGGGTCGACGGTTGCGAGCCTGACTGGTGGTGCACCGCGGATCAACCATGGTGGTGCTATTGTCGGCATCGGCTATGAAACCGGCACTGTGAGCTCCTCCAGCTCCTTCTCTTCCTTGCCTCTGTTTGCTCTGATCTCCTTCACTAGTTGTGCTTTTTTTATCTAGTCTGGGGCATGTTTAGACTGCATTTGTATGCTTCCTTAAATGTTGTGAATATCAGTTTATTCACCCTAATGGTGTTTGTGCAGTGCTTGTGTTCTGCTTAGTAGCAGATCATTAGTTTGACATGTGTTCCTTGTGTCTGCACATGCCATACTTGATCTGATTACCCCGCACCATCAAACCATCTCCTTTAGCCACCAGCTGCTGCAAATGCCAACTATTATAAATCACCATTCACTTGTCGAATTAATTAATGCCTTCCTTGTTCTAGTATACAGTATACACTAGTGTTCTATGATGGATAAATGAGCTAGCCTGCCCTGTTGTGATGTGAAAATTTCCTCAATTTCATTTATGTACGTATGGATGGATGCAGACCAAGTCGTCATTGGTTGTCTGCCAAGCTTCTTTTACTAGTAAAAGCAAGGCCCGTTTTATGTATGTACACTTGTTATGTTGAATACTGGAATCTGATGCATTAGTTCATTCTGAAATATGTGATATCTTTCTTTGATTGATGATGTGCGTGTATTAGATGCTCTAATAATTCAGTGTAGCAGTGCATGTTCGAAATACCCCCTTTATGTGCATATTGTTGATAGATACTCATGCGTATGGCTATGAAGTGAAAGCTTTGTTTGAAATTGCACTGGATGCGTCCGTGTCTTACCATCATGCTTAAGCATCTTACCACCATGCTTAAAGCATCTTACCATCTTACCGTCTCATGCTTAAGCATCTAACCATCTTACTGTCTCATGCTTGAAGTGTCCTCAGTCAGGAGAAGGCTCCAATAACTTTGTGGTTGGTGGATCTACACCTGCCCAAGCAAGCCCAGTGACACGCACTGCGGCTCAAGATGCTTCGACCTCCACGCCACAATGATCACTCGAGGTAGTTGTTTATGCTTGTGCATTGTTGATGCTTGTGTCTTGTCGTTGGTTGTGCCTCTCAACTCACAACTTGTGCATTGCTGATGGTAGAGCCCACAAGTGTTGATCCTTATATTATTCATACTTCTTAGCTTCAATTTGAAACTTATATGTTGATGCTTGTTGACTCTTGTGCCTTATCGATCATTTGCAATTTAACTTTGGAAACTCATGCGTGTGGTAATGAACTTATAGGTTTGCATCGCGGATGCCGTCGACGATGGGCATACATGCTGCGGTGGAAGCTCATTGCATATTTTACGTTGAACTCATGCTTGGTGTGAACTTGAAACTCATGATTTCGTTTGTGAACTCTTGTTGCATATGACTTCGAACTCATGATCCTTTAGTTTGTGAATTCTTGATGCATATGTACGCATGCTTTTGTGAAACTATATTGGATATGTATGCGTGTGTGGACTTTGAACTCATCGTCGGTTTGTTATGGTTGTGAACTTGTAATATATTGTTGTATATATATATATATATATATATATATATATATATATATATATATATATATATATATGTTGTTGCTGCTCCCTGAAAAAATGTATATATATGTTGTTGCTGGTCCCTGGAAAAAAAAATTAAATGCAAATGGCGACCTGTAAGCCGTGTGTCCCAGGGAGTGGCACCCGGCTTATAGGTCAGCTGGGGCTTTAAGCCGTGTGTCCCAAGTTGTGGCACCCGGCTTATCGGTCAGCTGGGGCTATAAGCCGTGTGTCCCAGGAGAGGCACCCGGCTTATAGGGCATCTATAGCATAGCCGTTTTAAATGTTAGCCGAGGGAAGGAACTCGGCTTATATATAAACTGTGGGACTGAGCTCGGCCCTCGGTTTATATATAAAGAATTTGTACAGAAAATTTAGGACATAATAAAGAATTTGTGTTAAAGTACTGTGTTAAAAATTTAGAAAATTTCCACGTTCCAGTAAAATCTAATAATTCAAATACTACAACAAAAGTTTCTGTTTTTGTACAACACACATCACACATGCAATTCAAGCATTCTAAAGGCAATTCTTGGAACTTTTTATTGAAAAACAAGATTATAAATAACATCTAACAGATAAAAACATAATAAAATGACGCTCCAAGCAAAACACATATCATGTGACGAATAAAAATATAGCTCCAAGTAAGATATACCGATAATGTTGAAGACGAAAGAGGGGATGCCTTCCGGGGCATCCCCAAGCTTAGACGCTTGAGTATTCCTTGGATGTTACCTTGGGGGTGCCTTGGGCATCCCCAAGATTAGGTCCTTGCTGCTCCTTATTCACCTCATATCGGCATCTCACCCAAAACTTGAAAACTTCAATCACACAAAACTTAACGGAACTTCGTGAGATGGGTTAGTGTAACAAAGATAGATCATTCACTTAGGTACTGTCAATACAAGAATCATAATTGTTCTCACATGATACCTACTGTATTCTATCATTCCCATAACTTATATCACTCAATATAAGCACTGAAAACACTAAAACAAGCAAACTATGCATGCAAAACAGAATCTGTCAAAAACAGAACAGTCTGTGAAGATCTGAATGATCACCATACTTACCTGACTCTAAAAATTCTGAAATATTAGGACAACTCATAGAATTTCCATAGAACGTGTTTGTAAAAATTTAAGAATGTTGTGATGCTCCAGTAAAATCACATAATTCATATACTGGACGCAAAAGTTTCTTTTTTTTTGCACAGATCCAAACAAACAAGTATCCACACTATCCCAAAGGTTTTACTTGGCACTTTATTAAAATAAAATCTATAAAACATGATTATCCCTGTAGCTTAATCATGTTAACACACAAAAACATAAAGTAAAAGTATTGGGTTGTCTCCCAACAAGCGCTTTTTTTAATGTCTTTTAGCTAGGCATGATGATTTCAATGATGCTCACATAAAAAGTAGTAATCGAAACATGCAAGAGAGCATCATGAATCTCATGACAAGCACATTTAAGTCTAACCCACTTCCTATGCATAGGGATTTTGTGAGCAAACAATTCATGGGAGCAAGAATCAACTAGCATAGGAAGGCAAAACAAGCATATATTCAAGAATTTTAACACATAGAGGGGAAACTTGATATTATTGCAATTCCTACAAGCATATGTTCCTTCCTCATAATAAATTTCAGTAGCATCATGAAGGAATTCAACAATATAACTATCACATAAAGCATTATCTTCATGATTCACAAGCATAGAAAATTTATTACTCTCCCCACAAACAAACTTCTCATACATAATAGTGGGAGTATCATAGGAGACTTGAATGCTATAAATTGTTTCAACATTAAAAGAGTAATGTTCAGAGAAAGGGTATTCATAATTGTGACAAGTTTTATTATAATCATCAATACTTTTCATAACATAAGTGTCATCACAATAATCATCATAAATAGGAGGCATGTAATCATCATAACAAATTTGATCATTCGAAGTAGGGGGGCTAAAAAGACCATCTTCATTATGCATAGAGTCCCCAAGCTTGGGACACACATCAATTGCAGCAAATATATTCTCAAATATGTCATTCTCATCAAGCATAGCATCCCCAAGCTTATGGGTTTGCATATCATTAGGATAATCATCAATAGCATGAATAGCACCAATAGTGTAACAATTATTATCATCATAATTTTCCAAGTTGGTGCCAAAAAGATTTTCTATATTATAACACTAGTGGAAAAAGGCCCTTTTGTCCCGGTTCCAGAGGCCCATTTGTCCCGGTTCTGGAACCGGGACTAAAGGGTCGGGACTAAAGCCCAATACCTTTAGTCCCGGTTCGCTTACGAACCGGGACAGATGGTGCTCCACGTGGCCGCTGCGGCGAGCCCAGGCAGGAGGGCCTTTAGTCCCGGTTGGTAATACCAACCGGGACCAATAAGCATCCACGCGTCAGCAGCTCAGGAGCTGGGGTTTTTTTTTTTTGAAAGGGGGGGGGGTTTGGGGGTTTTGGAGGGATAATTTGGGGGTTTCATATATTGTGTTAGCTAGCTAATAGCTACCTAGAGAGAAGTGACCTCTCTTATCTCCGTGCTTGGTCGACGCTACGTACTATACGTATAGAGAGAACTCGACACGCTAGGTAGTAAGCAAATGAAGGAACCAGTAAGTACATAAGATCGTCATGAACATATACAGAGAGAAGTGATCGACCTCTCTTTCTCCGGAGAGATTGGTCGAACAACAAGTTATCGTATATCTATCCGACGCTACTACATATATACAATATAACATCTTTTACAATCCCTAACATCTTTTACAATCCCTAACATCATATATTCAAATGGTATTCTCCGTCTTTAGATATGACGTGTTCAAGAAAGAATCCCGCCAATTCCTCTTGAATTGCTCGTATGCGATCATGTGGTAGGAGTTCATCCCGCATCTGCCAGATCTAATTTAAAGAAGGGGGTCAATACATGCATATATATGAATAAAACTCAACACAATTGATGGTAATATATAAAATAAAATTCTGAATATTATTTACGTACTTCAAATTGTTTGTCAGAGAAGACCTGCTCAGAGGTCGAGTGGCGAATGAACTCGCATACGTAGTATGCACATAAAGAAGTCCCTTGTTTCTGGTACAAGCACTTTACGAGAATAGAGTTCAATCAAACTGATAAGCAAGCATGGTAATGATATATTGATGAAAATTTGAATCAATTAGAGATGCGCGGAACTAGCTAGTACTACTTACTTTGGGGTGCGTAAATCGCAACTCCGAGTTTACACCGGGAACCTTTCGGGTGAACTTCTTCCAAACCCTGCCAGGCAAAGAAAATGATTACTTGATATCAGGAAATTAACGAAAGTTGCATGCCGATATGGTCCCGGTACTGACTGAACTTACTTCTTGAGCATTGCAGTCATGTCCGCATAAATCTCGGGATCTTTACGTCTCGAGTCTAAGACAGTTACTAATGCCCCGTCAAGCTTAATGGATAGCAGAATAAAGTGGTACCTGCGCACGCATATATAACTCATCAATTACATTACTTAACCTCGAGTAAGCGAAACCGAGTATACAGAGAAGACAGCAACACTCACTTGAAGTTGTAAGGAAAGAGTATTTCCCTTTTGTTTTGATGTATAAGGAACGACTTTAGCAAGTTTTTCTCGGTCTCTTTGATTCTGTTTCGTACCGTCCATTCATTTACGGCATCTGGGCTAATGAACCCAACGTCGAAGATTCCTAGTTTTTTGCATTCGACGATCTTCAATCTGCATAATATAGTGAGGATAATTATATATACATGCAATGAACAAGCTGAGCTAGAGACTTAACTATAGAAGTAATGCTTACAGACAGTAGGCAGTCATGAGTTGTTTGTCGAGGGCCCGTTGATTGTATAACTGAAATAACTCCACAAATTCAACAGGCATCACGGAAAGTCCAATGAATTCGTGCTCTGGTTTCACTGCCAGATAGATAGTGTCTCTCCCAGACTCCCTGCAGGTTTTCATGTACCACTCATGCAATTTGTACATCATCGTTGTTAGAGGAGGATGATCAGGTTTGACGAGAGGCTTCCCGTGCAAGTATTCATATTCTTCTGTTACCTCAGCCGTTTGAAAAATTACATCATCCCCCAAGTAATCACCAGGATTGGTACCGGGCACCATCCCCGGATGATTAGCGACGATATCGCTAGACACCTTGAGCGGGGGGCACGATTGCTTCTCCTGTTCGCCGAGCTGGGGAATTGTTTTCCCACTTCTTCGTTCTGCTAACCTTGCATCACTAGAAGTACTTCCCGACCGCCGCGCTTCTTCATATGTCTTTTTAATAACCCGGACATAGTTGGAATCCGGCAGAGGCGGTGGTGGTCGCTTCAGGGCATCGATAGTGCGCTTCACTTTCACCGGATCTAGCTTCTCCTTCGGAGGTGGAGTTTTCTTTGCAAAATGGGCCCTCAATTGCTCCTGACATATCTCCTCGTTTTCAGACTCGGTCCTCTCATATGGTAACTTTTCCAGAGGCTAGAGAGATCGGGGACCGTATCTGTATTCCCTCCTGCCTCTGCTTGTACTGCTAGCCGCCGGAGCGGCGGCGTCTCCCTTCCGTCGTTGCTTACGAGGCGGAGAAGGAGGCGGAGTGCTCCGACGCACAGGAGGAGCCGGAGCGGCGGCGTCTGTCTTCCGCCGTTGCTGAGGAGGAGGCGTACTGCTCCGACGTGCCGGAGAAGGAGGCGGGGTGCCCTGATCACTCGCCGGAGGAGGAGGAGGAGGAGGCGGAGTGCCCTCACGCGTCGGAGGAGCCGAAGAAGGAGGCGGGGTGCCCTGATCACTCGCCGGAGGAGGAGGAGGAGGAGGCGGAGTGCCCTCACGCATCGGAGGAGCCGAAGAAGGAGGCGGGGTGCCCTGATCACTCGCCGGAGGAGGAGGAGGAGGAGGCGGAGTGCCCTGTCTCGCCGGAGGAGGAGGAGGAGGCGGAGGCGTCCAGTTTGGAAGCTTGATGTACTCCTTCTGCCATAGACATGTACTCCTCAGAGCATGAACCAGATGATTCTCCCCTTCACCTGTAGAGTGTTCAAGCTCGAGCTCCTCAAATCCCTCCATTACTTCATCCACCGTCACAACAGCATAGCCATGTGGAATCGGTGAGCAGTGAAAAGTTCCGTTGGGTTGAGGAGGTGCAACAGAGCCGACAGCCGCCTTCAAAGTGAGGTTCCGATGTTTCGTCATAAGCTCGCAATGTTGAGCCTCCGTGATAGTATCCACGGGATAGCTAGGAGCCGTGAAGTCAGGCTGAACGGGCTCCGTGGAAGCCACGCTGCTTCTCCGCTGAGATGGCAGGGTAGCTTCTGGGGTAGCTTCGTGCCGCTGAGATGGTTGGCCGGCAGCTCGCTGGCTCTCAGCTTCCTCTAGCTTTTGTAGTCTTGCATTGAGCTTCTGCATTTCGCTCAGCTCCGCTTTCCTGTTTCTCTCCCGGCTTCTGTAACCGCCTGCGCCGGGAAACCCAACCTTCCACGGAACGGAGCCTGGTGTGCCTCGTGTTCGTCCAGGGTGCTCATCATTCCCTAGGGCCAGAGTCAGCTCGTCCTTCTCTCTGTCGGGAATGAATGTCCCTTGCTGCGCTGCGGTGATATACTCCTGAAGCTTCGTGACGGGTATTGCAAGTTGCTCGTCCGTCCAGCGGCACTTCCCTGTTTCAGGGTCCAAAGTTCCCCCAACCCCGAAGAACCAAGTCCTTGAACGGTCTGGCCAGTTCAATGTCTGTGGTACGACCGCTTTAGCAATCAGGTCATTCTCAGCTTTGTCCCACAACGGCCAGGCTCTGAGGTAGCCACCTGACCCCGTGTGATGGTGATACTACTTCTTTGCAGCATTGATCATGTTTGTCTCTGACATTTTCTTACTCTTGTCCGATGTCTTGTAGGCCACAAATGCGGGCCAGTGATCTCTTATCTTCTCATATCGGCCCCTGAATTCTGGAGTCTCCCCTTTGTCGACAAACTTTGATTTCAACTCCTTCTTCCACCTCCTGAATAGATCTGCCATCTTCTTAAGAGCACACGCCTTGACCAGTGGCTCTATAACTGGCTTGTTCGGATCCTCCTCTGGCGGTAGGGTGAAATTTGCCTTCAGCGCGGTCCAAAGATCATCTTTCTGTCTATCGGTGACATAATCACCTTCAGGGGCGCCGTCCTTAGGCTTATTCCATTGCTTGATGCTGATCGGGATGTCGTCCCTAACAATAGCTCCGCACTGAGCAGAAAATGCGTCCTTGGTCCGCTTGGGTTCAATCGGATGGCCATCGTGCGCGAGTGCTGTGATCGTGAACTTTTCATCCTTCTGCAACCTCTTCTTCGGGCCTCGTCTCGTTACCGAAGTTTGGCTCGATCCAGAGGGCTAGAAAAGAAGAAAGAAGAGTTAATATATCAAAACAATTAATGCATCAATTATCTAGTCAGCACAGGCTTAATTAATATATATACCTCGCCGGACTTTGCAACAGCTCCGTCCTCCGGCATTCGGTCACCGGAGCCATCATGATCATGTCCTTCCTCCTCCATTGTTCGATCACCGGAGCCGTCATCCTCTCCTTCCAGACCATCGGTGTCATTGAGATACGACAAGACATCACGTCCGTCGCGGATTATATCCCCCAACAACTGTTCTTGTTCCAAGTCTCTTTGATCCATAGTTTCTGCAAATATTACAACATGGCAATTAATATACAAACATGAATGTCCGACGTCCGGACCGCCTCTCTCATGAATGTCCGACGTCCGGACCGCCTCTCTCATGAATGTTTGACATATGATCAAACATTGATATATGATCAAATGTTGCATATGTCAAAATTCAAACTTTGACATATGATCAAACTTTGATATATGTCCACCGCGATATAAAATGATACATAGACTTGTTCGGGCGAGAGGGGGTTGATCGACGTCCCCCCTCATGTCGAAGTTACCGCTTTTTTTCTAGGGTTTGGGTGGCCTCGAGAGTTGGTCGCCCGGTATATCGAGAGGGGGGTGAACATTTTACCTTAGTATAACTTAGAAAAAAAATGTTATCGGGGAGGGGGTACAGGTGGCCTCGACAACTCTTCTAGGGTTTAGGGTGGCCTCGACAACGCTCTTTTAACTCATTTAACTCATTTAACTTGGTAAATTTGGGTGGCCTCGACAACGCTTCTAGGGTTTGGGGTGGCCTCGACAACACTTCTAGGGTTTGGGGTGGCCTCGACAATGCTTTTTCAGTCCCGGTTTGGGTGGACTCGAGAGTTGGCCGGGCGAGAGGGGGTTGATCGACGTCCCCCCTCATGTCGAAGTTACTTGAGCACAAGAGCTCCGATCGAGACGATTCCGGATCCGTTGGAAAGCTCTCGGGGAGCCGATGCCAACGTGATGATAGGGGGCCGGGGTGCTCCCGTGGCCTTGTTGATAGATAGAGCCGATGCCAACGTGATGATAGAGCCGATGCCCCCTACAACCACAATCGGCACATTCCTTCGAAAACATCTCGCATCTGTCAAATATCGTCGGGGTGACCTCCATAGCATCCATACAAACAACAAGAACTAATAGATGCAAACAACAAAATACAAAAAAATCAACAATTATCTATGCATTATCAACAATTATCTATACAACATTATCAACAATTATCTACATTCATCCATCCTTCTTTGCATCCATCTATGCATTCATGCATACATACATATATTGATACATACAAAAAACTACAAAAAAAATTACTACAAATAAAAAGTCCGTGCATCAATCCATGCATTAATACATACATATATACATTCATACATCCATGCATACATTCATTCATGCATCCATATAAAAATTCATGCATCCATACATACATTCATGCATACATACAAGATCGGGAAGGGGGAGACGAAGCTCACCGAGGGAGGGGGAGGCAGCTCGGGGGAGGTGGCGCCAGCGGGGTTGGGGGGCGCCGGCGGCCTGCAAGGGGCCGTCCGAGGCGGGGGGCGCCGGCGAGGATGGGGCGGCGACGGGGCGGCTCGGGGCGGCGCGCGGCGACGGGAACAACGACGGCGACAGGGACGGGGCGGCGCGGCGACGGGGACGGCGCAGCGACGGGGAGGCGACGGGGACGGGGCGGCGACAGGGCGGCTCGGGGCGGCGCGCGGCGACGGGAACAACGACGGCGACGGGGACGGGGCGACGCGGCGACGGGGACGGCGCGGCGACGGGGAGGCGACAGGGACGGGGCGGCGACGGGGACGGGATGGCGCGGCGACGGGCTCGGGGCAATGGCAGATGAAAACTGAAATTTCCTAAGTGTGGTCTTATATACACAGAGCATTGGTCCCGGTTGGTGGCACCAACCGGGACCAATGCACCCCTTTGGTCCCGGTTGGTGCCACCAACCGGGACCAAAGACCTTGCACAGCGGCGTGGTGGTGGGAGTTTAGTCCCACCTCGCTAGTTGAGAGCGCCCAGCACCTGTTTATAAGCCCCGCTGCCTCTTACATTTCGAACTCCTCTGAACAGCAGGCCTATGGGCCTAATCTTAGACTGCTATGCCTGTGGGCCTGCTTGGCCTTCTGCGGGCCTGAATCCTGGCCCAACTGGCTGGGTTTCTAGTCGTATTCAGGCCGTGGTGGCCCAGTAGGTGGCATTTTTTTTATTTTTTTCCAGTATTTTTTTTTTGTTTTTTGCTTTATTTATTTTTAAAAAAAAATTCCAGTATTTTTCTTCTGTTATGTTAGTTGCATAATTTTTAGTTCATTCTTTTTAACAAATAAATAATTTGATAATTTTAGTTAATATTTTAGTTGATAATTTTAGTTGCATAATTTCCATTGTTTTTGTTTTATTTTTCGCTTTATTTATTTCCAGTGTGTTTTATCATTATATTCTTTTTGGTATTAATGTTTTGAACATAAAATACTTTGATAATTTCAGTTTCAAAAATAGTAGAGGTTTATAAAAGCTTTTTAGTTGATTCTTTTTTGAACTCCACTCCCACGATGTTTTGAAAGAAATTAAAAAGCACTTCTAATGAACTCTGAAAAGGTTGAAAGTTGGCATGGTATCATCAATTCACCCACATAGCATGTGTTCAAAATGCACCATTCAAAGCCACTTAGTGTGTGTACTCATTCGGATTCAAATCATTCGGATTCCCTACATACGGTCCGACGGTGCATTTCATATGCGGGCACTCACGAGCCACCGTCGGGCTGTATGCAGGGGAAACCGTGTGTTTTGTTGATCTATCTAGAAATCCTGCAGTTCATCGACCGAATGCAAATCATTCGGATTCCCTGCATACGGTCCGACGGTGCATTTCATATGCGGGCACTCACGAGCCACCGTCGGGCTGTATGCAGGGGAAACCGTGTGTTTTGTTGATCTATCTAGAAATCCTTTCATTTTCCGACGGTATATTTCATTTTTCCAACTCCATTTTTACAAAGACACTTAGAAAGAAACAAAAGACAAATAGAAAGGATGATGCTCAATTGGCGGACAAAACGGACAATCTCTTTCGAAGTATTAATTAGGATTTCATACGAAAACTCATCTGTTACAAAAGGCATTTCATTTCTTCACATGTAACTGCAATGATATAGTTGTGGAGAGAAAGTCTTCACTTTTTCTTCGCTTGTGTCCTTTGCTTATTGCGCCGTAACCATGGATAATCTTCATCGTTTAAGAGGGTGCTTGGGTCAGCCTTGAATTTGAAGGGAGGAATTTCATGAAACTTTTCATAATCTTCAGACATGTCTGTCTTGCCCTCCAATCCCACGATGTCTCTTTTCCCTGAAAGAACTATGTGGCGCTTTGGTTCATCGTATGATGTATTCGCTTCCTTATCTTTTCTTTTTCTCGGTTTGGTAGACATGTCCTTCACATAGAAAACCTGCGCCACATCATTGGCTAGGACGAATGGTTCGTCTGTGTACCCACGATTGTTCAGATCCACTGTTGTCATTCCGTACTGTGGGTCTTCCTGTACCCCGCCTCCCGACAGATTGACCCATTTGCACTTAAACAAAGGGACCTTGAAATCATGTCCATAGTCAAGTTCCCATATGTCCACTATGTAACCATAATATGTGTCATTTCCCCTATTGGTTGCTGCATCAAAACGGACACCGCTGTTTTGGTTGGTGCTCTTTTGATCTTGGGCGATCGTGTAAAATGTATTCCCATTTATCTCGTACCCTTTGTAAGTCAATACAGTCGAAGATGGTCCCCTGGCCAATGAGTACAACTCATCAGAAACAGTGTTGTCACCCATGAGACGTGTTTGCAACCAACTGCTGAAAGTCCTGATGTGTTCATATGTAATCCAGTCGTCACACTGCTCCGAGTGTTTGGAGCGCAGAATATTCTTGTGTTCATCGACATACGGGGTCACCAAGGTAGAATTCTGTAGAACTGTGTAGTGTGCTTCAGACCAAGAATGCCCGTCCCTACATATTATTGAGTGCGCTCCTAGCGTGCCTTTTCCATTCAGTCTCCCCTCATACCGTGATTGAGGGAGACCAATCTTCTTAAGGTCAGGAATGAAGTCGACACAAAACCCAATGACATCCTCTGTTTGATGGCCCATGGAGATGCTTGCTTCTGGCCTAGCGCGGTTACGAACATATTTCTTTAAGACTCCCATGAACCTCTCAAAGGGGAACATATTGTGTAGAAATACAGGGCCCAGAACGACAATCTCGTCGACTAGATGAACTAGGACGTGCGTCATGATATTGAAGAAGGACGGTGGGAACACCAGCTCGAAACTAACAAGACATTGCACCAAATCACTCCTTAACCTTGGCAGGATTTCTGGATCGATCACCTTCTGAGAGATTGCATTGAAGAATGCACATAGCTTCACAATGGCTAATCGAACGTTTTCCGGTAGAAGCCCCCTCAATGCAACCGGAAGCAGTTGCGTCATAATCACGTGGCAGTCATGAGACTTTAGGTTCTGGAACTTTTTCTCTGCCATATTTATTATTCCCTTTATATTCGACGAGAAGCCAGACGGGACCTTCATACTGAGCAGGCATACAAAGAAGATTTCCTTCTCTTCTTTGGTAAGAGCATAGCTGGCAGGACCTTCATACTGCTTTGGATGCATGCCGTCTTTTTCATGCACACGTTGCTGTTCCTCCCGTGCCTCCGGTGTATCTTTTGTCTTCCCATACACTCCCAAGAAGCCTAGCAGGTTCACGCAAAGATTCTTCGTCACGTGCATCACGTCGATTGCAGAGCGGACCTCTAGGTCTTTCCAATAGGGTAGGTCCCAAAATATAGATTTCTTCTTCCACATGGGTGCGCGTCCCGCATCGTCAGTCGGAACAGATAGTCCGCCAGGACCCTTTCCAAATATTACTTGTAAATCATTGACCATATCAAGTATGTGATCACCAGTACGGAGGGCGGGCTTCTTCCGGTGATCTGCCTCACCTTTGAAATGCTTTCCTTTCTTTCGACATTGTTGGTTGGTCGGAAGAAATCGACGATGCCCCAGGTACACATTCTTCCTGCATTTGTCCAAATATATACTGTCGGTGTCATCTAAACAGTGTGTGCATGCGTGGTATCCCTTGTTTGTTTGTCCTCAAAGGTTACTGAGAGCAGGCCAATCGTTGATGGTTACAAACAGCAACGCATGTAGGTCAAATTCCTCCTGTTCGTTCTCATCCCACACACGTACACCTCTTCCATTCCATAGCTGTAAAAGTTCATCAACTAATGGCCTTAGGTACACATCTATGTCATTGCCGGGTTGCTTAGGGCCTTGGATGAGCACTGGCATCATAATGAACTTACGCTTCATGCACAACCAAGGAGGAAGGTTATACATACATAGAGTCACAGGCCATGTGCTATGCTTGCTGCTCTGCTCCCCAAAAGGATTAACGCCATCTGCACTTAAACCAAACCATACGTTCCTCGGGTCACCTGTAAAGTCGCTCCACTTTCTCTCGATCTTTCTCCACTGCGACCCGTCAGCGGGTGCTCTCAACTTCCCGTCTTTCTTACGGTCTTTTTTGTGCCATTGCATCAACTCGGCATGCTTTTTGTTTCTGAACAGACGTTTCAACCGTGGTATTATAGGAGCATACCACATCACCTTGGCAGGAACCCTCTTCCCGGTGCGCTGGCCCTCAACATCACCAGGGTCATCTCTTCTGATCTTATACCGCAATGCACCGCATACCGAGCATGCGTTCAAATCCTCGTACGCACCGCGGTAGAGGATGCAGTCATTAGGGCATGCATGTATCTTCTGCACCTCCAGTCCTAGAGGGCATAGAACCTTCTTTGCTTCGTACGTACTGCCGGGAAATTCGTTATCCTTTGGAAGCTTCTTCTTCATTATTTTCAGTAGCGAACTAAATCCCTTGTCAGATACACCATTGTCTGCCTTCCATTGCAGCAATTCCAGTGTGGTACCGAGCTTTCTGTTGTCATCTTCGCAATTTGGGTACAACCCTTTTTTGTGATTCTCTAACATGCGATCGAACTTCAACTTCTCCCTTTCACTTTCGCATTCTCTCTGTGCATCAACAATGACCCGGCGAAGATCATCATCGGGCACATCGTCTGGTTCCTCTTGATCTTCAGCTTCCCCCATTGCAGCATCACCGTATTCAGGGGACGGGTAGTTGTCGTCATCCTCTTCTTCTTCGTTGTCTTCCATCGTAACCCCTCTTTCTCCGTGCTTGGTCCAAACATTATAGTGTGGCATAAAACCCTTCTCAAGGAGGTGGAAGTGAAGGGTTTTAGAGTTGGAGAAAGCCTTCGTATTCTCACAGACAGTACATGGACAATGCATAAAACCATTCTGCTTGTTTGCCTCAGCCGCTTCGAGAAAATTATGCAGGCCCTCAATATACTCCGAGGTGCGTCGGTCACCGTACATCCATTGCCGGTTCATCTGCGTGCATATCATGAATAGAGAAGTGACCAAATTAATAGAAATTCATCATCACATTAAAGCAAAAGTACAGTAGTGACCAAAATAAATACATAACGTTGATACATAGTTCTCATTATTGAACAACATATAGCTCTCTAGAGCATCTAATTAAAACATACATTGAAACTAGAAAATTTAAATGCAACAACAAATGCGATCATAACCGCAACTAAGGTACCAATTGATCCAACGGCATAATGATACCAAGCCTCAGTATGAATGGCATATTTTCTAATCTTTCTAATCTTCAAGCGCATTGCATCCATCTTGATCTTGTGATCGTCGACGACATCGGCAACATGCAACTCCAACTTCATCTTCTCCTCTTCAACTCTTTGTAATTTTTCTTTCAAGTAATTGTTTTCTTTTTCAACCAAATTTAACTTCTCAACAAGAATTTCTATGTCGGTTGGAATTTCCGGTTCACATACCTCCTAGATTAAAAAATCTATGTCACGTTGGTCGGCATAATTGTCATAAACACTAAATAAAACAAATAGTTATAAAAGATAATATATACCACATCCGAATCATAGACCGGACGAGAGCAAATGAATAGAGAAGTGATCAAATGTTATTATTGAAAAAATAAATACATAAAGTTCACACATAGTTCTCATAGAACAACATACAGCTCTCTAGAGCATCTAATTAAAACATAAATTGAAACTAACATACAACTATGTAAAACATTTAAATGCAACAACAAATGCGATCATAATGGCAACTAAGGTAACAATTGATCCAACAGCATAATGATACCAAGCCTCATTATCAATGGCATATTTTCTTATCTTTCTAATCTTCAAGCGCATTGCATCCATCTTGATCTTGTGGTCATCGACGACATCGGCAACATGCAACTCCAATTTCATCTTCTCCTCCTCAATTCTTTTCAATTTTTCTTTCAAATCCTCGTTTTCTTTTTCAACTAAATTTAACCTCTCGACAAGAGGGTCGGTTGGAATTTCCGGTTCAGATACCTCCTAGATAAACACATCTATGTCACGTTGGTCGGCATAATTGTCATAAACACTAAATAAAACAAATAGTTATAAAATATAATATATACCACATCCGAATCATAGACCGGACGAGGGCCGACGTGGGCGGATACCATGACCATGGCACTATATAATAACAAACAATAATAAAAGTAAGAAAATTACACAAGTATCTATCTAAATGATACAAGTAAGAACTTTTTTCTTTTAGAAAGAAGATAAGAAGAAGAGGCTAACCACGGTGGTGCCGGCGCCGAGATGGACGCGGGCGATCGACGGCGGTGAGGACGGGGACGGGACAGGACGGACCGCCAAACCTAAACAAATCTTGAGAAAAATGGAGCTTGGACAAGGAGCTTCGAGAGCAGAAAGCTTAAGTGTGGCTCGGGCATTTCATCGAACACCTCATGTGCATAGGAGGTGAGCTAGAGCACCACAAAGCTCTCCCCTCACCGGCCAGAAAAACAGAGCAGTGTGGAGTGCTCTGCTCGCTGGCGAGGGGGTATATATAGGCATCTCATTGGTCCCGGTTCGTGGCTGGAACCGGGACTAAAGGATCCCCTTTGGTCCCGGTTCCAGCCACGAACCGGGACCAATGGTTGTGGGCCAGGAGCGAGGCCCATTGGTCCCGGTTCGTGTCTGGAACCGGGACCAAAGGGGTCATACGAACCGGGACCAATGCCCCACGAGGCCCGGCCGGCCCCCTGGCCTCACGAACCGGGACCAATGCCCCCATTGGTCCCGGTTCGTGAGTGAACCGGGACTAATGGGCTGGCCCGGCCTGGACCAAAGCCCTCTTATGTACTAGTGTAAGGAGTATCATTATCTTCCCAATCATCCTCATCATAACAAGTAGTAGGCATAACAAAATAATCATCAAGTGTATCATCATCCACGCTACTTTCGTATTTATTCTCAACAATGATAGGAAAAAGATTATTTGAGAGGGATACCTTTTTACGTTTACCGTTTCTTCTCCTCTTCTCCTTTCCCACATTTTGTGTGGGTTTATGTAATTTTTCCGAGCTTCTTATTGAAGAGATTGGTTTGATGGGAAGCTCTTCATTGCAACCTGATTCATCATGAGAAACAATAGGAGGGTATTGGGAGACCTTTACCCTTTCATTAGTATTCCTTTTATATTCTATTGGTTTCTCATTCTTTCTATAGTTGGCAATATAAGCATTCTCATTGCAATTCACTACGCAAAACATATAGATTTCTTGTAGATTAGTTTCATTATCAATTGTGACAATGAATATATCAAACCAATCATTTTTATGTGATAATTCTTCACACCCCAAAAATAAAATTATCACAATATTTGGAAACGGTTTGGTCATGAAAAAGCATGCATTGGAAATTAAGATGACCGACTCTATTGCAAAGTTCACAAGTAATGGGATGAAGAGAGCATAATCTTGTGGCATGTTCATCTATCACTTTAAGCCACCAATTAGTTTGATCTTGTTTATGCTTCTTACAAAATCTATCGTCCCTATATGGCATGTCTTTGCAAATTTTATTCACCCCACAAAAATTGAAATGCTTATAGGAAATCTTTTTATCATGACTAGTGCAATCATCATGAGCATCATGGATATTCAGAGAATTCATACTAACCATA
This sequence comes from Elymus sibiricus, assembly GCA_039707655.1. Taxonomy (NCBI): domain Eukaryota; kingdom Viridiplantae; phylum Streptophyta; class Magnoliopsida; order Poales; family Poaceae; genus Elymus; species Elymus sibiricus. The sequence continues at coordinate 5,019,262 of CM077665.1, forward strand.
TTTATATCATGTTCATCATTCAAGGAATTCACATTAAGCATTTTTATAAATTCTTCCTCTAACAATTGAGCACAATTTTCCGAACCATCATTTTCACGAAAGACATTAAAAAGGCGAAGCAATTAAGGCAACCTAAATTCTATTTTTTGTAGTTTTGTTTTATAAAACCAAACTAGTGAAAAACAAGAAACTAAAAAAATTAATTGCAAGATCTAAAGATATACCTTCAAGCACTCACCTCCCCGGCAACGGCGCCAGAAAAGAGCTTGATGTCTACTACACAACTTTATTCTTGTAGACTCGTGTTGGGCCTCCAAGCGCACAGTTTTGTAGGACAGTAGCAATTTTCCCTCAAGTGGATGACCTAAGGTTTATCAATCCATGGGAGGTGTAGGATGAAGATGGTCTCTCTCAAAGAACCCTGCAATCGAATACAAGAAATCTCTTGTGTCCCCAACACACCCAATACAATGGCAAATTGTATAGGTGCACTAGTTCGGCGAAGATATGGTGATACAAGTGCAATATGGATGGTAGATATGGGTTTTATAATCTGAAAATATAAAAACAGCAAGGTAACAAGTGTAAAACAGCGAGCAAAATGGTATATTAATGATTGGAAATAAGGCCTAGGGTTCATACTTTCGCTAGTGCAATCTCCCAACAATGCTAACATAGTTGAATCATATGATCATCCCTCAACGTGCAACAAAGAATCACTCTATAGTTCTTATCTAGTGGAGAACAAATAGATGAAATTGGTGTAGGTAGTAGAACCACCTCAAAGTTATTCTTTCTGATCAATCTTTTGAGCTATTCCTATAAGTGTCACAAACAGCCCTAGAGTTCGTACTAGAATAACACCCATGATACATATCAATAAACCCTAATGTCACCTAGATACTCCAATATCACCTCAAGTATCCGTGGGTAAATTATACGACATGCATCAAACAACTTCAGATCTATCATATTCAATCCAACACAGAGAACTTCAAGGAGCACCCCAAGATTTCTATCGGAGAACTTAGTATGAAAACGTACAATCAACCCCTATGCATAGATCCCCAAGGTCACCGGAATCCGCAAGTTGATGCCATAACATATATCAAGTGAATCACTTGAATACCCCAGTGTCACTACGGGTATCCGCATGCAAGACATACATCCAGTGTTCTCAAACCAATATATTCAATCCAACATAACGAGATCTTAATGGGAAAGATTCAATTCATCACAACAAGATGGCAAGGGAGATACATCATATGATCCGACTATATTAACAAAGCTCGTGATACATCAAGATCGGGACATCTCAAGAACACAAGAGAGAGAGATTGAACACATAGCTACTGGTATATACCCTCAGCCCCAAGGGTGAACTACTCCCTCCTCGTCATGGCCTCCGCCGGGATGATGAAGATGGCCACCGGAGATGATTTCCCCTCTCTGGCAGGGTACTGGAACGTCTCCAGATTGGTTTTTCGTCGATACAGAGAGTTGTGGCGGCGGAGCAGAAGTTCTCTCTTTATTTCTGGGATTTCTGGTATATATAGGATTTTTCAGCGTTGGAATCACGCCAAACGGAGCCACGTGAGCCCCAGCACATATCGGGGCGCCCCCCCCTGGGGGGTGATACGTCTCCAACGTATCTATAATTTTTTATTGTTCCATGCTATTATATTATCTGTTTTGGATGTTTTATATGCATCAATATGCTATTTTATATTATTTTTGGGACTAACTTATTAATCTAGAGTCCAATGCCAGTTTCTGTTTTTTCCTTGTTTTTGAGTATTGCAGATAAGGAATATCAAACGGAGTCCAAACGGAATAAAATCTTCGCGATGATTTTTCTTGGACCAGAAGAAACCTACCAGACTTGGAGAGGGGGGCAGGAGACCTGCCGGGAGACGACAAGCCTGCAGGGCGCGCCCTAGGGGGGGGGCGAGCCCCCCTGGCTTGTGGCCCCCCTGCAGACCTCCTAACCCTAATCTTCGTCCTATAAATTCCCAAATATTCCCCCAATACCAGAAAGAGCCATGAAAATACTTTTCCGCCGCCGGAAGCCTCTATTCCCGTGAGATCCTATCTTGGAGCCTTTTCCGGTAATCTGCCGGAGGGGGATTCGATCACGGAGGGCATCTACATCAACTCCATTGCCCCTCCGATGATGCGTGAGCAGTTCACCTCAGACCTTCGGGTCCATAGCTAGTAGCTAGCTAGATGGCTTCTTCTCTCTCTATGTTCTTCAATACCATGTTCTTCTTGATCTTCATGGAGATCTATCCAATGTAATACTCTTTTGCGGTGTGTTTGTCGAGATCCGATGAATTGTGGGTTTATGATCAGATTATCTATGAATATTATTTGAATCTTCTCTGAATTCTTATACGCATGATTTTATATCTCTGCAAGTCTCTTCGAGTTATTGGTTTGGTTTGGCCAACTAGATTGGTAATTCTTGCAATGGGAGAAGTGCTTAGTTTTGGGTTCAATCTTGCGGTGTCCTCACCCAGTGACAAAGTAGGGGTAGCGAGGCACGTATTTGTATTGTTGCCATCAAGGGTAAAAATATGGGGTTTTCATCATATTGCTTGAGTTTATCCCTCTATATCATGTCATCTTACTTAATGCGTTACTCTGTTCTTCATGAACTAATACTCTAGATGCAGGCAGGAGTCGGTCGATGTGTGGAGTAATAGTAGTAGATGCAGAATCGTTTCGGTCTACTTGATACGGACGTGATGCCTATATGCATAATCATTGCCTTGGATATCGTCATAACTATGCGCTTTTCTATCAATTGCTCGACAGTAATTTGTTCACCCACCGTATTATTTTCCTTCAAGAGAGAAGCCTCTAGTGAAACCTATGGCCCCCGGGTCTATTTTCCATATTATATTTTCAGATCTATAAACCAAAAATACCAAAAATAGTTTGCTGCAATCTTTTTACTTTTGTTTACTTTTTGTTTTTGTAATCTTTTATATCTATCTCTATCAGATCTCATCCTTGCAAGTAACCGTGAAGGGATTGGCAACCCCTTTATAGCGTTGGGTGCAAGTGTTTGATTGTTTGTGTAGGTGCAAAGATTGGGGCCTTGCTTGTACCTCATACTGGATTGATACCTTGGTTCTCAACAACTGAGGGAAATACTTATCTACTTTGCTGCATCACCCTTTCCTCTTCAAGGGTGGCCCCTGTTGGCTTGTGGCCCAAGGGTGGCCCCCCTCCGGTGGTTCTTCGCTCCAATGTTGCTTATTTCCTCCAGAAAAAAACACAAAAAAGTTTCGGGCGATTCCGAGAACTTTCATTTTCTGTACAAAAAACAACACCACGGTAATTCTGCTGAAAACAGCGTCAGTCCGAGTTAGTTCTAAATAAATCATATAAAGTAAATCAAAGCCATATAAAAGTATTGTAAACATGGGCAATCATGGCATGAATACTTCATAAATTATCGATACGTTGGAAACATATCAGGAACCACACCGGGTCCGGATGTCAGACGATCTCCGGCGTGACGTGGCCCGGGTCAGGGGCGCCGCTCACCCAATGTGCTTTACAGATGAGGTGATGCAGCATCAGTTCCCCGAAGGGTTTAAACCCATAAACATCGAACAATACGACGGGACAACAGACCCGGCAGTGTGGATTGAAGACTTTCTTCTCCACATTCATATGGCTCGAGGAGACGATATCCACGCCATAAAATACCTACCATTAAAGCTTAAAGGACCAGCACGGCACTGGTTAAAAAGCCTCCTCGAAAACTCCATTGGGAGCTGGGAAGAGCTCGAGGATGCCTTTCGAGCCAACTTTCAGGGCACCTATGTCCGGCTTCCGGATTCCGATGAATTGAGCCACGTTGTTCAACTGCCCGGTGAGTCAGCCCGACAATTTTGGAATCGGTTCTTGACTAAGAAGAACCAGATCGTCGACTGTCCGGACGCCGAGGCAATAGCCCCTTTCAGACACAACATCCAGGACGAATGGCTAGCTCGTCAGCTCGGCCAGGACAAGCCGAGAACAATGTCGTCCCTTACCTCACTTATGACTCGCTTTTGCGCGGGCGTGGACAGCTGGCTTGTTCGTCGAAACCACAATCCCGAAGACCCCGACACCTCTGAAGTTCGGGATGGAAACGGGAAACCACGGCACAACAAGAACAAGTGTCGGAACAACAACGGTGATGCCGAGGAGACGGCCGTAATTGCTGGATTCAGCAATTCAAGATCAGGACAACGGAAGAAGCCCTCTAAAGGGAATCGGGATGGACCTACCATGCTGGACAAAATCCTAGATAGGCCCTGCCAGATCCACGTCACCCCAGACAAGCCCGCCACCCACACCAACCGTAAATGTTGGGTGATCAAACAGGCCAGCAAGCTCGCAGCCAAGGAACAGGGCAAAAGCCCCTGCAGCGAGGACGATGACGAGCCTCGCGGGCCAAACAATGGAGGCCAGAAGGAATTCCCTCCGGAGGTAAAAAGTGTGAACATGATATACGTCACGCACATACCAAAGAAGGAGAGGAAGCGTTCACTTCGGGACGTCTACGCCATAGAGCCCGTAGCCCCGAAATTCAACCCAGGAGCGGCATGCCCAATAACCTTCGACCGTAGGGACCATCCGACCAGTATCCGTCATGGAGGATCGGCGGCCCTGGTACTCGACCCCATTGTCGACGGGTACCACCTAAATAGAGTCCTCATGGATGGAGGCTATAGCCCCAATCTGATTTACTCAGATACAGTGAGGAACATGGGTATCGATCCATCAAAGATCAAACCCAGTAATACCACCTTTAAAGGAGTAATCCCAGGCGTCGAAGCCCGCTGCTCGGGAACAGTGACTTTGGAAGTAGTGTTCGGCTCGCCCGACAACTTCTGCAGCAAAGGCTTGATCTTCGACATCCAGTGGAGACTTTATGTCATTGATGGGCAGAGATTTTTTCTCGTCAGTGGTGACAATTATAAAGCCCAAAAACTTATAGGTCCAGCCCAAAGGCTCAGCAACTCATTCGGGACGTTGACATTTCCACGGCTCCGGTAGTGGCTCATCGCCTTCTACTCCTCATCATCGTAGATCATGCATGCCGCATTGGGGATGAGCAATCACCGTCTTCCTCCACCGTGAGGTGTTTGTTGTCACTCTGGTCTCACAGATCTCATACCGCCACCATGATCGGGGAGGGCGGTCAGGAGAGGCGTGGTCGGGGACGATGACCTCATTCCCGGTGGTGGCATAGTTGGGGAAGCATGAAGTGCCTTCATTCTCAGTGGCGGCATGGTCGAAGGAGGCCAGGGGAGACCAGATCCGGTGACAGCAGCAAAAAAAGTAACTAAGCAGTAAATATAACAAAGGAGTAAAGTAAAGGAGTGTAGGACCTATGTTTGTGATGATAGCTTCCCGACAACGGCGCCAGATAAAGGCTTGGTCTTGCTGGCAAGTCGACGGGAACCAACTTCACTTCTTGTACCAAGCTCCCCGGCAACAACACCAAAAAATGGCTTGCTTCCTCCCTACTAGGAAGTTGTTGGGGCCCCCAGTGGAAGGGTTTGTAGCAAGCAGCAATTTCCCTTAAGTGACCTCAAGGTTTATCGAACCAACAGGAACTAAGCGATTACAATCAATGATCAGCAGCAAAGATTGTATGGATATTAACAAAAAAGTAATGGCAAGGAAATAAAAGAGCGTGAATTAAGATTGAAAACTTTATGAAAGAAGATGGGCCGGGATCCATAGGTTCACTAGTGGTCTCTCCCAAAAGATAAGCAACGGTGTGGTGAACAAATTGCAGGTGGTCAGCGATTAAATTGCAATATTTATGACTATGAATCATTCATGGCATAATCAACATATGAGCATCACGTCCGTAAATCAATAGACCATTATCCAACTACATCTATAGCTAATACTCCACCACAAGATCGCTATCCAGCATGCATCTCAAGTATTAAGTAAAACAGAGTATTGCAATAAGTACGACGACATGAAGTAGATGATATATAGTCTTCACCCTGTGTTCAAAGGACAACTACGCAACAATCTTTTTATCCCTAGTGGCAACAACACAATGCAAGCCTTATTCACTTTCTGTCACTGTGGTAGCTTACTTGCTCTGAAGGTCAAACCCCAAACTTGGCTAGAGAAAGAGAGAATAGATCGGAGAGCATATATGAATAAGAATCATGCAGCGAAGAAACCAAATAGATCTCAAAAGAATTCATGAATAAAACTGATCATAAAGTGACAATTCATCACATCCCAACAAACACACCGATAGAATTACCTCAGATGGATCACAATCATGTAGGGCAGCTCATGTGATCTTTGTATTAAAAAACAAGAGAGAGAGAGAACCATCTAGCTACTGCTATGGACCCATAGTCCAAAGGAAACTAGTCACAAGCAATCATGATGGCCTTCAAGTTGATGGAGATGGCCACCGAGATGATTTCCCCCTCCAGCAGAGTACCCGAAAGGCCTCCAGATTGGATATCGACGAAACATTGATGTGCTGCAGCGGAAAAATTAGGGCGATAAATTTCCGAGGGTTTCTAAAATATATAAAGGCATGAGAACCGAGAGGCAGTAAATCGGAGCACCATGGGGCCCACGCTGTAGGACCACGCGCCCAGGGCGCGTGGGGGTGGCGCGTGTTGCCCACAGCCCCCCCCCCCCCCCCCCCCCCCCCGGTTAGGGTCGGTGACCTTTGGAAGCTTCTGGACCTTTGATGTTCGCTAATTTTTTCAGAGATTTTTCTGAGCCCGATAAAATTGATTTCCCTGAAAAGTTCAAAAACAGCAGAAAACAACAACTGGCACTGGGCACTGTATTAATATGTTAGTCCAGCAAAATAATAAAAAATGGTTTAAATTAATGCCAAAAGTATGCTAATTTAATATAAATATGACATGAAACAATCAAAAATTATAGATACGTCGGAGGCATATCACACGACATAGATGCATCCAATGTTGTGCACAACCCCCACACGATATCATGTACCTCATATGAGCAAATAGAAACAGCCACAGATCAAGGTTAATACAAATCAAGAGCCAGGGTTGTGCCTCGGTGGTCAGTGCCCAGGCTCATGACAAGTCTGGAGTCGGATTTCATTGGATAAATTGGACTCAAGGGACCGGAGAAGACATGTATGTTTACTGCCACTGCGCCACCTCCTCCTACCTTCCTCGTCCTTCCCCACATTGGTTGCACATGCGTGACTGTCGTTGGCCCACTGCCACTGCGCCACCACCGACTGGCTGCCTGCCTGTTGAGGTGACCGTTGCCTCCATCCCTTCAATCTTCAGATCCTTCTGGTGGGTATTGGGCCTGAAATGTGTACGGGCGACGACCTGGAGTGGCCTATGTGATGCTCATATTAAGCTCTCCATGCCCTCTCATGCCTATCCTCATACATCACAGAAATAACACAAGGCATAGCATTTGCCAAAAAAATATTTACAAAATATACAAGGCATACTACATTACCATTTCCTCCCTGCCCAAGTTTCTCTGATTTGGGCCTCTGATTTTCTTAATGAAAATGGTGCTTGGGACTCTACCCCCATGAAGCATCATTTTCCCTTGGATGCGGAGGAAATTCTCAAGATTCGCCCCTCGCCGCATTTGCTGGAGGATTGTATCTCTTGGGCACTGGAGAAGACAGGTATGTTTACTGTCTGCAGCGCATATGGTTTCGCCTTTGACAAACATCATCATGCATCCCAAGGCGTGACGAGCATGGCACCGGATAGGTGGCACGCCATCTGGTGGTAATATGCGGGTGCCCTATCCCTCCGAAAGTACGGATCTTCGCTTGGCGTCTCGCTACGAACTCCCTCGTCACATGGGATAACATATGATCTAAATGCTCTTATATTTCTTTACAGAGGGAGTACTCTCACAAGCTCGTGCCATCTCACATTTGCCCTATCTGCGGTGTCGAGTGCAAGGATTCTATCCATGCGTTCTGCAGATGCCCTCCAGCTAGAGCCCTTGGCAAGTCATGTTGGAAGTCTGGCCTCTACCTGTCGTCTCAGAATTGCAGAACACAAGGCCGGAGTGGCATGTGAACTTCCATAAACACAGCGAGAAATGGTGCTCATGGCTTCGAAGGACCATGTATGAACCGAAGAAGATATCTTGCAATATACGTACCATGGACGGCACCAGAACTTGGAAGGTGAAGCTAAACGTTGATGGCTCCTATTCTGCGGAGGGCAACATGGCAACAACAGATATGGTGCTGCGAGATCATTTGTGGAAGATCATCTTTACGTCAGGTCATCATCTGATGTCATGCTAGGATGCTCTGGAGGCGGAGCTGTCAACAATCCTGGAACGTGTTGCGATTACTATCCAATGGAGCCCTCTGCCAATTTCAATTGAGTCAGACTGTTAGGAACGGGTGAATTTGATTCAAATCTCTGAGACTAACAAATCACGCTATGCTTTTGTCCTGCATGAAATAAAGGAGCACATGAGTGCTCGTGATACTTATATTACTCATGGACGTCGCTGTCAAAACGGTGTAAGCCATTTCATGACGAATTTTGATAGAATCTTACGTATTCGTAATACAAATGGTTAATTAAAGTTTTTTTTGCAGGAAAAGCTTCGGATCTATTCAGCAAACATCATGGCAGTACAAAGAACACCAAAAGTACTAAAAATGACCACCTAGCATCGACTATAAACACAGGGCAAACCTTGGTGTAGTAGACAGTCGGAAAGTCGTTATGCCAAGGCCCGAAAGGACCAGTGCATCCGAACAACAACCGTGGCAGATGAAGAGAGGCGTAGATCAGAAGGATCCAATCCGTAGACACACGAACGAAGACCGAATCCACGCGGATCCATCGAAGACAAACATCGACCGAATCCCTCGAGATCCGTTGGAGACACACCTCCACACGCCCTCCGATGACGTGAGACGCACCGCCGGGACAGGGGTTAGGCGGGGAAAACCTTATTCCATCTTCAGGGAGCCGCCGCCGCCTCGCCTTCTTAAGCGGGACACAAACCCTAAACAGACTCAAAAGAACACCCAAAAACAAAGCAGGAGCCTTCCCAGCGGCATGGGCCAGGATCCACCGCACCTCCATGGCCCTAAGGCCACAGGAGACAAGGCAGATCGACGGCGGCGCCGGCAGGAGGCCCGGAAACCTTAGAGGAGCCGCTCGTGTGGGGGAGGAGAAAAACGAGATGCGTTAATTACTAATTAAAGTTACATTTTCCATACTATTGAACATGCAAAATCGTCAACTTTGTAGAAACATTATTTGAGCATGTGGTAGCGTAACCATGGTACGTGTTCCTAGTCGTACTTCTCTCGTAATCTTCATAGCAAGTAGTTCTCTCTCTCTCAATCTCTCTTCGATGGGAATCGATGTAAATCAGCCGACCGACCATGTCTCTGGCTGTGTATAGCGGAACAGGAACATATATATATATATATATATATATGTTTAACATTTTTTGAAGACAAAATTAACATTTTTTAAATATATATTTTTTGATGTCGATATTTATTTAATGTACATTTTACATTTATCATAAACATTATGAATATATTTTTATACATGTTTAACATTTTTTGAATACAAGATCAAAAAAATTCATATACATTGCATTTTTTAATACATTTTTCTTATACATGACACACATTTTTTCTATACACATTTAACATTTTTCAATGCTTGATTAATATTTTTCAAATACTTGATTAACATTTTTCAAAGACATGATCAATTTTTTTCATACACATTGCATATTTTTTGTAACATATTTCGTACACATGAGAAACATTTTTCTATACATATTTAACATTTTTCAAATGCTTGAATGACATGTTTTCCAAATAATTGCGTAGAGTTTTTTTAATATATATATTTCGAATATTTAGAAATATAAACAAAAGAAAAACAAAAGAAAAAAAGTAAAAACAAAGTGAGAAAAGGAGGCAGTGACCTGTGGGCCGGCCCATCTCATCCTCGCCTTCAGACAAGGCTGCCCTACGTCTCGCTACAAGCGAGACATACGCGCGCCCATAAGAAACGGCAGTAGATTGGACCGACTCTTCTTTAGCAGGAAATCGTGGGTTACTTATGGGGGGTAATGGGCCACAATATAGCCCAGTACATAGCGACACGCATCACACTTTCGAATTCCGGCTTTGCTCTACGTTTTAATGCCACGTACCACATCGTTTGCGTAAGGCAGATTTAACATGTTTATAATTTTGTCCGTGAAGGAGGGTAGGACCGCGCAGCAGGCACTGTCAGCAACTCTAATATTGATACATGATGATATATGATATTCAGGAGATGAGGACTACACGGCACGCTTTGGTTGGCCTCTTTTGTGTGTGTGTGTGTGTGTTGTTTTGTTAGGGTGTGTTTGGTATAATCTAAATTCCAATAGTAGATGAATAATTGCAAATTTTTGTGTGTACGAGATTAGAATAACTTCAAAATAACTGACATAATTTTTTATTTTTCCTGATCAGAAAAATACATGAAAAAGAAAGGAGGTAGATTTTTTTTGGGATTTATGGTTAAAGAAAAAAAAGAAGAAAACAAGGGTTCTATTGAATTTCAAGTATTCAGTTTCACCAATAAGATATGGAGTCTCACCCTGGCACCGTATTTGGTAGCTGAGACATGCTGAGCCAAGATCTTATTTGGTGCGACATGCTGAGCCGAGACTTTGTTTGGCACATGCTTTTTAAAAAAACAATTATAAAAATTTCCAAAAAAATTGTCGAGTCGCAAATTTTGGAAAATGTTCAAAATTTCAAAATTTCCTTGGAATTTTTGTAGTTTTCAAAAAAAGGAGAATTTTAAAATTGTTATAATTTTACAAAATTGTTCCCTTTTTCAAAAAATGTTCACAATTTTCAATAGCAGTTCTGAATGTGTAAATTTTTTTGCTTTTTAGAAAAACAATCACAACTGTTCAAAAAATGTTTGTGTTTCCAAAAATTATTCGGAATTTCAAAAATTGTCTACTTTTTTCAAAAAAGTTCAACATTTAATGAATTGGTCACAATTTTCACAATTTGTTAGCGTTTGCAAAAATTCTTTCCAAATTTTAAAAATATTTTGGTTTCAAAAAATATTTTCTATTTTCAAAAATTGTTCACGCTTTCTTGCCCGAAGCCTGAATAAAGCCCGAAATATTGATATAAATATTTTTTATTCAAAATATAGGTATAAAATATTAATACAATATCCCGAATATAATTAATTTAAAAAAAATGACACTGTTCATGTGTTTCGCGCCGGGCTCGGGCTTGGGATTTTTTCTTCGGGCTTTGCCAAGCCCGGTCCGAACCCGACCCGGCCCGAGGAATGATCAGGTTTACGTGACGCCCCTAAGCCAAGAAGGCAGATTCAATGTCTCATGAGCCATTATCACATTGCAACATATAGTTGAATGTCGTGCATTACCACGAAACAAGAATAGGATGTCTTTTTAAAAAAAAATCAACAAAAGAGTAGGATGTCTTTTAAAAAAAAATCAACAAGAATAGGATGTCGGTTGTTGGGCATGCAACTGGTGCGTCACCATGTCCGTTATTAATTTTGAAGCAACCAACCAATCTTCGATCCTAACCAAAAACATAATGTCAAACTACAAGCAATTTATCTCCAGATGAATTAATTAGTGAGCTCTGATTCATACAAAAAATTAATTGGCTATGTTCTGTAAACTGTTTTTAGCAGAGAAAAAGTGTGAGATCCTCACCATTGTTTCAGAACTGTAATTGATCACACCGTTAGGGGACATGATTGGCACACACTTGATCAACCGTTTAGTATATATGCACTTGTTGTCGCTCTTGTGGTCAGCTCTATAGGACCTTTGTCAGATCTCTGTTTGGCTCACTGTTGTGTTATCCTGAAAGAAATGACAAAAAAAGCATATTGGGTATTCTTGAGATTTTTTTCTAGAAAGTTTAACAATTAAATAGCACTGCAAAAGTAAATAGAAAGTCTGACACATTTACACAATTACTGTTTCATGAACCCGTAAAAACCGAGTTAGTGGACGAGCATACAAACTGAAAATCCTACTGTTTTCTATAATCTTCACATTCCATTCATCAACCTGATAGTATGTAGCAATCATTCTACTAAATGGAATCAAAATTTGGAGACTCCACTTACGAAAAGCACAAGCATTGAACAAAAAGAGATGGAACATAGATGGCATAATTTGTTCTGCCCAATTCACCCAAAGTAACCGGACGGTGATACAACCAGTTGTAGCAGTCAAGCAGCTTACGGATCCATTTAATTAACTGCAAAGAGGAGAAAGTATTGTTACCTGAAATCGGTGAAATCACCACCAGACCAGCCTAATAGAGGGCCGACTGTCTTGCACTGCGACTGACCCACGGATACTTGGAGATGGTGCAGCCTTATGGCTGATGCATCTATTCACAAAATAGCCAAACCATCATATTAGGAAAACACATAAACAGAGAATACTCACCATACTCAGATGAATCGGCGGCTATCTTCGCGCCGCGCCCCGGGGCAGGGGAGGAGGCGGAGCCGCGGCACGCGGCAGCGGCGCGTCAGGCTCGGGGGTTGCTGCTAGTCGTCGTTGACTGCGTCGAGCCGTCGACCAAGGACGAGGCACACGACGTTGGTCTGCATCGAGTGTCGTCGACGAAGGCGAGCGAGGCGCGGCGTCGTGCCGTGCGTAGGCAGCGTCGACGTCGGGCGCGGTGAAGCATGTGGCCGTGGCGACAGGGCTGAGTGGTGGCCCGATGTCAACCATCACCGTCGCTTTTGCCGCCTCCGCCCGCCGCCGCTTGAAACCCTAGAATAGAGAGGGGTAGCGGGTCGTATCTTCCTTTGGTTGGGTGGATCGGGGACGGGGTCTCCGAGCCATGCGATGCCAGCAATCGGTAAAAAAAACGGTGCGTTACATGGGAGAAAAAAAACGGACGAAAATAAACCAGATAGAGGTGGAAGGGATGACGAAAATAAACCCGGAACGGAAGCTAAAAATATACTTTCCAGTTCAATTTTGTACATAACATGCTAAGATAAAGTAGAATCTGTAACGTAACACCACATGGTGCTTAAAAAAGGTTACAATACATCTTGCTTAAACTACACTCTAGTGAAAATATAAATAACATAACTGTCCTCGTGATTGAGGTAACTTTTTGCACCAGGAACGAGCCTCCGCGAATTTACCCTCTAGCCTGCTCATATCTCCTGAGACTAAAAACATGCAATCGCAACTTACTGGTTCAGAATTTAGAGAGATTGGAGTGCTGGCTTCACTGGCACTATTGGGGAATAGAGTTCCAAGACCTTCATTTGTGGTGTGTGCAAGACTGCCAGCCTGCAATTTCCAATGAGCATAATAATTATTTTAACCAATCACGATAACCAATGACAAGAAGCTGGTGGGTAAGGGGCATTAGTACTGTAGATCAGGAGCATAGCTTTAGATTTGTGTTCTCTCTATGCATTAGGACACACTGAATGAAATGCAGACCACATTGGAATCAGTTATAGATTTGAAATGGAAATATATATATTAAATTAGCATGTCTCATTACATCAGTGGAACATAATATTTTGCAAAACATTAGCATGCTTCTTTTCCTAAACTTTCTTGAGGCTACCATATGATTATAACTTACTGTCCATCAACATATATTACATTCAGAATTATATTAGCTTGTAGGACAACACATGAAGTAGAATCTCCTTTTGGTAGTAAGACAAAGAATGTATTTCTTTTTCTATCAGAACTTTTAAAAGGGTGTAAAGACATCTGATTTCCAGCAAGGCCAAACAATGCTTGTGGAAACTGTGATCGGACAAGCTCAAATTGGCCACTTAAAACATCAAAGCTACAACAGATAGCGAATAGTTGAGAAAAGAAAAATTCTCAGTCTGAAATTAAGATACGAACAATACCGAGTATTTAATTTTACAAGAAACAATGTCATCGTTAGGATCAAACTGGGGATCCTCTACCTCCTCTAGACCGGGGGCACAAACACAATTTTAATCATTTGAGCAACTCATCTCAGCAGACATATAACGATGGATTAGTGCCCACTGACCTTTGCCAGTGCAGTTTCCGATTAAACTATTTGGATGGAACGTTCCAGACTCCATCTGCTGAGAAAAAAATTCAGTGCAACATGTTCAAGCAAATATCATGATTTTAAAAACCAAATCAAGCCAGATATACTAACACCAAAACGTATACTACTAATAAACCCAGTGCAACACATGATACCACGTAGTAGCTCCGTTACAAAGCTGTCTCCTCTTCTCACCTCTAAACTCTCCTCTCCCTCGCAATAATAAGAAAAGAAAAAGACTCCAGACCAATCTAGGCCTGGGCCTGGGACTGCGCCTGAGATGCACCACCTAGTGCTGGGAAGTCGGCCACTGTACCTTTAATATCTGAATCAATCTAGTGTGTTGTGAAAGGGGGTACATTTAAAAAAATAAGGAATCTACAGCCCTGCAGAAAGTGTCAAACTACAAGCAATTTATCTCCAGATGAATTAATTAGTGAGCTCTGATTCATACAAAAAATTAATTGGCTATGTTCTGTAAACTGTTTTTAGCAGAGAAAAAGTGTGAGATCCTCACCATTGTTTCAGAACTGTAATTGATCACACCATTAGGGGACATGATTGGCACACACTCGATCAACCGTTTAGTATATATGCACTTGTTGTCGCTCTTGTGGTCAGCTCTATAGGACCTTTGTCAGATCTCTGTTTGGCTCACTGTTGTGTTATCCTGAAAGAAATGACAAAAAAAGCATATTGGGTATTCTTGAGATTTTTTTCTAGAAAGTTTAACAATTAAATAGCACTGCAAAAGTAAATAGAAAGTCTGACACATTTACACAATTACTGTTTCATGAACCCGTAAAAACCGAGTTAGTGGACGAGCATACAAACTGAAAATCCTACTGTTTTCTATAATCTTCACATTCCATTCATCAACCTGATAGTATGTAGCAATCATTCTACTAAATGGAATCAAAATTTGGAGACTCCACTTACGAAAAGCACAAGCGTTGAACAAAAAGAGATGGAACATAGATGGCATAATTTGTTCTGCCCAATTCACCCAAAGTAACCGGACGGTGATACAACCAGTTGTAGCAGTCAAGCAGCTTACGGATCCATTTAATTAACTGCAAAGAGGAGAAAGTATTGTTACCTGAAATCGGTGAAATCACCACCAGACCAGCCTAATAGAGGGCCGACTGTCTTGCACTGCGACTGACCCACGGATACTTGGAGATGGTGCAGCCTTATGGCTGATGCATCTATTCACAAAATAGCCAAACCATCATATTAGGAAAACACATAAACAGAGAATACTCACCATACTCAGATGAATCGGCGGCTATCTTCGCGCCGCGCCCCGGGGCAGGGGAGGAGGCGGAGCCGCGGGACGCGGCAGCGGCGCGTCAGGCTCGGGGGTTGCTGCTAGTCGTCGTCGACAGCGTCGAGCCGTCGACCAAGGCCGAGGCACACGACGTTGGTCTGCATCGAGTGTCGTCGACGAAGGCGAGCGAGGCGTGGCGTCGTGCCGTGCGTAGGCAGCGTCGACGTCGGGCGCGGTGAAGCATGTGGCCGTGGCGACACGGCTGAGTGGTGGCCCGATGTCAACCATCACCGTCGCTTTTGCCGCCGCCGCCCGCCGCCGCTTGAAACCCTAGAATAGAGAGGGGTAGCGGGTCGTATCTTCCTTTGGTTGGGTGGATCGGGGACGGGGTCTCCGAGCCATGCGATGGCAGCAATCGATAAAAAAAACGGTGCGTTACATGGGAGAAAAAAAAACGAACGAAAATAAACCAGATAGAGGTGGAAGGGATGACGAAAATAAACCCGGAACGGAAGCTACCAACTCCCCAATTAGGAGTAGGGATTGTGCGCGCAACCGGAATCGTTGCCGTCGCTGCTGCATGTGGATCAGCGCGAGCCTGGCCCACATGGCCCACCCGAATATCTGCGTTTCCAATTTCCCTTAGCGCTATACGAAGCCGATACAATCAAATCGTATCTGGTGAGCTATCTATGCGGACTAGTCTAGCTCGTACCAGCCTAATGGAACGAATCCCATATCCCGTGACCCATCCGGCCGACCGGGGATTGGATTCAAAATTTGAAATCAATCGGGGAGACGCAGCTGCATCGCCGGAGACCACCACGCTCCCACATCCCCTCATCAACCTCGCGCAGATCCGCAGATTTCTTCACGATTTGACCAATGAATCTTGGTGTGGAATCATTCACGGATCTGCTGTTCAGGTTTGTCCTCTCATAAGCTGCTCTTTTCTTTAATCATCTTCTCCAGAGAGTCATTCAATCTCAACCTTTGTCGTGTCCATGGCAGCTTCTGTTCCCAACCAGCACATCCGGAGGCTGTTCCAGATTTGCGATTGCCAGAGGCGGAGGAGGACGATGGCGAGTGCATTCCTCCGGATTTCCAGTCCTCGAGCCAAGATGGAGAAGAATTTGGTGGGAATGATTCAAGATCTCAAGTTTCTGAGGAACAGATTTCCCCAACGCCAGATGGCCCCAACGTCCCAGATATAGACAACACCGACAGTCACAGCGAGCCCTTGTCTGAATCGCAACGCACTCCCTCTCCGTGGCCTCAAAGGTAAAATCTCAATATTTCTCACCGCCATGGATCACGTCAGATTCAGTAAACAAGGCGATTTTTCAAGCGAAGTAGGTGGCTTGATCATGTCTTTGTCAGATGGGAAATAGTATTTGACGTGTTCAGTATTTAGGCTAGGAGCGCTATGTAAAAACATTCAGTTTGGTATTTGTATCATGGGACGTGCTCTGTAGTCAGTTTTGGTAAAATGTTCAGTTTGTTGTTGTCATAACCTGATTAATAAGCAGCAGATTCTTGTTAGTTTTTTGTTGTCATAACCTGATTACTAGCAACAGATTCTTGTGTATGGCTGTCGATCTGGTGGGCCCGATGATTTGACAACGCGCTTGATGTGTGGTCTGGATACAGGTTGTGCGCGCATAGAGTTAGGAAAAATCCACACTCATCCCGTCCTTCTTGGCGCACACGACTACACAAGAAAAAGAAGAAATGCGCGTACCTAGTTGCGCGGCTGCAGCTGGGCCTGCCCTTCGGCTGACGCGGGTACGTATGCGTGCTTGCCGGCCAGTGCCGGCGTAGTTGGAACGGTAAAAATAACGATGAGTATGTATTCACGTATATGTACGATCCAACTAGACATCTACAGGAACTACGCCGAGTCTATACATCTTCATGATTAGCTTATACCCGTACATGATCAATGTGTGAGGAGGTAATTACACTGGTGGTGCATTAACTTGCCATCAACGTTCACTTTGGTGCATAAACTTGAAGAATACATCGAATTGGTGCTAAAACTTGGCTATTTCTTTCAAATACGGTTCAAATCATGGTTTCGTATGTCCTCGCTGCTGACTAGGATGCCAACGTGTCCGCGGGACCCATTGTCAGCGACTGCGAGGGCTCACAGAGGCATGTGCCCGCCCGGGTGGCTGAAATCTTTCGGAAAACCCCTCCGTTTTTGCTTATTTTTGCAAGAAGCCGCTGAGCCGATGGGACACCGAGCCCTGAATTCCCGTACGTATACTAACATCTAACAGGTCAGTTCGATCGTGCATGTTCGTCTACCTCGAGATCTTCTTCTCGACTCTCCTAGTTCGATCGTTCGGAGCCGCCGCCTGGGGGTATCGTGACAACGCCACTGATCATTGCGGGGGTGGATGGCCGAGCCTCGTCGGCGAGCACCTGGCGATGCAGCCCCTCCATACGGTGAGAATTGTGTGGCCTCCTCTGCTCCTCTGTACCCTGCTTTCGTTAGGGTTTTAGAAGAATTTGTGGAGGGACAAGCGCTGGCAGGGGTAGAACGGCAGTCAGATAGTGGTAGTGGTTGCGTCTGTGACATGCAGCGCGTCGCAAGAAGTTGCAACCAGGCGATTGATGGCCTTGTCACAATCGGAGATCAGAGATGGCCGGGGCAGCGCCATGGAGCAAGCTGCAGGGGCAGGTGGTGCTCATGAGGGACCCTTCTTTGGCATTGATAGCGAGTTCTACCTTGACCTCACGCGCGCCGGCGACCGTGTCATCACTGCACGAATCTTCTCCTTTGATCCTTCTGCAACGAGATCAATGCATTGGTCGTCGAGCTCGATGCCGCCGCCGGCGGGTCGGCCGTGTCGGTGGCTTGATAAAAAATGCAAGAATGCCGGTGGCAATGCATGGGCTAGAGAGGAGAGGATAGATCCTGAAAGCCAGGTGCATGAATGTTATTCAGTAGCAACTTACAAAAAAGCGTATGGTTTCAACATCAAGCCCATGACGGACCAGGAGCATTGGACAAAAATGGATGGAGTAGAGGTGTACCCACCTGTATACACAAAGGTCATGGGCAGACCAAGGAGAAATAGAAAGAAAGATCCAGAAGAGAAGCAAGACAAGGATGGAGGGAAGAAACTGATTAAACATGGTGTAACCATGCACTGTTCTCTGTGTGGAGGTGCAAATCACAATAAGAAAGGCCACAATAAATGGCAAGAAACTAACAGAGAGGTTCCTCAGGCTACAGAAGATGATTCAGAAGAATAGTTTGATGATCCATCCATAATTTCTGTAAGTTATAGTGTGCACCAAGTTTCTCATTTGTGTTATTATTTTCAGTCATATGTTCAATTAAACTGTTGAAAATGCAGAACATAATGCCACACATAGTACATCCAACCATGGATCCAACTCAGACCCCTGGATCAATGGTTTATTTCATGCAACAAATGGTAATGTTCTTAATCTGTTATGTTTCTTTGTTTGAATCTTGTTCATTATCACTTTTACTGGATATTGTTCTCAAACACTATCTATATTTTCCTTTTCTTAATTAGGAGAGGATGTCATATCAACCAGTCATGGATCATGGCCCTCTTCCTAAGTCCGCATTTGTTGCACAAGCCAAAGCTACCATGCCTCCACCTAGAGTGACAACAGCTATGTCAAGTGGCATGGTGAGAAGGAGGGGGGTTACTGAAGATATTCCTGAAGATGTTCCTCAATCAAGCCACCAAGTAAATCCAAATGCACGAGTCAGGAAGAGGCAAATTAGAGGAAGAGGTGGAAGGGGAGGTGGAAGAGTAAATGGGAGAGGCAGTGCTACAGGAGGTGGGAGGGGAAGAGGAGTCGGGAGAGGCAATGCTATTGGAGGTCCAAGAGGAGGTGTTGGACGAGTAGGTGCCAATGGAGAAAGGACAGGACCAGGGGTTGGACTATGGAACTTGATGTTTGGAGCAGATGCAGATAACTCACATGTGGGAGCAAAGGAGGAGCCAATCACACAAAATGCACCACAGCTGGATGAGTGGACTGATGACTTCCTCTCCATGTAGATGTGAAAAGTGATACACAAGTTCATATATGAACTTGATGAATTTGCAACAATGAACTTCATATTTTGATTACCAGACACGTTCTTATTAATGTAATGAAACATTTGGATGTGATATTATGTATCTTCAACTTTAAGTATTTGGCAGTAATGTTATGTTCCAGACTTGTTCCTAGTGTTGCTGACAGTTTTTCTAAGGAATGTCGCAAAATTGCTGTCAAAATTTGGCACTGAGTGTTGTTATCAAAATTTAGCTCTCATGTGCACACAAATACTGTCAAAACTTTGGCACCGGATATCATTGTTGTCACATTCAGCTCTGGTATTCACACAATTGCTCTCAATTTTTTTTCTATTGTCAATGTGCATGCCAAGATTTGGCAGTAATATTCAGTGTTTATGTGATGTTAATTATAATGTACTGCTATCGAAATTAAAAAGATTTATCATGTTTATCTGAATGAACATCAATCATTCGATTCCAATCATGTTTGTAATATATCATTGTAGTACAGGGTACAAACCATCTCAAATTGCCGAAACATAACATCTCAAATTGTCATTTACATTCAATACACAAACAAAGCAATTCTGAAATACATCTCACTGAATTTTGTCTCACCTAAACCAAAATACAATAATACAAAATACATCAGGACCCGCCAGCAACTGCAAACACGATTGCGCTAAACCAAATTACAATACAACAAACAGTGATCTCTTCTCCATTCTTTGCTTCTCCTTTAGAGCTTCTATCTCACAATCGTTGCCCCTTAACTTCTTCTCATCCTGTTAATCTAACAATTCACACAGTAATAAGAGGCTCCAATATAAACTGATAGCCTCATTACCCATTGCTCGTGCACACAAATAATTGTTACTGTCTTGACATATACATTAATTATGAGCAAGTGTTCAGCAAATGATGTTCAGCAAACGGACCAGCAGCAAATGATGCAGTACCTCTAACCATCTGCTCTTGATCCTTTCAAAACTCTAAAACATATCTGAGACATTATTCCAGTCAATCCATAAATGGTTTCCAGCATAGAAATTGAAAATGGCCACAGAAATATAAAATTACCGTCAATTAGTTTGCACCAGCCAAATCCATGACATCCAATGCTTTCTTCTTTGTGCGACAATGGCAACATCAACAGTAGCAAGACAGAATGTACATGATCCAAGCTTTTTATGGTGTCGTTGTTGAGCTGCAAGAGTTGTTTGTCACCACGCCCTGCATCTAGTGTGTGTGCCATCACGAACCAGTCAGCCGCTCGTCCATGTTGCGTCCCTGGGTGGCTCGCCGGCCACGACGGAGACCATGTTTCATGTACCCATGCTCAGCATCACCAAATCAAAGCATCCCCGAATGACGCTGCCGTTCGTCCAGCCTCTCGCAACCCCCCAGCCCTCCCGCTCCTCACTTCACACATTGGCTCGACCCCTCATCGGGTGGAGGAAGATGCCCTCGGTGGCGAGGAGGTCAAATACGGGTCACAAAAGGGATGGGAGAGGTGGAAGGCGTGAGATAACCTTAGCTCTAGGGGATCGCTGCCACTGTCCAGCTCTACGGCTCGTCGCCGTCCTACTTCTGCACTGCGCGCCGCCGTTGTCAAAAGGGGAATGATGGTTAGGGATTTGGCGGGCCGAAGCGTTCTGTGTTGTTGTGCCCCCACCGGCTCAGGTGCTTAGGTGCAACAAACAAAAAAAAAAACAAAGGGGTTTTTCGAAAATAGTAAGCCACCAACGCAGCCACACACCTCTGTGCGCCCTCGAAGTCGCTGACAATGGGTCCCGCGGACACGTTGGCATCCTAGTCAGCAGCGCGGACGTAAAAAACCATGATTTGAACCGTATTTGAACCAAATAGCCAAGTTTTAGCACCAATTCGGTGTATTCTTCAAGTTTATGCACCAAAGTGAACGTTGATGGCAAGTTAATGCACCACCGGTTGAATTACCTCATGTGTGAGTGATGTAGCTCATAACATGCATGATCGATATAACAAAGATACGTCCATGCATGCATGCACTGTTGGAAACTGCCCACGACACGCTCATCAGGTGGCTAACCATGCAGACCACGTCTCCAGGAGTTTCCCTATCCGCATGCACTACGTGCTTATCTCCTCCTGCATGTTAGCTCTTCCAGCTCTCACACGATCTCACTGCCCAGTACCTTGTAATCTGTATATATGTAACCTCTCAAGATCAATACAAGCAGTGTGTGTGTTCGCATAACCAAACTTGATATCAGACGCAGACATCTCCGATCCTCCCTCCCTCCACGTCCGCCATGAACCGCCTCCTCCGTCGCTCCCGCTCGGCGGACTTCGACTCCCCGGCGCCCGCTGGACGTCCGTTCGCCCGCGGTGCCCATGCACACTGCCGGCCCTGTCGCGGCCGCCCCTGCATCAACCGCCGCCGCCGCACCCGCAGCCGCCGAACCTCGCCGCGTCCTCGCCGACCTCGGCAAGGCGCCTGTCGCCGAGGGCCCTGCTGCACCTTCCTCGTCCACCTCGGCGCCCCGCGCGTTCCAGCTAGCCCCGGCGCCCGCCGCGGGCGTCCTTCGGACCGCCGGCAGCACCCCCGCCCCACGGCTCGACCTCGTCCCGCGCCTCGATCTGGGCTGCTCCGACGCAGGCCCCTCCGCTCCCTCCGGCCTGCCCCCCTCCGTGGCGCACTTCTTCTCCTCCAAGCTGCACCCCGTCTCTGGTAACTACAACAAGTGGAGCCAGCTTTTCTATGTCGTTGCCTGCAAATATAATGTGCAGCACCATCTGGACGCCGCCGCCCAAAGCGCCTTGTGGCGCAACGACGACCTCACCGTGGTGCTCTGGCTCTACGGCGTCGTCGCCGACGAGCTCCTCGACGTCGTGGCGTCCCCCGACAGCACCGCCCATCATATCTGGTCGCAGCTTCACCTTCTCTTCATGGACAACCAGCCGGGGCGCGCCGTCATCCTCGGCGCCGAGTTCCGGAACTTCGTCCAGGGCGACCTCTCCATCGCAGAGTACACCCGGCGGCTCAAGTCCCTGGCCGACGCGCTCGCGGACGTCGGCGAGCACGTCTCCGATCAGTCCCTGACGCTCCAACTGATCCGCGGCCTCAACCGCAAGTTCCAGGTCATGGCGACTCTCCTTCCGCTGCAGTCGCCGTTCCCATCGTTCGTGCAGGCGCGCTCTCGCCTTCTCATGGACGAAATCAACGCCAACGAGCGGGCTCGGCTCGATGGCCGCCCGGAGGTCACCACTGCTGCTCTCACCATCGGCCATGGGACGAGCGGCGGTTCCTCCTCGTCCGACCGCGGCCCGGACCGCGGCTCTACCGACAAGGGCAAAGGCCCCGCTGCTCCACCCTCCCACGACAACGGACGCGGTCGTGGCCGCGGGCGCGGCTCCCCTTCCTCCGGGCGTGGCGCTGCTTCCGCCGGCTCTTCCTCGGCCGGGCCTGCACCGCAGCTCCCCACGGGATACTTCGCGCCGTATGGCGCTCTTCTGCCCGGCCTGCCGCCGCCTCGGGGCTCGTGGGCTGCACCAAACGCCGTGGGGGTCCTAGGCCTGCGGCCTCCCGCCCCGCACCAGGCGTACCAGATCGCCGCCGCGCCCTCCTCCTCGAGCGTCCCTACCTGGGAGCAGTACAACCAGTTGTACGCTGCTCTCCAGGGCCTCTCCGTGCAGCAGCAACACGCCGGCGGCGGTCCGGACTGGTTCCTCGACACGGGCGCCACCTCGCACGTCGCAGGTAACGCGGTGAGCCCACGATCAACACCCCTAGCAGTAGGCGGTCGATTTCGTCCTCTAGGCTAGGTTTCACCACACGGCTGAACCCACCACCGCGGGAGCTCGTCGCCGGCGGCCTTCCAGTGACCATTTGGTCATGCGCCGTAGCCCGTTCGCTTCGTACGCACGCGTAGAGTACTCCTGCGCGCTCTAAATGGTCGCCCGCGTGCTGCTGCTGCTATTTCACCGACGCCTGAGAGCTTGCGCCGCCACGGCTCGTCGCTGACGCCCCTACCGACCACCACCGGCGCTGCTGACGGCCCAGATCGACGCGTGCCACCTCCAGGGTCTCGTAGATGGCCGCGGCGCTCGAAATGGTGGCTGGCGCTGCGTTTCTGAGCCTCGCCGGCGTTTCTGGTGCTCTCCGGAGCAACTCCGGCGCGCCACCGCTTTCATATCGACGGTGGGTCACTGACGCGTGGGGCCCCCGTCATTAGCTACTAATCCTGGCTCTAATAGCCACTGACACCGGCCAACTACTGTAGCACCTAATTAGACACTAATTAAATCACCTATTAGACACTGACATTGGGCCCCACCCCTGTTTAGGTTACTTAACCACTCTGTTAAATAAACAGAGTATGACATGTGGCCCCCCTGCTAATTAATCCAAATTTAGATTAAGTTAAACTCTGGTTAAACACTAAGGCAATGACAGATGGGTCCCACTGGTCAGGTTTGACCAGTCATCCCTCTGTTGACTGCTGACGTCATCATGATGTCATGCTGACATAATAAATGCAATTTTGAATTATATTAATTCTGTTAATTTTAGAAAATGTTTAAAACTTAGAAAAAACATAGAAAATAATCTATAACTCGGATGAAAATAATTTGTATACGAAAATCGATCAAAAAAATCCAAAGAATCCAAATATGCCATCCATTCATCTGTCACATGCTTCTAACATGATGAACATGGAATATTCCCCCTCTGGATCATCTGTCCGATGAAACCAAAGACACGGGAAATATCGTCAGATATTCTCCCGCTCCGTCTGCATCGTGTAGTACTGCGTTAGGCCACCCCTAGCATTGCATGTAGTCATATCATGCATCGAGATGGACCTATTTGCTTGTATTTATTGTTTCTTCCCCCTCTTCTCTCCTGTAGACACCGAGACTGACGCCACTGCTATCTATGACTACGCCACTGACGATCAGTCTTTTGCAGCAGAGCAACAAGGAAAGCAAAAGCCCCTTGATCATTCCTATATCGCCTATTCTTGTCCCTCGTGCTTGCATTAGAATTTTGCCACTGTATTGGGTTTGATCCTATTCTGATGCATAGCCTGCTTTTGATTACTACTGTTGCTACTTTACCTGCTATCATAAAATGCATAGTATAGGTATGGTTAGTGTTACCCTGTGGCCCCCTCCTTTGTAAATGTTGCCCCTGTTTCATCATCGACGACACCGAGGACTTAAAGACAGAAGACTCAATCGTCATGATTGACAAGCCGTTAACGACACATCACCTCACAACCCTAACTATGACACTGTAGAGCTACTATCGAGTGCCGAGGGTGATACCTCGTAACGCACTCTCGATGATAATTCTGTAGCGTAGTTAATCGTTCGTGGGTATCGAGGGTGATTCCTCCTTCCCATTCCCGATAGAGACTCTGTCATACACCTACCTCGAGTGGGATCCATCGAGGGTGATTCCTCAGATTTCCACTTGATGTATAGACACACTGTTACTTTGACTTTACACTGAACTAAATGAGAAAGACGGGTCGGCCCCAAGGGTACCCGCAATGGAGGTAAAGTCGGGCCGGACCAAAAAGGTACCCGCGAGATATTACGAGGCGTGGCCGGTCATTCTTTGTCCTTGCCACACATCCTCGAGATGGGGCAACGGGACCACAGATGGTGGCGCACTGATCGTAGCCGCGAGCTCCCAAGACACTAACTGGTTTGGATATGTGATCTGAGTAGGCCTCTGGCCTTTTTCGCACTAACCACCACGCGGGAATAAATATGGGTATTCTTCGTCGTACATTCTCCCGACAGCTTTTCAGATGCCACAGTTGAGCGGCACGCACCCGGGTGGCCCGCATAAGCACTGTCTTTGTATTAAGAGGTGCCAGGACTGACACCGGCCGTCCACGTAACGCGCAGGATTGCAGAGGGAGATTAGGCCATGACCCCTCCGCGATTAGGATGTAGACTGGCGTGCTGGCCTCTCTGTTGAGCCTAGGTAGGACTACGGCGTGTCGATCAGCCAAGGCTGGGCAGTACCTGGAAAGTGTGTCCGACCAGAGTTAATCGAGCGTGTTGGGTAAATTTGTGCTCCCCTGCAGGGAAGTTGATCTATTCGAATAGTTGTGTCCACGGTAACAGACGCTCGGAAGTATCATGACTTAATACAACTAGAACTGGTTACTTGTGATTGAAGTGAATATGATGGCGCCGGGATTGCTTTCTCGCAGGGAGTCGA
Source organism: Elymus sibiricus (assembly GCA_039707655.1). Lineage (NCBI taxonomy): Eukaryota > Viridiplantae > Streptophyta > Magnoliopsida > Poales > Poaceae > Elymus > Elymus sibiricus. Next base: position 5,044,950 of record CM077665.1, read on the forward strand.
GAAGGAATCTCTGGGCGTTACAACAACATATCATTATTATGAAATGCTAATCTGCACTCTTCTAATACCGCAAGACACTGAAGATGCTAGTCTTCGATAGGACTAGGCTTTCTCCCTCTTCTGACATTTCTGCAGTTTAGTCCCAAGATATAGCCCCATTCCTTGATACTGGTGCATATCTAGCATAGTTCTAATGTCAGTCTTGTGAATACTTTGGATGAGCACTCACCGTTGCTTTGCTCCCCCTTTTCCTCTTGATATGATTGCCGCGACCAGATGACGGAGCCCAGGAGCCAGCTTACCCCGTTGACGACTACTACTACCCCGACGGAGGCCAATACACCCAGGATGGAGTCTACTATGACGTGGAGCTCGCTGACGACCAGGAGTAGTTCGGAGGCTCCCAGGCAGGAGGCCTGCGCCTTTTCGATCTAGTGTCGTTGTTATGCTCAACCTTCTTAAGACGAACTTGATTATTTTATGTCTGTACTCAGATAATGTTTGGTTCCGATGACTTGTGCACTCAAGCTTATGTATTCGAGCCCTCGAGGCCCCTGGCTGTAATATGAAGCTTGAATTATTTTAAATTTGTGTTTAGAGTTGTGTTGTGATATCTTCCCGTGAGTCTCTGATCTTGACCGTGCATAAAAGCTTGTATGATTAGTGCACGGTTAAGTCGGGGGCGTCACACTCGCCGTCATTGTCGCCGTTCTATTTGGCACATCTTCTACACGTGAAGCTCAAGTCGCACAACTATTTGTACTGGCGGGCGCAGGTGCTCCTGCTGCTCCGCAGTCATTACCTGGAAGGCTTTGTTGATGACACACTACCGTGTCCGCCACCATTTCAATCGGCGTATCATCGGTGGATTGCTCAGGACCAAGCTATACTCTCGGCCATTCACTCCTCTCTCACCGAGGATGTCGCTGGACTGGTCTTATTTGCTGTTACTTCTCATGATGCTTGGACTGCACTTGAGACGATTTTTACTTCGCAGTCTACGGCGTAGTCTATGGCGATTCACACTCAGTTTGGTTAAGTAAAGAAGCGTGACCTCACAATCACCGCCGTCTTCAACAAGGTCAAGGGCTTGGCCGACACACTTGCCTCCATTGGTAAGCCACTGCTTGATGAGGAGTTCAATTCCTACCTCCTTAGTGGGTTGGATGAGGAGTATGACGCCCTTGTCGAAGTCATCAAGGCGAGTCCTGTCCCAGTTCGTCAATAGGATCTTTATGCGCGCCTCCTTGGCATGGAGCAGCGCGCCTCCGCTCGCCATTCTGCGGACCTCTACTCCAACAGCTTGTCTGCACAAGCGACGTATTGCAGTGGTGGTAAACCCTCTTCCTGCCGCACCGCCCCACAGTCCTCGGTAGGGGGCAAGCCCGCCATGGCCCAAAAGCAGCATCCGCCGTCGCGCCCCTCCTTCACCACGATGGGTGGTCGCCCACGTCCGTGCTATCCAGCATGCGGCACTCAGGTGCCCTGCCAGCTGTGCAGCATTGACGGCCACCTGGCATCTCGCCACCATCGCCGCTTCAAGACGGACTTCTTGGGACTCAGTAACAATGGGAAAGGCAATGAGCGCCAAGCTCGGCGACTCAGGGATACACATACACTCCATCGTATCCCACTGACCCCTCCTGGTACATGGACACGGGAGCCAGAGATCACCTGACGAGTGAGATGGACAAGCTCTCCGCACGGGAGCCCTACCACGGCCATGACAAGGTTCATACTGTAGGGTAACGCAGCAGAAAACAAAAAATTTCTGCCTACGCACCAGCCCAGGACCACTATGGAGACTGCATACAAGGTTTGATCTTTTTCGTTACCGACTCGTAGCGTAGCGGAAGTAGAGTCGATGACAATCGGCGGTGCAGATCCCCGCAGCTAGGATTTACAACCTCCCAACCGCGAGGATGTATACCCTCATCCGCCCCTCGGACAGCCCTCCGGGAGGCGGTCGGAGAGTCCCCCGGACGGTGTCACGGACAGCCCTTCGGGAGGACCATCGAAACTCGGACAGTCACTCGGACAGCCCTTCGGGAGGACCCTCGAAACTCGGACAGTAACTCGAACAGCCCTTCGGGAGGACCCTCGAAACTCGGACAGTCACTCGGACAGCCCTTCGGGAGGCACTCTCGAACTAAGACCGAAACTATGATCTCTCTATAGATTTGCACACATACGGTGTCATCTATCCAGCAGGTCTTCGCCGTCCAGAACTAGTTCCCACTGGAACCCAGACAGCCTTTCGGCTCTACGAAACTATTTCGCTTGGAGGGAGAGAGAAAGCCAGATCATGCATGGCACTTGTATGTGAGAAGGGATGAGTTTTGGGTAGCCCCCTCCACCTCTATTTATAGGAGAAGGAGGGGTGGAGGGGCTGAAATTTCAGCCACATCCATCCATGTCATCTCCAAGATATTTTGGAGCAAAAGCCCAAAAAGGTGGCTTTTCAAAAAGCAACCATAAAGCTGATTTCACTATTCACGACTACATTTTTCAGCGTCTGATCGAACTGAAAATATTTATGTGGGCTTAGAACATTTCCAGTACCCACTAAAATAATTTTCAACGCGTTCCGAAACAATTCCAGTTTAGTGATTTTCATCTGCGAAAAGCATCTAAAGCGGTTCCGGCAGCTCCGGAACATTTCCGGTTTTCATCCCGAAAAATTCCAGCAAGTTTCCAGAACGATTCTGGCACCCTCCAAGAATTATCAGGCATGTGCTGAAACCAATTTGACTTTATGGTATCCCCTGAAACAACTTTTCAGTTTCACCGGAACTCATCCGGTGACCTCTCTCTTCGGAACTTTTCCGCTGTCTCCGAAAACCTTTTTCGGAAACTTTCTCTCAGACTCCGTGTCTAGAATTCAGCAGATAGATGACCCTTAAGCGTGTGACCCTATAGGTTCGGTGAAGTATAGACATGACCCGGAACCCCTTCCGATCAATGATCAACATCGGAGCCGTGGACACCCATATTGACCCCTATACCCACACGAATGAATATTCGAGTGAACCTTCAGTTGCCGTGTGCTATTCCTGTTGCTTCGCGATATGTTACAAATACCCGAGGTGAGACATGTTGGCATCCCCGTGGATCAACAACTTGTCCACTATGCCAGTTACCTCGTTACCGGTATTGTTCTCTTTTCTCGTTCCGTATTCCGGCATCCCCGTGATCAAATCACAAAGTGTCTGGCCAGACGATGATGGATACCGTAACACCGAGAGGGCCCAGAGATATCTCTCCATCGTCGGAGGAGCAAATCCCAATCTTGAGCTATCAAGTTACTTGACATACTTTTCCATGAACCCGTAAGCCGCCGTAATAGCCACCCATTTACGGATGACGTTTAACAAACACCAAAGTTCATGAAGCAAGCATGAAGAAACTCGATACTCTCATGGTCTAAGGAATCATGCAAACATTAACCATCTCTGTGTTATTAACCATTAACTTGTGACGAATGAATCTTATAGCATAACATCAATTCGGGTCGATTCAACACAAATGTTCTTCTAACATAGTGCCCTCAAAATTGCTGGCATAGACATGCCCATGATCAGGAAAACAGAACCATCATGCAACACTTGAGCTAGTCTTAGAGGCCAGACTAGGAATACAGTTTACCGTTTATTATTCCACACGTGCATATGAGTCTTCCTCCGAGCCTCGTGGTTATTGTAGATTCGAGAACCATAGCAGTTATAACATGGAACATAAACCTAATTATGAATAGGGAGATAATCAATAACATTTATTATTGCCTCTAGGGCATATCTCCTACAGACTCCCACATGCACTAGAGTCAATAATCTAGTTAATGCTAATGCACTTTACACCTGTGGCACACTGGTGTAAAATATGCTTCGCATGTGGTATAGCCTGATGTCCAACGGATCTGACAACTTCAGCTCCGTGTGTAACTTTGCATATCCTTGCGTTTTCACGCTTTCACAAAATTCATATTTTGTGTGGACTTGGCTTTGCATATGTGTGAATCATTGGTCGAAACCTGATTCCTCAGACTGAGCTATGGAGCTACTATCTGCAATAGTGTCCCATCGACGAAAGCCATCTTGGAACCATACTAAGTTCATGAATGAACTATATGATTCAACAACTTCTTTGTCGCTTCTAAACCGTCAACATACTTAGCCATCTATTATAGAATTCACCACAGTAACCCATTTGGAACAATTTCCAACTACCGTGCCACCATATTGTGTATTACACAAAAAATCCCTAACTTAAACCGAAAATCGCATGGAGCATTGTTGAAGACTGTATCGATGTAATTACTTACAACGAGTACGTCATAATCTCTGCTTGCGAGGAAACATGTCATCATTACTACTCTAGTACTGAATGACATCTTTCACAGTTGTCCCATGATCAGTACTTTTGATCACTTTGGTATCTATACTCGCAACAACTTTGGAGTATTGGACATATCTGGTTGTTTTTACATACCATGGAATACATGATTAATCCAAACACGAAGGTGTGTGGAATCTCCCTCATGTATTTTGCTCATCAGTGTTTTTGGGACACCAAGTCTTGCAAAAACTCTTTCCATGTGACTTCGGCAAGAATCACTCCTTGGCGTTTTAAATGCTAAAAGGTTTTAGCATCTTGTCAATATGTATCTTTGCTCAGCCCCATTAGGTAAATCTATCTCCATAGATCATCATGCCTAATATTAAGGCTATTTAGCCCAAGCACTTCATCGAAAAAGCCTTTTCAAATGAAGTCCTAAGTCGTGTCAAGAAATTTATTTCCAATTAACAATGTGTCAAGCACACAACGTTTTTAGAAATATTATTATGCTCCCACTTACTTTCTTGAATCATAAGCATCTTCGTTACCAATTGATGAAGTCAAAACCCTTTTGACCATTTCATCAAAACACGAAGATTCCAACTCCATTTTGCTCTCTTCTGTCCATCGCTAGATCTCTGAAGTTTGCATACTTACTAGCATCCTCTGGACTGACAAAATACCTTGGACTGTAACACATGCAAGTCCTTGGTTACATTTCCATCAGATGGAAATCCTTTCGTCATGCATGTTTCATATCTCATGATTGAAATATGTATTAATTGTTAGTTCAACCCAAACCGATTTTAAGCATCGCTACGGTGAAACAACCTCATCATAGTCAACTCCTTGAACTTGTTATTTCAACAAGTCGAGCTTTATGGATAAAACATTTTTATCCGTATCAGTTTTTAGTTCCATAAATATTCGTTAGACTCTAAGCCTTCCGAAACGTGTATCAAGATTTTAATATTGAAACATTTATATGGAAACTATCTCGGATTGTATTGGCATTTAGCCAATTCCGGAGTCAGGGCCCATCACCGCTTCCTTGTGTATCGTAGGTATACTGTTGCCCAACAACAACATCTCGTTTGCGCACCTGAGAGGTTTGCACGAGCCTTGCCTACGTGGTTCAGCTGCAAGTTCGACTGAAGTCCATACATTTTATTGTAGAGACTTCCGTATCAGTCGCAGTAGGAAACTCTGGAATTACTTCCAAGGTCTCTTTCCTTTGATCTGATGATGAAGATACTGTTTATCTCGTCGAGTTGCACTGTTCTCCCACTCACCTTTTTGAAAGAACCATTTTCTTCAAAAAACATACCGTTCTTTGTGGCAAACCTATTTGCCTCGGTATAGTTGTGGGGGAATACCCAATGACTTGGGATAACCTACAAAGTAGCACTTGTCTGATTTGGAATAGGTTTGTAACCTTTTACACAAGCCCCATATTCCAAATGTTAAAAAAAGATATAACATGGTTGGGCGTACCATACCATGGAGTCATTTCAACAGACCCGATGGAGCTCTTTTCAGTGTAAAAGCCGCAGTCTCTAAAGCATCACCTTAAAAGGGATAATGGCAAATTTATTTATGTCATCTTTGATCTTACCATGTCAGAAATGGTTCGATTACATCTTCACGGACTTTCCATTTGCAGTGGTGTTCCGGGAGGTGCAAGTTATGAAACTCTTTTCACAACTCATCAGACATTCGCTAAACTTGTAACTCAAATATTCCTTTCCGCAATCAAATTGCAGAAACATAATTTTCTTGTTACAATAACTTCTACTTCATTTTTGAAAACCTTTCGAATGATTTCAAAAGATCCAGACTTACGTCTCATCAAGTAAATATCCATATATCTACTTGAGTCATTTTTGAAGGTAGACAAATCCACTGTTTGCAACAACATTTATTGGACTACACACATCATAATGTATGATCACCAATATGTTCTTTGCTCGTTCCTTATGGCCTGTGAACGATATTTCAGTCCCTTTACTTTTCAGAGGAAAGTTGCAAGTGTCAGATGATTCAAAATCAAACGACTTCAAAATCCATCATAATGGAATTTTCCATGCGGGTTTCTCCAATGTGACCAAATGCAGTGCCACACATATGTGGTATTCTTTTAGTCTTGCGACATTTAGCGTCAGTGTTATGGATGTATCAAATTACCATCAATATTCACAACATACATCCCATCTTTGATGGAAGCATGGCCCTTCATGTTATTCATAATACTGAACAACAATTATTGTTTTTATGAACAACTCTTTTTGCAACAAACATTGTGCAATGGGCTAGATTGTATGAAACTCTAAAATGAATTATGAAAGTAAACCCAGAGGTAATGTATTATTATCAATATTCATAACATATGTCTCATTCATAATGAAAGTATGGCCCTTATGTTATTCATAACACCGAACATCAAAAGTTCTCTTATGAACAACCTTCTTGCAAGATACCTTATGCAAAGGGCTAGAGTGTGAAACTCTAAAATGAATTATGAAAGTAAATACATAGGGAATACACCGATGGAAGGCATAGTAACATTTACTATGTTCCCTGCGTGTATCTAAACCTCATTCCTGGCTAGTCTTTTAGGCCATAGTAGTTCTTATATCGAGTTGCAACAGAATGCAATCGAGCGGGTATCTTTGTGATTAACTCACAATACCCAAGAATTAGTGATTAACATGTTTAACCATAATTCCCAAGAACTATATCTTTGACCAGCCTTCTATACATCAAAAACTTGTATGACATTCATACATGAGCTGGATATTCCAGTCTTCTTTCCTTTTGCCTTTATACTTCTAACAGTTTAACTTTCAGTATTTCTCCTACTCTCAGAAGAAGCACCCAACTTAAGAGAGGCGTTAGCCCCGGATTTCCTAGGCGTGAAAGTTTCACTAACACCCTTCGGACACTTCCTTTCTCTTTAAGTTGTTGTTTTATTCACCATCATCATATGACAGGCGTTCTTCTGGATCCCTATCTTATCAGTCTAATGCATAGTAAACACCTTTGCTAATAGTTTGCAAACAAACATTGCTTTGGATATTTCATATCTTTCAGCCTTTGTTTGTATCTGAAAATTAATTTTCAGTTCCATGAATATCATATAACTATCCCAAACTTTCGAAGTTCGGGTCTCATGGAAGTAAACATATTGCACTTTGACCGTAACAGAATTCTAGCTTTTGGATCGAAGGACGAGAGTCACATCATCCATAGCATTAGTGGGAGAATACCGAAAGTATGCGATAGGACAAAGTCCTTCTCGGCACTCTAGAGGACAATTCTCATATTACGTTACCAACCGTAAAGTTTTAACCAGATATTTAACAGCTATTCAATTTTAATAGGGAAGGTGGAAACGCGAGCCATTATTCTACAACTATTTATGCAAAACACACTTAGAAAGTGTTCAAAATTAATTTCACTGAGAATTTAAACAAGTTAATTTTGCAGTGCGCTCCCACTCAAATCAATATCTCTCATAATTGATTGTGAGTGATACAAGACCCGCATTTCAATTCAACGCCATTGATGTGGACATCATTGATGACGAGAATTTTAATCGGTAGGCAAACTTGCCAATCACATCTTTATGTGACTCTTGTTAATCTTTCGATGGGTGTGTTCCGAGCTCAGGACTATCCTGCCTGAACGTCAAAGACAACCAAGTGATCTTGCTGCGAGGTCTGACCTCACCCGCCTCATTCCTCTCGATTCGTTCGTACCCATGTGGACATGGCGCACCCCGAAAAGATACGAATTTCAGACGGTGCTACACTTGGGTGAACACTAAGTACTTTGATATTTTAAAGTGAGAGATCACCCTAATAAAAAGCGACTACCGCGCAATCAAGAAGGGTGCATCATAAGGGATAAACATCTCAGGCAATTCATAATTAGCATGACATGGCATAGCCCCTTCTGACGGAGAAGTCAAACATTTCTTCGTCTTCGACATTTGCGTCGGTGTTCACCTTTGCGAAGATTGCCACCACCTTGTTGATGCACCAGATAATATCGCTATCTCTATAGCTAATAAAATAAGTGCATTACTTAAGGTTGACACGGAGGTCATTAAAGTGACCATCATATGGCTCCAGCCATCATGCCGAATCATGACACACAGGTCATGTTAATATTACATCATATAGTCATCTCATACATAATCAAAATAATATGAGCACTGCTATACCACATCATATGCACATGCAAACCATCCTGCAAAACCAAGTTAGACGCCTCTAATCGGTTTATGCAAGAACTTGTTTTTCGTGGCTTCTAAGGTTTCGAAACAAACCGAAGCTACCAACGTCCATCATCAAGCATGATAATCCAAGTCGCTAGATTAACATTGCAGGGTATATGAAACACGAGATAATAAAATCTCGAGCCCCATACTAAACTTCGTCATACGCATGACCCCCGTGCAGATCATATCTGCATTGCCCTTTAGTCTGCGAAATTTCATCTTTCTTTTTAACTACGGTGGAATTCAATGAACTGTTAGCACTTCATTGATCAATCAGGATCGCGGATTGCCAGAACATTGAAACTCCACCATGCTGTTATCAAGATCAGAAATATGCAAATTCCAGGGAAGCAACAAGAACATCGGGTAATAGATTTCATCTGCTACCCACACAAATAATTTTCAGTAATAGAACTCATCTACTACCTAATTATATTGTGCAACACCCATACATCTCTATGTATTCTAGATCGCAACCTGCATCTACGCATAGCACGGCTCTTGATGCCACTGTAGGGTAACGCAGCAGAAAACAAAAAAATTCCGACATACGCACCAGCCCAGGACCACTATGGAGACTGCATACAAGGTTTGATCTTTTTCGTTACCGACTCGTAGCATAGCGGAAGTAGAGTCGATGACGATCGGCGGTGCAGATCCCCGCAGCTAGGATTTACAACCTCCCAACCGCGAGGATGTATACCCTCATCCGCCCCTCGGACAGCCCTCCGGGAGGCGGTCGGACAGTCCCCCGGACGGTGTCACGGACAGCGAGGACCATCGAAACTCGGACAGTCACTCGGACAGCCCTTCGGGAGGACCCTCGAAACTCGGACAGTCACTCGAACAGCCCTTCGGGAGGACCCTCGAAACTCGGACAGTCACTCGGACAGCCCTTCGGGAGGCACTCTCGAACTAAGACCGAAACTACAATCTCTCTACAGAGTTGCACACATACGGTGTCATCTATCCGGCAGGGCTTCGCCGTCCAGAACTAGTTCCCACCGGAACCCAGACAGCCTTTCGGCTCTACGAAACTATTTCGCTGGGAGGGAGAGAGAAAGCCAGATCATGCATGGCACTTGTATGTGAGAAGTGATGAGTTTTGGGCAGCCCCCTCCACCTCTATTTATAGGAGAAGGAGGGGTGGAGGGGCTAAAATTTCAGCCACATCCATCCATGTCATCTCCAAGATATTTTGGAGCAAAAGCCCAAAAAGGTGGCTTTCCAAAAAGTAACCATAAAGCTGATTTCACTATTCATGACGACATTTTTCAGCGTCTGATCGAACTGAAAATATTTATGTGGGCTTAGAACATTTCCAGTACCCACTAAAATAATTTTCAACGCGTTTCGAAACAATTCCAGTTTAGTGATTTTCATCTGCGAAAAGCATCTAAAGCGGTTCCGGCAGCTCCGGAACATTTCCGGTTTTCATCCCGGAAAATTCCAGCAACTTTCCAGAACGATTCTGACACCCTCCAATAATTATCAGGCATGTGCTGAAACTAATTTGACTTTATGGTATCCCCTGAAACAACTTTTCAGTTTCACCGGAACTCATCCGGTGACCTCTCTCTTCGGAACTTTTCCGCTGTCTCCGAAAACCTTTTTCGGAAACTTTCTCTCAGACTCCCTGTCTAGTATTCAGCAGATAGATGACCCTTAAGCGGGTGACCCTATAGGTTCGGTGAAGTATAGACATGACCCGGAACCCCTTCCGATCAATGATTAACATCGGAGCCGTGGACACCCATATTGACCCCTATACCCACACGAATGAATATTCGAGTGAACCTTCAGTTGCCATGTGCTATTCCTGTTGCTTCGCGATATGTTACAAATACCCGAGGTGAGACATGTTGGCATCCCCGTGGATCAACAACTTGTCCACTATGCCAGTTACCTCGTTACCGGTATTGTTCTCTTTTCTCGTTCTGTGTTCCGGCATCCCCGTGATCAAATCACAAAGTGTCTGGCCAGACGATGATGGATACCGTAACACTGAGAGGGCCCAGAGATATCTCTCCATCGTCGGAGGAGCAAATCCTAATCTTGAGCTATCAAGATACTTGACATACTTTTCCATGAACCCATAAGCCGCCGTAATAGCCACCCATTTACGGATGACGTTTAACAAACCCTAAAGTTCATGAAGCAAGCATGAAGAAACTCGATACTCTCATGGTCTAAGGAATCATGCAAACATTAACCATCTCTGTGTTATTAACCATTAACTTGTGACGAATGAATCTCATAGCATAACATCAATTCGGGTCGATTCAACACAAATGTTATTCTAACATAGTGCCCTCAAAATTGCTGGCATAGACATGCCCATGATCAGGAAAACAGAACCATCATGCAACACTTGAGCTAGTCTTAGAGGCCAGACTAGGAATACATTTTACCGTTTATTATTCCACACGTGCATATGAGTCTTCCTCTGAGCCTCGTGGTTATTGTAGACTCGAGAACCATAGCAGTTATAGCGTGGAACATAAACCTAATTATGAACAGGGAGATAATGAATAACATTTATTATTGCCTCTAGGGCATATCTCCTACACACAGCGAATGGAGCAGGTATGCACATCTCTCATATTGGTTAGGCATCCCTTCTCACAAATATCTCTAAGAAATTTCATCTCAAAAATATTCTTCATGTTCCCTCAGTCACACGTAATATTTTGTCCGTCCCTAAGCTTACTCGTGATAATGATGTGTTCGTTGAATTTCAACCGTTTGATATTTTTGTGAAGGATCAGGCCACGAGGGACGTTCTTCTTAGAGGTCGATGCCGCCAGGGTATTTATGCACTTGATGTGCCGCATGTTTCCTAAGTTTTCACCGATGTCCATGTTTCACCGTCACAGTGGCACCCTCACCTTGGTCATCCGGCCACGCCGATAGATCGTCATGTCCTCCGCCATCATGAGTTGCTTTCCGAGTCTAGTAATAAAGATGTTACAGTGTGTGATGCCTGTTAACAAGGCAAGAGTCATCAACTTTCTTTTACTGATTCCAGTCATGTAGCCAAAACACCTCTTGAGATTGTTTATTCAGATGTTTGGGTCCATGCCCAAACTTCTGTTACTGGTCACAACTATTATGTCAGTTTCTTTGATGCTTATAGTCGGTTTACCTGGCTTTATCTTCTTAAGCGCAAAAGTGATGTGTTTAATGTTTTCCTTCAATTCCAAGCACATGTTGAGCATCTTCTCAATCGTAAAATTATTCATGTTCAGTCTGATTGGGGTGGTGAGTGTCATCATCTTAATGCTTTGTTTCAGAAAATTGGGATTTCGCACCAAGTGTCTTGCCCATATACACATCAGCAAAACAGCACAGCCGAACGTAAGCATGAGGAGAGTGGTCTTACTTTGCTTGCTCATGCATCTGTACCATTTTGCTTTTGGAGTGATGCCTTTTCAACAGCTTGCTTCCTCATTAACGGGCTTCCTAGACGACTTCTGAACATGAAAACTCCATTAGAACTCTTACTTAACGAGACTCCGGATTACACTTTTCTTAAGGTGTTTGGGTGTGCATGTTGGCCACATCTTTGTCCTTATAATAGTCGGAAACTTGAGTACCGGTCTAAAAAGTGTGTCTTTCTTGGATATAGTTCTCTTCACAAAGGTTAGAAATGCCTTCATGTTCCGTCTAACCGTGTGTATATCTCGCTGAATTTATTCTTTGATGAGAATGTCTATCCTTTTTCCGCACTCGTAGTATCCACTGACACACATATAACCTTTACAGTCATCTCCTATACTGCCTGATCAATTTGTAGATGTTGCATATACTCCTATTTTGTTGCCTCACCATGGTGCAGGAATCGGACGCGGTGCTCGCCTATAGCTGTTGGATGACACCCCTGGTCCGTCCTCTGCCTCCACTCCTGCGCGGGACGTCGATCGCGACTGCGTGTCGCATGCCGCGCGGGACGTCGATGCGTGTGCGCGCCACGACGCACGCCTGGAGGCCTCCTCTCCTCTAGCTACGCGTGAGCAGTCCACCCCGCCCGGCTCCCCTGCACCTGTGCCTTCATGTGGGCCATCGCCGGCGTGTCTCAGCCCGCCTGGCTCCCTCATGCCAACGGCTTCGAGTGGGTCAGCCTCTCCCGCGCCAGGCTTTGTCGCTGCCTCCCCTGGGCCGGTCTCACCGGCTGGGCCCCACTCGTCGGCTGGTGTTGACGATGCCACCGCGTCTGATGCATCCCCTTCTGAGAGCCCGCTGGGTTCCAGCGTCTCTCCGTCGTCGCCTATGCCACCTTCACTTCCAACTGCTCCAGTACAGCTACGCCCTCACACGCGCAGCAAGAGTGGTATCGTGTGTCCGCTTAAATGCACTGATGGCACAGTTGCATGGTTGGCAACATGTATGGCACATGCCGAGGCTGATCCTACTGCTGAGCCTCATCACTACAAGGCTGCATTGAGTATAACTCATTGGCGCACTGCCATGGAGCAGGAGTTTCAGGCTCTTCTCAAAAATGACACTTTGCGTCTGGTTCCTCCAAAGTCAGGTGTTAATATCATTGATTCCAAATGGGTTTTCAAGGTGAAGAAACATGCTGATGGTTCCATCGAAAGGTACAAGGCTGGCCTGGTTGCTAAAGGCTTCAAACAGCACTGTGGTCTTGATTATGAGGACACATTTAGTCCTGTTGTCAACCCAACTACTATTCGCCTTTTGCTCTCGGTTGAAGTTACTCTAGGATGGTCACTTTGTCAGTTGGATGTTTAGAATGCCTTTCTGCATGGGGTCTTGGAAGAAGAGGTCTATATGCGCCAGCCTCCTGGTTTTGTTGATCCAACTAGACCTCAGCATCTGTGTCGCCTCATAAGGCAATCTATGGCCTTAAACATGCTCCTCGTGCATGGCATGCACGTCTTGGCTCTACTCTTCCTGCACATGGGTTTGTTCCATCTACTGCTGACACATCACTGTTTCTTCTTCAGTGTCCTGAGGTGACTATGTACCTGTTGGTTTATGTCGATGACATTATTCTTGTTAGCTCTTCGGTGACTGCTGCTGATCATCTTGTTTCTTCCTTGGGTGATGCTTTTGCTGTCAAAGATCTGGGTAAACTGCATTTCTTCTTTGGACTAGAGGTTACTCATACTGATTCTGGTTTGACTCTCACTCAGCAGAAGTATTCTTTGGAGGTTTTACATCGCGCAGGTATGCTCAAGTGCAAGACCACCACCACTCCTATGTCTGGTACAGATCGATTATCTGCCTTTGAGGGTGCTCCTTTCACATCTGATGATGCTACTGAGTACCGCAGCATTGTTGGTGGCCTTCAATACTTGACCATCACACGGCCTGACATTTCTTATGCAGTTAACCGTGTTTGTCGGTTTCTTCATGCACCTCGAGACACTCACTGGTCAGCAGTGAAGCGCATACTGCGCTATGTGCGTTTCAGTACCTCTTATGGTTTGCATCTTCAGCATGCTCCTTCAGGGTTGCTCTCTGCCTTTTCTGATGCTGACTGGGCTGGTAGTACGGACGATCGGTGATCCACGGGGGTCTATGCGGTGTTCTTTGGACCTAACTTAATCGCATGGAATGCCCGCAAGCAAGCAACGGTATCTCGTAGAAGCACTGAAGCTGAGTATAAAGCAGTTGCCAATGCCACAGTTAAGCTCATTTGGGTCCAGTCCTTGCTTACTGAGTTGGGAATCTCTCAAGTTCAGCCTCCAGTTCTTTGGTGTGACAACATCGGTGCTACATACCTTTCATCGAATCCGGTATTCCATGCTTGAACGAAACACATCGAAGTCGACTATCATTTTGTGAGGGAACGTGTTGCACAGAAGCTACTTCACATCAAGTTTATCTCCTCCAAAGATCAACTTGGTGACATCTTCACGAAGCCGTTGTCTCAACCGCGGTTTGAAGGTTGTAGGCGCAATCTTAACTTGCTAAGTACTTCAGGGCATAGTTAAGATTGAGGGAGGGTGTTAGACTGTATATACATAGCCTCTGTATATGCCCAGTAACCTGTATTGTGCACCTGGTGTACTTCTATATATATGAGATAGCCACACCCGTATTGGGTGTTGAGCAGTTCCCCAAACACACGCATTATGTTTTACTGCTGGAGGTCTCTCATGCTGAAGAGAGTCTTCATCTCTTCCTCAAAGCAGTGTACCTCGTGTGGCTCAGCTCCGGTGATGACGAGGTTGTCGACGTAGATGCCGACGATGAGGAGCGTGTCCCCAGTTCCACGTGCATACACGCCATACTCAAGGCGCTTCTCCCATGGCCCCCCCCCCCCAACACACCCTGGAGAGTGACGTGAACGACAGATTATTTCTTGCCATAGCTCATAGCTCACACCCGCCGCGTACTCCGACGACTTGTCACCGCCGGTTCGATGCCCCTCCGTCACGCCGGCACCTCGCCCCATGCCCACCACCTCCCATTCCGGCATGGTCAAGCCCCTCGCCGACCACCTTGACTATGCTCCGCCCTCCACCTGTCTGCTCGCGCTCCATAGATGCCTCGCGCCCGCCCACGTCTCCTTGCTCCTCCTCCTCCCAGCCTCCTTCTCTTGCCGCTTCCTCCTCCTACTGCCTCCCACCTTGTCTCCTCACTCTGCCACTCCCTCCTCACTCCTCACGCTCTCCTTCCTCTCCTCCATGCCATCCGTCTCGTCATCTTCCCCGCATGGCACCTCCCTCTTGCGCTCCCTCGCATCCTCCTCCTCGTCCGCGTGCTCCTCATTCTCGTCCCTCTCCCTGTCTCCCATGCCTCCTCCCTCTCCTCCTTCCCACCTGCCACCACCGCCGCCAGTTGCAACTCTTCTCGCCTCCTCTTACCCCCGCCTCCACCGTGCCCGCATCGTAGCCGCCATCCTTAACCTGTCCCTATCAGCTGGCATCACTCCGAACCAATATACGGCTTCCCACATACTGTTTTCTCTTGTCAAGTTTTGCCAGCGCACCCTTGCCCGTGTCCCGTTCGATTAAATGCTGCAGTCTGGTGTTCGCCTAGATGAGTATGTTTACACGACTGGGACAGCGATGCCAGGAATCTTGACGGCGCGAAGGGGCTCGTGGCAAGGATGCAGGATGAAGTGGTCAAGGCCAGCACTGCCACACAATGTGTTGATGCATGGTTTGTGCTGTGCAAGAATCAGCGAGGCAGCGGAGGTAAAGAATAACATGGTGGTGAGAGGAGTTGCGGCTGATGAAGTGACTTAATGGGGTTCTATCAGACGGAGTAGCTGGAAATGGCATTGAGAATGACAGATGACGTGGCCAGGCTTGGGTTTGTTCCATCAGAGGCGAATTGCTCATTTATGCTTGATGCGCTACGAAAGAGTGGGGAGGTTGATCATTTTTTTCTAAGATTACAGTTTTTTTTTTGTCACGTTTGATCATTTTTTGTTCTTTTTCCTCACTTAACTTGTTCCTCTCGCAACCATCGATCTCGCCTCGGGCTCGTCATGTCAGTCAGTCACCGTCGTGGGCTCCACTGAACACCCTCACCCTAGCTGACCACCCCAAGTCCCCAATCCCTAACCGTGACTACTCCGAGGTCTCTTCCTCAGCATGCAATAACTGACCAATGTTGGTGCATGCATGCATGCAACTTAATATTTCAAGAAATTTGTTTGAAGTATATACATAGTTACATACCGGTGCAGGGAGTATCAAGACATGCATTCTAATTTTCCGTGTGTTTCCTTACAGTGAGACTCGAGCAAGGCAAGCAAAATCAGGAACAACGCGGCCGGCCTTCTTTGACGGCGCCGAGTTAGTGGCGACGACGGCGATCCTTGCTCCATGGCTCCACCTCTACCAAAATACTACAATCCCCGCTAGATCAACACACCGCGGCACCAGTTTTGAAGTAGACGTATGTATAAGTCATAACACACGTGGATGCGCTTAATTATATAGCACATATTTGAGCAAATCCAAATAATCCAACGTCTACTTGGCGATTAACTCACGATCTGATATCCGTGAGACCGTGACACATGCATCCAGGCCGCTCTTCGCTAGCAGAAGTTCATGGCGCTCACGGCGGAGAATCTGAAGATCCTCTGGGACGCACTCGAAATGCGCATTCCATGACACCGCCACATCGTTCCCGGCATATCAATAACCGTGCTCCAGTGCCGATCCGGCATGGTGAGGAGGAGGGCGAGGAATAAGCTGTCTAGCTCGTCTCGACCTGGCTGCTCTGCCGAGGTAGGGACGGCGGCGGCAAGACGGCGGTTGCTCGGGAGCTCGCGAGGCTCATGTTTGGCTCCTACACTGAGTTCACCGCCCTTCAGGGTAGCTCCGACGAACCCGCACTTAGTGGCAACAAACTCGCCCTCAAGAGTCGGAGATCACCGGACGACGATGTCGGAGCGAGGCTGTTCGAAGCGATCGTGGAGAACCCTCACCGCGTTATATTCATCGACGGCATCAACTGGCTGGATCACGATTCAGAAATGCGCATCAAGAACTCGATCGTGGGAGGAACAATGCTGGGGGGATGCAATGGAGATGTGGTCTGTCTGGAGGATGCCATTGTGGTGCTTAGCTCTGATGTGTGTGACTCGAGGTCCGTGGTTTCCGCTTTCTCCCCACAGGTGAAGCGACGGTTTAGCGGAAATAACCGCCAGGAAGGTGACGCCGCGGAGATGGAACGCCGTCGTCTTAGCTGGGACTTGAACGTGGGAGCTGTGGATGGGGAAGAGGAGGATGACAGTTTGGCTGATGACGATGCGATCCTGAATTTTGTAGATAGTGTTTTTCTTTTCAATTAGCAGATGTTAGATAATCTCGTGCAGCTTATCATCTCTAGCTGTTTTTTCAGTTGTTCAGTTAGCTAGAGTTAGCCGTATACCTGGTCACGTTTGCGTACGTGCGGGATATAGTCATAGGTAGTAGCTTTCGCTTTGGTGGGCGTTGAGGTGCTCCACGGTGCCAGGTCATGGGTGTTAGCCCGAACTACGAGTGCTCGGGGCTAGTCCCAGGGGTCCTCGGGCCGAGAGAGGCGAGAGGAGAGAGCGAGAGAGACACTGAGATGTTTGTGGTGCACTCTTCTTCTTGTTCACCTCAGCCCGAGGTAGTACTGGAGCAGCCCGTGTTAGACTGTATATACGTAGCCTCTGTATATGCCCTGAACTAAGGGATACTAAACTGTGCGGCCCGCAGTCCATCGGCCGGGCTTATGGCCCGCCGATCGCTAGAAGGACTACCGAAGCTGTGAACCCCGGCGTAACCAAGATGGAAACTTCCGAAGACTTGGCGTTCACTTCAAGGATTGCTCTATAGCCGGCGCGTTGGCAACTGACCATATGTGTAACCTAGATACCCCGGTGCATATATAAGCAGAGGGGTTTAGTCTTTAGGGGTACGATAACAACCTTAGCACTACAATAGAAACTGCCAGTAGGGACGTCGAATTTCATACCTAGGGACGTGTTATTTCACCTCTAGGCAAATGTAGGGTCGTTTTAGCAAAGCGTCTTTGGAGCGTCTTCCCACGGACCATCTCAAACCATGTAGACACGCTTGATGAGCGTGTTTACATGACATGGGACACTATATAGGGACGTTCAACATCGTGTCTAGACAGTTAGAGATGTTATGGTAGACATGCACATATCACGTCTCTACCCACATAAACACGTTTCATTTGCGTCTCAAGACCTTTGAGGCGCTTTTGTAAATACGTTCATCATGGGCCTGGTACTTATACACGTTGTGTAGAGACGTTATATTTATCTCTAAATATACATAAGCTACTCGATACAATTGGAATATTTTACTTTAAATATGGTTTGATTTATTTCGAATTTGTATTTCATCGTTTCAAATTCGATAATTTTATCATGACATGGCCGCACATGCCGATTAATCAAATAATATCATTATATGAAGACACCATTCCACGTCTAAGATTGCATTTGCAAACATCACATTATCAAAATTGGCAATCTGAGTGGAATGATTAGCCCGAACAGATACTTACACCGAAGTTCACAACTGAATAATAACAGACATTCATACAGTACATGCAAATAAATAAGAAAATATCCTATGTCTACAGCTATGTTTCTCTATTAAGCAGAAATATAACATAAGACACAATATTTGTTCATTCACAGATTGGTTCATCAACTGATCCTAGCTCCTTCAATGCACTCCTTTTTCAAGTCCTCAACCACCCAATTACTCCTGGCTCCCTTAATGCACTCTTTTCAAATCCTCAACCGCCCTGAAAAAGAAAATGAACAATGATTTTAGACAAGTGCAAGATAAGATGTTCTTTGATAAATTATAAGAAATGTATCATAAAAATGCTTCGTTGGAGTGGTTGGCTTAGTTTTTTTTTACTTAAAAACCACAAAGATTTTTCATTAAAAAAAATCTTAAATGTGGATATTGGAGCATACTCGATGCTTGTATGGAAACATACTTACATGTGAGCGAGGCGAAGCAATAACATAACCAACATCTCCTACTGTTTGGAATTTTTCATATGGTCTAACCAGTTCTCATCTCCTAGATTTGTAGAGCCACGAATAGAGACTACAACATATTGCTCTCCAAGCATATTTCCTTCAACCACATATGTTCTATCTTTACTCCCTAAAATTCCATTGGCCACGAGTTTGTTTTTGTTTCTCGAATTGATCGAAAAGAACAAGACTACAGTTTTATCCCATTTTTGCAAGAAATGAAACATTTGTTATTCATAAACCTCGGAAGATTTCACTTTACGCAAACAAGGACAATTTTATAGAGAATTAGACCCAACTACTATTATACAACCGTTTGGATACATAGCATATATGTACCTGCGCAGTGACTTGGTGAAGACCACCTAGCTTGGCTGCATTGCTATTTGCAGTATGAGCATTCTGCAATTAAATAGGAAGAGGTATGAATGGAGACACATAATCAGCTCAAGAATGATAATTTCCAAGAGTTTCGATATCATGTACTTGGATGCACTAAATAGCCTTACTCTACACATACTTTCGGTCTGCTTAGATTAAGGTTTTGTTGCAACATAATAATTTATTTTGAAAGCTAAACATGCATGAATGATGCAAACAAATGAAGTACCCGTCATGTAAATTAGAAGCGTATGTGTGCTTTGTTGTGCCGGCCTATAGTGCTGAGTGATCTTGCGACGTTGTTTCCATCATATACTCATTGTACTATAATGTAAACTAACATGCCAGGCCCGGAAAAATTGAAGTTCATTTATGTGATTATAAATTATCAAATGTAACAGTGACTGTAAATCAATGGATTATGACATGTTTAATAATAGTATATCAATTGCTAGCCAACATTTGGAAGTTAAAAAAATAACCATTAATCATTAGCCAAATAAGCAGGGAAGTGGACTCCATGAATTTTGTCATCAAACTGCATGAGCAAAATCGCTTGCCATCTAACCATACACCTCCAATCCATGCTTCCTTTGAAATGCTCTCCTCTGAAATGGACAAAGAGATTGTAAACAATTTGCATGCTTTATCAAAGGTAACACCTGTTGGGCATGAAAAACATGACCATTTTTCAGTGTCAGTAATGGCAACCTTGTTAGACATTTATGTTTCTCCTTAGAGATAGCAAGGCTAGTAGGCCGTTGAAGTAGCTAAATAATGGACGGTGAATGAAATCAAATCCTGCGCAATAGTGGGCTGTGGCTAGACCAATTTGTACTATTTGCCGGAAAGCAGCAGCTACAAACAGACAAGGAAGGCGGCTAGACAGACCTTTAGAGGAAATTGTTGGTCCTGTATGATCGCATCACTTGGGATCAAGTGGAGTGAGTCCAATAAATAGCACTCGGGCATGAAACGTCAGAGGTCGAATCGCGCGCTGGTAGCTCCAAGGCAACAATGCCGATGGCCACGGATCCCCGCGCAACGTCTAGAGTTTTGCCGCGAGGGCCGCGTGTGAGGACGGATGGCAAAACGGCGGCAAGGAGCGGAGCCAATGGTGGTTGCCCGCGCCCGGCGCCAACACCGCCACCCCGCAAACTCCCCACGATCTGTAAACAACACGCAACCAACCCGAGAAGCAATCAAACGGAGAGGACATTCGAACTGTATGTACGCCCAATGTTCAGAAGATTTTTCTGTGATGTGAACATATAAGAAAGGATTAAAGTGACTAAGGTAGGGCTGCTGCCGTGAATTCCCAGTTCTAGCAGTCATTCTTTCGGGGGTTGACACGTGTTTTGGTTTTCTTTGGTTCACCGTTGATTTTCATGTCTTTACTACCGGTTTTTATGGGTCACGGAAAGGCGTCGTGCCGCGTTAGCGATTAAGCCGGAACACGACGATGACTATGCCGGAAAGGTATCGTGCCGCGTTAGCCATTAAGCCAGAACTCAACTATAACTACGTTGAAAAAGCATCGTGTCGTGTTAGCCATTAAGTCGGAACGCGACGATATATACGCATTAGCAATTAAGCCGGAACGCAGCGATAAATACGCCGGAAATGCGTCTTGCCGCGTTAGCAATTAAGCCGAAACGCGACGATAGATGCAACAGAAAGACGTCTTACCGCGTTAGCAATTAAGCCGGAACACGACGAAAATGACAGCGAATATGCCTAAGCCAGATGTCGAAGCGAAGCCAGACACGACGTACGTATGTGACGATGAATTCGCCTAAGCCAGACGCGATGAGTTGTAGTATTCCTTGGTCATACGTGAAGTACTTTGGCTAGTAGCATGCTTTGGAAATTGTTCCCTGACGGATATGGTTCTCACGTTGCACCTCCCATGGCACGGCTTGGATTGTAGAGGTTGAAGGAAACAAACTGCTTTCGTCCACCGCCAGCATCTCCTCACGTAGGCCATCCACGGACAGGGAACACCGTCAGCATCCTCGCTTTGAGTTTTTTTTTGGTACATAGCAAATTCGATATACCAAAAAAGTCAAAGCGACTTATAATTTGGAACGAAGGGAGTAGATGCGAGGATTTTCAGTTTCCTTTTTTTTATTATTATAATATAAAAACGGAAAAAGAGTTACTAGTACTCCTACATTACCTTGGGAGTTGCGAGGAATCTAATGGCGTTCTGTCCTTTGAATTTTTGCAACGGAAGCAACAAGAATAATGCTTTGAACATTTTTTTTCACTACATGCATGAGAGCTGCACATCATTAAATTAAAAGGGAAAAAAGTGGCAAAGAGCCCACGGGGGATTTTGGTTTTGATGGCCTAGTCGAGCAGGCCCTAGTCATCTGCAGTTTTGGTTGGCCCAACAAACTGAAGACACAAGGTCCTATCCCAACGCATCTCGGTGGCTCGTCTCTCCATCCATCGTTCGCAACGTCAGAGTCGAATCCAAGCAAGCGGTAGCATGGACAACTAACAAGCACAAGATCACAAGGCAAGCAGGAGCATGGCTTGTTGGGGCCAAGCAGTCAAGCGCTGACAATGCATCAACAACCTCTTCTCTCCATGGTTCCACCTATGGGCTCTTGCATATTGCATGGAGAGCACACATGGTGCACAACTCACCACACAGCAGCCGACATCCCATAAATTGGTTACCTTTATGTCAAATTTTGATGGGTAAATCCCCATTTATTAATTATATTTTATTTGCATATAGATTGCATCTCCATTTATAAAATATCCAACTTGTAGGTGTAACTTTAGATTTGCATGCTATTTTTGATGAATGTTTAAGAGGCTAGCATGAATCACATTATCATTAGATAGATATTTTTCACTTTCTTCTTAAATGTTTTTGTTGACACTCTAAATTTGCCAAAGTGCATAATGGACTCCACCATCATATTTCTATCGTCGAGATGGTCAGAGAACATATCTGGATCATCTCATTTGGAGCTCGGACAAAGAAAACACCTTTTCAGGGGGCTGACCCAGCCAAAACCCGCCAGGCCAGCTTCCAAAGCGGCCAGGCCGGTTTGACCAACTTTGTCAAATGCAAGACTGTACTGCACCATTGTATTTCTATCATCGAGCTGGTCAAAAAACCTATATGGATCGCCTCGTTTTGAGTCCGGATGAATTAATTGCAATTTTTGGAAGGTTTTCTGCCCTGGACGTGCAGTAGAACCGGCCAGGCCGGTTTGGGACCCAGCAGGCTGGTTTTCCTGACCTATTCCGAACCAATTGGTTTTCAAATCGGTTTTGGATCTATTTTTTGCGTGGAAAACTTGGAGATTAAGATCCGAGCTTGTTTCCTAGTGGGATAAGACCACCCCCCCCTATATAAACGAGAGGATCACTGCTGATTGAGATACATCCAACAATCCAATCGTCTTTTTACATCTACAATTCCCTTATGTCCTCTTCTAACCTTATCTTGTTGTTCATCGCTTGATGCGGCGACCAAGGATGGCGCCCTAGGCTTCCTGGCCGACTTAGGACAATGCGGTGATGTCCTTGCCCCCATGGGGTCCCTCCTGGGCGAGAGCTTCGATGGTTCCTTTGCTAGTTTGCCTGGAAACTAGCCGTTCTTTGTCACGTAAGCGCGATAGCTATCCTTTGGCGGTTTGCTCATAAACCTGTTGTGCCTCACCACGTAAGTGTGATATTCTGGCTATGTTCTTTGGTGTGTGGCGGCCTGGATGATCTAGCCCTAGCTGGTGTGTGATCCGGGATCAATCCGCTGTCACCACACTTCTTGGCGACTCCGCTGGGGACGATTACCTCGGCTCTACTTTGTAGCAGAATCTCTTTGCCCTAGCCATACTCTTGATTGATCTATCTCCTTGCGCTCGCCATTACCATTGCATCTGGCCCAAAAGGCCGATTGCATCTGGTTTTGACCCCTTGTAATCTCGCTTGCTATTTTGCAAAGTGTTGCCATTGATTCAGCAAGGCGGCCGAGTTCTAAATCATGGAGTATCAAGGTGTTGCATCACAATATTACTACAATCACCCAAGGTACAACTTGCAAATACATCTTATGTTCCTAATAGTTATTTTGCAAGTCATGAATTCTCATGTTGATGTTGCTAGTCATAATAATAGTAAATCTGTTGCATCGGCTAATTGTTATGTTGATAATGCTCCTCATCATACACATCATAATCATGGATATCTCAACTATGAATTCTTCGAGTTTTAATGCTACTAGCAACATACAACATGCAAATCCTTATTCATCGGCTATAAGTTCACAATACGTGGTTTCACCACAAGACATGCTGATGAATGAGAGAATTGGCTATAGTAATGCTAACTATTCAGCCAATTACTCTCAGTTCATATGGTGCACGATATGCTAATAGAACAAAGGTTCTACATACAAATTCAGCATCATATGTGAATGCTAGTGCTCAGAATTCGGCCTCATATGATACTAAAAACTATGGCCGAATGAATGAAATTTCAGCAAGGCATTCAAGTGCTAATGCTCATGATTCAGCCTCATATGTTGCCAATAAGTATGGCCGAATCAATGAGAATTCAGAAAGTTATTTAAGTACTAGTGCTCATGATTCGGCTTCACATGTTACCAATAAGTGTAGCTGAATTAATGAAAATTCAGCAATGTGCATGAGTGCTAGTGATCCTGATTTAGTTGCATATGAGTCAGCGTGGCAGATTTTAAATGATCCCGAGGAATTAAAAGAGCTATGAAAATCGATATTGATGAGATGTGTGCTAAATATAAGCTGAAGCCGATCCCATTTGAGTCCTTGGCTATTAATATAGGAAAGGAAGACATGCGAGCTGACACATGTGGCAAAGAAAGAGTCGATTCAGATATAAGCGGATGTTCGGTTGAAAAAACCGAACGAAACAATATCCATTCCGAATCAGTTTCATCTCAGGGAACAAGTCTAGTTGTGGCAAAGCATGGAAAGCATAAGAAATTAGCTAAACTTGATTTTCAGGAGCTAAAGGGGTTGTGCATTTATCTGGTGACTATCGCATCATTGATCAAAGTGATGAAGATCAAGCCCCTACAAGAAAAAAGGAAGAAACGACCGGCTACACAGACAAAACCGGCCAGGCCATTTCATCCCTGGTTGGTACTGCCAAACCGGCCTGGCCAGTTTCCCTGGCCGACCACACTACCAAACCAGCCAGGGTGGTTCCTCTGGTTCCAGCAGCCGCCGATGCGTCTCCGGATGATTCGGCCCCTGTTGTTGATTATTTCCTGGAGATGAAGGGCAACGTCATGCAAATCAAGGACATGTACTTCTCCAGCATGATTAACAAGGTACAAAGCACTAGTATTTTACCAAATTTCCAATCCAGTTGTATTATTTCAATTGCCACATCTATTAGTGATATTCTTGCTAGTAATGTTAAGAGACCAACTGAGGAAAGTAATTTACTTGTTGATAATGAAATAAATTCAGATTGCATCGGCCAACATATTATTCCCTATCAAGAGGCCGATGAAAATATTTTGTCTAAGTTAAAGCTTTCCCCAATGTTTACCTTGGATTCTATATCTATGCCGGTTTCTTTACTTGCTTTAAATTCAGTTCATACTTGGTCCCAAATGAGATACAAATTCGGTAATTATTTTGGGTTTAATAATTTGGGACCAAGATTAACAAATATTGCACATGTCGATGTTGGTTTTATGATCAATTCTAAAACATCTATAAAGAAAGGCAATTACAAAGATGGCCGATGGATTGATGTTAAATCTGATCTGTTCGTTTGTCTAGCTTTAAAGCTGACTCCACAAAAGAGTCAGCTAAAGAAATCAAAGTACACCTTTGACTTTACTTTTTGTAATCATGTCTTTGATATCTTATTGAAGAATAATTTTATTAGAATCATTGATCACAAAGCTTTGCCATCACCTCAAAACTTAGAAGAGCTTACATATTGAAAGTGGCATAATTCATTTGATCATAATACTTCTAATTGCAATGTGTTTCGTCGAGTGATCCAATCGGCCATTGATAAAGGACGATTGAGATTTTCTGAAGGTCATCAAATGGACCAATTGGATTCAATTGGTCTTGATGACAAACAGGTTTCAAATCGGCTACCATTAGCTGATTCACTCAAGGCTCAAGGATGAAATGCCCAAGAGAGAGATGTAGTGACCTCAAGTGAAGACTAGGTGATTGTCTATGAATTACAAATTAGCGATATTTTAGAGGATAGCGAGGTGATTACAATTTCAGAAGACACTGGGGGGCAGGTAAAATCTCTCTAGTCGAGGCAAAGGCTGATTGATCCTTTCGAGCATGAGCAATCGGCTAAGGATCCTCCTTTGGAGCATATTTATCAAGATGTGGAGAAGAAGGCGGATGCCCATAGAGCTGATGGAGGTAAAGGCCGTGACAACCAAAGGAGTAGAAGGCCGAAGCTTAGTTTTGAGGAACTTCTAACTAAATACAAGAAGGAAGCAGAATTGAATGTCACTAATTGGCCAAGAAAAGTTCAATCATCAATATTGCCTCCAAAGCACAGGTCTCAGGAGTGGAATAGGCAAAGGAATAGATCCCACGCAGCAGCAACATATCCTCGTTTTGAGCAGCCAATTCCTGTCATATGGACCACAACCCACAAATTTTCATCCTTATTCATCTTGGGGTTGGTTTGAGCAAGAGGCGCATGTTCCACCATACTTTAGGCCACATTACGTAGCGTATGCAACTTCTAGATATTCAGAGAGATCATCATCTTGTAAAGACTGTTTTGATCAAAATCGGTCCGGAGCTCAACCAAAGAAGAAAGTGGTGAAAGAGGTTTACCGTGTGAAGAATGATGGCCGCAAGAACAAAAGTTGTGAAACAGGTTTACCATGTGAAGAATGATGGCTGCAAGAATAAAATTTCATATCTGCATTCGACTATTGAAAAGCCGACTACGTTGCTAAAAAATCTGGCTATTGATGGCAAAGAAGTGGGAAATCATCTATTAATATTCTAGACGCCAAATCTGAACAAAAGAATGTGATAGTGCCCAAAATTAAGAAATATTTTCCGCAGTCCAAAAAAGAAATAAAGCTTAGATGCTCACTCAGTTTACCAAAGTGGCAAGAAAACAAGTTGCAGAAGTTTAGTGCAGAAAAGCTGAAAGAGATGGGCTTGGCGTGGGTTCCTAAAAGGAGTTTTCAAGTTCAGAAGGATGATGCTTAGGCAAGTGGTGCAACGAAGGCAAAGGAAAGAAGGAGATTCAAGAAACAATTGCCAACTTGGAGGTTTGCACCAAATCGTCAAAATTATTGGTCATGGCATCATCCATATTCTTTGCCTATGCCTATGTGGAACTCATCCCTAGGTATGCATGGTTATCCCTTAGCTCCTTATTTTGATCCTTGGTATGGGTCTTTATATTATGGAGGGTTGCCAAATCATTTTGCCTATCAATAACTTTCTATTGCAAGAGCCGAAGTGTTGTATTCGGCTATGCATACTCTTGTGGATGAGTTCATATGGCCGATATTTTGTTATCGCCCTTAGTATAAAATATAACCAATGAATGCTTGCAACCATCATGCTATGAAAAGACCCTCCACAGAGTTTACTTTGTTGACTTGAAGGCCCGGGGGGGCATGATATGTGTTTTATATTTACCTCATGGATATGACAATATGATTAATCGGCTTGCAAAGAAGGCCAAGGTGTTGGCATGATCATTATTTCTCACAATGGTGTTGTTTGAGACATCAAGCCGATTAAATTACATTTGCACCAATATTCAAGCCGAATGTAAAGCTTTCTTATTCGTCTTGACAATATTGCAATCCATGAAGGTGAAACATGTTGAAGCCTCTAGTGATTCTTTACTGATGGTACACCAAGTTGCTGGTGTGTTTTAATGTGTTGAAGGACCGCCTAATGCACATCTTGGTCAATGCCTTCACATCATTAGATATTTTGCCGAATTCCAAATTCGACACACTCCAAGGCATGAAACAGTTAGGCTAACATGTTGGCTCAACAAGCATCAGGCTATGACATTGGTGGACGCAATTTTTATATCAAAGAAAAGTTGTTGCGAAATAGCGCAGTCATTGCTGGGCCGCCGAAACTGGCCAGGCCGGTTCTACTATTGTTGCTACAGGAACCGGCCTTGCCGGTTTCCCAGAGACTGGTGCAAATCGGCCTAATTCTTTACTTATTGATCTCGCGACTGATTTGATTAATTGGAGGACACCCATTATTATATATCTACGTGATCCAAGCATCAAAGTTGATAAAAATATTCGGCGAAGTGCTTTCAAGTTTATTTTGCCTAATGATGAGTTATATCAAGGAATCGCTGAAGATTTATTGCGTAAGTGCTTGAATTTTGATCAAGCGAAGGTTTTGCTATGGGAGACATTTATGTCATCAAAGGGGTATTGCTTTGTGCTGGTTGCTGCGAATTACTTTACAAAAGACGTTGCAAGGCCATCGTCTATCAAGAGAAGTCGGAGTGATGCCCAAGCAATGGCCAATATACTCATATCGTCCTTAGAACGATATGGCTGATGTATTACATCACCCTTTGATACAGGATAACCGATGAGTTGGACATCATTGCAATTTGGTGCTTTTATATTTTCAGGTTCACATAACCTCACCTGAAAATAGGGGGCATATGTTGGCACTGTAAATTGCCAAAGTGCATAATGGACTCCACCAATATATTTCTATCATCGAGACTGTTAGAGAACATATTTGGATCATCTCATTTGGAGCTCGGACAAAGAAAACAACTTTTCGGGGTGTTGACCCAGCCGAAACTGGCCATGCCGGTTCCAAAACCAACTTTGTCAAATGCAAGAATGGACTACACCATTACGTTCCTCTCATCAAGCTGATTGAAAAATATATATGGATTGCCTTGTTTGGAGTCCGGATGAATTAATTGCAATTTTCGGAAGGTTTTCTGCCCTGGACGTGGAATAGAACTGGCCAAGCTGGTTTTGGAACCTGCTAGGCCGGTTTGGGTGCAGCAGAACCGCCCAGGCCGGTTTGGGAACCGGTCAGGCCGGTTTGCCTGGCTGTGTGGCTGCCCAGCCCCCGTGGAAACTAGCCAGGCCGGTTTAGGACCCGGCCAGGCCGGTTTTCCTGAACTACTCCGAACTAATTAGTTTCCAAATCAGTTTTGGATCTATTTTTGGTGTGAAAAACTTGGAGATTACAATCTGGGCTTGTTTCCTACTGGGATAATACCACACCCTCTATATAAACGAGAGGATCACGGCCGATTGAGATACATCCAACAATCCAATCGTCTTTTCACATCTACAATTCCCTTATGTCCTAATTCAGCCTTATCGTTTTGTTCATTGCTTGATCCAACGACCAAGGATGGCACCCTAGGCTTGCCAGCTGACCTAGGGCAACCCGGCGACGTCCTTGCCCCTATGGGGTCCCTCCCGGGTGAGAGCTTCTACGGTTCCTTTGCTAGTTTGCCTAGAAACTAGCCGTTCTTCGTCACGTAAGCGCGATAGCTATCCTTTGGCAGCTTGCTCATAAACCTCTCTTGCCACACCACGTAAGTGTGATAGTTTCGCTGCATTCTTCGGTCCGTGGCGGCCCGAGTAATCTAGCCCTAGCTGGTGTGTGATCCGGGATCAATCCGGCATCAACAGTTTTCATCAAATTTTACTACTTATTATCTATTGATGTCTGACTTGATCCTGTAGCACTAGTACATAACAGGGCTTTGGTCCAGGCCGGGCCAGCCCATTAGTCCCGGTTCAGTCACGAACCGGGACCAATGGGGGCAACGGTCCCGGTTCGTGAGGCCAGGGGGCCGGCCGGGCCTCGTGGGGCATTGGTCCCGGTTCGTCTGGACCCTTTGGTCCCGGTTCCAGACACGAACCGGGACCAATGTGCCTCGCTTCTGGCCCACACCCATTGGTCCCGGTTCGTGGCTGGAACCGGGACCAAAGGGGGTCCTTTAGTCCCGGTTCCATCCACGAACCGGGACCAATGAGATGCCTATATATACCCCCTCGCCAGCGAGCAGACTGCTCTGTTTTTCTGGCCGGCGAGGGGAGAGCTTTGTGGTGCTCTAGCTCACCTCCTATGCACATGAGGTGTTCGATGAAATGCCCGAGCCACACTTAAGATTTCTCCTGTCGAAGCTCCTTGTCCAAGCTCCATTTTCCTCAAGATTTGTTTAGGTTTGGCGGTCCGTCCTGTCCCGTCCCCGTCCTCACCGCCGTCGATCGCCCGCGCCCATCTCGGCGCCGGCACCACCGTGGTTAGCCTCTTCTTCTTATCTTCTTTCTAAAAGAAAAAAGATCTTACTTGTATCATTTAGATAGATACTTGTGTAATTTTCTTACTTTTATTATTGTTTGTTATTATATAGTGCCATGGTCATGGTATCCGCCCACGTCGGCCCTCGTCCGGTCTATGATTCGGATGTGGTATATATTATCTTTTATAAGTATTTGTTTTATTTAGTGTTTATGACAATTATGCCGACCAACGTGACATAGATTTTTTAATCTAGGAGGTATGTGAACCGGAAATTCCAACCGACATAGAAATTTTATAGTTTCAATGTATGTTTTAATTAGATGCTCTAGAGAGCTATATGTTGTTCAATAATGAGAACTATGTATGAACGTTATGTATTTATTTTGGTCAGTACTGTATTTTGGCTTTAATGTGATGATGAATTTCTATTAATTTGGTCACTTCTCTATTCATGATATGCACGCAGATGAACCGGCAATGGATGTACGGTGACCGACGCACCTCCGAGTATATTGAGGGCCTGCATAATTTTCTCGAAGCGGCTGAGGCAAACAAGCAGAATGGTTTTATGCATTGTCCATGTACTGTCTGTGAGAATACGAAGGCTTTCTCCAACTCTAAAACCCTTCACTTCCACCTGCTTGAGAAGGGTTTTATGCCACACTATAATGTTTGGACCAAGCACGGAGAAAGAGGGGTTATGATGGAAGACAACGAAGAAGAAGAGGATGACGACAACTACCCGCCCCCTGAATACGGTGATGCTGCAATGGGGGAAGCTGGAGATCAAGAGGAACCAGATGATGTGCCCGATGATGATCTTCGCCGGGTCATTGTTGATGCACAGAGAGAATGCGAAAGTGAAAGGGAGAAGTTGAAGTTCGATCGCATGTTAGAGGATCACAAAAAAGGGTTGTACCCAAATTGCGAAGATGACAACAGAAAGCTCGGTACCACACTGGAATTGCTGCAATGGAAGGGAGACAATGGTGTATCTGACAAGGGATTTAGTTCGCTACTGAAAATAATGAAGAAGAAGCTTCCAAAGGATAACGAATTGCCCGGCAGTACGTATGAAGCAAAGAAGGTTCTATGCCCTCAAGGATTGGAGGTGCAGAAGATACATGCATGCCCTAATGACTGCATCCTCTACCGCGGGGCGTACGAGGATTTGAACGCATGCTCGGTATGCGGTGCCTTGCGGTATAAGATCAGAAGAGATGACCCTGGTGATGTTGAGGGCCAGCGCAACGGGAAGAGGGTTCCTGCCAAGGTGATGTGGTATGCTCCTATAATACCACGGTTGAAACGTCTGTTCAGAAACAAAAAGCATGCCGAGTTGATGCAATGGCACAAAAAAGACCGTAAGAAAGACGGGAAGTTGAGAGCACCCGCTGACGGGTCGCAGTGGAGAAAGATCGTGAGAAAGTGGAGCGACTTTACAGGTGGCCCGAGGAACGTATGGTTTGGTTTAAGTGCAGATGACATTAATCCTTTTGGGGAGCAGAGCAGCAAGCATAGCACATGTCCTGTGACTCTATGTATGTATAACCTTCCTCCTTGGTTGTGCATGAAGCGGAAGTTCATTATGATGCCAGTGCTCATCCAAGGCCCTAAGCAACCCGGCAATGACATTGATGTGTACCTAAGGCCATTAGTTGATGAACTTTTACAGCTATGGAATGGAAGAGGTGTACGTGTGTGGGATGAGAACGAACAGGAGGAATTTGACCTACATGCGTTGCTGTTTGTAACCATCAACGATTGGCCTGCTCTCAGTAACCTTTCAGGACAGACAAACAAGGGATACCACGCATGCACACACTGTTTAGATGACACCGACAGTATATATTTGGACAAATGCAGGAAGAATGTGTACCTGGGGCATCGTCGATTTCTTCCGACCAACCATCAATGTCGAAAGAAAGGAAAGCATTTCAAAGGTGAGGCAGATCACCGGAAGAAGCCCGCCCTCCGTACTGGTGATCACATACTTGATATGGTCAATGATTTATAAGTAATATTTGGAAAGGGTCCTAGCGGACTATCTGTTCCGACTGACCATGCGGGACGCGCACCCATGTGGAAGAAGAAATCAATATTTTGGGACCTACCCTATTGGAAAGACCTAGAGGTCCGCTCTGCAATCGACGTGATGCACGTGACGAAGAATCTTTGCGTGAACCTGCTAGGCTTCTTGGGAGTGTATGGGAAGACAAAAGATACACCGGAGGCACGGGAGGAACAGCAACGTGTACATGAAAAAGACGGCATGCATCCAAAGCAGTATGAAGGTCCTGCCAGCTACGCTCTTACCAAAGAAGAGAAGGAAATCTTCTTTGAATGCCTGCTCAGTATGAAGGTCCCGTCTGGCTTCTCGTCCAATATAAAGGGAATAATAAATATGGCAGAGAAAAAGTTCCAGAACCTAAAGTCTCATGACTGCCACGTGATTATGACGCAACTGCTTCCGGTTGCATTGAGGGGGCTTCTACCGGAAAACGTTCGATTAGCCATTCTGAAGCTATGTGCATTCCTCAATGCAATATCTCAGAAGGTGATCGATCCAGAAATCCTGCCAAGGTTAAGGAGTGATTTGGTGCAATGCCTTGTTAGTTTCGAGCTGGTGTTCCCACCGTCCTTCTTCAATATCATGACGCACGTCCTAGTTCATCTAGTCGACGAGATTGTCGTTCTGGGCCCTGTATTTCTACACAATATGTTCCCCTTTGAGAGGTTCATGGGAGTCTTAAAGAAATATGTTCGTAACCGCGCTAGGCCAGAAGCAAGCATCTCCATGGGCCATCAAACAGAGGATGTCATTGGGTTTTGTGTTGACTTCATTCCTGACCTTAAGAAGATAGGTCTCCCTCAATCGCGGTATGAGGGGAGACTGACTGGAAAAGGCACGCTAGGAGCGAACTCAATAATATGTAGGGACGGACATTCTTGGTCTCAAGCACACTACACAGTTCTACAGAATTCTACCTTGGTGACCCCGTATGTTGATGAACACAAGAATATTCTGCGCTCCAAACACCCGGAGCAGTGTGACGACTGGATTACATGTGAACACATCAGAACTTTCGGCAGTTGGTTGCAAACACGTCTCATGCGTGACAACACTGTTTCTGATGAGCTGTACTCGTTGGCCAGGGGACCATCTTCGACTGTAATGACTTACAAAGGGTACGAGATAAATGGGAATACATTTTACACGATCGCCCAGGATCAAAAGAGCACCAACCAAAACAGTGGTGTCCGCTTTGATGCAGCAACCAAGAGGGGAAAGGACACATATTATGGTTACATAGTGGACATATGGGAACTTGACTATGGACATGATTTGAAGGTCCCTTTGTTTCAGTGCAAATGGGTCAATCTGTCAAGAGGCGGGGTACAGGAAGATCCACAGTACGGAATGACAATAGTGGATCTGAACAATCTTGGGTACACAGACGAACCATTCGTCCTAGCCAATGATGTGGCGCAGGTTTTCTATGTGAAGGACATGTCTACCAAACTGAGAAAAAGAATAGATAAGGAAGCGAATACATCATACGATGAGCCAAAGCGCCACATAGTTCTTTCAGGAAAAAGAGACATCGTGGGATTGGAGGGCAAGACAGACATGTCTGAAGATTATGAAAAGTTTCATGAAATTCCTCCCTTCAAAGTCAAGGCTGACCCAAGCACCCTGTTAAACGATGAAGATTATCCATGGTTACGGCGCAATAAGCAAAGGACACAAGCGAAGAAAAAGTGAAGACTTTCTCTCCACAACTAGTATGATGATGCCTTTGATCTAGAATATCACTGCAGTTACATGTGAAGAAATGAAATGCCTTTTGTAACAGATGAGTTTTCGTATGAAACCCTGATATTTCGAAAGAGATTGTCCGTTTTGTACACGAAGTGTATCTAGTTTTTGCCGTAACCCTCT
The DNA here is from genome assembly GCA_039707655.1 of Elymus sibiricus. Classification (NCBI taxonomy): domain Eukaryota; kingdom Viridiplantae; phylum Streptophyta; class Magnoliopsida; order Poales; family Poaceae; genus Elymus; species Elymus sibiricus. The sequence continues at coordinate 5,078,666 of CM077665.1, forward strand.
CAACTTTTTAGCACATGCTATTTGGGTGAAATGATGATACCATGCCAACTTTCAACCTATTCAGAGTTCATTTGTAGTGTTTTTCAATTTCAGGGTCATTTAGCTCAAAAAAATCAGTAAATGCATGAAAAATACCAAATGAAGTCAGAAAGGGTTGAAAATTGATGATGTGGCTTTGAATGGTTCATTTTGAACACACAAAAAGTCTGGAGTTCAAATAAGTTCAAAAAAATGAAATACCTTTGTAACAGATGAGTTTTCGTCCGAAACCCTCATACTTCGAAAGAGAGTGTCCGTTTTGTACACGAAGTGTATCTAGTTTTTGCCGTAACCCTCTCAACTTTTTAGCACATGCTATTTGGGTGAAATGATGATACCATGCCAACTTTCAACCTTTTCAGAGTTCATTTGTAGTGTTTTTCAATTTCAGGGTCATTTAGCTCAAAAAAATCAGTAAATGCATGAAAAATACCAAATGAAGTCAGAAAGGGTTGAAAATTGATGATGTGGCTTTGAATGGTTCATTTTGAACACACAAAAAGTCTGGAGTTCAAATAAGTTCAAAAAATGAAATACCTTTGTAACAGATGAGTTTTCGTCCGAAACCCTCATACTTCGAAAGAGAGTGTCCGTTTTGGACACGAAGTGTATCTAGTTTTTGCTGTAACCCTCTCAACTTTTTAGCACATGCTATTTGGGTGAAATGATGATACCATGCCAACTTTCAACCTTTTCAGAGTTCATTTGTAGTGTTTTTCAATTTCAGGGTCATTTAGCTCAAAAAAATCAGTAAATGCATGAAAAATACCAAATGAAGTCAGAAAGGGTTGAAAATTGATGATGTGGCTTTGAATGGTTCATTTTGAACACACAAAAAGTCTAGAGTTCAAATAAGTTCAAAAAATGAAATACCTTTGTAACAGATGAGTTTTCGTCCGAAACCCTCATACTTCAAAAGAGAGTGTCCGTTTTGTACACGAAGTGTATCTAGTTTTTGCCGTAACCCTCTCAACTTTTTAGCACATGCTATTTGGGTGAAATGATGATACCATGCCAACTTTCAACCTTTTCAGAGTTCATTTGTAGTGTTTTTTTAATTTCAGGGTCATTTAGCTCAAAGAATGAACTAATAGCAAAAAGAATGAAGTAGAAAACTTTTATGAAACTCTAATAGCAAAAAGAATGAAATAAAAATAATCAATTAAAATATTCTGTTATGATCAACTAAAACAAAACTATAATATTCTTCAATAGCAAAAAGAATCAACTAAAAAGCTTTTATAAAACTCTAATAGCAAAAGGAATCAACTAAAAAGCTTTTATAAACCTCTAGTATTTTTGAAACTAAAATATATATAAAATTTATGCAACTAAAAGGAATCAACACAGTAATATTAAATAGCAGGAAAAAGAATCACTCAAAAATCTATTTTTTTAGTAAAGTTATTCACAAACTAGTGATTCACACAAATTTCAAAATATTCTAATTTAAACTATTCAAATTTGAAAACTAAAGGCACTAACAGAAAGTTTATAATTTTTGTGACCTAAAAGCAAAAAGAATCACTGAAAAACAGTAAGTAGGAACAAAATAAAATAAATAAAGCAAAAAACAAAACAAAAAACTGAATTTTTTTTTAAAAAAATGCCACCTATTGGGCCGCCACAGCCTGAATACGACTTGAAACCCAACCAGCTTGTTGGGCCAGGATTCAGGCCCACAGAAGGCCCAATAGGCCCACAGGCAGTGACAGATTAGGGCCGGCGGCCTGCAGTAGAGAGGAGCTCGAGAGGGTATGCGCAGCAGCGCTTATAAACCACTCTCGAGCTCTCTCGGCTAGCGAGGTGGGACTAAAAATTTGGCCCCGGGCAGAATCACCCTTTGGTCCCGGTTGATGCCACCAACCGGGACCAATGCCTCCCTTTGGTCCCGGTTGGTGCCACCAACCGGGACCAAAGGTCTCTGCTTCCCGCCCTTTGGGCTGCTGAAAAGAGACCTTTGGTCCCGGTTGGTGGTACCAACCGGGACCAAAGGTGGGCATTGGTCCCGGTTGGTGGCACCAACCGGGACCAATGCGTCTTCTATATAAGTAAACACTTGGAAAATTTCAGTTTTCATCTGCCATTGCCCCGAGCCCGCCGCCCCGTCGCCGCCCCGAACCCCGTCGCCGCCCCGAGCCTGTCGCCGCCCCGTCGCCGCCCCGAGCCCGTCGCCGCCCCGTCGCCGCCCCGTCGCCGCCGTCCTCGTCGCCGCCCCGAGCCCGCCGTCCCCGTCGCCGCCCCATCGCCGACCCGTCGCCGTCCCGTCGCCGCCCCATCGCCGCCCCGTCGCCGCCCCGTCGCCGTCCCGTCGCCGCCCCGTCGCCGCCCTAAGCCCGCCGTCCCCGTCGCCGCCCCGTCGCCGCCCTCTCCCTCCGCGCGCTGTGGTGAGCTCCACTTCCACCCTGGAGCTGTCCGGCCGACCCCCTTTCCTCCCCGCACGCGTTCCCTCCGCGCGCGCGTGCGCCACCATCGCCGTGGATGGCAGCGGCGGCGGCAACGTCGCCGTCGTCGTCTTTGCCTTCATACGTAGATGTATAACGATGTATAATTCCTTCACATTTCATGGGGTTTTTGTGGTGTTGTCGATATCTTGATACGAAAAATAGTAGTGTGTGTATGGTTGTAGCACCAAAAATTGTTGATTTTTCTTTTAGGGATCGATTTAGTGCATTCTTATTAGGTTTCTTGTATAGGGAAAAAATCATAATTTTTTTAATTTGATAAAAGTTTTGTTTGTGATTTGTCGAACAAACATTTACAAGGAAATTACAACAAGAGTGAAAACAAGCTGAGTGAAAAAAATCTTAGGGTTACGCAATATCGTGAGGAGTCTCGACGATCGCCGGTGAGTAGTCCCCGACGATCGCCGGTGAGTAGTCCCCGACGATCGCCGGTGAGTAGTCCCCGACGATCGCCGGTGAGTAGTCCCACCGAGTCCACGTCGCACCGAGCACCCGCGGCGAATTCAATGATATTCCGGCAAAATGTTGGCATCGGCTCTATCATCACGTTGGCATCGGCTCTATCTATCAACAAGGCCACGGGAGCACCCGGCCCCCTATCATCACGTTGGCATTGGCTCCCCGAGAGCTTTCCAACGGATCCGGAATGTATGTCGTTGTCGATATACCCCCTCCCCGATAACTTCGACATGAGGGGGGGGGGGTCGATATACCCCCTCCCCGATAACTTCGACATGAGGGGGGGGGGGTTCGATCCCGCGCACACACACACGCATGAACACACACACACACACACATATGTTCTATTTTTTTATATAATGTTGTTTTGCTATAATTAGTGTTTAATTAGTATATATGCTTAATTAGATTTCCTAATAAAATGACATTGCATATATAGGAATTTTTACAAGCGCTCGATATGTCCTGTTTTTAGCAAAGGTAATGCCTCATATTTTTCATGAATTTTAGCATGACTTGTGCTACAATGTAGGACATATCGAGTGCTTGTGATTTGCCAGAACGGGAATTCAATGATATTCCGGCAAAACATAGGGCATTTTTTCTATGTCATTTCTCGATATATGGAACGGGTTGACTTTAGGTCTGTTTCGGCTCCTTGTGCGTCTTTCAGTGAGGGAGAGTGTCCACCATATATATATATGAGAGAGGAAGAATCCCGACTGTTGTCGTGGAGGTCGCTTCTCCTTCTTTTCCTTGTGCTAGATATTTGTAATGCACACGGGAAAGAAGGAGTAGCGACCATCACCGACGGTCGAAATATGAGAGAGGAAGAATCCCGACTGTTGTCGTGGGGGTCGCTTCTCCTTCGTTCCCGTGTGCTAGACATTTTGGTGTAATGCACTCGGGGACGAATGGAGGAGCCACCATCACCGACGGTCGCAATATCAGAGGGAGTGCCCACCATATAAGTGAGATGAGAGTTTAGGAAGGAAAGACTCGACAGACCTAAAGTCAACCCGTTGCATATTTTGAGTAATAGTGATCTGTGTGTTGATCAGTTTCCTGGTAGTTGCCTTCGATCGATTTTAAATGTTTGAACTATGAACATAGGAAATGTCTGACGACGATAGCGACAGGGAATTCGGTATGTGCGAATACTGCGAAGACGAGCGTGGTCTGTGCGACACGACTCACCTAGTTGATGGTAGGCGCTTCAGCATCGTGCTGGATGAGACCTTCGAAGTGGATACAGTAAGTCACAACGACAAGTCTTTTTTCGTAATTAAGCATGACTTCTGCTTCTTTTGCTTCAACTTATAATTTTAATTTTTTATTATTCTACTAGCGTATCCCCTTCCATGCAAGAAGATATGTCTTGGATAAGATTGGTTTCAATACTAAAGAAAGTATGGAGGTAAAGATAGTTCACTTGAGGACCGAGCATGGTTATACTTTTGCCGTAAAATTGTACAATGCAGACACCTACTCCTATTTTGAATGCAAAAGTTGGCAAGCACTATGCAAGGCTTATGCATTTGAGCCGAATATGCTTATCACCTTTGATATTCGTCCGGAAGATGAAATTGAAGGTAATATCGACATCTGGGTCGATGTGCAGACGCCTCCAGTTCTACCATTATGTGAGTTTCTCAACCATATTTATTATGATTCCGATTCTGCCTCCTTGTGAGTTTGTTAAACATATTTATTATGTAATTTATATTGTTTATTTCAAAATAGTTGACAGCTTATTTCCATTGACAGCTTATTTTCATTCTTCAAAAAATGTACGGGAGATGGTAGACAGAACCTACTACACCGATGGCGCAGAATTAACTTGTCAGGAGAAAAATCATCTTATCACATTTATTAATGATCTTCAGAATTACAATACCTATTATCAAACTCCTACACATTATGGTCAATACGTGCCACTAGTGCACGTGTTGAACTACGGTAACATCCATGGAGATCGCATGGTAAGATTTTTTACTATTACGACATCCGTGCATCTTTTGCATAAATTATTTTTAAAACTAAACTACATTGCTAACTACGAAGTTATTACTATGTTTTTCAGCAGAAAATCCCGAATGATTGTGTGCCTCATCTGATGTTTCCGAAAGGTCACCTTGATGTTATGAGCTTACGGCCAGGTCATCATATGCATCACTGTTGTCCATACCGGATTTCTAAAACCGATGAAGACATGACAATCAAAGATTGGAAAAATTGTATGGTCCATCGTAGGGAGCTACTTGGAAGCAACATTGTGCGACGTGTAAGAATTGGAGACAGGATAATCTCCATTCTCCATAATGGAGAGTCAGGGCCTATCTTGTTTTATGCTATTTTACCTAAGAGAGGCCGGGTAGTTAGGTCCTAGCTAATACTCATGATCATGTGCTAAGAACAATTAAGTATGGTTGGTTAGATGACTATGATGATGATGATCGAGTATGACTTGTTATTATGATAACGAGTAGTTCTAAGAACAATTAAGTATGGTTGGTTAGATGACTATGATGATGATGATCGAGTATGACTTGTTGTTATGATAACGAGTAGTTCTAAGAACAATTAAGTATGGTTGGTTAGATGACTATGATGATGATGATCGGGACACTTCTCTCTATTAGCTAGCTAACACAATATGAAACCCTAAATTAACCCTCCAAACCCCCCCCCCCCCCATTTGAAAAAAAAAACCAGTGCCTTTTGGTCCCGGTTGGTGTTACCAACCGGGACTAAAGGCCCTCCTAGCACTATGATGTGATGGACGGCGAGTGCATTGAACCGAATGAGTTGGCGCAAGTGTGAGCAAATGGAAAATAACCTATTTTTACTTATGTGGCCTCAATTATAGATGATTTTTTGCAGGCTACTCATAGCATCTTGATGTCTAGAACATGCATATGGTCAATTTATCCACCTTTCCTCTATAGGGTCATCCTATTGGTTATGGCCCACCCTAGAAATCTAGCACAAGCCCATTCTAGAAATTCTAGTCACCCTATACATAATCCTTTATCCCATTAGGCTAACTATGAAAGCCACTTGGGCGATTTTTGTTTGAGCAACTTAAAGGGACTATGACGCGTAAGAGGATGGGATGTAATTGAGTTACATAATGCAAACTCCCGTGATGATAATTTTCCTGAGGTATCGAGAAGCTCACGCTTCCCTTAGTCCTTGTTAAAGTCCCTCACAAGGATGCCTTCATAACGGACAAGCTTCCCCTCCAAGAGTAACAAATGCTCCACAAAGTATGACCAAGCTCGTCAAGTGCTCAAGGTTTGGTTTGCTCTCAAACACTTATTCTCTCACCCCAACACCTAATCACTCACTAAGCACTTTACTCTCAAAAAGAGAGGGGTTTGGAGAGAGCTCACAAGGCTTTGGAAAGAGTTTGGAATGTCCAGGGCACCAGCAGCAACACCAGGGGCGTGGCATGGGTATATATACCCACTCCCACAAGAAATAGCCGTTAGAGCTCAAAACTAGCTGTTATGGCCGTCCAGAATGTGGAACTTCCACATCTAAATGCGGAACTTCCTCGTCTGAACGCGGAACTTCCGCAGCCTAGAAAAACAGCACATCAGGCCTCATGGAAAACGCCATAACTTTTTACTCCGAAATCCGTTTTTGATGGTCTTGGACTTTTCGGAAAGCTTATTCCAAGGGCTATCCAACCCAACCAAGAACAAGCCCCAAGATCAATAGGTGCAAATTTTGTGCAATTGTTCCTCTCATGTTAGCACTCACTAGTAGAATGTCGACCAGTAGTCCCGGTCGGGAAGGGCCTTTAGTACCGGTTCCCCAGCCGGTACTAAAGGGTCGGGACTAAAGGTCCAGACCTTTAGTACCGGTTGGACCACGGACCGGTACTAAAGGCCCACCACGTGGCTGCCTGAGTGGGCTGGTGGTGGAGGACCTTTAGTACCGGTTGGTGATACCAACCGGTACTAAGTGTTCTGTTTTTTTTTCGCTTTTAATTAGGTTTTAGTTTTCCTCTCTATTTATTGTGTTTTCCATTCATTTCAAATTTATTTTACGGTGCTACATACTGTAAACATTAATTACACAAGTTGATGCATATATATATATATGTAATATAATATACAATATCTCATACACAGTATATATACAAATGGAATTACACATCCATATATATTCTGGACTTATAACTTAAGGCCGAAAACCCGGCCGGGACTAGCTAGCTAGTTCTCCGGATGAAATCTCAGTTTTCTACTACTGATTTGCTGGCATTATTGAGGCGGCGGTAAGTAATAGTGCTCTCCGTTTACATCAATGACATGTTGAAGAAGAAATGCCGCAAATTCCTCTTGATGTGCTACAAAGCGTTGCTCGGGTGAGAGCTTCGACATCATCTGCCAAACCTGGAGTTGTCTTTCACGTGCTCCTCTGCGACGTATACGGCCTTCGGTCTGGAGGCGAATGTTCTCGCAGAGGAAGTATCCACATAAATTTGTCCCCTGCTCTTGCTTCGCGCACTTTGCAAAAAGAATAGAATTCAATAAGATAATTAATAATCAAGCATGATAATGGTATTGAAACTAGAATTAAAGAGATGAGCGGACCTAGTAGTACTACTTAATTACCTGCATCTTTTTCCACTTTAGCTTCGGTTTCCATTGACGACCGTGATGGTTTTTTTCTATCATCTTTTTCCAAACACTACGCGGCAAAGAAAAAGAACGAAAGAGTTATTATAATTACTTTTGATATCAGGAAATAATGAAAGAAAGCGAGGTCGATAAAGATTGAAATTACCGTTCTATCATAAAATACAAGTCCACGTATGATTGTTCTCGTGTATCTAGTGAGTCGTACACTTGAACAAGTCCATCCGCGAGGATAATATTTAGGAGGATATAGTGGTCTCTGCGCAGAAGTTTATATAATAAAGCAGGCATGCATATAACTCATCAACTACACTTGACAGCGAGCTAGTAAGCAAAAATAGAATTTGTAGTATACAAGAGAGTAACACTCACCCCATGTTGTAAGGAAATATTATAGATTTGGTATTCATTAGTGCCTCTAGAAAATTTTCCAAGAGATCTTCTGTGTCCTTGGCATAATGTTTTACCACATGACCATTAACGGTATTTGGGTCGATGAACCCAATGTCATCAATTCCCTCTTGTTTCAATTCCCACATCTTCAATCTGCATAATAGCATAGAAAAGAACATATATAGTGAGGATAAGCCAATGAACGATATCTTAGCTAGAGACTTAAATTATTAAAGATATAAATCACTTACAGACAATAGCAACTGATGAGAGTTTTGTCGATAGAGTCCATGTGGTATAACTGGAAAAGTTCTGAGAATTCAAGACATATGTCACATGCATTCACGTAATGCTCTTTCCTTACTTTGACCATGACCGCCGTCTTCCCTCACTCTACTTCACGCAGGTACCAATCATGCAACCGTCGCATCGCAGTTGGTAGTTCCTTGTACTCCTCGGGTGTGACAAGTGGTTTTCCTTTGGCATATTGCATTGCGTACTCAGTTGCACCGTACCGGCGGAATTCCTCGGTGCCAAGGATTTGGCCAAGAGTGAGACCTGCAACCTCTACTTCTTCGAGGTCAATTGGGTTGCCTTGCACGTCGACTGGTTGGATCGATTGCTTGCTTGGATTGGTACTCACCTTCAGCGGAGAGATCGATTGCTTGGATTGTTCTCCGAGCTGGGGAACTGTTTTCCCGGTAGTAGTACCACCTGTCGTTGATGCCGTACTTCCCGACTTCTTCCTTGGGCTGGGCCGACTTCTCTGCTCACTTGCCTTCTGAATCTGTCGCTCATAGTGTGTCGGCATACGCTCGACATATGCCGGGGGTCCATCAATAAAGTGTTCCATAAAGTGCTCTTGGACTTCCTTGGGTATTACCTCCTTTGGCGTCACGGTCTTCTTTGCAAAAAAGGCTTTCAATTGGCGATCGCATTCAATTTCGTTTTCCTCTGGTGTCATGTCGTAAGGCAGCTTCCTTTTGGCCGGAGGCTCGGGTTTCTTCTTTGCTTTCCTCCGAAGAGAACTGCTGGTGGCCTTCCTCTTTTGGGAGCCCTGCTGGCGGGACCGCTGCCGGGGTGGAGTCGGCTCACGCGGCGGAGATCGATATCGATGATATGGACTCACGTCGTGCTCCGTCCCGAGGTTGGGAGGACTGCTGGCGAGGTGGGGAGGACTGCTGGCGAGGTGGGACGCCTCTCGAGGTGGGGAGGACTGCTGGGGAGGTGGGGAGGACTGCTGGCGAGGTGGGGAGGACTGCTGGCGAGGTGGGGAGGACTGCTGGCGCTGCGATGCCTCTGGCTAGGATCCCTCGCGTTGGACATCGATACTCGGAGGAGCCGGTGGCCTTAGCGCTGTTTGTGGAAAGACGATGCAGTCCTTACTCCATAGAATGAGACCACGGCCGGCTTCTTCCAGTGTGGACTCCCCCTCACCTCCAGGGATGTCAAGCAATAGTTCATCATATCCTGGCTCTATTGCGTCCACCACGACACGAGCATACCCAGCTGGAACCGGATTGCAATGCTAGAGAACACCAGGTGTATTTGGTAAAGCATAGCCCGTCGCGACCCGCACGGGTATGTTCTTCATTTTCTGGATTAGCTCACAAGATGTCTTCTCGGTGATATCATCCACGGGGGTGTGACCCAGCGGTGCCCCCGTGGAACCCATGCTGCTTTTCGGCAGTGTAGATGGGACGGGTTCCCCTGCCTCCTGCTGCGGAGTTTCCCTTTGCTGGGTCAGTAACTGTATCTGCCTCTGCTGCTGCTCGTACTTCTGTTCCAACTTTGAAAGTCGGTCTGCTTCCACCTTCTTTTTTCTCGAACGGCTTTTATAACTGTCCTTCCATCCCGCAAACCCCTCGTACCACGGAACAACGCCCACGCCTCGTGTTCGTCCTCCGTGTTCGGCATTCCCGAGGGCGAGTGTAAGCTCGTCGTTCTCTCTATCGGGGTGAAACCGTCCTTCTTGGGCAGCTTCTATTGCTTCAATCAACTCATCTGATGCATGCTTCAGACTGGCCAGTGCAATAATCTTCCCTGTTGCTGGGTCCAACTTTCCCCCATGCGCAAAAAACCAATTCCTGCACCTTTTGGGCCACTTGAAGGTTACTGGAGTTATCCCTTCAGCAAGCATCTTATTTGGTACTCGGGTTCGGTTAGTTTGAGCGCTTGAGACTTGTCTAACTATTTGTGTTGCAACCCCCTTGATAGTATGTGTAACAACCCCAAATTTGGCACTCTAAATTGTGAGCCAAATTTCCACTTTTTCTTTTACTCATGCATCATGGCATCCATATTAAATTGCTAAATACATAGAACAAATGGGAAAAACATTAAAAGGAGGCAAGCCCCTTCTCAAATTCCAAATTCAAATGCAATTGTTCAAATGGCAAAACAATTTATTCTTGAGCTTTCATATTTGTCAAGGAAGTTCCAAGAGTTAAATTGATAATTTTGGAAAACATCAGAAAAGGCCAAATGATTTTCTTAAAAGGAAAACCTTCAAAATTGGCTTGTTCCAATTGAATTCAAATGGCTTTCAAAATCTTTCAAAATTACAAACCAGAAGTTATGGATTGCTTATCCATGATGTTGGGAGCCTCCACATTTCTTTTGGTGAAATTTGGGATAGGAAAACAATTGCCAAAAATTTATAAAGAGAAAAGCCAACATTTGCCATAAATTCATAAAGTGAGGGTTTTGAATGATTTTTACAACCAAATTTTTTGTTGAGCTTATAAATTTGTCAAGGATGCTCTAAGGCTTCAAAATATAATTTTTGCAATGGTAAATGAATTACCAAATTAAATAATTCATGGAATTGCCAAAATTGCCATAAAGAAAATGAAAACAACTTTGTGATACAAACTTTCTCCAAATGGCCTCAAAATTTTACCATGGCTTCAATATGCTAAATAAGAATTTCACACAAACTTTCATGAATTTTGGAATCCATTAAGTGCCCCAATTAAATTGTGCAAAGAGACAGAAGCAGAAAATAGCAAAAATGGAGCCGAGGGGGTTTCTGTAAAATTGCCATCGTCTCCTTCGCTATAGCAGAGCTGGCAGTCATGGCGACAGTGCGCCGCTGTCGCCACTATGGCCACGACGCTGCGTGCTACCCGCGCTAAGGAGGAGAGTAGCACGCCGACACCCTCTCCTCCCTCTGTCTCACCTCTCACTTGCCCCCTCCGCTACCTCTCTGTTTTCTCCCGAGCGACCTTCGAACCCTAGTAATGGTGGCCGCGCTCGACGATGCAGTCTGAGACCACCCCGTGCAGATCAAAGAGGTGGGGGAGCACCGCCTCGCCGTTCTCTTCCACCACGATGAAGGAATCGAGCCAAACAGCCCGGAATCTGCCGCGGCGTCCTCCCCTTCCCCGTCTCTGACCGACGCTCCACCGCGAAGCCGCCGCTGCCCTCGGCCTCCCCGACCCACACTGAGCACACCATCGCGCCCAGGGTGAGCACGCGGTTCCGTAGACCCCTTTTCCCCGCTCCCTCTCTCACTGTACCGCCGCCGCACCGTGCACCGTTAGCCGCCGCCGCAGAACCTCGCCGTCGGCGACGCTCCGATGACCAAACCGCAGCAGCGCCGCCACCATCGTGTACGCCTCGTCGAGTAGCATGCCATGGTAGTCTTCGATTCGTCTAGGATGCGCCAGAACCGCCGATTCTGCCGCCGTCCGAGCTGCTCCGCCGGTGAACGACATCACCGTGACGTCACCACGCGGGAGAGGACCTGGTCAAACCTGGCGTGTGGCCCTCGCTTGCTTGCATGGCGCCACTGTGGCACCCTGGCCCACTGTCAGTACCTGCGGCTAGCCTCAGCTCCGCTGCAAAAAGTCCAACCGTTATTCTCTATAAAAAGAAAAGAACATAAATCAATAGGCAGATTTAAAACTGAACTTTAAAAATTGATAACAATTCAAAAATTTCTCCAAATGAGGAAATTCAAGTTTCAGTGTGTTCAGCAAACTGTGCTCTACCTGAAAATGTCATTTTGACACATTACAAAATAAAATTTTGTGCACTTATTAATTAATTACATAAATAGCTTAATTATTTGAAATCTTGGAAAAATCATAACTTGAGTTGTGTAATTCCAAATTGAGAGTTTAAGATGTCAAAATGTTAGTCTTGGAAAACTCTACACCATGGTATTTTATTTGTGCACTTTTGAACAAATTAACTCCTCTATATATTTAAAATACTCCAAATTCAAAATTCAAATTGCAACTTTGAAAAATCATATCAATTTGAAAATTGATCAGAAAAATATGATCTTGGTCTCTAAATGTTAAGGTAACTAAACTCTATCTATTAGGACCAGTGCCTTGGCCATTTGAATTAAATTTGGTGATGTTTCCCAAAAATACTAAAATGGTAGAATTGAATTCAAAATTGGGAAATTCATATCTTTTGAACTAATTATCCAAAATTATTGATCCTTATAACAAAATGTTCAGAAAGTCATAACCTTTCTGTTTATACCATTTGCCAAGCATGGCTACATAAATCTTGGGTACTGATTGTTTTAAAAATGCAAGTCTAGTCAAGTGAACCAAAATTGGTAATTCATAAAAGGCCTCTATAACTCCCCCAAAATAATTATGACATGTCAACATGCCTAACAAGATGCAATTTATCTAACAGAACCATGTTTGTTCTTGTTGGGTGCCTTGCTTCATAAATTAAATCGAATCACAAAAGGGATGCATATTCAAAATGCCATCCTGGATTTATTAACGAATTGTTCTTGGTTAGTAAGAAAATTATAAGTGTTGTTATAAAATGACCAGAGAAGAAACAATTACTTGTTATCATCGTTTGCATGCATGTTCAATTGTTAACAAATAATTGGTCCCATTTAACATGAGTAGATGAATCACTTTCTACTTTCCAACTGCATTAAAATGACATGTCATCATCTTGTGTGCATTGCACTTCTCTATATGTTGAATGCTCCGTTTCTTTTCTGGTGTGTTGCTTCTCCTCGATAGAATCCGGAGTTGATGTGAGCACCGAGACCGAAGTCAAGAACAACAACATCGAAGAGTTGTACTTGTCGATCAACCAATAAGGCAAGCATAAATCCCCTTTTTGAGTATTCTCTAATCCTATGTTTTTCCCCAAGTATTTTATCTGTTGTATTATCTGCATTCGATTCCAATGTCACTTTACTAGAGTATCCTAGTAGCTGCATTACCTTTCAGATACCATTACCTGTTCCCTCCTATTATCCATAGGATTGCAGTGTTGGTTGAGTTACTGCTATCTGCTACTTAATTGCTTAGCCGTGCTTAGCTGAGTGCTTATGGGTCCGATGGGTGGATCATGGTTGGAAACGACGATGGTATGTTCGGATGACATGGAATCATGTGGTGCCGATAATATGCTAACAGACGTGGATGAGTTGCCATCGGTGACTGATGGTGGGTTGTCTCACTCATGCCCCTAGGGGCGACTTCTCGACTTCGAGCCAAGACTAAGCGTGCTTCCATCAGTGGGCCTATGGGATCCCTGATGACCAACTAACATGTGAGGGTCTAGCCAAGGGTCCTCAAGTTTGAGCTTTCCTTTTGCGTGTGCGTGAAAAGATGGACGAGCTGTGAACAAGGATGGTGGTGTTTAGGAACGTGGCTGAGGTCCAGGGTGTTGGAGGAACTGAACTTGGACTAGGCACACTGATGATCCTTGGGTTAGATTGATGCAAGGTAAAGGTTGTTGCCGCGCCCGCTCTACCAGCCTCCCAGGAAGAGGCCTACTGTACAGGCAAGGAGCCGGACGATACTGGTGGTGATTAGTTGTATACTCTTCGGGTATATGACTTTTCCAATTTGGTAGACCCTGCAGGGTTAAATATTTTTGAAAATCCATGTCCGCGGTTATGGATGACTTGGTGATGCATTCAGAGACCACAGAGAACTTGAATAATAAAATTGCGTAGACTTGTGGTGATGATGACTTGGTGGATTCAATGATCAGAAGATGAAGAAGAGTTACAAATTCTACCTCATTTCAAAATCTTCTGATAGACGTTGCCCAGTTGGGTCTTTTAAAATAAAACTTGCTTTCTGCAAACCAACTACAAAAGCCTGGCTAAAGCCTCTCATCGAGCTAGTAGCTCTATTAATCTTGCGGAGTACCCTCGTACTCAACCTTGTTTTGTTGCTTCTTTTCTTTCAGCTAAGGATTTCTCAAAAGTCGAAGGTGGTTTCTTCGTAACATCGACGAGTAGTCTGGGGTTCCCAGGTGGCAGCCTGGGGCATCACGGAACAGCCTGGCGCTGGACTTGTTTAGTTGTAGGCCTCTTAGGCCATATTTGGATCAAGCCAATTCACGATTCCTTATATCCTCTTCATTTTGGCTTGACACATTTGATCTTCATAATAGGATTACTCTAAGTTCCTTCTTCATTCTTTCAACTTGGTCAATATCAATGCATAGTGATTTTACAGACCTTTATCCACACAAGCAAACCAATATAGAGGCAATCTTATATTATAAATTGTCTCCCTTGTCATTTGACATTTTCTTGACATCTCCTCACTTATGCATTCTTGACTCATTCTTCAATACTTGATCAACCCAATCCACTATCTATATCTTATTGTTCATGCAAAGCAAGCCAGTATTGAGATCAATCCATATTCATCAACTCATGTCTCATTTGCCATTTGCCAAATATACCTGCTTTCACATGATTCCATGACATTCCACAACATAGAAGCCATTTCATCAATTCTATTTGCATTGTTGTCTTTTGCTAGATTGTTCCCATAATCTTCCAATACAACAATACACATTTTTGTCCTTTATTTTAACACTATGTGGAATACCATCAAGTTTGATTTCTTGTTGAACCTTTGATACACTTCTTGTTATACACTTCTTGTTATGTGAAATACATATTCATCAATATACTCAACTTTCTGGTCAACACTTAGCAAACTTTTAAACCTTTAATTGTGTTGTCATTCAATCCACCAAAACCCACTAAAGGGCTAGATGCACATCCAGGCCTTCTCCTGGACCGCTCCCCACCATCTTCACTATTGAGCTTCGGGCCAAAATGCAACGGGCCTCCTTCCCTTCGTACACCGTGGGTACCTATTGATATTTCTTATGTCTATTGGATATTTCCACAAGCGCACATAAAATATTGAAGTAGCACTTCGCTCGGGAGTATTCCGAGGTCATATTTATAATTCCCATAGGAAAGCGTATGGCTAGGATGATTAATAAATAGGATTCTTTATGATTAAGTTCTCAAGCAATTGCATTTCCTTAGTCGGGGGTAAACGACTATGGCGCGCATTGCCTTAAGGTATTAACGATAAGGGAATGGTAAGGTAAAGGAAGAAGAAGGTAGCTAGATAAAAGAGTACATGACATAGCTAGTGGGAGAGGGAGAGCGAGCAAAAGAGTCCTATGATACTTCTACTAACAAGTACAACTTAGCTATAAACTATAGCAACTTAGCTAAACCAAGAAATAGAGGGATTCATATGCACCTTGGGGCACAACCCGCCCAGCCAACCCAAGGGATTAACTAGACGAAATTCCCATGAGCCCTACGCTTTAGTAACTAGACCTATCATGGTGGAATACAGAGGATGGACAGGGCTGTCACCACCTGCCACCTACCACTAACTATCCGGAGGCCTAGCCGTAACAACAGGCAAGCTATAGCCTAAACACCACGCTTAATCTATAGACTCGCTACTTCAATCTGACCTCCGATGAAATGAGATCAAAGCACCCTAACCAGACGGTGGTCCCACATAGGATATAACCACACTAAACAAGGTAGCTAACTAAGCTACTAATCTTAGAACAAAGCTCCAAGTATACTTCAATAAGTAAGTAAGCTTGAATAAACTACTTGAATAAGGTAGAAGTATATATTCGAAATAAGGAAAGTTTTACAAAAGAGGAAAGGTACAAGAGCTATACCAGACTCAGAAGACTTCTTCCAAACTCCAAGTAGAGATCTTACTCTAACTCTATCTCCCACTACTAGCCTAACTACTATAAAGTGGACTACACTAGATCCTTGAGCGTCTTCCTGATGTGATGCTTGAGTAATGCTTTCCCATGGATCCAACACCACTATTTATAGTTTGTATGGAGCATGGGGGTACTTTCAGGAGATGAAGGGAGGTTGGTGGAGACCGGTTGGGGTCGAGCGACGCACCCTAGGGTCGGCCGACCCTAGGATCCACCGCCTCACCAACCAACGCTGTTGGATCCTCCTCTATGGCGGTTGACAGTTGCCTAGTGGCGGTTGATGGCCATGGGAGATGTCCATACACCAATGGTGGTCCCATGAATCATGTGAAGCTCCACCAAGGCCTTTGGATCAAACCTACTTCGGATCAATGGTTGAAATGGCCCAAAAGTGTGTTTTCTCCCCTTGGCATGGATCAGTGATGTGGCTGGACCAGGTGAGGCATCGAGCGAGGCCAGGTGGGGTTGGCCGACCCCACCAAGTGGGACCAGGCTACCCTGCCAGGTCAGGTGGGGCGTCAAGCGACGCCAGGTGGGGTTGACTGACCCCACCAAGTGGGCCCTGGACCCCCTGCCACGTCCATTTGCTTATCCATTTTGAAGTTGATGAAATTTGACCAAACTTTCCTGCATTCAAATATTTTCCAAGTACAAGTGGAACTAGGTCATTTATAAATAGTATTTTTCTACTTATGCTGTTGATTTGCCTTCACTTTGGTAGAATGTTGATGGTCAAATATGGGGTTTAGTGACCATCAACAGCGGTCACACCACAAACACGGTTGGTGTGATCTCACAAGGAAGTATAGACGAGGGATGTTTGTATACTTGCAATTGGATTTATCTGGTTGGCCAGTGTTATAGGATGCTATGATGTAAGATGTCGGGAGTGGTATTATAGCGGAATGGAAGAGCATGGCTAACGTGAGAATTTCTATGTGTGACTCAAACAACGGCTGTGAGGTTTTCAGTGTCATGTGTGCAATCAGATCAAGGATGGTATAGAATATAGTTAGCTCATGTGATGTCTAATTGGAAGCAGTAGTGCTTTGGGGAGTCAGGAATGTGTCAAGACTAGAGAGGAATCTATATTTACTTGATAGACAACATGGTGATAAAAAAGAAGGGTACACAGATGTAGGTGGATTCATGTAGTATGGAGTTGCGGAGATAGCAGAGGCGCTTGTTTGCGATGGCTCTGTGATGAAACCGTCAAGCAGCTCTCATTGAGCGGCAAAGGAACAACTCAGGTCAGGTGTACATGGAGGTCACATATGATGACTTCTAGGTGGTGGATTATTCGCTTAGGTGGAGTTTGTTAGATATGTGTCAAATATTTTGTACAAGTCCGATTACATTAGGACTTTGAATTGTATTTGGCAGTATGGGATAGAGTTGGAGTCAGACTCTAGAACCCAGAGAACATAGTATAGGCTCGCTGGAGGGCAAGAACACATGGCCGGAAACCTAGAGTAGTGGATGCTGCTGGTATTGAGGAGGAGCTCCTGTAGTCTTTGCCCCGGGAATGTAGGCTTCAGCGGAACCTCGTTAACAAATATTGTGCCTCTGGTGTTGTCTGTGATCTTACATGTTCGTCTTATTAGATCTAATCGATGCTTTCGCATGTGGAGACTAGCGGGCAGCTTGACGCTGTGAGCGCTAATTTGTAACCGAAGATATGAGCATTTTGTGACTTTATTTGGGATGAGTTAATGACTAGCTCACTGAGAATCCCCTCCTCTGTAACTCTCCTGAGTGAAGATCACATTCGGGCAATCATAGTCACCCCTCCCCCTGGTATTTTCTACGTCAAACTGGTGTTATTCTTGATCTACTTTATTTTATCAGCAAGTGTGTGCTATAATTTGTTTTGTGTATGCCACATGCACAGAAATTTTGAGTTATTGTATTGCGAAAACAAGGCAGCATTGGATGAAATTAATTACCACCATGTCCATAGATAGAAATGAGAAGGCAATGTCAGATAGCTGAAAACTGGAATTAGTGAAAAGAAACAGATCGTTGCATTGCCATTAATGTGATAAAATTTCTTAGATTATAGGAATTAATACAATCCAAAAGATAAACACCAGGAAAACAGTTTACTAATTGCATGACTACAAAGTAAGCAATACGAGTGCAGGTCCAACAACTAACAAGAAAACCACTCAAAGCACCTATGGACACTAGTAGAAAACAGGGCTTTGGTTGAGGCCAGGATAATGGCATTAAACCCGGTTCACTTACGAACCGGGACCAAAGGGTGCACCAGTCCTGGTTCGTGAGGCCAGGGCGCCGACCGGGCCTCGGGGGCCATTGGTCCCGGTTCGTCTGACACTTTTGGTCCCGGTTCCAGACACGAACCGGGACCAATGGGCCTCGCTCCTGGCCCAGCACCTTCAGTCCCGGTTGGTGGCTGGAACCGGGACCAAAGGTCGGTCTTCTATCCCAGTTCTAGCCACCAACCAGGACTAAAGATAAGCCTATATATACCCCCACCCCTGCCCGCTCACTCTGTTTTTTGGCCGGCCGGCGTGTGCAGGTGTGTGTTGCTCTAGCTCTCACCTCCTATGCACATGAGGTGTTCGATGAAATGCCCGAGCCACACTTAAGCTTTCTCCTCTCCAAGATCAACCTCCAAGCTCCATTTTCCTCAAGATTTGTCTAGGTTTGGCGGTCCATCCAGTCCCGTCCCCATCCTCACCACCGTCGATCGCCCGCGCCGGTCTCGTCGCCGGCATCACCGTGGTGAGCCTCTTGCTCTTATCTTCTTTCTAAAAGAAAAAAATTCTTACTTGTATGATTTAGATAGATACTTGTACAATTTTCTTACGTTTATTATTGTTTGTTATTATATAGTGCCATGGTTTTGGTATCCGCCCCCGTCGGCCCTCGTCCTGTCTATGATTCGGATGTGGTATATTATCTTTTATAACTATTTGTTTCATTT
The DNA here is from genome assembly GCA_039707655.1 of Elymus sibiricus. Lineage (NCBI taxonomy): Eukaryota > Viridiplantae > Streptophyta > Magnoliopsida > Poales > Poaceae > Elymus > Elymus sibiricus. Next base: position 5,097,640 of record CM077665.1, read on the forward strand.
AGTGTTTATCACAATTATGCCGACCAACGTGACATAGATGTTTTTATCTGGGAGGTATGTGAACCGGAAATTCGAACCGACCCTCTTGTCGAGAGGTTAAATTTAGTTGAAAAAGAAAACAATTACTTGAAGAAAAAATTGAAAATAATTGAGGAGGAGAAGATGGAATTGGAGTTGCATGTTGCCGATGTCATCGAATATCACAAGATCAAGATGGATGCAATGCGCTTGAAGATTAGAAAGATTAGAAATATGCCATTCATACTGAGGCTTGGAATCATTATGCCGTTGGATCAATTGGTACCTTAGTTGCGGTTATGATCGCATTTGTTGTTGCATTTAAATGTTTTACATAGTTTCAATGTATGTTTTAATTAGATGCTCTAGAGAGCTATATGTTGTTCAATGAGAACTATGTATGAACTTTATGTATTTATTTTGGTCACTACTGTACTTTGATTTTAATGTGATGATGAACTTCTATTAATTTGGTCACTTCTCTATTCATGATGTTCTGTAATGGTTTTTGATACACTAAATTATATAATGCACGCATATGAACCGGCAATGGATGTACGGTGACCGACGCACCTCCGAGTACATTAAGGGCCTGCATAATTTTCTCGAAGTGGCTGAGGCAAACAAGCAGAATGGTTTTATGTATTGTCCATGTACTATCTATGGGAATACGAAGGATTACTCTAACTCGAAAACCCTTCACGTCCACCTGCTTGAGAAGGGTTTCATGCCACACTATAATGTTTGGACCAAGCACGGAGAAAGAGGGGTTATGATGGAAGACAACGAAGAAGAAGAGGATGATGACAACTATCCGCCCCCTGAATACGGTGATGTTGCAATGGGGGAAGCTGAAGATCAAGAGGAACCAGACGATGTGCCCGATGATGATCTTCGCCGGGTCATTGTTGATGCAAAGAGACAATGCCAAAGTGAAAGAGAGAAGTTAAAGTTCGATCGCATGTTAGAGGATCACAAAAAAGGGTTGTACCCAAGTGGCGAAGATGACAACACAAAGCTCGGTACCACACTGGAATTGCTGCAATGGAAGGCAGACAATGGTGTATCTGACAAGGGATTTGGTTCACTAATGAAAATAATGAAGAAGAAGCTTCCAAAGGATAACGAATTACCCGACAGTACATACGAAGCAAAGAAGGTTCTATGCCCTCTAAGATTGGAGGTGCAGAAGATACATGCATGCCCTAATGACTGCATCCTCTACCGCGGTGCATACGAGGATTTGAACGCATGCCCGGTATGCTGTGCATTGCGGTATAAGATCAGACGAGATGACCCTGGTAATGTTGAGGGCCAGCGCACCGGGAAGAGGGTTACTGCCAAGGTGATGTGGTATGCTCCTATAATACCACGGTTGAAACGTTTGTTTAGAAACAAAGAGCATGCCAAGTTGATGCAATGGCACAATGAAGACCGTAAGAAACACGGGAAGTTGAGAGCACCAGGTGATGGGTCGCAGTGGAGAAAGATCGAGAGAAAGTGGGGTGACTTTACAGGTGACCCAAGGAACGTATGGTTTGGTTTAAGTGCAGATGGCGTTAATCCTTTTGGGGAGCAGAGCAGCAACCATAGCACATGGCCTGTGACTCTATGTATGTATAACCTTCCTCCTTGGTTGTGCATGAAGCGGAAGTTCATTATGATGCCAGTGCTCATCCAAGGCCCTAAGCAAGCCGGCAATGACATTGATGTGTACCTAAGGCCATTAGTTGATGAACTTTTACAACTGTGGAATGGAAAAGGTGTACGTGTGTGGGATGAGCATGCACAAGAGGAATTTGATCTACGAGCGTTGCTGTTTGTAACCATGAATGATTGGCGTGCTCTTAGTAACCTTTCAAGACAGACAAACAAGGGATACCACGCATGCACGCATTGTTTAGATGACACTGAAAGTATATATTTGGACAAATGCAGGAAGAATGTGTACCTGGGGCATCGTCGATTTCTTCCGACCAACCATCAATGTCGAAAGAAAGGAAAGCATTTCAAAGGTGAGGCAGATCACCGGAAGAAGCCCGCCCTCCGTACAGGTGATCACATACTTGATATGGTCAATGATTTACAAGTAATCTTTGGAAAGGATCCTGGCGGACTATCTGTTCCGAATGACGCTAAGGGACGCGCACCCATGTGGAAGAAGAAATCTATATTTTGGGACCTACCCTATTGGAAAGACCTAGAGGTCCGCTCTGCAATCGACGTGATGCACGTGACGAAGAATCTTTGCGTGAACCTGCTAGGCTTCTTGGGAGTGTATGGGAAGACAAAAGATACACCGAAGGCATGGGAGGACCAGCAACGTGTGCACGAAAAAGACGTCATGCATCCAAAGCAGTATGAAGGTCCTGCCAGCTACGCTCTTACCAAAGAAGAGAAGGAAATCTTCTTTGAATGCCTGCTCAGTATGAAGGTCCCGTCTGGCTTCTCGTCGAATATAAAGGGAATAACAAATATGGCAGAGAAAAAGTTCTAGAACCTAAAGTCTCATGACTACCACGTGATTATGACGCAACTGCTTTCGGTTGCATTGAGGGGGCTTCTACCAGAAAACGTTCGATTAGCCATTGTGAAGCTATGTGCATTCCTCAATGCAATCTCTCAGAAGGTAATCGATCCAGAAATCCTACCAAGGTTAAAGAGTGATTTGGTGCAATGTCTTGTCAGTTTCGAGCTGGTGCTCCCACCATCGTTTTTCAATATCATGACGCACGTCCTAGTTCATCTAGTCGACGAGATTGGCATTTTGGGCCTTGTATTTCTACACAACATGTTCCCCTTTGAGAGGTTCATGGGAGTTTTAAAGAAATATGTTTGTAACCGTGCTAGGCCAGAAGGAAGCATCTCCATGGGCCATCAAACAGAGGAAAACATTGGGTTTTGTGTTGACTTTATTCCTGACCTTAAGCCGATTGGTCTCCCTCAATCGCGGTATGAGGGGAGACTGACTGGAAAAGGCACGCTAGGAGCGAATTCAATAATATGTAGGGACGGTCATTCTTGGTCTCAAGCACACTACACAGTTCTATAGAATTCTACCTTGGTGACCCCGTATGTCAATGAACACAATAATATTCTGCGCTCCAAACACCCGGAGCAGTGTGACGACTGGATTACATGTGAACACATCAGGACTTTCAGCAGTTGGTTGCAAACACATCTCATGGGTAACACCACTATTGCAGATGAGCTGTACTCGTTGGCCAGGGGACCATCTTCGACTGTATTGACTTACAAAGGGTATGAGATAAATGGGAATACATTTTACACGATCGCCCAAGATATTTTTTTTGAGGAACCTTGGACAGTGGGGGCACCCCCACTGACTTTATATTAAGGGAGAAACAAACTTACAAGGGCAATTACATAGGGGGTGGGGGAGGGCGGGGTAGAGTGGGTGGTTTGGACCACCAAAGTACAAAGAAAGGTGTATTTCAGGGGAGTCTAGCTATCAGCTGATCCACAAAGGGCCATAGGCCACTATTAATCCTATGCTTCATGAGTCTAAGATCAGATTTAAACCTGGTCGCCCAGGAGGCATGAGTTGGGGCGATCCCCCTAAAAAGCTTGTTGTTCCTCTCTTTCCAAATGCCCCAGGATGCAACAGTGAACACTTCGAAGAACATGGGGGAGTTCCAGGCCAGTTTTGCAGCATGAACCGTATGGAGCCTATTATCATGCGTCTGACAGACGACGCCAATGGAGGCCCAGCATTCCAAGCTGAATGTACAACCAAAGAACAGGTGCTCCCGCGTCTCCTCCGGGCAGTGAGCACACAGCAGGCATGAGTAATCATTGCCTGGCAACGTCATCCCTCTCCTAGGTAACATGACTCGAGTGTTCAATCTATCGGCCAGCAGTAGCCACGCAAAGAATTTCCATTTCATGGTGCACTTGGACTTTCAGACACACGAAAATGCCTCATCGGCGATCATATCCTGGAAACAGAAGCGATAGTATTTGCTTGATTTAAACCCTGCATCCCCCCACATGCACAACCATTTGTCCACCTGGTCCTAATGAATAGCCACAGTGCTAAGGTCTGACTGCATGTCCCGGATTTCCTGCCTGGCCTGAACCGATAGTGGGAGATGAAAGTTTTCTCCAATGGTATCTGCAGAGAGGAGGTTTCTGACGGAGACGTCCTCAAACCTGGCAAAAGAGAAGGCTCTCGGGTATCGTTCTGATAATAAGTCCGGAGTCCACAAATCCTTCCAAAAGAGAGCTGTGGCTCCATCAGCAACATCCACTTTTGTAACCCCTCTGTAAATAGGTGTGAGTTGTAACAGATCACGCCACCAGAAGGATCCACATGGATCAGCAGCATGCGGCACCACATTCTGTGTTCGGTAGTAGGTCTTCCAGATGAGGCTGACCCACGGCACATCCAGTTGATTGTCGAACTTGTGAAGTTGCTTGAGAAGAAGCCCTTGATTCTGAATCCTAAGGTCAATGATGCCTAGCCCTCCCTTCTGTTTTGGTCTACATACAACATCCCAAGCCGCCAGAGAGTAATTCTTGATCCCATCTTTAGATTTCTTGGCCCAAAGGCAGTGTCTCCGCAGCTTGTCCAAGTGGTCAAAAATCTTGGGCGGGATGCGGATAGAGCACATAGCATAAATCGCTAGCGAAGTAACCACAGAGTTGACCAGGGTTAGCTTGGACCCGTAATCCAAGAGTGATGCTGCCGTAGATAGTTTCCTTTCCACTGACACCACAAGTGGCATCATGTCCGTGACAGTCGGACGCGTGGTGCCCAATGGCAAACCCAGGTAACTTAACGGCAGCGATCCCACCGAGCATTGCAAGATATCTGTGAATGCTTGTACTCTGTCCTCAGGGACATTCAGAGGGATCATGGTGGACTTCTGAAAATTAATTCGAAGGCCAACAGACAGAGCATAATCCTGAAGGATTTCTTTCATTTTTGCAACCTGAGCTTCCTCCGCAGGCATGAAGACAATGGTGTCATCAGCGTACTGTATGACGGGGTAATCCTCCTCGCTAGAAGGGATGGGTTTGGATATGAGGCCATTTCTAAAAGCATCATTGATAGCAGCCTAAAGAAGATCAGCAGCAAGGACAAAAATGAGAGGCGACAGGGGATCCCCTTGTCGAACCCCCCGGAGGCAATGGAATTGTCTGCCCGGGACACCATTAAGCAGGACAGATGATTTCCCTAAAGAGAACAAGCTGTTAATCCAACCCAGCCACTTATCATCGAAGCCCATGTGTTTCATGATATCCAACATGGGAGCATGCTCAATCGTGTCAAAAGCTTTCGCAAAATCGAGTTTGAACAGAAGAATCTCCCTACCCGAAGATTTACATAGATGAATAAATTCAAACGCCCATGCAAGGCAGTCCTGGATGGACCTCCCCTTGAGAAAGCCATACAGATTGCGGTGTATGATTTTCAGAATCACTTTCTGTAACCTGTTGGCCAATAATTTTGTCAGTAGCTTCAGACAACAGTTGAGGAGGGTGATTGGGCGATAATCATTCGCGCTCTCCGGCGACTGGATCTTAGGAATGAGCGTGATAAACCCCGTGTTGATGCTCTCCAAGTCAAGCATAACATCATAGAATTTAGCACACATTTTCTAAAAATCCTGTTTGATGATATGCCAACAGCTCTTGAGGAAGCACCCATTGAAGCCATCTGGCCCAGGAGCCCTATCAGAGGCCATTTCTTTCACCACTTGATCAATCTCTGCCTCTGTGAACGGAACTGTAAGAACATCAAGGCCCTCAATCTTTTTAATGATTGCTGAAAGATCAAATTTCATGTTCACTGGATCAGACTTGCCAAGGTGATCTTTGTATGAGTTGTACATCACCGATTCCTTCCCCACATGATCACAGACTATCGTACCGTCAGACAGGCACAGAGAAGCAATGGAATTCCTCCTGTACCGCTCAGTAGCGATAGAGTGAAAAAACTTGGTGTTTCCATCCCCATACTTGAAGTATCTGACAGTGCATCTTTTCTTCCAGTAGATTCTCTTATAATCCAACAAGGTGAGCAGGTGGTTTTTCAAAATCTTCCTGAAATTAGCTTCAGGCACTGACAGGCCTCTCCTGTCCTCAAGACCATCAATTTCAAGCAGAGTTTTGTTTGTGTTTTCAATAAGAACGGAAAGTTTTGAGATGCCTTTACTCCATCCCTTCGGATCATATCGGAGAGTTTTCATTTTCTTACAGAGCAAGGCCGCAGAATTAGGTGCATAACACCGTTTGGACCAGGAGGACTGAACAGCGTCAAAGAAGCCCTGATGACCAATCCAAAAATTCTCAAAGCGAAAGATTTTTGCCTTAGGGATAGAGGTTTCAATGGTGATAGAGCATGGAGTGTGATCAGATACAGGTTTGCCCAAAGGCAGCACGACTGTGTTTGGGAAGGAGGCAGTCCAATGCAAGGAAGAAAAGTGCCAATCAAGTTGTTCAAGCAAAGGATCATCCTGCATATTACTCCAAGTAAAAGACCTACCCTTGATGCGTAATTCCACAAGAGATTGGGTTCTAATAAAATCATTGAAAATGAGCATATCATTAGCATTTCCTCCCAGTTTGTTCCTATTATCAGGAGCTCGAATGAAATTATAGTCTCCAATCATGAGCCAATCCTCAGCCGCAGGGATTTGAAGATTGAACAACCATTGGACAATATCATCCCTCGCTTGACCCTCACAAGGGCCATAAATATTCACACAAGACCAGACGTTAGCTGTGTGAAGGGAAGAGAATCTAATATTGAGCGCAATGGGTTCAATAAAATCAATCACACCCAAGAACACATAACTATTCCAAATAGTAATACTGCCACCAGAGTTGCCATTAGAAGGGATATAAGCAAATTGATCAAACTTCTTAGGGCAAAAGAGTCTGACATAAGAGATATCAAAATTTGCACGTTTAGTTTCTTGCAAACAAACGACCGAACAACCACTAAAGTCTATAGCATTACGGATAGCTAAATATTTTTTCTCTGAGTTAATGCCACGCACATTCCAACAGAGAATAGACCACTGTTTCCGGTTACTCTTGGGCTTCAGGATGATCGTCCTCTTGAGGTAACTCTGCCAGTAATATCGCAGGAGTCAATTGGGCAGGAGGGACCCCACAGAGATTGGTACCAATGCTCTGCATCATCCGAATCGGAGTGAAAGGAGGAACATCATGTGAATTACCTACACCACCGGGAGCAGGGAGTTGAGCCAACGGAGCAGTAATAGTTGCAGCAATTTTGACTGTGAGCTTGACTCTGTCTTTGACCTTGGAAGCCCCACGACGGATATCAGATGGCTGAGGAACACGGAAACCATCATACCTTGTGGAGCGGGTACTCCTGCGCAGCATCACAGTGTCAACATGGGCCTCCTCGTGGGCGATCATCTGATCAATGCTATCAGCCACAGAACCGATAGAAAGAGGGTGTAATTCCACGAGCTGCCGCTGACTGTAGTCCATCAGATCGTGTGAAGAGTCTAGGTTCAGAGGTGGCTCAATCACATCCCAAAGATCTTTTGGGCAAAAGAGAGGCAGACCATCAGAGATCACCAACCTGAGGTTACTGCCAATCCCATCAACCTCCGGCACAACAGAGTAAAGGATCTGCTGGCAAACTCCATCAATGAACTGCTGGATAACTCGAAATGGGTTCAGAGGGAGGAGCTCAGCCGAAACCTGGGGGGGCAGTAGATTAGGAGTGTATTTTCTCTTGAGCATTCCCCCCATCCAGCATAGGAAATCTCTGTCCACCTCCAAGACTATTGGCGCAAAACCTCCCTGTGGTCTACTAAAAGCATTCCTCGCTGCAGGCACCCCAGAAATGAAGTCATCAGCCAGGGCCTCCACATAAGAAGCTTCAAACCAAACATCAGACAGGTTGTCAACAACATTGTGCTCTGGGGGCACACCATCCATCAAAGAAGGTCCATCATATTGAAAGAAGTTCCTAAAGCTGAATCCAGTAAATGGGGCAGGGACTGCAGGCCATACTCGCCAACCATTTTCCTGAACCTTCTCCTCCTCCGCTGGTTCAATGTTCCAAGCAGCCTCATTTATAGCCTGCTACTGTGCGAGCTCATCAATCCTGGCTTGCTGGAGAGGTGTATAGTATGGCAGCTGGTATGGATGAGGGGAAACATTGAGCATTGGTGGCTCATCTTCATTACCCATAAGGCCTGGGACAGTATTCCTGCCATTGAGGACATAAACCGGAACAGACCAAGAGCGTCCCAATCCTGGTAGCATACCCACTCTAGTAATCAGCAAGCTGTGCGGCACCTCTGCCACATCCCTGATGTGACACTTAACTAGGATTCTAGCTTTATTTCCCCCTCTGTTAGGCCAAGACAACAACTTCCCAAAATTGGAAACTGCCTTATTGACATAGTGCTCTGTTTGGTAGTCCAGGGGAAAAGCCAGCATCATGATCCATACCACATATTCAAAAGCAGGCATCCGCATGTTAATGCCCTCATCATGCTGAACTAGCGAGAAAGTAGAATCCTCATCAAGAGCATGCGGGCTTTCCCTAATCGCTTCATCTCTGCTCTCAACATCCGCAAAAGCAACCATCCCTATACCAATTGGAAAGACAAAATCCTCGGATAACTGATATTGCAGGTCCTCCGCGAGGATGCGACATACCTCATTGAGCCAGAATCTCTTCTGATGATCGGGAACCGGGGGATTAACTGAGAAGATGGCATACCGAGCGTGATTCAACGGAGGGTCATCCACCACCATGAGACGGCGCTGCACACGGTGAGGAGGACCATGCTCAAAGTGAGAACCCAAGGGAGCGAAAGCGAATGGCCGCACTGGGAAGTTAGCCATGAATCCTTCGCTGCAGGTCGCCACGCGCTGGGAGGATGAGGGTTTTCCAATAGGTGAAAGCAGAGCTGGGCGGCAGGGGTTTGGAGGCGAAACAGGGGCCACGGTTGGTGTAGGAACCATAAAAGCCTTGTCACGTAAGCCGGGAGGGAGTCGTATCGTTGTGCAATAGGAAGCCGCCACCTCCTGAGAATCCAAGATTTTCTGTGTTTGTTGCCAAATCGAGGACGGTGAGGCAGTTCCACCCAAGGGAGGCGCCTAAAAATCTCCCGTAACAGAAGGACAACCAGAATTAATGGGCCTCCAAATAAATAAAGTAGAGGGAAGCCCAAAGCACTTCTTGTGGCCCACCCGAAGACAATGTTGACAACTAAGAAGCCCAGGACATCCCTTGGAGCCATGATCAGTTCAATTGCAGATATAGCACTTGACAGGAATACCAGGGCCCAACATGCATGGGCGTTTATTGGCGTTGACACGTTGAGAACATGAACGACTATCCACTAGGGATAAGCAACAATGGCGGATTATACCAGGACAATTCGATTGAAGGTGTCCATGGCAAGAACATGTAGAGCACTTCAAAAGCATCTGATCAATGTACTCCTGAGTCGGGACATCTGAAATTTGAACCATGCTTTGAATATCCGGTTCAGAGTAACCAGCCTGCCAACCATCCATAATATGGTAGAGAGTTTCATCCGATAAAGAATCCCAATAAATCCGGCTGAAGGTTAAACCCCTGAAAGATCTTTTGGCAGTTGAGTTGATTGCGGGTTGTGGGAAGGCAAGAGATCCAATCCGAACAAAACCATCCGACCCCATAGGAGCCGGAAAATTGAAACCACCGAACGAAATAGAGTGCTCCGGCGAAGGCATTCCGGCAGGCATCACCGGCGGTGAGGACAAGCCTGCTTGAGCTAGAGCATAGAGGGAATCCAATTGAATCACATTATTGCTTTGGGCTTTAAGCCATTTGGACTGAACTGCCAGACGTTTACCATGACTAGGATCAGATAATTCAGTGTCAGAATGCCAGGAGAAATCCGAAAAACCAAAGTTCCCAATATGATCACCACGAAACAGATGAAAATGGCAGATGAAATCCGGCCAAATACGATCTAGAAGGCCATAAATGAAATGTCCCACTTTACTAGAAGCCACAGAGAAACGAAAGCGCTGATCACTCAAACGGAGAACCCTAAAACCATGGCTGAGGCCTCCAATGCAGGATTGAAGAGCAAGACCCCAAGATTCCTCCGTGAGAGGAAACGAAGCAGAGGAAAAACTGACCACCAAGAAGAACTCCTTCGAGGAACCCGGGGCAGAGAAATGAACCGTCGAATGAAAGCGAGAGCGCACCTGTGCGTCCACCGCGAGGCTAGGATTGAAGTCCCAGTGGAGGAGCCCCTACATAGGGTCACTTGAGAGGGGGGTTTAGGCCAAAACCCTAGAATCGCCATTGGGGGCGGGAGGTGGGAGGTGGGGGGGAAGTCGCCATCTGCCCGATCTCCCAAGATCAAAAGAGCACCAACCAAAACAGTGGTGTCCGCTTTGATGCAGCAACTAACAGGGGAAAGGACACATATTATGGTTACATAATGGACATATGGGAACTTGACTATGGACATGATTTTAAGGTCCCTTTGTTTCGGTGCAAATGGGTCAATCTGTCAGGAGGCGGGGTACACGTAGACCCACAGTACGGAATGACAACGGTGGATCTGAACAATCTTGGGTACACAGACGAACCATTCGTCCTAGCCAATGATGTGGCGCAGGTTTTCTAAGAAAAGATAAGAAAGCGAATACATCATACGATGAGCCAAAGCGCCACATAGTTCTTTCAGGGAAAAGAGACATCATGGGAGTGGAGGGCAAGACAGACATGTCTGAAGATTATGAAAGGTTTCATGAAATTCCTCCCTTCAAAGTGAAGGCTGACCCAAGCACCCTGTTAAACGATGAAGATTATCCATGGTTACGACGCAATAAGCAAGGGACATACGTGAAGAAAAAGTGAAGACTTTCTCTCCACAACTATTCTGATGAATGGTGCATATTGAAATCAGAGAAAGTCTTGAGTTCAAATATGTTTAAAAAATTGAAATCCTTTTGTAACAGATGAGTTTTCGCCTGAAACCCTGATACTTCGAAAGAGATTGTCCAGTTTGTATAAGAAGTGCATCCAGTTTTTCCCGTAACCCTCTCAACTTTTTAGCACATGCTATGTGGGTGAAATGATGATACCATGCCAAGTTTCAACCATTTCAGAGTTCATTTGCAGTGCTTTTCAATTCAGGGTCATTTTAGGTCAAAATAAATCATGAAATGCATGAAAAATAGCAAATGAAGTTAGAAAAGGTTTGAAAAGTGATGATGTGGCTTTGAATGGTGCATATTGAATGCAGAAAAAGTCTTGAGTTCAAATATGTTAAAATAATTTGAAATCCTTTTGTAATAGACGAGTTTTCGTCCAAAACCATGATACTTCGAAAGAGATTGTCCAGTTTGTACACGAAGTGCATCCAGTTTTTCCTGTAACCCTCTCAACTTTTTAGCACATGCTATGTGGGTGAAATTATGATACCATGCTAACTTTCAACCATTTCAGAGTTCATCTGCAGTGTTTTTCAATTTAGGGTCATTTTAGCTCAAAATAAATCATGAAATGCATGAAAAATAGCAAAGGAAGTCAGAAAAGGGTTGAAAAGTGATGATGTGGCTTTTGAATGGTGCATCTTGAATGCAGAAAAAGTCTTGAGTAAAAATATGTTTAAAAAATTGAAATCCCTTTGTAATAGACGTGTTTTCGTCCGATCAAAGTTATTTAACTTAATATTATATAAAATTTATGCAACTAAAATTATCAAAGTTATTTTTGTTAAAAACTTTAATAGCAAAAAGAATATTCATAAAGTATTTTTTGTTAAGAACTTCTAATATGCAAAAAAATAACATAAAAAAATAGCAAAAGTGAAAATAGATGCGAATTAATAGAGAAAATTCAACCTAAATTCAAAGTGAATTCAACTCACTTGGAATATAGGTTGAATTTTCTCTATTAATTCGCATCTAGTAGGCCCCACAGAGCAGAAAGAGGTCAGTTAGGCCCACATGTCTTCTTTAGAGAGGAGCTCAACGTTGCAGCCGCGGCGGGGCTTATAAATAGGTTCGGGCGCATTTCGCTTGGCGAGGTGGGACTAAACATCCAACCGCACCGCGGCTGTGCGAGGCACAGGCCTTTGGTCCCGGTTGGTGGCTCGAACCGGGACCAATGCCACCCTTTCGTCCCGGTGCGAGCCACCAACCGGGACCAATGCCACCCTTTAGTCCCGGTTGGTGCCACCAACCGGGACCAAAGGTCTCTGCTTCCCGCCCTTTGGGCTACTGAAATTGACCTTTCCTCCCGGTTGTATCCACCAACCGGGACCAATGCCACCCTTTAGTCCCGGTTGGAGCCACCAACCGGGACTAAAGGGTTGGGTATATAAGCAGGGACTTAGGAATTTTTCAGATTTCATCTGCAGTTGCCCCCGACGACGCCGAGCACATCGACGACGCCAGGCTCCCCGAGCTTGCCGTCGATGCCCTCGCCGCCGTCTGCCCCGTCGACGCCGTCAGGCTGCTCCACCTCGCCGTCGACGCCCTCGCCGACGCCCTCGTCGCCGCTCCTCGCCGGTCTCCTCCGTCACTCCAACGCCGTTGCCGTTCCTCGCCGGTCTCCTCCGTCGCTCCGTCACCACCGCCGCTCCTCGCCGGTAAGGCTCCCCCCTCCTCTCTGTCCCCGTAGGCCCCCCGCGCACGCCTCCGCCGCTCGCCCCCTCCCACCGTGCGCAGCACCGCCACCTGCCCCACCTCCGCCCACCGCAGCACCGCCGCTGGCCCCGCGCGCGTCTCCGGCGACCCCGCAGCGCCGCCCGCGCCCGACGATCTCCCTTATAATTATTTTAGTTGATTTAGTTAATTTAGTTAATTTTAGTTGTTTTAGTATATACAAAAGCGGTAGTTAATTTAGTTGTTTTAGTTGTTTTTATTGTTTAGTTGTTTTTAGTTGTTTTTATTGTTTAGATGTTTAGTTGTTTTATCGTCGGTCATCGATGACGCGATATCGAGGAGTCCCCGACGATCGTCGGTGAGGGAGAGTACCCCCCGACGATCGTTGGTGAGGGAGAGTCCCCGACGATATCGAGGAGTCCCCGACGATCGTCGGTGACGCGATATGATGTTTAAATGTTTAGTTGCATAGCGTAGCCGTTGAGTCGACGATGCCCGGCCAGCATCCTCGTCGTCGACTCGGTGGCAACCACCTGCTTGACAGGCGCCATGTCCGGGACTGGGCTCCGCCGGGCTGGCACTGGGAGGTGCTGCCTTCCGGGGCGCCCAGCTTGGTGAGGAATCAGGGTCCCGTCATCGACCCGGAGGTTCTTTGGTGGCGGTCGCGTGGACCACTGTCGGTGCAGAGGGAGCCGGCCCCGCGGAGATGGTACGTCCCCGTGTCAGGGAGGAGGACGAGCACGTCTGACGCTACATGGCTGCGTTGGACGCCAGGTTCTCCATTACCTGGCAGGTTCTTCAGGGATCTCACCCGAGCTATGATCCTGTCATAGTTCCTTCTCTTTGGGTGTCCACCGCCTGCGCCGCGAGACGTCAACTAGATCTGTATTAGTGATATTATATAATAATATTCGAGATGTATTAGTGATAATATACGATGATGTATTAGCGATACTATTCGATGATGTATTAGTGATATTATATGATCGTATTGTTGCATTGCCTTGTATTGATTTGCATATCTCATGTTTGTATATTGCCATGTTGTAATATTTGCAGAAACTATGGATCACAAAGACTTAGAAAAAGAACTGTTGTTGGGGGATATAATCCTCGCCGGAGGTGATCCCTTGTCGTATCTCAATGACACCGATGGTCAGGAAGGAGAGGATGACGGCTCCGGTGATCCAACAGTGGAGGAGGAAGGAGATCATGATGGCCCCGGTGACCGAATGGCGGAGGAAGGAGATCATGATCACGGCTCCGGTGACCGAACGGAGGAGGGAGCCTCAACTGTTGCAAAGTGCGACGAGGTAAGGAGATGAGGCCCGAAGAAAAGGTTGCGCTCGGATGAAAGGTTCACGATCACAGAAGTCGCGAAAGATGGCCAACCGATTGCTCCCAAGCGGACCAAGGACGCATTTGTACATCAGTGTGGAGTTGTTGTTAGGGACTATGACTCGATCAGCACCCAGCAATGGAATAAGAATAATAAGGACCCTAAAGTTTCTTATGTCCAGGATAGACTGAAAGATGATCTTTGGACCGAGTTGATGACAAATTTGAGCCTACCGTGAGAGGAGGATCCGAATAACCCAGTTATAGAGCGAACGGTCAAGACGTTTGCTCTTAAGAAGATGGCAGAACTATTCAGGAACTAGAAGAAAGAGTTGAACACAAAGTTTGTCGAGAAAGAGGAGACTCCGGAATTCATCGGTCGATATGAGAAGATAAGAGATCAATGGCCCGAATTTGTGGCCTACAAGAAATCGGAGAAGGGTAAGAAAAGGTCACTGACAAACAAGAAAAATGCTGCAAAGAAGAAGTATCACCATCACACGGGGTCAGGTGGCTACTACAAAGCCCGGCCGTTGTGGGACAAAGCTGAGCAAGACCTGCTTGCTAAGAATGTCCAACCAGCGACATTGCACTGGCCAGATCGTTCAAGGACTTGATTCTTCGGGGTTGGGGGAACTTTGGACCCCGAAACAGGGCAGTGTGTTTGGACGGACGAGCAACTTGCAATACCCTTCCGGAAGCTTCAGGCAGCAATCAAGGCAGCACAGGAAGGGACGTTCATTCCCGACAGAGAGAAGGACGAGCTGACAGAGGCCCTCGGGAATCCTGAACACCCTGGAAGAACACTAGGCACATCAGGCTCCGTTCCGTGGGTGCATGGATTTCCCGACAGCGGTGGTTATAGAAGCCGAGAGAGAAAGAGGAAACAGGAAGCAAGCAAAATGCAGAAGCTCAGTGCAAGATTAGCACAACTAGAGGAACTTGAGAGCGAGCGAGCTACCGGCCAACCATCTGAGCGGCACGAAGATCCTTCCTTCGACGCTGCCCAGAAGCTACCCCACCATCTCCGCGGAGAAGCAGCGTGGCTTCCACGGAGCTCGTTCAGCCTGAGTTCACGGCACCTCGCTACCCCGTGGATAGTATCACGGAGGCTGAACATGGCGAGCTAATGACGAAATGCCAGAACCTGACCTTGAAGGCGGCGGTCGACTCTATTGTACTCCTCGAGCTGAGGGAACTTTCCATTGCCGTCCGATTCCACATGGCTATGCTGTTGTGACGGTGGATGAAATAATGAATGGATTTGAGGGGCTGGAGCTTGACAACCCTACAGGTGAAGAGGATATTATTCTTCTGGAAAATGCTTTGAGGAGTACATGTCTATGGAGAAAGGAGTACATCAAGCTTCCAAACTGGACGCCTCAGCAGACTCAGCCTCCTCCGGCGCGTCAGGGCACTCCACCTCCTCCTCCTCCTCCTCCGGCGCGTCAGGGCACTCCGCCTCCTCCTTCTCCCCCTCCGGCACGTCAGGGCACTCCGCCTCCTCCTTCGCCTCCTCCAGCGCGTCAGGGCACTCCGCCTCCTCCTCCTCCTCCTCCGGCGCGTCAGGGCACTCCGCCTCCTCCGGCGCGTCAGCAATGGCGGAAGAGAGACGCCGCCGCTACGGCGGCTAGCAGTACAATAGGCAGGAAGAAATACAAATTTGGTCAAAGCCTCAAGCCTCTTCCGAAGTTACCATATGAGAGGACTGACAAGGAAAACGCTGAAATCAGTGAAGCCAAAGTGAAGGCCCATTTTGCACGGAAACGTCCACCTCCGAAGGAAACGATAGATCCGGTGAAAGGGAAGCCCACTCTGGATGCCCTGAAGCGACCACCACCGCCTCCGCGGCAATCCAACTATGACCACTGTATTCAAAAGACATATGGTGAAGCGCGGCGGTCGGGAAGTACTTCCAGTGCTGCAAGAGAAAAAAAACGAAGAAGTGGGAAAACAATTCCCCAGCTCGGCGAACAGGAGAAGCAATCGTGCCCCCCGCTCAGGGTGTCTAGCGATATCGCTAATCATCCGGTGCTACTGCCCGGTACCACTCTTGGTGATTACGTGGATGATGATGTACAGTTTGAAACGGCTGAGGTAGTAGTAGAGGACTTTAGATACGAGCACGGGAAGCCTCTCGTCAAACCTGATCATCCCCATCTAACAACAATGAAGCAAAAATTGCATGAGTGGTACATGGAAACCTGCAGGAAGTCTGGGACCGATCGTTTGATGGTCGGAATTAAAAAAGAGCACGACTTCACTGGAGTCGACCTGATGCCTGTTCAATTTGTGGAGTTATTTCAGTTATTCAATCAAGAGGCCCTCGACAAACAACTCATGACTTGCTACTGTCTGTAAGTATTACTTCTATAAGTAAGTCTCTAGCTCAGCTCGTTCATTGCATGTATATATAATTATCCTCACTATATTATGCAGATTGAAGATGGTCGAATGCAAAAAAGAACAAATCTATAACATTTGGGTTCATTAGCCCAAATACCGTAAATGAATGGTCGGTACAAAAGGAAGCCAAAGTTACTAAGGAGAACTTGCTAGAATCGTTCCTTAGACATCAAAACAAAAGGGAAATACTCTTTCCTTACAACTTCAAGTGAGTGTTACTGTCTTGTGCATATTCGGTTTCGCTTACTCGAGGTTAAGTAATGTAATTGATGAGTTATGCGTGCATAGGTTCCACTATATTCTGCTATCCATTAAGCTTGATGGGGCATTAGTAACTGTCTTAGACTCGAGACGTAAAGATCCCGAGTATTATGCGGACATGACTGCAATGCTCCACAAGTAAGTTAAATCAATACCGGGACCATATCGGCAACTTTCGTTCATTTCCTGATATCAAGTAATCATTTTCTTTACCGGGCAGGGTTTGGAAAAAGTTCACCACTATGGTTCCGGGTCTGAAGAAGGAGCTGCGATTTACACACCCCAAAGTAAGTAGTACTAGCTAGTTCCGCGCATCTCTCATTGATTCTAGTTTCATCAATACCGTTATCATGCTTGCTTATCAGTTTGATTGAACTCTATTCTCATAAAGTGCTTGTACCAGGCACCCGGGAATCATTTATGTGGATACTACGTATGCGAGCTCATTCGCCACTCGACCTCTGAGCGGGGCATCTCTGAGAAACAATTTGAAGTACGTAAACAATATTCACAATTTTATTTTATATATTACCATCAATATTGTTGAGTTTCATTCATATATATGTATTGACCCCCTTCTTTAAATTAGATCTGGCAGATGCGGGATGAACTCCTACCACATGATCGCATACGAGCAATTCAAGAGGAATTGGCGGGATTCTTTCTTGACCACGTCATACCTGAACACACGGAGAATACCATGTGAAATTGCAAATGGATCTTAGATGTTAGGGATTGTAAGAGATGTTATATTGTACATATGTAGTAGCGTCGGATAGATATACGAAAACTTGTTGTTCGACCAAGCACGGAGAAAGAGATGTCACTTCTCTCTATATATGTTCATGACGATCTTGTGTAATTAATGGTTTCCTTCATTTGCTTACTAGCTAGCGTCGAGTTCTCTCTATATGTATAGTAGCTAGCGTCGAGTTCTCTCTATATGTATAGTAGCTAGCGTCGACCAAGCACGGAGAAAGAGAGGTCACTTTTCTCTATTAGCTAGCTAACACAATATGAAACCCCTAAATTAACCCTCCAAAACCCCTAAACCCCCCTTCCAAAAAAAAAAAACCTAGCGCATGCGAGCTGCTGACGCGTGGCTGCTTTTTGGTCCCGGTTGGTGTTACCAACCGGGACTAAATGTCCTCCTGCCTGGGCGCCCCGCAGCGGTCACGTAGAGCCCCTCTGGTCCCGGTTCGTAAGCAAACCGGGACTAAAGGTTTTGGGTATTAGTCCCGTTTGTTTTGTCCCAGTTCCAGAACCGGGACTAAAGGCCCTCTGGAACCGGGACTAGTACCTTGTTTTCTACTAGTGGGATACAGCTCCCCTACTTCATAACATCTCAAAAAGAAAATCAAGAATTGTCTTTGAGGCTCTCTCTACGAATGAATTGTTTGATTGCGGACATCAAGATTCTGTCATTCTCCACTGCACAATAGCTAGTCCAATACATACAGCTTTGGGGAAAAAAATCGAAACCGTGTACCTATCGGGAATCGGATAAGGGACACAATCACTTGGACCCTTAGGTGGCGTTTGGATGGTGGGTGGGAAAGGGATAGGGATATAGAATGGGATATGAATAATTGGGTTATGGATTGGGAAATAAGATTTGGACTCCAATCCTTTGTTTGGATAATGGGTTTGGGTTCAGATTTTAAGTGTGGTCCATGTGTTAAAATAAATTAAGAAAAACATCTTGTCCTCTTATCCACACACACACGAATCCTACCCCTTCCGCCTGGCTCTGCTTGAGTTACGACGGCTTCCGCACGCGCATGGCATGCATGCGAGCGTTGAGCACGGCTCCAGTGGCAGATTCGTGTGCGGTGGAGGTGTGCAAGTCGTGCGTCAACTCAGCTGACCGCGCAACAAGGCAAGCGACGCCGGCGCCGGCTACAGTTACCTGTACGCCGAGGATGCTGCGGCTGCGGCTGCCTATGAGGCGGTGCCGGTGCGAAACTGCGAATGGCTGGCGCAGCTTCGTGGGGGCGATGGCGGCAAGCTGCTGCTGCTTGAGCTCTGCGATTCAGGAGTCCTCGGCGCGGGGAATGGCTTGCGTGACGCCGCGACGAGGCGGGGGCGGCGACTCCAGTGACCCTCGCGGCAAGGCGAGCACCGGCTCCCACAGCCCTCGCGGTAAGGCGAACAACTGGCGGCTCTTACAGCGCGGCGAGCGACACTCCTACGGAAGACAGTGGCTTCACACTCAGGAAGTAATAGATGATCCTAACCATCCAATCTAATTAAATGAATGGCTCACCGTTATTTGAGAGTACCATAGCAAAGCCCATAATTAAAAATGGAGAATGACCTTAGCTTGATTAAAAGAAAAAAAAAACTATATGACTGTACTCTAACTTCATCTCTTCTGCTGATGGTATCTCTGCGGGAGATGAAGACATGCTGTAAAAAGCAATGTGTAGAGCCGCGATACACAATTTGGATGGAAAGACTGTGGAAGATTTTGGATCACCACGTTCGCCTTCTAGTCCTTCGCGATTGCAACCGGGTATGCCAAACTCGTTTTCTGACATTACTTTTTCTGCTCTACCTAATGTTATTTGCTCTAGAAACCTAAAAAATCTAGGATTAATATTAGATAGCAACAATGCAACGATTAATTTAGCTATCAAAGCTCTAAAAGATATAGAGGTTGATAGGTCATCAGTGGCACCTATATCAAAAACTCCTACAGATTTATCTTATCCTAACTATAGTGATGATGAGGACGCTAGAACAGATGGTGCCCTACTCGCTCACTTGGTAGGGGATATTTCGGAGGTTGACTTTCATGAGGAAGACCTGGACATAAAGATTTGTGACCTCGTGGCATCCGCTAGCTAGGAAGTCACGGTTGTCTTCTAAGAAAAAGGAATGTAAATTTAGGGATGGGGGAACATTAAATCTAAATAAGTTTCACTATGAAAGGCATGTATTGGAATAGAAGAGGTCTATCGGTCTTGGCTAAATTTCGTTTTGTCTCAGATGCAATAAAGTAGCATCATTTATATTTTATAGCTATAATGGAGACTAGGAAGAAACATTTGTCAAAGATGAATCAGGCCCACCTATCTGGAGGCGTTGATTTCGTTTGGCATTGCCTTCCTCCACGTGGCAGGCCAGGCAGAATTTTACAACAGCCTTAGATCTTTCTTTTATTGTGGAAGAATAATTTTATATAAAATTCCATCTCTTGCAACAAAGCTGATAAGTTTAAGTGGATTCTCATGGCTGTTTATGATCTAGCTCAAGACAACTTCAAGTCTGCCTTTTTAGCTGAACTTGTGAGAGCCTGTCAAGAAAATCCACTTCCTACCCTGACTGGTGGAGATTTTAACATTTGCGCAACAGCAGTGAAAAGAACAATAACAGGTATAATGACCAGTTGCTCTTCCTGTTCAATATTGCTATTGATAGCTTTGATCTTAGAGAGATTGATTAGACTAGTCGACAATTTACCTATGAGAAGTTGGATCGAATTTTGATGACAACAAAATGGGAACTAAAGCACCCTTTCGTGACTGTACAAGCCCTTGATATATAGGGGTGTATCAGATCACACTCTGTTGTTGTTCGATACAGAGACACCAGATTTTATAGGGGATGAAAAACAATTCAAATTGGAACTATCTTGGTTTACTCGGGATGATTTTCATGACCTTGTCATAGAAATTTGGAATAAGCCAGTGAAGGGTCGAAACCCGGTACGGTTCAAAGATGGAATAATAAATTCAGTGATTTGCACAGGCATTTAAGAGGGTGGGAAGCAAACAATAATGGATAGTACAAAGCACAAAAACAAAGTTTACAAACAACTATTAATGACCTCGATTTCGCGGCTGAGTTTGGTGATCTGTCTGAAGCGGAGCGAGATAATCTTGCCCTTGCTCGAGATCAGTTAACTCAAGTTAGAGAAGAGGAAATTAAATATATTTAAAGGGCTAAGATAAAGGACGTCCTCCTAGGGGATAATAACACACGGTATTTCCAACTAATTGCCAATGACAAGCATAGAAGAAAACACATTTTCTCGCTTGATCAAGAGGAGGGAAAGATTAAAGGGTAGAAAAATCTTAAAGAGTATATATTACCAAGTTTATAAGGAGCTATTGGGCCACCAGAGGAGTCCTTGTGTGCCTTCGATAGCTCTAGGATTGATGATATACCACAAGTAACATAGGAAGAAAATGAATTCCTAACTTCCAATTTTACAAAGAAGGAAATTTGGATGCTATTTTGAATATGGAACATAACAAAGGACCTGACCCTGCTGGTTTCCTAGCCGAGTTTTATGAAAAGTTTTGGGAAATCATTAAAGGTGACCTTATGTAAATGTTCCAAATACAATTGGCAAGGCAGTGAAAAGTGTTGTCTTTGCCACAAAAATGAGACAATTAAGCACCTTTTTTTAATGTTGTTTTCCATGTGTGATTTGGAGATGTATACATGTTGATTTAAACCTTCCTCAACCACGTAGTATTTCTCACATGTTCAGGAGTTGGCTTCGTGGGTTTAGGAGGGATTTAAAACCTTTACTTCTGCTGGCGGTGACAGCTACTTGTTGGTCGTTTTGGTTATGCAAAAATGATTTGGTATTTGAAAAATACATGTTTATTCTCCCTTGCAGGTGGTACATTTGGTTATCCATTGGCTCCATACATGGGCTATCCTCCAGATGCTCTTTGCGCATGCTTTGGTTGTGGCGGCATCACAACACTTGACGCAAGCGATCACGGTGTTTTTCTCCCGGGCACATAGATGACGATCTAGTCTTAGAATTGATTGTCATTACTGTGTCAGACTATCTTTTTGTTTATTTCAGGCCGTGTGTGCTTTTTGTAGAAGCCGGGAGTAAATTCACAATTTTTGTATCAAGTCGATGTACTGATTGTGAATTAACAAAATCCTCCCTTTATAAAAAAAGATGAGATCAGAGTACATCCAGCAAGGAGTACGAGTGTACAATAGAGTATTCACCACTAGTGCACAACCTAAGGGTCCAATCGTGAGTGACAAACTGACAATCAACATAATTCAATCTCAGTTTTTTATGACAGCAGTCGTGCTCATCTGATGCCCAATATGGACAGCTAGAAATGATCTGATCTTCGAGGGGATTCAGCCCAATGTAAACAACGCCAGAAGTCTTTTCTGCAACGAAATCCTTTTGCTGTTGCATAGGGTAAAATCAAGTCTTGCTGTGTCTTTTGACCAATGGGTTCAGAATCTGGTGTAATTCATAGGCTTAGCCTGATTTTTTTGTTTCTTTCTCTGTCTTTTGAATTATATCTTGTTAACTTTTGTTTTATCCTTCGTTTTTAATATAATAAATCTGTAGGGGCCCCGGACCCTCTAGTTTCCTTAAAAAAAAAACTCATGCGAGATGTCTTGGACCAGACACATGAGCTGAGCCCCACTCCCTCACTCTTTAATTTGGCAGCACATTATGCACATACCTTCCCTCCTCTACTTGTTCCCTCACCAACACTCCATGCATCCTGCCTCTTCTTAATTCACCAGCAGCACTCCATGTATGCCTTCTCTCCTTCGCCTTCCTCATTGACACTCCATCCTTTCCTTCTCTCTTTTCATTCTTCCGGTCCCTTATCTACATATATATAGATATTCACCCGAGGCAGCTTCCATCCACATGGGCATGCAGGACGACGGGCTGCATCTTTTACCTTCGACGAGTGCGTGACAACAGCGGCCGCAAGCAAGTGCAAGTCTCTGCAACATGTCGTATTATGGTTGGTGGTCAGGTGCGCTACGCCAAAGCATATATATATATATATATATATATATATATATATATATTCTTCCATCAAATCAATCCCATCTCCATATGTGCAGTCCAGCCTGCAGCGTGATCCCATGCATCTCTCTCCAGTAATTAGTAATTACCCCCTTTTCTAAAACATACACTGCAGACTATCTTGAACGACAAAATTCCCGACTGTCCAACGAGAAGCGTGAACTGGAGAGGCAGCTGGCGGAGAAGACGAGGACTGCTCAGGTGTCCTCGACCCAGGTCTTCACACTGGGGCACAAGGTGCGAGAGCTGGAGCGCCAAAACACCGGACTGTCCGGTGAGCTGTCCAAGCAAAGGGACACACTGGGGCACAAGGTGCGAGAGCTGGAGCGCCAAAACACCGGACTGTCCGGTGAGCTGTCCAAGCAAAGGGAGGACACCCGGAAGGCGGGCCTGCTCTTCATGAATGCTGCCGATAGGTACCAAGAGGAAGCCAAGAAGCAAATTAGGGCAATGGCAGAGGAATTGGAGAACACGAGGAAGGCAGGTCTGATGCTAATGAACACCGCCGATACTTACCAAGAAGCGGCAAGGAAGCAAATTAAGGAGAAGGTGGAGGAGCTGGAGGACGCGAGGAAGGCGGTTTTGGCGCTCATGAAAGCAGCAGATGCGTACCAGGAAGAAGCGACGAAGAAAATTAAGGATAAGGTGCAGGAGCTGAAGGTCATGGGGGCACAGAAGGCAGAGCTGGATGCGAGGGTAGAATCTTTGGAGTCGAGGCTCAAGGCAGCTCTGGCAAAGAACTTGGAGTTGGAGGATGATTATGGTAAGGTGAAGGCTGAAAATGATAACCTTCGGTTGGAGGTTGAGAAAGATGCATCTGCAAAGGCATTTGATGCTGAGAAGGAAGAAATCTTGACGGAATTGGAGGACCTTAAGATGAAGGTGGAGGTAACTCAACCCAACAAGGATTTGATGGAGGGTGAAAATGATAAGCTTCAGTTGGACGCTTTCACAGGAATATAGCTTGCTGGAAAGCAGGGGCTGAGATGCTCAACATGTAATTAGGTATGTTAGAGTTAGCATTGTATATGAATAGGACTCTAACATACCGTATACGACTTGTACCTGTATTGTCTCTCTGCACTATATATACGAGAGCTACGCCGCACCATCAGGTGTGCGAGTACCTCAAACCATCGTAGCCCTAAACCTTACATGCTATCAGACTAAATTGATCCAATGTCTTCCGCTGCCTCCTCCGGCGCCTCGACAGCCGGCGGCATCTTCTCCACCACCCTCGCATCCCTGCTCTCCAACCACGGCAGCACCATGGTAGTAAGCACTGCCGCTGGTTCATACAGTACCAACAACACCCTCGGCTCCTTCATGGCCGGGGTTATGACTCCCGTTCCTCCTCCACGCTCTCCTGCAGCCGCCGCGGTGCGTCCTGCTGCCATCCAACAGCCCGCGGTGGTTGATGTTCCTTCGCCTGCGCCGTTCCACTTCGCGCATCTCCTCACCATCAAGTTGTCGGCAGACAACTTTCTTTATTGGCGCGTGCAGGTTCTTCCCCTTCTTCGCAGCCATAACCTCCTCGGCTACGTTGATGGGTCGCTGCCGTGTCCGCCATCAACTGTCGTCGCCACCACGGCGGATGGTGCGCATCACATGGTGCCCAACCAGGCGTACACCATCTGGGTTCAGCAGGATCAGGCCATACTCTCGGCAATTCAGGCATCGCTAACCGAGGGGGTGGGCGGTATGATCCTGTTTGCGGATACTTCTCATGAAGCCTGGACAACGCTCGAGGGTAGTTTTTCCTCCCAGTCCACGGCGCGAGCCATGGCGCTTCGTCGGCAACTCCAAGACATGCAGAAACGTGATCTTTCGGCCACTGTCTATTTCAACAAAGTCAAGAATATTGCTGACACATTAGCTGCCATTGGGAAACCTCTCTTGGATGAGGAGTTCACCGGTTTCATCCTTGGTGGACTTGATGGTGATTACGATTCGTTGGTAGAGGTGGTACAAGGCCGTGATATTCCAATGCCCCCACGGGATCTCTATGCTCGTCTCCTTCAGACTGAACAGCGCATCGAGTCCCGTCGGTCGGCTGAAATTCATGGCGGATTCTCTTCGGCAAATGTGGCGACTCGTGGTGGGTCGCGGCCGCCCTACCGTGGTGGTGGTGGTTCCTCTGGTGGCAAGGCGATCCTTCCCTCACCACCACAACAGCAGACCAACAACAACAACAAACGTTCAGGTGGTAGCTCGTCATCTACTGATAGTTCGTCTTGCCCTACTTGTGGCCGTCCCAATGGCGGGCGCACCATTTGCCGGCTTTGTGGTTTTCAGGGCCATGTTGCATCTCGTTGTCACAAACGCTTTAAGCGTGATTTTTTGGGCATTGGCAATGATGGACGCAACAATGAGCGGCAGGCTGCCATGGCTACTCATGGTCCTGTTGGTGTACCTCAAGGCCACACTCCTTCATATCCCATCGATGCACGCTGGTACATGGACACCGCAGCTACGGATCATCTGACGAATGAACTTGATAAGCTTCACTCCCACGAGCCCTACCATGGTCCGGACAAGGTGCACACTGCCAATGGGTCAGGTATGCGCATCGAACATATTGGTCAAACCTCTCTTTCTACTAATTCCTCTAAGCAACTTCAACTTCGTGATGTTCTTCATGTTCCCACTGTTACACGCAATCTTCTGTCTATTCCTAAACTTACTCATGACAATGATGTCTTTGTTGAATTTCACCCTTTTGATGTCATTGTCAAGGATCGCGCAACGAGGGGCGTTCTTCTTGAAGGTCGTTACAAACATGGTCTCTATCCGCTTGATGCACCAGCGGCCTCCAGAGTTTTCAGCACTGTTTGTGTCAAGTCATCGCAATGGCATTCACGTCTTGGTCATCCAGCTTCTCCCATTGTTCGTCATATTCTTCATCGTCATCAACTACCCGTTGTGTCCAGCAGTAAAGATGTCTCTGTTTGTGATGCTTGTCAACAAGGGAAAAGTCACCAACTTTCGTTTTCAGAGTCTACTCGTGTAGTTAAATCTCCTCTAGAAATTGTGTTTTCAGATGTATGGGGCCCTGCGCAAACCTCAGTTAGTGGTCATAATTACTATGTCAGTTTCATCGATGCTTATAGTCGTTTCACTTGGCTTTACTTTCTTAAGCGCAAGGCAGATGTGTTCAATGTCTTCCTTCAATTTCAAACTCATGTTGAGCGTCTTCTTAATCATAAAATACTACATGTTCAATCTGATTGGGGAGGGGAATATCGCAATCTCAACACGTTCTTTGGAAAACTTGGGATTACACACCGTGTGTCTTGTCCTCATACACACCAGCAGAACGGAACAGCTGAACGTAAGCATCGTCATGTGGTGGAAACTGGGTTAACTCTTTTGGCACATGCATCTGTACCGTTCCGTTTTTGGACTGATGCTTTTTCTACAGCTTGTTTTCTCATAAATCGCCTCCCTACACGAGTGGTCGGTATGAAAACTCCCATCGAATGCTTGCTTCAAGAAACACCTGACTATACATTTTTCAAGGTGTTTGGATGTGCCTGCTGGCCCCATCTTCGACCATATAATACTCGCAAACTTGAGTTCCGATCTAAAAAATGTGTCTTTCTCGGGTATAGCTCTCTTCATAAAGGATACAAGTGTCTCCATGTTCCGACCAGTCGTGTTTATGTTTCTCGTGATGATGTCTTTGATGAGAATCACTATCCCTTCTCAAATCTTCCCGAGTCACAAACTTTCTCCAAATATATTCCATCATCACCTGTTTCCTCTGACCAATTTGTAGATGTTGCATATTCTCCTATTTTGCTTCCTCACCATGGTGCAGGTACCGGGCGTGGTGTTCGTCTCGAGCTTCTGGATGATGCAGGGGTTCTTAGTGCACCTCACGTCGATCGCCAAGCCGTGCATGGCCCGGACGTCCATCCTACGCGGCCCGAGGGACGCCATGCAGCGGCTGCCCCACATGAGCTGCCGGCCACTGATTTGGAGCCAGCCGAGCTGACTCCCTCCGGTGTTTCTTCTGTGCATGGCTCTACCACCGAGCCGACCCCTGGGTCAGCTGTGACGAGCGCTCCCGAGCTGGAAATCTCAACGCCTTCCACGCCGTTACCAGTGCGCCATGCAGCGGCAGCCCAGGATATCCTTGGATCAACATCTCCTGGGTTGGCATCTGCAGAATCTGTGTTGCCTGCTTCTATTCCGTCTCCAACACTGCCACATGCTCCTGTTGCTCATCGTCATGTGCACACGCGTAGTCAGAGTGGCGTTTTTCAGCCAAAACAACGGACTGATGGCACTGTTGCATGGTTAGCTGCCTGTATGGCACACGCCGTTTCTGATCCGAGTTCTGAACCTCACTGGTGAGCTGCTATGGAACAGGAATTTTTTGCACTGCAGAAAAATGACACCTGGACACTAGTTCCTCCTGTCAGGGGTTAATGTGATTGACTCCAAGTGGGTCTTTAAAGTCAAGAAGCTTGCTGATGGATCTGTTGAACGCTATAAAACACGTCTGCTTGCCAGAGGATTTAAACAACGTTACGGTCTTGATTACAAACACACTTTCAGTCCTGTCATCAAGCCTACCACCATTCGACTTCTTCTCTCATTGGCAGTTACTCGGGGGTGATCTCTCCGACAGTTGGATGTTCAGAATGCATTTCTTCATGGTGTCTTAGAGGAAGAAGTTTACATGCGGCAACTTCCTGGTTTTGTTGATCCTGGCCGACCTCATCATCTTTGTCGGCTAATCAAGGCGATTTATGGTCTCAAACAGGCTCCTCGTGCTTGGCATGCTCGTCTTGGTTCTGCTCTTCGTGCACATGGCTTTGTTCCATCTACTGCAGACACATCCCTATTTCTTCTACAGCGCCCAGAGGTCACGATGTATCTTTTGGTTTATGTTGATGATATTATTCACATCAGCTCATCATCTGTTGCGGCTGATCGACTGATCCTTAGTCTCCAACATGACTTTGCTGTTAAGGATCTTGGGCCGCTTCACTATTTTTTGGGTCTTGAAGTTACACATACTGCTGCTGGTCTCTCACTTTCTCAGAAGAAATATTCCTTAGATCTTCTTCGACGTGCTGGGATGCTAAAGAGCAAGCCTGCTTCTACACCCATGTCTGTGACCGAGAAGCTTTCTGCTGACATTGGTGTGATTCTTGCTGCTGAGGACGCTACTCAGTATCGCAGTATAGTTGGTGGTCTACAGTACCTCACTATCACTCGACCGGACATTTCCTTTGCAGTTAATCGTGTCTGCCAGTATCTTCACGTACCTCGTGATACCCACTGGTCGGCAGTTAAACGCATTCTGCGTTACGTTCGTCTCACTGCCTCGTTTGGACTACATCTCCGGCCTGCGTCCTCTTTATTGTTGTCTTCCTTTTCTGATGCGGACTGGGCAGGCATTCCGGATGATCGGCGATCCACCGGGGGATATGCTGTGTTTTTTGGTTCGAATTTTATCGCCTGGAATGCTCGGAAGCAAGCCACCGTTTCTCGGAGTAGTACGGAAGCAGAATACAAGGCTGTTGCAAATGCTACTGCTGAGCTCATTTGGGTACAGTCTTTGTTGCGAGAATTGGGTATCTCTCAAGATATGCCTCCGGTTCTTTGGTGTGATAATATTGGAGCCACTTATCTCTCATCTAATCCTGTCTTTCACGCCAGGACAAAGCATATTGAAGTTGACTTTCACTTCGTGAGGGAACCTGTGGAACAAAAGCTATTACAGATCAAGTTCATCTCATCTAAAGATCAACTTGCGGATGTCTTTACCAAGCCACTGCCACTTCCTTTGTTTGAAGTTTGTAGGCGCAATCTCAACCTTCGTGACACCGGTTAAGATTGAGGGAGGGTGTTAGAGTTAGTATTGTATACGAATAGGACTCTAACATACCGTATACGACTTGTACCTGTATTGTCTCTCTGCATTATATATAAAAGAGCTACGCCGCACCATCAGGTGTGCGAGTACCTCAAACCATCGTAGCCCTAAACCTTACAAGGTACATTGCCTCAGGCGAAGGATGTAGACATCATGAGATAATAAGGATGCCTCAAGCGGAAACTTCCGAGCCATCAAGCATTTGGTGAAGGGTAAAAGTAATGGCAAGCTTTAGTTATCGGAGGTTTTGATAGCAGAGCATAGTCATAAATTCTGTCAGAATCTGAGGTTGAGAGGCTTAAGAAGAATATTTAGCCGGTATTTTTTGCTTGAGAACATTCATCACATCCTCTTCTTAGAAGAAAAATACTAAAAAAATTGGTGTTGGAAATGGGCTTACATTTGATAACTAAACAATAATCGTGAGTTTGCTTATCAATATACACCGAGCACATTTATCTATATTATTAGATATATGCATGGTTCTCCAAGTCGTGTAACATGAACACAAAAATATATTATACCCTTTTTATGTGTTGCATACTCAGCGTACGTACGTGTTCTGTAGCTTGTTTTCTGGAAAAAAATACCTGGCTGTAGCAACATATATGAAGTGGTTATGGTAGACAGATGGAATAGAGCATAGAGGGAACTCTTTGTTTAATGATTTAAAATATGTTACTAGATGTTTTTTCGAGCATAGAGAGAAAGAAACCAGAAAAGCCGTAAGGTTTACACGGCACCAAAAAAATCTTCAGACTCCATTGTTCTTTGCTCTCTGAATTTTGCTTGCAACACTAGCGAGTTTCAGGTCCAGAACTGACATCTGGTATCAGAGCGTTCGTGAGGGACCATGCCGAGCGGGAGTGGGACACGGACGTCGGCGCCCACGCCGTCACCTGCTGATCATCGCTCTATGACTCCATCGCGCACACGGCGCCAGAGCCACCGTAGGAGTCGCGTTCGTCGTGGCGGCAACGAGATCGTCGTCCACGAGCGCATGCTGCAGGAGCGGATCATCACCGACGGCAACACGGTATGGCCAATGCTCACCGCCACGAACTACGTCGAGTGGGCTCTAGTGATGCAGATCAACATGGAGGCCAACCTGATGTGGGACGCGGTGGAAGGCAACACCAGCAGCGTGGCCAACGACAAGGCCGCGCTCGGGGCACTCCTGCGCTCAGTGCCCCCCAAGATGGTGGGCGCGCTCGCAGTGAAGGGCAGGGCCAAAGCCGGGTGGAACGCGGTGCGCACCATGCGCGTCGGAGCTAATCGCGTCAAGGAGGCCACGGCGCAACGGCTGCGCAAATAATTCGAGTAGATGGAGTTCCACGACGGGGAGAGCCTCGACGCCTTCACCATGCGCATCATGCACCTCGTCAACAGCCTGCGCTCCCTCGGCGACACGGTGGAGGAAGTGAAGATCGTGCAGAAGATCTTGCGCGTCGTCTCGGAGCGTACGCACAGATGGCGTGCTCCATCGAAACCCTCCTCGATATGAACACCCTGTCGGTTGAAGAACTGATCGGGCGTCTGCGTTCCTCGGAGGGACGTGGCGGGGGATCGACGACGACACAGCGCGCGAGCGGCAGCCTGCTCCTGACGGAGGAGGAGTGGGAGGCCCGCAGGAAGCAGCGTGAGCAAGGGCAGGGCTCCGGCGGTAACGGCAACGGCCGCAAGAAGGGCAGGCCCAAGAACAAGACCGGCAATGGCCGCAACGGCAGCGGCAACGGCAATGCCGGCAACGGTGAATGGGACATGTCCCAGGTAAAGTGTTACAATTGTAACCATATGGGTCACTTCTCCAAGCAGTGCCGGGAGCAGCAGAAGGAGCGCAAGGGGCGAGCAAACCTTGTGCAAGGACAGGAGGAGGAGCAGGCGTTGCTGATCGCGAGCCTAGACTCGCTCACCGTGGTACGTCCGAGCGCGCCGTCCGTCGAGCATGTCCTGCTCAACGAGGAACGATCCAATGCTACGGCGACGAAGCACGCCGGTCACTACGACACGGCTTGGTTCCTGGAGTCCGGCGCTAGCAACCACATGTGTGGGCGGCGCGAATTCTTCTCCGAGCTCGACACGAGCGTCCGCGGCTTCGTCAAGCTCGGCGACTATGGCTGGACATAAAACTCGGGCTTTTCGGCTCGGCCCGAGCTTTCTTTGGGTCTCCCCGAGTTTGACTCGGCCCGTAGTTGAGATGGACCGAGCCGAGCTGTCTTTGCTGGACCAAAAATAGTGCGGGCCGAGCCTGGCTCGGCTCGGTCCGGCCCGAAAGCTCGTCTTTTCTTTGGTAGCTTTAATTTCTGTCAAACCTAGCAAGAAAAAGAGGCCCGTTAGGTTATTTCTCCTTCGTCGTCTACTCGTTCGTTCTGTACGCATCGATAGCAGAGGAACCAGCCGCCACAGGAGAGTACAGTTGCGCCACGGCCATTGAGCCACCTGCGTCGCACGGGATGCTCCCGTCGCCGCTGTCGATAGCGCCATGCATCCACGCCACCACTCAATACTAGCTTCGCCTCGGCTCTGCTCCGCCCCGGCTGCTCCGTTCCGTCCCGGCAGCTCCTCGCCGGTCATGCCCTGCCTCGCCGCCCCACATATGTCGTCTCCGCCGTTGTCGGGGAAGACGGCCCCACCTGTCAGTGACCCACCACGGCGAGGCTCGCGAGCTGCACCGAGTTTCACCGAGCTTTTGGAAAGCTCGGACCGAGCTCTGTTTCATGGCTCGCCGGCAATGTCGAGCTGGCTTGGGGCTTGGCAACTTTGCCCGAGCTTTTTGCAGGCTCACCCCGAGCCGGACCGAGTTGGCTCGTGTCCAAGCAGATCGGCGACGACGCGTCCGTGGAGATCGAGGGGCATGGCACGATCCTGTTCACGTGCCGGAGCGGGGAACACCTCACGCTGTCAGAGGTGTACTTCATACCCCGCCTCTGCAGCAACATCGTGTCGCTCGGACAACTCGACGAGATCGGGTTCGACACACGCATCCGGCACGGGTGGCTCCAGCTGCGCGACGCCGACGGTCGCCTGATCGCCCGCGTGCCTCCTGCAGGTGATGGCATCAGCTGGAACACAACGCGCACGGAGAGCGCGCCGGACACGCACGAGGACAACAGGCCTGCCTCGGCTGAGGCAGCACGCTCACCCACCCCTCCAGAAACTCCGTCCACGCCACCGTCACCGACGGTGGAGTTCGTCTCTCCGCCAACCAACGCGTCGCAGCCGTCACCGGGCGAGGAGGCGCCTCGCCGGTACCGCACCCTTGACAATCTCTTTGACGCGACCGACCAGGTTGATCCGGCATACAGCGACGTGTGCTTCTTCTCCGCCGACGAACCAGCAAGCTTTGCAGAGGCGGAGAAGGACAAGGAGTGGCGCGCCGCTATGATGGAAGAGATGGCGAGCATTGAGACGAACAAGACCTGGCGGCTCATGCAGCTACTGCCGGGACACCGCGCCATTGGGCTCAAATGAGTTTTCAAACTCAAGAGAGATGCCAATGGCGAGGTGATCAAGTGCAAGGCGCGTCTGGTGGCCAAGGGGTACGTGCAGCGCCAGGGGGTGGACTACGAGGAAGTTTTCGCCCCTGTCGCGAGGATGGAGGCGGTGCGCGTGATGATCGCTCTCACCGCGCACCACGGGTGGCCGATTCACCACATGGACGTGAAAACGGCCTTCCTCAACAGTGACCTGATCGAGGAGGTGTACGTCGAGCAACCTCCTGGCTTCGCCGTCGACGGAGAGGAGCACAAGGTGCTCCGACTGCAGAAGGCCATGTACTGGCTGCGCCAGGCGCCGAGGGCTTGGAACGCAAAGCTCGACTCCAGCCTCCATGCACTTGGATTCAAGCGGAGCGAAGCGGAGCACGCGCTGTACCGTCGCGGCGGCGGTGACAAGCTACTCCTCGTCGGTGTCTACGTCGACGACCTCATCATCACCGGTTCGTCAATCGAGGAGCTGACAACGTTCAAACTTGAGATGACTAACCTTTTCAGGATGGGTGACCTCGGTGAGCTCAGCTTCTATCTGGGCATCGAGGTGCCGCAACAGAGCAGCCTGATCACGCTCCAGAAAGCCGCGTACGCTCGGAAACTGTTGCAGAAAGCAGGGATGGAGGACTACAACCCCTGCGCTGTGCCAATGGAGGCACGGCTGAAGCTGAGGAAGACCGGCGACGGCGAGCCCAACGACGCCACCTTCTACCGCAACATCGTGGGGACCTTGAGGTACCTCGTTCACACGAGGCCCGACATCACCTACGACATCGGCTACGTTAGCCGTTTCATGAAGGGGCCCACGACGGTGCACCTTGCTGCGATGAAACACCTACCACGGTATGTGGCAGGCACGCTGAACCTTGGTGTGTCCAAAAGGAAGGGACATGGAGCACCTGAGTTGCTGGGGTACATCGACTCCGATCTGGCCGGCGACGTCAATGATCGGAAGAGCACGGCTGGACTGATTTTCTTCCTCGGCCGAAGCCCGGTCAGCTGGCAATCTCAGAAGCAACGAGTGGTGGCTACGTCGTCATGCGAGTCAGAGTACATCGCTGCCGCCACCACTGCCTGCCAGGGCATCTGGCTCAGTATACTCCTCGGTGAGCTGCTGAATGAGAAACCACGAGTGCCGAAGCTGTTGGTGGACAACAAGTCGGCGATATCTCTCAGCAAGAACCCCGTGTTCCACGATCGTAGTAAGCATATCGACACCCGGTATCACCTCATTCGAGATTATGTTGAGCAGGGTGATCTTGAGATCGACTACGTCCGCACTGAGGGCCAGCTCGCTGACATCCTGACGAAAGCTCTTGGGCGCATCCGTTTTCAGGAGCTGAGGAGCAGAATCGGCATGTCTGAAATAATCTGACGACAAGATTACGGGGGAGATTTGTTATCCTAATCTTGTCTGTCACGTAGTTTAGCTAGTTTGCTTTAATTCAGTTTAGTAGATAGGCTCGCGCCGTGTTTCTGTACGAGCCCTGTACGAGCCTGTTGCATCAGGACTCCGTCGTTTTCTGTTTTTCAGTAGCATCGTGATTTTGCACGATCAGGCCTCGTGGGACGGCGCGAGTCTACCGGATCGTGGCGTAGAGGTAGGATCCCTTACCGGCCACGTTTTCCCTTTGTTGTTGAATAAAATGAGAGAAAGAAACGAGAAAAGCCGTAAGGTTTACACGGCACCAAAAAAATCTTCAGACTCCACTGATGTAGCCTGAGGTAGGATATTGAGATCTAGCTTGTCGGTGCTGGGCTTGTAGCCTGAGGTAGTCCTCCGTAGTGGAAGTCGGGGTCTTCGGGTTCCGGCTCCATTTGTCGGTGGGGTTCACGGAGCGGGGTCTCATGGACACGCACGAAGGCGGCCATCACAAGGCGGCCATCACAAGGCGAACACCAACCCGGACTAAAGGGGTTTTGAAATTTTCAAACTCTACCTCCTGGACCGCCTTTTTTAGTTTTGTAGAAAATAAACAAAAATGATAAAATCTTCAAAAAAATAAAATCCTTTGAGATGTAGTTAGGTTTTAGTGTCTACTTGATATAGAAAATTTGAAATATGAATTTTGACCGTTTTTGCAAAAAAATGTAAAACGGCCATAACTTTTGCATACGACGTCGAAAAAAAAAATTAATATATCAAAAAAAACTAGAGAAAAATTGGGACTCGATTTCACCAGGGCTTACCCGGTGAAGTTTTCTCAGATTCTCAAAATTCCAAAAGTAAAAAAAGTTATTTCAAAAAGAAGAATTTTTCCTACAAAATAAAAAAAATAATAATTTTAAAAAAAATAATTTTATTTAAAAATAAATAAATGATGTCATATTTGGATTCCTCACATTTTTCTGATAATAATGGATATATTATTTGTTATATTTCGATTTACAGATTTAAAGATATTAATTATGCCATATTAAATGAATAAATGGCAAAAAAATGAATAAAATAATATTATTACTTATTTTATTTTCATTGAAACTCAATATTATTATTACTTATTTTTCTTATTTTAATAATTATTTGGAATTCAAAAAATTAAATCATGTGACATCAAGACCTAAGAGTTAATATGATTGATAGCTTACTATTGTCAGGAAAACAACAAGTGCAGACTTGGAAACTAGGGGCGATAGAACCAGGAAGTTAAGCGTGCTGGGTCTGGAAGTTAGACGATTTGGAATGAGTGCTCCACGCTGGAACAGTGAGGACGGGTGATTAGAGATTAAATTGTCAAATAATTCAAAGATTTGAAAATCGGAATAAAACTTAAAAACAAATCAAAAAAAATTAAAAAAAAATCAATTTTTTTTTCTAAAAATTCCTTTAGTTCCGGTTGGTGTTACCAACCGGGACTACTAAAGGCGGAGCCTTTAGTCCCGTTTGGT
This sequence comes from Elymus sibiricus, assembly GCA_039707655.1. Lineage (NCBI taxonomy): Eukaryota > Viridiplantae > Streptophyta > Magnoliopsida > Poales > Poaceae > Elymus > Elymus sibiricus. Next base: position 5,132,390 of record CM077665.1, read on the forward strand.
AACATCAACCGGGACTAAAGGTCCTCCCTCCCCCGCCCCAGACAGCGCCACGTGGAGCCCCTTTGGTCCCGGTTCGTAAGCAAACCGGGACTAAAGGTTTTGGGCATTAGTCCCGACCCTTTAGTCCCGGTTCCAGAACCGGAGCTAATGGGCCTCTGAAACCGGGACAAATGGGCCGTTTTCTACTAGTGTGGTGTCAACGGAAAACGGCAACGCAACACGGGCACGGTTGCGGGACTTGGGACGAGGATCTTGACGGTTCCGAGGGTTCACAGATGGAGGAAAGGATCACCCTGGCCAAAACGGATCAATTTGGTTCGTCGGGTTCGCACGCACAAACACGAAGACGTACAGAAACAACAGGACACGAGATGGAAGGGTTCTGTTCAGCGACGGCGCCGAGCAGCCTGACGCACGTAGGTGAGCAGACCGGGGCATAGCTTCACGGAGAGGCAACGGGGTGGCCCTGGCCGTGGCGGAGCCGGCAGCAGGAGGGCTGGCGCTTCGTCGAGGTGGAGGACGGTGTGGCGTCGGGGACGAGCTCGGGGTGAGGCGAGGGACACCGGCCGGAGCTAGGAGGTCATCAGCCGGCCGAGTGCAGGTGGAGGCGGAGGCGCACCAGGGCGGCGTCCAGGAGCTCAGGCTCGTCGGCGCGTGGTGTCGAGCAAGCACGGAGGAGGCGGCCTAGTTCCGGGGACGGAAGGAGGCGTTGGCGCCGAGCTGCTGCTGGATCGCCGATCGCAGCGGAAGGACGGCGACGAGACGGGGCGGTGTACAGAGGAGGGGGAGCGAGGATGAGGGGAAGGCGCTGGGAGGAAGAGAGAGCAGAGCAGCAGTGGCGGCGTCAGGTTCGATCGATGCGACGGGGATTGGGTGCGTGCCTCACGTGTGTGTGTGCGTGCGTATGTGTACAACAGAGAGGGGAGGACCCAAAAGCAAAACCAGAAATAGGCTACAAGAAGGTAGGGGTGGGAGCAGAAAAAGAACAGGGGAAGGAGGTAGGGTTTGGCTTAGACCATGGTTAATAGTATAGCCAGCTGCTGGCTATAAGCCATTGCCATGTCATCTATCGCTCATCTTATAGCCAACATGTACAATAGTTGATTAGAAGAGTGTACTATTTATTTATTATATGGCCCACTTTCCACTCTCACAAAGTGCCTAGGAGCACGTGCTAGAGCTGGCTCTTCACCAAGAGCCCGCTTACCTTCTCTCTCCTCTTCTCTTTCTTCCAACTAAGCAAAAATATACTATTTTATTTTTTATAGCCCGCTAACTCGGCTCTATTGTACTTGCTCTTAGGTGGGCTGGCTAGTTGGCCGACTGGGAGGGTTTTCCTTTTATTAAAACTTTGTCTTTTATTTTTTATTTACAAACAAAACTTTCTATTGTTCGATTTAGAATATAGCAAAATAGTTTAGAAATTAGGTTTTCATTTGAATCAAGAGGAGAGGGAAGGTTTGTTAACCTTTGGATAATTAGCAAACCAAAAATAGGGTCTAGCCAAAAAATAATTTTGTGGTCAAAATTATGCGATGCATGATGCATGATGATACACAAACATAAACAACACGCAAAACAATTAGGATATTTCCAGGCAGCGTGGCTTATCCTTCTTTTTCTCCTCTTCCTTTCCAGCTTCCGCCACTTTTTCCAGCTTCCATCACATGCTGCAAATAACTTATAAGAATCAGCGCTGCAGCTTCCGCCACTTTTTCCAGCTTCCACCACATGCTGCAAATAACTTATAAGAATCTGCGCCGCAGCTTCCGCCACTTTTTCCTCTACCTGTGATGACTAAAGGAGGCGGCCCCAATCCATGGCTGATCACGACGCTAGCGTTCCCTGACCTCCATGGCTCTCTGGACATAGGGCTCGGTGGGAGAGCCGTAAAGGATGCCGGAGGCGGATTCAATTGCCGAAACCGCATCGCCGCCGCCTTTCGAGTGCCTCAACATCTGTCGTCCGTTCGCTTCCGATCTCCACCTCCGGCGCCATCCATGTTCATTAGGCTCCGTCTCCACTCGCCATTGCTGATTTCTTATTTCCGCCACTCCCCGAGCCCATCGTGACCTCCGAACTGTACATCTCAGCCCGTCGTCCATGCCCTCGGGCCTCAGGTAGTCAGGTGAGCCTGTTGCCTAATATGGTTGCTGCCTGCCATGCCTATCGGCTATCGCATCCATCTCACTCTCTCCTGGTTTTTCATCTGCTTTTGTTTGGATTCATCTTGGTTATACTCATGCATTATTCTAAAGACTAGATCCGCATTAGATCATCATTTTGACATTCTGCTTCATTCTATGTTGATGCCAGATTAGGAAGACCATCTTCTATCTCTGGGCTGATGAAGTTACTTTAGGTGGTATGCTGGATTATGACATCACGTAGTTTAGTTACCTCCATGAATATAGATATGGCTTCATTCTATTAGTTTTTTTCTTGGGTGAATTGCTCCATATATTAGTTACCTCATCATGTAACCTATACATCATTAGTTCATTCCTGATTTTAGTTCAATTTCTGGTTTGGTATTATGATGGTTTGATGTGACTTTATGAAATATGTACATGGGAATATGGATGCGACCTAATTAGGTTTTTATATGGAGTAATATTGGTACACTAAGCATTATTGCCTAATAAACAAACATTGCGTGTGGTGGAAGCTTCAACAAGGCCCAAATCATATGGTACATGGCTGCTGCAATCTTGAAATTCTTGGCTGCGTGCCAAACCTGGTATTTAAAAAAAATATGTGTTAAGGTTGAGCAATATCAATTTGGGAAACCTATTCAGTGTTCTAGCATTTCCTGATAAATTTGAGAAACTTTTGTTGTGGCAAGTCTTACGATATGTTTCAATTTACCATACAAATCCATTGAGAAGGAGGGTGTTGCACTTATAGCCTTGGGAGTTAAATAAGTGAGGAATATTTCATTGGGCAATTTTATATTCACAAAACTCGTGTCATCCACTCACATGCTACCTTGGTTGATGAGATTTCAGATTTGAGCCCTATAAACCGGAAAGGAGGGAGTATATATAATCCCTTAACAGTATTCTTTTTTGGGAAAACCTTCCGATCTCAATAGCAATGATTCGCATGATGAGAACAAGTTTCTATATATTGAGGGGTTTAAAAAAATGAATTAAAAAAATACAGTACCATTCAACTTCGGCGTCCAAGGAATTAATAGATGAAAACAAGTCACGTGACTTGTTTTCACCAATGGTACAAGTCACGTGACTAATTAATGAATATAGAAACTTGTACCATTCAACGTCGGCGTCCAAGCAATATAGGCTGTTTTTTCCCGTGGGTATGCTTCAGAAGCAAAGGAACCCTGCCAAACCTTTCTTAGTAGTCATGGGTGGAACTGGCGGTGTCATTTTTGTGTGTCTTGTTCTGTGCTACTAATGCTAAAAAAAAGAGTCGGCCCAGTTGATTATCATGCTAGTTAGCACTAGCGTGCCCGATACAAATTTTGCTAAATATATTTTTTGTAGCTTTTTGTTACCACCACCAGATAGAACACATAGCTCATGTTCATGGCATGTACAACACACCGAAGTATGGCGTTACGTATGTGTTGTATAACAGATTATTTTGATGAATCACACTCTTCTTCCTAGATAATTATGCGATGTATCAAATGACCTGCTATTTTAATCTTTATTTATTACACAATTCATTTTTTTAAACCCCTCAATGTGCACTGTATTTTATTTTTTTTGCTTAGCAGGTCTGCTTGTGTTATGTTTTATGTCAGAAAATCAATTTTTGTGTTCGATACTATCCTGGTTTGTGTTATTGATTTTTTAGACAGTTATATGTGTGTTAACTACGTGACATCAAGAGGGGGGAGGGGTAGGAGGCGATCAAGGGCAATGGGATGTTTTCTCTTTTACATTCTAGTTGTCCAATTTTTAATTGTGCTGAGTTACCATTTTTATTTCATACAGCTTGCCAAAAAAATACACACTATTTGTCATTTTAATTGTGTCGAGTTGCCATTTTTATATCATATAGCTTGCCAAAAAAAAATTACACACTAGTTGTCATTTTAATTGTGCCGAGTTGTCATTTTCATTTCATATAGCTTGCCAAAAAAATTACACCCAATTGCCTGAATTATATGTTGTGCTTGCCTACCAGATTAATTATGTTGAGTTGTCATATTATTTCATAATTTTTTCCGTATGTTTATACACAATTTTGGAAAAAAATATAGACGTGCGCCTGTTGAAGAGAAATGAAAACTGTAGCAGACTAGCAGCCTCCGATGTTTATCGAAAGGAAACAGCCTTCCATGCACCCACTTGTACTAGTAAACAACAGCGCATATCATATCTGCTTTTGCCTCTAAAAAAAGCACAGCTGCTTTTGTCTTTGTTTTTTTCTCCAGCGCGTCGTAATCCAGGTTTGCCAGTGGGCCGGGCCTGATGACGGAAAGAATGGAGCACCCGTCGAAGCGCCGTCCGAACAATATGTTGAGCGTGCGCACGTCCCTCATTGGATTTTCCCAACAAACAAGGACAAACAAAAGGGCCACAAACAGTTGTTGATGGCATCTTATATGTGACATAGTTATGTCACATCTAGATGAGCCCTAGACACACCCACCAGATTAAATAGTACTAGCTAGAACATGCGGATGGTGCTTTTCTTCAACCTACTCTCTAAGCATCAATCGAAATGAATCCGATGGTCAATAACTATCCAGTAATGCCACCGCGATGAATTCTCGGAGGCTGGTCCATTTCTCGAGTCGTGTTTATAGGTATCGATTTCTCTGACGGGGATCCATTCGCTCTTGAAATTCAATTGCAATTCGATACTATCGGTTTCGTGGAAATTGTGGGACGGATATCAGTTTAGATCAATTAAGTTAAGTGACAAGCCATGTATTCTGAGCTTTCAATAGAAAGCAATATTTTTTAAAAAGAAAGAGAAAATAGCAGCGGCGGCGGCGCTTTGCTCTGTAGCCACCACAAAACGTATTTCACGTGGACCCGTGAGCCAGCCAGCAAGACGTGTTCTACTAGCTACAGCCTGGAGTACGTAATCTAGCCCGGTAAATGCAAACCCGACATCCACCTCTTCTTCCTCCGTCCCCGTCGGCGGTCGGCCGGCCTCCAATGGCCATGGTGTCCTCTCTCCTCCCCCTTTTCCCCACCACGCGTCTCCTCCGTCTTCCACAAAGACCGGCCAGCAGGCACCGACCTATTAGCATCCTCTAGGCTAGGTAAGGTTGTGCCGCCAGGTAAGGTTATCTGGATACTTGCTGCTTATCTAAACACTGGTGAGTTATATACTTGCTTGCGGTGGGCCAACTTGGTCATTTTTTGTTACTGGGTATGTGAAATATAATCTGTTTTTTTAGCTGCAGTATATAATCTGTTAACAAGCAGTCTGTTGTACTACCTAAAGACATGATATGCCAAGCCTGAAGACAAAAGCCAAGCACTCAGTGGATTCTATCTTTGCTGTAGTCCTATTATTGCAGAACACCACTGTTCTGCATTTATTTGGTACAATTGTAAAGCAACAGCTCTGAGAATAACTACTAACTGATGTGATACATAAAACCTTTACTACTGCATAATCATGTCTTGTACTAGCTTGTCTATGCGACGCTGTTTAGAATTTCTTGAGTTGAGGCTTCTCTTTCTGCTCCATGCTCCCCGATGAACTTGAGGTACGCATCTCGGATTGCATGCATATCTGCCACTGCATCTCTCGTCAGTGCTCGGTCTCAAGGTTGTTGCTTTGAGCAGGATATGCCAAGCCTGAAGATCGATACCAAGCACTCTTGGATTCTAATACTTGCGGTGTTATCATTTTGCCCGCCGTGCAGCCACGTGGAATCTCACCGCAGAAGACGCGCCGCTTGCAAGAATTGAATGCTTGAGCATGCATGCGCAGGCCGGCGTGGCGTGCGAGCATGCCGGTGCCGTTGTCCCGTCCCTTAACGTTCCGTGATCTGCGGGCCCCACCGCGAAGCTACGGTCAAACACGTCTCCCCAGTTGTAGGTGACATGGCAGGTTGTGGGTCCCATAGAGGAGAAAATGGTTCACAGCTACGGTCAAACTCTTCTCAAAGAAAAGAAAAGCTACGGTGAAACGCGCCTCCCCAGTTGTAGTTGACATGGCAGGTTGTGGGTCCCATAGAGGCGAAAATGGTTCACAGCAACGGTCAAACTCTTCTCAAAGAAAAGAAAAGCTACGGTCAAACGCGTCTCCCCAGTTGTAGTTGACATGGCAGGTTGTGGGTCCCATAGAGGAGAAAATGGTTCACAGCTACGGTCAAACTCTTCTCAAAGAAAAGAAAAGCTACGGTCAAACGCGTCTCCCCAGTTGTAGTTGACATGGCATGTTGTGGGTCCCATAGAGGAGAAAATGGTTCACAGCTACGGTCAAACTCTTCTCAAAGAAAAGAAAAGCTACGGTCAAATGCGTCTCCCCAGTTGTAGTTGACATGACAGGTTGTGGGTCCCATAGAGGAGAAAATGGTTCACAGCTATGGTCAAACTCTTCTCAAAGAAAAGAAAAGCTACGGTGAAACGCGTCTCCCCCGGTTGGTTGACGTGGCGAAGTGGTGGGTCTCAGATGTAAGGAAACGGGGAAAGTTGATGTCAAACTGGCGGAGACGGCGCGGAGCGGCATGGACCAAATTTCCTCGCAAGCGATAGTGGCACAGACCAAAATACTCATGTTTGAGTGGAAGAACTCGAATGTGCAACTTTGGCAGCGACTTTTCCCAAAGATAAAAGGAGGATGAATTTTATCAGGTAAGATAGAAAGACAAAAGAAGATCAAAAATAATATCAAACGCACGTTTTAGCCAAACGGGTGGATAGTATTTATTTATGTCGAACCATGCATGGGCATTACAGCTTTAATATATTATATACACACGTAGGTATGCACGTACCTGCACATATATAATCCCTTAACAGTATTTGATCAAGCTGCAGACGATGCTGCTGCTGGATCCCATCGTGCTTATTCATTACACACATATGTATAGCCAGCTAGCTGGGGTGGGGTTTAACGTAGCATGCAGATCGCGTAGAGGTCTGCATGCATGCAGGTACGTCCGTACGTCTGGACGTGGTCGATCGGTAGAGAAGCTAGCTGCTAGCTGGATATATATATATGTATACAAGTGATTGATTCATGGCTTGGGCGCATCACGATGTTGTATATGATTGTTGACGATGACGCCGGCGATGATGGCGGCGTAGATGATGCCGATGAGGGGGAGGCACTTGTCCCCGGGGTGGTGAGTGCCGAAGAAGCCGACCACGGCGACCTTGTCATCGCGGTCGTCCGGCTAAAGGCAGTCCCCCTTTCGCACCCATACGGATCGGGTTTCTATGCTATTACTCGTCGTCATGCCGTATAATATGACCAAAACTGGTAGGCAAGCACAACATATAATCTGGTAGGCAAGCACAACATATAACGACGTATGCACCAGAGTAATAGCATAGAAAATCCAATGAGGGACGTAGCTAAAGTGCCGAAGAAGCCTGCCCTGGTTGGTGGTGAACTTGAGCGAGGTCATGCCGTCGTCGTCCAAAGTGCCAGAGAAGGAGGTGCCAATGATATGGCCATTCGAGGAGGACTCGGAGCTACATATGGTGATGCTCGCCAGGGATTGGGGCATGCTTGCGCTGCTGATGTCGCGAGGGCGATGGACCAACCTTCACCGCGACCTACATACAACATGCATCACGAATTAAGCAAGTGAGTTAACTACATGAGACTATTCCCGCAAAAAAAAAAAACATTAAAAAAAAACACATGAGACTAGCTACCACATGCATTTCTGTGTGTATATACCATATTCTCGAGCTACTTCACTGAAAACAGAGCCTCAAGTCTGTGTGCGCGCTTCTGCAAATTGCGATGGACCCAATGCTCATGGATGGCCACCTATTTATAGGGTGTCGGTTGCGCCCGCGTACCTGACATCCATCCATCTCAGACTCGAGATCAGTACCTATCTGATTCATATGAATTATTTGCACCCCATGCCTAGCTAGTTACTTTCCGGTTCCTTCAAGTTCAATCCCTAGTTGGTTGCATTGAAATGGGAACCTTCTTCTAACAAGAGTCTCTCCGGAAAAGCATGCACACGAGTACATGGTCTAATCATGAGCTTTTTTCAACAAGAGTCTCTCCGAGAAAGCATAGATACAATTTTTATCACGCACATTACTCAGATCACAAACTAAATTGGTCTCTTTGTTTAAATTGTTTGGGGCTGAATACATACGATTTCTTGCCAACAAACCTTTCTTGCACAATCGAGTTTATTACACACAAATTTGACGTGAGTACGTCCACGCTTGCTTTCATCTGTTAATTGCTTGGACGATGACGTTGAAAGGCACAAGTTTCTGTATACATTAATTAGTCATGTGTTGGTTGGCATCAACGTGCATGAATAGTTCCATCCAAACGCCCTGAGTAGCTGTATTAATGGTTGAGGGAGCGAAAATTGATTTTGGATGCCGTGCTCCATGGAGGCCGGTTTTTGAAAAATTCAAAATTATTCAAAATTCATATTTTTTACGTTTCAAAAAATTCTGAAAAAATATAGATATACATGGAGGCATAACACACATGTGTGTAAATTTTCAGCACGAAATACTTTCAAATGAGGGTTGTGCAAAAAAAAAACAAATCCGTGGCTTTTTAGCACATGATATTGTTCATCCCCAATGTCCATGAATTTGTTTTTTTTTGCACAGATCGCATTTCAAGGTATTCCATCCTGAAATTTTACACACATACTGATACGTCCATTTTGCGTCATTGTTTCTTATTATAATTTATCCTTTTCCAATGATATATTTAATATTTCACACTATGATGCAAATAGGTCGGCGCCTCTGATAAGCACGGAAGCATCCAAAAAAATGACGAGAGGTTCCAGGAATTGTAAATTGATACCGCCTAATAGAAAGGAGTGACGAGCTAGGAAAGATGCCTAATACGTAGGTGTGTCAATGTGCGACAGGCGCCTACCGGTCTGTCGCTACACAGAATACTCACATCCTGCCTTTCCGTCAAGCGGGGCAGGGAGGTGCTATGCTGGCGGCACGGCCGCATTGGGGTATGGCGGCTTCACGTGTAATTTAGATGCCTGATTGTTAGGTGCGAATGCGCGGGCCAGACGCCAAAATAAGTTTTTCAGGGGGTCAGTGGATGAATTAAGTTTCTCGAGGGGTCATTTAATAAAAATAACATGTAGAATGCCACTTGTCAAGCCACGCCATGCCACGCCTCACGCTGTGCTTGTGGTCATTGGTCAAGCTCCGTGTCCTTTCTCGTCTGGTCTTGTCTAAAAAAGCCTATCACGTGCGGAAAATGTCCGTCTGGACACGGCAACAGCCGCACCAGTATATCAACGGTGGAGCATGCTTGTAGATTTGAAGTCCCATGTCGAAAGTCCTATTCTGACCCCGAACTCAAAAAGCACCCTGCTGAACAGTAAAATCGAAAAAATAGTATTTTTTTTAAAAAAAATCTGATTTTTTTGTGGTAAACTTTGAGAATTGTTTTGTATGCTTGCAAAATTTCAGCACGAAATAACATTCGTGGAAGTCGTGGCAAAAAAAAAAAAATCAGCACTCCAAAATGTTTTCAAAACTAGAATTTTTGGAGCATCGATTTTTTTTTTGCCACGACTTCCACAAATGTTATTTCGTCCTGACATTTCACAAGCATACAAAACATTTGTTAAAGTTTACCACAAAATAATTTCAGAATTTTTTGATTTTGTTTCCTATTTTTTCGATTTTAATGTTCATCAGGGAGCATTTGAGCTCGGGAGCAGATACTCCACGTCCGTCCCATGTGTGCTACTCTGCGTATAGCGAGGATGAAACATTTTTTGTCGATGTAATTATGTGTGGCAGATGTATACTAAGTGGACCAAGCCGTCCGATGGCAGCCACACACTGTCCCAAGCGACCCCATGCAACAACTTTATCGGCTAGACGAGCATGCATGTCTCACCATTGCATGTTGTATATTATGATGCAGGAGGAACGTGAGGTGGGCCTGGGGTGGTTCCGTGGTTGGGTTAGTCCAGCAGCCAGCAGGTTACTGTGATGTTTACTGGCCCATTAGTCTTTAATTCCTTAAATAGTATTCCCGCAAAAAAAAAATCTTAAATAGTAGTGCTAACAGTAATTTTGCATAGATAACAACCACTGCTAGAGCTGATCTGCGTTTCTTGATTTTGCCCTGGAGATCGAGTTACACTGACTTTTGGAAGGGTGTTCAGAGTAAAACGTTTTAGGTTCCAAGAGAGAACGCGGTTAAGATTTTTCTGCTACAGTGAGACAGAGCTAGGTAAATTTTACTGCCAGACGTGGCAAACTATTTTTGAAACGCAACCCCAAATAAACACCAGCGGTGAGATAGCTCGAACCAGATGTCGCCGTGTGCAAGACGTCCTCACTCCAGCACGCGCCTACTGGCTTCTTTTTTTTTTTTTAGGGGAAAATGTTGCCGCTTTATTCAATTGACATAGCTCCTTCTAGAGCAATCCCCGAGCTCACACACTCCGGAGGCACATGGAGCCAAGTTTCACAAAGAGATCTAATGCAACCTTCCCTAGCTAGGATATGTGCAACCTTGTTTGCCGACGTCGCACCCAAGCAACTCTGAACTCCTGAAAGGAGGTTAGTAAACCTTTTATCTCGTCAACTAGTTGCCCGTTAGTTGAGAGATCCTTCTGCACGTTCATAATTTTCCGCACTGCCACTTGAGAGTCCGTCTCGAGGATGACCTTCTGTACCTGTAGTTCTTGAGCAAGAAATAGGGCCCTCCGGCACGCCTTTGGCTCAGCCACCTCCGTGTCGTGAGTTGAAGGAAAAAAATGGCATGATCCTGTGATGAATACGCCATGGTTGTCTCTGAGGACAGCTCCTTCCTCCCCCTCCCGTAGGTTGTTGCTTTGCTAGTGCACCATCAGCGTTCGCCTTAACCCACCCTTCCTCTGGTTTCCTCCATTTCTCGACCTGTGTTCCGCCCGGTGATTGGTGTTTACCTCCTTGATAGATTTCCATTCTTCCATTAAACTGAGGACCCGGTCGCAAATGGTTGCTGCGCTCTCAATGCGGTTACTCTCCCTAGCACCGTTGCGCGCCATCCACATCTCATACCGGGCTCTGAGAACAGTTATCTTCTCCTTGCTGCTCGCATTAGTGAGCCACTGGAGAATCCATGCACGCAAAGCCGCTGTACAAACAATATGCTTCGGCAGGATGGGCAGAGGTGCAGCCACAGCATCAGTTAGCAAACGCTACAGTTCAGCTGCATGCGGACACCTCCAAAACCTGTGTATAATACTCTCTTCCCTGCCGCATGCGACACAGAACACCCCTGGTTTGATCCGGCGTCTGTGCCACTCCATCCCCACAGCTAATCCATTCCTAATCACCCGCCATGCATGGATTTTCACTTTATTTGGCACATCTGTAGCCCACAATTCGAGCCAACTCTTATGATCAGCGACCGGGTTCGAGCTTGAGGCCATTGCCTTTGTCGCAGCCTTGATCGACACTCCCAGGTGGTACGCCGACCTCACCGTAAACCTGCCATCTTTAGTGAAGTTCCATGCTCTGAAGTCCTCTTTGCCCGGACCACCCACCACAATCTGTTGAACATCGGTCGCATCTGTTTCTGTCAGTACTTCATGAAGCTTTGCATGGTCCCAGTCCGTCCCGCTGCTGTTTAGGAGATGTGCTACCTTTGTAATACCTTGAACAAACTGAGCGCCCAGTGGCACCATGCTGTTCATCCTCGTGATCCAGTGATCATGGTGCAGATTTATTCTTGAGCCGTCCCCAACCCTCCAGATCAGCCCTTGAGCCAGTAGCTCTCTGCCGTGCATCAAGCTACGCCATGTGTATGAGCAGCCATTTGGGCATGATGCTGACATGATATCCATATCCGAGAAGTACCGGGCCTTTAGAACTCTAGCACAAAGAGACTCCGGAACCATGATTATTCTCCAAACCTGTTTTGCAAGGAGGGCTTGGTTGAAAATGTGATAATCTGTAAATCCCATTCCACCCTCTCGCTTTCTTGTGCACATCTTGTCCCACGCGACCCAATGGACCTTTTGTTCACCCTCGGCTGCCCCCTACCAGAATTTTGAAGAGATTGATTTCTGATTCCCGCACATTTTCTTTTAGAGTTGGAAGCAGCTCATTGTAAAGGTCGGCGTTGCTTGTAACCCCGACTTCACAAGTACCTCCCTCGCAGCTTTTGATAAACCTTGCCCTTTCCATCCCGATACCTTTGATCTTGATGATTCTCTCACATGTTTGAAGCTGCCATCTTTTGACCGTCCCAGCATCGTAGGCAGCCCCAAGTATTTCTCACGAAGAGCCTCCTCCTGAATGCCTACCACATCCTTTAGCTCCACCTTGCTTTCTTCCTTGCACCCTTTGCCAAAGAATATGGACGATTTCTGCAAGTTTACTCCCTGTCCAGAAGCCTCTTCATACACCTGTAAAATGTTTCTTAAGCAATTCATATTAGCTGTAGAGTCCTCCAGGAAAACTATGCTGTCATCAGCAAAAAGTAAATGAGTGACATTGGGCCCAGTGCGCCCAAACGACACTCCTTGTCATTCATTGTCCTGCTGAGCATGTTTCAGTAGCGCTGAGAAACCTTCTATGCAGAACAAAAATAGGTACGGAGATAAGGGGTCACCTTGGCGTAAGTAACCCCCTTGACGGGAGAAAGCCATCAGATGCTCCACCGTTGAGCTTTACTGTGAACCTAGGAGTCATCACACATCTCATGACCATGGCCGTCCATGCCTGAGAAAAGCCAAACCGGGACATCATATTTTCCAGAAACACCCATTCAACCCTATCATAGGCCTTCATCATATCCAATTTTACCGCACATAATGGTCTGTTCCTCCTTTTCCGAATGGCACGCACACACTCATATGCCACCAACACATTGTCAGTGATCAATCAGCTGCCCGAGACAAAAGCACTTTGCTCCTCAGAGATAATGATAGGTAGCACACTTTTCAGCCTACTTGCAAGGACCTTAGCCGCAATCTTGTACAACACATTGCAAAGACTTATGGGCTGGAATTGTGAGAGTGATTCCGGTGATTTTGTTTTTGGAATCAAAACCAAACTGGTATCGTTAAATCCTTCCGGAATATTACCACCACTAAGAAAATCCCGCACCGCCTTGCATACCTCCTCCTTTACCAAAGACCAGTGCCTTTGATAAAAAAGCGCCGGTAACCCATCCGGCCCCGGGGCCTTAGTAGGACCCATCTGGAAGAAAGCCTTCTCAATCTCCTTATCTGTAATCGCAGCGACGAGTTTGGTGTTCATATCCGAAGAGATACACGTTGGGATGTGCTGGAGAATCTGTTCCATATTGTTTGCACCCTGTGATGCAAAAAGTAGGGAGTAAAAATCCCTAGCCAAAGCCCGCATCCCATCATCATTCTCACACTTGGAGCCATCCTGCCTGAGAAGATAGCGAACAGTATTTTTATGACGTCTGTGTGATGCTCGGTTCTGAAAATATTTATTATTTTGGTCGCCATAGTTCAGCCAATCCTCTCTTGACCTCTGTCTCTGCATAATTTCCTCACGTAAGTACACCTCATGCAGCTTCTCTTCGAGCAGCCAAATGCGCTGCATAATCATGGGCGTCAGGGTCTTCTCCTTTTCAGTCTGTAGCTCTGCCTTGTACGTATTGTTTAATCTGCCTCCGAACTGATCCAAACACATCCCGGCCCCATGCATGCATGCGCCCCGCCACTCTGTTCAGCTGCCCATGTAGAGCGTGCATGCTGCTGTCGCCGCGACCCTTCATCTCCCATGCCTCCCTAACCATCTCATCATATCTCTCGTGGCGTGTCCACATTTCTTCAAATCTGAAACTCCTCACCACTTTAGGCTTCTCGGCAAAATTTTCTCGAACACTAATGGCCAGTGCTATGTGATCCGATTCTTCCGTGAGAACATGTTGTACCGATGTGCCCGCATATAAGTGCATGAAATCACTAGAAAACGAACTTGAATGTTATCAGGAGGGTCCCGTCCCTTTTATTATCCCATGTATATGGGTACCCCGAGAAGCCTATCTCCGCCAGTGCGCACATATCTAGGCAATCTTTGAACTTGTCCATCTGTCCAAGATCTCTGTTATTTCCTCCTAGCTGCTCTGACCGGTGAAGGGCTTCATTCAAGTCGCCCGCACAAAACAAATCCAGAGTAGATTGTCCTGGCGGCTCAGATATACGAGTGCATCCGAAGTTTTTTGGCGCAGTTCTGTGCGTGTTTCCCCATAGATTCCAGTGAATCTAAAGATTCTTCCTTTGAAAGTTAAAGCCGCATCCAAAAAATACTGACACCATGGCCTGACAGATACCTCAACCTCCTCCCTCCACCAGAGAGCAAGTCCTCCACTTCTCCCTTTGCAACTCACAGCCACCCCGTGCCGGAAACCGAGGCTCCACTTAATTTTATTCATCGGATCAGGCTTCTGTTTTGTTTCTGAAAGAAAAAACACCACTGGGTTGTAGGACCGTACCAGGTCTCTCGGTTCGCCCAGTGTCGCGCCTACTGGCTACTTCAATTTTCCTCACTCTTTGAGGACTACTCCCATGGACGACCCTACAACTAACTTATTAGTGTCTCAAACCCTGCTGGTGGTGGCTCACCTTTTCTTTTCTTATTAGAGCATCTACAGCCGGACCTCTCAAATCCCCTCTATATGTCTAGGTGGATGGCTCGGTGAGTGACCGGTCTAAAAAATACGACCCAACCGGACCCCTCAAACCGGCCCTAAACGTCCGGGCTGTTCGGCACACCCATACCCAGCCTATATCTGTAGGGGAACGCAGCAGAAAACAAAAATTTTCCGACCTACGCACCAGCCCAGGACCACTATGGAGACTGCATACAAGGTTTGATCATTTCCGTTACCGACTCGTAGCGCAGCGGAAGTAGAGTCGATGACGAACGGCGGTGCAGATCCCCGCAGCTAGGATTTTACAACCTCCCAACCGCGAGGATGTATACCCTCATCTGCCCCGCGGACAGCCCTCCGGGAGGCGGTCACACAGTCCCCCGGATGGTGTCGCGGACAGCCCTTCGGGAGGACCTCCGAAACTCGGACTGTCACTCGGACAGCCCTTCGGGAGGACCTCCAAAACTCGGACGGTCACACGGACAGCCCTTCGGGAGGCACTCTCGAACTAAGACCGAAACTACGATCTCTCTACAGAGTTGCACACATACGGTGTCATCTATCCGGCAGGGCTTCGCCGTCCAGAACTAGTTCCTGCCGGAACCCAGACAGCCTTTCGGCTCTACGAAACTATTTCGCTGGGAGGGAGAGAGAGAGCCAGATCATGCATGGCATTTGTATGAGAGTAAGAGTGTGTTTGTGGGCAGCCCACTCACCTCTATTTATAGGAAAACCAAGGGGTAGGATGGGTATTTCAAAAATACCAAAACTTGCACATGAAGGAAACACTTTCCAAGGGCAAAATGGGAAAGCAAGTGGGCAAGTGGGGCTCCAAGGTGGAGCCCACTTCTTGGCCGGCCACAACACTTGTGGGGGCCCCCCAAGGTGGTCCTCATCCATCCATCCCTTCTAGAAGCCTTTTGGGAAAATATCCCAAAAGGTACTTTTCCAAAAATATCCCAAAAAGCACTTTCACTATTCACGACGACATTTTTCAGCGTCTGATCGAACTGAAAATATTCATGTGGGCTTAGAACATTTCCAGTACCCACCAAAATAATTTTCAACGCGAGCCGGAACAATTCCGGTTTAGTGATTTTCATCTGCGAAAAGCATCTGAAGCGGTTTCGGCAGCTCCGGAACATTTCCGGTTTTCATCCCGGAAAATTCTAAAAAGTTTCCAGAATGATTCTGGAATCCTCCAAGAATTATCAGGCATGTGCAAAAACCAATTTGACTTTTTGGTATCCCCTGAAACAACTTTTCAGTTTTACCGAAACTTATCCGGTGACCTTTCTCTTCGGAACTTTTCCGTTGACCGAAACTTTTCCGGTGTCCGAAACTTTTTCGGTTATTTTCTCTCAGACTCCCTGTCTAGTATTCAACAGATAGATGACCCTTAAGCGTGTGACCCTATAGGTTCGGTGAAGTATAGACATGACCCGGAACCCCTTCCGATCAATGATCAACATCGGAGCCGTGGACACCCATATCGATCCCTATACCCACACGAATAAATATTCGAGTGAACCTCCAGTTGCCGTGTGCTATTCCTGTTGCTTCGCGATATGTTACAATAACCCGAGGTGAGAAACATCGGCATCCTCGTGGATCAACACTTGTCCACAATGCCAGTTACCTCGTTGCCGGTATTGTTCTCTTTTCTCGTTTCTGTGTTCCGGCATCCCTGTGATCAAATCACAATGTGTCTGGCCAGACGATGATGGATACCGTAACACCGAGAGGGCCCAGAGATATCTCTCCATCGTCGGAGGAGCAAATCCCAATCTTGAGCTATCAAGTTACTTGACATACTTTTCCATGAACCCGTAAGCCGCCGTAATAGCCACCCATTTACGGATGACGTTTAACAAACCCCAAAGTTCATGAAGCAAGCATGAAGAAACTCGATACTCTCATGGTCTAAGGAATTATGCAAACATTAACTTCTCTGTGTTATTAACCATTAACTTATGACGAATGTATCTCATAGCATAACATCAATCGGGTCGATTCAACACAAGTGTTCTACCAACAATTGTGCCCTCAAAATTGCCGGCATAGCCATGCCCATGATCAGGAAAACAGGATCATCATGCAATACTTGAGCCATTCATAGAGGCTTGACTAGGAATACATTGTACCGTTTATTATCCCACACGTGCATATGAGTCTTCCTCCGAGCCTCGTGGTTATTGCAGACTCGAGAACCATAGCAGTTATAGCATGGAACATAAACCTAATTATGAACAGGGAGATAATCAATAACATTTATTATTGCCTCTAGGGCATATCTCCTACAGACTCCCACTTGCACTAGAGTCAATAATCTAGTCAATGCTAATGCACTTTACACCTATGGCATACTGGTGTAAAATATGCTTCGCATGTGGTATAGCCTGATGTCCAACGGATCTGACGACTTCAGCTCCGTGTGTAACTTTGCATATCCTTGCGTTTTCACGCTTTCACAAAATTCATATTTTGTCTGGACTTGGCCTTGCATATGTGTGAATCATTGGTCGAAACCTGATTCCTCAGACTGAGCTATGGAGCAACTATCTGCAATAGTGTCCCATAGACCAAAGCCATCTTGGAACCATACTAAGTTCATGAATGAACTATATGATTCAACAACTTCTTTGTCGCTTCTAAAGCGTCAACATACTTAGCCTTTGTTATAGAATTCGCCACAGTATCTTGTTTGGAACAGTTTCCAACCACCGTGCCACCATATTGTGTATCACACAAAACCCTCAATTTAAATCAAAAATCGCATGGAGCATTGATGAAGACTATATCGATGTAACCTTTTACAATGAACTCTTCATGATCTCCGCTTGCGAGAAAACATGTCATCAGTACTACTCTTAGTACTCAATGACATCTTTCACTGTTGTCCTATGATCAGTACTTTGATCACTTTGGTATCCATACTCGCAACAACTTTTGGAGTATCGGACATATCTGGTTGTTTTACATACCATGGAATACATGATTAATCCAAACACAAGAGTGTGTGGAATCTCCATCATGTATTTTACTCATCAGTGTTTTGGGACACTGAGTCTTGCAAAAACTCTTTCCATGTGACTTCGGCAAGAATCACTCCTTGGCGTTTTAAATGCTAAAAAGTTTTAGCATCTTGTCAATATGTATTCATTGCTTAGCCCCATTAGGTAAATCTATCTCCATAGATCATCATGCCTAATATTGAGGCCATTTAGCCTAAGCACTTCATCGAAAAACTATTTTCAAATGAAGTCCTAATTCGTGTCAAGAAATTTATTTCCAATTAACAATGTGTCAAGCACACAAGGTTTTTAGAAATATTATTATGCTCCCACTTACTTTCTTGAATCACAAGTATCTTCGATACCCATTTGATGAAGTCAAACTCTTTTGACCATTTCATCAAAAACGAAGATTCCAACTCCACTTTGCTCTCTTCTGTCCATCGCTGGAACTCTGAAGTTTGCATACTTACCAGCATCCTCTGGATCGACAAATTACTTTGGACTGTATCACATACAAATCCTAGGTTTCATTTCCATCAGATGGAAATCTTTTTGTCATCCATGTTTCATATCTCATGATTGAAATATGTATTAATTGCTAGTTCAACCCGAACCGACTTTAAGCATCGCCACGGTGAGACAATCTCATCGTAGTCAACTCCTTGAACTTGTTATTGCAACAAGTCGAGCTTTATGGATAAAACATTTTATCCGTATCAGTTTTTAGTTCCATAAATATTCGTTAGACTCTAAGTCTTCCGAAGGGTGTATCAAGATTTTAATCTCGAATCACTTATATGGAAACTATCTCGGATTGTATTGGCATTTAGCCAATTCCGGAGTCAGGGCCCATCAACGCTTCCTTGTGTATCGTAGGTATACTGTTGTCTAACAACAATATCTCGTATGCGCACCTGAGAGGTTTGCACGAGTTTTTCATATGCGGTTCAGCTGCAAGTTCGACCGAAGTCCATACATTTTATTGTAGAGACTTCCGTATCAGTCGCAGTAGGAAACTCCGGAATCACTTCCAAGGTTTCTTTCCTTTGACCTGATGACGAAGATACTGGTTATCTCGTCGAGTTGCACTGTCCTCCCACTCACCTTTTGTAAGAACTATTCTCTTTAAAAGTATACCGTTTTGTGGCAAAAATCCTTTGCCTCGGTATAGTGGTGGGGAAATACCCAATGACTTGGGATAACCTAACAAAGTAGCACTTGTCTGATTTGGAATAGGTTTGTAACCTTTTACACAAGCCCCATATTCCAAATGTTAAGAAAAGATGTAACATGGTTGGGCGTACCATACCATGACGTCATTTCAACAGACCCGATGGATCTCTTTTTAGTGTAAAAGCCTCAGTCTCTAAAGCATTACTCTTTTAAAAGGGATAATGGCAAATTTATTTATGTCATCTTTGATCTTACCATGTCATAAATGGTTTGATTACATCTTCACGGACTTTCCACTTTGCAGTGGTGTTCCGGGAGGTGCAAGTTATGAAACCCCTTTCATAACTCATCAGACATTCGCTAAACTTGTAACTCAAATATTCCTTTCTGCAATCGAATTGTAGAAACATAATTTTCTTGTTACAATAACTTCTACTTCATTTTTGAAAACCTTCTGAATGAATTCAAAAGATCCAGACTTACGTCTCAACAAGTAAATATCCATATATCTACTTGAGTCATTTCTGAAGATAGATAAATCCACTACTTGCAACAACATTTATTGGACTACACACATCATAATGTATGATCACCAATATGTTCTTTGCTCGTTCCTTATGGCCTGTGAACGGTATTTCAGTCACTTCACCTTTCAGAGGAAAGTTGCAAGTGTCAGATGATTCAAAATCAAACGACTTCAAAATCCATCATAATGGAATTTTCCATGCGGGTTTCTCCAATGTGACCAAATGCAGTGCCACACTTGTGTGGTATTCTTTTAGTCTTGCGACATTTAGCGTTAGTGTTATGGATGTATCATATTACCATCAATATTCATAGCATACATCCCATCCTGTATGGAAGCATGGCCCTTCATGTTATTCATAACACCGAACATCAAAAGTTCTCTTATGAATAACCTTCTTGCAAAATACCTTATGCAAAGGGCTAGAGTGTATGAAACTCTAAATGAACTATGAAAGTAAACCCAGAGGTAATGTATTATTATCAATATTCATAACATACATCTCATTCATAATGAAAGTATGTCCCTTATGTTATTCATAACACCGAACCTCAAAAGTTCTCTTATGAACAACCTTCTTGCAAAATACCTTATGCAAAGGGCTAGAGTGTATGAAACTCTAAATGAATTATGAAAGTAAATACATAGGGAATACACCGATGGAAGGCATAGTAACATTTACTATGTTCCCTGCGTGTATCTAAACCTCATTCCTGGCTAGTCTCTCAGGCCATAGTAGTTCTTACATCGAGTTGCAACAGAATGCAATCGAGCGGGTATCTTTGTGATTAACTCACAATACCCAAGAATTAGTGATTAACATGTTTAACCATAATTCCCAAGAACTATATCTTTGACCAGCCTTCTATACATCAAAAAACCTGTATGACATTCATACATGAGCTGGATATTCCAGTCTTCTTTCCTTTTTGCCATTATACTTCTAACAGTTTAACTTTTAGTATTTCTCCTACTCTCAGAAGAAGCACCCAACTTACGAGTGGCGTTAGCCCCGGACTTCCTAGGCGTGAAAGTTTCACTAACACCCTTCGGACACTTCCTTTCTCTTTAAGTTGTTGTTTTATTCACCATCATCATATGACAGGCGTTCTTCTGGATCCCTCTCTTATCAGTCTAATGCATAGTAAACTCCTTTACTAATAGTTTGCAAACAAACATTGCTTTGGATATCTCATATCTTTTAGCCTTTGTCTGTCTCTGAAAATGATTTTCAGATTCCATGAATATCACATAACTATCCAAACTTTCGAAGTTCGGGTCTCATGGAAGCAAACATATTGCACTTGACTGAAACGGAATTCTAGCTTTTGGATCGATGGACGAGAGTCACATGATCCATAGCATTAGCGGGAGAATACCGAAAGCATGCGATAGGACAAGTCCTTCTCGGCACTCTAGAGGACAATCCTCTCATTACGTTACCAACCGTAAAGTTTTAACCAGATATTTAACAGCTATTCAATTTTAATTGGGAAGGTGGAAACGCGAGCCATTATTCTACAACTATTATGCAAATAACACTTAGACAGTGTTCATAATTAATTGCACTGTGAATTAAAAGAATTAATTCTGCAATGCGCTCCCACTCAAATCAATATCTCTCATAATTGATTGTGAGTGATACAAGACCCCCATTTCAATTGTTCGCCATTGGTGTAACACCACTGATGACGAAAATCTCAACCGGTAGGCCAACTTGCCAATCACATCTCTATGTGATTCTTGTTCATCTTTCGATGCGCGTGTTCCGAGCTCATGACGGTCATGCCTGAACGTCAAGACAACCAAGTGATCTTGCTGCGATGTCTCAACTCACCCGCCTCACACTTCCCTAATCGTTTGTACCCGTGTGACACGGCGCACTCCGAGAAGTTAGGTGCCGTGACGGTGCTACACTTGGGAGAACACTAACCACTTGATATATTTGTGAGAGATCACCCTAATAAAAAGCGACTACCGCGCAATCAAGCTCGTGCCATCTCACAAGCTCGTGCCATCTCACAAGCTCGTGCCATCTCACATTTGCCCTATCTGCGGTGTCGAGTGCAAGGATTCTATCCATGCGTTCTGCAGATGCCCTCCAGCTAGAGCCCTTGGCAAGTCATGTTGGAAGTCTGGCCTCTACCTGTCGTCTCAGAATTGCAGAACACAAGGCCGGAGTGGCATGTGAACTTCCATAAACACAGCGAGAAATGGTGCTCATGGCTTCGAAGGACCATGTATGAACCGAAGAAGATATCTTGCAATATACGTACCATGGACGGCACCAGAACTTGGAAGGTGAAGCTAAACGTTGATGGCTCCTATTCTGCGGAGGGCAACATGGCAACAACAGATATGGTGCTGCGAGATCATTTGTGGAAGATCATCTTTACGTCAGGTCATCATCTGATGTCATGCTAGGATGCTCTGGAGGCGGAGCTGTCAACAATCCTGGAACGTGTTGCGATTACTATCCAATGGAGCCCTCTGCCAATTTCAATTGAGTCAGACTGTTAGGAACGGGTGAATTTGATTCAAATCTCTGAGACTAACAAATCACGCTATGCTTTTGTCCTGCATGAAATAAAGGAGCACATGAGTGCTCGTGATACTTATATTACTCATGGACGTCGCTGTCAAAACGGTGTAAGCCATTTCATGACGAATTTTGATAGAATCTTACGTATTCGTAATACAAATGGTTAATTAAAGTTTTTTTTGCAGGAAAAGCTTCGGATCTATTCAGCAAACATCATGGCAGTACAAAGAACACCAAAAGTACTAAAAATGACCACCTAGCATCGACTATAAACACAGGGCAAACCTTGGTGTAGTAGACAGTCGGAAAGTCGTTATGCCAAGGCCCGAAAGGACCAGTGCATCCGAACAACAACCGTGGCAGATGAAGAGAGGCGTAGATCAGAAGGATCCAATCCGTAGACACACGAACGAAGACCGAATCCACGCGGATCCATCGAAGACAAACATCGACCGAATCCCTCGAGATCCGTTGGAGACACACCTCCACACGCCCTCCGATGACGTGAGACGCACCGCCGGGACAGGGGTTAGGCGGGGAAAACCTTATTCCATCTTCAGGGAGCCGCCGCCGCCTCGCCTTCTTAAGCGGGACACAAACCCTAAACAGACTCAAAAGAACACCCAAAAACAAAGCAGGAGCCTTCCCAGCGGCATGGGCCAGGATCCACCGCACCTCCATGGCCCTAAGGCCACAGGAGACAAGGCAGATCGACGGCGGCGCCGGCAGGAGGCCCGGAAACCTTAGAGGAGCCGCTCGTGTGGGGGAGGAGAAAAACGAGATGCGTTAATTACTAATTAAAGTTACATTTTCCATACTATTGAACATGCAAAATCGTCAACTTTGTAGAAACATTATTTGAGCATGTGGTAGCGTAACCATGGTACGTGTTCCTAGTCGTACTTCTCTCGTAATCTTCATAGCAAGTAGTTCTCTCTCTCTCAATCTCTCTTCGATGGGAATCGATGTAAATCAGCCGACCGACCATGTCTCTCGCTGTGTATAGCGGAACAGGAACATATATATATATATATATATATATGTTTAACATTTTTTGAAGACAAAATTAACATTTTTTAAATATATATTTTTTGATGTCGATATTTATTTAATGTACATTTTACATTTATCATAAACATTATGAATATATTTTTATACATGTTTAACATTTTTTGAATACAAGATCAAAAAAATTCATATACATTGCATTTTTTAATACATTTTTCTTATACATGACACACATTTTTTCTATACACATTTAACATTTTTCAATGCTTGATTAATATTTTTCAAATACTTGATTAACATTTTTCAAAGACATGATCAATTTTTTTCATACACATTGCATATTTTTTGTAACATATTTCGTATACATGAGAAACATTTTTCTATACATATTTAACATTTTTCAAATGCTTGAATGACATGTTTTCCAAATAATTGCGTAGAGTTTTTTTAATATATATATTTCGAATATTTAGAAATATAAACAAAAGTAAAACAAAAGAAAAAAAGTAAAAACAAAGTGAGAAAAGGAGGCAGTGACCTGTGGGCCGGCCCATCTCATCCTCGCCTTCAGACAAGGCTGCCCTACGTCTCGCTACAAGCGAGACATACGCGCGCCCATAAGAAACGGCAGTAGATTGGACCGACTCTTCTTTAGCAGGAAATCGTGGGTTACTTATGGGGGGTAATGGGCCACAATATAGCCCAGTACATAGCGACACGCATCACACTTTCGAATTCCGGCTTTGCTCTACGTTTTAATGCCACGTACCACATCGTTTGCGTAAGGCAGATTTAACATGTTTATAATTTTGTCCGTGAAGGAGGGTAGGACCGCGCAGCAGGCACTGTCAGCAACTCTAATATTGATACATGATGATATATGATATTCAGGAGATGAGGACTACACGGCACGCTTTGGTTGGCCTCTTTTGTGTGTGTGTGTGTGTGTTGTTTTGTTAGGGTGTGTTTGGTATAATCTAAATTCCAATAGTAGATGAATAATTGCAAATTTTTGTGTGTACGAGATTAGAATAACTTCAAAATAACTGACATAATTTTTTATTTTTCCTGATCAGAAAAATACATGAAAAAGAAAGGAGGTAGATTTTTTTTGGGATTTATGGTTAAAGAAAAAAAAGAAGAAAACAAGGGTTCTATTGAATTTCAAGTATTCAGTTTCACCAATAAGATATGGAGTCTCACCCTGGCACCGTATTTGGTAGCTGAGACATGCTGAGCCAAGATCTTATTTGGTGCGACATGCTGAGCCGAGACTTTGTTTGGCACATGCTTTTTAAAAAAACAATTATAAAAATTTCCAAAAAAATTGTCGAGTCGCAAATTTTGGAAAATGTTCAAAATTTCAAAATTTCCTTGGAATTTTTGTAGTTTTCAAAAAAAGGAGAATTTTAAAATTGTTATAATTTTACAAAATTGTTCCCTTTTTCAAAAAATGTTCACAATTTTCAATAGCAGTTCTGAATGTGTAAATTTTTTTGCTTTTTAGAAAAACAATCACAACTGTTCAAAAAATGTTTGTGTTTCCAAAAATTATTCGGAATTTCAAAAATTGTCTACTTTTTTCAAAAAAGTTCAACATTTAATGAATTGGTCACAATTTTCACAATTTGTTAGCGTTTGCAAAAATTCTTTCCAAATTTTAAAAATATTTTGGTTTCAAAAAATATTTTCTATTTTCAAAAATTGTTCACGCTTTCTTGCCCGAAGCCTGAATAAAGCCCGAAATATTGATATAAATATTTTTTATTCAAAATATAGGTATAAAATATTAATACAATATCCCGAATATAATTAATTTAAAAAAAATGACACTGTTCATGTGTTTCGCGCCGGGCTCGGGCTTGGGATTTTTTCTTCGGGCTTTGCCAAGCCCGGTCCGAACCCGACCCGGCCCGAGGAATGATCAGGTTTACGTGACGCCCCTAAGCCAAGAAGGCAGATTCAATGTCTCATGAGCCATTATCACATTGCAACATATAGTTGAATGTCGTGCATTACCACGAAACAAGAATAGGATGTCTTTTTAAAAAAAAATCAACAAAAGAATAGGATGTCTTTTAAAAAAAAATCAACAAGAATAGGATGTCGGTTGTTGGGCATGCAACTGGTGCGTCACCATGTCCGTTATTAATTTTGAAGCAACCAACCAATCTTCGATCCTAACCAAAAACATAATGTCAAACTACAAGCAATTTATCTCCAGATGAATTAATTAGTGAGCTCTGATTCATACAAAAAATTAATTGGCTATGTTCTGTAAACTGTTTTTAGCAGAGAAAAAGTGTGAGATCCTCACCATTGTTTCAGAACTGTAATTGATCACACCGTTAGGGGACATGATTGGCACACACTTGATCAACCGTTTAGTATATATGCACTTGTTGTCGCTCTTGTGGTCAGCTCTATAGGACCTTTGTCAGATCTCTGTTTGGCTCACTGTTGTGTTATCCTGAAAGAAATGACAAAAAAAGCATATTGGGTATTCTTGAGATTTTTTTCTAGAAAGTTTAACAATTAAATAGCACTGCAAAAGTAAATAGAAAGTCTGACACATTTACACAATTACTGTTTCATGAACCCGTAAAAACCGAGTTAGTGGACGAGCATACAAACTGAAAATCCTACTGTTTTCTATAATCTTCACATTCCATTCATCAACCTGATAGTATGTAGCAATCATTCTACTAAATGGAATCAAAATTTGGAGACTCCACTTACGAAAAGCACAAGCATTGAACAAAAAGAGATGGAACATAGATGGCATAATTTGTTCTGCCCAATTCACCCAAAGTAACCGGACGGTGATACAACCAGTTGTAGCAGTCAAGCAGCTTACGGATCCATTTAATTAACTGCAAAGAGGAGAAAGTATTGTTACCTGAAATCGGTGAAATCACCACCAGACCAGCCTAATAGAGGGCCGACTGTCTTGCACTGCGACTGACCCACGGATACTTGGAGATGGTGCAGCCTTATGGCTGATGCATCTATTCACAAAATAGCCAAACCATCATATTAGGAAAACACATAAACAGAGAATACTCACCATACTCAGATGAATCGGCGGCTATCTTCGCGCCGCGCCCCGGGGCAGGGGAGGAGGCGGAGCCGCGGCACGCGGCAGCGGCGCGTCAGGCTCGGGGGTTGCTGCTAGTCGTCGTTGACTGCGTCGAGCCGTCGACCAAGGACGAGGCACACGACGTTGGTCTGCATCGAGTGTCGTCGACGAAGGCGAGCGAGGCGCGGCGTCGTGCCGTGCGTAGGCAGCGTCGACGTCGGGCGCGGTGAAGCATGTGGCCGTGGCGACAGGGCTGAGTGGTGGCCCGATGTCAACCATCACCGTCGCTTTTGCCGCCTCCGCCCGCCGCCGCTTGAAACCCTAGAATAGAGAGGGGTAGCGGGTCGTATCTTCCTTTGGTTGGGTGGATCGGGGACGGGGTCTCCGAGCCATGCGATGCCAGCAATCGGTAAAAAAAACGGTGCGTTACATGGGAGAAAAAAAACGGACGAAAATAAACCAGATAGAGGTGGAAGGGATGACGAAAATAAACCCGGAACGGAAGCTAAAAATATACTTTCCAGTTCAATTTTGTACATAACATGCTAAGATAAAGTAGAATCTGTAACGTAACACCACATGGTGCTTAAAAAAGGTTACAATACATCTTGCTTAAACTACACTCTAGTGAAAATATAAATAACATAACTGTCCTCGTGATTGAGGTAACTTTTTGCACCAGGAACGAGCCTCCGCGAATTTACCCTCTAGCCTGCTCATATCTCCTGAGACTAAAAACATGCAATCGCAACTTACTGGTTCAGAATTTAGAGAGATTGGAGTGCTGGCTTCACTGGCACTATTGGGGAATAGAGTTCCAAGACCTTCATTTGTGGTGTGTGCAAGACTGCCAGCCTGCAATTTCCAATGAGCATAATAATTATTTTAACCAATCACGATAACCAATGACAAGAAGCTGGTGGGTAAGGGGCATTAGTACTGTAGATCAGGAGCATAGCTTTAGATTTGTGTTCTCTCTATGCATTAGGACACACTGAATGAAATGCAGACCACATTGGAATCAGTTATAGATTTGAAATGGAAATATATATATTAAATTAGCATGTCTCATTACATCAGTGGAACATAATATTTTGCAAAACATTAGCATGCTTCTTTTCCTAAACTTTCTTGAGGCTACCATATGATTATAACTTACTGTCCATCAACATATATTACATTCAGAATTATATTAGCTTGTAGGACAACACATGAAGTAGAATCTCCTTTTGGTAGTAAGACAAAGAATGTATTTCTTTTTCTATCAGAACTTTTAAAAGGGTGTAAAGACATCTGATTTCCAGCAAGGCCAAACAATGCTTGTGGAAACTGTGATCGGACAAGCTCAAATTGGCCACTTAAAACATCAAAGCTACAACAGATAGCGAATAGTTGAGAAAAGAAAAATTCTCAGTCTGAAATTAAGATACGAACAATACCGAGTATTTAATTTTACAAGAAACAATGTCATCGTTAGGATCAAACTGGGGATCCTCTACCTCCTCTAGACCGGGGGCACAAACACAATTTTAATCATTTGAGCAACTCATCTCAGCAGACATATAACGATGGATTAGTGCCCACTGACCTTTGCCAGTGCAGTTTCCGATTAAACTATTTGGATGGAACGTTCCAGACTCCATCTGCTGAGAAAAAAATTCAGTGCAACATGTTCAAGCAAATATCATGATTTTAAAAACCAAATCAAGCCAGATATACTAACACCAAAACGTATACTACTAATAAACCCAGTGCAACACATGATACCACGTAGTAGCTCCGTTACAAAGCTGTCTCCTCTTCTCACCTCTAAACTCTCCTCTCCCTCGCAATAATAAGAAAAGAAAAAGACTCCAGACCAATCTAGGCCTGGGCCTGGGACTGCGCCTGAGATGCACCACCTAGTGCTGGGAAGTCGGCCACTGTACCTTTAATATCTGAATCAATCTAGTGTGTTGTGAAAGGGGGTACATTTAAAAAAATAAGGAATCTACAGCCCTGCAGAAAGTGTCAAACTACAAGCAATTTATCTCCAGATGAATTAATTAGTGAGCTCTGATTCATACAAAAAATTAATTGGCTATGTTCTGTAAACTGTTTTTAGCAGAGAAAAAGTGTGAGATCCTCACCATTGTTTCAGAACTGTAATTGATCACACCATTAGGGGACATGATTGGCACACACTCGATCAACCGTTTAGTATATATGCACTTGTTGTCGCTCTTGTGGTCAGCTCTATAGGACCTTTGTCAGATCTCTGTTTGGCTCACTGTTGTGTTATCCTGAAAGAAATGACAAAAAAAGCATATTGGGTATTCTTGAGATTTTTTTCTAGAAAGTTTAACAATTAAATAGCACTGCAAAAGTAAATAGAAAGTCTGACACATTTACACAATTACTGTTTCATGAACCCGTAAAAACCGAGTTAGTGGACGAGCATACAAACTGAAAATCCTACTGTTTTCTATAATCTTCACATTCCATTCATCAACCTGATAGTATGTAGCAATCATTCTACTAAATGGAATCAAAATTTGGAGACTCCACTTACGAAAAGCACAAGCGTTGAACAAAAAGAGATGGAACATAGATGGCATAATTTGTTCTGCCCAATTCACCCAAAGTAACCGGACGGTGATACAACCAGTTGTAGCAGTCAAGCAGCTTACGGATCCATTTAATTAACTGCAAAGAGGAGAAAGTATTGTTACCTGAAATCGGTGAAATCACCACCAGACCAGCCTAATAGAGGGCCGACTGTCTTGCACTGCGACTGACCCACGGATACTTGGAGATGGTGCAGCCTTATGGCTGATGCATCTATTCACAAAATAGCCAAACCATCATATTAGGAAAACACATAAACAGAGAATACTCACCATACTCAGATGAATCGGCGGCTATCTTCGCGCCGCGCCCCGGGGCAGGGGAGGAGGCGGAGCCGCGGGACGCGGCAGCGGCGCGTCAGGCTCGGGGGTTGCTGCTAGTCGTCGTCGACAGCGTCGAGCCGTCGACCAAGGCCGAGGCACACGACGTTGGTCTGCATCGAGTGTCGTCGACGAAGGCGAGCGAGGCGTGGCGTCGTGCCGTGCGTAGGCAGCGTCGACGTCGGGCGCGGTGAAGCATGTGGCCGTGGCGACACGGCTGAGTGGTGGCCCGATGTCAACCATCACCGTCGCTTTTGCCGCCGCCGCCCGCCGCCGCTTGAAACCCTAGAATAGAGAGGGGTAGCGGGTCGTATCTTCCTTTGGTTGGGTGGATCGGGGACGGGGTCTCCGAGCCATGCGATGGCAGCAATCGATAAAAAAAACGGTGCGTTACATGGGAGAAAAAAAAACGAACGAAAATAAACCAGATAGAGGTGGAAGGGATGACGAAAATAAACCCGGAACGGAAGCTACCAACTCCCCAATTAGGAGTAGGGATTGTGCGCGCAACCGGAATCGTTGCCGTCGCTGCTGCATGTGGATCAGCGCGAGCCTGGCCCACATGGCCCACCCGAATATCTGCGTTTCCAATTTCCCTTAGCGCTATACGAAGCCGATACAATCAAATCGTATCTGGTGAGCTATCTATGCGGACTAGTCTAGCTCGTACCAGCCTAATGGAACGAATCCCATATCCCGTGACCCATCCGGCCGACCGGGGATTGGATTCAAAATTTGAAATCAATCGGGGAGACGCAGCTGCATCGCCGGAGACCACCACGCTCCCACATCCCCTCATCAACCTCGCGCAGATCCGCAGATTTCTTCACGATTTGACCAATGAATCTTGGTGTGGAATCATTCACGGATCTGCTGTTCAGGTTTGTCCTCTCATAAGCTGCTCTTTTCTTTAATCATCTTCTCCAGAGAGTCATTCAATCTCAACCTTTGTCGTGTCCATGGCAGCTTCTGTTCCCAACCAGCACATCCGGAGGCTGTTCCAGATTTGCGATTGCCAGAGGCGGAGGAGGACGATGGCGAGTGCATTCCTCCGGATTTCCAGTCCTCGAGCCAAGATGGAGAAGAATTTGGTGGGAATGATTCAAGATCTCAAGTTTCTGAGGAACAGATTTCCCCAACGCCAGATGGCCCCAACGTCCCAGATATAGACAACACCGACAGTCACAGCGAGCCCTTGTCTGAATCGCAACGCACTCCCTCTCCGTGGCCTCAAAGGTAAAATCTCAATATTTCTCACCGCCATGGATCACGTCAGATTCAGTAAACAAGGCGATTTTTCAAGCGAAGTAGGTGGCTTGATCATGTCTTTGTCAGATGGGAAATAGTATTTGACGTGTTCAGTATTTAGGCTAGGAGCGCTATGTAAAAACATTCAGTTTGGTATTTGTATCATGGGACGTGCTCTGTAGTCAGTTTTGGTAAAATGTTCAGTTTGTTGTTGTCATAACCTGATTAATAAGCAGCAGATTCTTGTTAGTTTTTTGTTGTCATAACCTGATTACTAGCAACAGATTCTTGTGTATGGCTGTCGATCTGGTGGGCCCGATGATTTGACAACGCGCTTGATGTGTGGTCTGGATACAGGTTGTGCGCGCATAGAGTTAGGAAAAATCCACACTCATCCCGTCCTTCTTGGCGCACACGACTACACAAGAAAAAGAAGAAATGCGCGTACCTAGTTGCGCGGCTGCAGCTGGGCCTGCCCTTCGGCTGACGCGGGTACGTATGCGTGCTTGCCGGCCAGTGCCGGCGTAGTTGGAACGGTAAAAATAACGATGAGTATGTATTCACGTATATGTACGATCCAACTAGACATCTACAGGAACTACGCCGAGTCTATACATCTTCATGATTAGCTTATACCCGTACATGATCAATGTGTGAGGAGGTAATTACACTGGTGGTGCATTAACTTGCCATCAACGTTCACTTTGGTGCATAAACTTGAAGAATACATCGAATTGGTGCTAAAACTTGGCTATTTCTTTCAAATACGGTTCAAATCATGGTTTCGTATGTCCTCGCTGCTGACTAGGATGCCAACGTGTCCGCGGGACCCATTGTCAGCGACTGCGAGGGCTCACAGAGGCATGTGCCCGCCCGGGTGGCTGAAATCTTTCGGAAAACCCCTCCGTTTTTGCTTATTTTTGCAAGAAGCCGCTGAGCCGATGGGACACCGAGCCCTGAATTCCCGTACGTATACTAACATCTAACAGGTCAGTTCGATCGTGCATGTTCGTCTACCTCGAGATCTTCTTCTCGACTCTCCTAGTTCGATCGTTCGGAGCCGCCGCCTGGGGGTATCGTGACAACGCCATTGATCATTGCGGGGGTGGATGGCCGAGCCTCGTCGGCGAGCACCTGGCGATGCAGCCCCTCCATACGGTGAGAATTGTGTGGCCTCCTCTGCTCCTCTGTACCCTGCTTTCGTTAGGGTTTTAGAAGAATTTGTGGAGGGACAAGCGCTGGCAGGGGTAGAACGGCAGTCAGATAGTGGTAGTGGTTGCGTCTGTGACATGCAGCGCGTCGCAAGAAGTTGCAACCAGGCGATTGATGGCCTTGTCACAATCGGAGATCAGAGATGGCCGGGGCAGCGCCATGGAGCAAGCTGCAGGGGCAGGTGGTGCTCATGAGGGACCCTTCTTTGGCATTGATAGCGAGTTCTACCTTGACCTCACGCGCGCCGGCGACCGTGTCATCACTGCACGAATCTTCTCCTTTGATCCTTCTGCAACGAGATCAATGCATTGGTCATCGAGCTCGATGCCGCCGCCGGCGGGTCGGCCGTGTCGGTGGCTTGATAAAAAATGCAAGAATGCCGGTGGCAATGCATGGGCTAGAGAGGAGAGGATAGATCCTGAAAGCCAGGTGCATGAATGTTATTCAGTAGCAACTTACAAAAAAGCGTATGGTTTCAACATCAAGCCCATGACGGACCAGGAGCATTGGACAAAAATGGATGGAGTAGAGGTGTACCCACCTGTATACACAAAGGTCATGGGCAGACCAAGGAGAAATAGAAAGAAAGATCCAGAAGAGAAGCAAGACAAGGATGGAGGGAAGAAACTGATTAAACATGGTGTAACCATGCACTGTTCTCTGTGTGGAGGTGCAAATCACAATAAGAAAGGCCACAATAAATGGCAAGAAACTAACAGAGAGGTTCCTCAGGCTACAGAAGATGATTCAGAAGAATAGTTTGATGATCCATCCATAATTTCTGTAAGTTATAGTGTGCACCAAGTTTCTCATTTGTGTTATTATTTTCAGTCATATGTTCAATTAAACTGTTGAAAATGCAGAACATAATGCCACACATAGTACATCCAACCATGGATCCAACTCAGACCCCTGGATCAATGGTTTATTTCATGCAACAAATGGTAATGTTCTTAATCTGTTATGTTTCTTTGTTTGAATCTTGTTCATTATCACTTTTACTGGATATTGTTCTCAAACACTATCTATATTTTCCTTTTCTTAATTAGGAGAGGATGTCATATCAACCAGTCATGGATCATGGCCCTCTTCCTGAGTCCGCATTTGTTGCACAAGCCAAAGCTACCATGCCTCCACCTAGAGTGACAACAGCTATGTCAAGTGGCATGGTGAGAAGGAGGGGGGTTACTGAAGATATTCCTGAAGATGTTCCTCAATCAAGCCACCAAGTAAATCCAAATGCACGAGTCAGGAAGAGGCAAATTAGAGGAAGAGGTGGAAGGGGAGGTGGAAGAGTAAATGGGAGAGGCAGTGCTACAGGAGGTGGGAGGGGAAGAGGAGTCGGGAGAGGCAATGCTATTGGAGGTCCAAGAGGAGGTGTTGGACGAGTAGGTGCCAATGGAGAAAGGACAGGACCAGGGGTTGGACTATGGAACTTGATGTTTGGAGCAGATGCAGATAACTCACATGTGGGAGCAAAGGAGGAGCCAATCACACAAAATGCACCACAGCTGGATGAGTGGACTGATGACTTCCTCTCCATGTAGATGTGAAAAGTGATACACAAGTTCATATATGAACTTGATGAATTTGCAACAATGAACTTCATATTTTGATTACCAGACACGTTCTTATTAATGTAATGAAACATTTGGATGTGATATTATGTATCTTCAACTTTAAGTATTTGGCAGTAATGTTATGTTCCAGACTTGTTCCTAGTGTTGCTGACAGTTTTTCTAAGGAATGTCGCAAAATTGCTGTCAAAATTTGGCACTGAGTGTTGTTATCAAAATTTAGCTCTCATGTGCACACAAATACTGTCAAAACTTTGGCACCGGATATCATTGTTGTCACATTCAGCTCTGGTATTCACACAATTGCTCTCAATTTTTTTTCTATTGTCAATGTGCATGCCAAGATTTGGCAGTAATATTCAGTGTTTATGTGATGTTAATTATAATGTACTGCTATCGAAATTAAAAAGATTTATCATGTTTATCTGAATGAACATCAATCATTCGATTCCAATCATGTTTGTAATATATCATTGTAGTACAGGGTACAAACCATCTCAAATTGCCGAAACATAACATCTCAAATTGTCATTTACATTCAATACACAAACAAAGCAATTCTGAAATACATCTCACTGAATTTTGTCTCACCTAAACCAAAATACAATAATACAAAATACATCAGGACCCGCCAGCAACTGCAAACACGATTGCGCTAAACCAAATTACAATACAACAAACAGTGATCTCTTCTCCATTCTTTGCTTCTCCTTTAGAGCTTCTATCTCACAATCTTTGCCCCTTAACTTCTTCTCATCCTGTTAATCTAACAATTCACACAGTAATAAGAGGCTCCAATATAAACTGATAGCCTCATTACCCATTGCTCGTGCACACAAATAATTGTTACTGTCTTGACATATACATTAATTATGAGCAAGTGTTCAGCAAATGATGTTCAGCAAACGGACCAGCAGCAAATGATGCAGTACCTCTAACCATCTGCTCTTGATCCTTTCAAAACTCTAAAACATATCTGAGACATTATTCCAGTCAATCCATAAATGGTTTCCAGCATAGAAATTGAAAATGGCCACAGAAATATAAAATTACCGTCAATTAGTTTGCACCAGCCAAATCCATGACATCCAATGCTTTCTTCTTTGTGCGACAATGGCAACATCAACAGTAGCAAGACAGAATGTACATGATCCAAGCTTTTTATGGTGTCGTTGTTGAGCTGCAAGAGTTGTTTGTCACCACGCCCTGCATCTAGTGTGTGTGCCATCACGAACCAGTCAGCCGCTCGTCCATGTTGCGTCCCTGGGTGGCTCGCCGGCCACGACGGAGACCATGTTTCATGTACCCATGCTCAGCATCACCAAATCAAAGCATCCCCGAATGACGCTGCCGTTCGTCCAGCCTCTCGCAACCCCCCAGCCCTCCCGCTCCTCACTTCACACATTGGCTCGACCCCTCATCGGGTGGAGGAAGATGCCCTCGGTGGCGAGGAGGTCAAATACGGGTCACAAAAGGGATGGGAGAGGTGGAAGGCGTGAGATAACCTTAGCTCTAGGGGATCGCTGCCACTGTCCAGCTCTACGGCTCGTCGCCGTCCTACTTCTGCACTGCGCGCCGCCGTTGTCAAAAGGGGAATGATGGTTAGGGATTTGGCGGGCCGAAGCGTTCTGTGTTGTTGTGCCCCCACCGGCTCAGGTGCTTAGGTGCAACAAACAAAAAAAAAACAAAGGGGTTTTTCGAAAATAGTAAGCCACCAACGCAGCCACACACCTCTGTGCGCCCTCGAAGTCGCTGACAATGGGTCCCGCGGACACGTTGGCATCCTAGTCAGCAGCGCGGACGTAAAAAACCATGATTTGAACCGTATTTGAACCAAATAGCCAAGTTTTAGCACCAATTCGGTGTATTCTTCAAGTTTATGCACCAAAGTGAACGTTGATGGCAAGTTAATGCACCACCGGTTGAATTACCTCATGTGTGAGTGATGTAGCTCATAACATGCATGATCGATATAACAAAGATACGTCCATGCATGCATGCACTGTTGGAAACTGCCCACGACACGCTCATCAGGTGGCTAACCATGCAGACCACGTCTCCAGGAGTTTCCCTATCCGCATGCACTACGTGCTTATCTCCTCCTGCATGTTAGCTCTTCCAGCTCTCACACGATCTCACTGCCCAGTACCTTGTAATCTGTATATATGTAACCTCTCAAGATCAATACAAGCAGTGTGTGTGTTCGCATAACCAAACTTGATATCAGACGCAGACATCTCCGATCCTCCCTCCCTCCACGTCCGCCATGAACCGCCTCCTCCGTCGCTCCCGCTCGGCGGACTTCGACTCCCCGGCGCCCGCTGGACGTCCGTTCGCCCGCGGTGCCCATGCACACTGCCGGCCCTGTCGCGGCCGCCCCTGCATCAACCGCCGCCGCCGCACCCGCAGCCGCCGAACCTCGCCGCGTCCTCGCCGACCTCGGCAAGGCGCCTGTCGCCGAGGGCCCTGCTGCACCTTCCTCGTCCACCTCGGCGCCCCGCGCGTTCCAGCTAGCCCCGGCGCCCGCCGCGGGCGTCCTTCGGACCGCCGGCAGCACCCCCGCCCCACGGCTCGACCTCGTCCCGCGCCTCGATCTGGGCTGCTCCGACGCAGGCCCCTCCGCTCCCTCCGGCCTGCCCCCCTCCGTGGCGCACTTCTTCTCCTCCAAGCTGCACCCCGTCTCTGGTAACTACAACAAGTGGAGCCAGCTTTTCTATGTCGTTGCCTGCAAATATAATGTGCAGCACCATCTGGACGCCGCCGCCCAAAGCGCCTTGTGGCGCAACGACGACCTCACCGTGGTGCTCTGGCTCTACGGCGTCGTCGCCGACGAGCTCCTCGACGTCGTGGCGTCCCCCGACAGCACCGCCCATCATATCTGGTCGCAGCTTCACCTTCTCTTCATGGACAACCAGCCGGGGCGCGCCGTCATCCTCGGCGCCGAGTTCCGGAACTTCGTCCAGGGCGACCTCTCCATCGCAGAGTACACCCGGCGGCTCAAGTCCCTGGCCGACGCGCTCGCGGACGTCGGCGAGCACGTCTCCGATCAGTCCCTGACGCTCCAACTGATCCGCGGCCTCAACCGCAAGTTCCAGGTCATGGCGACTCTCCTTCCGCTGCAGTCGCCGTTCCCATCGTTCGTGCAGGCGCGCTCTCGCCTTCTCATGGACGAAATCAACGCCAACGAGCGGGCTCGGCTCGATGGCCGCCCGGAGGTCACCACTGCTGCTCTCACCATCGGCCATGGGACGAGCGGCGGTTCCTCCTCGTCCGACCGCGGCCCGGACCGCGGCTCTACCGACAAGGGCAAAGGCCCCGCTGCTCCACCCTCCCACGACAACGGACGCGGTCGTGGCCGCGGGCGCGGCTCCCCTTCCTCCGGGCGTGGCGCTGCTTCCGCCGGCTCTTCCTCGGCCGGGCCTGCACCGCAGCTCCCCACGGGATACTTCGCGCCGTATGGCGCTCTTCTGCCCGGCCTGCCGCCGCCTCGGGGCTCGTGGGCTGCACCAAACGCCGTGGGGGTCCTAGGCCTGCGGCCTCCCGCCCCGCACCAGGCGTACCAGATCGCCGCCGCGCCCTCCTCCTCGAGCGTCCCTACCTGGGAGCAGTACAACCAGTTGTACGCTGCTCTCCAGGGCCTCTCCGTGCAGCAGCAACACGCCGGCGGCGGTCCGGACTGGTTCCTCGACACGGGCGCCACCTCGCACGTCGCAGGTAACGCGGTGAGCCCACGATCAACACCCCTAGCAGTAGGCGGTCGATTTCGTCCTCTAGGCTAGGTTTCACCACACGGCTGAACCCACCACCGCGGGAGCTCGTCGCCGGCGGCCTTCCAGTGACCATTTGGTCATGCGCCGTAGCCCGTTCGCTTCGTACGCACGCGTAGAGTACTCCTGCGCGCTCTAAATGGTCGCCCGCGTGCTGCTGCTGCTATTTCACCGACGCCTGAGAGCTTGCGCCGCCACGGCTCGTCGCTGACGCCCCTACCGACCACCACCGGCGCTGCTGACGGCCCAGATCGACGCGTGCCACCTCCAGGGTCTCGTAGATGGCCGCGGCGCTCGAAATGGTGGCTGGCGCTGCGTTTCTGAGCCTCGCCGGCGTTTCTGGTGCTCTCCGGAGCAACTCCGGCGCGCCACCGCTTTCATATCGACGGTGGGTCACTGACGCGTGGGGCCCCCGTCATTAGCTACTAATCCTGGCTCTAATAGCCACTGACACCGGCCAACTACTGTAGCACCTAATTAGACACTAATTAAATCACCTATTAGACACTGACATTGGGCCCCACCCCTGTTTAGGTTACTTAACCACTCTGTTAAATAAACAGAGTATGACATGTGGCCCCCCTGCTAATTAATCCAAATTTAGATTAAGTTAAACTCTGGTTAAACACTAAGGCAATGACAGATGGGTCCCACTGGTCAGGTTTGACCAGTCATCCCTCTGTTGACTGCTGACGTCATCATGATGTCATGCTGACATAATAAATGCAATTTTGAATTATATTAATTCTGTTAATTTTAGAAAATGTTTAAA
Source organism: Elymus sibiricus (assembly GCA_039707655.1). Taxonomy (NCBI): domain Eukaryota; kingdom Viridiplantae; phylum Streptophyta; class Magnoliopsida; order Poales; family Poaceae; genus Elymus; species Elymus sibiricus. The sequence continues at coordinate 5,170,004 of CM077665.1, forward strand.
ACTTAGAAAAAACATAGAAAATAATCTATAACTCGGATGAAAATAATTTGTATACGAAAATCGATCAAAAAAATCCAAAGAATCCAAATATGCCATCCATTCATCTGTCACATGCTTCTAACATGATGAACATGGAATATTCCCCCTCTGGATCATCTGTCCGATGAAACCAAAGACACGGGAAATATCGTCAGATATTCTCCCGCTCCGTCTGCATCGTGTAGTACTGCGTTAGGCCACCCCTAGCATTGCATGTAGTCATATCATGCATCGAGATGGACCTATTTGCTTGTATTTATTGTTTCTTCCCCCTCTTCTCTCCTGTAGACACCGAGACTGACGCCACTGCTATCTATGACTACGCCACTGACGATCAGTCTTTTGCAGCAGAGCAACAAGGAAAGCAAAAGCCCCTTGATCATTCCTATATCGCCTATTCTTGTCCCTCGTGCTTGCATTAGAATTTTGCCACTGTATTGGGTTTGATCCTATTCTGATGCATAGCCTGCTTTTGATTACTACTGTTGCTACTTTACCTGCTATCATAAAATGCATAGTATAGGTATGGTTAGTGTTACCCTGTGGCCCCCTCCTTTGTAAATGTTGCCCCTGTTTCATCATCGACGACACCGAGGACTTAAAGACAGAAGACTCAATCGTCATGATTGACAAGCCGTTAACGACACATCACCTCACAACCCTAAGTATGACACTGTAGAGCTACTATCGAGTGCCGAGGGTGATACCTCGTAACGCACTCTCGATGATAATTCTGTAGCGTAGTTAATCGTTCGTGGGTATCGAGGGTGATTCCTCCTTCCCATTCCCGATAGAGACTCTGTCATACACCTACCTCGAGTGGGATCCATCGAGGGTGATTCCTCAGATTTCCACTTGATGTATAGACACACTGTTACTTTGACTTTACACTGAACTAAATGAGAAAGACGGGTCGGCCCCAAGGGTACCCGCAATGGAGGTAAAGTCGGGCCGGACCAAAAAGGTACCCGCGAGATATTACGAGGCGTGGCCGGTCATTCTTTGTCCTTGCCACACATCCTCGAGATGGGGCAACGGGACCACAGATGGTGGCGCACTGATCGTAGCCGCGAGCTCCCAAGACACTAACTGGTTTGGATATGTGATCTGAGTAGGCCTCTGGCCTTTTTCGCACTAACCACCACGCGGGAATAAATATGGGTATTCTTCGTCGTACATTCTCCCGACAGCTTTTCAGATGCCACAGTTGAGCGGCACGCACCCGGGTGGCCCGCATAAGCACTGTCTTTGTATTAAGAGGTGCCAGGACTGACACCGGCCGTCCACGTAACGCGCAGGATTGCAGAGGGAGATTAGGCCATGACCCCTCCGCGATTAGGATGTAGACTGGCGTGCTGGCCTCTCTGTTGAGCCTAGGTAGGACTACGGCGTGTCGATCAGCCAAGGCTGGGCAGTACCTGGAAAGTGTGTCCGACCAGAGTTAATCGAGCGTGTTGGGTAAATTTGTGCTCCCCTGCAGGGAAGTTGATCTATTCGAATAGTTGTGTCCACGGTAACAGACGCTCGGAAGTATCATGACTTAATACAACTAGAACTGGTTACTTGTGATTGAAGTGAATATGATGGCGCCGGGATTGCTTTCTCGCAGGGAGTCGAGAAGGAATCTCTGGGCGTTACAACAACATATCATTATTATGAAATGCTAATCTGCACTCTTCTAATACCGCAAGACACTGAAGATGCTAGTCTTCGATAGGACTAGGCTTTCTCCCTCTTCTGACATTTCTGCAGTTTAGTCCCAAGATATAGCCCCATTCCTTGATACTGGTGCATATCTAGCATAGTTCTAATGTCAGTCTTGCGAATACTTTGGATGAGCACTCACCGTTGCTTTGCTCCCCCTTTTCCTCTTGATATGATTGCCGCGACCAGATGACGGAGCCCAGGAGCCAGCTTACCCCGTTGACGACTACTACTACCCCGACGGAGGCCAATACACCCAGGATGGAGTCTACTATGACGTGGAGCTCGCTGACGACCAGGAGTAGTTCGGAGGCTCCCAGGCAGGAGGCCTGCGCCTTTTCGATCTAGTGTCGTTGTTATGCTCAACCTTCTTAAGACGAACTTGATTATTTTATGTCTGTACTCAGATAATGTTTGGTTCCGATGACTTGTGCACTCAAGCTTATGTATTCGAGCCCTCGAGGCCCCTGGCTGTAATATGAAGCTTGAATTATTTTAAATTTGTGTTTAGAGTTGTGTTGTGATATCTTCCCGTGAGTCTCTGATCTTGACCGTGCATAAAAGCTTGTATGATTAGTGCACGGTTAAGTCGGGGGCGTCACACTCGCCGTCATTGTCGCCGTTCTATTTGGCACATCTTCTACACGTGAAGCTCAAGTCGCACAACTATTTGTACTGGCGGGCGCAGGTGCTCCTGCTGCTCCGCAGTCATTACCTGGAAGGCTTTGTTGATGACACACTACCGTGTCCGCCACCATTTCAATCGGCGTATCATCGGTGGATTGCTCAGGACCAAGCTATACTCTCGGCCATTCACTCCTCTCTCACCGAGGATGTCGCTGGACTGGTCTTATTTGCTGTTACTTCTCATGATGCTTGGACTGCACTTGAGACGATTTTTACTTCGCAGTCTACGGCGTAATCTATGGCGATTCACACTCAGTTTGGTTAAGTAAAGAAGCGTGACCTCACAATCACCGCCGTCTTCAACAAGGTCAAGGGCTTGGCCGACACACTTGCCTCCATTGGTAAGCCACTGCTTGATGAGGAGTTCAATTCCTACCTCCTTAGTGGGTTGGATGAGGAGTATGACGCCCTTGTCGAAGTCATCAAGGCGAGTCCTGTCCCAGTTCGTCAATAGGATCTTTATGCGCGCCTCCTTGGCATGGAGCAGCGCGCCTCCGCTCGCCATTCTGCGGACCTCTACTCCAACAGCTTGTCTGCACAAGCGACGTATTGCAGTGGTGGTAAACCCTCTTCCTGCCGCACCGCCCCACAGTCCTCGGTAGGGGGCAAGCCCGCCATGGCCCAAAAGCAGCATCCGCCGTCGCGCCCCTCCTTCACCACGATGGGTGGTCGCCCACGTCCGTGCTATCCAGCATGCGGCACTCAGGTGCCCTGCCAGCTGTGCAGCATTGACGGCCACCTGGCATCTCGCCACCATCGCCGCTTCAAGACGGACTTCTTGGGACTCAGTAACAATGGGAAAGGCAATGAGCGCCAAGCTCGGCGACTCAGGGATACACATACACTCCATCGTATCCCACTGACCCCTCCTGGTACATGGACACGGGAGCCAGAGATCACCTGACGAGTGAGATGGACAAGCTCTCCGCACGGGAGCCCTACCACGGCCATGACAAGGTTCATACTGTAGGGTAACGCAGCAGAAAACAAAAAATTTCTGCCTACGCACCAGCCCAGGACCACTATGGAGACTGCATACAAGGTTTGATCTTTTTCGTTACCGACTCGTAGCGTAGCGGAAGTAGAGTCGATGACAATCGGCGGTGCAGATCCCCGCAGCTAGGATTTACAACCTCCCAACCGCGAGGATGTATACCCTCATCCGCCCCTCGGACAGCCCTCCGGGAGGCGGTCGGAGAGTCCCCCGGACGGTGTCACGGACAGCCCTTCGGGAGGACCATCGAAACTCGGACAGTCACTCGGACAGCCCTTCGGGAGGACCCTCGAAACTCGGACAGTAACTCGAACAGCCCTTCGGGAGGACCCTCGAAACTCGGACAGTCACTCGGACAGCCCTTCGGGAGGCACTCTCGAACTAAGACCGAAACTATGATCTCTCTATAGATTTGCACACATACGGTGTCATCTATCCAGCAGGTCTTCGCCGTCCAGAACTAGTTCCCACTGGAACCCAGACAGCCTTTCGGCTCTACGAAACTATTTCGCTTGGAGGGAGAGAGAAAGCCAGATCATGCATGGCACTTGTATGTGAGAAGGGATGAGTTTTGGGTAGCCCCCTCCACCTCTATTTATAGGAGAAGGAGGGGTGGAGGGGCTGAAATTTCAGCCACATCCATCCATGTCATCTCCAAGATATTTTGGAGCAAAAGCCCAAAAAGGTGGCTTTTCAAAAAGCAACCATAAAGCTGATTTCACTATTCACGACTACATTTTTCAGCGTCTGATCGAACTGAAAATATTTATGTGGGCTTAGAACATTTCCAGTACCCACTAAAATAATTTTCAACGCGTTCCGAAACAATTCCAGTTTAGTGATTTTCATCTGCGAAAAGCATCTAAAGCGGTTCCGGCAGCTCCGGAACATTTCCGGTTTTCATCCCGAAAAATTCCAGCAAGTTTCCAGAACGATTCTGGCACCCTCCAAGAATTATCAGGCATGTGCTGAAACCAATTTGACTTTATGGTATCCCCTGAAACAACTTTTCAGTTTCACCGGAACTCATCCGGTGACCTCTCTCTTCGGAACTTTTCCGCTGTCTCCGAAAACCTTTTTCGGAAACTTTCTCTCAGACTCCGTGTCTAGAATTCAGCAGATAGATGACCCTTAAGCGTGTGACCCTATAGGTTCGGTGAAGTATAGACATGACCCGGAACCCCTTCCGATCAATGATCAACATCGGAGCCGTGGACACCCATATTGACCCCTATACCCACACGAATGAATATTCGAGTGAACCTTCAGTTGCCGTGTGCTATTCCTGTTGCTTCGCGATATGTTACAAATACCCGAGGTGAGACATGTTGGCATCCCCGTGGATCAACAACTTGTCCACTATGCCAGTTACCTCGTTACCGGTATTGTTCTCTTTTCTCGTTCCGTATTCCGGCATCCCCGTGATCAAATCACAAAGTGTCTGGCCAGACGATGATGGATACCGTAACACCGAGAGGGCCCAGAGATATCTCTCCATCGTCGGAGGAGCAAATCCCAATCTTGAGCTATCAAGTTACTTGACATACTTTTCCATGAACCCGTAAGCCGCCGTAATAGCCACCCATTTACGGATGACGTTTAACAAACACCAAAGTTCATGAAGCAAGCATGAAGAAACTCGATACTCTCATGGTCTAAGGAATCATGCAAACATTAACCATCTCTGTGTTATTAACCATTAACTTGTGACGAATGAATCTTATAGCATAACATCAATTCGGGTCGATTCAACACAAATGTTCTTCTAACATAGTGCCCTCAAAATTGCTGGCATAGACATGCCCATGATCAGGAAAACAGAACCATCATGCAACACTTGAGCTAGTCTTAGAGGCCAGACTAGGAATACAGTTTACCGTTTATTATTCCACACGTGCATATGAGTCTTCCTCCGAGCCTCGTGGTTATTGTAGATTCGAGAACCATAGCAGTTATAACATGGAACATAAACCTAATTATGAACAGGGAGATAATCAATAACATTTATTATTGCCTCTAGGGCATATCTCCTACAGACTCCCACATGCACTAGAGTCAATAATCTAGTTAATGCTAATGCACTTTACACCTGTGGCACACTGGTGTAAAATATGCTTCGCATGTGGTATAGCCTGATGTCCAACGGATCTGACAACTTCAGCTCCGTGTGTAACTTTGCATATCCTTGCGTTTTCACGCTTTCACAAAATTCATATTTTGTGTGGACTTGGCTTTGCATATGTGTGAATCATTGGTCGAAACCTGATTCCTCAGACTGAGCTATGGAGCTACTATCTGCAATAGTGTCCCATCGACGAAAGCCATCTTGGAACCATACTAAGTTCATGAATGAACTATATGATTCAACAACTTCTTTGTCGCTTCTAAACCGTCAACATACTTAGCCATCTATTATAGAATTCACCACAGTAACCCATTTGGAACAATTTCCAACTACCGTGCCACCATATTGTGTATTACACAAAAAATCCCTAACTTAAACCGAAAATCGCATGGAGCATTGTTGAAGACTGTATCGATGTAATTACTTACAACGAGTACGTCATAATCTCTGCTTGCGAGGAAACATGTCATCATTACTACTCTAGTACTGAATGACATCTTTCACAGTTGTCCCATGATCAGTACTTTTGATCACTTTGGTATCTATACTCGCAACAACTTTGGAGTATTGGACATATCTGGTTGTTTTTACATACCATGGAATACATGATTAATCCAAACACGAAGGTGTGTGGAATCTCCCTCATGTATTTTGCTCATCAGTGTTTTTGGGACACCAAGTCTTGCAAAAACTCTTTCCATGTGACTTCGGCAAGAATCACTCCTTGGCGTTTTAAATGCTAAAAGGTTTTAGCATCTTGTCAATATGTATCTTTGCTCAGCCCCATTAGGTAAATCTATCTCCATAGATCATCATGCCTAATATTAAGGCTATTTAGCCCAAGCACTTCATCGAAAAAGCCTTTTCAAATGAAGTCCTAAGTCGTGTCAAGAAATTTATTTCCAATTAACAATGTGTCAAGCACACAACGTTTTTAGAAATATTATTATGCTCCCACTTACTTTCTTGAATCATAAGCATCTTCGTTACCAATTGATGAAGTCAAAACCCTTTTGACCATTTCATCAAAACACGAAGATTCCAACTCCATTTTGCTCTCTTCTGTCCATCGCTAGATCTCTGAAGTTTGCATACTTACTAGCATCCTCTGGACTGACAAAATACCTTGGACTGTAACACATGCAAGTCCTTGGTTACATTTCCATCAGATGGAAATCCTTTCGTCATGCATGTTTCATATCTCATGATTGAAATATGTATTAATTGTTAGTTCAACCCAAACCGATTTTAAGCATCGCTACGGTGAAACAACCTCATCATAGTCAACTCCTTGAACTTGTTATTTCAACAAGTCGAGCTTTATGGATAAAACATTTTTATCCGTATCAGTTTTTAGTTCCATAAATATTCGTTAGACTCTAAGCCTTCCGAAACGTGTATCAAGATTTTAATATTGAAACATTTATATGGAAACTATCTCGGATTGTATTGGCATTTAGCCAATTCCGGAGTCAGGGCCCATCACCGCTTCCTTGTGTATCGTAGGTATACTGTTGCCCAACAACAACATCTCGTTTGCGCACCTGAGAGGTTTGCACGAGCCTTGCCTACGTGGTTCAGCTGCAAGTTCGACTGAAGTCCATACATTTTATTGTAGAGACTTCCGTATCAGTCGCAGTAGGAAACTCTGGAATTACTTCCAAGGTCTCTTTCCTTTGATCTGATGATGAAGATACTGTTTATCTCGTCGAGTTGCACTGTTCTCCCACTCACCTTTTTGAAAGAACCATTTTCTTCAAAAAACATACCGTTCTTTGTGGCAAACCTATTTGCCTCGGTATAGTTGTGGGGGAATACCCAATGACTTGGGATAACCTACAAAGTAGCACTTGTCTGATTTGGAATAGGTTTGTAACCTTTTACACAAGCCCCATATTCCAAATGTTAAAAAAAGATATAACATGGTTGGGCGTACCATACCATGGAGTCATTTCAACAGACCCGATGGAGCTCTTTTCAGTGTAAAAGCCGCAGTCTCTAAAGCATCACCTTAAAAGGGATAATGGCAAATTTATTTATGTCATCTTTGATCTTACCATGTCAGAAATGGTTCGATTACATCTTCACGGACTTTCCATTTGCAGTGGTGTTCCGGGAGGTGCAAGTTATGAAACTCTTTTCACAACTCATCAGACATTCGCTAAACTTGTAACTCAAATATTCCTTTCCGCAATCAAATTGCAGAAACATAATTTTCTTGTTACAATAACTTCTACTTCATTTTTGAAAACCTTTCGAATGATTTCAAAAGATCCAGACTTACGTCTCATCAAGTAAATATCCATATATCTACTTGAGTCATTTTTGAAGGTAGACAAATCCACTGTTTGCAACAACATTTATTGGACTACACACATCATAATGTATGATCACCAATATGTTCTTTGCTCGTTCCTTATGGCCTGTGAACGATATTTCAGTCCCTTTACTTTTCAGAGGAAAGTTGCAAGTGTCAGATGATTCAAAATCAAACGACTTCAAAATCCATCATAATGGAATTTTCCATGCGGGTTTCTCCAATGTGACCAAATGCAGTGCCACACATATGTGGTATTCTTTTAGTCTTGCGACATTTAGCGTCAGTGTTATGGATGTATCAAATTACCATCAATATTCACAACATACATCCCATCTTTGATGGAAGCATGGCCCTTCATGTTATTCATAATACTGAACAACAATTATTGTTTTTATGAACAACTCTTTTTGCAACAAACATTGTGCAATGGGCTAGATTGTATGAAACTCTAAAATGAATTATGAAAGTAAACCCAGAGGTAATGTATTATTATCAATATTCATAACATATGTCTCATTCATAATGAAAGTATGGCCCTTATGTTATTCATAACACCGAACATCAAAAGTTCTCTTATGAACAACCTTCTTGCAAGATACCTTATGCAAAGGGCTAGAGTGTGAAACTCTAAAATGAATTATGAAAGTAAATACATAGGGAATACACCGATGGAAGGCATAGTAACATTTACTATGTTCCCTGCGTGTATCTAAACCTCATTCCTGGCTAGTCTTTTAGGCCATAGTAGTTCTTATATCGAGTTGCAACAGAATGCAATCGAGCGGGTATCTTTGTGATTAACTCACAATACCCAAGAATTAGTGATTAACATGTTTAACCATAATTCCCAAGAACTATATCTTTGACCAGCCTTCTATACATCAAAAACTTGTATGACATTCATACATGAGCTGGATATTCCAGTCTTCTTTCCTTTTGCCTTTATACTTCTAACAGTTTAACTTTCAGTATTTCTCCTACTCTCAGAAGAAGCACCCAACTTAAGAGAGGCGTTAGCCCCGGATTTCCTAGGCGTGAAAGTTTCACTAACACCCTTCGGACACTTCCTTTCTCTTTAAGTTGTTGTTTTATTCACCATCATCATATGACAGGCGTTCTTCTGGATCCCTATCTTATCAGTCTAATGCATAGTAAACACCTTTGCTAATAGTTTGCAAACAAACATTGCTTTGGATATTTCATATCTTTCAGCCTTTGTTTGTATCTGAAAATTAATTTTCAGTTCCATGAATATCATATAACTATCCCAAACTTTCGAAGTTCGGGTCTCATGGAAGTAAACATATTGCACTTTGACCGTAACAGAATTCTAGCTTTTGGATCGAAGGACGAGAGTCACATCATCCATAGCATTAGTGGGAGAATACCGAAAGTATGCGATAGGACAAAGTCCTTCTCGGCACTCTAGAGGACAATTCTCATATTACGTTACCAACCGTAAAGTTTTAACCAGATATTTAACAGCTATTCAATTTTAATAGGGAAGGTGGAAACGCGAGCCATTATTCTACAACTATTTATGCAAAACACACTTAGAAAGTGTTCAAAATTAATTTCACTGAGAATTTAAACAAGTTAATTTTGCAGTGCGCTCCCACTCAAATCAATATCTCTCATAATTGATTGTGAGTGATACAAGACCCGCATTTCAATTCAACGCCATTGATGTGGACATCACTGATGACGAGAATTTTAATCGGTAGGCAAACTTGCCAATCACATCTTTATGTGACTCTTGTTAGTCTTTCGATGGGTGTGTTCCGAGCTCAGGACTATCCTGCCTGAACGTCAAAGACAACCAAGTGATCTTGCTGCGAGGTCTGACCTCACCCGCCTCATTCCTCTCGATTCGTTCGTACCCATGTGGACATGGCGCACCCCGAAAAGATACGAATTTCAGACGGTGCTACACTTGGGTGAACACTAAGTACTTTGATATTTTAAAGTGAGAGATCACCCTAATAAAAAGCGACTACCGCGCAATCAAGAAGGGTGCATCATAAGGGATAAACATCTCAGGCAATTCATAATTAGCATGACATGGCATAGCCCCTTCTGACGGAGAAGTCAAACATTTCTTCGTCTTCGGCATTTGCGTCGGTGTTCACCTTTGCGAAGATTGCCACCACCTTGTTGATGCACCAGATATTATCGCTATCTCTATAGCTAATAAAATAAGTGCATTACTTAAGGTTGACACGGAGGTCATTAAAGTGACCATCATATGGCTCCAGCCATCATGCCGAATCATGACACACAGGTCATGTTAATATTACATCATATAGTCATCTCATACATAATCAAAATAATATGAGCACTGCTATACCACATCATATGCACATGCAAACCATCCTGCAAAACCAAGTTAGACGCCTCTAATCGGTTTATGCAAGAACTTGTTTTTCGTGGCTTCTAAGGTTTCGAAACAAACCGAAGCTACCAACGTCCATCATCAAGCATGATAATCCAAGTCGCTAGATTAACATTGCAGGGTATATGAAACACGAGATAATAAAATCTCGAGCCCCATACTAAACTTCGTCATACGCATGACCCCCGTGCAGATCATATCTGCATTGCCCTTTAGTCTGCGAAATTTCATCTTTCTTTTTAACTACGGTGGAATTCAATGAACTGTTAGCACTTCATTGATCAATCAGGATCGCGGATTGCCAGAACATTGAAACTCCACCATGCTGTTATCAAGATCAGAAATATGCAAATTCCAGGGAAGCAACAAGAACATCGGGTAATAGATTTCATCTGCTACCCACACAAATAATTTTCAGTAATAGAACTCATCTACTACCTAATTATATTGTGCAACACCCATACATCTCTATGTATTCTAGATCGCAACCTGCATCTACGCATAGCACGGCTCTTGATGCCACTGTAGGGTAACGCAGCAGAAAACAAAAAAATTCCGACATACGCACCAGCCCAGGACCACTATGGAGACTGCATACAAGGTTTGATCTTTTTCGTTACCGACTCGTAGCATAGCGGAAGTAGAGTCGATGACGATCGGCGGTGCAGATCCCCGCAGCTAGGATTTACAACCTCCCAACCGCGAGGATGTATACCCTCATCCGCCCCTCGGACAGCCCTCCGGGAGGCGGTCGGACAGTCCCCCGGACGGTGTCACGGACAGCGAGGACCATCGAAACTCGGACAGTCACTCGGACAGCCCTTCGGGAGGACCCTCGAAACTCGGACAGTCACTCGAACAGCCCTTCGGGAGGACCCTCGAAACTCGGACAGTCACTCGGACAGCCCTTCGGGAGGCACTCTCGAACTAAGACCGAAACTACAATCTCTCTACAGAGTTGCACACATACGGTGTCATCTATCCGGCAGGGCTTCGCCGTCCAGAACTAGTTCCCACCGGAACCCAGACAGCCTTTCGGCTCTACGAAACTATTTCGCTGGGAGGGAGAGAGAAAGCCAGATCATGCATGGCACTTGTATGTGAGAAGTGATGAGTTTTGGGCAGCCCCCTCCACCTCTATTTATAGGAGAAGGAGGGGTGGAGGGGCTAAAATTTCAGCCACATCCATCCATGTCATCTCCAAGATATTTTGGAGCAAAAGCCCAAAAAGGTGGCTTTCCAAAAAGTAACCATAAAGCTGATTTCACTATTCATGACGACATTTTTCAGCGTCTGATCGAACTGAAAATATTTATGTGGGCTTAGAACATTTCCAGTACCCACTAAAATAATTTTCAACGCGTTTCGAAACAATTCCAGTTTAGTGATTTTCATCTGCGAAAAGCATCTAAAGCGGTTCCGGCAGCTCCGGAACATTTCCGGTTTTCATCCCGGAAAATTCCAGCAACTTTCCAGAACGATTCTGACACCCTCCAATAATTATCAGGCATGTGCTGAAACTAATTTGACTTTATGGTATCCCCTGAAACAACTTTTCAGTTTCACCGGAACTCATCCGGTGACCTCTCTCTTCGGAACTTTTCCGCTGTCTCCGAAAACCTTTTTCGGAAACTTTCTCTCAGACTCCCTGTCTAGTATTCAGCAGATAGATGACCCTTAAGCGGGTGACCCTATAGGTTCGGTGAAGTATAGACATGACCCGGAACCCCTTCCGATCAATGATTAACATCGGAGCCGTGGACACCCATATTGACCCCTATACCCACACGAATGAATATTCGAGTGAACCTTCAGTTGCCATGTGCTATTCCTGTTGCTTCGCGATATGTTACAAATACCCGAGGTGAGACATGTTGGCATCCCCGTGGATCAACAACTTGTCCACTATGCCAGTTACCTCGTTACCGGTATTGTTCTCTTTTCTCGTTCTGTGTTCCGGCATCCCCGTGATCAAATCACAAAGTGTCTGGCCAGACGATGATGGATACCGTAACACTGAGAGGGCCCAGAGATATCTCTCCATCGTCGGAGGAGCAAATCCCAATCTTGAGCTATCAAGATACTTGACATACTTTTCCATGAACCCATAAGCCGCCGTAATAGCCACCCATTTACGGATGACGTTTAACAAACCCCAAAGTTCATGAAGCAAGCATGAAGAAACTCGATACTCTCATGGTCTAAGGAATCATGCAAACATTAACCATCTCTGTGTTATTAACCATTAACTTGTGACGAATGAATCTCATAGCATAACATCAATTCGGGTCGATTCAACACAAATGTTATTCTAACATAGTGCCCTCAAAATTGCTGGCATAGACATGCCCATGATCAGGAAAACAGAACCATCATGCAACACTTGAGCTAGTCTTAGAGGCCAGACTAGGAATACATTTTACCGTTTATTATTCCACACGTGCATATGAGTCTTCCTCTGAGCCTCGTGGTTATTGTAGACTCGAGAACCATAGCAGTTATAGCGTGGAACATAAACCTAATTATGAACAGGGAGATAATGAATAACATTTATTATTGCCTCTAGGGCATATCTCCTACACACAGCGAATGGAGCAGGTATGCACATCTCTCATATTGGTTAGGCATCCCTTCTCACAAATATCTCTAAGAAATTTCATCTCAAAAATATTCTTCATGTTCCCTCAGTCACACGTAATATTTTGTCCGTCCCTAAGCTTACTCGTGATAATGATGTGTTCGTTGAATTTCAACCGTTTGATATTTTTGTGAAGGATCAGGCCACGAGGGACGTTCTTCTTAGAGGTCGATGCCGCCAGGGTATTTATGCACTTGATGTGCCGCATGTTTCCTAAGTTTTCACCGATGTCCATGTTTCACCGTCATAGTGGCACCCTCACCTTGGTCATCCGGCCACGCTGATAGATCGTCATGTCCTCCGCCATCATGAGTTGCTTTCCGAGTCTAGTAATAAAGATGTTACAGTGTGTGATGCCTGTTAACAAGGCAAGAGTCATCAACTTTCTTTTACTGATTCCAGTCATGTAGCCAAAACACCTCTTGAGATTGTTTATTCAGATGTTTGGGTCCATGCCCAAACTTCTGTTACTGGTCACAACTATTATGTCAGTTTCTTTGATGCTTATAGTCGGTTTACCTGGCTTTATCTTCTTAAGCGCAAAAGTGATGTGTTTAATGTTTTCCTTCAATTCCAAGCACATGTTGAGCATCTTCTCAATCGTAAAATTATTCATGTTCAGTCTGATTGGGGTGGTGAGTGTCATCATCTTAATGCTTTGTTTCAGAAAATTGGGATTTCGCACCAAGTGTCTTGCCCATATACACATCAGCAAAACAGCACAGCCGAACGTAAGCATGAGGAGAGTGGTCTTACTTTGCTTGCTCATGCATCTGTACCATTTTGCTTTTGGAGTGATGCCTTTTCAACAGCTTGCTTCCTCATTAACGGGCTTCCTAGACGACTTCTGAACATGAAAACTCCATTAGAACTCTTACTTAACGAGACTCCGGATTACACTTTTCTTAAGGTGTTTGGGTGTGCATGTTGGCCACATCTTTGTCCTTATAATAGTCGGAAACTTGAGTACCGGTCTAAAAAGTGTGTCTTTCTTGGATATAGTTCTCTTCACAAAGGTTAGAAATGCCTTCATGTTCCGTCTAACCGTGTGTATATCTCGCTGAATTTATTCTTTGATGAGAATGTCTATCCTTTTTCCGCACTCGTAGTATCCACTGACACACATATAACCTTTACAGTCATCTCCTATACTGCCTGATCAATTTGTAGATGTTGCATATACTCCTATTTTGTTGCCTCACCATGGTGCAGGAATCGGACGCGGTGCTCGCCTATAGCTGTTGGATGACACCCCTGGTCCGTCCTCTGCCTCCACTCCTGCGCGGGACGTCGATCGCGACTGCGTGTCGCATGCCGCGCGGGACGTCGATGCGTGTGCGCGCCACGACGCACGCCTGGAGGCCTCCTCTCCTCTAGCTACGCGTGAGCAGTCCACCCCGCCCGGCTCCCCTGCACCTGTGCCTTCATGTGGGCCATCGCCGGCGTGTCTCAGCCCGCCTGGCTCCCTCATGCCAACGGCTTCGAGTGGGTCAGCCTCTCCCGCGCCAGGCTTTGTCGCTGCCTCCCCTGGGCCGGTCTCACCGGCTGGGCCCCACTCGTCGGCTGGTGTTGACGATGCCACCGCGTCTGATGCATCCCCTTCTGAGAGCCCGCTGGGTTCCAGCGTCTCTCCGTCGTCGCCTATGCCACCTTCACTTCCAACTGCTCCAGTACAGCTACGCCCTCACACGCGCAGCAAGAGTGGTATCGTGTGTCCGCTTAAATGCACTGATGGCACAGTTGCATGGTTGGCAACATGTATGGCACATGCCGAGGCTGATCCTACTGCTGAGCCTCATCACTACAAGGCTGCATTGAGTATAACTCATTGGCGCACTGCCATGGAGCAGGAGTTTCAGGCTCTTCTCAAAAATGACACTTTGCGTCTGGTTCCTCCAAAGTCAGGTGTTAATATCATTGATTCCAAATGGGTTTTCAAGGTGAAGAAACATGCTGATGGTTCCATCGAAAGGTACAAGGCTGGCCTGGTTGCTAAAGGCTTCAAACAGCACTGTGGTCTTGATTATGAGGACACATTTAGTCCTGTTGTCAACCCAACTACTATTCGCCTTTTGCTCTCGGTTGAAGTTACTCTAGGATGGTCACTTTGTCAGTTGGATGTTTAGAATGCCTTTCTGCATGGGGTCTTGGAAGAAGAGGTCTATATGCGCCAGCCTCCTGGTTTTGTTGATCCAACTAGACCTCAGCATCTGTGTCGCCTCATAAGGCAATCTATGGCCTTAAACATGCTCCTCGTGCATGGCATGCACGTCTTGGCTCTACTCTTCCTGCACATGGGTTTGTTCCATCTACTGCTGACACATCACTGTTTCTTCTTCAGTGTCCTGAGGTGACTATGTACCTGTTGGTTTATGTCGATGACATTATTCTTGTTAGCTCTTCGGTGACTGCTGCTGATCATCTTGTTTCTTCCTTGGGTGATGCTTTTGCTGTCAAAGATCTGGGTAAACTGCATTTCTTCTTTGGACTAGAGGTTACTCATACTGATTCTGGTTTGACTCTCACTCAGCAGAAGTATTCTTTGGAGGTTTTACATCGCGCAGGTATGCTCAAGTGCAAGACCACCACCACTCCTATGTCTGGTACAGATCGATTATCTGCCTTTGAGGGTGCTCCTTTCACATCTGATGATGCTACTGAGTACCGCAGCATTGTTGGTGGCCTTCAATACTTGACCATCACACGGCCTGACATTTCTTATGCAGTTAACCGTGTTTGTCGGTTTCTTCATGCACCTCGAGACACTCACTGGTCAGCAGTGAAGCGCATACTGCGCTATGTGCGTTTCAGTACCTCTTATGGTTTGCATCTTCAGCATGCTCCTTCAGGGTTGCTCTCTGCCTTTTCTGATGCTGACTGGGCTGGTAGTACGGACGATCGGTGATCCACGGGGGTCTATGCGGTGTTCTTTGGACCTAACTTAATCGCATGGAATGCCCGCAAGCAAGCAACGGTATCTCGTAGAAGCACTGAAGCTGAGTATAAAGCAGTTGCCAATGCCACAGTTAAGCTCATTTGGGTCCAGTCCTTGCTTACTGAGTTGGGAATCTCTCAAGTTCAGCCTCCAGTTCTTTGGTGTGACAACATCGGTGCTACATACCTTTCATCGAATCCGGTATTCCATGCTTGAACGAAACACATCGAAGTCGACTATCATTTTGTGAGGGAACGTGTTGCACAGAAGCTACTTCACATCAAGTTTATCTCCTCCAAAGATCAACTTGGTGACATCTTCACGAAGCCGTTGTCTCAACCGCGGTTTGAAGGTTGTAGGCGCAATCTTAACTTGCTAAGTACTTCAGGGCATAGTTAAGATTGAGGGAGGGTGTTAGACTGTATATACATAGCCTCTGTATATGCCCAGTAACCTGTATTGTGCACCTGGTGTACTTCTATATATATGAGATAGCCACACCCGTATTGGGTGTTGAGCAGTTCCCCAAACACACGCATTATGTTTTACTGCTGGAGGTCTCTCATGCTGAAGAGAGTCTTCATCTCTTCCTCAAAGCAGTGTACCTCGTGTGGCTCAGCTCCGGTGATGACGAGGTTGTCGACGTAGATGCCGACGATGAGGAGCGTGTCCCCAGTTCCACGTGCGTACACGCCATACTCAAGGCGCTTCTCCCATGGCCCCCCCCCCCCCAACACACCCTGGAGAGTGACGTGAACGACAGATTATTTCTTGCCATAGCTCATAGCTCACACCCGCCGCGTACTCCGACGACTTGTCACCGCCGGTTCGATGCCCCTCCGTCACGCCGGCACCTCGCCCCACGCCCACCACCTCCCATTCCGGCATGGTCAAGCCCCTCGCCGACCACCTTGACTATGCTCCGCCCTCCACCTGTCTGCTCGCGCTCCATAGATGCCTCGCGCCCGCCCACGTCTCCTTGCTCCTCCTCCTCCCAGCCTCCTTCTCTTGCCGCTTCCTCCTCCTACTGCCTCCCACCTTGTCTCCTCACTCTGCCACTCCCTCCTCACTCCTCACGCTCTCCTTCCTCTCCTCCATGCCATCCGTCTCGTCATCTTCCCCGCATGGCACCTCCCTCTTGCGCTCCCTCGCATCCTCCTCCTCGTCCGCGTGCTCCTCATTCTCGTCCCTCTCCCTGTCTCCCATGCCTCCTCCCTCTCCTCCTTCCCACCTGCCACCACCGCCGCCAGTTGCAACTCTTCTCGCCTCCTCTTACCCCCGCCTCCACCGTGCCCGCATCGTAGCCGCCATCCTTAACCTGTCCCTATCAGCTGGCATCACTCCGAACCAATATACGGCTTCCCACATACTGTTTTCTCTTGTCAAGTTTTGCCAGCGCACCCTTGCCCGTGTCCCGTTCGATTAAATGCTGCAGTCTGGTGTTCGCCTAGATGAGTATGTTTACACGACTGGGACAGCGATGCCAGGAATCTTGACGGCGCGAAGGGGCTCGTGGCAAGGATGCAGGATGAAGTGGTCAAGGCCAGCACTGCCACACAATGTGTTGATGCATGGTTTGTGCTGTGCAAGAATCAGCGAGGCAGCGGAGGTAAAGAATAACATGGTGGTGAGAGGAGTTGCGGCTGATGAAGTGACTTAATGGGGTTCTATCAGACGGAGTAGCTGGAAATGGCATTGAGAATGACAGATGACGTGGCCAGGCTTGGGTTTGTTCCATCAGAGGCGAATTGCTCATTTATGCTTGATGCGCTACGAAAGAGTGGGGAGGTTGATCATTTTTTTCTAAGATTACAGTTTTTTTTTTGTCACGTTTGATCATTTTTTGTTCTTTTTCCTCACTTAACTTGTTCCTCTCGCAACCATCGATCTCGCCTCGGGCTCGTCATGTCAGTCAGTCACCGTCGTGGGCTCCACTGAACACCCTCACCCTAGCTGACCACCCCAAGTCCCCAATCCCTAACCGTGACTACTCCGAGGTCTCTTCCTCAGCATGCAATAACTGACCAATGTTGGTGCATGCATGCATGCAACTTAATATTTCAAGAAATTTGTTTGAAGTATATACATAGTTACATACCGGTGCAGGGAGTATCAAGACATGCATTCTAATTTTCCGTGTGTTTCCTTACAGTGAGACTCGAGCAAGGCAAGCAAAATCAGGAACAACGCGGCCGGCCTTCTTTGACGGCGCCGAGTTAGTGGCGACGACGGCGATCCTTGCTCCATGGCTCCACCTCTACCAAAATACTACAATCCCCGCTAGATCAACACACCGCGGCACCAGTTTTGAAGTAGACGTATGTATAAGTCATAACACACGTGGATGCGCTTAATTATATAGCACATATTTGAGCAAATCCAAATAATCCAACGTCTACTTGGCGATTAACTCACGATCTGATATCCGTGAGACCGTGACACATGCATCCAGGCCGCTCTTCGCTAGCAGAAGTTCATGGCGCTCACGGCGGAGAATCTGAAGATCCTCTGGGACGCACTCGAAATGCGCATTCCATGACACCGCCACATCGTTCCCGGCATATCAATAACCGTGCTCCAGTGCCGATCCGGCATGGTGAGGAGGAGGGCGAGGAATAAGCTGTCTAGCTCGTCTCGACCTGGCTGCTCTGCCGAGGTAGGGACGGCGGCGGCAAGACGGCGGTTGCTCGGGAGCTCGCGAGGCTCATGTTTGGCTCCTACACTGAGTTCACCGCCCTTCAGGGTAGCTCCGACGAACCCGCACTTAGTGGCAACAAACTCGCCCTCAAGAGTCGGAGATCACCGGACGACGATGTCGGAGCGAGGCTGTTCGAAGCGATCGTGGAGAACCCTCACCGCGTTATATTCATCGACGGCATCAACTGGCTGGATCACGATTCAGAAATGCGCATCAAGAACTCGATCGTGGGAGGAACAATGCTGGGGGGATGCAATGGAGATGTGGTCTGTCTGGAGGATGCCATTGTGGTGCTTAGCTCTGATGTGTGTGACTCGAGGTCCGTGGTTTCCGCTTTCTCCCCACAGGTGAAGCGACGGTTTAGCGGAAATAACCGCCAGGAAGGTGACGCCGCGGAGATGGAACGCCGTCGTCTTAGCTGGGACTTGAACGTGGGAGCTGTGGATGGGGAAGAGGAGGATGACAGTTTGGCTGATGACGATGCGATCCTGAATTTTGTAGATAGTGTTTTTCTTTTCAATTAGCAGATGTTAGATAATCTCGTGCAGCTTATCATCTCTAGCTGTTTTTTCAGTTGTTCAGTTAGCTAGAGTTAGCCGTATACCTGGTCACGTTTGCGTACGTGCGGGATATAGTCATAGGTAGTAGCTTTCGCTTTGGTGGGCGTTGAGGTGCTCCACGGTGCCAGGTCATGGGTGTTAGCCCGAACTACGAGTGCTCGGGGCTAGTCCCAGGGGTCCTCGGGCCGAGAGAGGCGAGAGGAGAGAGCGAGAGAGACACTGAGATGTTTGTGGTGCACTCTTCTTCTTGTTCACCTCAGCCCGAGGTAGTACTGGAGCAGCCCGTGTTAGACTGTATATACGTAGCCTCTGTATATGCCCTGAACTAAGGGATACTAAACTGTGCGGCCCGCAGTCCATCGGCCGGGCTTATGGCCCGCCGATCGCTAGAAGGACTACCGAAGCTGTGAACCCCGGCGTAACCAAGATGGAAACTTCCGAAGACTTGGCGTTCACTTCAAGGATTGCTCTATAGCCGGCGCGTTGGCAACTGACCATATGTGTAACCTAGATACCCCGGTGCATATATAAGCAGAGGGGTTTAGTCTTTAGGGGTACGATAACAACCTTAGCACTACAATAGAAACTGCCAGTAGGGACGTCGAATTTCATACCTAGGGACGTGTTATTTCACCTCTAGGCAAATGTAGGGTCGTTTTAGCAAAGCGTCTTTGGAGCGTCTTCCCACGGACCATCTCAAACCATGTAGACACGCTTGATGAGCGTGTTTACATGACATGGGACACTATATAGGGACGTTCAACATCGTGTCTAGACAGTTAGAGATGTTATGGTAGACATGCACATATCACGTCTCTACCCACATAAACACGTTTCATTTGCGTCTCAAGACCTTTGAGGCGCTTTTGTAAATACGTTCATCATGGGCCTGGTACTTATACACGTTGTGTAGAGACGTTATATTTATCTCTAAATATACATAAGCTACTCGATACAATTGGAATATTTTACTTTAAATATGGTTTGATTTATTTCGAATTTGTATTTCATCGTTTCAAATTCGATAATTTTATCATGACATGGCCGCACATGCCGATTAATCAAATAATATCATTATATGAAGACACCATTCCACGTCTAAGATTGCATTTGCAAACATCACATTATCAAAATTGGCAATCTGAGTGGAATGATTAGCCCGAACAGATACTTACACCGAAGTTCACAACTGAATAATAACAGACATTCATACAGTACATGCAAATAAATAAGAAAATATCCTATGTCTACAGCTATGTTTCTCTATTAAGCAGAAATATAACATAAGACACAATATTTGTTCATTCACAGATTGGTTCATCAACTGATCCTAGCTCCTTCAATGCACTCCTTTTTCAAGTCCTCAACCACCCAATTACTCCTGGCTCCCTTAATGCACTCTTTTCAAATCCTCAACCGCCCTGAAAAAGAAAATGAACAATGATTTTAGACAAGTGCAAGATAAGATGTTCTTTGATAAATTATAAGAAATGTATCATAAAAATGCTTCGTTGGAGTGGTTGGCTTAGTTTTTTTTTACTTAAAAACCACAAAGATTTTTCATTAAAAAAAATCTTAAATGTGGATATTGGAGCATACTCGATGCTTGTATGGAAACATACTTACATGTGAGCGAGGCGAAGCAATAACATAACCAACATCTCCTACTGTTTGGAATTTTTCATATGGTCTAACCAGTTCTCATCTCCTAGATTTGTAGAGCCACGAATAGAGACTACAACATATTGCTCTCCAAGCATATTTCCTTCAACCACATATGTTCTATCTTTACTCCCTAAAATTCCATTGGCCACGAGTTTGTTTTTGTTTCTCGAATTGATCGAAAAGAACAAGACTACAGTTTTATCCCATTTTTGCAAGAAATGAAACATTTGTTATTCATAAACCTCGGAAGATTTCACTTTACGCAAACAAGGACAATTTTATAGAGAATTAGACCCAACTACTATTATACAACCGTTTGGATACATAGCATATATGTACCTGCGCAGTGACTTGGTGAAGACCACCTAGCTTGGCTGCATTGCTATTTGCAGTATGAGCATTCTGCAATTAAATAGGAAGAGGTATGAATGGAGACACATAATCAGCTCAAGAATGATAATTTCCAAGAGTTTCGATATCATGTACTTGGATGCACTAAATAGCCTTACTCTACACATACTTTCGGTCTGCTTAGATTAAGGTTTTGTTGCAACATAATAATTTATTTTGAAAGCTAAACATGCATGAATGATGCAAACAAATGAAGTACCCGTCATGTAAATTAGAAGCGTATGTGTGCTTTGTTGTGCCGGCCTATAGTGCTGAGTGATCTTGCGACGTTGTTTCCATCATATACTCATTGTACTATAATGTAAACTAACATGCCAGGCCCGGAAAAATTGAAGTTCATTTATGTGATTATAAATTATCAAATGTAACAGTGACTGTAAATCAATGGATTATGACATGTTTAATAATAGTATATCAATTGCTAGCCAACATTTGGAAGTTAAAAAAATAACCATTAATCATTAGCCAAATAAGCAGGGAAGTGGACTCCATGAATTTTGTCATCAAACTGCATGAGCAAAATCGCTTGCCATCTAACCATACACCTCCAATCCATGCTTCCTTTGAAATGCTCTCCTCTGAAATGGACAAAGAGATTGTAAACAATTTGCATGCTTTATCAAAGGTAACACCTGTTGGGCATGAAAAACATGACCATTTTTCAGTGTCAGTAATGGCAACCTTGTTAGACATTTATGTTTCTCCTTAGAGATAGCAAGGCTAGTAGGCCGTTGAAGTAGCTAAATAATGGACGGTGAATGAAATCAAATCCTGCGCAATAGTGGGCTGTGGCTAGACCAATTTGTACTATTTGCCGGAAAGCAGCAGCTACAAACAGACAAGGAAGGCGGCTAGACAGACCTTTAGAGGAAATTGTTGGTCCTGTATGATCGCATCACTTGGGATCAAGTGGAGTGAGTCCAATAAATAGCACTCGGGCATGAAACGTCAGAGGTCGAATCGCGCGCTGGTAGCTCCAAGGCAACAATGCCGATGGCCACGGATCCCCGCGCAACGTCTAGAGTTTTGCCGCGAGGGCCGCGTGTGAGGACGGATGGCAAAACGGCGGCAAGGAGCGGAGCCAATGGTGGTTGCCCGCGCCCGGCGCCAACACCGCCACCCCGCAAACTCCCCACGATCTGTAAACAACACGCAACCAACCCGAGAAGCAATCAAACGGAGAGGACATTCGAACTGTATGTACGCCCAATGTTCAGAAGATTTTTCTGTGATGTGAACATATAAGAAAGGATTAAAGTGACTAAGGTAGGGCTGCTGCCGTGAATTCCCAGTTCTAGCAGTCATTCTTTCGGGGGTTGACACGTGTTTTGGTTTTCTTTGGTTCACCGTTGATTTTCATGTCTTTACTACCGGTTTTTATGGGTCACGGAAAGGCGTCGTGCCGCGTTAGCGATTAAGCCGGAACACGACGATGACTATGCCGGAAAGGTATCGTGCCGCGTTAGCCATTAAGCCAGAACTCAACTATAACTACGTTGAAAAAGCATCGTGTCGTGTTAGCCATTAAGTCGGAACGCGACGATATATACGCATTAGCAATTAAGCCGGAACGCAGCGATAAATACGCCGGAAATGCGTCTTGCCGCGTTAGCAATTAAGCCGAAACGCGACGATAGATGCAACAGAAAGACGTCTTACCGCGTTAGCAATTAAGCCGGAACACGACGAAAATGACAGCGAATATGCCTAAGCCAGATGTCGAAGCGAAGCCAGACACGACGTACGTATGTGACGATGAATTCGCCTAAGCCAGACGCGATGAGTTGTAGTATTCCTTGGTCATACGTGAAGTACTTTGGCTAGTAGCATGCTTTGGAAATTGTTCCCTGACGGATATGGTTCTCACGTTGCACCTCCCATGGCACGGCTTGGATTGTAGAGGTTGAAGGAAACAAACTGCTTTCGTCCACCGCCAGCATCTCCTCACGTAGGCCATCCACGGACAGGGAACACCGTCAGCATCCTCGCTTTGAGTTTTTTTTTGGTACATAGCAAATTCGATATACCAAAAAAGTCAAAGCGACTTATAATTTGGAACGAAGGGAGTAGATGCGAGGATTTTCAGTTTCCTTTTTTTTATTATTATAATATAAAAACGGAAAAAGAGTTACTAGTACTCCTACATTACCTTGGGAGTTGCGAGGAATCTAATGGCGTTCTGTCCTTTGAATTTTTGCAACGGAAGCAACAAGAATAATGCTTTGAACATTTTTTTTCACTACATGCATGAGAGCTGCACATCATTAAATTAAAAGGGAAAAAAGTGGCAAAGAGCCCACGGGGGATTTTGGTTTTGATGGCCTAGTCGAGCAGGCCCTAGTCATCTGCAGTTTTGGTTGGCCCAACAAACTGAAGACACAAGGTCCTATCCCAACGCATCTCGGTGGCTCGTCTCTCCATCCATCGTTCGCAACGTCAGAGTCGAATCCAAGCAAGCGGTAGCATGGACAACTAACAAGCACAAGATCACAAGGCAAGCAGGAGCATGGCTTGTTGGGGCCAAGCAGTCAAGCGCTGACAATGCATCAACAACCTCTTCTCTCCATGGTTCCACCTATGGGCTCTTGCATATTGCATGGAGAGCACACATGGTGCACAACTCACCACACAGCAGCCGACATCCCATAAATTGGTTACCTTTATGTCAAATTTTGATGGGTAAATCCCCATTTATTAATTATATTTTATTTGCATATAGATTGCATCTCCATTTATAAAATATCCAACTTGTAGGTGTAACTTTAGATTCGCATGCTATTTTTGATGAATGTTTAAGAGGCTAGCATGAATCACATTATCATTAGATAGATATTTTTCACTTTCTTCTTAAATGTTTTTGTTGACACTCTAAATTTGCCAAAGTGCATAATGGACTCCACCATCATATTTCTATCGTCGAGATGGTCAGAGAACATATCTGGATCATCTCATTTGGAGCTCGGACAAAGAAAACACCTTTTCAGGGGGGCTGACCCAGCCAAAACCCGCCAGGCCAGCTTCCAAAGCGGCCAGGCCGGTTTGACCAACTTTGTCAAATGCAAGACTGTACCGCACCATTGTATTTCTATCATCGAGCTGGTCAAAAAACCTATATGGATCGCCTCGTTTTGAGTCCGGATGAATTAATTGCAATTTTTGGAAGGTTTTCTGCCCTGGACGTGCAGTAGAACCGGCCAGGCCGGTTTGGGACCCAGCAGGCTGGTTTTCCTGACCTATTCCGAACCAATTGGTTTTCAAATCGGTTTTGGATCTATTTTTTGCGTGGAAAACTTGGAGATTAAGATCCGAGCTTGTTTCCTAGTGGGATAAGACCACCCCCCCTATATAAACGAGAGGATCACTGCTGATTGAGATACATCCAACAATCCAATCGTCTTTTTACATCTACAATTCCCTTATGTCCTCTTCTAACCTTATCTTGTTGTTCATCGCTTGATGCGGCGACCAAGGATGGCGCCCTAGGCTTCCTGGCCGACTTAGGACAATGCGGTGATGTCCTTGCCCCCATGGGGTCCCTCCTGGGCGAGAGCTTCGATGGTTCCTTTGCTAGTTTGCCTGGAAACTAGCCGTTCTTTGTCACGTAAGCGCGATAGCTATCCTTTGGCGGTTTGCTCATAAACCTGTTGTGCCTCACCACGTAAGTGTGATATTCTGGCTATGTTCTTTGGTGTGTGGCGGCCTGGATGATCTAGCCCTAGCTGGTGTGTGATCCGGGATCAATCCGCTGTCACCACACTTCTTGGCGACTCCGCTGGGGACGATTACCTCGGCTCTACTTTGTAGCAGAATCTCTTTGCCCTAGCCATACTCTTGATTGATCTATCTCCTTGCGCTCGCCATTACCATTGCATCTGGCCCAAAAGGCCGATTGCATCTGGTTTTGACCCCTTGTAATCTCGCTTGCTATTTTGCAAAGTGTTGCCATTGATTCAGCAAGGCGGCCGAGTTCTAAATCATGGAGTATCAAGGTGTTGCATCACAATATTACTACAATCACCCAAGGTACAACTTGCAAATACATCTTATGTTCCTAATAGTTATTTTGCAAGTCATGAATTCTCATGTTGATGTTGCTAGTCATAATAATAGTAAATCTGTTGCATCGGCTAATTGTTATGTTGATAATGCTCCTCATCATACACATCATAATCATGGATATCTCAACTATGAATTCTTCGAGTTTTAATGCTACTAGCAACATACAACATGCAAATCCTTATTCATCGGCTATAAGTTCACAATACGTGGTTTCACCACAAGACATGCTGATGAATGAGAGAATTGGCTATAGTAATGCTAACTATTCAGCCAATTACTCTCAGTTCATATGGTGCACGATATGCTAATAGAACAAAGGTTCTACATACAAATTCAGCATCATATGTGAATGCTAGTGCTCAGAATTCGGCCTCATATGATACTAAAAACTATGGCCGAATGAATGAAATTTCAGCAAGGCATTCAAGTGCTAATGCTCATGATTCAGCCTCATATGTTGCCAATAAGTATGGCCGAATCAATGAGAATTCAGAAAGTTATTTAAGTACTAGTGCTCATGCACATGTTACCAATAAGTGTAGCTGAATTAATGAAAATTCAGCAATGTGCATGAGTGCTAGTGATCCTGATTTAGTTGCATATGAGTCAGCGTGGCAGATTTTAAATGATCCCGAGGAATTTAAAAGAGCTATGAAAATCGATATTGATGAGATGTGTGCTAAATATAAGCTGAAGCCGATCCCATTTGAGTCCTTGGCTATTAATATAGGAAAGGAAGACATGCGAGCTGACACATGTGGCAAAGAAAGAGTCGATTCAGATATAAGCGGATGTTCGGTTGAAAAAACCGAACGAAACAATATCCATTCCGAATCAGTTTCATCTCAGGGAACAAGTCTAGTTGTGGCAAAGCATGGAAAGCATAAGAAATTAGCTAAACTTGATTTTCAGGAGCTAAAGGGGTTGTGCATTTATCTGGTGACTATCGCATCATTGATCAAAGTGATGAAGATCAAGCCCCTACAAGAAAAAAGGAAGAAACGACCGGCTACACAGACAAAACCGGCCAGGCCATTTCATCCCTGGTTGGTACTGCCAAACCGGCCTGGCCAGTTTCCCTGGCCGACCACACTACCAAACCAGCCAGGCTGGTTCCTCTGGTTCCAGCAGCCGCCGATGCGTCTCCGGATGATTCGGCCCCTGTTGTTGATTATTTCCTGGAGATGAAGGGCAACGTCATGCAAATCAAGGACATGTACTTCTCCAGCATGATTAACAAGGTACAAAGCACTAGTATTTTACCAAATTTCCAATCCAGTTGTATTATTTCAATTGCCACATCTATTAGTGATATTCTTGCTAGTAATGTTAAGAGACCAACTGAGGAAAGTAATTTACTTGTTGATAATGAAATAAATTCAGATTGCATCGGCCAACATATTATTCCCTATCAAGAGGCCGATGAAAATATTTTGTCTAAGTTAAAGCTTTCCCCAATGTTTACCTTGGATTCTATATCTATGCCGGTTTCTTTACTTGCTTTAAATTCAGTTCATACTTGGTCCCAAATGAGATACAAATTCGGTAATTATTTTGGGTTTAATAATTTGGGACCAAGATTAACAAATATTGCACATGTCGATGTTGGTTTTATGATCAATTCTAAAACATCTATAAAGAAAGGCAATTACAAAGATGGCCGATGGATTGATGTTAAATCTGATCTGTTCGTTTGTCTAGCTTTAAAGCTGACTCCACAAAAGAGTCAGCTAAAGAAATCAAAGTACACCTTTGACTTTACTTTTTGTAATCATGTCTTTGATATCTTATTGAAGAATAATTTTATTAGAATCATTGATCACAAAACTTTGCCATCACCTCAAAACTTAGAAGAGCTTACATATTGAAAGTGGCATAATTCATTTGATCATAATACTTCTAATTGCAATGTGTTTCGTCGAGTGATCCAATCGGCCATTGATAAAGGACGATTGAGATTTTCTGAAGGTCATCAAATGGACCAATTGGATTCAATTGGTCTTGATGACAAACAGGTTTCAAATCGGCTACCATTAGCTGATTCACTCAAGGCTCAAGGATGAAATGCCCAAGAGAGAGATGTAGTGACCTCAAGTGAAGACTAGGTGATTGTCTATGAATTACAAATTAGCGATATTTTAGAGGATAGCGAGGTGATTACAATTTCAGAAGACACTGGGGGGCAGGTAAAATCTCTCTAGTCGAGGCAAAGGCTGATTGATCCTTTCGAGCATGAGCAATCGGCTAAGGATCCTCCTTTGGAGCATATTTATCAAGATGTGGAGAAGAAGGCGGATGCCCATAGAGCTGATGGAGGTAAAGGCCGTGACAACCAAAGGAGTAGAAGGCCGAAGCTTAGTTTTGAGGAACTTCTAACTAAATACAAGAAGGAAGCAGAATTGAATGTCACTAATTGGCCAAGAAAAGTTCAATCATCAATATTGCCTCCAAAGCACAGGTCTCAGGAGTGGAATAGGCAAAGGAATAGATCCCACGCAGCAGCAACATATCCTCGTTTTGAGCAGCCAATTCCTGTCATATGGACCACAACCCACAAATTTTCATCCTTATTCATCTTGGGGTTGGTTTGAGCAAGAGGCGCATGTTCCACCATACTTTAGGCCACATTACGTAGCGTATGCAACTTCTAGATATTCAGAGAGATCATCATCTTGTAAAGACTGTTTTGATCAAAATCGGTCCGGAGCTCAACCAAAGAAGAAAGTGGTGAAAGAGGTTTACCGTGTGAAGAATGATGGCCGCAAGAACAAAAGTTGTGAAACAGGTTTACCATGTGAAGAATGATGGCTGCAAGAATAAAATTTCATATCTGCATTCGACTATTGAAAAGCCGACTACGTTGCTAAAAAATCTGGCTATTGATGGCAAAGAAGTGGGAAATCATCTATTAATATTCTAGACGCCAAATCTGAACAAAAGAATGTGATAGTGCCCAAAATTAAGAAATATTTTCCGCAGTCCAAAAAAGAAATAAAGCTTAGATGCTCACTCAGTTTACCAAAGTGGCAAGAAAACAAGTTGCAGAAGTTTAGTGCAGAAAAGCTGAAAGAGATGGGCTTGGCGTGGGTTCCTAAAAGGAGTTTTCAAGTTCAGAAGGATGATGCTTAGGCAAGTGGTGCAACGAAGGCAAAGGAAAGAAGGAGATTCAAGAAACAATTGCCAACTTGGAGGTTTGCACCAAATCGTCAAAATTATTGGTCATGGCATCATCCATATTCTTTGCCTATGCCTATGTGGAACTCATCCCTAGGTATGCATGGTTATCCCTTAGCTCCTTATTTTGATCCTTGGTATGGGTCTTTATATTATGGAGGGTTGCCAAATCATTTTGCCTATCAATAACTTTCTATTGCAAGAGCCGAAGTGTTGTATTCGGCTATGCATACTCTTGTGGATGAGTTCATATGGCCGATATTTTGTTATCGCCCTTAGTATAAAATATAACCAATGAATGCTTGCAACCATCATGCTATGAAAAGACCCTCCACAGAGTTTACTTTGTTGACTTGAAGGCCCGGGGGGGCATGATATGTGTTTTATATTTACCTCATGGATATGACAATATGATTAATCGGCTTGCAAAGAAGGCCAAGGTGTTGGCATGATCATTATTTCTCACAATGGTGTTGTTTGAGACATCAAGCCGATTAAATTACATTTGCACCAATATTCAAGCCGAATGTAAAGCTTTCTTATTCGTCTTGACAATATTGCAATCCATGAAGGTGAAACATGTTGAAGCCTCTAGTGATTCTTTACTGATGGTACACCAAGTTGCTGGTGTGTTTTAATGTGTTGAAGGACCGCCTAATGCACATCTTGGTCAATGCCTTCACATCATTAGATATTTTGCCGAATTCCAAATTCGACACACTCCAAGGCATGAAACAGTTAGGCTAACATGTTGGCTCAACAAGCATCAGGCTATGACATTGGTGGACGCAATTTTTATATCAAAGAAAAGTTGTTGCGAAATAGCGCAGTCATTGCTGGGCCGCCGAAACTGGCCAGGCCGGTTCTACTATTGTTGCTACAGGAACCGGCCTTGCCGGTTTCCCAGAGACTGGTGCAAATCGGCCTAATTCTTTACTTATTGATCTCGCGACTGATTTGATTAATTGGAGGACACCCATTATTATATATCTACGTGATCCAAGCATCAAAGTTGATAAAAATATTCGGCGAAGTGCTTTCAAGTTTATTTTGCCTAATGATGAGTTATATCAAGGAATCGCTGAAGATTTATTGCGTAAGTGCTTGAATTTTGATCAAGCGAAGGTTTTGCTATGGGAGACATTTATGTCATCAAAGGGGTATTGCTTTGTGCTGGTTGCTGCGAATTACTTTACAAAAGACGTTGCAAGGCCATCGTCTATCAAGAGAAGTCGGAGTGATGCCCAAGCAATGGCCAATATACTCATATCGTCCTTAGAACGATATGGCTGATGTATTACATCACCCTTTGATACAGGATAACCGATGAGTTGGACATCATTGCAATTTGGTGCTTTTATATTTTCAGGTTCACATAACCTCACCTGAAAATAGGGGGCATATGTTGGCACTGTAAATTGCCAAAGTGCATAATGGACTCCACCAATATATTTCTATCATCGAGACTGTTAGAGAACATATTTGGATCATCTCATTTGGAGCTCGGACAAAGAAAACAACTTTTCGGGGTGTTGACCCAGCCGAAACTGGCCATGCCGGTTCCAAAACCAACTTTGTCAAATGCAAGAATGGACTACACCATTACGTTCCTCTCATCAAGCTGATTGAAAAATATATATGGATTGCCTTGTTTGGAGTCCGGATGAATTAATTGCAATTTTCGGAAGGTTTTCTGCCCTGGACGTGGAATAGAACTGGCCAAGCTGGTTTTGGAACCGGCTAGGCCGGTTTGGGTGCAGCAGAACCGCCCAGGCCGGTTTGGGAACCGGTCAGGCCGGTTTGCCTGGCTGTGTGGCTGCCCAGCCCCCGTGGAAACTAGCCAGGCCGGTTTAGGACCCGGCCAGGCCGGTTTTCCTGAACTACTCCGAACTAATTAGTTTCCAAATCAGTTTTGGATCTATTTTTGGTGTGAAAAACTTGGAGATTACAATCTGGGCTTGTTTCCTACTGGGATAATACCACACCCTCTATATAAACGAGAGGATCACGGCCGATTGAGATACATCCAACAATCCAATCGTCTTTTCACATCTACAATTCCCTTATGTCCTAATTCAGCCTTATCGTTTTGTTCATTGCTTGATCCAACGACCAAGGATGGCACCCTAGGCTTGCCAGCTGACCTAGGGCAACCCGGCGACGTCCTTGCCCCTATGGGGTCCCTCCCGGGTGAGAGCTTCTACGGTTCCTTTGCTAGTTTGCCTAGAAACTAGCCGTTCTTCGTCACGTAAGCGCGATAGCTATCCTTTGGCAGCTTGCTCATAAACCTCTCTTGCCACACCACGTAAGTGTGATAGTTTCGCTGCATTCTTCGGTCCGTGGCGGCCCGAGTAATCTAGCCCTAGCTGGTGTGTGATCCGGGATCAATCCGGCATCAACAGTTTTCATCAAATTTTACTACTTATTATCTATTGATGTCTGACTTGATCCTGTAGCACTAGTACATAACAGGGCTTTGGTCCAGGCCGGGCCAGCCCATTAGTCCCGGTTCAGTCACGAACCGGGACCAATGGGGGCAACGGTCCCGGTTCGTGAGGCCAGGGGGCCGGCCGGGCCTCGTGGGGCATTGGTCCCGGTTCGTCTGGACCCTTTGGTCCCGGTTCCAGACACGAACCGGGACCAATGTGCCTCGCTTCTGGCCCACACCCATTGGTCCCGGTTCGTGGCTGGAACCGGGACCAAAGGGGGTCCTTTAGTCCCGGTTCCATCCACGAACCGGGACCAATGAGATGCCTATATATACCCCCTCGCCAGCGAGCAGACTGCTCTGTTTTTCTGGCCGGCGAGGGGAGAGCTTTGTGGTGCTCTAGCTCACCTCCTATGCACATGAGGTGTTCGATGAAATGCCCGAGCCACACTTAAGATTTCTCCTGTCGAAGCTCCTTGTCCAAGCTCCATTTTCCTCAAGATTTGTTTAGGTTTGGCGGTCCGTCCTGTCCCGTCCCCGTCCTCACCGCCGTCGATCGCCCGCGCCCATCTCGGCGCCGGCACCACCGTGGTTAGCCTCTTCTTCTTATCTTCTTTCTAAAAGAAAAAAGATCTTACTTGTATCATTTAGATAGATACTTGTGTAATTTTCTTACTTTTATTATTGTTTGTTATTATATAGTGCCATGGTCATGGTATCCGCCCACGTCGGCCCTCGTCCGGTCTATGATTCGGATGTGGTATATATTATCTTTTATAAGTATTTGTTTTATTTAGTGTTTATGACAATTATGCCGACCAACGTGACATAGATTTTTTAATCTAGGAGGTATGTGAACCGGAAATTCCAACCGACATAGAAATTTTATAGTTTCAATGTATGTTTTAATTAGATGCTCTAGAGAGCTATATGTTGTTCAATAATGAGAACTATGTATGAACGTTATGTATTTATTTTGGTCAGTACTGTATTTTGGCTTTAATGTGATGATGAATTTCTATTAATTTGGTCACTTCTCTATTCATGATATGCACGCAGATGAACCGGCAATGGATGTACGGTGACCGACGCACCTCCGAGTATATTGAGGGCCTGCATAATTTTCTCGAAGCGGCTGAGGCAAACAAGCAGAATGGTTTTATGCATTGTCCATGTACTGTCTGTGAGAATACGAAGGCTTTCTCCAACTCTAAAACCCTTCACTTCCACCTGCTTGAGAAGGGTTTTATGCCACACTATAATGTTTGGACCAAGCACGGAGAAAGAGGGGTTATGATGGAAGACAACGAAGAAGAAGAGGATGACGACAACTACCCGCCCCCTGAATACGGTGATGCTGCAATGGGGGAAGCTGGAGATCAAGAGGAACCAGATGATGTGCCCGATGATGATCTTCGCCGGGTCATTGTTGATGCACAGAGAGAATGCGAAAGTGAAAGGGAGAAGTTGAAGTTCGATCGCATGTTAGAGGATCACAAAAAAGGGTTGTACCCAAATTGCGAAAATGACAACAGAAAGCTCGGTACCACACTGGAATTGCTGCAATGGAAGGGAGACAATGGTGTATCTGACAAGGGATTTAGTTCGCTACTGAAAATAATGAAGAAGAAGCTTCCAAAGGATAACGAATTGCCCGGCAGTACGTATGAAGCAAAGAAGGTTCTATGCCCTCAAGGATTGGAGGTGCAGAAGATACATGCATGCCCTAATGACTGCATCCTCTACCGCGGGGCGTACGAGGATTTGAACGCATGCTCGGTATGCGGTGCCTTGCGGTATAAGATCAGAAGAGATGACCCTGGTGATGTTGAGGGCCAGCGCAACGGGAAGAGGGTTCCTGCCAAGGTGATGTGGTATGCTCCTATAATACCACGGTTGAAACGTCTGTTCAGAAACAAAAAGCATGCCGAGTTGATGCAATGGCACAAAAAAGACCGTAAGAAAGACGGGAAGTTGAGAGCACCCGCTGACGGGTCGCAGTGGAGAAAGATCGTGAGAAAGTGGAGCGACTTTACAGGTGGCCCGAGGAACGTATGGTTTGGTTTAAGTGCAGATGACATTAATCCTTTTGGGGAGCAGAGCAGCAAGCATAGCACATGGCCTGTGACTCTATGTATGTATAACCTTCCTCCTTGGTTGTGCATGAAGCGGAAGTTCATTATGATGCCAGTGCTCATCCAAGGCCCTAAGCAACCCGGCAATGACATTGATGTGTACCTAAGGCCATTAGTTGATGAACTTTTACAGCTATGGAATGGAAGAGGTGTACGTGTGTGGGATGAGAACGAACAGGAGGAATTTGACCTACATGCGTTGCTGTTTGTAACCATCAACGATTGGCCTGCTCTCAGTAACCTTTCAGGACAGACAAACAAGGGATACCACGCATGCACACACTGTTTAGATGACACCGACAGTATATATTTGGACAAATGCAGGAAGAATGTGTACCTGGGGCATCGTCGATTTCTTCCGACCAACCATCAATGTCGAAAGAAAGGAAAGCATTTCAAAGGTGAGGCAGATCACCGGAAGAAGCCCGCCCTCCGTACTGGTGATCACATACTTGATATGGTCAATGATTTATAAGTAATATTTGGAAAGGGTCCTAGCGGACTATCTGTTCCGACTGACCATGCGGGACGCGCACCCATGTGGAAGAAGAAATCAATATTTTGGGACCTACCCTATTGGAAAGACCTAGAGGTCCGCTCTGCAATCGACGTGATGCACGTGACGAAGAATCTTTGCGTGAACCTGCTAGGCTTCTTGGGAGTGTATGGGAAGACAAAAGATACACCGGAGGCACGGGAGGAACAGCAACGTGTACATGAAAAAGACGGCATGCATCCAAAGCAGTATGAAGGTCCTGCCAGCTACGCTCTTACCAAAGAAGAGAAGGAAATCTTCTTTGAATGCCTGCTCAGTATGAAGGTCCCGTCTGGCTTCTCGTCCAATATAAAGGGAATAATAAATATGGCAGAGAAAAAGTTCCAGAACCTAAAGTCTCATGACTGCCACGTGATTATGACGCAACTGCTTCCGGTTGCATTGAGGGGGCTTCTACCGGAAAACGTTCGATTAGCCATTCTGAAGCTATGTGCATTCCTCAATGCAATATCTCAGAAGGTGATCGATCCAGAAATCCTGCCAAGGTTAAGGAGTGATTTGGTGCAATGCCTTGTTAGTTTCGAGCTGGTGTTCCCACCGTCCTTCTTCAATATCATGACGCACGTCCTAGTTCATCTAGTCGACGAGATTGTCGTTCTGGGCCCTGTATTTCTACACAATATGTTCCCCTTTGAGAGGTTCATGGGAGTCTTAAAGAAATATGTTCGTAACCGCGCTAGGCCAGAAGCAAGCATCTCCATGGGCCATCAAACAGAGGATGTCATTGGGTTTTGTGTTGACTTCATTCCTGACCTTAAGAAGATAGGTCTCCCTCAATCGCGGTATGAGGGGAGACTGACTGGAAAAGGCACGCTAGGAGCGAACTCAATAATATGTAGGGACGGACATTCTTGGTCTCAAGCACACTACACAGTTCTACAGAATTCTACCTTGGTGACCCCGTATGTTGATGAACACAAGAATATTCTGCGCTCCAAACACCCGGAGCAGTGTGACGACTGGATTACATGTGAACACATCAGAACTTTCGGCAGTTGGTTGCAAACACATCTCATGCGTGACAACACTGTTTCTGATGAGCTGTACTCGTTGGCCAGGGGACCATCTTCGACTGTAATGACTTACAAAGGGTACGAGATAAATGGGAATACATTTTACACGATCGCCCAGGATCAAAAGAGCACCAACCAAAACAGTGGTGTCCGCTTTGATGCAGCAACCAAGAGGGGAAAGGACACATATTATGGTTACATAGTGGACATATGGGAACTTGACTATGGACATGATTTGAAGGTCCCTTTGTTTCAGTGCAAATGGGTCAATCTGTCAAGAGGCGGGGTACAGGAAGATCCACAGTACGGAATGACAATAGTGGATCTGAACAATCTTGGGTACACAGACGAACCATTCGTCCTAGCCAATGATGTGGCGCAGGTTTTCTATGTGAAGGACATGTCTACCAAACTGAGAAAAAGAATAGATAAGGAAGCGAATACATCATACGATGAGCCAAAGCGCCACATAGTTCTTTCAGGAAAAAGAGACATCGTGGGATTGGAGGGCAAGACAGACATGTCTGAAGATTATGAAAAGTTTCATGAAATTCCTCCCTTCAAAGTCAAGGCTGACCCAAGCACCCTGTTAAACGATGAAGATTATCCATGGTTACGGCGCAATAAGCAAAGGACACAAGCGAAGAAAAAGTGAAGACTTTCTCTCCACAACTAGTATGATGATGCCTTTGATCTAGAATATCACTGCAGTTACATGTGAAGAAATGAAATGCCTTTTGTAACAGATGAGTTTTCGTATGAAACCCTGATATTTCGAAAGAGATTGTCCGTTTTGTACACGAAGTGCATCTAGTTTTTGCCGTAACCCTCTCAACTTTTTAGCACATGCTATTTGGGTGAAATGATGATACCATGCCAACTTTCAACCTATTCAGAGTTCATTTGTAGTGTTTTTCAATTTCAGGGTCATTTAGCTCAAAAAAATCAGTAAATGCATGAAAAATACCAAATGAAGTCAGAAAGGGTTGAAAATTGATGATGTGGCTTTGAATGGTTCATTTTGAACACACAAAAAGTCTGGAGTTCAAATAAGTTCAAAAAAATGAAATACCTTTGTAACAGATGAGTTTTCGTCCGAAACCCTCATACTTCGAAAGAGAGTGTCCGTTTTGTACACGAAGTGTATCTAGTTTTTGCCGTAACCCTCTCAACTTTTTAGCACATGCTATTTGGGTGAAATGATGATACCATGCCAACTTTCAACCTTTTCAGAGTTCATTTGTAGTGTTTTTCAATTTCAGGGTCATTTAGCTCAAAAAAATCAGTAAATGCATGAAAAATACCAAATGAAGTCAGAAAGGGTTGAAAATTGATGATGTGGCTTTGAATGGTTCATTTTGAACACACAAAAAGTCTGGAGTTCAAATAAGTTCAAAAAATGAAATACCTTTGTAACAGATGAGTTTTCGTCCGAAACCCTCATACTTCGAAAGAGAGTGTCCGTTTTGGACACGAAGTGTATCTAGTTTTTGCTGTAACCCTCTCAACTTTTTAGCACATGCTATTTGGGTGAAATGATGATACCATGCCAACTTTCAACCTTTTCAGAGTTCATTTGTAGTGTTTTTCAATTTCAGGGTCATTTAGCTCAAAAAAATCAGTAAATGCATGAAAAATACCAAATGAAGTCAGAAAGGGTTGAAAATTGATGATGTGGCTTTGAATGGTTCATTTTGAACACACAAAAAGTCTAGAGTTCAAATAAGTTCAAAAAATGAAATACCTTTGTAACAGATGAGTTTTCGTCCGAAACCCTCATACTTCAAAAGAGAGTGTCCGTTTTGTACACGAAGTGTATCTAGTTTTTGCCGTAACCCTCTCAACTTTTTAGCACATGCTATTTGGGTGAAATGATGATACCATGCCAACTTTCAACCTTTTCAGAGTTTATTTGTAGTGTTTTTTTAATTTCAGGGTCATTTAGCTCAAAGAATGAACTAATAGCAAAAAGAATGAAGTAGAAAACTTTTATGAAACTCTAATAGCAAAAAGAATGAAATAAAAATAATCAATTAAAATATTCTGTTATGATCAACTAAAACAAAACTATAATATTCTTCAATAGCAAAAAGAATCAACTAAAAAGCTTTTATAAAACTCTAATAGCAAAAGGAATCAACTAAAAAGCTTTTATAAACCTCTAGTATTTTTGAAACTAAAATATATATAAAATTTATGCAACTAAAAGGAATCAACACAGTAATATTAAATAGCAGGAAAAAGAATCACTCAAAAATCTATTTTTTTAGTAAAGTTATTCACAAACTAGTGATTCACACAAATTTCAAAATATTCTAATTTAAACTATTCAAATTTGAAAACTAAAGGCACTAACAGAAAGTTTATAATTTTTGTGACCTAAAAGCAAAAAGAATCACTGAAAAACAGTAAGTAGGAACAAAATAAAATAAATAAAGCAAAAAACAAAACAAAAAACTGAATTTTTTTTAAAAAAAATGCCACCTATTGGGCCGCCACAGCCTGAATACGACTTGAAACCCAACCAGCTTGTTGGGCCAGGATTCAGGCCCACAGAAGGCCCAATAGGCCCACAGGCAGTGACAGATTAGGGCCGGCGGCCTGCAGTAGAGAGGAGCTCGAGAGGGTATGCGCAGCAGCGCTTATAAACCACTCTCGAGCTCTCTCGGCTAGCGAGGTGGGACTAAAAATTTGGCCCCGGGCAGAATCACCCTATGGTCCCGGTTGATGCCACCAACCGGGACCAATGCCTCCCTTTGGTCCCGGTTGGTGCCACCAACCGGGACCAAAGGTCTCTGCTTCCCGCCCTTTGGGCTGCTGAAAAGAGACCTTTGGTCCCGGTTGGTGGTACCAACCGGGACCAAAGGTGGGCATTGGTCCCGGTTGGTGGCACCAACCGGGACCAATGCGTCTTCTATATAAGTAAACACTTGGAAAATTTCAGTTTTCATCTGCCATTGCCCCGAGCCCGCCGCCCCGTCGCCGCCCCGAACCCCGTCGCCGCCCCGTCGCCGCCCCGAGCCTGTCGCCGCCCCGTCGCCGCCCCGAGCCCGTCGCCGCCCCGTCGCCGCCCCGTCGCCGCCGTCCTCGTCGCCGCCCCGAGCCCGCCGTCCCCGTCGCCGCCCCATCGCCGACCCGTCGCCGTCCCGTCGCCGCCCCATCGCCGCCCCGTCGCCGCCCCGTCGCCGTCCCGTCGCCGCCCCGTCGCCGCCCTAAGCCCGCCGTCCCCGTCGCCGCCCCGTCGCCGCCCTCTCCCTCCGCGCGCTGTGGTGAGCTCCACTTCCACCCTGGAGCTGTCCGGCCGACCCCCTTTCCTCCCCGCACGCGTTCCCTCCGCGCGCGCGTGCGCCACCATCGCCGTGGATGGCAGCGGCGGCGGCAACGTCGCCGTCGTCGTCTTTGCCTTCATACGTAGATGTATAACGATGTATAATTCCTTCACATTTCATGGGGTTTTTGTGGTGTTGTCGATATCTTGATACGAAAAATAGTAGTGTGTGTATGGTTGTAGCACCAAAAATTGTTGATTTTTCTTTTAGGGATCGATTTAGTGCATTCTTATTAGGTTTCTTGTATAGGGAAAAAATCATAATTTTTTTAATTTGATAAAAGTTTTGTTTGTGATTTGTCGAACAAACATTTACAAGGAAATTACAACAAGAGTGAAAACAAGCTGAGTGAAAAAAATCTTAGGGTTACGCAATATCGTGAGGAGTCTCGACGATCGCCGGTGAGTAGTCCCCGACGATCGCCGGTGAGTAGTCCCCGACGATCGCCGGTGAGTAGTCCCCGACGATCGCCGGTGAGTAGTCCCACCGAGTCCACGTCGCACCGAGCACCCGCGGCGAATTCAATGATATTCCGGCAAAATGTTGGCATCGGCTCTATCATCACGTTGGCATCGGCTCTATCTATCAACAAGGCCACGGGAGCACCCGGCCCCCTATCATCACGTTGGCATTGGCTCCCCGAGAGCTTTCCAACGGATCCGGAATGTATGTCGTTGTCGATATACCCCCTCCCCGATAACTTCGACATGAGGGGGGGGGGTCGATATACCCCCTCCCCGATAACTTCGACATGAGGGGGGGGGGGGTTCGATCCCGCGCACACACACACGCATGAACACACACACACACACACATATGTTCTATTTTTTTATATAATGTTGTTTTGCTATAATTAGTGTTTAATTAGTATATATGCTTAATTAGATTTCCTAATAAAATGACATTGCATATATAGGAATTTTTACAAGCGCTCGATATGTCCTGTTTTTAGCAAAGGTAATGCCTCATATTTTTCATGAATTTTAGCATGACTTGTGCTACAATGTAGGACATATCGAGTGCTTGTGATTTGCCAGAACGGGAATTCAATGATATTCCGGCAAAACATAGGGCATTTTTTCTATGTCATTTCTCGATATATGGAACGGGTTGACTTTAGGTCTGTTTCGGCTCCTTGTGCGTCTTTCAGTGAGGGAGAGTGTCCACCATATATATATATGAGAGAGGAAGAATCCCGACTGTTGTCGTGGAGGTCGCTTCTCCTTCTTTTCCTTGTGCTAGATATTTGTAATGCACACGGGAAAGAAGGAGTAGCGACCATCACCGACGGTCGAAATATGAGAGAGGAAGAATCCCGACTGTTGTCGTGGGGGTCGCTTCTCCTTCGTTCCCGTGTGCTAGACATTTTGGTGTAATGCACTCGGGGACGAATGGAGGAGCCACCATCACCGACGGTCGCAATATCAGAGGGAGTGCCCACCATATAAGTGAGATGAGAGTTTAGGAAGGAAAGACTCGACAGACCTAAAGTCAACCCGTTGCATATTTTGAGTAATAGTGATCTGTGTGTTGATCAGTTTCCTGGTAGTTGCCTTCGATCGATTTTAAATGTTTGAACTATGAACATAGGAAATGTCTGACGACGATAGCGACAGGGAATTCGGTATGTGCGAATACTGCGAAGACGAGCGTGGTCTGTGCGACACGACTCACCTAGTTGATGGTAGGCGCTTCAGCATCGTGCTGGATGAGACCTTCGAAGTGGATACAGTAAGTCACAACGACAAGTCTTTTTTCGTAATTAAGCATGACTTCTGCTTCTTTTGCTTCAACTTATAATTTTAATTTTTTATTATTCTACTAGCGTATCCCCTGCCATGCAAGAAGATATGTCTTGGATAAGATTGGTTTCAATACTAAAGAAAGTATGGAGGTAAAGATAGTTCACTTGAGGACCGAGCATGGTTATACTTTTGCCGTAAAATTGTACAATGCAGACACCTACTCCTATTTTGAATGCAAAAGTTGGCAAGCACTATGCAAGGCTTATGCATTTGAGCCGAATATGCTTATCACCTTTGATATTCGTCCGGAAGATGAAATTGAAGGTAATATCGACATCTGGGTCGATGTGCAGACGCCTCCAGTTCTACCATTATGTGAGTTTCTCAACCATATTTATTATGATTCCGATTCTGCCTCCTTGTGAGTTTGTTAAACATATTTATTATGTAATTTATATTGTTTATTTCAAAATAGTTGACAGCTTATTTCCATTGACAGCTTATTTTCATTCTTCAAAAAATGTACGGGAGATGGTAGACAGAACCTACTACACCGATGGCGCAGAATTAACTTGTCAGGAGAAAAATCATCTTATCACATTTATTAATGATCTTCAGAATTACAATACCTATTATCAAACTCCTACACATTATGGTCAATACGTGCCACTAGTGCACGTGTTGAACTACGGTAACATCCATGGAGATCGCATGGTAAGATTTTTTACTATTACGACATCCGTGCATCTTTTGCATAAATTATTTTTAAAACTAAACTACATTGCTAACTACGAAGTTATTACTATGTTTTTCAGCAGAAAATCCCGAATGATTGTGTGCCTCATCTGATGTTTCCGAAAGGTCACCTTGATGTTATGAGCTTACGGCCAGGTCATCATATGCATCACTGTTGTCCATACCGGATTTCTAAAACCGATGAAGACATGACAATCAAAGATTGGAAAAATTGTATGGTCCATCGTAGGGAGCTACTTGGAAGCAACATTGTGCGACGTGTAAGAATTGGAGACAGGATAATCTCCATTCTCCATAATGGAGAGTCAGGGCCTATCTTGTTTTATGCTATTTT
Source organism: Elymus sibiricus (assembly GCA_039707655.1). NCBI lineage: Eukaryota > Viridiplantae > Streptophyta > Magnoliopsida > Poales > Poaceae > Elymus > Elymus sibiricus. The sequence goes on from CM077665.1 coordinate 5,210,701, forward strand.
ACCTAAGAGAGGCCGGGTAGTTAGGTCCTAGCTAATACTCATGATCATGTGCTAAGAACAATTAAGTATGGTTGGTTAGATGACTATGATGATGATGATCGAGTATGACTTGTTATTATGATAACGAGTAGTTCTAAGAACAATTAAGTATGGTTGGTTAGATGACTATGATGATGATGATCGAGTATGACTTGTTGTTATGATAACGAGTAGTTCTAAGAACAATTAAGTATGGTTGGTTAGATGACTATGATGATGATGATCGGGACACTTCTCTCTATTAGCTAGCTAACACAATATGAAACCCTAAATTAACCCTCCAAACCCCCCCCCCCCCCATTTGAAAAAAAAAACCAGTGCCTTTTGGTCCCGGTTGGTGTTACCAACCGGGACTAAAGGCCCTCCTAGCACTATGATGTGATGGACGGCGAGTGCATTGAACCGAATGAGTTGGCGCAAGTGTGAGCAAATGGAAAATAACCTATTTTTACTTATGTGGCCTCAATTATAGATGATTTTTTGCAGGCTACTCATAGCATCTTGATGTCTAGAACATGCATATGGTCAATTTATCCACCTTTCCTCTATAGGGTCATCCTATTGGTTATGGCCCACCCTAGAAATCTAGCACAAGCCCATTCTAGAAATTCTAGTCACCCTATACATAATCCTTTATCCCATTAGGCTAACTATGAAAGCCACTTGGGCGATTTTTGTTTGAGCAACTTAAAGGGACTATGACGCGTAAGAGGATGGGATGTAATTGAGTTACATAATGCAAACTCCCGTGATGATAATTTTCCTGAGGTATCGAGAAGCTCACGCTTCCCTTAGTCCTTGTTAAAGTCCCTCACAAGGATGCCTTCATAACGGACAAGCTTCCCCTCCAAGAGTAACAAATGCTCCACAAAGTATGACCAAGCTCGTCAAGTGCTCAAGGTTTGGTTTGCTCTCAAACACTTATTCTCTCACCCCAACACCTAATCACTCACTAAGCACTTTACTCTCAAAAAGAGAGGGGTTTGGAGAGAGCTCACAAGGCTTTGGAAAGAGTTTGGAATGTCCAGGGCACCAGCAGCAACACCAGGGGCGTGGCATGGGTATATATACCCACTCCCACAAGAAATAGCCGTTAGAGCTCAAAACTAGCTGTTATGGCCGTCCAGAATGTGGAACTTCCACATCTAAATGCGGAACTTCCTCGTCTGAACGCGGAACTTCCGCAGCCTAGAAAAACAGCACATCAGGCCTCATGGAAAACGCCATAACTTTTTACTCCGAAATCCGTTTTTGATGGTCTTGGACTTTTCGGAAAGCTTATTCCAAGGGCTATCCAACCCAACCAAGAACAAGCCCCAAGATCAATAGGTGCAAATTTTGTGCAATTGTTCCTCTCATGTTAGCACTCACTAGTAGAATGTCGACCAGTAGTCCCGGTCGGGAAGGGCCTTTAGTACCGGTTCCCCAGCCGGTACTAAAGGGTCGGGACTAAAGGTCCAGACCTTTAGTACCGGTTGGACCACGGACCGGTACTAAAGGCCCACCACGTGGCTGCCTGAGTGGGCTGGTGGTGGAGGACCTTTAGTACCGGTTGGTGATACCAACCGGTACTAAGTGTTCTGTTTTTTTTTCGCTTTTAATTAGGTTTTAGTTTTCCTCTCTATTTATTGTGTTTTCCATTCATTTCAAATTTATTTTACGGTGCTACATACTGTAAACATTAATTACACAAGTTGATGCATATATATATATGTAATATAATATACAATATCTCATACACAGTATATATACAAATGGAATTACACATCCATATATATTCTGGACTTATAACTTAAGGCCGAAAACCCGGCCGGGACTAGCTAGCTAGTTCTCCGGATGAAATCTCAGTTTTCTACTACTGATTTGCTGGCATTATTGAGGCGGCGGTAAGTAATAGTGCTCTCCGTTTACATCAATGACATGTTGAAGAAGAAATGCCGCAAATTCCTCTTGATGTGCTACAAAGCGTTGCTCGGGTGAGAGCTTCGACATCATCTGCCAAACCTGGAGTTGTCTTTCACGTGCTCCTCTGCGACGTATACGGCCTTCGGTCTGGAGGCGAATGTTCTCGCAGAGGAAGTATCCACATAAATTTGTCCCCTGCTCTTGCTTCGCGCACTTTGCAAAAAGAATAGAATTCAATAAGATAATTAATAATCAAGCATGATAATGGTATTGAAACTAGAATTAAAGAGATGAGCGGACCTAGTAGTACTACTTAATTACCTGCATCTTTTTCCACTTTAGCTTCGGTTTCCATTGACGACCGTGATGGTTTTTTTCTATCATCTTTTTCCAAACACTACGCGGCAAAGAAAAAGAACGAAAGAGTTATTATAATTACTTTTGATATCAGGAAATAATGAAAGAAAGCGAGGTCGATAAAGATTGAAATTACCGTTCTATCATAAAATACAAGTCCACGTATGATTGTTCTCGTGTATCTAGTGAGTCGTACACTTGAACAAGTCCATCCGCGAGGATAATATTTAGGAGGATATAGTGGTCTCTGCGCAGAAGTTTATATAATAAAGCAGGCATGCATATAACTCATCAACTACACTTGACAGCGAGCTAGTAAGCAAAAATAGAATTTGTAGTATACAAGAGAGTAACACTCACCCCATGTTGTAAGGAAATATTATAGATTTGGTATTCATTAGTGCCTCTAGAAAATTTTCCAAGAGATCTTCTGTGTCCTTGGCATAATGTTTTACCACATGACCATTAACGGTATTTGGGTCGATGAACCCAATGTCATCAATTCCCTCTTGTTTCAATTCCCACATCTTCAATCTGCATAATAGCATAGAAAAGAACATATATAGTGAGGATAAGCCAATGAACGATATCTTAGCTAGAGACTTAAATTATTAAAGATATAAATCACTTACAGACAATAGCAACTGATGAGAGTTTTGTCGATAGAGTCCATGTGGTATAACTGGAAAAGTTCTGAGAATTCAAGACATATGTCACATGCATTCACGTAATGCTCTTTCCTTACTTTGACCATGACCGCCGTCTTCCCTCACTCTACTTCACGCAGGTACCAATCATGCAACCGTCGCATCGCAGTTGGTAGTTCCTTGTACTCCTCGGGTGTGACAAGTGGTTTTCCTTTGGCATATTGCATTGCGTACTCAGTTGCACCGTACCGGCGGAATTCCTCGGTGCCAAGGATTTGGCCAAGAGTGAGACCTGCAACCTCTACTTCTTCGAGGTCAATTGGGTTGCCTTGCACGTCGACTGGTTGGATCGATTGCTTGCTTGGATTGGTACTCACCTTGAGCGGAGAGATCGATTGCTTGGATTGTTCTCCGAGCTGGGGAACTGTTTTCCCGGTAGTAGTACCACCTGTCGTTGATGCCGTACTTCCCGACTTCTTCCTTGGGCTGGGCCGACTTCTCTGCTCACTTGCCTTCTGAATCTGTCGCTCATAGTGTGTCGGCATACGCTCGACATATGCCGGGGGTCCATCAATAAAGTGTTCCATAAAGTGCTCTTGGACTTCCTTGGGTATTACCTCCTTTGGCGTCACGGTCTTCTTTGCAAAAAAGGCTTTCAATTGGCGATCGCATTCAATTTCGTTTTCCTCTGGTGTCATGTCGTAAGGCAGCTTCCTTTTGGCCGGAGGCTCGGGTTTCTTCTTTGCTTTCCTCCGAAGAGAACTGCTGGTGGCCTTCCTCTTTTGGGAGCCCTGCTGGCGGGACCGCTGCCGGGGTGGAGTCGGCTCACGCGGCGGAGATCGATATCGATGATATGGACTCACGTCGTGCTCCGTCCCGAGGTTGGGAGGACTGCTGGCGAGGTGGGGAGGACTGCTGGCGAGGTGGGACGCCTCTCGAGGTGGGGAGGACTGCTGGGGAGGTGGGGAGGACTGCTGGCGAGGTGGGGAGGACTGCTGGCGAGGTGGGGAGGACTGCTGGCGCTGCGATGCCTCTGGCTAGGATCCCTCGCGTTGGACATCGATACTCGGAGGAGCCGGTGGCCTTAGCGCTGTTTGTGGAAAGACGATGCAGTCCTTACTCCATAGAATGAGACCACGGCCGGCTTCTTCCAGTGTGGACTCCCCCTCACCTCCAGGGATGTCAAGCAATAGTTCATCATATCCTGGCTCTATTGCGTCCACCGCGACACGAGCATACCCAGCTGGAACCGGATTGCAATGCTAGAGAACACCAGGTGTATTTGGTAAAGCATAGCCCGTCGCGACCCGCACGGGTATGTTCTTCATTTTCTGGATTAGCTCACAAGATGTCTTCTCGGTGATATCATCCACGGGGGTGTGACCCAGCGGTGCCCCCGTGGAACCCATGCTGCTTTTCGGCAGTGTAGATGGGACGGGTTCCCCTGCCTCCTGCTGCGGAGTTTCCCTTTGCTGGGTCAGTAACTGTATCTGCCTCTGCTGCTGCTCGTACTTCTGTTCCAACTTTGAAAGTCGGTCTGCTTCCACCTTCTTTTTTCTCGAACGGCTTTTATAACTGTCCTTCCATCCCGCAAACCCCTCGTACCACGGAACAACGCCCACGCCTCGTGTTCGTCCTCCGTGTTCGGCATTCCCGAGGGCGAGTGTAAGCTCGTCGTTCTCTCTATCGGGGTGAAACCGTCCTTCTTGGGCAGCTTCTATTGCTTCAATCAACTCATCTGATGCATGCTTCAGACTGGCCAGTGCAATAATCTTCCCTGTTGCTGGGTCCAACTTTCCCCCATGCGCAAAAAACCAATTCCTGCACCTTTTGGGCCACTTGAAGGTTACTGGAGTTATCCCTTCAGCAAGCATCTTATTTGGTACTCGGGTTCGGTTAGTTTGAGCGCTTGAGACTTGTCTAACTATTTGTGTTGCAACCCCCTTGATAGTATGTGTAACAACCCCAAATTTGGCACTCTAAATTGTGAGCCAAATTTCCACTTTTTCTTTTACTCATGCATCATGGCATCCATATTAAATTGCTAAATACATAGAACAAATGGGAAAAACATTAAAAGGAGGCAAGCCCCTTCTCAAATTCCAAATTCAAATGCAATTGTTCAAATGGCCAAACAATTTATTCTTGAGCTTTCATATTTGTCAAGGAAGTTCCAAGAGTTAAATTGATAATTTTGGAAAACATCAGAAAAGGCCAAATGATTTTCTTAAAAGGAAAACCTTCAAAATTGGCTTGTTCCAATTGAATTCAAATGGCTTTCAAAATCTTTCAAAATTACAAACCAGAAGTTATGGATTGCTTATCCATGATGTTGGGAGCCTCCACATTTCTTTTGGTGAAATTTGGGATAGGAAAACAATTGCCAAAAATTTATAAAGAGAAAAGCCAACATTTGCCATAAATTCATAAAGTGAGGGTTTTGAATGATTTTTACAACCAAATTTTTTGTTGAGCTTATAAATTTGTCAAGGATGCTCTAAGGCTTCAAAATATAATTTTTGCAATGGTAAATGAATTACCAAATTAAATAATTCATGGAATTGCCAAAATTGCCATAAAGAAAATGAAAACAACTTTGTGATACAAACTTTCTCCAAATGGCCTCAAAATTTTACCATGGCTTCAATATGCTAAATAAGAATTTCACACAAACTTTCATGAATTTTGGAATCCATTAAGTGCCCCAATTAAATTGTGCAAAGAGACAGAAGAAGAAAATAGCAAAAATGGAGCCGAGGGGGTTTCTGTAAAATTGCCATCGTCTCCTTCGCTATAGCAGAGCTGGCAGTCATGGCGACAGTGCGCCGCTGTCGCCACTATGGCCACGACGCTGCGTGCTACCCGCGCTAAGGAGGAGAGTAGCACGCCGACACCCTCTCCTCCCTCTGTCTCACCTCTCACTTGCCCCCTCCGCTACCTCTCTGTTTTCTCCCGAGCGACCTTCGAACCCTAGTAATGGTGGCCGCGCTCGACGATGCAGTCTGAGACCACCCCGTGCAGATCAAAGAGGTGGGGGAGCACCGCCTCGCCGTTCTCTTCCACCACGATGAAGGAATCGAGCCAAACAGCCCGGAATCTGCCGCGGCGTCCTCCCCTTCCCCGTCTCTGACCGACGCTCCACCGCGAAGCCGCCGCTGCCCTCGGCCTCCCCGACCCACACTGAGCACACCATCGCGCCCAGGGTGAGCACGCGGTTCCGTAGACCCCTTTTCCCCGCTCCCTCTCTCACTGTACCGCCGCCGCACCGTGCACCGTTAGCCGCCGCCGCAGAACCTCGCCGTCGGCGACGCTCCGATGACCAAACCGCAGCAGCGCCGCCACCATCGTGTACGCCTCGTCGAGTAGCATGCCATGGTAGTCTTCGATTCGTCTAGGATGCGCCAGAACCGCCGATTCTGCCGCCGTCCGAGCTGCTCCGCCGGTGAACGACATCACCGTGACGTCACCACGCGGGAGAGGACCTGGTCAAACCTGGCGTGTGGCCCTCGCTTGCTTGCATGGCGCCACTGTGGCACCCTGGCCCACTGTCAGTGCCTGCGGCTAGCCTCAGCTCCGCTGCAAAAAGTCCAACCGTTATTCTCTATAAAAAGAAAAGAACATAAATCAATAGGCAGATTTAAAACTGAACTTTAAAAATTGATAACAATTCAAAAATTTCTCCAAATGAGGAAATTCAAGTTTCAGTGTGTTCAGCAAACTGTGCTCTACCTGAAAATGTCATTTTGACACATTACAAAATAAAATTTTGTGCACTTATTAATTAATTACATAAATAGCTTAATTATTTGAAATCTTGGAAAAATCATAACTTGAGTTGTGTAATTCCAAATTGAGAGTTTAAGATGTCAAAATGTTAGTCTTGGAAAACTCTACACCATGGTATTTTATTTGTGCACTTTTGAACAAATTAACTCCTCTATATATTTAAAATACTCCAAATTCAAAATTCAAATTGCAACTTTGAAAAATCATATCAATTTGAAAATTGATCAGAAAAATATGATCTTGGTCTCTAAATGTTAAGGTAACTAAACTCTATCTATTAGGACCAGTGCCTTGGCCATTTGAATTAAATTTGGTGATGTTTCCCAAAAATACTAAAATGGTAGAATTGAATTCAAAATTGGGAAATTCATATCTTTTGAACTAATTATCCAAAATTATTGATCCTTATAACAAAATGTTCAGAAAGTCATAACCTTTCTGTTTATACCATTTGCCAAGCATGGCTACATAAATCTTGGGTACTGATTGTTTTAAAAATGCAAGTCTAGTCAAGTGAACCAAAATTGGTAATTCATAAAAGGCCTCTATAACTCCCCCAAAATAATTATGACATGTCAACATGCCTAACAAGATGCAATTTATCTAACAGAACCATGTTTGTTCTTGTTGGGTGCCTTGCTTCATAAATTAAATCGAATCACAAAAGGGATGCATATTCAAAATGCCATCCTGGATTTATTAACGAATTGTTCCTGGTTAGTAAGAAAATTATAAGTGTTGTTATAAAATGACCAGAGAAGAAACAATTACTTGTTATCATCGTTTGCATGCATGTTCAATTGTTAACAAATAATTGGTCCCATTTAACATGAGTAGATGAATCACTTTCTACTTTCCAACTGCATTAAAATGACATGTCATCATCTTGTGTGCATTGCACTTCTCTATATGTTGAATGCTCCGTTTCTTTTCTGGTGTGTTGCTTCTCCTCGATAGAATCCGGAGTTGATGTGAGCACCGAGACCGAAGTCAAGAACAACAACATCGAAGAGTTGTACTTGTCGATCAACCAATAAGGCAAGCATAAATCCCCTTTTTGAGTATTCTCTAATCCTATGTTTTTCCCCAAGTATTTTATCTGTTGTATTATCTGCATTCGATTCCAATGTCACTTTACTAGAGTATCCTAGTAGCTGCATTACCTTTCAGATACCATTACCTGTTCCCTCCTATTATCCATAGGATTGCAGTGTTGGTTGAGTTACTTGTCGATGACATTATTCTTGTTAGCTCTTCGGTGACTGCTGCTGATCATCTTGTTTCTTCCTTGGGTGATGCTTTTGCTGTCAAAGATCTGGGTAAACTGCATTTCTTCTTTGGACTAGAGGTTACTCATACTGATTCTGGTTTGACTCTCACTCAGCAGAAGTATTCTTTGGAGGTTTTACATCGCGCAGGTATGCTCAAGTGCAAGACCACCACCACTCCTATGTCTGGTACAGATCGATTATCTGCCTTTGAGGGTGCTCCTTTCACATCTGATGATGCTACTGAGTACCGCAGCATTGTTGGTGGCCTTCAATACTTGACCATCACACGGCCTGACATTTCTTATGCAGTTAACCGTGTTTGTCGGTTTCTTCATGCACCTCGAGACACTCACTGGTCAGCAGTGAAGCGCATACTGCGCTATGTGCGTTTCAGTACCTCTTATGGTTTGCATCTTCAGCATGCTCCTTCAGGGTTGCTCTCTGCCTTTTCTGATGCTGACTGGGCTGGTAGTACGGACGATCGGTGATCCACGGGGGTCTATGCGGTGTTCTTTGGACCTAACTTAATCGCATGGAATGCCCGCAAGCAAGCAACGGTATCTCGTAGAAGCACTGAAGCTGAGTATAAAGCAGTTGCCAATGCCACAGTTAAGCTCATTTGGGTCCAGTCCTTGCTTACTGAGTTGGGAATCTCTCAAGTTCAGCCTCCAGTTCTTTGGTGTGACAACATCGGTGCTACATACCTTTCATCGAATCCGGTATTCCATGCTTGAACGAAACACATCGAAGTCGACTATCATTTTGTGAGGGAACGTGTTGCACAGAAGCTACTTCACATCAAGTTTATCTCCTCCAAAGATCAACTTGGTGACATCTTCACGAAGCCGTTGTCTCAACCGCGGTTTGAAGGTTGTAGGCGCAATCTTAACTTGCTAAGTACTTCAGGGCATAGTTAAGATTGAGGGAGGGTGTTAGACTGTATATACATAGCCTCTGTATATGCCCAGTAACCTGTATTGTGCACCTGGTGTACTTCTATATATATGAGATAGCCACACCCGTATTGGGTGTTGAGCAGTTCCCCAAACACACGCATTATGTTTTACTGCTGGAGGTCTCTCATGCTGAAGAGAGTCTTCATCTCTTCCTCAAAGCAGTGTACCTCGTGTGGCTCAGCTCCGGTGATGACGAGGTTGTCGACGTAGATGCCGACGATGAGGAGCGTGTCCCCAGTTCCACGTGCGTACACGCCATACTCAAGGCGCTTCTCCCATGGCCCCCCCCCCCCCCAACACACCCTGGAGAGTGACGTGAACGACAGATTATTTCTTGCCATAGCTCATAGCTCACACCCGCCGCGTACTCCGACGACTTGTCACCGCCGGTTCGATGCCCCTCCGTCACGCCGGCACCTCGCCCCACGCCCACCACCTCCCATTCCGGCATGGTCAAGCCCCTCGCCGACCACCTTGACTATGCTCCGCCCTCCACCTGTCTGCTCGCGCTCCATAGATGCCTCGCGCCCGCCCACGTCTCCTTGCTCCTCCTCCTCCCAGCCTCCTTCTCTTGCCGCTTCCTCCTCCTACTGCCTCCCACCTTGTCTCCTCACTCTGCCACTCCCTCCTCACTCCTCACGCTCTCCTTCCTCTCCTCCATGCCATCCGTCTCGTCATCTTCCCCGCATGGCACCTCCCTCTTGCGCTCCCTCGCATCCTCCTCCTCGTCCGCGTGCTCCTCATTCTCGTCCCTCTCCCTGTCTCCCATGCCTCCTCCCTCTCCTCCTTCCCACCTGCCACCACCGCCGCCAGTTGCAACTCTTCTCGCCTCCTCTTACCCCCGCCTCCACCGTGCCCGCATCGTAGCCGCCATCCTTAACCTGTCCCTATCAGCTGGCATCACTCCGAACCAATATACGGCTTCCCACATACTGTTTTCTCTTGTCAAGTTTTGCCAGCGCACCCTTGCCCGTGTCCCGTTCGATTAAATGCTGCAGTCTGGTGTTCGCCTAGATGAGTATGTTTACACGACTGGGACAGCGATGCCAGGAATCTTGACGGCGCGAAGGGGCTCGTGGCAAGGATGCAGGATGAAGTGGTCAAGGCCAGCACTGCCACACAATGTGTTGATGCATGGTTTGTGCTGTGCAAGAATCAGCGAGGCAGCGGAGGTAAAGAATAACATGGTGGTGAGAGGAGTTGCGGCTGATGAAGTGACTTAATGGGGTTCTATCAGACGGAGTAGCTGGAAATGGCATTGAGAATGACAGATGACGTGGCCAGGCTTGGGTTTGTTCCATCAGAGGCGAATTGCTCATTTATGCTTGATGCGCTACGAAAGAGTGGGGAGGTTGATCATTTTTTTCTAAGATTACAGTTTTTTTTTTGTCACGTTTGATCATTTTTTGTTCTTTTTCCTCACTTAACTTGTTCCTCTCGCAACCATCGATCTCGCCTCGGGCTCGTCATGTCAGTCAGTCACCGTCGTGGGCTCCACTGAACACCCTCACCCTAGCTGACCACCCCAAGTCCCCAATCCCTAACCGTGACTACTCCGAGGTCTCTTCCTCAGCATGCAATAACTGACCAATGTTGGTGCATGCATGCATGCAACTTAATATTTCAAGAAATTTGTTTGAAGTATATACATAGTTACATACCGGTGCAGGGAGTATCAAGACATGCATTCTAATTTTCCGTGTGTTTCCTTACAGTGAGACTCGAGCAAGGCAAGCAAAATCAGGAACAACGCGGCCGGCCTTCTTTGACGGCGCCGAGTTAGTGGCGACGACGGCGATCCTTGCTCCATGGCTCCACCTCTACCAAAATACTACAATCCCCGCTAGATCAACACACCGCGGCACCAGTTTTGAAGTAGACGTATGTATAAGTCATAACACACGTGGATGCGCTTAATTATATAGCACATATTTGAGCAAATCCAAATAATCCAACGTCTACTTGGCGATTAACTCACGATCTGATATCCGTGAGACCGTGACACATGCATCCAGGCCGCTCTTCGCTAGCAGAAGTTCATGGCGCTCACGGCGGAGAATCTGAAGATCCTCTGGGACGCACTCGAAATGCGCATTCCATGACACCGCCACATCGTTCCCGGCATATCAATAACCGTGCTCCAGTGCCGATCCGGCATGGTGAGGAGGAGGGCGAGGAATAAGCTGTCTAGCTCGTCTCGACCTGGCTGCTCTGCCGAGGTAGGGACGGCGGCGGCAAGACGGCGGTTGCTCGGGAGCTCGCGAGGCTCATGTTTGGCTCCTACACTGAGTTCACCGCCCTTCAGGGTAGCTCCGACGAACCCGCACTTAGTGGCAACAAACTCGCCCTCAAGAGTCGGAGATCACCGGACGACGATGTCGGAGCGAGGCTGTTCGAAGCGATCGTGGAGAACCCTCACCGCGTTATATTCATCGACGGCATCAACTGGCTGGATCACGATTCAGAAATGCGCATCAAGAACTCGATCGTGGGAGGAACAATGCTGGGGGGATGCAATGGAGATGTGGTCTGTCTGGAGGATGCCATTGTGGTGCTTAGCTCTGATGTGTGTGACTCGAGGTCCGTGGTTTCCGCTTTCTCCCCACAGGTGAAGCGACGGTTTAGCGGAAATAACCGCCAGGAAGGTGACGCCGCGGAGATGGAACGCCGTCGTCTTAGCTGGGACTTGAACGTGGGAGCTGTGGATGGGGAAGAGGAGGATGACAGTTTGGCTGATGACGATGCGATCCTGAATTTTGTAGATAGTGTTTTTCTTTTCAATTAGCAGATGTTAGATAATCTCGTGCAGCTTATCATCTCTAGCTGTTTTTTCAGTTGTTCAGTTAGCTAGAGTTAGCCGTATACCTGGTCACGTTTGCGTACGTGCGGGATATAGTCATAGGTAGTAGCTTTCGCTTTGGTGGGCGTTGAGGTGCTCCACGGTGCCAGGTCATGGGTGTTAGCCCGAACTACGAGTGCTCGGGGCTAGTCCCAGGGGTCCTCGGGCCGAGAGAGGCGAGAGGAGAGAGCGAGAGAGACACTGAGATGTTTGTGGTGCACTCTTCTTCTTGTTCACCTCAGCCCGAGGTAGTACTGGAGCAGCCCGTGTTAGACTGTATATACGTAGCCTCTGTATATGCCCTGAACTAAGGGATACTAAACTGTGCGGCCCGCAGTCCATCGGCCGGGCTTATGGCCCGCCGATCGCTAGAAGGACTACCGAAGCTGTGAACCCCGGCGTAACCAAGATGGAAACTTCCGAAGACTTGGCGTTCACTTCAAGGATTGCTCTATAGCCGGCGCGTTGGCAACTGACCATATGTGTAACCTAGATACCCCGGTGCATATATAAGCAGAGGGGTTTAGTCTTTAGGGGTACGATAACAACCTTAGCACTACAATAGAAACTGCCAGTAGGGACGTCGAATTTCATACCTAGGGACGTGTTATTTCACCTCTAGGCAAATGTAGGGTCGTTTTAGCAAAGCGTCTTTGGAGCGTCTTCCCACGGACCATCTCAAACCATGTAGACACGCTTGATGAGCGTGTTTACATGACATGGGACACTATATAGGGACGTTCAACATCGTGTCTAGACAGTTAGAGATGTTATGGTAGACATGCACATATCACGTCTCTACCCACATAAACACGTTTCATTTGCGTCTCAAGACCTTTGAGGCGCTTTTGTAAATACGTTCATCATGGGCCTGGTACTTATACACGTTGTGTAGAGACGTTATATTTATCTCTAAATATACATAAGCTACTCGATACAATTGGAATATTTTACTTTAAATATGGTTTGATTTATTTCGAATTTGTATTTCATCGTTTCAAATTCGATAATTTTATCATGACATGGCCGCACATGCCGATTAATCAAATAATATCATTATATGAAGACACCATTCCACGTCTAAGATTGCATTTGCAAACATCACATTATCAAAATTGGCAATCTGAGTGGAATGATTAGCCCGAACAGATACTTACACCGAAGTTCACAACTGAATAATAACAGACATTCATACAGTACATGCAAATAAATAAGAAAATATCCTATGTCTACAGCTATGTTTCTCTATTAAGCAGAAATATAACATAAGACACAATATTTGTTCATTCACAGATTGGTTCATCAACTGATCCTAGCTCCTTCAATGCACTCCTTTTTCAAGTCCTCAACCACCCAATTACTCCTGGCTCCCTTAATGCACTCTTTTCAAATCCTCAACCGCCCTGAAAAAGAAAATGAACAATGATTTTAGACAAGTGCAAGATAAGATGTTCTTTGATAAATTATAAGAAATGTATCATAAAAATGCTTCGTTGGAGTGGTTGGCTTAGTTTTTTTTTACTTAAAAACCACAAAGATTTTTCATTAAAAAAAATCTTAAATGTGGATATTGGAGCATACTCGATGCTTGTATGGAAACATACTTACATGTGAGCGAGGCGAAGCAATAACATAACCAACATCTCCTACTGTTTGGAATTTTTCATATGGTCTAACCAGTTCTCATCTCCTAGATTTGTAGAGCCACGAATAGAGACTACAACATATTGCTCTCCAAGCATATTTCCTTCAACCACATATGTTCTATCTTTACTCCCTAAAATTCCATTGGCCACGAGTTTGTTTTTGTTTCTCGAATTGATCGAAAAGAACAAGACTACAGTTTTATCCCATTTTTGCAAGAAATGAAACATTTGTTATTCATAAACCTCGGAAGATTTCACTTTACGCAAACAAGGACAATTTTATAGAGAATTAGACCCAACTACTATTATACAACCGTTTGGATACATAGCATATATGTACCTGCGCAGTGACTTGGTGAAGACCACCTAGCTTGGCTGCATTGCTATTTGCAGTATGAGCATTCTGCAATTAAATAGGAAGAGGTATGAATGGAGACACATAATCAGCTCAAGAATGATAATTTCCAAGAGTTTCGATATCATGTACTTGGATGCACTAAATAGCCTTACTCTACACATACTTTCGGTCTGCTTAGATTAAGGTTTTGTTGCAACATAATAATTTATTTTGAAAGCTAAACATGCATGAATGATGCAAACAAATGAAGTACCCGTCATGTAAATTAGAAGCGTATGTGTGCTTTGTTGTGCCGGCCTATAGTGCTGAGTGATCTTGCGACGTTGTTTCCATCATATACTCATTGTACTATAATGTAAACTAACATGCCAGGCCCGGAAAAATTGAAGTTCATTTATGTGATTATAAATTATCAAATGTAACAGTGACTGTAAATCAATGGATTATGACATGTTTAATAATAGTATATCAATTGCTAGCCAACATTTGGAAGTTAAAAAAATAACCATTAATCATTAGCCAAATAAGCAGGGAAGTGGACTCCATGAATTTTGTCATCAAACTGCATGAGCAAAATCGCTTGCCATCTAACCATACACCTCCAATCCATGCTTCCTTTGAAATGCTCTCCTCTGAAATGGACAAAGAGATTGTAAACAATTTGCATGCTTTATCAAAGGTAACACCTGTTGGGCATGAAAAACATGACCATTTTTCAGTGTCAGTAATGGCAACCTTGTTAGACATTTATGTTTCTCCTTAGAGATAGCAAGGCTAGTAGGCCGTTGAAGTAGCTAAATAATGGACGGTGAATGAAATCAAATCCTGCGCAATAGTGGGCTGTGGCTAGACCAATTTGTACTATTTGCCGGAAAGCAGCAGCTACAAACAGACAAGGAAGGCGGCTAGACAGACCTTTAGAGGAAATTGTTGGTCCTGTATGATCGCATCACTTGGGATCAAGTGGAGTGAGTCCAATAAATAGCACTCGGGCATGAAACGTCAGAGGTCGAATCGCGCGCTGGTAGCTCCAAGGCAACAATGCCGATGGCCACGGATCCCCGCGCAACGTCTAGAGTTTTGCCGCGAGGGCCGCGTGTGAGGACGGATGGCAAAACGGCGGCAAGGAGCGGAGCCAATGGTGGTTGCCCGCGCCCGGCGCCAACACCGCCACCCCGCAAACTCCCCACGATCTGTAAACAACACGCAACCAACCCGAGAAGCAATCAAACGGAGAGGACATTCGAACTGTATGTACGCCCAATGTTCAGAAGATTTTTCTGTGATGTGAACATATAAGAAAGGATTAAAGTGACTAAGGTAGGGCTGCTGCCGTGAATTCCCAGTTCTAGCAGTCATTCTTTCGGGGGTTGACACGTGTTTTGGTTTTCTTTGGTTCACCGTTGATTTTCATGTCTTTACTACCGGTTTTTATGGGTCACGGAAAGGCGTCGTGCCGCGTTAGCGATTAAGCCGGAACACGACGATGACTATGCCGGAAAGGTATCGTGCCGCGTTAGCCATTAAGCCAGAACTCAACTATAACTACGTTGAAAAAGCATCGTGTCGTGTTAGCCATTAAGTCGGAACGCGACGATATATACGCATTAGCAATTAAGCCGGAACGCAGCGATAAATACGCCGGAAATGCGTCTTGCCGCGTTAGCAATTAAGCCGAAACGCGACGATAGATGCAACAGAAAGACGTCTTACCGCGTTAGCAATTAAGCCGGAACACGACGAAAATGACAGCGAATATGCCTAAGCCAGATGTCGAAGCGAAGCCAGACACGACGTACGTATGTGACGATGAATTCGCCTAAGCCAGACGCGATGAGTTGTAGTATTCCTTGGTCATACGTGAAGTACTTTGGCTAGTAGCATGCTTTGGAAATTGTTCCCTGACGGATATGGTTCTCACGTTGCACCTCCCATGGCACGGCTTGGATTGTAGAGGTTGAAGGAAACAAACTGCTTTCGTCCACCGCCAGCATCTCCTCACGTAGGCCATCCACGGACAGGGAACACCGTCAGCATCCTCGCTTTGAGTTTTTTTTTGGTACATAGCAAATTCGATATACCAAAAAAGTCAAAGCGACTTATAATTTGGAACGAAGGGAGTAGATGCGAGGATTTTCAGTTTCCTTTTTTTTATTATTATAATATAAAAACGGAAAAAGAGTTACTAGTACTCCTACATTACCTTGGGAGTTGCGAGGAATCTAATGGCGTTCTGTCCTTTGAATTTTTGCAACGGAAGCAACAAGAATAATGCTTTGAACATTTTTTTTCACTACATGCATGAGAGCTGCACATCATTAAATTAAAAGGGAAAAAAGTGGCAAAGAGCCCACGGGGGATTTTGGTTTTGATGGCCTAGTCGAGCAGGCCCTAGTCATCTGCAGTTTTGGTTGGCCCAACAAACTGAAGACACAAGGTCCTATCCCAACGCATCTCGGTGGCTCGTCTCTCCATCCATCGTTCGCAACGTCAGAGTCGAATCCAAGCAAGCGGTAGCATGGACAACTAACAAGCACAAGATCACAAGGCAAGCAGGAGCATGGCTTGTTGGGGCCAAGCAGTCAAGCGCTGACAATGCATCAACAACCTCTTCTCTCCATGGTTCCACCTATGGGCTCTTGCATATTGCATGGAGAGCACACATGGTGCACAACTCACCACACAGCAGCCGACATCCCATAAATTGGTTACCTTTATGTCAAATTTTGATGGGTAAATCCCCATTTATTAATTATATTTTATTTGCATATAGATTGCATCTCCATTTATAAAATATCCAACTTGTAGGTGTAACTTTAGATTCGCATGCTATTTTTGATGAATGTTTAAGAGGCTAGCATGAATCACATTATCATTAGATAGATATTTTTCACTTTCTTCTTAAATGTTTTTGTTGACACTCTAAATTTGCCAAAGTGCATAATGGACTCCACCATCATATTTCTATCGTCGAGATGGTCAGAGAACATATCTGGATCATCTCATTTGGAGCTCGGACAAAGAAAACACCTTTTCAGGGGGGCTGACCCAGCCAAAACCCGCCAGGCCAGCTTCCAAAGCGGCCAGGCCGGTTTGACCAACTTTGTCAAATGCAAGACTGTACCGCACCATTGTATTTCTATCATCGAGCTGGTCAAAAAACCTATATGGATCGCCTCGTTTTGAGTCCGGATGAATTAATTGCAATTTTTGGAAGGTTTTCTGCCCTGGACGTGCAGTAGAACCGGCCAGGCCGGTTTGGGACCCAGCAGGCTGGTTTTCCTGACCTATTCCGAACCAATTGGTTTTCAAATCGGTTTTGGATCTATTTTTTGCGTGGAAAACTTGGAGATTAAGATCCGAGCTTGTTTCCTAGTGGGATAAGACCACCCCCCCTATATAAACGAGAGGATCACTGCTGATTGAGATACATCCAACAATCCAATCGTCTTTTTACATCTACAATTCCCTTATGTCCTCTTCTAACCTTATCTTGTTGTTCATCGCTTGATGCGGCGACCAAGGATGGCGCCCTAGGCTTCCTGGCCGACTTAGGACAATGCGGTGATGTCCTTGCCCCCATGGGGTCCCTCCTGGGCGAGAGCTTCGATGGTTCCTTTGCTAGTTTGCCTGGAAACTAGCCGTTCTTTGTCACGTAAGCGCGATAGCTATCCTTTGGCGGTTTGCTCATAAACCTGTTGTGCCTCACCACGTAAGTGTGATATTCTGGCTATGTTCTTTGGTGTGTGGCGGCCTGGATGATCTAGCCCTAGCTGGTGTGTGATCCGGGATCAATCCGCTGTCACCACACTTCTTGGCGACTCCGCTGGGGACGATTACCTCGGCTCTACTTTGTAGCAGAATCTCTTTGCCCTAGCCATACTCTTGATTGATCTATCTCCTTGCGCTCGCCATTACCATTGCATCTGGCCCAAAAGGCCGATTGCATCTGGTTTTGACCCCTTGTAATCTCGCTTGCTATTTTGCAAAGTGTTGCCATTGATTCAGCAAGGCGGCCGAGTTCTAAATCATGGAGTATCAAGGTGTTGCATCACAATATTACTACAATCACCCAAGGTACAACTTGCAAATACATCTTATGTTCCTAATAGTTATTTTGCAAGTCATGAATTCTCATGTTGATGTTGCTAGTCATAATAATAGTAAATCTGTTGCATCGGCTAATTGTTATGTTGATAATGCTCCTCATCATACACATCATAATCATGGATATCTCAACTATGAATTCTTCGAGTTTTAATGCTACTAGCAACATACAACATGCAAATCCTTATTCATCGGCTATAAGTTCACAATACGTGGTTTCACCACAAGACATGCTGATGAATGAGAGAATTGGCTATAGTAATGCTAACTATTCAGCCAATTACTCTCAGTTCATATGGTGCACGATATGCTAATAGAACAAAGGTTCTACATACAAATTCAGCATCATATGTGAATGCTAGTGCTCAGAATTCGGCCTCATATGATACTAAAAACTATGGCCGAATGAATGAAATTTCAGCAAGGCATTCAAGTGCTAATGCTCATGATTCAGCCTCATATGTTGCCAATAAGTATGGCCGAATCAATGAGAATTCAGAAAGTTATTTAAGTACTAGTGCTCATGCACATGTTACCAATAAGTGTAGCTGAATTAATGAAAATTCAGCAATGTGCATGAGTGCTAGTGATCCTGATTTAGTTGCATATGAGTCAGCGTGGCAGATTTTAAATGATCCCGAGGAATTTAAAAGAGCTATGAAAATCGATATTGATGAGATGTGTGCTAAATATAAGCTGAAGCCGATCCCATTTGAGTCCTTGGCTATTAATATAGGAAAGGAAGACATGCGAGCTGACACATGTGGCAAAGAAAGAGTCGATTCAGATATAAGCGGATGTTCGGTTGAAAAAACCGAACGAAACAATATCCATTCCGAATCAGTTTCATCTCAGGGAACAAGTCTAGTTGTGGCAAAGCATGGAAAGCATAAGAAATTAGCTAAACTTGATTTTCAGGAGCTAAAGGGGTTGTGCATTTATCTGGTGACTATCGCATCATTGATCAAAGTGATGAAGATCAAGCCCCTACAAGAAAAAAGGAAGAAACGACCGGCTACACAGACAAAACCGGCCAGGCCATTTCATCCCTGGTTGGTACTGCCAAACCGGCCTGGCCAGTTTCCCTGGCCGACCACACTACCAAACCAGCCAGGCTGGTTCCTCTGGTTCCAGCAGCCGCCGATGCGTCTCCGGATGATTCGGCCCCTGTTGTTGATTATTTCCTGGAGATGAAGGGCAACGTCATGCAAATCAAGGACATGTACTTCTCCAGCATGATTAACAAGGTACAAAGCACTAGTATTTTACCAAATTTCCAATCCAGTTGTATTATTTCAATTGCCACATCTATTAGTGATATTCTTGCTAGTAATGTTAAGAGACCAACTGAGGAAAGTAATTTACTTGTTGATAATGAAATAAATTCAGATTGCATCGGCCAACATATTATTCCCTATCAAGAGGCCGATGAAAATATTTTGTCTAAGTTAAAGCTTTCCCCAATGTTTACCTTGGATTCTATATCTATGCCGGTTTCTTTACTTGCTTTAAATTCAGTTCATACTTGGTCCCAAATGAGATACAAATTCGGTAATTATTTTGGGTTTAATAATTTGGGACCAAGATTAACAAATATTGCACATGTCGATGTTGGTTTTATGATCAATTCTAAAACATCTATAAAGAAAGGCAATTACAAAGATGGCCGATGGATTGATGTTAAATCTGATCTGTTCGTTTGTCTAGCTTTAAAGCTGACTCCACAAAAGAGTCAGCTAAAGAAATCAAAGTACACCTTTGACTTTACTTTTTGTAATCATGTCTTTGATATCTTATTGAAGAATAATTTTATTAGAATCATTGATCACAAAACTTTGCCATCACCTCAAAACTTAGAAGAGCTTACATATTGAAAGTGGCATAATTCATTTGATCATAATACTTCTAATTGCAATGTGTTTCGTCGAGTGATCCAATCGGCCATTGATAAAGGACGATTGAGATTTTCTGAAGGTCATCAAATGGACCAATTGGATTCAATTGGTCTTGATGACAAACAGGTTTCAAATCGGCTACCATTAGCTGATTCACTCAAGGCTCAAGGATGAAATGCCCAAGAGAGAGATGTAGTGACCTCAAGTGAAGACTAGGTGATTGTCTATGAATTACAAATTAGCGATATTTTAGAGGATAGCGAGGTGATTACAATTTCAGAAGACACTGGGGGGCAGGTAAAATCTCTCTAGTCGAGGCAAAGGCTGATTGATCCTTTCGAGCATGAGCAATCGGCTAAGGATCCTCCTTTGGAGCATATTTATCAAGATGTGGAGAAGAAGGCGGATGCCCATAGAGCTGATGGAGGTAAAGGCCGTGACAACCAAAGGAGTAGAAGGCCGAAGCTTAGTTTTGAGGAACTTCTAACTAAATACAAGAAGGAAGCAGAATTGAATGTCACTAATTGGCCAAGAAAAGTTCAATCATCAATATTGCCTCCAAAGCACAGGTCTCAGGAGTGGAATAGGCAAAGGAATAGATCCCACGCAGCAGCAACATATCCTCGTTTTGAGCAGCCAATTCCTGTCATATGGACCACAACCCACAAATTTTCATCCTTATTCATCTTGGGGTTGGTTTGAGCAAGAGGCGCATGTTCCACCATACTTTAGGCCACATTACGTAGCGTATGCAACTTCTAGATATTCAGAGAGATCATCATCTTGTAAAGACTGTTTTGATCAAAATCGGTCCGGAGCTCAACCAAAGAAGAAAGTGGTGAAAGAGGTTTACCGTGTGAAGAATGATGGCCGCAAGAACAAAAGTTGTGAAACAGGTTTACCATGTGAAGAATGATGGCTGCAAGAATAAAATTTCATATCTGCATTCGACTATTGAAAAGCCGACTACGTTGCTAAAAAATCTGGCTATTGATGGCAAAGAAGTGGGAAATCATCTATTAATATTCTAGACGCCAAATCTGAACAAAAGAATGTGATAGTGCCCAAAATTAAGAAATATTTTCCGCAGTCCAAAAAAGAAATAAAGCTTAGATGCTCACTCAGTTTACCAAAGTGGCAAGAAAACAAGTTGCAGAAGTTTAGTGCAGAAAAGCTGAAAGAGATGGGCTTGGCGTGGGTTCCTAAAAGGAGTTTTCAAGTTCAGAAGGATGATGCTTAGGCAAGTGGTGCAACGAAGGCAAAGGAAAGAAGGAGATTCAAGAAACAATTGCCAACTTGGAGGTTTGCACCAAATCGTCAAAATTATTGGTCATGGCATCATCCATATTCTTTGCCTATGCCTATGTGGAACTCATCCCTAGGTATGCATGGTTATCCCTTAGCTCCTTATTTTGATCCTTGGTATGGGTCTTTATATTATGGAGGGTTGCCAAATCATTTTGCCTATCAATAACTTTCTATTGCAAGAGCCGAAGTGTTGTATTCGGCTATGCATACTCTTGTGGATGAGTTCATATGGCCGATATTTTGTTATCGCCCTTAGTATAAAATATAACCAATGAATGCTTGCAACCATCATGCTATGAAAAGACCCTCCACAGAGTTTACTTTGTTGACTTGAAGGCCCGGGGGGGCATGATATGTGTTTTATATTTACCTCATGGATATGACAATATGATTAATCGGCTTGCAAAGAAGGCCAAGGTGTTGGCATGATCATTATTTCTCACAATGGTGTTGTTTGAGACATCAAGCCGATTAAATTACATTTGCACCAATATTCAAGCCGAATGTAAAGCTTTCTTATTCGTCTTGACAATATTGCAATCCATGAAGGTGAAACATGTTGAAGCCTCTAGTGATTCTTTACTGATGGTACACCAAGTTGCTGGTGTGTTTTAATGTGTTGAAGGACCGCCTAATGCACATCTTGGTCAATGCCTTCACATCATTAGATATTTTGCCGAATTCCAAATTCGACACACTCCAAGGCATGAAACAGTTAGGCTAACATGTTGGCTCAACAAGCATCAGGCTATGACATTGGTGGACGCAATTTTTATATCAAAGAAAAGTTGTTGCGAAATAGCGCAGTCATTGCTGGGCCGCCGAAACTGGCCAGGCCGGTTCTACTATTGTTGCTACAGGAACCGGCCTTGCCGGTTTCCCAGAGACTGGTGCAAATCGGCCTAATTCTTTACTTATTGATCTCGCGACTGATTTGATTAATTGGAGGACACCCATTATTATATATCTACGTGATCCAAGCATCAAAGTTGATAAAAATATTCGGCGAAGTGCTTTCAAGTTTATTTTGCCTAATGATGAGTTATATCAAGGAATCGCTGAAGATTTATTGCGTAAGTGCTTGAATTTTGATCAAGCGAAGGTTTTGCTATGGGAGACATTTATGTCATCAAAGGGGTATTGCTTTGTGCTGGTTGCTGCGAATTACTTTACAAAAGACGTTGCAAGGCCATCGTCTATCAAGAGAAGTCGGAGTGATGCCCAAGCAATGGCCAATATACTCATATCGTCCTTAGAACGATATGGCTGATGTATTACATCACCCTTTGATACAGGATAACCGATGAGTTGGACATCATTGCAATTTGGTGCTTTTATATTTTCAGGTTCACATAACCTCACCTGAAAATAGGGGGCATATGTTGGCACTGTAAATTGCCAAAGTGCATAATGGACTCCACCAATATATTTCTATCATCGAGACTGTTAGAGAACATATTTGGATCATCTCATTTGGAGCTCGGACAAAGAAAACAACTTTTCGGGGTGTTGACCCAGCCGAAACTGGCCATGCCGGTTCCAAAACCAACTTTGTCAAATGCAAGAATGGACTACACCATTACGTTCCTCTCATCAAGCTGATTGAAAAATATATATGGATTGCCTTGTTTGGAGTCCGGATGAATTAATTGCAATTTTCGGAAGGTTTTCTGCCCTGGACGTGGAATAGAACTGGCCAAGCTGGTTTTGGAACCGGCTAGGCCGGTTTGGGTGCAGCAGAACCGCCCAGGCCGGTTTGGGAACCGGTCAGGCCGGTTTGCCTGGCTGTGTGGCTGCCCAGCCCCCGTGGAAACTAGCCAGGCCGGTTTAGGACCCGGCCAGGCCGGTTTTCCTGAACTACTCCGAACTAATTAGTTTCCAAATCAGTTTTGGATCTATTTTTGGTGTGAAAAACTTGGAGATTACAATCTGGGCTTGTTTCCTACTGGGATAATACCACACCCTCTATATAAACGAGAGGATCACGGCCGATTGAGATACATCCAACAATCCAATCGTCTTTTCACATCTACAATTCCCTTATGTCCTAATTCAGCCTTATCGTTTTGTTCATTGCTTGATCCAACGACCAAGGATGGCACCCTAGGCTTGCCAGCTGACCTAGGGCAACCCGGCGACGTCCTTGCCCCTATGGGGTCCCTCCCGGGTGAGAGCTTCTACGGTTCCTTTGCTAGTTTGCCTAGAAACTAGCCGTTCTTCGTCACGTAAGCGCGATAGCTATCCTTTGGCAGCTTGCTCATAAACCTCTCTTGCCACACCACGTAAGTGTGATAGTTTCGCTGCATTCTTCGGTCCGTGGCGGCCCGAGTAATCTAGCCCTAGCTGGTGTGTGATCCGGGATCAATCCGGCATCAACAGTTTTCATCAAATTTTACTACTTATTATCTATTGATGTCTGACTTGATCCTGTAGCACTAGTACATAACAGGGCTTTGGTCCAGGCCGGGCCAGCCCATTAGTCCCGGTTCAGTCACGAACCGGGACCAATGGGGGCAACGGTCCCGGTTCGTGAGGCCAGGGGGCCGGCCGGGCCTCGTGGGGCATTGGTCCCGGTTCGTCTGGACCCTTTGGTCCCGGTTCCAGACACGAACCGGGACCAATGTGCCTCGCTTCTGGCCCACACCCATTGGTCTCGGTTCGTGGCTGGAACCGGGACCAAAGGGGGTCCTTTAGTCCCGGTTCCATCCACGAACCGGGACCAATGAGATGCCTATATATACCCCCTCGCCAGCGAGCAGACTGCTCTGTTTTTCTGGCCGGCGAGGGGAGAGCTTTGTGGTGCTCTAGCTCACCTCCTATGCACATGAGGTGTTCGATGAAATGCCCGAGCCACACTTAAGATTTCTCCTGTCGAAGCTCCTTGTCCAAGCTCCATTTTCCTCAAGATTTGTTTAGGTTTGGCGGTCCGTCCTGTCCCGTCCCCGTCCTCACCGCCATCGATCGCCCGCGCCCATCTCGGCGCCGGCACCACCGTGGTTAGCCTCTTCTTCTTATCTTCTTTCTAAAAGAAAAAAGATCTTACTTGTATCATTTAGATAGATACTTGTGTAATTTTCTTACTTTTATTATTGTTTGTTATTATATAGTGCCATGGTCATGGTATCCGCCCACGTCGGCCCTCGTCCGGTCTATGATTCGGATGTGGTATATATTATCTTTTATAAGTATTTGTTTTATTTAGTGTTTATGACAATTATGCCGACCAACGTGACATAGATTTTTTAATCTAGGAGGTATGTGAACCGGAAATTCCAACCGACATAGAAATTTTATAGTTTCAATGTATGTTTTAATTAGATGCTCTAGAGAGCTATATGTTGTTCAATAATGAGAACTATGTATGAACGTTATGTATTTATTTTGGTCAGTACTGTATTTTGGCTTTAATGTGATGATGAATTTCTATTAATTTGGTCACTTCTCTATTCATGATATGCACGCAGATGAACCGGCAATGGATGTACGGTGACCGACGCACCTCCGAGTATATTGAGGGCCTGCATAATTTTCTCGAAGCGGCTGAGGCAAACAAGCAGAATGGTTTTATGCATTGTCCATGTACTGTCTGTGAGAATACGAAGGCTTTCTCCAACTCTAAAACCCTTCACTTCCACCTGCTTGAGAAGGGTTTTATGCCACACTATAATGTTTGGACCAAGCACGGAGAAAGAGGGGTTATGATGGAAGACAACGAAGAAGAAGAGGATGACGACAACTACCCGCCCCCTGAATACGGTGATGCTGCAATGGGGGAAGCTGGAGATCAAGAGGAACCAGATGATGTGCCCGATGATGATCTTCGCCGGGTCATTGTTGATGCACAGAGAGAATGCGAAAGTGAAAGGGAGAAGTTGAAGTTCGATCGCATGTTAGAGGATCACAAAAAAGGGTTGTACCCAAATTGCGAAAATGACAACAGAAAGCTCGGTACCACACTGGAATTGCTGCAATGGAAGGGAGACAATGGTGTATCTGACAAGGGATTTAGTTCGCTACTGAAAATAATGAAGAAGAAGCTTCCAAAGGATAACGAATTGCCCGGCAGTACGTATGAAGCAAAGAAGGTTCTATGCCCTCAAGGATTGGAGGTGCAGAA
Source organism: Elymus sibiricus (assembly GCA_039707655.1). Lineage (NCBI taxonomy): Eukaryota > Viridiplantae > Streptophyta > Magnoliopsida > Poales > Poaceae > Elymus > Elymus sibiricus. The sequence goes on from CM077665.1 coordinate 5,235,932, forward strand.
GATACATGCATGCCCTAATGACTGCATCCTCTACCGCGGGGCGTACGAGGATTTGAACGCATGCTCGGTATGCGGTGCCTTGCGGTATAAGATCAGAAGAGATGACCCTGGTGATGTTGAGGGCCAGCGCAACGGGAAGAGGGTTCCTGCCAAGGTGATGTGGTATGCTCCTATAATACCACGGTTGAAACGTCTGTTCAGAAACAAAAAGCATGCCGAGTTGATGCAATGGCACAAAAAAGACCGTAAGAAAGACGGGAAGTTGAGAGCACCCGCTGACGGGTCGCAGTGGAGAAAGATCGTGAGAAAGTGGAGCGACTTTACAGGTGGCCCGAGGAACGTATGGTTTGGTTTAAGTGCAGATGACATTAATCCTTTTGGGGAGCAGAGCAGCAAGCATAGCACATGGCCTGTGACTCTATGTATGTATAACCTTCCTCCTTGGTTGTGCATGAAGCGGAAGTTCATTATGATGCCAGTGCTCATCCAAGGCCCTAAGCAACCCGGCAATGACATTGATGTGTACCTAAGGCCATTAGTTGATGAACTTTTACAGCTATGGAATGGAAGAGGTGTACGTGTGTGGGATGAGAACGAACAGGAGGAATTTGACCTACATGCGTTGCTGTTTGTAACCATCAACGATTGGCCTGCTCTCAGTAACCTTTCAGGACAGACAAACAAGGGATACCACGCATGCACACACTGTTTAGATGACACCGACAGTATATATTTGGACAAATGCAGGAAGAATGTGTACCTGGGGCATCGTCGATTTCTTCCGACCAACCATCAATGTCGAAAGAAAGGAAAGCATTTCAAAGGTGAGGCAGATCACCGGAAGAAGCCCGCCCTCCGTACTGGTGATCACATACTTGATATGGTCAATGATTTATAAGTAATATTTGGAAAGGGTCCTAGCGGACTATCTGTTCCGACTGACCATGCGGGACGCGCACCCATGTGGAAGAAGAAATCAATATTTTGGGACCTACCCTATTGGAAAGACCTAGAGGTCCGCTCTGCAATCGACGTGATGCACGTGACGAAGAATCTTTGCGTGAACCTGCTAGGCTTCTTGGGAGTGTATGGGAAGACAAAAGATACACCGGAGGCACGGGAGGAACAGCAACGTGTACATGAAAAAGACGGCATGCATCCAAAGCAGTATGAAGGTCCTGCCAGCTACGCTCTTACCAAAGAAGAGAAGGAAATCTTCTTTGAATGCCTGCTCAGTATGAAGGTCCCGTCTGGCTTCTCGTCCAATATAAAGGGAATAATAAATATGGCAGAGAAAAAGTTCCAGAACCTAAAGTCTCATGACTGCCACGTGATTATGACGCAACTGCTTCCGGTTGCATTGAGGGGGCTTCTACCGGAAAACGTTCGATTAGCCATTCTGAAGCTATGTGCATTCCTCAATGCAATATCTCAGAAGGTGATCGATCCAGAAATCCTGCCAAGGTTAAGGAGTGATTTGGTGCAATGCCTTGTTAGTTTCGAGCTGGTGTTCCCACCGTCCTTCTTCAATATCATGACGCACGTCCTAGTTCATCTAGTCGACGAGATTGTCGTTCTGGGCCCTGTATTTCTACACAATATGTTCCCCTTTGAGAGGTTCATGGGAGTCTTAAAGAAATATGTTCGTAACCGCGCTAGGCCAGAAGCAAGCATCTCCATGGGCCATCAAACAGAGGATGTCATTGGGTTTTGTGTTGACTTCATTCCTGACCTTAAGAAGATAGGTCTCCCTCAATCGCGGTATGAGGGGAGACTGACTGGAAAAGGCACGCTAGGAGCGAACTCAATAATATGTAGGGACGGACATTCTTGGTCTCAAGCACACTACACAGTTCTACAGAATTCTACCTTGGTGACCCCGTATGTTGATGAACACAAGAATATTCTGCGCTCCAAACACCCGGAGCAGTGTGACGACTGGATTACATGTGAACACATCAGAACTTTCGGCAGTTGGTTGCAAACACGTCTCATGCGTGACAACACTGTTTCTGATGAGCTGTACTCGTTGGCCAGGGGACCATCTTCGACTGTAATGACTTACAAAGGGTACGAGATAAATGGGAATACATTTTACACGATCGCCCAGGATCAAAAGAGCACCAACCAAAACAGTGGTGTCCGCTTTGATGCAGCAACCAAGAGGGGAAAGGACACATATTATGGTTACATAGTGGACATATGGGAACTTGACTATGGACATGATTTGAAGGTCCCTTTGTTTCAGTGCAAATGGGTCAATCTGTCAAGAGGCGGGGTACAGGAAGATCCACAGTACGGAATGACAATAGTGGATCTGAACAATCTTGGGTACACAGACGAACCATTCGTCCTAGCCAATGATGTGGCGCAGGTTTTCTATGTGAAGGACATGTCTACCAAACTGAGAAAAAGAATAGATAAGGAAGCGAATACATCATACGATGAGCCAAAGCGCCACATAGTTCTTTCAGGAAAAAGAGACATCGTGGGATTGGAGGGCAAGACAGACATGTCTGAAGATTATGAAAAGTTTCATGAAATTCCTCCCTTCAAAGTCAAGGCTGACCCAAGCACCCTGTTAAACGATGAAGATTATCCATGGTTACGGCGCAATAAGCAAAGGACACAAGCGAAGAAAAAGTGAAGACTTTCTCTCCACAACTAGTATGATGATGCCTTTGATCTAGAATATCACTGCAGTTACATGTGAAGAAATGAAATGCCTTTTGTAACAGATGAGTTTTCGTATGAAACCCTGATATTTCGAAAGAGATTGTCCGTTTTGTACACGAAGTGCATCTAGTTTTTGCCGTAACCCTCTCAACTTTTTAGCACATGCTATTTGGGTGAAATGATGATACCATGCCAACTTTCAACCTATTCAGAGTTCATTTGTAGTGTTTTTCAATTTCAGGGTCATTTAGCTCAAAAAAATCAGTAAACGCATGAAAAATACCAAATGAAGTCAGAAAGGGTTGAAAATTGATGATGTGGCTTTGAATGGTTCATTTTGAACACACAAAAAGTCTGGAGTTCAAATAAGTTCAAAAAAATGAAATACCTTTGTAACAGATGAGTTTTCGTCCGAAACCCTCATACTTCGAAAGAGAGTGTCCGTTTTGTACACGAAGTGTATCTAGTTTTTGCCGTAACCCTCTCAACTTTTTAGCACATGCTATTTGGGTGAAATGATGATACCATGCCAACTTTCAACCTTTTCAGAGTTCATTTGTAGTGTTTTTCAATTTCAGGGTCATTTAGCTCAAAAAAATCAGTAAATGCATGAAAAATACCAAATGAAGTCAGAAAGGGTTGAAAATTGATGATGTGGCTTTGAATGGTTCATTTTGAACACACAAAAAGTCTGGAGTTCAAATAAGTTCAAAAAATGAAATACCTTTGTAACAGATGAGTTTTCGTCCGAAACCCTCATACTTCGAAAGAGAGTGTCCGTTTTGGACACGAAGTGTATCTAGTTTTTGCTGTAACCCTCTCAACTTTTTAGCACATGCTATTTGGGTGAAATGATGATACCATGCCAACTTTCAACCTTTTCAGAGTTCATTTGTAGTGTTTTTCAATTTCAGGGTCATTTAGCTCAAAAAAATCAGTAAATGCATGAAAAATACCAAATGAAGTCAGAAAGGGTTGAAAATTGATGATGTGGCTTTGAATGGTTCATTTTGAACACACAAAAAGTCTAGAGTTCAAATAAGTTCAAAAAATGAAATACCTTTGTAACAGATGAGTTTTCGTCCGAAACCCTCATACTTCAAAAGAGAGTGTCCGTTTTGTACACGAAGTGTATCTAGTTTTTGCCGTAACCCTCTCAACTTTTTAGCACATGCTATTTGGGTGAAATGATGATACCATGCCAACTTTCAACCTTTTCAGAGTTTATTTGTAGTGTTTTTTTAATTTCAGGGTCATTTAGCTCAAAGAATGAACTAATAGCAAAAAGAATGAAGTAGAAAACTTTTATGAAACTCTAATAGCAAAAAGAATGAAATAAAAATAATCAATTAAAATATTCTGTTATGATCAACTAAAACAAAACTATAATATTCTTCAATAGCAAAAAGAATCAACTAAAAAGCTTTTATAAAACTCTAATAGCAAAAGGAATCAACTAAAAAGCTTTTATAAACCTCTAGTATTTTTGAAACTAAAATATATATAAAATTTATGCAACTAAAAGGAATCAACACAGTAATATTAAATAGCAGGAAAAAGAATCACTCAAAAATCTATTTTTTTAGTAAAGTTATTCACAAACTAGTGATTCACACAAATTTCAAAATATTCTAATTTAAACTATTCAAATTTGAAAACTAAAGGCACTAACAGAAAGTTTATAATTTTTGTGACCTAAAAGCAAAAAGAATCACTGAAAAACAGTAAGTAGGAACAAAATAAAATAAATAAAGCAAAAAACAAAACAAAAAACTGAATTTTTTTTAAAAAAAATGCCACCTATTGGGCCGCCACAGCCTGAATACGACTTGAAACCCAACCAGCTTGTTGGGCCAGGATTCAGGCCCACAGAAGGCCCAATAGGCCCACAGGCAGTGACAGATTAGGGCCGGCGGCCTGCAGTAGAGAGGAGCTCGAGAGGGTATGCGCAGCAGCGCTTATAAACCACTCTCGAGCTCTCTCGGCTAGCGAGGTGGGACTAAAAATTTGGCCCCGGGCAGAATCACCCTATGGTCCCGGTTGATGCCACCAACCGGGACCAATGCCTCCCTTTGGTCCCGGTTGGTGCCACCAACCGGGACCAAAGGTCTCTGCTTCCCGCCCTTTGGGCTGCTGAAAAGAGACCTTTGGTCCCGGTTGGTGGTACCAACCGGGACCAAAGGTGGGCATTGGTCCCGGTTGGTGGCACCAACCGGGACCAATGCGTCTTCTATATAAGTAAACACTTGGAAAATTTCAGTTTTCATCTGCCATTGCCCCGAGCCCGCCGCCCCGTCGCCGCCCCGAACCCCGTCGCCGCCCCGTCGCCGCCCCGAGCCTGTCGCCGCCCCGTCGCCGCCCCGAGCCCGTCGCCGCCCCGTCGCCGCCCCGTCGCCGCCGTCCTCGTCGCCGCCCCGAGCCCGCCGTCCCCGTCGCCGCCCCATCGCCGACCCGTCGCCGTCCCGTCGCCGCCCCATCGCCGCCCCGTCGCCGCCCCGTCGCCGTCCCGTCGCCGCCCCGTCGCCGCCCTAAGCCCGCCGTCCCCGTCGCCGCCCCGTCGCCGCCCTCTCCCTCCGCGCGCTGTGGTGAGCTCCACTTCCACCCTGGAGCTGTCCGGCCGACCCCCTTTCCTCCCCGCACGCGTTCCCTCCGCGCGCGCGTGCGCCACCATCGCCGTGGATGGCAGCGGCGGCGGCAACGTCGCCGTCGTCGTCTTTGCCTTCATACGTAGATGTATAACGATGTATAATTCCTTCACATTTCATGGGGTTTTTGTGGTGTTGTCGATATCTTGATACGAAAAATAGTAGTGTGTGTATGGTTGTAGCACCAAAAATTGTTGATTTTTCTTTTAGGGATCGATTTAGTGCATTCTTATTAGGTTTCTTGTATAGGGAAAAAATCATAATTTTTTTAATTTGATAAAAGTTTTGTTTGTGATTTGTCGAACAAACATTTACAAGGAAATTACAACAAGAGTGAAAACAAGCTGAGTGAAAAAAATCTTAGGGTTACGCAATATCGTGAGGAGTCTCGACGATCGCCGGTGAGTAGTCCCCGACGATCGCCGGTGAGTAGTCCCCGACGATCGCCGGTGAGTAGTCCCCGACGATCGCCGGTGAGTAGTCCCACCGAGTCCACGTCGCACCGAGCACCCGCGGCGAATTCAATGATATTCCGGCAAAATGTTGGCATCGGCTCTATCATCACGTTGGCATCGGCTCTATCTATCAACAAGGCCACGGGAGCACCCGGCCCCCTATCATCACGTTGGCATTGGCTCCCCGAGAGCTTTCCAACGGATCCGGAATGTATGTCGTTGTCGATATACCCCCTCCCCGATAACTTCGACATGAGGGGGGGGGGTCGATATACCCCCTCCCCGATAACTTCGACATGAGGGGGGGGGGGGGTTCGATCCCGCGCACACACACACGCATGAACACACACACACACACACATATGTTCTATTTTTTTATATAATGTTGTTTTGCTATAATTAGTGTTTAATTAGTATATATGCTTAATTAGATTTCCTAATAAAATGACATTGCATATATAGGAATTTTTACAAGCGCTCGATATGTCCTGTTTTTAGCAAAGGTAATGCCTCATATTTTTCATGAATTTTAGCATGACTTGTGCTACAATGTAGGACATATCGAGTGCTTGTGATTTGCCAGAACGGGAATTCAATGATATTCCGGCAAAACATAGGGCATTTTTTCTATGTCATTTCTCGATATATGGAACGGGTTGACTTTAGGTCTGTTTCGGCTCCTTGTGCGTCTTTCAGTGAGGGAGAGTGTCCACCATATATATATATGAGAGAGGAAGAATCCCGACTGTTGTCGTGGAGGTCGCTTCTCCTTCTTTTCCTTGTGCTAGATATTTGTAATGCACACGGGAAAGAAGGAGTAGCGACCATCACCGACGGTCGAAATATGAGAGAGGAAGAATCCCGACTGTTGTCGTGGGGGTCGCTTCTCCTTCGTTCCCGTGTGCTAGACATTTTGGTGTAATGCACTCGGGGACGAATGGAGGAGCCACCATCACCGACGGTCGCAATATCAGAGGGAGTGCCCACCATATAAGTGAGATGAGAGTTTAGGAAGGAAAGACTCGACAGACCTAAAGTCAACCCGTTGCATATTTTGAGTAATAGTGATCTGTGTGTTGATCAGTTTCCTGGTAGTTGCCTTCGATCGATTTTAAATGTTTGAACTATGAACATAGGAAATGTCTGACGACGATAGCGACAGGGAATTCGGTATGTGCGAATACTGCGAAGACGAGCGTGGTCTGTGCGACACGACTCACCTAGTTGATGGTAGGCGCTTCAGCATCGTGCTGGATGAGACCTTCGAAGTGGATACAGTAAGTCACAACGACAAGTCTTTTTTCGTAATTAAGCATGACTTCTGCTTCTTTTGCTTCAACTTATAATTTTAATTTTTTATTATTCTACTAGCGTATCCCCTGCCATGCAAGAAGATATGTCTTGGATAAGATTGGTTTCAATACTAAAGAAAGTATGGAGGTAAAGATAGTTCACTTGAGGACCGAGCATGGTTATACTTTTGCCGTAAAATTGTACAATGCAGACACCTACTCCTATTTTGAATGCAAAAGTTGGCAAGCACTATGCAAGGCTTATGCATTTGAGCCGAATATGCTTATCACCTTTGATATTCGTCCGGAAGATGAAATTGAAGGTAATATCGACATCTGGGTCGATGTGCAGACGCCTCCAGTTCTACCATTATGTGAGTTTCTCAACCATATTTATTATGATTCCGATTCTGCCTCCTTGTGAGTTTGTTAAACATATTTATTATGTAATTTATATTGTTTATTTCAAAATAGTTGACAGCTTATTTCCATTGACAGCTTATTTTCATTCTTCAAAAAATGTACGGGAGATGGTAGACAGAACCTACTACACCGATGGCGCAGAATTAACTTGTCAGGAGAAAAATCATCTTATCACATTTATTAATGATCTTCAGAATTACAATACCTATTATCAAACTCCTACACATTATGGTCAATACGTGCCACTAGTGCACGTGTTGAACTACGGTAACATCCATGGAGATCGCATGGTAAGATTTTTTACTATTACGACATCCGTGCATCTTTTGCATAAATTATTTTTAAAACTAAACTACATTGCTAACTACGAAGTTATTACTATGTTTTTCAGCAGAAAATCCCGAATGATTGTGTGCCTCATCTGATGTTTCCGAAAGGTCACCTTGATGTTATGAGCTTACGGCCAGGTCATCATATGCATCACTGTTGTCCATACCGGATTTCTAAAACCGATGAAGACATGACAATCAAAGATTGGAAAAATTGTATGGTCCATCGTAGGGAGCTACTTGGAAGCAACATTGTGCGACGTGTAAGAATTGGAGACAGGATAATCTCCATTCTCCATAATGGAGAGTCAGGGCCTATCTTGTTTTATGCTATTTTACCTAAGAGAGGCCGGGTAGTTAGGTCCTAGCTAATACTCATGATCATGTGCTAAGAACAATTAAGTATGGTTGGTTAGATGACTATGATGATGATGATCGAGTATGACTTGTTATTATGATAACGAGTAGTTCTAAGAACAATTAAGTATGGTTGGTTAGATGACTATGATGATGATGATCGAGTATGACTTGTTGTTATGATAACGAGTAGTTCTAAGAACAATTAAGTATGGTTGGTTAGATGACTATGATGATGATGATCGGGACACTTCTCTCTATTAGCTAGCTAACACAATATGAAACCCTAAATTAACCCTCCAAACCCCCCCCCCCATTTGAAAAAAAAACCAGTGCCTTTTGGTCCCGGTTGGTGTTACCAACCGGGACTAAAGGCCCTCCTAGCACTATGATGTGATGGACGGCGAGTGCATTGAACCGAATGAGTTGGCGCAAGTGTGAGCAAATGGAAAATAACCTATTTTTACTTATGTGGCCTCAATTATAGATGATTTTTTGCAGGCTACTCATAGCATCTTGATGTCTAGAACATGCATATGGTCAATTTATCCACCTTTCCTCTATAGGGTCATCCTATTGGTTATGGCCCACCCTAGAAATCTAGCACAAGCCCATTCTAGAAATTCTAGTCACCCTATACATAATCCTTTATCCCATTAGGCTAACTATGAAAGCCACTTGGGCGATTTTTGTTTGAGCAACTTAAAGGGACTATGACGCGTAAGAGGATGGGATGTAATTGAGTTACATAATGCAAACTCCCGTGATGATAATTTTCCTGAGGTATCGAGAAGCTCACGCTTCCCTTAGTCCTTGTTAAAGTCCCTCACAAGGATGCCTTCATAACGGACAAGCTTCCCCTCCAAGAGTAACAAATGCTCCACAAAGTATGACCAAGCTCGTCAAGTGCTCAAGGTTTGGTTTGCTCTCAAACACTTATTCTCTCACCCCAACACCTAATCACTCACTAAGCACTTTACTCTCAAAAAGAGAGGGGTTTGGAGAGAGCTCACAAGGCTTTGGAAAGAGTTTGGAATGTCCAGGGCACCAGCAGCAACACCAGGGGCGTGGCATGGGTATATATACCCACTCCCACAAGAAATAGCCGTTAGAGCTCAAAACTAGCTGTTATGGCCGTCCAGAATGTGGAACTTCCACATCTAAATGCGGAACTTCCTCGTCTGAACGCGGAACTTCCGCAGCCTAGAAAAACAGCACATCAGGCCTCATGGAAAACGCCATAACTTTTTACTCCGAAATCCGTTTTTGATGGTCTTGGACTTTTCGGAAAGCTTATTCCAAGGGCTATCCAACCCAACCAAGAACAAGCCCCAAGATCAATAGGTGCAAATTTTGTGCAATTGTTCCTCTCATGTTAGCACTCACTAGTAGAATGTCGACCAGTAGTCCCGGTCGGGAAGGGCCTTTAGTACCGGTTCCCCAGCCGGTACTAAAGGGTCGGGACTAAAGGTCCAGACCTTTAGTACCGGTTGGACCACGGACCGGTACTAAAGGCCCACCACGTGGCTGCCTGAGTGGGCTGGTGGTGGAGGACCTTTAGTACCGGTTGGTGATACCAACCGGTACTAAGTGTTCTGTTTTTTTTTCGCTTTTAATTAGGTTTTAGTTTTCCTCTCTATTTATTGTGTTTTCCATTCATTTCAAATTTATTTTACGGTGCTACATACTGTAAACATTAATTACACAAGTTGATGCATATATATATATGTAATATAATATACAATATCTCATACACAGTATATATACAAATGGAATTACACATCCATATATATTCTGGACTTATAACTTAAGGCCGAAAACCCGGCCGGGACTAGCTAGCTAGTTCTCCGGATGAAATCTCAGTTTTCTACTACTGATTTGCTGGCATTATTGAGGCGGCGGTAAGTAATAGTGCTCTCCGTTTACATCAATGACATGTTGAAGAAGAAATGCCGCAAATTCCTCTTGATGTGCTACAAAGCGTTGCTCGGGTGAGAGCTTCGACATCATCTGCCAAACCTGGAGTTGTCTTTCACGTGCTCCTCTGCGACGTATACGGCCTTCGGTCTGGAGGCGAATGTTCTCGCAGAGGAAGTATCCACATAAATTTGTCCCCTGCTCTTGCTTCGCGCACTTTGCAAAAAGAATAGAATTCAATAAGATAATTAATAATCAAGCATGATAATGGTATTGAAACTAGAATTAAAGAGATGAGCGGACCTAGTAGTACTACTTAATTACCTGCATCTTTTTCCACTTTAGCTTCGGTTTCCATTGACGACCGTGATGGTTTTTTTCTATCATCTTTTTCCAAACACTACGCGGCAAAGAAAAAGAACGAAAGAGTTATTATAATTACTTTTGATATCAGGAAATAATGAAAGAAAGCGAGGTCGATAAAGATTGAAATTACCGTTCTATCATAAAATACAAGTCCACGTATGATTGTTCTCGTGTATCTAGTGAGTCGTACACTTGAACAAGTCCATCCGCGAGGATAATATTTAGGAGGATATAGTGGTCTCTGCGCAGAAGTTTATATAATAAAGCAGGCATGCATATAACTCATCAACTACACTTGACAGCGAGCTAGTAAGCAAAAATAGAATTTGTAGTATACAAGAGAGTAACACTCACCCCATGTTGTAAGGAAATATTATAGATTTGGTATTCATTAGTGCCTCTAGAAAATTTTCCAAGAGATCTTCTGTGTCCTTGGCATAATGTTTTACCACATGACCATTAACGGTATTTGGGTCGATGAACCCAATGTCATCAATTCCCTCTTGTTTCAATTCCCACATCTTCAATCTGCATAATAGCATAGAAAAGAACATATATAGTGAGGATAAGCCAATGAACGATATCTTAGCTAGAGACTTAAATTATTAAAGATATAAATCACTTACAGACAATAGCAACTGATGAGAGTTTTGTCGATAGAGTCCATGTGGTATAACTGGAAAAGTTCTGAGAATTCAAGACATATGTCACATGCATTCACGTAATGCTCTTTCCTTACTTTGACCATGACCGCCGTCTTCCCTCACTCTACTTCACGCAGGTACCAATCATGCAACCGTCGCATCGCAGTTGGTAGTTCCTTGTACTCCTCGGGTGTGACAAGTGGTTTTCCTTTGGCATATTGCATTGCGTACTCAGTTGCACCGTACCGGCGGAATTCCTCGGTGCCAAGGATTTGGCCAAGAGTGAGACCTGCAACCTCTACTTCTTCGAGGTCAATTGGGTTGCCTTGCACGTCGACTGGTTGGATCGATTGCTTGCTTGGATTGGTACTCACCTTGAGCGGAGAGATCGATTGCTTGGATTGTTCTCCGAGCTGGGGAACTGTTTTCCCGGTAGTAGTACCACCTGTCGTTGATGCCGTACTTCCCGACTTCTTCCTTGGGCTGGGCCGACTTCTCTGCTCACTTGCCTTCTGAATCTGTCGCTCATAGTGTGTCGGCATACGCTCGACATATGCCGGGGGTCCATCAATAAAGTGTTCCATAAAGTGCTCTTGGACTTCCTTGGGTATTACCTCCTTTGGCGTCACGGTCTTCTTTGCAAAAAAGGCTTTCAATTGGCGATCGCATTCAATTTCGTTTTCCTCTGGTGTCATGTCGTAAGGCAGCTTCCTTTTGGCCGGAGGCTCGGGTTTCTTCTTTGCTTTCCTCCGAAGAGAACTGCTGGTGGCCTTCCTCTTTTGGGAGCCCTGCTGGCGGGACCGCTGCCGGGGTGGAGTCGGCTCACGCGGCGGAGATCGATATCGATGATATGGACTCACGTCGTGCTCCGTCCCGAGGTTGGGAGGACTGCTGGCGAGGTGGGGAGGACTGCTGGCGAGGTGGGACGCCTCTCGAGGTGGGGAGGACTGCTGGGGAGGTGGGGAGGACTGCTGGCGAGGTGGGGAGGACTGCTGGCGAGGTGGGGAGGACTGCTGGCGCTGCGATGCCTCTGGCTAGGATCCCTCGCGTTGGACATCGATACTCGGAGGAGCCGGTGGCCTTAGCGCTGTTTGTGGAAAGACGATGCAGTCCTTACTCCATAGAATGAGACCACGGCCGGCTTCTTCCAGTGTGGACTCCCCCTCACCTCCAGGGATGTCAAGCAATAGTTCATCATATCCTGGCTCTATTGCGTCCACCGCGACACGAGCATACCCAGCTGGAACCGGATTGCAATGCTAGAGAACACCAGGTGTATTTGGTAAAGCATAGCCCGTCGCGACCCGCACGGGTATGTTCTTCATTTTCTGGATTAGCTCACAAGATGTCTTCTCGGTGATATCATCCACGGGGGTGTGACCCAGCGGTGCCCCCGTGGAACCCATGCTGCTTTTCGGCAGTGTAGATGGGACGGGTTCCCCTGCCTCCTGCTGCGGAGTTTCCCTTTGCTGGGTCAGTAACTGTATCTGCCTCTGCTGCTGCTCGTACTTCTGTTCCAACTTTGAAAGTCGGTCTGCTTCCACCTTCTTTTTTCTCGAACGGCTTTTATAACTGTCCTTCCATCCCGCAAACCCCTCGTACCACGGAACAACGCCCACGCCTCGTGTTCGTCCTCCGTGTTCGGCATTCCCGAGGGCGAGTGTAAGCTCGTCGTTCTCTCTATCGGGGTGAAACCGTCCTTCTTGGGCAGCTTCTATTGCTTCAATCAACTCATCTGATGCATGCTTCAGACTGGCCAGTGCAATAATCTTCCCTGTTGCTGGGTCCAACTTTCCCCCATGCGCAAAAAACCAATTCCTGCACCTTTTGGGCCACTTGAAGGTTACTGGAGTTATCCCTTCAGCAAGCATCTTATTTGGTACTCGGGTTCGGTTAGTTTGAGCGCTTGAGACTTGTCTAACTATTTGTGTTGCAACCCCCTTGATAGTATGTGTAACAACCCCAAATTTGGCACTCTAAATTGTGAGCCAAATTTCCACTTTTTCTTTTACTCATGCATCATGGCATCCATATTAAATTGCTAAATACATAGAACAAATGGGAAAAACATTAAAAGGAGGCAAGCCCCTTCTCAAATTCCAAATTCAAATGCAATTGTTCAAATGGCCAAACAATTTATTCTTGAGCTTTCATATTTGTCAAGGAAGTTCCAAGAGTTAAATTGATAATTTTGGAAAACATCAGAAAAGGCCAAATGATTTTCTTAAAAGGAAAACCTTCAAAATTGGCTTGTTCCAATTGAATTCAAATGGCTTTCAAAATCTTTCAAAATTACAAACCAGAAGTTATGGATTGCTTATCCATGATGTTGGGAGCCTCCACATTTCTTTTGGTGAAATTTGGGATAGGAAAACAATTGCCAAAAATTTATAAAGAGAAAAGCCAACATTTGCCATAAATTCATAAAGTGAGGGTTTTGAATGATTTTTACAACCAAATTTTTTGTTGAGCTTATAAATTTGTCAAGGATGCTCTAAGGCTTCAAAATATAATTTTTGCAATGGTAAATGAATTACCAAATTAAATAATTCATGGAATTGCCAAAATTGCCATAAAGAAAATGAAAACAACTTTGTGATACAAACTTTCTCCAAATGGCCTCAAAATTTTACCATGGCTTCAATATGCTAAATAAGAATTTCACACAAACTTTCATGAATTTTGGAATCCATTAAGTGCCCCAATTAAATTGTGCAAAGAGACAGAAGAAGAAAATAGCAAAAATGGAGCCGAGGGGGTTTCTGTAAAATTGCCATCGTCTCCTTCGCTATAGCAGAGCTGGCAGTCATGGCGACAGTGCGCCGCTGTCGCCACTATGGCCACGACGCTGCGTGCTACCCGCGCTAAGGAGGAGAGTAGCACGCCGACACCCTCTCCTCCCTCTGTCTCACCTCTCACTTGCCCCCTCCGCTACCTCTCTGTTTTCTCCCGAGCGACCTTCGAACCCTAGTAATGGTGGCCGCGCTCGACGATGCAGTCTGAGACCACCCCGTGCAGATCAAAGAGGTGGGGGAGCACCGCCTCGCCGTTCTCTTCCACCACGATGAAGGAATCGAGCCAAACAGCCCGGAATCTGCCGCGGCGTCCTCCCCTTCCCCGTCTCTGACCGACGCTCCACCGCGAAGCCGCCGCTGCCCTCGGCCTCCCCGACCCACACTGAGCACACCATCGCGCCCAGGGTGAGCACGCGGTTCCGTAGACCCCTTTTCCCCGCTCCCTCTCTCACTGTACCGCCGCCGCACCGTGCACCGTTAGCCGCCGCCGCAGAACCTCGCCGTCGGCGACGCTCCGATGACCAAACCGCAGCAGCGCCGCCACCATCGTGTACGCCTCGTCGAGTAGCATGCCATGGTAGTCTTCGATTCGTCTAGGATGCGCCAGAACCGCCGATTCTGCCGCCGTCCGAGCTGCTCCGCCGGTGAACGACATCACCGTGACGTCACCACGCGGGAGAGGACCTGGTCAAACCTGGCGTGTGGCCCTCGCTTGCTTGCATGGCGCCACTGTGGCACCCTGGCCCACTGTCAGTGCCTGCGGCTAGCCTCAGCTCCGCTGCAAAAAGTCCAACCGTTATTCTCTATAAAAAGAAAAGAACATAAATCAATAGGCAGATTTAAAACTGAACTTTAAAAATTGATAACAATTCAAAAATTTCTCCAAATGAGGAAATTCAAGTTTCAGTGTGTTCAGCAAACTGTGCTCTACCTGAAAATGTCATTTTGACACATTACAAAATAAAATTTTGTGCACTTATTAATTAATTACATAAATAGCTTAATTATTTGAAATCTTGGAAAAATCATAACTTGAGTTGTGTAATTCCAAATTGAGAGTTTAAGATGTCAAAATGTTAGTCTTGGAAAACTCTACACCATGGTATTTTATTTGTGCACTTTTGAACAAATTAACTCCTCTATATATTTAAAATACTCCAAATTCAAAATTCAAATTGCAACTTTGAAAAATCATATCAATTTGAAAATTGATCAGAAAAATATGATCTTGGTCTCTAAATGTTAAGGTAACTAAACTCTATCTATTAGGACCAGTGCCTTGGCCATTTGAATTAAATTTGGTGATGTTTCCCAAAAATACTAAAATGGTAGAATTGAATTCAAAATTGGGAAATTCATATCTTTTGAACTAATTATCCAAAATTATTGATCCTTATAACAAAATGTTCAGAAAGTCATAACCTTTCTGTTTATACCATTTGCCAAGCATGGCTACATAAATCTTGGGTACTGATTGTTTTAAAAATGCAAGTCTAGTCAAGTGAACCAAAATTGGTAATTCATAAAAGGCCTCTATAACTCCCCCAAAATAATTATGACATGTCAACATGCCTAACAAGATGCAATTTATCTAACAGAACCATGTTTGTTCTTGTTGGGTGCCTTGCTTCATAAATTAAATCGAATCACAAAAGGGATGCATATTCAAAATGCCATCCTGGATTTATTAACGAATTGTTCTTGGTTAGTAAGAAAATTATAAGTGTTGTTATAAAATGACCAGAGAAGAAACAATTACTTGTTATCATCGTTTGCATGCATGTTCAATTGTTAACAAATAATTGGTCCCATTTAACATGAGTAGATGAATCACTTTCTACTTTCCAACTGCATTAAAATGACATGTCATCATCTTGTGTGCATTGCACTTCTCTATATGTTGAATGCTCCGTTTCTTTTCTGGTGTGTTGCTTCTCCTCGATAGAATCCGGAGTTGATGTGAGCACCGAGACCGAAGTCAAGAACAACAACATCGAAGAGTTGTACTTGTCGATCAACCAATAAGGCAAGCATAAATCCCCTTTTTGAGTATTCTCTAATCCTATGTTTTTCCCCAAGTATTTTATCTGTTGTATTATCTGCATTCGATTCCAATGTCACTTTACTAGAGTATCCTAGTAGCTGCATTACCTTTCAGATACCATTACCTGTTCCCTCCTATTATCCATAGGATTGCAGTGTTGGTTGAGTTACTGCTATCTGCTACTTAATTGCTTAGCCGTGCTTAGCTGAGTGCTTATGGGTCCGATGGGTGGATCATGGTTGGAAACGACGATGGTATGTTCGGATGACATGGAATCATGTGGTGCCGATAATATGCTAACAGACGTGGATGAGTTGCCATCGGTGACTGATGGTGGGTTGTCTCACTCATGCCCCTAGGGGCGACTTCTCGACTTCGAGCCAAGACTAAGCGTGCTTCCATCAGTGGGCCTATGGGATCCCTGATGACCAACTAACATGTGAGGGTCTAGCCAAGGGTCCTCAAGTTTGAGCTTTCCTTTTGCGTGTGCGTGAAAAGATGGACGAGCTGTGAACAAGGATGGTGGTGTTTAGGAACGTGGCTGAGGTCCAGGGTGTTGGAGGAACTGAACTTGGACTAGGCACACTGATGATCCTTGGGTTAGATTGATGCAAGGTAAAGGTTGTTGCCGCGCCCGCTCTACCAGCCTCCCAGGAAGAGGCCTACTGTACAGGCAAGGAGCCGGACGATACTGGTGGTGATTAGTTGTATACTCTTCGGGTATATGACTTTTCCAATTTGGTAGACCCTGCAGGGTTAAATATTTTTGAAAATCCATGTCCGCGGTTATGGATGACTTGGTGATGCATTCAGAGACCACAGAGAACTTGAATAATAAAATTGCGTAGACTTGTGGTGATGATGACTTGGTGGATTCAATGATCAGAAGATGAAGAAGAGTTACAAATTCTACCTCATTTCAAAATCTTCTGATAGACGTTGCCCAGTTGGGTCTTTTAAAATAAAACTTGCTTTCTGCAAACCAACTACAAAAGCCTGGCTAAAGCCTCTCATCGAGCTAGTAGCTCTATTAATCTTGCGGAGTACCCTCGTACTCAACCTTGTTTTGTTGCTTCTTTTCTTTCAGCTAAGGATTTCTCAAAAGTCGAAGGTGGTTTCTTCGTAACATCGACGAGTAGTCTGGGGTTCCCAGGTGGCAGCCTGGGGCATCACGGAACAGCCTGGCGCTGGACTTGTTTAGTTGTAGGCCTCTTAGGCCATATTTGGATCAAGCCAATTCACGATTCCTTATATCCTCTTCATTTTGGCTTGACACATTTGATCTTCATAATAGGATTACTCTAAGTTCCTTCTTCATTCTTTCAACTTGGTCAATATCAATGCATAGTGATTTTACAGACCTTTATCCACACAAGCAAACCAATATAGAGGCAATCTTATATTATAAATTGTCTCCCTTGTCATTTGACATTTTCTTGACATCTCCTCACTTATGCATTCTTGACTCATTCTTCAATACTTGATCAACCCAATCCACTATCTATATCTTATTGTTCATGCAAAGCAAGCCAGTATTGAGATCAATCCATATTCATCAACTCATGTCTCATTTGCCATTTGCCAAATATACCTGCTTTCACATGATTCCATGACATTCCACAACATAGAAGCCATTTCATCAATTCTATTTGCATTGTTGTCTTTTGCTAGATTGTTCCCATAATCTTCCAATACAACAATACACATTTTTGTCCTTTATTTTAACACTATGTGGAATACCATCAAGTTTGATTTCTTGTTGAACCTTTGATACACTTCTTGTTATACACTTCTTGTTATGTGAAATACATATTCATCAATATACTCAACTTTCTGGTCAACACTTAGCAAACTTTTAAACCTTTAATTGTGTTGTCATTCAATCCACCAAAACCCACTAAAGGGCTAGATGCACATCCAGGCCTTCTCCTGGACCGCTCCCCACCATCTTCACTATTGAGCTTCGGGCCAAAATGCAACGGGCCTCCTTCCCTTCGTACACCGTGGGTACCTATTGATATTTCTTATGTCTATTGGATATTTCCACAAGCGCACATAAAATATTGAAGTAGCACTTCGCTCGGGAGTATTCCGAGGTCATATTTATAATTCCCATAGGAAAGCGTATGGCTAAGATGATTAATAAATAGGATTCTTTATGATTAAGTTCTCAAGCAATTGCATTTCCTTAGTCGGGGGTAAACGACTATGGCGCGCATTGCCTTAAGGTATTAACGATAAGGGAATGGTAAGGTAAAGGAAGAAGAAGGTAGCTAGATAAAAGAGTACATGACATAGCTAGTGGGAGAGGGAGAGCGAGCAAAAGAGTCCTATGATACTTCTACTAACAAGTACAACTTAGCTATAAACTATAGCAACTTAGCTAAACCAAGAAATAGAGGGATTCATATGCACCTTGGGGCACAACCCGCCCAGCCAACCCAAGGGATTAACTAGACGAAATTGCCATGAGCCCTACGCTTTAGTAACTAGACCTATCATGGTGGAATACAGAGGATGGACAGGGCTGTCACCACCTGCCACCTACCACTAACTATCCGGAGGCCTAGCCGTAACAACAGGCAAGCTATAGCCTAAACACCACGCTTAATCTATAGACTCGCTACTTCAATCTGACCTCCGATGAAATGAGATCAAAGCACCCTAACCAGACGGTGGTCCCACATAGGATATAACCACACTAAACAAGGTAGCTAACTAAGCTACTAATCTTAGAACAAAGCTCCAAGTATACTTCAATAAGTAAGTAAGCTTGAATAAACTACTTGAATAAGGTAGAAGTATATATTCGAAATAAGGAAAGTTTTACAAAAGAGGAAAGGTACAAGAGCTATACCAGACTCAGAAGACTTCTTCCAAACTCCAAGTAGAGATCTTACTCTAACTCTATCTCCCACTACTAGCCTAACTACTATAAAGTGGACTACACTAGATCCTTGAGCGTCTTCCTGATGTGATGCTTGAGTAATGCTTTCCCATGGATCCAACACCACTATTTATAGTTTGTATGGAGCATGGGGGTACTTTCAGGAGATGAAGGGAGGTTGGTGGAGACCGGTTGGGGTCGAGCGACGCACCCTAGGGTCGGCCGACCCTAGGATCCACCGCCTCACCAACCAACGCTGTTGGATCCTCCTCTATGGCGGTTGACAGTTGCCTAGTGGCGGTTGATGGCCATGGGAGATGTCCATACACCAATGGTGGTCCCATGAATCATGTGAAGCTCCACCAAGGCCTTTGGATCAAACCTACTTCGGATCAATGGTTGAAATGGCCCAAAAGTGTGTTTTCTCCCCTTGGCATGGATCAGTGATGTGGCTGGACCAGGTGAGGCATCGAGCGAGGCCAGGTGGGGTTGGCCGACCCCACCAAGTGGGACCAGGCTACCCTGCCAGGTCAGGTGGGGCGTCAAGCGACGCCAGGTGGGGTTGACTGACCCCACCAAGTGGGCCCTGGACCCCCTGCCACGTCCATTTGCTTATCCATTTTGAAGTTGATGAAATTTGACCAAACTTTCCTGCATTCAAATATTTTCCAAGTACAAGTGGAACTAGGTCATTTATAAATAGTATTTTTCTACTTATGCTGTTGATTTGCCTTCACTTTGGTAGAATGTTGATGGTCAAATATGGGGTTTAGTGACCATCAACAGCGGTCACACCACAAACACGGTTGGTGTGATCTCACAAGGAAGTATAGACGAGGGATGTTTGTTTACTTGCAATTGGATTTATCTGGTTGGCCAGTGTTATAGGATGCTATGATGTAAGATGTCGGGAGTGGTATTATAGCGGAATGGAAGAGCATGGCTAACGTGAGAATTTCTATGTGTGACTCAAACAACGGCTGTGAGGTTTTCAGTGTCATGTGTGCAATCAGATCAAGGATGGTATAGAATATAGTTAGCTCATGTGATGTCTAATTGGAAGCAGTAGTGCTTTGGGGAGTCAGGAATGTGTCAAGACTAGAGAGGAATCTATATTTACTTGATAGACAACATGGTGATAAAAAAGAAGGGTACACAGATGTAGGTGGATTCATGTAGTATGGAGTTGCGGAGATAGCAGAGGCGCTTGTTTGCGATGGCTCTGTGATGAAACCGTCAAGCAGCTCTCATTGAGCGGCAAAGGAACAACTCAGGTCAGGTGTACATGGAGGTCACATATGATGACTTCTAGGTGGTGGATTATTCGCTTAGGTGGAGTTTGTTAGATATGTGTCAAATATTTTGTACAAGTCCGATTACATTAGGACTTTGAATTGTATTTGGTAGTATGGGATAGAGTTGGAGTCAGACTCTAGAACCCAGAGAACATAGTATAGGCTCGCTGGAGGGCAAGAACACATGGCCGGAAACCTAGAGTAGTGGATGCTGCTGGTATTGAGGAGGAGCTCCTGTAGTCTTTGCCCCGGGAATGTAGGCTTCAGCGGAACCTCGTTAACAAATATTGTGCCTCTGGTGTTGTCTGTGATCTTACATGTTCGTCTTATTAGATCTAATCGATGCTTTCGCATGTGGAGACTAGCGGGCAGCTTGACGCTGTGAGCGCTAATTTGTAACCGAAGATATGAGCATTTTGTGACTTTATTTGGGATGAGTTAATGACTAGCTCACTGAGAATCCCCTCCTCTGTAACTCTCCTGAGTGAAGATCACATTCGGGCAATCATAGTCACCCCTCCCCCTGGTATTTTCTACGTCAAACTGGTGTTATTCTTGATCTACTTTATTTTATCAGCAAGTGTGTGCTATAATTTGTTTTGTGTATGCCACATGCACAGAAATTTTGAGTTATTGTATTGCGAAAACAAGGCAGCATTGGATGAAATTAATTACCACCATGTCCATAGATAGAAATGAGAAGGCAATGTCAGATAGCTGAAAACTGGAATTAGTGAAAAGAAACAGATCGTTGCATTGCCATTAATGTGATAAAATTTCTTAGATTATAGGAATTAATACAATCCAAAAGATAAACACCAGGAAAACAGTTTACTAATTGCATGACTACAAAGTAAGCAATACGAGTGCAGGTCCAACAACTAACAAGAAAACCACTCAAAGCACCTATGGACACTAGTAGAAAACAGGGCTTTGGTTGAGGCCAGGATAATGGCATTAAACCCGGTTCACTTACGAACCGGGACCAAAGGGTGCACCAGTCCTGGTTCGTGAGGCCAGGGCGCCGACCGGGCCTCGGGGGCCATTGGTCCCGGTTCGTCTGACACTTTTGGTCCCGGTTCCAGACACGAACCGGGACCAATGGGCCTCGCTCCTGGCCCAGCACCTTCAGTCCCGGTTGGTGGCTGGAACCGGGACCAAAGGTCGGTCTTCTATCCCAGTTCTAGCCACCAACCAGGACTAAAGATAAGCCTATATATACCCCCACCCCTGCCCGCTCACTCTGTTTTTTGGCCGGCCGGCGTGTGCAGGTGTGTGTTGCTCTAGCTCTCACCTCCTATGCACATGAGGTGTTCGATGAAATGCCCGAGCCACACTTAAGCTTTCTCCTCTCCAAGATCAACCTCCAAGCTCCATTTTCCTCAAGATTTGTCTAGGTTTGGCGGTCCATCCAGTCCCGTCCCCGTCCTCACCACCGTCGATCGCCCGCGCCGGTCTCGTCGCCGGCATCACCGTGGTGAGCCTCTTGCTCTTATCTTCTTTCTAAAAGAAAAAAATTCTTACTTGTATGATTTAGATAGATACTTGTACAATTTTCTTACGTTTATTATTGTTTGTTATTATATAGTGCCATGGTTTTGGTATCCGCCCCCGTCGGCCCTCGTCCTGTCTATGATTCGGATGTGGTATATTATCTTTTATAACTATTTGTTTCATTTAGTGTTTATCACAATTATGCCGACCAACGTGACATAGATGTTTTTATCTGGGAGGTATGTGAACCGGAAATTCGAACCGACCCTCTTGTCGAGAGGTTAAATTTAGTTGAAAAAGAAAACAATTACTTGAAGAAAAAATTGAAAATAATTGAGGAGGAGAAGATGGAATTGGAGTTGCATGTTGCCGATGTCATCGAATATCACAAGATCAAGATGGATGCAATGCGCTTGAAGATTAGAAAGATTAGAAATATGCCATTCATACTGAGGCTTGGAATCATTATGCCGTTGGATCAATTGGTACCTTAGTTGCGGTTATGATCGCATTTGTTGTTGCATTTAAATGTTTTACATAGTTTCAATGTATGTTTTAATTAGATGCTCTAGAGAGCTATATGTTGTTCAATGAGAACTATGTATGAACTTTATGTATTTATTTTGGTCACTACTGTACTTTGATTTTAATGTGATGATGAACTTCTATTAATTTGGTCACTTCTCTATTCATGATGTTCTGTAATGGTTTTTGATACACTAAATTATATAATGCACGCATATGAACCGGCAATGGATGTACGGTGACCGACGCACCTCCGAGTACATTAAGGGCCTGCATAATTTTCTCGAAGTGGCTGAGGCAAACAAGCAGAATGGTTTTATGTATTGTCCATGTACTATCTATGGGAATACGAAGGATTACTCTAACTCGAAAACCCTTCACGTCCACCTGCTTGAGAAGGGTTTCATGCCACACTATAATGTTTGGACCAAGCACGGAGAAAGAGGGGTTATGATGGAAGACAACGAAGAAGAAGAGGATGATGACAACTATCCGCCCCCTGAATACGGTGATGTTGCAATGGGGGAAGCTGAAGATCAAGAGGAACCAGACGATGTGCCCGATGATGATCTTCGCCGGGTCATTGTTGATGCAAAGAGACAATGCCAAAGTGAAAGAGAGAAGTTAAAGTTCGATCGCATGTTAGAGGATCACAAAAAAGGGTTGTACCCAAGTGGCGAAGATGACAACACAAAGCTCGGTACCACACTGGAATTGCTGCAATGGAAGGCAGACAATGGTGTATCTGACAAGGGATTTGGTTCACTAATGAAAATAATGAAGAAGAAGCTTCCAAAGGATAACGAATTACCCGACAGTACATACGAAGCAAAGAAGGTTCTATGCCCTCTAAGATTGGAGGTGCAGAAGATACATGCATGCCCTAATGACTGCATCCTCTACCGCGGTGCATACGAGGATTTGAACGCATGCCCGGTATGCTGTGCATTGCGGTATAAGATCAGACGAGATGACCCTGGTAATGTTGAGGGCCAGCGCACCGGGAAGAGGGTTACTGCCAAGGTGATGTGGTATGCTCCTATAATACCACGGTTGAAACGTTTGTTTAGAAACAAAGAGCATGCCAAGTTGATGCAATGGCACAATGAAGACCGTAAGAAACACGGGAAGTTGAGAGCACCAGGTGAGGGGTCGCAGTGGAGAAAGATCGAGAGAAAGTGGGGTGACTTTACAGGTGACCCAAGGAATGTATGGTTTGGTTTAAGTGCAGATGGCGTTAATCCTTTTGGGGAGCAGAGCAGCAACCATAGCACATGGCCTGTGACTCTATGTATGTATAACCTTCCTCCTTGGTTGTGCATGAAGCGGAAGTTCATTATGATGCCAGTGCTCATCCAAGGCCCTAAGCAAGCCGGCAATGACATTGATGTGTACCTAAGGCCATTAGTTGATGAACTTTTACAACTGTGGAATGGAAAAGGTGTACGTGTGTGGGATGAGCATGCACAAGAGGAATTTGATCTACGAGCGTTGCTGTTTGTAACCATGAATGATTGGCGTGCTCTTAGTAACCTTTCAAGACAGACAAACAAGGGATACCACGCATGCACGCATTGTTTAGATGACACTGAAAGTATATATTTGGACAAATGCAGGAAGAATGTGTACCTGGGGCATCGTCGATTTCTTCCGACCAACCATCAATGTCGAAAGAAAGGAAAGCATTTCAAAGGTGAGGCAGATCACCGGAAGAAGCCCGCCCTCCGTACAGGTGATCACATACTTGATATGGTCAATGATTTACAAGTAATCTTTGGAAAGGATCCTGGCGGACTATCTGTTCCGAATGACGCTAACGGACGCGCACCCATGTGGAAGAAGAAATCTATATTTTGGGACCTACCCTATTGGAAAGACCTAGAGGTCCGCTCTGCAATCGACGTGATGCACGTGACGAAGAATCTTTGCGTGAACCTGCTAGGCTTCTTGGGAGTGTATGGGAAGACAAAAGATACACCGAAGGCATGGGAGGACCAGCAACGTGTGCACGAAAAAGACGTCATGCATCCAAAGCAGTATGAAGGTCCTGCCAGCTACGCTCTTACCAAAGAAGAGAAGGAAATCTTCTTTGAATGCCTGCTCAGTATGAAGGTCCCGTCTGGCTTCTCGTCGAATATAAAGGGAATAACAAATATGGCAGAGAAAAAGTTCTAGAACCTAAAGTCTCATGACTACCACGTGATTATGACGCAACTGCTTTCGGTTGCATTGAGGGGGCTTCTACCAGAAAACGTTCGATTAGCCATTGTGAAGCTATGTGCATTCCTCAATGCAATCTCTCAGAAGGTAATCGATCCAGAAATCCTACCAAGGTTAAAGAGTGATTTGGTGCAATGTCTTGTCAGTTTCGAGCTGGTGCTCCCACCATCGTTTTTCAATATCATGACGCACGTCCTAGTTCATCTAGTCGACGAGATTGGCATTTTGGGCCTTGTATTTCTACACAACATGTTCCCCTTTGAGAGGTTCATGGGAGTTTTAAAGAAATATGTTTGTAACCGTGCTAGGCCAGAAGGAAGCATCTCCATGGGCCATCAAACAGAGGAAAACATTGGGTTTTGTGTTGACTTTATTCCTGACCTTAAGCCGATTGGTCTCCCTCAATCGCGGTATGAGGGGAGACTGACTGGAAAAGGCACGCTAGGAGCGAATTCAATAATATGTAGGGACGGTCATTCTTGGTCTCAAGCACACTACACAGTTCTATAGAATTCTACCTTGGTGACCCCGTATGTCAATGAACACAATAATATTCTGCGCTCCAAACACCCGGAGCAGTGTGACGACTGGATTACATGTGAACACATCAGGACTTTCAGCAGTTGGTTGCAAACACATCTCATGGGTAACACCACTATTGCAGATGAGCTGTACTCGTTGGCCAGGGGACCATCTTCGACTGTATTGACTTACAAAGGGTACGAGATAAATGGGAATACATTTTACACGATCGCCCAAGATATTTTTTTTGAGGAACCTTGGACAGTGGGGGCACCCCCACTGACTTTATATTAAGGGAGAAACAAACTTACAAGGGCAATTACATAGGGGGTGGGGGAGGGCGGGGTAGAGTGGGTGGTTTGGACCACCAAAGTACAAAGAAAGGTGTATTTCAGGGGAGTCTAGCTATCAGCTGATCCACAAAGGGCCATAGGCCACTATTAATCCTATGCTTCATGAGTCTAAGATCAGATTTAAACCTGGTCGCCCAGGAGGCATGAGTTGGGGCGATCCCCCTAAAAAGCTTGTTGTTCCTCTCTTTCCAAATGCCCCAGGATGCAACAGTGAACGCTTCGAAGAACATGGGGGAGTTCCAGGCCAGTTTTGCAGCATGAACCGTATGGAGCCTATTATCATGCGTCTGACAGACGACGCCAATGGAGGCCCAGCATTCCAAGCTGAATGTACAACCAAAGAACAGGTGCTCCCGCGTCTCCTCCGGGCAGTGAGCACACAGCAGGCATGAGTAATCATTGCCTGGCAACGTCATCCCTCTCCTAGGTAACATGACTCGAGTGTTCAATCTATCGGCCAGCAGTAGCCACGCAAAGAATTTCCATTTCATGGTGCACTTGGACTTTCAGACACACGAAAATGCCTCATCGGCGATCATATCCTGGAAACAGAAGCGATAGTATTTGCTTGATTTAAACCCTGCATCCCCCCACATGCACAACCATTTGTCCACCTGGTCCTAATGAATAGCCACAGTGCTAAGGTCTGACTGCATGTCCCGGATTTCCTGCCTGGCCTGAACCGATAGTGGGAGATGAAAGTTTTCTCCAATGGTATCTGCAGAGAGGAGGTTTCTGACGGAGACGTCCTCAAACCTGGCAAAAGAGAAGGCTCTCGGGTATCGTTCTGATAATAAGTCCGGAGTCCACAAATCCTTCCAAAAGAGAGCTGTGGCTCCATCAGCAACATCCACTTTTGTAACCCCTCTGTAAATAGGTGTGAGTTGTAACAGATCACGCCACCAGAAGGATCCACATGGATCAGCAGCATGCGGCACCACATTCTGTGTTCGGTAGTAGGTCTTCCAGATGAGGCTGACCCACGGCACATCCAGTTGATTGTAGAACTTGTGAAGTTGCTTGAGAAGAAGCCCTTGATTCTGAATCCTAAGGTCAATGATGCCTAGCCCTCCCTTCTGTTTTGGTCTACATACAACATCCCAAGCCGCCAGAGAGTAATTCTTGATCCCATCTTTAGATTTCTTGGCCCAAAGGCAGTGTCTCCGCAGCTTGTCCAAGTGGTCAAAAATCTTGGGCGGGATGCGGATAGAGCACATAGCATAAATCGCTAGCGAAGTAACCACAGAGTTGACCAGGGTTAGCTTGGACCCGTAATCCAAGAGTGATGCTGCCGTAGATAGTTTCCTTTCCACTGACACCACAAGTGGCATCATGTCCGTGACAGTCGGACGCGTGGTGCCCAATGGCAAACCCAGGTAACTTAACGGCAGCGATCCCACCGAGCATTGCAAGATATCTGTGAATGCTTGTACTCTGTCCTCAGGGACATTCAGAGGGATCATGGTGGACTTCTGAAAATTAATTCGAAGGCCAACAGACAGAGCATAATCCTGAAGGATTTCTTTCATTTTTGCAACCTGAGCTTCCTCCGCAGGCATGAAGACAATGGTGTCATCAGCGTACTGTATGACGGGGTAATCCTCCTCGCTAGAAGGGATGGGTTTGGATATGAGGCCATTTCTAAAAGCATCATTGATAGCAGCCTAAAGAAGATCAGCAGCAAGGACAAAAATGAGAGGCGACAGGGGATCCCCTTGTCGAACCCCCCGGAGGCAATGGAATTGTCTGCCCGGGACACCATTAAGCAGGACAGATGATTTCCCTAAAGAGAACAAGCTGTTAATCCAACCCAGCCACTTATCATCGAAGCCCATGTGTTTCATGATATCCAACATGGGAGCATGCTCAATCGTGTCAAAAGCTTTCGCAAAATCGAGTTTGAACAGAAGAATCTCCCTACCCGAAGATTTACATAGATGAATAAATTCAAACGCCCATGCAAGGCAGTCCTGGATGGACCTCCCCTTGAGAAAGCCATACAGATTGCGGTGTATGATTTTCAGAATCACTTTCTGTAACCTGTTGGCCAATAATTTTGTCAGTAGCTTCAGACAACAGTTGAGGAGGGTGATTGGGCGATAATCATTCGCGCTCTCCGGCGACTGGATCTTAGGAATGAGCGTGATAAACCCCGTGTTGATGCTCTCCAAGTCAAGCATAACATCATAGAATTTAGCACACATTTTCTAAAAATCCTGTTTGATGATATGCCAACAGCTCTTGAGGAAGCACCCATTGAAGCCATCTGGCCCAGGAGCCCTATCAGAGGCCATTTCTTTCACCACTTGATCAATCTCTGCCTCTGTGAACGGAACTGTAAGAACATCAAGGCCCTCAATCTTTTTAATGATTGCTGAAAGATCAAATTTCATGTTCACTGGATCAGACTTGCCAAGGTGATCTTTGTATGAGTTGTACATCACCGATTCCTTCCCCACATGATCACAGACTATCGTACCGTCAGACAGGCACAGAGAAGCAATGGAATTCCTCCTGTACCGCTCAGTAGCGATAGAGTGAAAAAACTTGGTGTTTCCATCCCCATACTTGAAGTATCTGACAGTGCATCTTTTCTTCCAGTAGATTCTCTTATAATCCAACAAGGTGAGCAGGTGGTTTTTCAAAATCTTCCTGAAATTAGCTTCAGGCACTGACAGGCCTCTCCTGTCCTCAAGACCATCAATTTCAAGCAGAGTTTTGTTTGTGTTTTCAATAAGAACGGAAAGTTTTGAGATGCCTTTACTCCATCCCTTCGGATCATATCGGAGAGTTTTCATTTTCTTACAGAGCAAGGCCGCAGAATTAGGTGCATAACACCGTTTGGACGAGGAGGACTGAACAGCGTCAAAGAAGCCCTGATGACCAATCCAAAAATTCTCAAAGCGAAAGATTTTTGCCTTAGGGATAGAGGTTTCAATGGTGATAGAGCATGGAGTGTGATCAGATACAGGTTTGCCCAAAGGCAGCACGACTGTGTTTGGGAAGGAGGCAGTCCAATGCAAGGAAGAAAAGTGCCAATCAAGTTGTTCAAGCAAAGGATCATCCTGCATATTACTCCAAGTAAAAGACCTACCCTTGATGCGTAATTCCACAAGAGATTGGGTTCTAATAAAATCATTGAAAATGAGCATATCATTAGCATTTCCTCCCAGTTTGTTCCTATTATCAGGAGCTCGAATGAAATTATAGTCTCCAATCATGAGCCAATCCTCGGCCGCAGGGATTTGAAGATTGAACAACCATTGGACAATATCATCCCTCGCTTGACCCTCACAAGGGCCATAAATATTCACACAAGACCAGACGTTAGCTGTGTGAAGGGAAGAGAATCTAATATTGAGCGCAATGGGTTCAATAAAATCAATCACACCCAAGAACACATAACTATTCCAAATAGTAATACTGCCACCAGAGTTGCCATTAGAAGGGATATAAGCAAATTGATCAAACTTCTTAGGGCAAAAGAGTCTGACATAAGAGATATCAAAATTTGCACGTTTAGTTTCTTGCAAACAAACGACCGAACAACCACTAAAGTCTATAGCATTACGGATAGCTAAATATTTTTTCTCTGAGTTAATGCCACGCACATTCCAACAGAGAATAGACCACTGTTTCCGGTTACTCTTGGGCTTCAGGATGATCGTCCTCTTGAGGTAACTCTGCCAGTAATATCGCAGGAGTCAATTGGGCAGGAGGGACCCCACAGAGATTGGTACCAATGCTCTGCATCATCCGAATCGGAGTGAAAGGAGGAACATCATGTGAATTACCTACACCACCGGGAGCAGGGAGTTGAGCCAACGGAGCAGTAATAGTTGCAGCAATTTTGACTGTGAGCTTGACTCTGTCTTTGACCTTGGAAGCCCCACGACGGATATCAGATGGCTGAGGAACACGGAAACCATCATACCTTGTGGAGCGGGTACTCCTGCGCAGCATCACAGTGTCAACATGGGCCTCCTCGTGGGCGATCATCTGATCAATGCTATCAGCCACAGAACCGATAGAAAGAGGGTGTAATTCCACGAGCTGCCGCTGACTGTAGTCCATCAGATCGTGTGAAGAGTCTAGGTTCAGAGGTGGCTCAATCACATCCCAAAGATCTTTTGGGCAAAAGAGAGGCAGACCATCAGAGATCACCAACCTGAGGTTACTGCCAATCCCATCAACCTCCGGCACAACAGAGTAAAGGATCTGCTGGCAAACTCCATCAATGAACTGCTGGATAACTCGAAATGGGTTCAGAGGGAGGAGCTCAGCCGAAACCTGGGGGGGCAGTAGATTAGGAGTGTATTTTCTCTTGAGCATTCCCCCCATCCAGCATAGGAAATCTCTGTCCACCTCCAAGACTATTGGCGCAAAACCTCCCTGTGGTCTACTAAAAGCATTCCTCGCTGCAGGCACCCCAGAAATGAAGTCATCAGCCAGGGCCTCCACATAAGAAGCTTCAAACCAAACATCAGACAGGTTGTCAACAACATTGTGCTCTGGGGGCACACCATCCATCAAAGAAGGTCCATCATATTGAAAGAAGTTCCTAAAGCTGAATCCAGTAAATGGGGCAGGGACTGCAGGCCATACTCGCCAACCATTTTCCTGAACCTTCTCCTCCTCCGCTGGTTCAATGTTCCAAGCAGCCTCATTTATAGCCTGCTACTGTGCGAGCTCATCAATCCTGGCTTGCTGGAGAGGTGTATAGTATGGCAGCTGGTATGGATGAGGGGAAACATTGAGCATTGGTGGCTCATCTTCATTACCCATAAGGCCTGGGACAGTATTCCTGCCATTGAGGACATAAACCGGAACAGACCAAGAGCGTCCCAATCCTGGTAGCATACCCACTCTAGTAATCAGCAAGCTGTGCGGCACCTCTGCCACATCCCTGATGTGACACTTAACTAGGATTCTAGCTTTATTTCCCCCTCTGTTAGGCCAAGACAACAACTTCCCAAAATTGGAAACTGCCTTATTGACATAGTGCTCTGTTTGGTAGTCCAGGGGAAAAGCCAGCATCATGATCCATACCACATATTCAAAAGCAGGCATCCGCATGTTAATGCCCTCATCATGCTCAACTAGCGAGAAAGTAGAATCCTCATCAAGAGCATGCGGGCTTTCCCTAATCGCTTCATCTCTGCTCTCAACATCCGCAAAAGCAACCATCCCTATACCAATTGGAAAGACAAAATCCTCGGATAACTGATATTGCAGGTCCTCCGCGAGGATGCGACATACCTCATTGAGCCAGAATCTCTTCTGATGATCGGGAACCGGGGGATTAACTGAGAAGATGGCATACCGAGCGTGATTCAACGGAGGGTCATCCACCACCATGAGACGGCGCTGCACACGGTGAGGAGGACCATGCTCAAAGTGAGAACCCAAGGGAGCGAAAGCGAATGGCCGCACTGGGAAGTTAGCCATGAATCCTTCGCTGCAGGTCGCCACGCGCTGGGAGGATGAGGGTTTTCCAATAGGTGAAAGCAGAGCTGGGCGGCAGGGGTTTGGAGGCGAAACAGGGGCCACGGTTGGTGTAGGAACCATAAAAGCCTTGTCACGTAAGCCGGGAGGGAGTCGTATCGTTGTGCAATAGGAAGCCGCCACCTCCTGAGAATCCAAGATTTTCTGTGTTTGTTGCCAAATCGAGGACGGTGAGGCAGTTCCACCCAAGGGAGGCGCCTAAAAATCTCCCGTAACAGAAGGACAACCAGAATTAATGGGCCTCCAAATAAATAAAGTAGAGGGAAGCCCAAAGCACTTCTTGTGGCCCACCCGAAGACAATGTTGACAACGAAGAAGCCCAGGACATCCCTTGGAGCCATGATCAGTTCAATTGCAGATATAGCACTTGACAGGAATACCAGGGCCCAACATGCATGGGCGTTTATTGGCGTTGACACGTTGAGAACATGAACGACTATCCACTAGGGATAAGCAACAATGGCGGATTATACCAGGACAATTCGATTGAAGGTGTCCATGGCAAGAACATGTAGAGCACTTCAAAAGCATCTGATCAATGTACTCCTGAGTCGGGACATCTGAAATTTGAACCATGCTTTGAATATCCGGTTCAGAGTAACCAGCCTGCCAACCATCCATAATATGGTAGAGAGTTTCATCCGATAAAGAATCCCAATAAATCCGGCTGAAGGTTAAACCCCTGAAAGATCTTTTGGCAGTTGAGTTGATTGCGGGTTGTGGGAAGGCAAGAGATCCAATCCGAACAAAACCATCCGACCCCATAGGAGCCGGAAAATTGAAACCACCGAACGAAATAGAGTGCTCCGGCGAAGGCATTCCGGCAGGCATCACCGGCGGTGAGGACAAGCCTGCTTGAGCTAGAGCATAGAGGGAATCCAATTGAATCACATTATTGCTTTGGGCTTTAAGCCATTTGGACTGAACTGCCAGACGTTTACCATGACTAGGATCAGATAATTCAGTGTCAGAATGCCAGGAGAAATCCGAAAAACCAAAGTTCCCAATATGATCACCACGAAACAGATGAAAATGGCAGATGAAATCCGGCCAAATACGATCTAGAAGGCCATAAATGAAATGTCCCACTTTACTAGAAGCCACAGAGAAACGAAAGCGCTGATCACTCAAACGGAGAACCCTAAAACCATGGCTGAGGCCTCCAATGCAGGATTGAAGAGCAAGACCCCAAGATTCCTCCGTGAGAGGAAACGAAGCAGAGGAAAAACTGACCACCAAGAAGAACTCCTTCGAGGAACCCGGGGCAGAGAAATGAACCGTCGAATGAAAGCGAGAGCGCACCTGTGCGTCCACCGCGAGGCTAGGATTGAAGTCCCAGTGGAGGAGCCCCTACATAGGGTCACTTGAGAGGGGGGTTTAGGCCAAAACCCTAGAATCGCCATTGGGGGCGGGAGGTGGGAGGTGGGGGGGAAGTCGCCATCTGCCCGATCTCCCAAGATCAAAAGAGCACCAACCAAAACAGTGGTGTCCGCTTTGATGCAGCAACTAACAGGGGAAAGGACACATATTATGGTTACATAATGGACATATGGGAACTTGACTATGGACATGATTTTAAGGTCCCTTTGTTTCGGTGCAAATGGGTCAATCTGTCAGGAGGCGGGGTACACGTAGACCCACAGTACGGAATGACAACGGTGGATCTGAACAATCTTGGGTACACAGACGAACCATTCGTCCTAGCCAATGATGTGGCGCAGGTTTTCTAAGAAAAGATAAGAAAGCGAATACATCATACGATGAGCCAAAGCGCCACATAGTTCTTTCAGGGAAAAGAGACATCATGGGAGTGGAGGGCAAGACAGACATGTCTGAAGATTATGAAAGGTTTCATGAAATTCCTCCCTTCAAAGTGAAGGCTGACCCAAGCACCCTGTTAAACGATGAAGATTATCCATGGTTACGACGCAATAAGCAAGGGACATACGTGAAGAAAAAGTGAAGACTTTCTCTCCACAACTATTCTGATGAATGGTGCATATTGAAATCAGAGAAAGTCTTGAGTTCAAATATGTTTAAAAAATTGAAATCCTTTTGTAACAGATGAGTTTTCGCCTGAAACCCTGATACTTCGAAAGAGATTGTCCAGTTTGTATAAGAAGTGCATCCAGTTTTTCCCGTAACCCTCTCAACTTTTTAGCACATGCTATGTGGGTGAAATGATGATACCATGCCAAGTTTCAACCATTTCAGAATTCATTTGCAGTGCTTTTCAATTCAGGGTCATTTTAGCTCAAAATAAATCATGAAATGCATGAAAAATAGCAAATGAAGTTAGAAAAGGTTTGAAAAGTGATGATGTGGCTTTGAATGGTGCATATTGAATGCAGAAAAAGTCTTGAGTTCAAATATGTTAAAATAATTTGAAATCCTTTTGTAATAGACGAGTTTTCGTCCAAAACCCTGATACTTCGAAAGAGATTGTCCAGTTTGTACACGAAGTGCATCCAGTTTTTCCTGTAACCCTCTCAACTTTTTAGCACATGCTATGTGGGTGAAATTATGATACCATGCTAACTTTCAACCATTTCAGAGTTCATCTGCAGTGTTTTTCAATTTAGGGTCATTTTAGCTCAAAATAAATCATGAAATGCATGAAAAATAGCAAAGGAAGTCAGAAAAGGGTTGAAAAGTGATGATGTGGCTTTTGAATGGTGCATCTTGAATGCAGAAAAAGTCTTGAGTAAAAATATGTTTAAAAAATTGAAATCCCTTTGTAATAGACGTGTTTTCGTCCGATCAAAGTTATTTAACTTAATATTATATAAAATTTATGCAACTAAAATTATCAAAGTTATTTTTGTTAAAAACTTTAATAGCAAAAAGAATATTCATAAAGTATTTTTTGTTAAGAACTTCTAATATGCAAAAAAATAACATAAAAAAATAGCAAAAGTGAAAATAGATGCGAATTAATAGAGAAAATTCAACCTAAATTCAAAGTGAATTCAACTCACTTGGAATATAGGTTGAATTTTCTCTATTAATTCGCATCTAGTAGGCCCCACAGAGCAGAAAGAGGTCAGTTAGGCCCACATGTCTTCTTTAGAGAGGAGCTCAACGTTGCAGCCGCGGCGGGGCTTATAAATAGGTTCGGGCGCATTTCGCTTGGCGAGGTGGGACTAAACATCCAACCGCACCGCGGCTGTGCGAGGCACAGGCCTTTGGTCCCGGTTGGTGGCTCGAACCGGGACCAATGCCACCCTTTCGTCCCGGTGCGAGCCACCAACCGGGACCAATGCCACCCTTTAGTCCCGGTTGGTGCCACCAACCGGGACCAAAGGTCTCTGCTTCCCGCCCTTTGGGCTACTGAAATTGACCTTTCCTCCCGGTTGTATCCACCAACCGGGACCAATGCCACCCTTTAGTCCCGGTTGGAGCCACCAACCGGGACTAAAGGGTTGGGTATATAAGCAGGGACTTAGGAATTTTTCAGATTTCATCTGCAGTTGCCCCCGACGACGCCGAGCACATCGACGACGCCAGGCTCCCCGAGCTTGCCGTCGATGCCCTCGCCGCCGTCTGCCCCGTCGACGCCGTCAGGCTGCTCCACCTCGCCGTCGACGCCCTCGCCGACGCCCTCGTCGCCGCTCCTCGCCGGTCTCCTCCGTCACTCCAACGCCGTTGCCGTTCCTCGCCGGTCTCCTCCGTCGCTCCGTCACCACCGCCGCTCCTCGCCGGTAAGGCTCCCCCCTCCTCTCTGTCCCCGTAGGCCCCCCGCGCACGCCTCCGCCGCTCGCCCCCTCCCACCGTGCGCAGCACCGCCACCTGCCCCACCTCCGCCCACCGCAGCACCGCCGCTGGCCCCGCGCGCGTCTCCGGCGACCCCGCAGCGCCGCCCGCGCCCGACGATCTCCCTTATAATTATTTTAGTTGATTTAGTTAATTTAGTTAATTTTAGTTGTTTTAGTATATACAAAAGCGGTAGTTAATTTAGTTGTTTTAGTTGTTTTTATTGTTTAGTTGTTTTTAGTTGTTTTTATTGTTTAGATGTTTAGTTGTTTTATCGTCGGTCATCGATGACGCGATATCGAGGAGTCCCCGACGATCGTCGGTGAGGGAGAGTACCCCCCGACGATCGTTGGTGAGGGAGAGTCCCCGACGATATCGAGGAGTCCCCGACGATCGTCGGTGACGCGATATGATGTTTAAATGTTTAGTTGCATAGCGTAGCCGTTGAGTCGACGATGCCCGGCCAGCATCCTCGTCGTCGACTCGGTGGCAACCACCTGCTTGACAGGCGCCATGTCCGGGACTGGGCTCCGCCGGGCTGGCACTGGGAGGTGCTGCCTTCCGGGGCGCCCAGCTTGGTGAGGAATCAGGGTCCCGTCATCGACCCGGAGGTTCTTTGGTGGCGGTCGCGTGGACCACTGTCGGTGCAGAGGGAGCCGGCCCCGCGGAGATGGTACGTCCCCGTGTCAGGGAGGAGGACGAGCACGTCCGACGCTACATGGCTGCGTTGGACGCCAGGTTCTCCATTACCTGGCAGGTTCTTCAGGGATCTCACCCGAGCTATGATCCTGTCATAGTTCCTTCTCTTTGGGTGTCCACCGCCTGCGCCGCGAGACGTCAACTAGATCTGTATTAGTGATATTATATAATAATATTCGAGATGTATTAGTGATAATATACGATGATGTATTAGCGATACTATTCGATGATGTATTAGTGATATTATATGATCGTATTGTTGCATTGCCTTGTATTGATTTGCATATCTCATGTTTGTATATTGCCATGTTGTAATATTTGCAGAAACTATGGATCACAAAGACTTAGAAAAAGAACTGTTGTTGGGGGATATAATCCTCGCCGGAGGTGATCCCTTGTCGTATCTCAATGACACCGATGGTCAGGAAGGAGAGGATGACGGCTCCGGTGATCCAACAGTGGAGGAGGAAGGAGATCATGATGGCCCCGGTGACCGAATGGCGGAGGAAGGAGATCATGATCACGGCTCCGGTGACCGAACGGAGGAGGGAGCCTCAACTGTTGCAAAGTGCGACGAGGTAAGGAGATGAGGCCCGAAGAAAAGGTTGCGCTCGGATGAAAGGTTCACGATCACAGAAGTCGCGAAAGATGGCCAACCGATTGCTCCCAAGCGGACCAAGGACGCATTTGTACATCAGTGTGGAGTTGTTGTTAGGGACTATGACTCGATCAGCACCCAGCAATGGAATAAGAATAATAAGGACCCTAAAGTTTCTTATGTCCAGGATAGACTGAAAGATGATCTTTGGACCGAGTTGATGACAAATTTGAGCCTACCGTGAGAGGAGGATCCGAATAACCCAGTTATAGAGCGAACGGTCAAGACGTTTGCTCTTAAGAAGATGGCAGAACTATTCAGGAACTAGAAGAAAGAGTTGAACACAAAGTTTGTCGAGAAAGAGGAGACTCCGGAATTCATCGGTCGATATGAGAAGATAAGAGATCAATGGCCCGAATTTGTGGCCTACAAGAAATCGGAGAAGGGTAAGAAAAGGTCACTGACAAACAAGAAAAATGCTGCAAAGAAGAAGTATCACCATCACACGGGGTCAGGTGGCTACTACAAAGCCCGGCCGTTGTGGGACAAAGCTGAGCAAGACCTGCTTGCTAAGAATGTCCAACCAGCGACATTGCACTGGCCAGATCGTTCAAGGACTTGATTCTTCGGGGTTGGGGGAACTTTGGACCCCGAAACAGGGCAGTGTGTTTGGACGGACGAGCAACTTGCAATACCCTTCCGGAAGCTTCAGGCAGCAATCAAGGCAGCACAGGAAGGGACGTTCATTCCCGACAGAGAGAAGGACGAGCTGACAGAGGCCCTCGGGAATCCTGAACACCCTGGAAGAACACTAGGCACATCAGGCTCCGTTCCGTGGGTGCATGGATTTCCCGACAGCGGTGGTTATAGAAGCCGAGAGAGAAAGAGGAAACAGGAAGCAAGCAAAATGCAGAAGCTCAGTGCAAGATTAGCACAACTAGAGGAACTTGAGAGCGAGCGAGCTACCGGCCAACCATCTGAGCGGCACGAAGATCCTTCCTTCGACGCTGCCCAGAAGCTACCCCACCATCTCCGCGGAGAAGCAGCGTGGCTTCCACGGAGCTCGTTCAGCCTGAGTTCACGGCACCTCGCTACCCCGTGGATAGTATCACGGAGGCTGAACATGGCGAGCTAATGACGAAATGCCAGAACCTGACCTTGAAGGCGGCGGTCGACTCTATTGTACTCCTCGAGCTGAGGGAACTTTCCATTGCCGTCCGATTCCACATGGCTATGCTGTTGTGACGGTGGATGAAATAATGAATGGATTTGAGGGGCTGGAGCTTGACAACCCTACAGGTGAAGAGGATATTATTCTTCTGGAAAATGCTTTGAGGAGTACATGTCTATGGAGAAAGGAGTACATCAAGCTTCCAAACTGGACGCCTCAGCAGACTCAGCCTCCTCCGGCGCGTCAGGGCACTCCACCTCCTCCTCCTCCTCCTCCGGCGCGTCAGGGCACTCCGCCTCCTCCTTCTCCCCCTCCGGCACGTCAGGGCACTCCGCCTCCTCCTTCGCCTCCTCCAGCGCGTCAGGGCACTCCGCCTCCTCCTCCTCCTCCTCCGGCGCGTCAGGGCACTCCGCCTCCTCCGGCGCGTCAGCAATGGCGGAAGAGAGACGCCGCCGCTACGGCGGCTAGCAGTACAATAGGCAGGAAGAAATACAAATTTGTTCAAAGCCTCAAGCCTCTTCCGAAGTTACCATATGAGAGGACTGACAAGGAAAACGCTGAAATCAGTGAAGCCAAAGTGAAGGCCCATTTTGCACGGAAACGTCCACCTCCGAAGGAAACGATAGATCCGGTGAAAGGGAAGCCCACTCTGGATGCCCTGAAGCGACCACCACCGCCTCCGCGGCAATCCAACTATGACCACTGTATTCAAAAGACATATGGTGAAGCGCGGCGGTCGGGAAGTACTTCCAGTGCTGCAAGAGAAAAAAAACGAAGAAGTGGGAAAACAATTCCCCAGCTCGGCGAACAGGAGAAGCAATCGTGCCCCCCGCTCAGGGTGTCTAGCGATATCGCTAATCATCCGGTGCTACTGCCCGGTACCACTCTTGGTGATTACGTGGATGATGATGTACAGTTTGAAACGGCTGAGGTAGTAGTAGAGGACTTTAGATACGAGCACGGGAAGCCTCTCGTCAAACCTGATCATCCCCATCTAACAACAATGAAGCAAAAATTGCATGAGTGGTACATGGAAACCTGCAGGAAGTCTGGGACCGATCGTTTGATGGTCGGAATTAAAAAAGAGCACGACTTCACTGGAGTCGACCTGATGCCTGTTCAATTTGTGGAGTTATTTCAGTTATTCAATCAAGAGGCCCTCGACAAACAACTCATGACTTGCTACTGTCTGTAAGTATTACTTCTATAAGTAAGTCTCTAGCTCAGCTCGTTCATTGCATGTATATATAATTATCCTCACTATATTATGCAGATTGAAGATGGTCGAATGCAAAAAAGAACAAATCTATAACATTTGGGTTCATTAGCCCAAATACCGTAAATGAATGGTCGGTACAAAAGGAAGCCAAAGTTACTAAGGAGAACTTGCTAGAATCGTTCCTTAGACATCAAAACAAAAGGGAAATACTCTTTCCTTACAACTTCAAGTGAGTGTTACTGTCTTGTGCATATTCGGTTTCGCTTACTCGAGGTTAAGTAATGTAATTGATGAGTTATGCGTGCATAGGTTCCACTATATTCTGCTATCCATTAAGCTTGATGGGGCATTAGTAACTGTCTTAGACTCGAGACGTAAAGATCCCGAGTATTATGCGGACATGACTGCAATGCTCCACAAGTAAGTTAAATCAATACCGGGACCATATCGGCAACTTTCGTTCATTTCCTGATATCAAGTAATCATTTTGTTTACCGGGCAGGGTTTGGAAAAAGTTCACCACTATGGTTCCGGGTCTGAAGAAGGAGCTGCGATTTACACACCCCAAAGTAAGTAGTACTATCTAGTTCCGCGCATCTCTCATTGATTCTAGTTTCATCAATACCGTTATCATGCTTGCTTATCAGTTTGATTGAACTCTATTCTCATAAAGTGCTTGTACCAGGCACCCGGGAATCATTTATGTGGATACTACGTATGCGAGCTCATTCGCCACTCGACCTCTGAGCGGGGCATCTCTGAGAAACAATTTGAAGTACGTAAACAATATTCACAATTTTATTTTATATATTACCATCAATATTGTTGAGTTTCATTCATATATATGTATTGACCCCCTTCTTTAAATTAGATCTGGCAGATGCGGGATGAACTCCTACCACATGATCGCATACGAGCAATTCAAGAGGAATT
Organism: Elymus sibiricus; assembly: GCA_039707655.1. Classification (NCBI taxonomy): domain Eukaryota; kingdom Viridiplantae; phylum Streptophyta; class Magnoliopsida; order Poales; family Poaceae; genus Elymus; species Elymus sibiricus. Next base: position 5,275,049 of record CM077665.1, read on the forward strand.
GGCGGGATTCTTTCTTGACCACGTCATACCTGAACACACGGAGAATACCATGTGAAATTGCAAATGGATCTTAGATGTTAGGGATTGTAAGAGATGTTATATTGTACATATGTAGTAGCGTCGGATAGATATACGAAAACTTGTTGTTCGACCAAGCACGGAGAAAGAGATGTCACTTCTCTCTATATATGTTCATGACGATCTTGTGTAATTAATGGTTTCCTTCATTTGCTTACTAGCTAGCGTCGAGTTCTCTCTATATGTATAGTAGCTAGCGTCGAGTTCTCTCTATATGTATAGTAGCTAGCGTCGACCAAGCACGGAGAAAGAGAGGTCACTTCTCTCTATTAGCTAGCTAACACAATATGAAACCCCTAAATTAACCCTCCAAAACCCCTAAACCCCCCTTCCAAAAAAAAAAAACCTAGCGCATGCGAGCTGCTGACGCGTGGCTGCTTTTTGGTCCCGGTTGGTGTTACCAACCGGGACTAAATGTCCTCCTGCCTGGGCGCCCCGCAGCGGTCACGTAGAGCCCCTCTGGTCCCGGTTCGTAAGCAAACCGGGACTAAAGGTTTTGGGTATTAGTCCCGTTTGTTTTGTCCCAGTTCCAGAACCGGGACTAAAGGCCCTCTGGAACCGGGACTAGTACCTTGTTTTCTACTAGTGGGATACAGCTCCCCTACTTCATAACATCTCAAAAAGAAAATCAAGAATTGTCTTTGAGGCTCTCTCTACGAATGAATTGTTTGATTGCGGACATCAAGATTCTGTCATTCTCCACTGCACAATAGCTAGTCCAATACATACAGCTTTGGGGAAAAAAATCGAAACCGTGTACCTATCGGGAATCGGATAAGGGACACAATCACTTGGACCCTTAGGTGGCGTTTGGATGGTGGGTGGGAAAGGGATAGGGATATAGAATGGGATATGAATAATTGGGTTATGGATTGGGAAATAAGATTTGGACTCCAATCCTTTGTTTGGATAATGGGTTTGGGTTCAGATTTTAAGTGTGGTCCATGTGTTAAAATAAATTAAGAAAAACATCTTGTCCTCTTATCCACACACACACGAATCCTACCCCTTCCGCCTGGCTCTGCTTGAGTTACGACGGCTTCCGCACGCGCATGGCATGCATGCGAGCGTTGAGCACGGCTCCAGTGGCAGATTCGTGTGCGGTGGAGGTGTGCAAGTCGTGCGTCAACTCAGCTGACCGCGCAACAAGGCAAGCGACGCCGGCGCCGGCTACAGTTACCTGTACGCCGAGGATGCTGCGGCTGCGGCTGCCTATGAGGCGGTGCCGGTGCGAAACTGCGAATGGCTGGCGCAGCTTCGTGGGGGCGATGGCGGCAAGCTGCTGCTGCTTGAGCTCTGCGATTCAGGAGTCCTCGGCGCGGGGAATGGCTTGCGTGACGCCGCGACGAGGCGGGGGCGGCGACTCCAGTGACCCTCGCGGCAAGGCGAGCACCGGCTCCCACAGCCCTCGCGGTAAGGCGAACAACTGGCGGCTCTTACAGCGCGGCGAGCGACACTCCTACGGAAGACAGTGGCTTCACACTCAGGAAGTAATAGATGATCCTAACCATCCAATCTAATTAAATGAATGGCTCACCGTTATTTGAGAGTACCATAGCAAAGCCCATAATTAAAAATGGAGAATGACCTTAGCTTGATTAAAAGAAAAAAAAAACTATATGACTGTACTCTAACTTCATCTCTTCTGCTGATGGTATCTCTGCGGGAGATGAAGACATGCTGTAAAAAGCAATGTGTAGAGCCGCGATACACAATTTGGATGGAAAGACTGTGGAAGATTTTGGATCACCACGTTCGCCTTCTAGTCCTTCGCGATTGCAACCGGGTATGCCAAACTCGTTTTCTGACATTACTTTTTCTGCTCTACCTAATGTTATTTGCTCTAGAAACCTAAAAAATCTAGGATTAATATTAGATAGCAACAATGCAACGATTAATTTAGCTATCAAAGCTCTAAAAGATATAGAGGTTGATAGGTCATCAGTGGCACCTATATCAAAAACTCCTACAGATTTATCTTATCCTAACTATAGTGATGATGAGGACGCTAGAACAGATGGTGCCCTACTCGCTCACTTGGTAGGGGATATTTCGGAGGTTGACTTTCATGAGGAAGACCTGGACATAAAGATTTGTGACCTCGTGGCATCCGCTAGCTAGGAAGTCACGGTTGTCTTCTAAGAAAAAGGAATGTAAATTTAGGGATGGGGGAACATTAAATCTAAATAAGTTTCACTATGAAAGGCATGTATTGGAATAGAAGAGGTCTATCGGTCTTGGCTAAATTTCGTTTTGTCTCAGATGCAATAAAGTAGCATCATTTATATTTTATAGCTATAATGGAGACTAGGAAGAAACATTTGTCAAAGATGAATCAGGCCCACCTATCTGGAGGCGTTGATTTCGTTTGGCATTGCCTTCCTCCACGTGGCAGGCCAGGCAGAATTTTACAACAGCCTTAGATCTTTCTTTTATTGTGGAAGAATAATTTTATATAAAATTCCATCTCTTGCAACAAAGCTGATAAGTTTAAGTGGATTCTCATGGCTGTTTATGATCTAGCTCAAGACAACTTCAAGTCTGCCTTTTTAGCTGAACTTGTGAGAGCCTGTCAAGAAAATCCACTTCCTACCCTGACTGGTGGAGATTTTAACATTTGCGCAACAGCAGTGAAAAGAACAATAACAGGTATAATGACCAGTTGCTCTTCCTGTTCAATATTGCTATTGATAGCTTTGATCTTAGAGAGATTGATTAGACTAGTCGACAATTTACCTAGGCAAATTCGCTATCTATTCAAACCTATGAGAAGTTGGATCGAATTTTGATGACAACAAAATGGGAACTAAAGCACCCTTTCGTGACTGTACAAGCCCTTGATATATAGGGGTGTATCAGATCACACTCTGTTGTTGTTCGATACAGAGACACCAGATTTTATAGGGGATGAAAAACAATTCAAATTGGAACTATCTTGGTTTACTCGGGATGATTTTCATGACCTTGTCATAGAAATTTGGAATAAGCCAGTGAAGGGTCGAAACCCGGTACGGTTCAAAGATGGAATAATAAATTCAGTGATTTGCACAGGCATTTAAGAGGGTGGGAAGCAAACAATAATGGATAGTACAAAGCACAAAAACAAAGTTTACAAACAACTATTAATGACCTCGATTTCGCGGCTGAGTTTGGTGATCTGTCTGAAGCGGAGCGAGATAATCTTGCCCTTGCTCGAGATCAGTTAACTCAAGTTAGAGAAGAGGAAATTAAATATATTTAAAGGGCTAAGATAAAGGACGTCCTCCTAGGGGATAATAACACACGGTATTTCCAACTAATTGCCAATGACAAGCATAGAAGAAAACACATTTTCTCGCTTGATCAAGAGGAGGGAAAGATTAAAGGGTAGAAAAATCTTAAAGAGTATATATTACCAAGTTTATAAGGAGCTATTGGGCCACCAGAGGAGTCCTTGTGTGCCTTCGATAGCTCTAGGATTGATGATATACCACAAGTAACATAGGAAGAAAATGAATTCCTAACTTCCAATTTTACAAAGAAGGAAATTTGGATGCTATTTTGAATATGGAACATAACAAAGGACCTGACCCTGCTGGTTTCCTAGCCGAGTTTTATGAAAAGTTTTGGGAAATCATTAAAGGTGACCTTATGTAAATGTTCCAAATACAATTGGCAAGGCAGTGAAAAGTGTTGTCTTTGCCACAAAAATGAGACAATTAAGCACCTTTTTTTAATGTTGTTTTCCATGTGTGATTTGGAGATGTATACATGTTGATTTAAACCTTCCTCAACCACGTAGTATTTCTCACATGTTCAGGAGTTGGCTTCGTGGGTTTAGGAGGGATTTAAAACCTTTACTTCTGCTGGCGGTGACAGCTACTTGTTGGTCGTTTTGGTTATGCAAAAATGATTTGGTATTTGAAAAATACATGTTTATTCTCCCTTGCAGGTGGTACATTTGGTTATCCATTGGCTCCATACATGGGCTATCCTCCAGATGCTCTTTGCGCATGCTTTGGTTGTGGCGGCATCACAACACTTGACGCAAGCGATCACGGTGTTTTTCTCCCGGGCACATAGATGACGATCTAGTCTTAGAATTGATTGTCATTACTGTGTCAGACTATCTTTTTGTTTATTTCAGGCCGTGTGTGCTTTTTGTAGAAGCCGGGAGTAAATTCACAATTTTTGTATCAAGTCGATGTACTGATTGTGAATTAACAAAATCCTCCCTTTATAAAAAAAGATGAGATCAGAGTACATCCAGCAAGGAGTATGAGTGTACAATAGAGTATTCACCACTAGTGCACAACCTAAGGGTCCAATCGTGAGTGACAAACTGACAATCAACATAATTCAATCTCAGTTTTTTATGACAGCAGTCGTGCTCATCTGATGCCCAATATGGATAGCTAGAAATGATCTGATCTTCGAGGGGATTCAGCCCAATGTAAACAACGCCAGAAGTCTTTTCTGCAACGAAATCCTTTTGCTGTTGCATAGGGTAAAATCAAGTCTTGCTGTGTCTTTTGACCAATGGGTTCAGAATCTGGTGTAATTCATAGGCTTAGCCTGATTTTTTTGTTTCTTTCTCTGTCTTTTGAATTATATCTTGTTAACTTTTGTTTTATCCTTCGTTTTTAATATAATAAATCTGTAGGGGCCCCGGACCCTCTAGTTTCCTTAAAAAAAAAACTCATGCGAGATGTCTTGGACCAGACACATGAGCTGAGCCCCACTCCCTCACTCTTTAATTTGGCAGCACATTATGCACATACCTTCCCTCCTCTACTTGTTCCCTCACCAACACTCCATGCATCCTGCCTCTTCTTAATTCACCAGCAGCACTCCATGTATGCCTTCTCTCCTTCGCCTTCCTCATTGACACTCCATCCTTTCCTTCTCTCTTTTCATTCTTCCGGTCCCTTATCTACATATATATAGATATTCACCCGAGGCAGCTTCCATCCACATGGGCATGCAGGACGACGGGCTGCATCTTTTACCTTCGACGAGTGCGTGACAACAGCGGCCGCAAGCAAGTGCAAGTCTCTGCAACATGTCGTATTATGGTTGGTGGTCAGGTGCGCTACGCCAAAGCATATATATATATATATATATATATATATATATATATATATATATATTCTTCCATCAAATCAATCCCATCTCCATATGTGCAGTCCAGCCTGCAGCGTGATCCCATGCATCTCTCTCCAGTAATTAGTAATTACCCCCTTTTCTAAAACATACACTGCAGACTATCTTGAACGACAAAATTCCCGACTGTCCAACGAGAAGCGTGAACTGGAGAGGCAGCTGGCGGAGAAGACGAGGACTGCTCAGGTGTCCTCGACCCAGGTCTTCACACTGGGGCACAAGGTGCGAGAGCTGGAGCGCCAAAACACCGGACTGTCCGGTGAGCTGTCCAAGCAAAGGGACACACTGGGGCACAAGGTGCGAGAGCTGGAGCGCCAAAACACCGGACTGTCCGGTGAGCTGTCCAAGCAAAGGGAGGACACCCGGAAGGCGGGCCTGCTCTTCATGAATGCTGCCGATAGGTACCAAGAGGAAGCCAAGAAGCAAATTAGGGCAATGGCAGAGGAATTGGAGAACACGAGGAAGGCAGGTCTGATGCTAATGAACACCGCCGATACTTACCAAGAAGCGGCAAGGAAGCAAATTAAGGAGAAGGTGGAGGAGCTGGAGGACGCGAGGAAGGCGGTTTTGGCGCTCATGAAAGCAGCAGATGCGTACCAGGAAGAAGCGACGAAGAAAATTAAGGATAAGGTGCAGGAGCTGAAGGTCATGGGGGCACAGAAGGCAGAGCTGGATGCGAGGGTAGAATCTTTGGAGTCGAGGCTCAAGGCAGCTCTGGCAAAGAACTTGGAGTTGGAGGATGATTATGGTAAGGTGAAGGCTGAAAATGATAACCTTCGGTTGGAGGTTGAGAAAGATGCATCTGCAAAGGCATTTGATGCTGAGAAGGAAGAAATCTTGACGGAATTGGAGGACCTTAAGATGAAGGTGGAGGTAACTCAACCCAACAAGGATTTGATGGAGGGTGAAAATGATAAGCTTCAGTTGGACGCTTTCACAGGAATATAGCTTGCTGGAAAGCAGGGGCTGAGATGCTCAACATGTAATTAGGTATGTTAGAGTTAGCATTGTATATGAATAGGACTCTAACATACCGTATACGACTTGTACCTGTATTGTCTCTCTGCACTATATATACGAGAGCTACGCCGCACCATCAGGTGTGCGAGTACCTCAAACCATCGTAGCCCTAAACCTTACATGCTATCAGACTAAATTGATCCAATGTCTTCCGCTGCCTCCTCCGGCGCCTCGACAGCCGGCGGCATCTTCTCCACCACCCTCGCATCCCTGCTCTCCAACCACGGCAGCACCATGGTAGTAAGCACTGCCGCTGGTTCATACAGTACCAACAACACCCTCGGCTCCTTCATGGCCGGGGTTATGACTCCCGTTCCTCCTCCACGCTCTCCTGCAGCCGCCGCGGTGCGTCCTGCTGCCATCCAACAGCCCGCGGTGGTTGATGTTCCTTCGCCTGCGCCGTTCCACTTCGCGCATCTCCTCACCATCAAGTTGTCGGCAGACAACTTTCTTTATTGGCGCGTGCAGGTTCTTCCCCTTCTTCGCAGCCATAACCTCCTCGGCTACGTTGATGGGTCGCTGCCGTGTCCGCCATCAACTGTCGTCGCCACCACGGCGGATGGTGCGCATCACATGGTGCCCAACCAGGCGTACACCATCTGGGTTCAGCAGGATCAGGCCATACTCTCGGCAATTCAGGCATCGCTAACCGAGGGGGTGGGCGGTATGATCCTGTTTGCGGATACTTCTCATGAAGCCTGGACAACGCTCGAGGGTAGTTTTTCCTCCCAGTCCACGGCGCGAGCCATGGCGCTTCGTCGGCAACTCCAAGACATGCAGAAACGTGATCTTTCGGCCACTGTCTATTTCAACAAAGTCAAGAATCTTGCTGACACATTAGCTGCCATTGGGAAACCTCTCTTGGATGAGGAGTTCACCGGTTTCATCCTTGGTGGACTTGATGGTGATTACGATTCGTTGGTAGAGGTGGTACAAGGCCGTGATATTCCAATGCCCCCACGGGATCTCTATGCTCGTCTCCTTCAGACTGAACAGCGCATCGAGTCCCGTCGGTCGGCTGAAATTCATGGCGGATTCTCTTCGGCAAATGTGGCGACTCGTGGTGGGTCGCGGCCGCCCTACCGTGGTGGTGGTGGTTCCTCTGGTGGCAAGGCGATCCTTCCCTCACCACCACAACAGCAGACCAACAACAACAACAAACGTTCAGGTGGTAGCTCGTCATCTACTGATAGTTCGTCTTGCCCTACTTGTGGCCGTCCCAATGGCGGGCGCACCATTTGCCGGCTTTGTGGTTTTCAGGGCCATGTTGCATCTCGTTGTCACAAACGCTTTAAGCGTGATTTTTTGGGCATTGGCAATGATGGACGCAACAATGAGCGGCAGGCTGCCATGGCTACTCATGGTCCTGTTGGTGTACCTCAAGGCCACACTCCTTCATATCCCATCGATGCACGCTGGTACATGGACACCGCAGCTACGGATCATCTGACGAATGAACTTGATAAGCTTCACTCCCACGAGCCCTACCATGGTCCGGACAAGGTGCACACTGCCAATGGGTCAGGTATGCGCATCGAACATATTGGTCAAACCTCTCTTTCTACTAATTCCTCTAAGCAACTTCAACTTCGTGATGTTCTTCATGTTCCCACTGTTACACGCAATCTTCTGTCTATTCCTAAACTTACTCATGACAATGATGTCTTTGTTGAATTTCACCCTTTTGATGTCATTGTCAAGGATCGCGCAACGAGGGGCGTTCTTCTTGAAGGTCGTTACAAACATGGTCTCTATCCGCTTGATGCACCAGCGGCCTCCAGAGTTTTCAGCACTGTTTGTGTCAAGTCATCGCAATGGCATTCACGTCTTGGTCATCCAGCTTCTCCCATTGTTCGTCATATTCTTCATCGTCATCAACTACCAGTTGTGTCCAGCAGTAAAGATGTCTCTGTTTGTGATGCTTGTCAACAAGGGAAAAGTCACCAACTTCCGTTTTCAGAGTCTACTCGTGTAGTTAAATCTCCTCTAGAAATTGTGTTTTCAGATGTATGGGGCCCTGCGCAAACCTCAGTTAGTGGTCATAATTACTATGTCAGTTTCATCGATGCTTATAGTCGTTTCACTTGGCTTTACTTTCTTAAGCGCAAGGCAGATGTGTTCAATGTCTTCCTTCAATTTCAAACTCATGTTGAGCGTCTTCTTAATCATAAAATACTACATGTTCAATCTGATTGGGGAGGGGAATATCGCAATCTCAACACGTTCTTTGGAAAACTTGGGATTACACACCGTGTGTCTTGTCCTCATACACACCAGCAGAACGGAACAGCTGAACGTAAGCATCGTCATGTGGTGGAAACTGGGTTAACTCTTTTGGCACATGCATCTGTACCGTTCCGTTTTTGGACTGATGCTTTTTCTACAGCTTGTTTTCTCATAAATCGCCTCCCTACACGAGTGGTCGGTATGAAAACTCCCATCGAATGCTTGCTTCAAGAAACACCTGACTATACATTTTTCAAGGTGTTTGGATGTGCCTGCTGGCCCCATCTTCGACCATATAATACTCGCAAACTTGAGTTCCGATCTAAAAAATGTGTCTTTCTCGGGTATAGCTCTCTTCATAAAGGATACAAGTGTCTCCATGTTCCGACCAGTCGTGTTTATGTTTCTCGTGATGATGTCTTTGATGAGAATCACTATCCCTTCTCAAATCTTCCCGAGTCACAAACTTTCTCCAAATATATTCCATCATCACCTGTTTCCTCTGACCAATTTGTAGATGTTGCATATTCTCCTATTTTGCTTCCTCACCATGGTGCAGGTACCGGGCGTGGTGTTCGTCTCGAGCTTCTGGATGATGCAGGGGTTCTTAGTGCACCTCACGTCGATCGCCAAGCCGTGCATGGCCCGGACGTCCATCCTACGCGGCCCGAGGGACGCCATGCAGCGGCTGCCCCACATGAGCTGCCGGCCACTGATTTGGAGCCAGCCGAGCTGACTCCCTCCGGTGTTTCTTCTGTGCATGGCTCTACCACCGAGCCGACCCCTGGGTCAGCTGTGACGAGCGCTCCCGAGCTGGAAATCTCAACGCCTTCCACGCCGTTACCAGTGCGCCATGCAGCGGCAGCCCAGGATATCCTTGGATCAACATCTCCTGGGTTGGCATCTGCAGAATCTGTGTTGCCTGCTTCTATTCCGTCTCCAACACTGCCACATGCTCCTGTTGCTCATCGTCATGTGCACACGCGTAGTCAGAGTGGCGTTTTTCAGCCAAAACAACGGACTGATGGCACTGTTGCATGGTTAGCTGCCTGTATGGCACACGCCGTTTCTGATCCGAGTTCTGAACCTCACTGGAGAGCTGCTATGGAACAGGAATTTTTTGCACTGCAGAAAAATGACACCTGGACACTAGTTCCTCCTGTCAGGGGTTAATGTGATTGACTCCAAGTGGGTCTTTAAAGTCAAGAAGCTTGCTGATGGATCTGTTGAACGCTATAAAACACGTCTGCTTGCCAGAGGATTTAAACAACGTTACGGTCTTGATTACAAACACACTTTCAGTCCTGTCATCAAGCCTACCACCATTCGACTTCTTCTCTCATTGGCAGTTACTCGGGGGTGATCTCTCCGACAGTTGGATGTTCAGAATGCATTTCTTCATGGTGTCTTAGAGGAAGAAGTTTACATGCGGCAACTTCCTGGTTTTGTTGATCCTGGCCGACCTCATCATCTTTGTCGGCTAATCAAGGCGATTTATGGTCTCAAACAGGCTCCTCGTGCTTGGCATGCTCGTCTTGGTTCTGCTCTTCGTGCACATGGCTTTGTTCCATCTACTGCAGACACATCCCTATTTCTTCTACAGCGCCCAGAGGTCACGATGTATCTTTTGGTTTATGTTGATGATATTATTCACATCAGCTCATCATCTGTTGCGGCTGATCGACTGATCCTTAGTCTCCAACATGACTTTGCTGTTAAGGATCTTGGGCCGCTTCACTATTTTTTGGGTCTTGAAGTTACACATACTGCTGCTGGTCTCTCACTTTCTCAGAAGAAATATTCCTTAGATCTTCTTCGACACCCATGTCTGTGACCGAGAAGCTTTCTGCTGACATTGGTGTGATTCTTGCTGCTGAGGACGCTACTCAGTATCGCAGTATAGTTGGTGGTCTACAGTACCTCACTATCACTCGACCGGACATTTCCTTTGCAGTTAATCGTGTCTGCCAGTATCTTCACGTACCTCGTGATACCCACTGGTCGGCAGTTAAACGCATTTTGCGTTACGTTCGTCTCACTGCCTCGTTTGGACTACATCTCCGGCCTGCGTCCTCTTTATTGTTGTCTTCCTTTTCTGATGCGGACTGGGCAGGCAGTCCGGATGATCGGCGATCCACCGGGGGATATGCTGTGTTTTTTGGTTCGAATTTTATCGCCTGGAATGCTCGGAAGCAAGCCACCGTTTCTCGGAGTAGTACGGAAGCAGAATACAAGGCTGTTGCAAATGCTACTGCTGAGCTCATTTGGGTACAGTCTTTGTTGCGAGAATTGGGTATCTCTCAAGATATGCCTCCGGTTCTTTGGTGTGATAATATTGGAGCCACTTATCTCTCATCTAATCCTGTCTTTCACGCCAGGACAAAGCATATTGAAGTTGACTTTCACTTCGTGAGGGAACCTGTGGAACAAAAGCTATTACAGATCAAGTTCATCTCATCTAAAGATCAACTTGCGGATGTCTTTACCAAGCCACTGCCACTTCCTTTGTTTGAAGTTTGTAGGCGCAATCTCAACCTTCGTGACACCGGTTAAGATTGAGGGAGGGTGTTAGAGTTAGTATTGTATACGAATAGGACTCTAACATACCGTATACGACTTGTACCTGTATTGTCTCTCTGCATTATATATAAAAGAGCTACGCCGCACCATCAGGTGTGCGAGTACCTCAAACCATCGTAGCCCTAAACCTTACAAGGTACATTGCCTCAGGCGAAGGATGTAGACATCATGAGATAATAAGGATGCCTCAAGCGGAAACTTCCGAGCCATCAAGCATTTGGTGAAGGGTAAAAGTAATGGCAAGCTTAAGTTATCGGAGGTTTTGATAGCAGAGCATAGTCATAAATTCTGTCAGAATCTGAGGTTGAGAGGCTTAAGAAGAATATTTAGCCGGTATTTTTTGCTTGAGAACATTCATCACATCCTCTTCTTAGAAGAAAAATACTAAAAAAATTGGTGTTGGAAATGGGCTTACATTTGATAACTAAACAATAATCGTGAGTTTGCTTATCAATATACACCGAGCACATTTATCTATATTATTAGATATATGCATGGTTCTCCAAGTCGTGTAACATGAACACAAAAATATATTATACCCTTTTTATGTGTTGCATACTCAGCGTACGTACGTGTTCTGTAGCTTGTTTTCTGGAAAAAAAATACCTGGCTGTAGCAACATATATGAAGTGGTTATGGTAGACAGATGGAATAGAGCATAGAGGGAACTCTTTGTTTAATGATTTAAAATATGTTACTAGATGTTTTTTCGAGCATAGAGAGAAAGAAACCAGAAAAGCCGTAAGGTTTACACGGCACCAAAAAAATCTTCAGACTCCATTGTTCTTTGCTCTCTGAATTTTGCTTGCAACACTAGCGAGTTTCAGGTCCAGAACTGACATCTGGTATCAGAGCGTTCGTGAGGGACCATGCCGAGCGGGAGTGGGACACGGACGTCGGCGCCCACGCCGTCACCTGCTGATCATCGCTCTATGACTCCATCGCGCACACGGCGCCAGAGCCACCGTAGGAGTCGCGTTCGTCGTGGCGGCAACGAGATCGTCGTCCACGAGCGCATGCTGCAGGAGCGGATCATCACCGACGGCAACACGGTATGGCCAATGCTCACCGCCACGAACTACGTCGAGTGGGCTCTAGTGATGCAGATCAACATGGAGGCCAACCTGATGTGGGACGCGGTGGAAGGCAACACCAGCAGCGTGGCCAACGACAAGGCCGCGCTCGGGGCACTCCTGCGCTCAGTGCCCCCCAAGATGGTGGGCGCGCTCGCAGTGAAGGGCAGGGCCAAAGCCGGGTGGAACGCGGTGCGCACCATGCGCGTCGGAGCTAATCGCGTCAAGGAGGCCACGGCGCAACGGCTGCGCAAATAATTCGAGTAGATGGAGTTCCACGACGGGGAGAGCCTCGACGCCTTCACCATGCGCATCATGCACCTCGTCAACAGCCTGCGCTCCCTCGGCGACACGGTGGAGGAAGTGAAGATCGTGCAGAAGATCTTGCGCGTCGTCTCGGAGCGTACGCACAGATGGCGTGCTCCATCGAAACCCTCCTCGATATGAACACCCTGTCGGTTGAAGAACTGATCGGGCGTCTGCGTTCCTCGGAGGGACGTGGCGGGGGATCGACGACGACACAGCGCGCGAGCGGCAGCCTGCTCCTGACGGAGGAGGAGTGGGAGGCCCGCAGGAAGCAGCGTGAGCAAGGGCAGGGCTCCGGCGGTAACGGCAACGGCCGCAAGAAGGGCAGGCCCAAGAACAAGACCGGCAATGGCCGCAACGGCAGCGGCAACGGCAATGCCGGCAACGGTGAACGGGACATGTCCCAGGTAAAGTGTTACAATTGTAACCATATGGGTCACTTCTCCAAGCAGTGCCGGGAGCAGCAGAAGGAGCGCAAGGGGCGAGCAAACCTTGTGCAAGGACAGGAGGAGGAGCAGGCGTTGCTGATCGCGAGCCTAGACTCGCTCACCGTGGTACGTCCGAGCGCGCCGTCCGTCGAGCATGTCCTGCTCAACGAGGAACGATCCAATGCTACGGCGACGAAGCACGCCGGTCACTACGACACGGCTTGGTTCCTGGAGTCCGGCGCTAGCAACCACATGTGTGGGCGGCGCGAATTCTTCTCCGAGCTCGACACGAGCGTCCGCGGCTTCGTCAAGCTCGGCGACTATGGCTGGACATAAAACTCGGGCTTTTCGGCTCGGCCCGAGCTTTCTTTGGGTCTCCCCGAGTTTGACTCGGCCCGTAGTTGAGATGGACCGAGCCGAGCTGTCTTTGCTGGACCAAAAATAGTGCGGGCCGAGCCTGGCTCGGCTCGGTCCGGCCCGAAAGCTCGTCTTTTCTTTGGTAGCTTTAATTTCTGTCAAACCTAGCAAGAAAAAGAGGCCCGTTAGGTTATTTCTCCTTCGTCGTCTACTCGTTCGTTCTGTACGCATCGATAGCAGAGGAACCAGCCGCCACAGGAGAGTACAGTTGCGCCACGGCCATTGAGCCACCTGCGTCGCACGGGATGCTCCCGTCGCCGCTGTCGATAGCGCCATGCATCCACGCCACCACTCAATACTAGCTTCGCCTCGGCTCTGCTCCGCCCCGGCTGCTCCGTTCCGTCCCGGCAGCTCCTCGCCGGTCATGCCCTGCCTCGCCGCCCCACATATGTCGTCTCCGCCGTTGTCGGGGAAGACGGCCCCACCTGTCAGTGACCCACCACGGCGAGGCTCGCGAGCTGCACCGAGTTTCACCGAGCTTTTGGAAAGCTCGGACCGAGCTCTGTTTCATGGCTCGCCGGCAATGTCGAGCTGGCTTGGGGCTTGGCAACTTTGCCCGAGCTTTTTGCAGGCTCACCCCGAGCCGGACCGAGTTGGCTCGTGTCCAAGCAGATCGGCGACGACGCGTCCGTGGAGATCGAGGGGCATGGCACGATCCTGTTCACGTGCCGGAGCGGGGAACACCTCACGCTGTCAGAGGTGTACTTCATACCCCGCCTCTGCAGCAACATCGTGTCGCTCGGACAACTCGACGAGATCGGGTTCGACACACGCATCCGGCACGGGTGGCTCCAGCTGCGCGACGCCGACGGTCGCCTGATCGCCCGCGTGCCTCCTGCAGGTGATGGCATCAGCTGGAACACAACGCGCACGGAGAGCGCGCCGGACACGCACGAGGACAACAGGCCTGCCTCGGCTGAGGCAGCACGCTCACCCACCCCTCCAGAAACTCCGTCCACGCCACCGTCACCGACGGTGGAGTTCGTCTCTCCGCCAACCAACGCGTCGCAGCCGTCACCGGGCGAGGAGGCGCCTCGCCGGTACCGCACCCTTGACAATCTCTTTGACGCGACCGACCAGGTTGATCCGGCATACAGCGACGTGTGCTTCTTCTCCGCCGACGAACCAGCAAGCTTTGCAGAGGCGGAGAAGGACAAGGAGTGGCGCGCCGCTATGATGGAAGAGATGGCGAGCATTGAGACGAACAAGACCTGGCGGCTCATGCAGCTACTGCCGGGACACCGCGCCATTGGGCTCAAATGAGTTTTCAAACTCAAGAGAGATGCCAATGGCGAGGTGATCAAGTGCAAGGCGCGTCTGGTGGCCAAGGGGTACGTGCAGCGGCAGGGGGTGGACTACGAGGAAGTTTTCGCCCCTGTCGCGAGGATGGAGGCGGTGCGCGTGATGATCGCTCTCACCGCGCACCACGGGTGGCCGATTCACCACATGGACGTGAAAACGGCCTTCCTCAACAGTGACCTGATCGAGGAGGTGTACGTCGAGCAACCTCCTGGCTTCGCCGTCGACGGAGAGGAGCACAAGGTGCTCCGACTGCAGAAGGCCATGTACTGGCTGCGCCAGGCGCCGAGGGCTTGGAACGCAAAGCTCGACTCCAGCCTCCATGCACTTGGATTCAAGCGGAGCGAAGCGGAGCACGCGCTGTACCGTCGCGGCGGCGGTGACAAGCTACTCCTCGTCGGTGTCTACGTCGACGACCTCATCATCACCGGTTCGTCAATCGAGGAGCTGACAACGTTCAAACTTGAGATGACTAACCTTTTCAGGATGGGTGACCTCGGTGAGCTCAGCTTCTATCTGGGCATCGAGGTGCCGCAACAGAGCAGCCTGATCACGCTCCAGAAAGCCGCGTACGCTCGGAAACTGTTGCAGAAAGCAGGGATGGAGGACTACAACCCCTGCGCTGTGCCAATGGAGGCACGGCTGAAGCTGAGGAAGACCGGCGACGGCGAGCCGAACGACGCCACCTTCTACCGCAACATCGTGGGGACCTTGAGGTACCTCGTTCACACGAGGCCCGACATCACCTACGACATCGGCTACGTTAGCCGTTTCATGAAGGGGCCCACGACGGTGCACCTTGCTGCGATGAAACACCTACCACGGTATGTGGCAGGCACGCTGAACCTTGGTGTGTCCAAAAGGAAGGGACATGGAGCACCTGAGTTGCTGGGGTACATCGACTCCGATCTGGCCGGCGACGTCAATGATCGGAAGAGCACGGCTGGACTGATTTTCTTCCTCGGCCGAAGCCCGGTCAGCTGGCAATCTCAGAAGCAACGAGTGGTGGCTACGTCGTCATGCGAGTCAGAGTACATCGCTGCCGCCACCACTGCCTGCCAGGGCATCTGGCTCAGTATACTCCTCGGTGAGCTGCTGAATGAGAAACCACGAGTGCCGAAGCTGTTGGTGGACAACAAGTCGGCGATATCTCTCAGCAAGAACCCCGTGTTCCACGATCGTAGTAAGCATATCGACACCCGGTATCACCTCATTCGAGATTATGTTGAGCAGGGTGATCTTGAGATCGACTACGTCCGCACGGAGGGCCAGCTCGCTGACATCCTGACGAAAGCTCTTGGGCGCATCCGTTTTCAGGAGCTGAGGAGCAGAATCGGCATGTCTGAAATAATCTGACGACAAGATTGCGGGGGAGATTTGTTATCCTAATCTTGTCTGTCACGTAGTTTAGCTAGTTTGCTTTAATTCAGTTTAGTAGATAGGCTCGCGCCGTGTTTCTGTACGAGCCCTGTACGAGCCTGTTGCATCAGGACTCCGTCGTTTTCTGTTTTTCAGTAGCATCGTGATTTTGCACGATCAGGCCTCGTGGGACGGCGCGAGTCTACCGGATCGTGGCGTAGAGGTAGGATCCCTTACCGGCCACGTTTTCCCTTTGTTGTTGAATAAAATGAGAGAAAGAAACGAGAAAAGCCGTAAGGTTTACACGGCACCAAAAAAATCTTCAGACTCCACTGATGTAGCCTGAGGTAGGATATTGAGATCTAGCTTGTCGGTGCTGGGCTTGTAGCCTGAGGTAGTCCTCCGTAGTGGAAGTCGGGGTCTTCGGGTTCCGGCTCCATTTGTCGGTGGGGTTCACGGAGCGGGGTCTCATGGACACGCACGAAGGCGGCCATCACAAGGCGGCCATCACAAGGCGAACACCAACCCGGACTAAAGGGGTTTTGAAATTTTCAAACTCTACCTCCTGGACCGCCTTTTTTAGTTTTGTAGAAAATAAACAAAAATGATAAAATCTTCAAAAAAATAAAATCCTTTGAGATGTAGTTAGGTTTTAGTGTCTACTTGATATAGAAAATTTGAAATATGAATTTTGACCGTTTTTGCAAAAAAATGTAAAACGGCCATAACTTTTGCATACGACGTCGAAAAAAAAAATTAATATATCAAAAAAAACTAGAGAAAAATTGGGACTCGATTTCACCAGGGCTTACCCGGTGAAGTTTTCTCAGATTCTCAAAATTCCAAAAGTAAAAAAAGTTATTCCAAAAAGAAGAATTTTTCCTACAAAATAAAAAAAAAAATAATTTTAAAAAAAATAATTTTATTTAAAAATAAATAAATGATGTCATATTTGGATTCCTCACATTTTTCTGATAATAATGGATATATTATTTGTTATATTTCGATTTACAGATTTAAAGATATTAATTATGCCATATTAAATGAATAAATGGCAAAAAAATGAATAAAATAATATTATTACTTATTTTATTTTCATTGAAACTCAATATTATTATTACTTATTTTTCTTATTTTAATAATTATTTGGAATTCAAAAAATTAAATCATGTGACATCAAGACCTAAGAGTTAATATGATTGATAGCTTACTATTGTCAGGAAAACAACAAGTGCAGACTTGGAAACTAGGGGCGATAGAACCAGGAAGTTAAGCGTGCTGGGTCTGGAAGTTAGACGATTTGGAATGAGTGCTCCACGCTGGAACAGTGAGGACGGGTGATTAGAGATTAAATTGTCAAATAATTCAAAGATTTGAAAATCGGAATAAAACTTAAAAACAAATCAAAAAAAATTAAAAAAAAATCAATTTTTTTTTCTAAAAATTCCTTTAGTTCCGGTTGGTGTTACCAACCGGGACTACTAAAGGCGGAGCCTTTAGTCCCGTTTGGTAACATCAACCGGGACTAAAGGTCCTCCCTCCCCCGCCCCAGACAGCGCCACGTGGAGCCCCTTTGGTCCCAGTTCGTAAGCAAACCGGGACTAAAGGTTTTGGGCATTAGTCCCGACCCTTTAGTCCCGGTTCCAGAACCGGAGCTAATGGGCCTCTGAAACCGGGACAAATGGGCCGTTTTCTACTAGTGTGGTGTCAACGGAAAACGGCAACGCAACACGGGCACGGTTGCGGGACTTGGGACGAGGATCTTGACGGTTCCGAGGGTTCACAGATGGAGGAAAGGATCACCCTGGCCAAAACGGATCAATTTGGTTCGTCGGGTTCGCACGCACAAACACGAAGACGTACAGAAACAACAGGACACGAGATGGAAGGGTTCTGTTCAGCGACGGCGCCGAGCAGCCTGACGCACGTAGGTGAGCATACCGGGGCATAGCTTCACGGAGAGGCAACGGGGTGGCCCTGGCCGTGGCGGAGCCGGCAGCAGGAGGGCTGGCGCTTCGTCGAGGTGGAGGACGGTGTGGCGTCGGGGACGAGCTCGGGGTGAGGCGAGGGACACCGGCCGGAGCTAGGAGGTCATCAGCCGGCCGAGTGCAGGTGGAGGCGGAGGCGCACCAGGGCGGCGTCCAGGAGCTCAGGCTCGTCGGCGCGTGGTGTCGAGCAAGCACGGAGGAGGCGGCCTAGTTCCGGGGACGGAAGGAGGCGTTGGCGCCGAGCTGCTGCTGGATCGCCGATCGCAGCGGAAGGACGGCGACGAGACGGGGCCGGGGTCGGGTGGCGGCGGCGTGCACTCGAGCAAGGCGAGTCGCGGGAGGGGATCCATTGCGGGGACCGGAGCTAGTAGGGAGAAGAAGCTCGGCGAGCTGAGGGAGGAGGGGCAGACGGCGGCGGTGTACAGAGGAGGGGGAGCGAGGATGAGGGGAAGGCGCTGGGAGCAAGAGAGAGCAGAGTAGCAGTGGCGGCGTCAGGTTCGATCGATGCGACGGGGATTGGGTGCGTGCCTCACGTGTGTGTGTGCGTGCGTATGTGTACAACAGAGAGGGGAGGACCCAAAAGCAAAACCAGAAATAGGCTACAAGAAGGTAGGGGTGGGAGCAGAAAAAGAACAGGGGAAGGAGGTAGGGTTTGGCTTAGACCATGGTTAATAGTATAGCCAGCTGCTGGCTATAAGCCATTGCCATGTCATCTATCGCTCATCTTATAGCCAACATGTACAATAGTTGATTAGAAGAGTGTACTATTTATTTATTATATGGCCCACTTTCCACTCTCACAAAGTGCCTAGGAGCACGTGCTAGAGCTGGCTCTTCACCAAGAGCCCGCTTACCTTCTCTCTCCTCTTCTCTTTCTTCCAACTAAGCAAAAATATACTATTTTATTTTTTATAGCCCGCTAACTCGGCTCTATTGTACTTGCTCTTAGGTGGGCTGGCTAGTTGGCCGACTGGGAGGGTTTTCCTTTTATTAAAACTTTGTCTTTTATTTTTTATTTACAAACAAAACTTTCTATTGTTCGATTTAGAATATAGCAAAATAGTTTAGAAATTAGGTTTTCATTTGAATCAAGAGGAGAGGGAAGGTTTGTTAACCTTTGGATAATTAGCAAACCAAAAATAGGGTCTAGCCAAAAAATAATTTTGTGGTCAAAATTATGCGATGCATGATGCATGATGATACACAAACATAAACAACACGCAAAACAATTAGGATATTTCCAGGCAGCGTGGCTTATCCTTCTTTTTCTCCTCTTCCTTTCCAGCTTCCGCCACTTTTTCCAGCTTCCATCACATGCTGCAAATAACTTATAAGAATCAGCGCTGCAGCTTCCGCCACTTTTTCCAGCTTCCACCACATGCTGCAAATAACTTATAAGAATCTGCGCCGCAGCTTCCGCCACTTTTTCCTCTACCTGTGATGACTAAAGGAGGCGGCCCCAATCCATGGCTGATCACGACGCTAGCGTTCCCTGACCTCCATGGCTCTCTGGACATAGGGCTCGGTGGGAGAGCCGTAAAGGATGCCGGAGGCGGATTCAATTGCCGAAACCGCATCGCCGCCGCCTTTCGAGTGCCTCAACATCTGTCGTCCGTTCGCTTCCGATCTCCACCTCCGGCGCCATCCATGTTCATTAGGCTCCGTCTCCACTCGCCATTGCTGATTTCTTATTTCCGCCACTCCCCGAGCCCATCGTGACCTCCGAACTGTACATCTCAGCCCGTCGTCCATGCCCTCGGGCCTCAGGTAGTCAGGTGAGCCTGTTGCCTAATATGGTTGCTGCCTGCCATGCCTATCGGCTATCGCATCCATCTCACTCTCTCCTGGTTTTTCATCTGCTTTTGTTTGGATTCATCTTGGTTATACTCATGCATTATTCTAAAGACTAGATCCGCATTAGATCATCATTTTGACATTCTGCTTCATTCTATGTTGATGCCAGATTAGGAAGACCATCTTCTATCTCTGGGCTGATGAAGTTACTTTAGGTGGTATGCTGGATTATGACATCACGTAGTTTAGTTACCTCCATGAATATAGATATGGCTTCATTCTATTAGTTTTTTTCTTGGGTGAATTGCTCCATATATTAGTTACCTCATCATGTAACCTATACATCATTAGTTCATTCCTGATTTTAGTTCAATTTCTGGTTTGGTATTATGATGGTTTGATGTGACTTTATGAAATATGTACATGGGAATATGGATGCGACCTAATTAGGTTTTTATATGGAGTAATATTGGTACACTAAGCATTATTGCCTAATAAACAAACATTGCGTGTGGTGGAAGCTTCAACAAGGCCCAAATCATATGGTACATGGCTGCTGCAATCTTGAAATTCTTGGCTGCGTGCCAAACCTGGTATTTAAAAAAAATATGTGTTAAGGTTGAGCAATATCAATTTGGGAAACCTATTCAGTGTTCTAGCATTTCCTGATAAATTTGAGAAACTTTTGTTGTGGCAAGTCTTACGATATGTTTCAATTTACCATACAAATCCATTGAGAAGGAGGGTGTTGCACTTATAGCCTTGGGAGTTAAATAAGTGAGGAATATTTCATTGGGCAATTTTATATTCACAAAACTCGTGTCATCCACTCACATGCTACCTTGGTTGATGAGATTTCAGATTTGAGCCCTATAAACCGGAAAGGAGGGAGTATATATAATCCCTTAACAGTATTCTTTTTTGGGAAAACCTTCCGATCTCAATAGCAATGATTCGCATGATGAGAACAAGTTTCTATATATTGAGGGGTTTAAAAAAATGAATTAAAAAAATACAGTACCATTCAACTTCGGCGTCCAAGGAATTAATAGATGAAAACAAGTCACGTGACTTGTTTTCACCAATGGTACAAGTCACGTGACTAATTAATGAATATAGAAACTTGTACCATTCAACGTCGGCGTCCAAGCAATATAGGCTGTTTTTTCCCGTGGGTATGCTTCAGAAGCAAAGGAACCCTGCCAAACCTTTCTTAGTAGTCATGGGTGGAACTGGCGGTGTCATTTTTGTGTGTCTTGTTCTGTGCTACTAATGCTAAAAAAAAGAGTCGGCCCAGTTGATTATCATGCTAGTTAGCACTAGCGTGCCTGATACAAATTTTGCTAAATATATTTTTTGTAGCTTTTTGTTACCACCACCAGATAGAACACATAGCTCATGTTCATGGCATGTACAACACACCGAAGTATGGCGTTACGTATGTGTTGTATAACAGATTATTTTGATGAATCACACTCTTCTTCCTAGATAATTATGCGATGTATCAAATGACCTGCTATTTTAATCTTTATTTATTACACAATTCATTTTTTTAAACCCCTCAATGTGCACTGTATTTTATTTTTTTTGCTTAGCAGGTCTGCTTGTGTTATGTTTTATGTCAGAAAATCAATTTTTGTGTTCGATACTATCCTGGTTTGTGTTATTGATTTTTTAGACAGTTATATGTGTGTTAACTACGTGACATCAAGAGGGGGGAGGGGTAGGAGGCGATCAAGGGCAATGGGATGTTTTCTCTTTTACATTCTAGTTGTCCAATTTTTAATTGTGCTGAGTTACCATTTTTATTTCATACAGCTTGCCAAAAAAATACACACTATTTGTCATTTTAATTGTGTCGAGTTGCCATTTTTATATCATATAGCTTGCCAAAAAAAAATTACACACTAGTTGTCATTTTAATTGTGCCGAGTTGTCATTTTCATTTCATATAGCTTGCCAAAAAAATTACACCCAATTGCCTGAATTATATGTTGTGCTTGCCTACCAGATTAATTATGTTGAGTTGTCATATTATTTCATAATTTTTTCCGTATGTTTATACACAATTTTGGAAAAAAATATAGACGTGCGCCTGTTGAAGAGAAATGAAAACTGTAGCAGACTAGCAGCCTCCGATGTTTATCGAAAGGAAACAGCCTTCCATGCACCCACTTGTACTAGTAAACAACAGCGCATATCATATCTGCTTTTGCCTCTAAAAAAAGCACAGCTGCTTTTGTCTTTGTTTTTTTCTCCAGCGCGTCGTAATCCAGGTTTGCCAGTGGGCCGGGCCTGATGACGGAAAGAATGGAGCACCCGTCGAAGCGCCGTCCGAACAATATGTTGAGCGTGCGCACGTCCCTCATTGGATTTTCCCAACAAACAAGGACAAACAAAAGGGCCACAAACAGTTGTTGATGGCATCTTATATGTGACATAGTTATGTCACATCTAGATGAGCCCTAGACACACCCACCAGATTAAATAGTACTAGCTAGAACATGCGGATGGTGCTTTTCTTCAACCTACTCTCTAAGCATCAATCGAAATGAATCCGATGGTCAATAACTATCCAGTAATGCCACCGCGATGAATTCTCGGAGGCTGGTCCATTTCTCGAGTCGTGTTTATAGGTATCGATTTCTCTGACGGGGATCCATTCGCTCTTGAAATTCAATTGCAATTCGATACTATCGGTTTCGTGGAAATTGTGGGACGGATATCAGTTTAGATCAATTAAGTTAAGTGACAAGCCATGTATTCTGAGCTTTCAATAGAAAGCAATATTTTTTAAAAAGAAAGAGAAAATAGCAGCGGCGGCGGCGCTTTGCTCTGTAGCCACCACAAAACGTATTTCACGTGGACCCGTGAGCCAGCCAGCAAGACGTGTTCTACTAGCTACAGCCTGGAGTACGTAATCTAGCCCGGTAAATGCAAACCCGACATCCACCTCTTCTTCCTCCGTCCCCGTCGGCGGTCGGCCGGCCTCCAATGGCCATGGTGTCCTCTCTCCTCCCCCTTTTCCCCACCACGCGTCTCCTCCGTCTTCCACAAAGACCGGCCAGCAGGCACCGACCTATTAGCATCCTCTAGGCTAGGTAAGGTTGTGCCGCCAGGTAAGGTTATCTGGATACTTGCTGCTTATCTAAACACTGGTGAGTTATATACTTGCTTGCGGTGGGCCAACTTGGTCATTTTTTGTTACTGGGTATGTGAAATATAATCTGTTTTTTTAGCTGCAGTATATAATCTGTTAACAAGCAGTCTGTTGTACTACCTGAAGACATGATATGCCAAGCCTGAAGACAAAAGCCAAGCACTCAGTGGATTCTATCTTTGCTGTAGTCCTATTATTGCAGAACACCACTGTTCTGCATTTATTTGGTACAATTGTAAAGCAACAGCTCTGAGAATAACTACTAACTGATGTGATACATAAAACCTTTACTACTGCATAATCATGTCTTGTACTAGCTTGTCTATGCGACGCTGTTTAGAATTTCTTGAGTTGAGGCTTCTCTTTCTGCTCCATGCTCCCCGATGAACTTGAGGTACGCATCTCGGATTGCATGCATATCTGCCACTGCATCTCTCGTCAGTGCTCGGTCTCAAGGTTGTTGCTTTGAGCAGGATATGCCAAGCCTGAAGATCGATACCAAGCACTCTTGGATTCTAATACTTGCGGTGTTATCATTTTGCCCGCCGTGCAGCCACGTGGAATCTCACCGCAGAAGACGCGCCGCTTGCAAGAATTGAATGCTTGAGCATGCATGCGCAGGCCGGCGTGGCGTGCGAGCATGCCGGTGCCGTTGTCCCGTCCCTTAACGTTCCGTGATCTGCGGGCCCCACCGCGAAGCTACGGTCAAACACGTCTCCCCAGTTGTAGGTGACATGGCAGGTTGTGGGTCCCATAGAGGAGAAAATGGTTCACAGCTACGGTCAAACTCTTCTCAAAGAAAAGAAAAGCTACGGTGAAACGCGCCTCCCCAGTTGTAGTTGACATGGCAGGTTGTGGGTCCCATAGAGGCGAAAATGGTTCACAGCAACGGTCAAACTCTTCTCAAAGAAAAGAAAAGCTACGGTCAAACGCGTCTCCCCAGTTGTAGTTGACATGGCAGGTTGTGGGTCCCATAGAGGAGAAAATGGTTCACAGCTACGGTCAAACTCTTCTCAAAGAAAAGAAAAGCTACGGTCAAACGCGTCTCCCCAGTTGTAGTTGACATGGCATGTTGTGGGTCCCATAGAGGAGAAAATGGTTCACAGCTACGGTCAAACTCTTCTCAAAGAAAAGAAAAGCTACGGTCAAATGCGTCTCCCCAGTTGTAGTTGACATGACAGGTTGTGGGTCCCATAGAGGAGAAAATGGTTCACAGCTATGGTCAAACTCTTCTCAAAGAAAAGAAAAGCTACGGTGAAACGCGTCTCCCCCGGTTGGTTGACGTGGCGAAGTGGTGGGTCTCAGATGTAAGGAAACGGGGAAAGTTGATGTCAAACTGGCGGAGACGGCGCGGAGCGGCATGGACCAAATTTCCTCGCAAGCGATAGTGGCACAGACCAAAATACTCATGTTTGAGTGGAAGAACTCGAATGTGCAACTTTGGCAGCGACTTTTCCCAAAGATAAAAGGAGGATGAATTTTATCAGGTAAGATAGAAAGACAAAAGAAGATCAAAAATAATATCAAACGCACGTTTTAGCCAAACGGGTGGATAGTATTTATTTATGTCGAACCATGCATGGGCATTACAGCTTTAATATATTATATACACACGTAGGTATGCACGTACCTGCACATATATAATCCCTTAACAGTATTTGATCAAGCTGCAGACGATGCTGCTGCTGGATCCCATCGTGCTTATTCATTACACACATATGTATAGCCAGCTAGCTGGGGTGGGGTTTAACGTAGCATGCAGATCGCGTAGAGGTCTGCATGCATGCAGGTACGTCCGTACGTCTGGACGTGGTCGATCGGTAGAGAAGCTAGCTGCTAGCTGGATATATATATATGTATACAAGTGATTGATTCATGGCTTGGGCGCATCACGATGTTGTATATGATTGTTGACGATGACGCCGGCGATGATGGCGGCGTAGATGATGCCGATGAGGGGGAGGCACTTGTCCCCGGGGTGGTGAGTGCCGAAGAAGCCGACCACGGCGACCTTGTCATCGCGGTCGTCCGGCTAAAGGCAGTCCCCCTTTCGCACCCATACGGATCGGGTTTCTATGCTATTACTCGTCGTCATGCCGTATAATATGACCAAAACTGGTAGGCAAGCACAACATATAATCTGGTAGGCAAGCACAACATATAACGACGTATGCACCAGAGTAATAGCATAGAAAATCCAATGAGGGACGTAGCTAAAGTGCCGAAGAAGCCTGCCCTGGTTGGTGGTGAACTTGAGCGAGGTCATGCCGTCGTCGTCCAAAGTGCCAGAGAAGGAGGTGCCAATGATATGGCCATTCGAGGAGGACTCGGAGCTACATATGGTGATGCTCGCCAGGGATTGGGGCATGCTTGCGCTGCTGATGTCGCGAGGGCGATGGACCAACCTTCACCGCGACCTACATACAACATGCATCACGAATTAAGCAAGTGAGTTAACTACATGAGACTATTCCCGCAAAAAAAAAACATTAAAAAAAAACACATGAGACTAGCTACCACATGCATTTCTGTGTGTATATACCATATTCTCGAGCTACTTCACTGAAAACAGAGCCTCAAGTCTGTGTGCGCGCTTCTGCAAATTGCGATGGACCCAATGCTCATGGATGGCCACCTATTTATAGGGTGTCGGTTGCGCCCGCGTACCTGACATCCATCCATCTCAGACTCGAGATCAGTACCTATCTGATTCATATGAATTATTTGCACCCCATGCCTAGCTAGTTACTTTCCGGTTCCTTCAAGTTCAATCCCTAGTTGGTTGCATTGAAATGGGAACCTTCTTCTAACAAGAGTCTCTCCGGAAAAGCATGCACACGAGTACATGGTCTAATCATGAGCTTTTTTCAACAAGAGTCTCTCCGAGAAAGCATAGATACAATTTTTATCACGCACATTACTCAGATCACAAACTAAATTGGTCTCTTTGTTTAAATTGTTTGGGGCTGAATACATACGATTTCTTGCCAACAAACCTTTCTTGCACAATCGAGTTTATTACACACAAATTTGACGTGAGTACGTCCACGCTTGCTTTCATCTGTTAATTGCTTGGACGATGACGTTGAAAGGCACAAGTTTCTGTATACATTAATTAGTCATGTGTTGGTTGGCATCAACGTGCATGAATAGTTCCATCCAAACGCCCTGAGTAGCTGTATTAATGGTTGAGGGAGCGAAAATTGATTTTGGATGCCGTGCTCCATGGAGGCCGGTTTTTGAAAAATTCAAAATTATTCAAAATTCATATTTTTTACGTTTCAAAAAATTCTGAAAAAATATAGATATACATGGAGGCATAACACACATGTGTGTAAATTTTCAGCACGAAATACTTTCAAATGAGGGTTGTGCAAAAAAAAAACAAATCCGTGGCTTTTTAGCACATGATATTGTTCATCCCCAATGTCCATGAATTTGTTTTTTTTTGCACAGATCGCATTTCAAGGTATTCCATCCTGAAATTTTACACACATACTGATACGTCCATTTTGCGTCATTGTTTCTTATTATAATTTATCCTTTTCCAATGATATATTTAATATTTCACACTATGATGCAAATAGGTCGGCGCCTCTGATAAGCACGGAAGCATCCAAAAAAATGACGAGAGGTTCCAGGAATTGTAAATTGATACCGCCTAATAGAAAGGAGTGACGAGCTAGGAAAGATGCCTAATACGTAGGTGTGTCAATGTGCGACAGGCGCCTACCGGTCTGTCGCTACACAGAATACTCACATCCTGCCTTTCCGTCAAGCGGGGCAGGGAGGTGCTATGCTGGCGGCACGGCCGCATTGGGGTATGGCGGCTTCACGTGTAATTTAGATGCCTGATTGTTAGGTGCGAATGCGCGGGCCAGACGCCAAAATAAGTTTTTCAGGGGGTCAGTGGACGAATTAAGTTTCTCGAGGGGTCATTTAATAAAAATAACATGTAGAATGCCACTTGTCAAGCCACGCCATGCCACGCCTCACGCTGTGCTTGTGGTCATTGGTCAAGCTCCGTGTCCTTTCTCGTCTGGTCTTGTCTAAAAAAGCCTATCACGTGCGGAAAATGTCCGTCTGGACACGGCAACAGCCGCACCAGTATATCAACGGTGGAGCATGCTTGTAGATTTGAAGTCCCATGTCGAAAGTCCTATTCTGACCCCGAACTCAAAAAGCACCCTGCTGAACAGTAAAATCGAAAAAATAGTATTTTTTTTAAAAAAAATCTGATTTTTTTGTGGTAAACTTTGAGAATTGTTTTGTATGCTTGCAAAATTTCAGCACGAAATAACATTCGTGGAAGTCGTGGCAAAAAAAAAAAAAAATCAGCACTCCAAAATGTTTTCAAAACTAGAATTTTTGGAGCATCGATTTTTTTTTGCCACGACTTCCACAAATGTTATTTCGTCCTGACATTTCACAAGCATACAAAACATTTGTTAAAGTTTACCACAAAATAATTTCAGAATTTTTTGATTTTGTTTCCTATTTTTTCGATTTTAATGTTCATCAGGGAGCATTTGAGCTCGGGAGCAGATACTCCACGTCCGTCCCATGTGTGCTACTCTGCGTATAGCGAGGATGAAACATTTTTTGTCGATGTAATTATGTGTGGCAGATGTATACTAAGTGGACCAAGCCGTCCGATGGCAGCCACACACTGTCCCAAGCGACCCCATGCAACAACTTTATCGGCTAGACGAGCATGCATGTCTCACCATTGCATGTTGTATATTATGATGCAGGAGGAACGTGAGGTGGGCCTGGGGTGGTTCCGTGGTTGGGTTAGTCCAGCAGCCAGCAGGTTACTGTGATGTTTACTGGCCCATTAGTCTTTAATTCCTTAAATAGTATTCCCGCAAAAAAAAAATCTTAAATAGTAGTGCTAACAGTAATTTTGCATAGATAACAACCACTGCTAGAGCTGATCTGCGTTTCTTGATTTTGCCCTGGAGATCGAGTTACACTGACTTTTGGAAGGGTGTTCAGAGTAAAACGTTTTAGGTTCCAAGAGAGAACGCGGTTAAGATTTTTCTGCTACAGTGAGACAGAGCTAGGTAAATTTTACTGCCAGACGTGGCAAACTATTTTTGAAACGCAACCCCAAATAAACACCAGCGGTGAGATAGCTCGAACCAGATGTCGCCGTGTGCAAGACGTCCTCACTCCAGCACGCGCCTACTGGCTTCTTTTTTTTTTTTTAGGGGAAAATGTTGCCGCTTTATTCAATTGACATAGCTCCTTCTAGAGCAATCCCCGAGCTCACACACTCCGGAGGCACATGGAGCCAAGTTTCACAAAGAGATCTAATGCAACCTTCCCTAGCTAGGATATGTGCAACCTTGTTTGCCGACGTCGCACCCAAGCAACTCTGAACTCCTGAAAGGAGGTTAGTAAACCTTTTATCTCGTCAACTAGTTGCCCGTTAGTTGAGAGATCCTTCTGCACGTTCATAATTTTCCGCACTGCCACTTGAGAGTCCGTCTCGAGGATGACCTTCTGTACCTGTAGTTCTTGAGCAAGAAATAGGGCCCTCCGGCACGCCTTTGGCTCAGCCACCTCCGTGTCGTGAGTTGAAGGAAAAAAATGGCATGATCCTGTGATGAATACGCCATGGTTGTCTCTGAGGACAGCTCCTTCCTCCCCCTCCCGTAGGTTGTTGCTTTGCTAGTGCACCATCAGCGTTCGCCTTAACCCACCCTTCCTCTGGTTTCCTCCATTTCTCGACCTGTGTTCCGCCCGGTGATTGGTGTTTACCTCCTTGATAGATTTCCATTCTTCCATTAAACTGAGGACCCGGTCGCAAATGGTTGCTGCGCTCTCAATGCGGTTACTCTCCCTAGCACCGTTGCGCGCCATCCACATCTCATACCGGGCTCTGAGAACAGTTATCTTCTCCTTGCTGCTCGCATTAGTGAGCCACTGGAGAATCCATGCACGCAAAGCCGCTGTACAAACAATATGCTTCGGCAGGATGGGCAGAGGTGCAGCCACAGCATCAGTTAGCAAACGCTACAGTTCAGCTGCATGCGGACACCTCCAAAACCTGTGTATAATACTCTCTTCCCTGCCGCATGCGACACAGAACACCCCTGGTTTGATCCGGCGTCTGTGCCACTCCATCCCCACAGCTAATCCATTCCTAATCACCCGCCATGCATGGATTTTCACTTTATTTGGCACATCTGTAGCCCACAATTCGAGCCAACTCTTATGATCAGCGACCGGGTTCGAGCTTGAGGCCATTGCCTTTGTCGCAGCCTTGATCGACACTCCCAGGTGGTACGCCGACCTCACCGTAAACCTGCCATCTTTAGTGAAGTTCCATGCTCTGAAGTCCTCTTTGCCCGGACCACCCACCACAATCTGTTGAACATCGGTCGCATCTGTTTCTGTGAGTACTTCATGAAGCTTTGCATGGTCCCAGTCCGTCCCGCTGCTGTTTAGGAGATGTGCTACCTTTGTAATACCTTGAACAAACTGAGCGCCCAGTGGCACCATGCTGTTCATCCTCGTGATCCAGTGATCATGGTGCAGATTTATTCTTGAGCCGTCCCCAACCCTCCAGATCAGCCCTTGAGCCAGTAGCTCTCTGCCGTGCATCAAGCTACGCCATGTGTATGAGCAGCCATTTGGGCATGATGCTGACATGATATCCATATCCGAGAAGTACCGGGCCTTTAGAACTCTAGCACAAAGAGACTCCGGAACCATGATTATTCTCCAAACCTGTTTTGCAAGGAGGGCTTGGTTGAAAATGTGATAATCTGTAAATCCCATTCCACCCTCTCGCTTTCTTGTGCACATCTTGTCCCACGCGACCCAATGGACCTTTTGTTCACCCTCGGCTGCCCCCTACCAGAATTTTGAAGAGATTGATTTCTGATTCCCGCACATTTTCTTTTAGAGTTGGAAGCAGCTCATTGTAAAGGTCGGCGTTGCTTGTAACCCCGACTTCACAAGTACCTCCCTCGCAGCTTTTGATAAACCTTGCCCTTTCCATCCCGATACCTTTGATCTTGATGATTCTCTCACATGTTTGAAGCTGCCATCTTTTGACCGTCCCAGCATCGTAGGCAGCCCCAAGTATTTCTCACGAAGAGCCTCCTCCTGAATGCCTACCACATCCTTTAGCTCCACCTTGCTTTCTTCCTTGCACCCTTTGCCAAAGAATATGGACGATTTCTGCAAGTTTACTCCCTGTCCAGAAGCCTCTTCATACACCTGTAAAATGTTTCTTAAGCAATTCATATTAGCTGTAGAGTCCTCCAGGAAAACTATGCTGTCATCAGCAAAAAGTAAATGAGTGACATTGGGCCCAGTGCGCCCAAACGACACTCCTTGTCATTCATTGTCCTGCTGAGCATGTTTCAGTAGCGCTGAGAAACCTTCTATGCAGAACAAAAATAGGTACGGAGATAAGGGGTCACCTTGGCGTAAGTAACCCCCTTGACGGGAGAAAGCCATCAGATGCTCCACCGTTGAGCTTTACTGTGAACCTAGGAGTCATCACACATCTCATGACCATGGCCGTCCATGCCTGAGAAAAGCCAAACCGGGACATCATATTTTCCAGAAACACCCATTCAACCCTATCATAGGCCTTCATCATATCCAATTTTACCGCACATAATGGTCTGTTCCTCCTTTTCCGAATGGCACGCACACACTCATATGCCACCAACACATTGTCAGTGATCAATCAGCTGCCCGAGACAAAAGCACTTTGCTCCTCAGAGATAATGATAGGTAGCACACTTTTCAGCCTACTTGCAAGGACCTTAGCCGCAATCTTGTACAACACATTGCAAAGACTTATGGGCTGGAATTGTGAGAGTGATTCCGGTGATTTTGTTTTTGGAATCAGAACCAAACTGGTATCGTTAAATCCTTCCGGAATATTACCACCACTAAGAAAATCCCGCACCGCCTTGCATACCTCCTCCTTTACCAAAGACCAGTGCCTTTGATAAAAAAGCGCCGGTAACCCATCCGGCCCCGGGGCCTTAGTAGGACCCATCTGGAAGAAAGCCTTCTCAATCTCCTTATCTGTAATCGCAGCGACGAGTTTGGTGTTCATATCCGAAGAGATACACGTTGGGATGTGCTGGAGAATCTGTTCCATATTGTTTGCACCCTGTGATGCAAAAAGTAGGGAGTAAAAATCCCTAGCCAAAGCCCGCATCCCATCATCATTCTCACACTTGGAGCCATCCTGCCTGAGAAGATAGCGAACAGTATTTTTATGACGTCTGTGTGATGCTCGGTTCTGAAAATATTTATTATTTTGGTCGCCATAGTTCAGCCAATCCTCTCTTGACCTCTGTCTCTGCATAATTTCCTCACGTAAGTACACCTCATGCAGCTTCTCTTCGAGCAGCCAAATGCGCTGCATAATCATGGGCGTCAGGGTCTTCTCCTTTTCAGTCTGTAGCTCTGCCTTGTACGTATTGTTTAATCTGCCTCCGAACTGATCCAAACACATCCCGGCCCCATGCATGCATGCGCCCCGCCACTCTGTTCAGCTGCCCATGTAGAGCGTGCATGCTGCTGTCGCCGCGACCCTTCATCTCCCATGCCTCCCTAACCATCTCATCATATCTCTCGTGGCGTGTCCACATTTCTTCAAATCTGAAACTCCTCACCACTTTAGGCTTCTCGGCAAAATTTTCTCGAACACTAATGGCCAGTGCTATGTGATCCGATTCTTCCGTGAGAACATGTTGTACCGATGTGCCCGCATATAAGTGCATGAAATCACTAGAAAACGAACTTGAATGTTATCAGGAGGGTCCCGTCCCTTTTATTATCCCATGTATATGGGTACCCCGAGAAGCCTATCTCCGCCAGTGCGCACATATCTAGGCAATCTTTGAACTTGTCCATCTGTCCAAGATCTCTGTTATTTCCTCCTAGCTGCTCTGACCGGTGAAGGGCTTCATTCAAGTCGCCCGCACAAAACAAATCCAGAGTAGATTGTCCTGGCGGCTCAGATATACGAGTGCATCCGAAGTTTTTTGGCGCAGTTCTGTGCGTGTTTCCCCATAGATTCCAGTGAATCTAAAGATTCTTCCTTTGAAAGTTAAAGCCGCATCAAAAAATACTGACACCATGGCCTGACAGATACCTCAACCTCCTCCCTCCACCAGAGAGCAAGTCCTCCACTTCTCCCTTTGCAACTCACAGCCACCCCGTGCCGGAAACCGAGGCTCCACTTAATTTTATTCATCGGATCAGGCTTCTGTTTTGTTTCTGAAAGAAAAAACACCACTGGGTTGTAGGACCGTACCAGGTCTCTCGGTTCGCCCAGTGTCGCGCCTACTGGCTACTTCAATTTTCCTCACTCTTTGAGGACTACTCCCATGGACGACCCTACAACTAACTTATTAGTGTCTCAAACCCTGCTGGTGGTGGCTCACCTTTTCTTTTCTTATTAGAGCATCTACAGCCGGACCTCTCAAATCCCCTCTATATGTCTAGGTGGATGGCTCGGTGAGTGACCGGTCTAAAAAATACGACCCAACCGGACCCCTCAAACCGGCCCTAAACGTCCGGGCTGTTCGGCACACCCATACCCAGCCTATATCTGTAGGGGAACGCAGCAGAAAACAAAAATTTTCCGACCTACGCACCAGCCCAGGACCACTATGGAGACTGCATACAAGGTTTGATCATTTCCGTTACCGACTCGTAGCGCAGCGGAAGTAGAGTCGATGACGAACGGCGGTGCAGATCCCCGCAGCTAGGATTTTACAACCTCCCAACCGCGAGGATGTATACCCTCATCTGCCCCGCGGACAGCCCTCCGGGAGGCGGTCACACAGTCCCCCGGATGGTGTCGCGGACAGCCCTTCGGGAGGACCTCCGAAACTCGGACTGTCACTCGGACAGCCCTTCGGGAGGACCTCCAAAACTCGGACGGTCACACGGACAGCCCTTCGGGAGGCACTCTCGAACTAAGACCGAAACTACGATCTCTCTACAGAGTTGCACACATACGGTGTCATCTATCCGGCAGGGCTTCGCCGTCCAGAACTAGTTCCTGCCGGAACCCAGACAGCCTTTCGGCTCTACGAAACTATTTCGCTGGGAGGGAGAGAGAGAGCCAGATCATGCATGGCATTTGTATGAGAGTAAGAGTGTGTTTGTGGGCAGCCCACTCACCTCTATTTATAGGAAAACCAAGGGGTAGGATGGGTATTTCAAAAATACCAAAACTTGCACATGAAGGAAACACTTTCCAAGGGCAAAATGGGAAAGCAAGTGGGCAAGTGGGGCTCCAAGGTGGAGCCCACTTCTTGGCCGGCCACAACACTTGTGGGGGCCCCCCAAGGTGGTCCTCATCCATCCATCCCTTCTAGAAGCCTTTTGGGAAAATATCCCAAAAGGTACTTTTCCAAAAATATCCCAAAAAGCACTTTCACTATTCACGACGACATTTTTCAGCGTCTGATCGAACTGAAAATATTCATGTGGGCTTAGAACATTTCCAGTACCCACCAAAATAATTTTCAACGCGAGCCGGAACAATTCCGGTTTAGTGATTTTCATCTGCGAAAAGCATCTGAAGCGGTTTCGGCAGCTCCGGAACATTTCCGGTTTTCATCCCGGAAAATTCTAAAAAGTTTCCAGAATGATTCTGGAATCCTCCAAGAATTATCAGGCATGTGCAAAAACCAATTTGACTTTTTGGTATCCCCTGAAACAACTTTTCAGTTTTACCGAAACTTATCCGGTGACCTTTCTCTTCGGAACTTTTCCGTTGACCGAAACTTTTCCGGTGTCCGAAACTTTTTCGGTTATTTTCTCTCAGACTCCCTGTCTAGTATTCAACAGATAGATGACCCTTAAGCGTGTGACCCTATAGGTTCGGTGAAGTATAGACATGACCCGGAACCCCTTCCGATCAATGATCAACATCGGAGCCGTGGACACCCATATCGATCCCTATACCCACACGAATAAATATTCGAGTGAACCTCCAGTTGCCGTGTGCTATTCCTGTTGCTTCGCAATATGTTACAATAACCCGAGGTGAGAAACATCGGCATCCTCGTGGATCAACACTTGTCCACAATGCCAGTTACCTCGTTGCCGGTATTGTTCTCTTTTCTCGTTTCTGTGTTCCGGCATCCCTGTGATCAAATCACAATGTGTCTGGCCAGACGATGATGGATACCGTAACACCGAGAGGGCCCAGAGATATCTCTCCATCGTCGGAGGAGCAAATCCCAATCTTGAGCTATCAAGTTACTTGACATACTTTTCCATGAACCCGTAAGCCGCCGTAATAGCCACCCATTTACGGATGACGTTTAACAAACCCCAAAGTTCATGAAGCAAGCATGAAGAAACTCGATACTCTCATGGTCTAAGGAATTATGCAAACATTAACTTCTCTGTGTTATTAACCATTAACTTATGACGAATGTATCTCATAGCATAACATCAATCGGGTCGATTCAACACAAGTGTTCTACCAACAATTGTGCCCTCAAAATTGCCGGCATAGCCATGCCCATGATCAGGAAAACAGGATCATCATGCAATACTTGAGCCATTCATAGAGGCTTGACTAGGAATACATTGTACCGTTTATTATCCCACACGTGCATATGAGTCTTCCTCCGAGCCTCGTGGTTATTGCAGACTCGAGAACCATAGCAGTTATAGCATGGAACATAAACCTAATTATGAACAGGGAGATAATCAATAACATTTATTATTGCCTCTAGGGCATATCTCCTACAGACTCCCACTTGCACTAGAGTCAATAATCTAGTCAATGCTAATGCACTTTACACCTATGGCATACTGGTGTAAAATATGCTTCGCATGTGGTATAGCCTGATGTCCAACGGATCTGACGACTTCAGCTCCGTGTGTAACTTTGCATATCCTTGCGTTTTCACGCTTTCACAAAATTCATATTTTGTCTGGACTTGGCCTTGCATATGTGTGAATCATTGGTCGAAACCTGATTCCTCAGACTGAGCTATGGAGCAACTATCTGCAATAGTGTCTCATAGACCAAAGCCATCTTGGAACCATACTAAGTTCATGAATGAACTATATGATTCAACAACTTCTTTGTCGCTTCTAAAGCGTCAACATACTTAGCCTTTGTTATAGAATTCGCCACAGTATCTTGTTTGGAACAGTTTCCAACCACCGTGCCACCATATTGTGTATCACACAAAACCCTCAATTTAAATCAAAAATCGCATGGAGCATTGATGAAGACTATATCGATGTAACCTTTTACAATGAACTCTTCATGATCTCCGCTTGCGAGAAAACATGTCATCAGTACTACTCTTAGTACTCAATGACATCTTTCACTGTTGTCCTATGATCAGTACTTTGATCACTTTGGTATCCATACTCGCAACAACTTTTGGAGTATCGGACATATCTGGTTGTTTTACATACCATGGAATACATGATTAATCCAAACACAAGAGTGTGTGGAATCTCCATCATGTATTTTACTCATCAGTGTTTTGGGACACTGAGTCTTGCAAAAACTCTTTCCATGTGACTTCGGCAAGAATCACTCCTTGGCGTTTTAAATGCTAAAAAGTTTTAGCATCTTGTCAATATGTATTCATTGCTTAGCCCCATTAGGTAAATCTATCTCCATAGATCATCATGCCTAATATTGAGGCCATTTAGCCTAAGCACTTCATCGAAAAACTATTTTCAAATGAAGTCCTAATTCGTGTCAAGAAATTTATTTCCAATTAACAATGTGTCAAGCACACAAGGTTTTTAGAAATATTATTATGCTCCCACTTACTTTCTTGAATCACAAGTATCTTCGATACCCATTTGATGAAGTCAAACTCTTTTGACCATTTCATCAAAAACGAAGATTCCAACTCCACTTTGCTCTCTTCTGTCCATCGCTGGAACTCTGAAGTTTGCATACTTACCAGCATCCTCTGGATCGACAAATTACTTTGGACTGTATCACATACAAATCCTAGGTTTCATTTCCATCAGATGGAAATCTTTTTGTCATCCATGTTTCATATCTCATGATTGAAATATGTATTAATTGCTAGTTCAACCCGAACCGACTTTAAGCATCGCCACGGTGAGACAATCTCATCGTAGTCAACTCCTTGAACTTGTTATTGCAACAAGTCGAGCTTTATGGATAAAACATTTTATCCGTATCAGTTTTTAGTTCCATAAATATTCGTTAGACTCTAAGTCTTCCGAAGGGTGTATCAAGATTTTAATCTCGAATCACTTATATGGAAACTATCTCGGATTGTATTGGCATTTAGCCAATTCCGGAGTCAGGGCCCATCAACGCTTCCTTGTGTATCGTAGGTATACTGTTGTCTAACAACAATATCTCGTATGCGCACCTGAGAGGTTTGCACGAGTTTTTCCTACGCGGTTCAGCTGCAAGTTCGACCGAAGTCCATACATTTTATTGTAGAGACTTCCGTATCAGTCGCAGTAGGAAACTCCGGAATCACTTCCAAGGTTTCTTTCCTTTGACCTGATGACGAAGATACTGGTTATCTCGTCGAGTTGCACTGTCCTCCCACTCACCTTTTGTAAGAACTATTCTCTTTAAAAGTATACCGTTTTGTGGCAAAAATCCTTTGCCTCGGTATAGTGGTGGGGAAATACCCAATGACTTGGGATAACCTAACAAAGTAGCACTTGTCTGATTTGGAATAGGTTTGTAACCTTTTACACAAGCCCCATATTCCAAATGTTAAGAAAAGATGTAACATGGTTGGGCGTACCATACCATGACGTCATTTCAACAGACCCGATGGATCTCTTTTTAGTGTAAAAGCCTCAGTCTCTAAAGCATTACTCTTTTAAAAGGGATAATGGCAAATTTATTTATGTCATCTTTGATCTTACCATGTCATAAATGGTTTGATTACATCTTCACGGACTTTCCACTTTGCAGTGGTGTTCCGGGAGGTGCAAGTTATGAAACCCCTTTCATAACTCATCAGACATTCGCTAAACTTGTAACTCAAATATTCCTTTCTGCAATCGAATTGTAGAAACATAATTTTCTTGTTACAATAACTTCTACTTCATTTTTGAAAACCTTCTGAATGAATTCAAAAGATCCAGACTTACGTCTCAACAAGTAAATATCCATATATCTACTTGAGTCATTTCTGAAGATAGATAAATCCACTACTTGCAACAACATTTATTGGACTACACACATCATAATGTATGATCACCAATATGTTCTTTGCTCGTTCCTTATGGCCTGTGAACGGTATTTCAGTCACTTCACCTTTCAGAGGAAAGTTGCAAGTGTCAGATGATTCAAAATCAAACGACTTCAAAATCCATCATAATGGAATTTTCCATGCGGGTTTCTCCAATGTGACCAAATGCAGTGCCACACTTGTGTGGTATTCTTTTAGTCTTGCGACATTTAGCGTTAGTGTTATGGATGTATCATATTACCATCAATATTCATAGCATACATCCCATCCTGTATGGAAGCATGGCCCTTCATGTTATTCATAACACCGAACATCAAAAGTTCTCTTATGAATAACCTTCTTGCAAAATACCTTATGCAAAGGGCTAGAGTGTATGAAACTCTAAATGAACTATGAAAGTAAACCCAGAGGTAATGTATTATTATCAATATTCATAACATACATCTCATTCATAATGAAAGTATGTCCCTTATGTTATTCATAACACCGAACCTCAAAAGTTCTCTTATGAACAACCTTCTTGCAAAATACCTTATGCAAAGGGCTAGAGTGTATGAAACTCTAAATGAATTATGAAAGTAAATACATAGGGAATACACCGATGGAAGGCATAGTAACATTTACTATGTTCCCTGCGTGTATCTAAACCTCATTCCTGGCTAGTCTCTCAGGCCATAGTAGTTCTTACATCGAGTTGCAACAGAATGCAATCGAGCGGGTATCTTTGTGATTAACTCACAATACCCAAGAATTAGTGATTAACATGTTTAACCATAATTCCCAAGAACTATATCTTTGACCAGCCTTCTATACATCAAAAAACCTGTATGACATTCATACATGAGCTGGATATTCCAGTCTTCTTTCCTTTTTGCCATTATACTTCTAACAGTTTAACTTTTAGTATTTCTCCTACTCTCAGAAGAAGCACCCAACTTACGAGTGGCGTTAGCCCCGGACTTCCTAGGCGTGAAAGTTTCACTAACACCCTTCGGACACTTCCTTTCTCTTTAAGTTGTTGTTTTATTCACCATCATCATATGACAGGCGTTCTTCTGGATCCCTCTCTTATCAGTCTAATGCATAGTAAACTCCTTTACTAATAGTTTGCAAACAAACATTGCTTTGGATATCTCATATCTTTTAGCCTTTGTCTGTCTCTGAAAATGATTTTCAGATTCCATGAATATCACATAACTATCCAAACTTTCGAAGTTCGGGTCTCATGGAAGCAAACATATTGCACTTGACTGAAACGGAATTCTAGC
Source organism: Elymus sibiricus (assembly GCA_039707655.1). Lineage (NCBI taxonomy): Eukaryota > Viridiplantae > Streptophyta > Magnoliopsida > Poales > Poaceae > Elymus > Elymus sibiricus. Next base: position 5,313,418 of record CM077665.1, read on the forward strand.
TTTTGGATCGATGGACGAGAGTCACATGATCCATAGCATTAGCGGGAGAATACCGAAAGCATGCGATAGGACAAGTCCTTCTCGGCACTCTAGAGGACAATCCTCTCATTACGTTACCAACCGTAAAGTTTTAACCAGATATTTAACAGCTATTCAATTTTAATTGGGAAGGTGGAAACGCGAGCCATTATTCTACAACTATTATGCAAATAACACTTAGACAGTGTTCATAATTAATTGCACTGTGAATTAAAAGAATTAATTCTGCAATGCGCTCCCACTCAAATCAATATCTCTCATAATTGATTGTGAGTGATACAAGACCCCCATTTCAATTGTTCGCCATTGGTGTAACACCACTGATGACGAAAATCTCAACCGGTAGGCCAACTTGCCAATCACATCTCTATGTGATTCTTGTTCATCTTTCGATGCGCGTGTTCCGAGCTCATGACGGTCATGCCTGAACGTCAAGACAACCAAGTGATCTTGCTGCGAGGTCTCAACTCACCCGCCTCACACTTCCCTAATCGTTTGTACCCGTGTGACACGGCGCACTCCGAGAAGTTAGGTGCCGTGACGGTGCTACACTTGGGAGAACACTAACCACTTGATATATTTGTGAGAGATCACCCTAATAAAAAGCGACTACCGCGCAATCAAGAAGGGTGCATCATAAGGGATAAACATCTCAGGCAATTCATAATAGCATGATATGGTATAGCCCTTTCTGACGGAGAAGTCTTTCATTTCTTCGTCTTCGGCATTCGCGTTGGTGTTCACCTTCGCGAAGATTGCCACCACCTTGTCGATGCACCAGATAATATTGCTATCTCTATAGCTAATAAAATAAGTGCATTACTGAAGGTTGACACGCAGGTCATTAAAGTGACAATCATATGGCTCCAGCCATCATGCCGAATCATGACACGCAGGTCATGTTAATCAATTTACATTATATAGTCATCTCATACATAATCAAATTATAATGAGCACTGCTATACCACATCACATGCACATGCAAACCATCCTGCAAAACCAAGTTAGACGCCTCTAATCGGTTCATGCAAAATTTTATTTTACGTGGCTTCTAAGGTTTCGAAACAAACCGAAGCTACCAACGTCCATCATCAAGCATGATAATCCAAGTCGCTAGATTAACATTGCGGGGTGTATGAAACACGAGATAATAAAATCTCGAGCCCCATACTAAACTTCGTCATACGCGTGACCCCCGTGCAGATCATATCTGCATTGCCCTTTCGTCTGCGAAATTTCATCTTTCTTTTTAACTACGGTGGAATTCAATGAACTGTTAGCACTTCGTTGATCAATCAGGATCGCAGATTGCCAGAACATTGAAACTCCACCATACTGTTATCAAGATCAGAAATATGCAAATTCCAGGGAAGCAACAAGAACATCGGGTAACAGATTTCATCTGCTACCCGCACAAATAATTTTCAGTAATAGAACTCATCTACTACCTAATTATATTGTGCAATACCCATACATCTCTATGTATTCTAGATCGCAACCTGCATCTACGCATAGCACGGCTCTGATACCACTGTAGGGGAACGCAGCAGAAAACAAAAATTTTCTGACCTACGCACCAGCCCAGGACCACTATGGAGACTGCATACAAGGTTTGATCATTTCCGTTATCGACTCGTAGCGCAGCGGAAGTAGAGTCGATGACGAACGGCGGTGCAGATCCCCGCAGCTAGGATTTTACAACCTCCCAACCGCGAGGATGTATACCCTCATCTGCCCCGCGGACAGCCCTCCGGGAGGCGGTCACACAGTCCCCCGGATGGTGTCGCGGACAGCCCTTCGGGAGGACCTCCGAAACTCGGACTGTCACTCGGACAGCCCTTCGGGAGGACCTCCAAAACTCGGACGGTCACACGGACAGCCCTTCGGGAGGCACTCTCGAACTAAGACCGAAACTACGATCTCTCTACAGAGTTGCACACATACGGTGTCATCTATCCGGCAGGGCTTCGCCGTCCAGAACTAGTTCCTGCCGGAACCCAGACAGCCTTTCGGCTCTACGAAACTATTTCGCTGGGAGGGAGAGAGAGAGCCAGATCATGCATGGTATTTGTATGAGAGTAAGAGTGTGTTTGTGGGCAGCCCACTCACCTCTATTTATAGGAAAACCAAGGGGTAGGATGGGTATTTCAAAAATACCAAAACTTGCACATGAAGGAAACACTTTCCAAGGGCAAAATGGGAAAGCAAGTGGGCAAGTGGGGCTCCAAGGTGGAGCCCACTTCTTCGCCGGCCACAACACTTGTGGGGGCCCCCCAAGGTGGTCCTCATCCATCCATCCCTTCTAGAAGCCTTTTGGGAAAATATCCCAAAAGGTACTTTTCCAAAAATATCCCAAAAAGCACTTTCACTATTCACGACGACATTTTTCAGCGTCTGATCGAACTGAAAATATTCATGTGGGCTTAGAACATTTCCAGTACCCACCAAAATAATTTTCAACGCGAGCCGGAACAATTCCGGTTTAGTGATTTTCATCTGCGAAAAGCATCTGAAGCGGTTTCGGCAGCTCCGGAACATTTCCGGTTTTCATCCCGGAAAATTCTAAAAAGTTTCCAGAATGATTCTGGAATCCTCCAAGAATTATCAGGCATGTGCAAAAACCAATTTGACTTTTTGGTATCCCCTGAAACAACTTTTCAGTTTTACCAAAACTTATCCGGTGACCTTTCTCTTCGGAACTTTTCCGTTGACCGAAACTTTTCCGGTGTCCGAAACTTTTTCGGTTATTTTCTCTCAGACTCCCTGTCTAGTATTCAACAGATAGATGACCCTTAAGCGTGTGACCCTATAGGTTCGGTGAAGTATAGACATGACCCGGAACCCCTTCCGATCAATGATCAACATCGGAGCCGTGGACACCCATATCGATCCCTATACCCACACGAATAAATATTCGAGTGAACCTCCAGTTGCCGTGTGCTATTCCTGTTGCTTCGCGATATGTTACAATAACCCGAGGTGAGAAACATCGGCATCCTCGTGGATCAACACTTTTCCACAATGCCAGTTACCTCGTTGCCGGTATTGTTCTCTTTTCTCGTTTCTGTGTTCCGGCATCCCTGTGATCAAATCACAATGTGTCTGGCCAGACGATGATGGATACCGTAACACCGAGAGGGCCCAGAGATATCTCTCCATCGTCGGAGGAGCAAATCCCAATCTTGAGCTATCAAGTTACTTGACATACTTTTCCATGAACCCGTAAGCCGCCGTAATAGCCACCCATTTACGGATGACGTTTAACAAACCCCAAAGTTCATGAAGCAAGCATGAAGAAACTCGATACTCTCAAGGTCTAAGGAATTATGCAAACATTAACTTCTCTGTGTTATTAACCATTAACTTATGACGAATGTATCTCATAGCATAACATCAATCGGGTCGATTCAACACAAGTGTTCTACCAACAATTGTGCCCTCAAAATTGCCGGCATAGCCATGCCCATGATCAGGAAAACAGGATCATCATGCAATACTTGAGCCAGTCATAGAGGCTTGACTAGGAATACATTTTACCGTTTATTATCCCACACATGCATATGAGTCTTCCTCCGAGCCTCGTGGTTATTGCAGACTCGAGAACCATAGCAGTTATAGCATGGAACATAAACCTAATTATGAACAGGGAGATAATCAATAACATTTATTATTGCCTCTAGGGCATATCTCCTACAATATCTGGGGCGGATATGGAGAGACCCGAACGCATCCGGACACGACCGCCTCATCGGACTGATGGGCAGGACCACGCGGAAACATGCAAAACCGATCGGTCCGACAGGAGCTCACCGAAGCACATTCATGTCGCCGCTCCGGCATGCCGCCCGAAGGGCCAAACCCGGCTATTTAAGCCGGATGGTGAGCCTCAACCTTAGCCGCCCCCATTTCCTCCCCCCTTCCCCGGTCCACGCCTTTTTCCGTTCCAACCTCGCCATCCGCCGGTAGCCATGGTCCGCCAAAAGATTACCTACTACAAGATGCTGACCCCGCAGCGCCGGGCGGAGATCGAGGCGAAGATGGAGGCCATCCAGGCATGGCACGCCGCTCGCATTGCAGCCGGCTTGTCTCCGAACTCGTCGAAGGAGGAGAGGGAGGAGCAGGAGATGGCGCTGGAGCAGGAGGCGCCGAACGCGGAGATGGAGTAGGTGGAGCCATGGGATGAAGAGCAGGAGGAGGGCGAGGCGGATCTGGCGCCGGAGCAGGTCAGATTCTGCATGGAGGACGCGCTGTCGGAGTTCAAGGTCGCCCAACCAGAGAAGGCGGCAGAGCAGCAGGCCATCCTCGAGTGCATCCAATCGGAGCTCAAGGTCAAGGCAAACCGCGGCTACATCCACGAGGCGGATGTGCAGCGTGAGCAGCTCTTCACTGATGAGGACGACGCGCCGGAGTTTCGCCCCGCCGCCAATGACCACGAGGCCGGCCGCTCCGACAAGGACGTCATCGACATATCCGATGACGAGTAGATAGTTTCTTTGTTTTTAGCTATGTACGTAGATGAATTTTACGTTGCATGTAGTAGTATGGATATGTGGATCAAGAAATGAAGACTATGGTTGCAATGTCTAAGAAACGAGGGGTGACCGGTCATTGTCCACGGACAAACCCGGACGCGTCCACGGACGTATAAGGGCCCGGATTTGTGCACTACGGTTGTTGATGTTCTTAGGCAATGCAATGCACAACCAACGTAAATAGCATAAAACTATCGATTTGAAGATTAGGGTTCCATAAAACTACCCCTTTTCATTGTCGCTGATAGTTATCACAAGTTTGGGTTTTGTTTTCAAAAAACACAGATGACCAATTTCGATAAAATTGACCCCGATTATGACAGCTGGGGCCGCTCGTCCGGGCTGACCTTTAACAGCGTGAGCATTGACCGGTACGTTGGATGTTATGACATGTGGAGCCCACATGTGTCCCCCTCAATAAAATTCCCCCTATTAGAAAAATTCCCACACAGAGGCCTTCCGGCACAGTGCCACCATGCAGACTCCCCGCTCCTCCGTCCTCTTCTCCGGCGCCGCCCCACACACACCTCGTCCTCCGGCGCCGGTCCCCTGCCCGTCCTCCATCCTCCAGCCATTCCGCAACTCCGATCGCACACCGGCAAGGCGGCTTCACAACCGGGGCAGTGGGGCAGTGAATCGATGGCGCCAGGGCATGCGTGTCCTTGCCGGCGTACTTGTAGACAGCGGTGGCAGCGAAGGACAGGTACGCGGTGCTTTGGCGCTAGTAGAAGGAGGCAACGGTGGGGTACTCGACCAGGAGTCGGGTGAGGTCCTCGTCGTCGCGGACGTGTACGTCGCCCAGCCTGAGCCCCCGTCGAGGAGGAGCTGGAGCACGGGCTCCCCGACGCCACCACCTCGGGAGAAGAGTATCCCCAACTCACAAGCGTCCAGTGAGCAACGATGGGAGAGTCGTCGGGAGCTTGATTCCGCCACTCCGGTTCGATTGTATATGATTCTGCAGCCTCCTACTCCTCCTCCTCCTGCAGTCGTCGCGAGAGTTGTGAGTATGTACAAAGTTTACAGGAGTTTCTAAAAAAAGAAGACCAAGTTATCCTAGTGGACAAATTGAAAGAGTACTAGTATCTTGTAGACCATATTTTGAAAAGCGGAATAAGCCTTTCGAGCAAGGAGCCTAGCAATCCTGTGGAGCAAGGTTATGAGAAAGAGGGTGGTGGCTAAATACAACCATTATTGTTACTAACAGTTTTGAAATATGAGAGACGGACAATTGTGTGTGGAGTAGGTTTTGTCTGATTTTGCGCAAGGATCCACCGGAGTCTCACGGTAACACTTGTCATTTGTGTTGTTACCCCAGGGCAATATTGGTTTAGTTTTGCTGCTGTTGATTTGACCAGGGTACATGTGGTATTATATGAGAGAAGCCAGTTAATAAGTTTTTCCAAATGATAAGTACCACACGTGTGGCACGAAGAAACATGGTCCAAACGTTCTCATTACCATTCATCTTGCCACATCAAACAAATGACATCAGGGGAATCTTTTTTGGTTTTTCGGACTTAAAATTGTTTTATCTCTTAAATAAAAAATCTGATTAAAAATCCGTTTTCGTCATTAAATCCGTCTCGACGAGATCTGCAAAACTAGATCCCATAATGATATATTTCAACAACTTTTATTTGGGGCCAAAAGTTGTCATGATATTTACACTGAAGTTGCCATAGTGTTTACACTAAAATTGCCATGATATGTTTCATCTAATTTTTTCTTTAGATTTAAAGCTACCATTGTATTTCAACTAATTTTAATGGCAAATTTTATAAATTGACCATGGCAATTTTTAGTAATTAACCACGGCAAATTTAATTCATGGAGCATGGCAATTTTTAGTAATTCATCATGGCAAATTTAGTTTATAGATCATGGAAAATTTAGTTTATAGATCATGGCATCAGTTTTAGTATTTTGACCATGGCAATTCTAGTATTTTGACCACGGAAATTATTTTTTCTATGAACCATGGCAAATTTTAGTGCATGTATCATGGCAAATTTAATTAATTCACCATGGCAATTTTAGTTTATGGTCCATGGAAAATTTGATTCATTGACCATGCATTTTAAAATAATTGACGACGGATTTTTTTTTAATTATGAACCATGTCAAAATTATTTCATGGATCATGGCAAATTTTAGTAATTCACTATGGCAAGTTTAGTTTCTTAATTCCCTTTTTTGTAACGTGTCAAATTTTACTTTAAACGTAGAAGAAATCGTAGTTGAAACATGTCATGGCAACTTCAGTGTAAGCGCCATGGCAATTTATGTGCAATAGACATGGCAACTTTTAACAACCAAAAATGTCGTCGAAACATATCGATATGAGATCTAGTTTCGAAGATCTCGTCGTGACGGATTTAATGGTGAAAATGGTTTTTCAATCAGATTTTTCATTTAAGAGATAAAACATTTTAAAAACTGAAAACCCAAAAGATTACCGCTGACATCATCAGTTTCGTCATTTGTGCATGCATGTGGTGACATGGCTCAATGTGTGGTCATGGGGGCGTTCGGTCCATGTTCTCCCCAACCTGACGTCCGATGGATATCAGGGTCCTAAGTTTTATGGCAAAAGACGGTACTATTTTTTTTTCTTTTTTGCTACGCAATAGTTCCTTCTGTTTCTCCCAACTGTTTCTACTCGCCCCACCCTGAAAAATATAAAGAAAATCCCCACTCGCCCCGCCACGGCCGCTGCCCGAGGGATCTCCGGCGAACGGAGTCCCTGGCCCCTCGGATGCATGGATCTTCTTCAAGGCTGACGCCGCCGGCCCGCCCTGCTTCGCCTCAGACTGAGTCGGTCGGTCGCCGCATTGACGCAAGGTACCACCATCCCACGCTTTTCCCTCTGAAAATCGTCTCCCTCTGGCAGCGTGTGGCTGCAGCAGTGGATCCATGGCTTCGCTAAGTGCTTGTGTGCGTGCTCATCCCAACGCCCCTCCCCATCTCTCTCTTTCTCTCATCCCAGCCCTCTTCTGTTCACAAAAAGAGTGAGTATCAGCTCAGGTTACTCATTATGCTGCATTCCTGTAGTATTTTGTGCTGGATGAGACTCATCTTATTGTTGGTGAAACATATGTGACACTGGGGATATTTGATTCATCTTTTTGTCTCTGAACCACCAGAAGCATCAATAATATTTGACACCTGGGTAGAAATTTTTACCCCCAAGATTCACCAAATTGACAGATTTTACCCCTTTTTGAGAAAATCCTCAATTTATACCCCCATTTTACACATTTGTGCCATATTTTACCCCTAATCGAATTTTCCCTCAAATAAGTTTTGACGAGTTTAATTTTTACGCTCATCACACCGTTGGTTAAACCAATTTATCTTATAAAATCTGAGAAATTCCCTACGATATTGCCACTAATGATAATTGAATGCCAGAGATTGCGAAATCCTCTTTTTATTTTGTTTCCATAGGAAAAAAGGCGATATATGGAGAAAATCAATCATTTACAAAGAAAGAAACAAAATGGAGAAAGAAGAAATTAATTGGCAGGCGCAACAGACAATAGAGAGCAGAAGACGACATCTGGTATCGGCACATGCGCTCATACCAGGTGCCAGCGGCGCCGAGGCGTCCAACCCTATCACTTTTATTAAAGGGCCATCACCAGAAGCGCGAAGGAGCATCGTCGAAAACGCTCATCTCCGCACCAGAAGCCATTCTCCAACCCTAGCCGGCGCCATTTGCCACCTCATCTCTATAGCCACCACCATCACCATCACGACATCCATTCATCTCCAAGTGAGCCATACTTGTAATCATGTATCGCATCCGGCAACCATTGTAAGACATATTATCAATAAAGAGTTCATCTCCATGTCTTCTTCAATGATTTCTTCGTGCGATCCGATCGCCATGTTTGAATAATGTGGTAAGGCAATGGGTTGAGGCATAGCCTTGCAACCCGATGTGTTTGTATGAGGGATCGATGGAATGACTTTGAATGATCGTCATGTATGTGTGAAATAAAATTACATCATAGTTGTCTTTTGTCTTTTTCTCGTTCTTCGATCCTGCAGGTACCAAGGATCACGGAATTTGATCAAGGAGGAGGTTTGGAGCAGGGACGACGCGGAACGCTATTCTGAACACCAGTGACAGAAAGGTTTAGTAAGGTAACGGAAAGCAAATCCTTGGGGATACATGAGGTGCAGTCATTAAACACCCAATGCTTTTGTCTAATTTATAAATAACCGAGGTAACTCTGCGTGATGGATAGGGCCTGCAGTACTGACTCTTGATGCAGGATGCATGCTGGTCAAGATGTAATTTGGGGACATCCCCCACTTCGTCTTGTTGCAAGCACATCTTAACGGGTGTCTTCCAGAGCACAAATTAAGATCATGATGATCTTGATCACAAACATATGGCTGTAAGAATCAAGTCCTCATACCCATGCATGCTTTAATTCTCGTGTTTACATTCGTAGGTGTTAACGACCCGGTCACTAAAAACAGGAATTTAACTCTCTCTCAAAAGCTTGCTAGAAGCACTTGTCGTAGTTCACGTCCTCTCGTGGCTTCGATAACTCAGGGTCACTCTCTAGGGAAAAAGGCGTGGAACCTTTCTGCCATCCATACCGGATCACTAAAAGGACTCACCAACCCTTTTTCTGGCACCGTTGCCGGGAAGGAATTGTGTTGCTAGTCATTGAGTTAGAGTTTTTTTTAGAGTCTCTATTTCAGTTTTTATTTTAAGTTTTTGTTCTTGTTCCAATTTATTTTTGTTCCTAATGTTGTCACCAAAAACCCATTTCTTTTACTATGGCTCAAAAACTTGAAGACTTTGCTTCTCCAAGCAATAGTTGTATGCGTGAACCCATAGCACAACTTAGTCTATTTTCTTAGTATCTATGGTTCAACAAGACTTATTGGGAGGCTCTGCTTCTGAAGATGCCGGTATGCATTTGCACAATTTTTCCGAGTTGTGTAACAGGACACTTATTAAAGACTATGAACCTGATGCTTTGAAGTTGCGTCTATTTCCTTTCTCTCTGAGAGGAAAAGCTAAAGAATGGCTTCTAGCTTTGCCTAGAAGCAGTAGAACTTCATGGGCTGAATGCTGCAGCAAGTTTTTGTCCCCCTGCAAAAATTATGCAATTGCGTTCGCAGATAACAAGTTTTAAGCAGGAAGAACATGAGTCACTAGCGCTTGTGTGGGATCGAACGAAGGAGGCCATAAGATATTGTCCCAACCACGAGATGAAAGAATGGTTAATTCTTCATAAGTTTTATAATGCTTTAACTCCTATGTCGAAAATTAGGTTTGACACCGCTACAAGAGGAACCATAATGGGAAGACTTATGGCTGAAGCAAAGAAGTTGCTAGATGATATGCAAGAAAACCATGCCCAAGGGTTTAGAAGAGAAGAGGTAAACGTTAATGCAATTACCGAGGAAGAAATTAATGATGTGAATTTCATTGCTCGTAATAGTTATAATCCCAACTGGAAAAATAATGGGTTTTCTCCTTGACTTCGGTACCAAATAATAATAATAATAATGGAGCACCTAATAATTTTAATGGCACTAGCAACAGTAATAGGTGTAACACCCCAAAAATTGGGTTATCGGTTTTTGTGTTGTTATTCCTTCCTAGCTTTTCTCTCCCGAATTTTTCCTCTGGAATTTGGCAAGTGACCAGGTATATCCAATCAATCCTCAACCTCTCAGTGCCTTTCCCATGTCCTTGTGCCAGTCAACCCTCTGTCAGCAAACCCCGAGCCTCATTCAAACCCTAGATGTGCAAAAATATTGCTTAGTCCTATGCAATATTTTCCCTCTTGAATTAATTCCTTTTTCTGCCTTTCGGAGGAATTAAATCCAGGAAAATATATATCCATCTCCAGAGGTCATGAAAACTTGCGGAGATATTCTTTGTGGATATATTGAGCTCTCATAAAAATATTGGCTATAATTAAATTAGAGAAATTGCCTTTTCCTATTTAAAGCCAATATTCCAGTTTGGGGCCTTTCCAAAGGAACTACCATTTTGGTAGCTAGGAAAAATCCCAAATAATTTGTGGAGCTTCTCATATCCATATATTCTCCATTTCCATCCAAATATCAAGTTCCCCAATTCAAATTTTGAGCACCACTTCCATTTGCAAATTCTGTCCAGATTTCCCATTTGCAAAGGAAGTGCATGGTTCCTTGATCTCCTTGGGCTAAACTTTTGTAGGGTGATTCATTATGATAAATTACCCTTGTCCACCAAAATTTGGCCCATTCCATCTAGCCAATCTTCCTCAGAAATTTATTCAAGTTTCTGTCCATATTGGAGCATTGTGAAGGAAGTACCATTTGTACTCATGAAATTGGTATGAAACTTATACAGTGAATCCAGATTCCTAAATCATTGGTATCCTCCAAGTTTGAGCCATTTTCATCTAGCCAATTCCTCATAACCATCTGGTTTTCATTTCTGTCCAGTCTGGCACTTTGTGAAGGAAGTGCTTGATTTCTTGATTCAATTGAGCTGAAATTTGGCAGGGTAGTGCATATTGACATATCACTACTGTAAACCAAAAATAAGCTCATCTCTCCAATCCAATATTTTTCTACCATTTTCTCAAGTTTTTGACCAGATTGCATCTCTGTGAAGGAAGTGCCATCATAGATGATCAATTTGATCTGAAACTTGTCCAGTGCATTATTGTGTCAAAATAATAGCTATCCTCCAAAAATAATCCATATCCATGTAGCCATTTGTCCCCAGCTTCATCATTTCCAATTCTGGTCAGATTGCCAAGTTACAAAGGAAGTACCAGCTATACTTGCTAATTTGTGCTGAATTTTGGCCAAGCTACTCACTCTAGTGAGTGGTTAACCTCAGACAAAGATCAGGCCAAGAGGTGTAATTAGGTGACCACACCCCAGCACAAACAGTGTGCGGTAGGGAACTGTTCGAGCTTGGATAAGTTACCTCAGACCCCTATAGAGAAATTAAGATTCATGGGTCAACTAAGGAGAGGATGGTAAATAGCCTAGACATGGTTTGGCATCGAGTGCGTCGAGGCATCGCCGTGGACACGCGGTGACCACGGGCAGAGCGTGCCAAAACCGCGCTCTATGCGTTAGCTCGTCGGTAGCGGATCTCCAGCGCGTTCCAGGCTGTCCATGGATGTCGTAGAGTATCCCCGCGCGCGCGTGAACCCTCCAGAGGTATCTCCCCCTCGTCCCGAAGCTCCTAGTCGCCTCTGGTAGTCGCCGGAGCGCCGCCGCTTCGCCGTGCTTCTCGGGTCTTCGCCGACGTCGCGTAGTTCTTCCCCTCTGCTATAAATAGAGCGTGCCACGAGTCCTCCCCTGGCCAGCAAGCATCCCAGCCACTCCCCAAAGCTCTTGGAGCTTCCCCATTGCTCCAATGGCCGAAGGCCGCCGTCGGATCCCGCAGCCATTCCGGCGCCTTGGTCCTTCCCCCTCCCTCTCCTCTGCTCCCTAGCCCTCCCTTGGACCCCGAAGACCGCCGCCGCCCTCAAACTCCGGCGAGGAAGCTCACCGGAGCAAGCCCTTCCGTCGAGCCCCTCGGCCGCCGCGGACCTCCACCGCCCCGGCGCTGCAGGTCGCCCCGAGCTCAGCTGAGGCCACCCCCGGGCGCGGTGCGGGCTGGCGGAGCTGCTGCGCTCTCCGGCGGGTCCCCTCGGGCAGCCAGGCGATGGCCAGGCCGGCGACCGGCGCTCTCCCCCGCGTCTCTGTCGCGGTGAGGAAGAAAACCAGGGAGGAGAGAGAGAGAGACGGCGGGCCCCACGCGTCATAGACACTGCGCTGACCAGGAGGACCCGCTGACCAGTTTAAGTGAAGGCGTATTTTAGAAAGTACGCTTTCCAAGTTAGAAAGCGTACTCTGCTCTGCTTCGGCCAAAATACGCTTTCCTGCTCAGGAGGCGTATTATGGAGAAATGCGCGTTCTGTTTTTCAGACAGGGACCTATTTGTAGGGATTCTTTTTACAGATTAGTCCCTGGCATTCGAACGCGCATATCTTCGCGACCGTAGCTCGGAATCAGGTAAAACCAACGCCCACGTTTTCGTCTCGTCGAGCCTGTTCCGATGGTAATATTTCCATATTGTGTTCACACAGTGGAAATAACCATTTTGCCCTTGCCCTCCAATCGAGCCCTTTGTGAGAGAACCCCTTTCCGTCGATTTCTTCCGCGAGGTGATCGCTCTTCCTCCCGGCGTATTCGTCGACCCCCAGGCAAGCCAACCTCTTCCATGAGCTCTGGACTTGCGTGATGACTTTGCTTGCACCTGTGTGTTTATCTGTATCGCCTGTTAGTCTGCACTTGCATGCACCGGTGGTGACATCGGTAGTAGACACTAGCATTTCCATGCCATGTCTTATTTCCATAATAATAATATTGTTGCCAGGATAGTATTATGATTGATCCATGCCATGATTATCAGTACTATGATCTTGCTATGATAGCACTTACTATTGTCAGCAGAATAGTACGATGATGGATATGTTGAGTGGGTTGAATAAAGGACATCTAGTCGGTTGATCTTGAGTCACCTGTCCGGGCATACTCGTGCAACCACATTTGCCAGTATGGGACGACCCTGACCGGGTCTGACTACGTGATCTTTCACCGGTGCCACCAAAGAGGGAAGGTTATGCGCGGCGTGCTACCCTGATCAGGTAAGCGGCGATAACCTTGTGAGCCCAGTTGTTGCTGAGTTTTGTGCGCACGTCCCTGTTTGGGACAGTAGGCCTCGTTTGGGTCTACAGAGTTTGGCCACGGAGGTGGCAGGTGTCATGAGGACACAGGTGTCTGGAGGACATAGGGGCCACCCAAGGCTGACCTCCGGGGGAGGAAGGGTGCCGGTGGTACGATGAAAGAGTCATGAGTCAGGCAGGTTTTGTTGAAGCGACGCTGGTCCACCCGAGTCGGATCTCGAGGCTAGGGCCAGGTGCTTCATGGTGTGGGTAACGTGCGCAACCTCTGCAGAGTGTCAGAATCTATTCGAATAGCCGAGTCCACGGTATTGGATAGCCCGTCCAGACCTTAGTAGATGGTCAACCGTATCAGTGTTAGTAATGATGAAAGAACTTATCTTGGATAGACATCAGATTATGTCAGGAATAAGATGAGTTAGCCAAGGGATGGCTATATGATGAGTGGTCGGATGACCACAAGATTTGGATTGGATTTGGATCCGATTCAGATTGGATCCTGAGTATGTCGAGGGTTGTGTGGTTGTGTGACAACCCAAAAGAGAGTAAGTTGGTATTCGGTGCAGTAAGTATTCTAAGCATTTAGTGTGACCTTGCCATAGATTACATGCCTGATCCATGTTATGCCCTGCTTGATTCATGCTTGCCTTGTTAGTATTCATGCCATGCTTAGGATTTATTCATGCATAGCATAGGGCTTGCATTTTGTCTGGAATTGCTATATCATGTCTTTGGCGTGCGTCAGGTCTTATCCTGGGGACTGGCGTGCGTCGGCCCTCTATCGGGGTGCCACAATAGGACTGCTTTGGATGAGGCTCTGAAAACTTTTATTGCTAGCCAAAATGAACAAAATGCTAGGTTTACTAATATCTTGAAGAACCATGATAACTTACTTGGTCACTTGACCGGTAAGATTGCTGGACTCACTAACGATGTGCAGGCTTTAGAAGGAAGAACTAAGAGCATGGAAGCACATGTTGCAAAAATTGCAGAAAGTCAAACTTTGATTCTAGCCAAGTTTGCTGGAAATCCAGATCCTAATCCGGTTGAGAATGTCAAAATGATGAGAACTAGCGAAGACACTACAGAAGAGATCGATAAGAGCCATATCCCAGACCATACTTATTCTATTGCAGACTTCATGAAGATGTTGACACTAAAGCATCCACTACCTGAAGTATCAAATGACGAGGTATATACACGTTTTGTTGAACAGGTTGCAATCAAGGTACATGAGTTGGATGATGAACAAAAGAAGCTATATGGTAACCAACCTACTAAACAAGAGGATATATTTGAACCTACTATTTAAATTGAGATTGGTTTAAATAAGTTCAATGCTTTGTGTGATCTAGGTGCTAGTGTTTCCACTATCCCTAAGTCCATATATGATAGTCTCAATCTTGGTCCTTTTGTTGATAGTGAAATTAAATTGAATATGGACCATTCAACCTTTACGCAAGCAGTAGGCATTAAGCATGGTGTACTCATTCAAATTAACGACCGCCCTATCATGATTTATCTTGTTATAGTTGATATGCCAGAGGACCCCATAGCACCTATCATTCTAGGTAGGCCATTTCTAAGAACTATAAAAGCCACCACTAATATGTTTGAGGGAAATGTGAGATTTGATGTTCCGTCAAAAGTGTTGGAAATATGCCCTAGAGGCATTAAATAAAGTGTTTATTATTATATTTCCTTGTTCATGATAATCATTTATTATCCATGCTATAATTGTATTGATTGGAAACTCAAATACATGTGTGGGTATATAGACAACACTGTGTCCCTATTATGCCTCTAGTAGACTAGCTTGTTTATCAAAGATGGTCAAGGTTTCCTAGCCATTGACATGCGGTGTCATTTGATAACAGGATCGAATCATTAGGAGAATGATGTGGTGGACAAGACCCAAACTATAAACGTAGCATATGATCGTGTCAGTTTATTGCTACAGTTTTCTGCATGTCAAGTATCTGTTCCTATGACCATGAGATCATGCAACTCACTAACACCGAAGGAATACCTTGTGTGTATCAAAAGTCGCAACGTAACTGGGTGACTATAAAGATGCTCTACAGGTATCTCCAAAGGTGTCAGTTGAGTTGGCATGGATCAAGACTGGGATTTGTTGCTCCGTGTGACGGAGAGGTATCTCAGGGCCCACTCGGTAATACAGCATCACAACAAGCCTTGCAAGCAATGTGACTAAAGTGTTAGCCACGGGATCTTGTATTACGGAACGAGTAAAGAGACTTGACGGTAACGAGACTGAACTAGGTATAGAGATACCGACGATCGAATCTCGGGCAAGTAACATACCGATTAACAAAGGGAACATCATACGGGATTAACTGAATCCTTGACATAGAGGTTCAACCGATAAAGATCTTGGTAGAATATGTAGGAACCAATATGGGCATCCAGGTCCCGCTATTGGTTATTGACCGTAGAGGTGTCTCGGTCATGTCTACATAGTACTTGAACCCGCAGGGTCTGCACACTTAAGGTTCGATGACGTTTCAGTATAGTTGAGTTTTGTATGTTGGTGACTGAAAATTGTTCGGAGTCCCGGATGAGATCCCGGACGTCTTGGGGAGCTCCGGAATGGTCCGGAGGTAAATATTGATATATAGGAAGTCCCGTTTTGGTCACCGGAAAAGTTTCGGGTATTTCCGGTAAAGTACCGGGGGTGCCGGGAGACCATCGGGAGGGGCCACCCACCTCAGAGGGCCCCATGGGCTGTGAGAGGAGTCAAACCAGCCCCTGGTGGGCTGGCCGACCCTCCCACTAAGGCCCATGCGGCTGTGGAGGTGGGAGAAGGAAAAAAACCCAAGTGGGGATGGAGGACTCCAAGTAGGAAAGGAATCCTACTTGGAGTAGGATTGGAGGTGGACTCTTCCACCTCCACCTGGTTCGGCCGACCCTAGGGTGAAGCCCTAGGGTGCCAGCCCCTCCTCCCTCCCTCCTATATATACTGGAGGGGAGAGAGGGCAAAAAACCCCAATCCAAGCCACGGTGCAGCCCTCTCTCCCCGATAGATCGTCTCTCTCTAGTTTCAGCAGTGCTTAGGCGAAGCCCTGCCGGAATAGTTCCACCACCATCGTCGCCACGCCATCGCGCTGCCGGAGAACTCGTCTACCTCTTCGCCCCCTCTTTCTGGATCATGAAGGCGGAGATCATCATCAAGCTGTACGTGTGCTGAACGCGGAGGTGCCGTCCGTTCGGCGCTAGATCGGGACGGATCGCGGGACGGCTGCGATTTGGATCGCGAAGTCATTCGACTACACCAACCGCGTTTCTTAACGCTTCCCGCTTACTGATCTACAAGGGTATGTAGATCCACTCTCCCTCTCATAGATGCTCATCACCATGGATAGATCTTGCGTGTGCGTAGGAGAAATTTTTTTGTTTCCCATGCAACGTTCACCTACAGTGGCATCATGAGCTAGGTCTGTGCGTAGATGAGATCTTGAGTAGAACACAAAGGAGTTTGTGGGCGTTGATGTTCAAATTGCTTCCTTCCTTAGTCTTTTCTTGATTCAGCGGTATTGTGGCATGAAGCGGCCCGGACCAACATTACTCGTACGCTTACGAGAGACCAGTTCCCTCAACTGCAACTTTGTTGCATAAGATGGCTGGCGGGTGTCTGTTTCTCCCACTCTAGTTGGATCGGATTTGATTGAGGCGGTCCTTGTAGAAGGTTGAATAGCAATTTGCGTATCACCGTTGTGGTTTTGCGTAGGTAAGAATCGTTCTTGCTAGATACCCATAGCCGTCACGTAAAACATGCAACAACAATTAGAGGACGTCTAACTTGTTTTTGCAGGGTATGTTGTGATGTGATATGGCCAAAGACATGATGTGATATATATTTTATGTATGAGATGATCATGTTGTAATAGTTAATATCGACTTGCATGTCGATGAGTACGGCAACCGGTAGGAGCCATATAGTTGTCTTTAATTTATTTGCGCCGTTTTGCTTTACTTTATCGCTATGCGTTAGCAATAGTTGTAGAAGCTACAATTGGCGCGACAACCTCATGGCGGCACGTTGATGGAGATCAAGATGATGGAGATCATGGTGTCATGCCGGTGACGATGGAGATCATGCCGGTGCTTTGGAGATGGAGATCAAAAGCACAAGTTCATGGCCATATCATGTCACTTATGAATTGCATGTGATGTTAATCCTTTTATGCACCTTGTTTTGCTTAGGACGACGGTAGCATTATAAGGTGATCCCTCACTTAAATTTCAAGATAAAATTGTGTTCTCCCCGAGTGTGTACCGTTGCGAAAGTTCGTCGTTTCGAAGCACCACGTGATGATCGAGTGTGATAGACTCTACGTTCGCATACAACGGGTGCAAGCCAGTGTTGCACGTGCGGAACGCTTGGGTTAAACTTGACGAGCCTAGCATGTACGGACATGGCCTCGGAACACAAGAGACCGAAAGGTCGGACATGAGTCATATAGTAGATATGATCAACATAGAGATTTTCACCATTGAAACCACCTCATCTCACGTGATGATCGGACTTGGGTTGGTGAATTTGGGTCATGTATCACTCGAATGACCAGAGGGATGTCAATTTGAGTGGGAGTTTTTAAGTAATATGATTAACTAAACTCATTATCTTGAACAATAACTAAGTTGTCTTTGCAAAAATTTTGTTGTAGATCAATGGCTCGCGCAGTAGCACCAATGAATTTTAATGCGTTCCTAGATAAAGCTAAGTTGAAATATGATGGAAGCAACTTTGTAGACTAGGCCCGTAATCTGAGGATTGTCCTCACGGTCTCCCAAAAGTCTTATGTCCCTGATGCACCGCTAGGTGATGCTCCCACCCTCTCGGCGACTGAAGATGTTTTGAACGTCTGGCAGTCGCGACAGGATGACTACTCAATAGTTCAGTGTTCGATTTTGTATGGTTTAGAACCGGGACTTCAAAGACGTTTTGAACGTCATGGAGCATATGAGATGTTCCAGGAGTTGAAGTTTATCTTTGAGAAGAATGCCCGGATCGAGAGGTATGAAACCTCCGATAAGTTCTATACCTGCAAGATGGAAGAGAACGGGTCTATCAGCGAGCATGTACTCAAAATATCTGGGTACTCAAACCGTCTGGCTGAGTTGAGTTTACCACTCCTGCCAGAAGCAGTCGTTGATAGAGTTCTTCAATCACTGCCACCTAGCTACAAAAGCTTTGTGATGAACTATAACATGCAAGGGATGAATAAATCAGTCGCCGAGCTGTTTGCGATGCTGAAAGTCGTTGAGTCAGAAATCCAGAAGGAGCATCAAGTGTTGATGGTCAATAAAACAACTAGTTTCAAGAAAAACGGCAAGGGCAAGAAGGGTAACTCCAAGAAGAGTGGCAAACCTGTTGCCCCTCCCGTGAAGAAACCCAAGGCTGGACCCAAGCCGGAAACTAAGTGCTTTCATTGCAAGGGAAATGGTCACTGGAAGCGGAACTGCCCCAAGTATCTGGCCGACAAGAAGGCGGCCAACGCCAAACAAGGTATATACTATATACATGTTATTCATGTGTACCTTACGAGCTCTCGTTGTAGTGCCTGGGTATTTGATACCGGTTCGGTTGCTCACATTTGCAACTGAAAGCAGGAACTACGGAATAGACGAAGGCTGGCAAAGGACGAAGTGACGATGCTCGTGGGAAATGGTTCCAAGGTTGATGTGATCGCCGTCGGCACTCTCGCTCTTCGATTACCATCGGGATTAGTGATGAACCTGAATAATTGTTATTTAGTGCCTGCGTTAAGCATGAGCATTATATCTGGATCTTGTTTATTGCGAGACGGTTATTCATTTAGGTTAGAGAATAATGGTTGTTCTATTTACATGAGTAATATCTTTTATGGTCATGCAATCAATGTGAGGGGTTTATTCTTGTTGAATCTCGATAGTGATGATACACATATTCATAACATTGATGCCAAAAGATGTAGAGTAGATAATGATAGTACCACTTACTTGTGGCACTGCCGCTTAGGTCATATTGGTGTAAAACGCACGAAGAAGCTCCATGCTGATGGACTTTTGGAGTCACTTGATTTTGAATCACTTGACACATGTGAACCATGCATCATGGGCAAGATGACTAAAACCCCGTTTTCCAGTACAATGGATCGGGCAAGTGACTTGTTGGAAATCATACATACTGATGTGTGCGGTCCAATGAGCATTGAGGCGCGCGGTCATTACTTTCTCACCTTCACCGATGACTTAAGTAGATATGGGTATATTTCCTTAATGAAACACAAGTCTGAAACGTTTGAAAAGTTCAAGCAATTTCAGAGTGAAGTTGAGAATCATTGTAACAAGAAGATTAAATTCCTATGATCTGATCGAGGAGGAGAATATATGAGTTATGAGTTTGGCAATCACTTAAGACAATGTGGAATTGTTTCACAGTTGACACCGCCTGGAACACCACAGCGTAATGGTGTGTCCGAACGTCGTAATCGAACCTTATTAGATTTGGTGCGTTCTATGATGTCTCTTGCCAATTTGCCACTATCGTTTTGGGGTTATGCATTAGAGACAACTGCATTCACTTTAAATAGGGCACCATCTAAATCCGTTGAGACGACGCCGTATGAACTGTGGTTTGGCAAGAAACCAAAGTTGTCGTTTCTTAAAGTTTGGGGATGTGATGCTTATGTCAAAAAGCTTCAGCCTGAAAAGCTGGAACCCAAAGCAGAGAAATGCGTCTTCATAGGATACCCAAAAGAGACAGTTGGGTATACTTTCTATCTCAGATCCGAAGGCAAAGTGTTTGTCTCCAAGAACGGGTCATTTCTTGAGAAAGAGTTTCTCTCGAAAGAATTGAGTGGGAGGAAGACAGAACTTGATGAGGTTCTTGAACCTTTACTTCAACCTGAAAGTAGCGCAGCGCAGAAAGATGTTTCTGTGGAGCCTGCATTAGTTGAAGAGGAAGCTGATGATGTTGATCATGAAGCTTCGGATCAAGTTGCTATCGAACTGTTGACACCGGATTTTGGCATGGTCAAAACTTAATTAAGATGACCTCAAATGAAAAAGGACCTTTGAGTTTGTATCCAAAAGTCAGACGCAACGCTTTGCGGACTGGTCCTGAATAAAAAGGTGACGCGGGGACCAGACACTCACCTGGATGGTGTCTGATGAGTCACGTAAGTTATTCGGCCTTTGCCGGCTGAATGAAGCTTGCCGGCCGCATGAAAGCTTGCCAGTTTGAGAAGAGCTTGCCGGCGAGAGGCTTGCCGGGTCTGAAAGAAGAGCTTGCCGGCGTGGAAACCTTGCTGGCGTAAAAACCTTGCTGGTGTGGAGCTTGCCGGCATGAAAGCTTGCCGGCCGAGTGAAAAGCTTGCCGGCGTGGAAACCTTGCCGGCGTGAGAAGAGCTTGCCGGCGAGAGGCTTGCCGGGTCTGAAGAAGGCTTGCCGGTAGAAAGCTTGCCGGGTCGGAGTAAAAGGCTTACCGGTTATGAATGCTTGCTGGTCTTGAGTGCTTGTCGGTTATGCTTGCCGGTCTTGAGTGCTTGCCGTTGTGAATGCTTGCCGGTCTTAAATGCTTGCCGATTTTGAGTGTTTGCTGGTTTGGAGGGCTTGTAGGATTTAGTGAAGATCCAAACAGAAGTTGGAGATGGGATCGAAAGATTATCTAGATGACCTCGGATAGAAAAGTGTTCTACACGGAAGTTGTGTGTATTGTCGAAACGGTCAACTTTACTTTTGGAGTCATCATCATCTGAGATAGTATACGGCCTGCAAAGTTACTACAGAACTCGGACAGTCAAGAAAACTGCATGATTGAATCCGACCCACAGTTAAAGATGGGCCCTAAAAGTCATAAAGATGGCCTTAGAAGGAGAAGTGGCCCGCGTTGTCATATGCAGATTGTCGAGGCGGACAAGTTTGATGTTAGACTCGTCTCCATCCGAGTTAGTATGCAACTTCTACAACCAAAACAAGGAGCAGGACAGAAGTCTGGGTCAGATTCAGACTAAATCCGAGTTAGACTGGAACCAGGACTCTAGGACGTAAATTGATGTAATTTTCTTGTAAGGAAAGCCTAGATGAATCCTTTACTTGTACGGGAAGTCCAGCCGCCTCTTATATATGTTGGGGGTGACGGCCGATTGAACAACACACAATCGAACAAACACATCTACATCTTTTTACCCTACTTTTATCCCTCTCCCTTGTATCTTTCTTCTCGTTCTTCGTCTGTTCTTGTTCTTGCAGGACGGCGATCCTCGAGGCCCTAGGGGCGAGCGAATTGACCTAGGGCAGCCCATCGTCCATCCGTGACTCCTGACGGGTTCCATCCCGGAGAAGCGGTGCGTCGGGTTTCAAAAGCGCCGGCCGGATTGTCTTGCGTATCGCGCTTCCGGCAGGCCTCCCACGGTGCGAGCTGCGGAGCATCTCCCTCGGCGCCGCGGGTACGCGTGACGCGTTCGTGTGTCAACACACTTTTTGGTGACTCCGCTGGGGACGAAGCTTCGAACGGTCTCCAGCCCGTTCTTGCTACGAAGAGATCGTCATCTAGGGTTTGCAATCTACGAAGGTAATATGAATACCCAATTCACTTATGTAGATGCAAATAATGCATATGTTGTTGCTAGATCGTTTAATGAGCATAATGTATCGGCTAGCCCTAGTTTTATGAATCATGCATCTAATTATGTGCAACAGCCGATTCAGAATAATCTCCATGGTTCAACTTCATATAACTTTAGCAACATGCAACATATGTATCCCAACTATCATGCATCGGCAACCCCACAAATCTATATGCCGATGAACAACATGATGAGTTCAGTTAATCAAGTTGAGACACCCCATGTAGGAACTTCCAATAGTATGCAACAAAGTGTTTCAACTTTTTATTCATCGGCAAATAACTTGCAGTATGTTAATCCAAACATGCCGGTGGATAGGGGAATTGGCCATGCTACTACCAGTTATTCAGCCAATTACCCTCAAACATCATATGCTACACCTCATGCTACTGATTTTTTGGCACCATACGCAACTGTTGATGTCCACAATTCGGCTCCTCACCTTCACGGTCATAGCCGAATAACTGAAACTTCTACAGGGGCACAAATGCCTTCACCTACTACCGTGGCATATCATGTTCCCCCTACACAATTACAGAATTTCGGCAATATCTCATTGCCGAAAGGGTCTAAAAGCATTGGGGGGCAACCTTATCCAGACTGGGTAATTGAGAACAAGCTTACATTCTCTTGGGATTTGTGCAACGCTATTCGCCAGGAACTAATAGAAGGCGGGAAGCCTCATGATTTCGCCGCTGTAAAGGCTAGAGTTGTGCAAATGATGTGTTCACCCAGTACTGTAGCATTCAGTGTACCCCCTAAACAATTGCAAAGTTTTGGCAACTCATTGCCGAAAGAGTCTCAAAGCATTGGGGGGCAATCTCATGAGGAGTGGATGAAAATTGAGATGAGAAAGTTTAAATCTCGCCAAACTGAGATGTGGGCTAAAATAAGACAAGAGCGAGAAGCCTTGCAAATTCAAAAAGAGAAAAGTATTGATTCAGGTAACAAAGAAAATTCGGTTATTGAAAAAGCCGAATCAAATAGTATGTGTACCGAATCTATCGAGGAAAAAGAGGACGCCAAGGCATTGGAAAGTCATTCAAAAGTGGATCAAAGTATTATTCAAGTGATACAACCATCATGCTCTCCCAACGTGTATGAAGAGGTATGTCTACCAAGTGATTTACCTATTTTCAGATTTGGTCACAACTTTATTGTTGATGCATCTGTTAGGAAAAATCTTATAAATAATTTTGAAAGACCAATGATGAAGGGTAATTTACTTGTTAGCAATAAAATTGTTACAAAACATATCGGTCAACACATTGTACCATTCGAAGAGGCCGATAGTGACTTATCATTGCAGCCAAAGCATATCCCATTGTTTTATGTGAAGTCTATATCTAAGTGGGTAGCTTTGCTTGTTTCTTACTTGGCTTACACTTGGTCTCAATTGAGACATATGTGTTCTAACTATTTTCATTTCAGAAATTTAAAGCCAAGGTTAAATTCTATTGAGAAAACCGATGCTAGTATAATATCTTATCCAAAGACATCGGAGAAAGGGTGCAAAACACAATGCATAGTTGAATGGGGTGATGCAAAATCTGAACCATTCGTTTGCTTAACTCCAAAGCCGTTCTTACAGCAAGATCGGCTAGAACATAAAAGGTTTACCTTCAATTCAAGCATGTGTGATCGAATATTTGATTTGTTGCTGAACAATAAATATATTAGAATTCTTGATCACCATGTTGAGCCATCTATCCAAGGCCGAATGTATTGTAAGTTGCATGATTCGTTCAAGCATAGTTTTGAGGATTGCAACATGTTTCGTCAAATAGTTAAATCGGCCATTGAAAAAGGACGATTGAAATTTGTTGAAACACCAAAGGATGACCAGTCTATTCCGATTGGTCCTAATGGCAAAAAGTTTTTGCATCGGCTTCTTCAAGCCGATTCATTAAACGATGAGAAGGTAGAAACTGCGGATGATGGGACCAAGCTTTCAAGTAAGGAAGTTGTTCAAGAGCGCAATGATAATTTTCTTGAGGGTAAAAATTCCATCAAAGTTGCAATGAAGACGCCAAGTACTCGGGGGCAACGAGAAAATCCAAAGATCGATGCAAGCAAAATCAAAGAAAGCAAAGGCCGAGGTAAGCAAAAAGGTAAAAAGCCGAAAGCCACTTTCGCGCAGCTATTGCAAAAATATGAGAAGATAAGTGAGGAGAAGAGTGCTTATCGGCCAAGTAATTCAAGAGCATCAAGGTCACCCCCTAGGCGCAAATTCAAGGATCGGTATTGGCAAAATAAGAATTTCAATGCAACATATTCATATCCTTATTTTGGGCCACCAATGCCAATGTCGTGGATGCCTCCCTATGCTCACATAAATCTGTATCCATCATGGGACAGGTATGATAAAAGGGCACATTCTCCATCTTATTATAAACCATCTCACCAATATTATGCAGCTCCAAGAAGATCAACATTTGAACCATCACATGTCAAAGACCGTTTTAATCATAAGGAATCGGTCCGGAGCTCAAGGAAGAAGAAAGAGGTAGTCAATCAAGTCTACCGCGTCAAAAGAGATGGTCGTAAGAGTGCCACTTCAGATTTGATCTCAAATGAAAAAGAGCCAATTAAAGTATTGACATTGGCTACTAAAGGCAATGAGGCAAGTCAATCAAGTGCCAAATCTGAAGAGAGTAAGTTGAAAGTGCACAAGGTAAAACAAGAATTACCATTGCTTCAAACAAAATCACAGCCGGGGTGCCCACTCGGCTTGTCGTATTGGCAAAAGAAGATGTTGCAAAAGCTTAGTGCACAAGAACTTGAAAAGAGGAACATGGCATGGGTTCCCAAGAGGAGTAGTCAAAATAAAAATGATGTCCAGCCTTCTATTGCAACAAGTGTTACAAAAGTGAAGAAAGAGAAGGATGGAAGCGACAAACAATTAAGCCGAAGGTTTGCATCACAACATCAAAATCTTCGGTTAGCACATCATCCATATTATTCAACCATGCCATTGATGCCTTTGCCATGGAACTCATCCTCAGATATGATTAGTTACCCTCCATGGGCTTATTTTGATCCATGGTTGCAATACAATTTCTTACATCATGAAAGGGTATTGCCAAATCACTATACATTTGGCTAGCATCAATTTTGTTGTCTATCCAAAGGGCCGAAATACTTGATTTGTTATTTCATTTGTTTATTTCGGCTATACGTGCTTTGGTGGATGAAGTTTACATGGACCTTATAGCAATGGCTGATATATACTTATGGTCCTAAGCACATGCGAATGGCCGATGGAGTGTTGACATCGTCCTTAGAGCAAGCTCCGTGCAAATTATTTTTCGGCATGCAAGCTTTGCCGAAAAACAGGGGGGCATGTGTTGACACCGGATTTTGGCATGGTCAAAACTTAATTAAGATGACCTCAAATGAAAAAGGACCTTTGAGTTTGTATCCAAAAGTCAGACGCAACGCTTTGCGGACTGGTCCTGAATAAAAAGGTGACGCAGGGACCAGACACTCACCTGGATGGTGTCTGATGAGTCACGTAAGTTATTCGGCCTTTGCCGGCTGAATGAAGCTTGCCGGCCGCATGAAAGCTTGCCAGTTTGAGAAGAGCTTGCCGGCGAGAGGCTTGCCGGGTCTGAAAGAAGAGCTTGCCGGCGTGGAAACCTTGCTGGCGTAAGAACCTTGCTGGTGTGGAGCTTGCCGGCATGAAAGCTTGCCGGCCGAGTGAAAAGCTTGCCGGCGTGGAAACCTTGCCGGCGTGAGAAGAGCTTGCCGGCGAGAGGCTTGCCGGGTCTGAAGAAGGCTTGCCGGTAGAAAGCTTGCCGGGTCGGAGTAAAAGGCTTACCGGTTATGAATGCTTGCCGGTCTTGAGTGCTTGTCGGTTATGCTTGCCGGTCTTGAGTTCTTGCCGTTGTGAATGCTTGCCGGTCTTAAATGCTTGCCGATTTTGAGTGTTTGCTGGTTTGGAGGGCTTGCAGGATTTAGTGAAGATCCAAACAGAAGTTGGAGATGGGATCGAAAGATTATCTAGATGACCTCGGATAGAAAAGTGTTCTACACGGAAGTTGTGTGTATTGTCGAAACGGTCAACTTTACTTTTGGAGTCATCATCATCTGAGATAGTATACGGCCTGCAAAGTTACTACAGAACTCGGACAGTCAAGAAAACTGCATGATTGAATCCGACCCACAGTTAAAGATGGGCCCTAAAAGTCATAAAGATGGCCTTAGAAGGAGAAGTGGCCCGCGTAGTCATATGCAGATTGTCGAGGCGGACAAGTTTGATGTTGGACTCGTCTCCATCCGAGTTAGTATGCAACTTCTACGACCAAAACAAGGAGCAGGACAGAAGTCTGGGTCAGATTCAGACTAAATCCGAGTTAGACTGGAACCAGGACTCTAGGACGTAAATTGATGTAATTTTCTTGTAAGGAAAGCCTAGATGAATCCTTTACTTATACGGGAAGTCCAGCCGCCTCTTATATATGTTGGGGGTGACGGCCGATTGAACAACACACAATCGAACAAACACATCTACATCTTTTTACCCTACTTTTATCCCTCTCCCTTGTATATTTCTTCTCGTTCTTCGTCTGTTCTTGTTCTTGCAGGACGGCGATCCTCGAGGCCCTAGGGGCGAGCGAATCGACCTAGGGCAGCCCATCGTCCATCCGTGACTCCTGACGGGTTCCATCCCGGAGAAGCGGTGCGTCGGGTTTCAAAAGCGCCGGCCGGATTGTCTTGCGTATCGCGCTTCCGGCAGGCCTCCCACGGTGCGAGCTGCGGAGCATCTCCCTCGGCGCCGCGGGTACGCGTGACGCGTTCGTGTGTCAACACGAACCTCCTAGGTCGACAAGGGCATGTACTTCTCCTGAGTGGTACGATAACCCTGTCTTAGAGGTCATGTTGTTGGACAACGATGAACCTACGAGATATGGAGAAGCGATGACGGGCCCGGATTCCGACAAATGGTTAGAAGCCATGAAATCCGAGATAGGATCCATGTATGAAAACAAAGTATGGACTTTGGAAGTATTACGTGAAGGGCGAAAGGCCATTCAGAATAATTGGATCTTTAAGAAGAAGACTGACGCAGATGGTAATGTCACTGTCTATAAAGCACGACTTGTTGCAAAAGGTTTTTCACAAGTTCAAGGAGTTGACTACGATGAGACTTTTTCTCCCATAGTGATGCTTAAGTTAGTCAGAATCATGTTGGCAATAGCTGCATTTTTCGATTACGAAATCTGGCAGATGGATGTCAAAACAGTGTTCCTTAACGGTTTCCTTAAGGAAGAGTTGTATATGATGCAACCAAAAGGTTTTGTCGATCCAGAGAATGCTGACAAAGTGTGCAAGCTCCAGCGATCCATCTATGGACTGGTGCAAGCATCTCGGAGTTGGAATAAGCGCTTTGATGAGGTGATCAAAACGTTTGGGGTTTATACAAGTTTATGGAGAAGCTTGTATTTACAAGAAAGTGAGTGGGAGCTCTATAGCGTTTCTAGTGTTATATGTGGATGACATATTACTAATTGGAAACAATATAGAATTTTTGGAGAGCGTAAAGGAATACTTGAACAAGAGTTTTTCAATGAAGGACCTAGGAGAAGCTGCTTTCATATTAGGCATCAGGATCTATAGAGATAGATCAAGACGCTTAATAGGACTTTCACAGAGCACGTCCCTTGATAAAGTTTTGAAGAAGTTCAAAATGGAACAGTCCAAAAAGGGGTTCTTGCCTATGTTACAAGGTGTGAAATTGAGTAAGACTCAATGCCCAGTGACTGCAGAAGATAGAGAAAAGATGAGTGTCATCCCCTATGCTTCTGCCATAGGCTCTATCATGTATGCAATGCTGTGCACTAGACCAGATGTCAGCCTTGCCGTAAATTTGGTTGGAAGGTTTCAAAGTGATCCAGGAATGGAACACTGGACAGCGGTCAAGAATATCCTGAAGTACCTGAAAAGGACCAAGGAGATGTTTCTCGTTTATGGAGGTGATCAAGAGCTCGTCGTAAAAGGTTACGTCGATGCAAGCTTTGACACAGATCCGGATGACTCTAAGTCTCAAACCGGATACGTATATATTCTTAATGGGGGAGCGGTAAGCTGGTGTAGTTCCAAGCAAAGCGTGGTAGCCGACTCTACGTGCGAAGCGGAGTACATAGCTGCCTCGGAGGCGGCAAAGGAAGGTGTCTGGATGAAGCAGTTCATGACAGATCTTGGGGTTGTGCCCAGTGCACTGGACCCAATAGCTCCGTTCTGTGACAACACTGGTGCCATTGCTCTAGCCATGGAACCAAGGTTTCACAAGAGAACCAGACACATAAAGCGACACTTCAACTTCATCCGACATTCTGTCGAGGTGGAAGACATAAATATTTGCAAAGTACACACGGATCTGAATGTCGCAGACCCGTTGACTAAACCTCTTCCACGGGCTAAACATGATCAGCACCAGAACTGTATGGGTGTTAGATTCATTACAATGTAAATCACATAGTGATGTGAGTGATAACCTACAAGTATAGGGGATCGCAACAGTTTTCGAGGGTAGAGTATTCAACCCAAATTTATTGATTCGACACAAGGGGAGCCAAAGAATATTCTTGAGTATTAGCAGCTGAGTTGTCAATTCAACCACACCTGAAAGACTTAATATCTGCAGCAAAGTATTCAGTAGCAAAGTAGTATGGAAGTAACGGTAACGGTGGCAAAAGTGACAGTAGCAGTTTTGTAGTGATTGTAACAGTAGCAGCGGTAAAGTAACTTAGCAAAGATCAATATGGAAAAGCTCGTAGGTAATGGACCAGTGATGGATAATTATGTCGGATGACATTCATCATGCAACGGTTATAACATAGGGTGACACAGAACTAGCTCCAATTCATCAATGTAATGTAGGCATGTATTCCATATATAGTCATACGTGCTTATGGAAAAGAACTTGCATGACATCTTTTGTCCTACCCTCCCATGGCAGCGGGGTCCTAATGGAAACTAAGGGATATTAAGGCCTCCTTTTAATAGAGAACCGGACCAAAGCATTAACACTTAGTGAATACATGAACTCCTCAAACTACGGTAATCACCGGAAAGAATTCCAGTTATTGTCACCCTGGGGGATGCGGATCATAACTCGTAATAGGTGTCTACAACTTGCAAGATAGGATCAAGAACACATATATATTCATGAAAACATAATAGGTTCAGATCTGAAATCATGGCACTCGGGCCCTAGTGACAAGCATTAAGCATAGCAAAGTCATAGCAACATCAATCTCAGAACATAGTGGATACTAGGGATCAAACCCTAACAAAACTAACTCGATTACATGGTAAATCTCATCCAACCCATCACCGTCCAGCAAGCCCACGATGGAATTACTCACGAACGGCGGAGAGCATCATGAAATTGGTGATGAAGGATGGTTGGTGATGACGATGGCGTCGATTTCCCCTCTCCGGAGCCCAAATCAGGCTCCAGATCTGCCCTCCCGAGGAAGAACAGGAGGTGGCGGCGGCTCCGTATCGTAAAACGCGATGAACTCTTCTCTCTGATTTTTTTCTCCCCGAATAGGAATATATAGAAGTGGAAACGAGGTCGGAGGAGCAACAGGGGGCCCACAAGCCACAGGGGCGCGCCCTAGGGGGGTGGGCGCGCCCCCTGGCTTGTGGCCAGGTGGTGGGCCCCCTGCAGTTGATTCTTTCGCCAACATTTTTTATTAATTCCAAAACTATTCTCCGTAAATTTTTAGGTCAATCCGAGAACTTTTATTTCTGCACAAAAATAACACCAAGGCAATTCTGCTGAAAACAGCGTCAGTCCGGGTTAGTTCCATTCAAATCATGCAAATTAGAGTCCAAACAAGGGCAAAAGAGTTTGGAAAAGTGGATACGTTGGAGACGTATCAACTCCCCCAAGCTTAAACCTTTGCTTGTCCTCAAGCAATTCAGTTGATAAACTGAAAGTGATAAAGAAAAACTTTTACAAACTCTGTTTGATCTTGCTATTGTAAATATGTCTAACTTATGTTCAGATTTTCAGCAAAGATTATAGACTAACCACATTCACAATAACATTTAGGTCTCACATTTACTCATATCAATGGCATAATCAACTAGCGAGCAATAATAACAAGTCTCGGATGACAACAATTTTATCAAAACAATCATGATACAATATGACATAATGGTATCTCGCTAGCCCTTTCTGAGACCGCAAAACATAAATGCAGAGCACCTCTGGAGAACAAGGACTGACTAGACATTGTAATTCATGGTAAAAGAGATCCAGTCATACTCATACTCAAAATACATTAATAGCAAAGCATACAAATGAAGGTGGTGCTCTCTAACTGGTGCCTTTTATAAGAAGATGATGACTCAACAGTAAAGTAAAATAGATAGGTCCTTCACAGAGGGAAACATTGATTTGCAGAGGTGCCAGAGCTCGAGCTTTTAAAACAAGGATGAATAATAATTTTGAGAGGTATGCTTTCATTGCCAACATAACAACTAAGAGATCTCGATATCTTCCATGCTAGATACATTATAGGCGGTTCCCAAACAGAATAGTAAAATTTTTACTCCCCCTCCACCAAATCAATCACACTCCACGGCGGGCCGAATCCACGGGTACCGTCCATACAAACACAATCCTGGGGGAGTTTTGTTTATTATAATATGATTTGAATTTTGAGCATGGGACTGGGCATCCTGAATACCAGCCACTTTCTCGTGAATGATAGTGAATCAACACAAATCGTGAGAATAACCCACCTAGCATGGAACATACTGACAGCCCCCAGTCACTACACGAGCGATTTGGGCATACAAAACGGAATATTTGTTTGAAGGTTTGGAGAGTGGCACATGAAAATTTACTTGGAACGGCAGGTAAATACCGCATATAGGTATGTATGGTGGACTCATATGGAACAACTTTGGGTTTATGGAGATGGACGCACAAACAGTATTCCCGCTTAGTACAAGTGAAGGCTAGCAAAAGACTGGGAAGCGACCAACTAGAGAGCGACAACAGTCATCAACATGCTATAAGATTAACCAATATTGAATGCAAGCATGAGTAGGATATAAATCACCATGAACATAAACATCGTGGAGGCTTTGTTGATTTTGTTTCAACTACATGCGTGAACATGTGCCAAGTCAAGCCACTCGAATCATTCAGAGGAGGATACCATTCTATCATACTACATCACAACCCTTTTAATATGCATGTTAGCACTCAAGACAAACCATTATCCACTCTTAGCTAATTAAGCATGGCATGAGTAACTATAATCTCTAATTGTCATTGCAAACATGTTTCATCTATAACGGGCTGAATTAAGAACGATGAGCTAATCAAATTTACAAAAACAAAATAGGTCGAGTTCATACCAGCTTTTCTCCATCTCAGTCATTTCATCATATATCGTCATTATTGCCTTTCACTTGCACGACCGAACGATGTGAATAATAATAAGAGTGCACGTGCATTGGACTAAGCTGGAATCTGCAAGTAATAACTCAAAGGAGAAGACAAGGTAATATGGCTCTATGTAGGCTAAACAATAATGCATATGAGAGCCACTCAACATTTTCATCGTGGTCTTCTCCTTATGACCCAAAGAATAAAAGAAAACTATTTACACGGGAAAGCTCCCAACAAACAAAAGAAGAACGAGAAATCTTTTTGGGTTTTCTTTTAATACTACACTAAACAAACTAGAAGGTAAAGCTAGAACTAATTTTTTTTTGAATTTTCTCAAGATTAATTAAACACAAATAAGAAGAAAGCAAAAGAAGAAATAAACTACCATGGATGGTACAATGAAAAAGTATGAACACCGACAACTGGAATAAGTGTGTGAACATGAATGTAATGTCGGTGAGAAATACGTACTCCCCCAAGCTTAGGCTTTTGGCCTAAGTTGGTCTAAGGCCACGGCTGGCCAGGATAATATCCGAAGTCATAGTTGGGGTTGTACTGGACTGCGGCGGCTACTGCCTGAACAGCAACAGCGTGGAGGCGAGCAACTTCCGCCTCTCTCTTGTATTCGTTTGCCTCCTCTCTAGTTATAAAGCATCTTCGTTTTTCCTGAAAGTTAAAGAAGGCAGGAGCAGGAAGAGTAATATGGACAGCACGCTGTCTGTCAAAAATTAGTCGGTATAGGATGGACTGTTCGTTCCTCTCAAGGAACTGGTAGCGCACCAAAGCCTCATAGTCAAGAAAAGCAGGGGGTAACTCAATATCATTCTCTCTTATGGGCACTCCAAGATACTTAGCTACCCGAGTGGCATAAATTCCACCAAAGAAATCTCCATCCTTAGCATTAAGATGTAATCTCCTAGCAATAATAGCCCCTAAGTTATATCGTCTATCTCCCATGACCGCACTTTTAAGAATACTAAGATCAGGTACACAAAGGTGGCTATGTTCATGTTTACCATTAATGCATCTACCTAAGAAGAGAGCGAAATAATGTATGTCAGAAAATTGAATGCTCCCCAAAGTAGCTTGTGTAATGGTTCTAGTTTCTCCCACTGTGATGCTAGCAAGGAAATCATTAAATTCATTTTTATGAGGATCGCTATGGCTACCCCACTTTGGAATTTTGCACGCATCATTAAAATCCTCTAGGTCCATGGTATAGGACTTATCATAAAGATTAAATAGAACAGAATGAGAATTACGCTTGGATGAAAATTCAAACCTCCGCACGAAAGAATTGGTGAGTTGATAATATTGCTTGCATCGATCCGAAATAAAATCCTCAAGGCCAGCATTCCTTATGTACGCATAAAACTCTTCCTTGAACCCGGCATTGTCCATGAATTGATCCGACGGCCATTCAAAAGGCCGTACTTCAGCTTCCCTTGTTGGTTCAAAATCGGGCTCACGTAACGCGAGTCTCGGAGTTTTCTTGCTCGAGGAACCACCTTGATACATTCTCCTCAACATCTCTTTCGCTGATAATATATTCTGAAATTTTTAGTGACTCCAAATAAAAGTGAACAAAACTCAATAAAACTCGTAGCAACTACTCCCACAAATGCCTAGAAGCTATATCATGCATCAAAACAACTTGGGACCATACAAATTTAACATGCAGGCTCAAGAACAAGGTCACCACAGCAGCAAAAATTTGCAATATATAAAGCACTAGAACAAAAACTAATTGGACCATTGGAGGAGTCACATACCGATGAGCAATCCCCTAAAACAGTTTTGCAGATGGAGCTTTGAGCAAGGAGATCGAAAATGGCAGCAAAATGAGCTAGAACACGGGTTTGAGCAATGGTGGGATTTTTTCTAGAGGAAGACGAAGTGGATGGGCGCTGGAATAAGTGAGGGGGCGCCACGTGGGACCCACAAGCCAGGGGGGCGCGCCCAGGGGGGTGGGCGCACCCTGCAGGCTTGTGGCCCACTGGTGCAGCCCCCTGATGCATACTCCGTGCCAAAAATTCTAAAATATTCCAGAAAAAATCATACTAAATTTTCAGGGCATTCTAAGGACTTTTATTTCCAGGTCATTTTTCTTTTGCACGGATAAAACAGAAAACAGGAGAATAATAGCATTTTTACTCTATTTAATCTAAATAACAGAAAGTGAAAGTTGAGTACAGGAAGTTGTGCCTTCTAAATTCATCCATCTCATGCTCCTCAAAAGAATCCATCAATAAGGTTGATCAAGTCTTATTGACAAACCTTTTTTGAATGTCATGAAACCGGAGAATTTTCGAATAACACTAGGTTACCTCAATGGGGATATGCATGTCCCCAACAATAAGTATATCATATTTCTTCTTGGCAGTAGGAAGAGGGAATTCAAAGCCTCCAATAATAATCGTTGAAACCTTTTCAATGGAGTTGATACTATGAACTTGAGATTGTTTCTTCGGAAAATGTACCGTATGCTCATTACCATTAACATGAAAAGTGACATTGCCCTTGTTGCAATCAATTACGGCCCTTGCAGTATTCAAAAAAGGTCTACCAAGGATGATCGACATACTGTCGTCCTCGGGAATATCAAGAATAACAATGTTCGTTAAGATAGTAACGTTTGCAACCACAACAGGCACATCCTCGCAAATACCGATGGGTAAAGCAGTTGATTTATCAGCCATTTACAAAGAGATTTCAGTAGGTGTCAATTTATTCAAATCAAGTCTACGATATAAAGAGAAAGGCATAACACTAACACCAGCTCCAAGGTCACATAAAGCAGTTTTAACATAATTTCCTTTAATAGAGCATGGTATAGTAGGTACTCCGGGATCTCCTAATTTCTTTGGCATTCCACCCTTAAAAGTATAATTAGCAAGCATGGTGGAAATCTCAGCTTCCGGAATCTTTCTTTTATTTGTCACAATATCTTTCATATATTTAGCATAAGGAGACATTTTCAGAATATCAGTCAAGCGCATACGCAAAAAGACAGGTCTAAGCATTTCGACAAAGCGCTCAAAATCTTCATCGTCCTTTTTCTTGGATGGCTTAGGAGGAAAGGGCATGTGTTTTTGAACCCATGGTTCTCTTTCTCTACCATGCTTCCTAGCAATAAAGTCTCTTTTATCATATCTCTTATTCTTAGGTTGTGGGTTATCAAGATCAATAGCAGGTTCAATCTCCACATCATTATCATTACTAGGTTGAGCATCAACATGAACATCATCATTAATATTATCACTAGGCTCATGTTCATCAACAAATTGTGTCTCAGCATCAGAAATAGAAATATCATTTGGATTCTCAGGTGTATCTATAACAGGTTCACTGGCAGCATGCAAAGTACTATCGTCATTCTTTGTCCTACTCTTATTGGAACGACTAGGTGCATCAGTATTAACTCTCTGAGAATCTTGCTCAATTCTCTTAGGATGGCCCTCAGGATACAAAGGTTCCTGAGTCATTCTACCACCTCTAGTCACAACTTTAACAGAATGATCATTGTTCTTACTATTCATTTCATTAAGCAAATCATTTTGAGCCTTAAGTACTTGTTCTACCTGAGTAGGTACCATGGAAGCATGTTTACTAATAAGCTTAAGATCATTGACAGTTCTACTCAAATAATCACCTAAGCGATCAAGCATATAAGCATTATGTTTCAATTGTCTACTAACATAAGCATTGAAATTTTCTTGCTTGACCACAAAGTTATCAAATTCATCCAAGCATTGGCTAGCAGGCTTGTTATAAGGGATATCTCTTTCATCAAATATACGGAGAGAATTTACCTCTACTACCTGTGTCGGGTTATCAAGACCATGTATTTCTTCAATAGGTGGTAGATTCTTAACATCTTCAGCTTTAATACCTTTTTCTTTCATAGATTTCTTTGCCTCTTGCATATCTTCAGGACTGAGAAATAGAATACCTCTTTTCTTCGGAGTTGGCTTTGGAGGTGGTTCGGGAATAGTCCAAGCATTATCATTCCTCAATATATTATTCAATAGTAGTTCAGCTTGTTCAACAGTTCGTTCCCTGAAAACACAACCAGCACAACTATCTAGGTGGTCCCTAGAAGCATCGGTTAGTCCATTATAAAAGATATCAAGTATTTCATTTTTCTTGAGAGGGTGATCAGGCAAAGCATTAAGTAATTGGAGGAGCCTCCCCCAAGCTTGTGGGAGACTCTCTTCTTCAATTTGCACAAAGTTAAATATTTCCTGCAAGGCAGCTTGTTTCTTATGGGCAGGAAAATATTTTTTAGAGAAGTAATAAATCATATCCTGGGGACTACGCACACAACCAGGAGCAAGAGAATTAAACCATATCTTAGCATCACCCTCTAATGAGAAAGGAAACAACTTGAGAATACAATAATAGCGAATGTTTTCCTCATGAGTAAATAGGGTGGCTATATCATTCAATTTAGTAAGATGTGCCACAACAGTTTCAGATTCATAACCATAGAAAGGATCAGATTCAACCAAAGTAATCAACTCAGGATCGACAGAGAATTCATAATCCTTATCAGTAACAAAGATAGGTGAAGTGGCAAACTTAGGATCATATTGCATTCTAGCATTCAAAGATTTTTCTTTCCACTTGCGAAGCAATTTCGTAAGATCGTCTCTATCCTTACAAGCAAGAAAGTCCCTAGCTACCTCTCCTTCCATAACATAACCTTCAGGGATATCAGGCAATTCATATCTAGGAGAGCTAGGTCTAGCAGGTGTATCATAATGTTCAGTTTCAATAATTTCATCAGACTCAGAAAGATCATTAGTTTCAGCGTTCACTCTAGCAATTTGTTCATCAATAAATTCACCCAGTGGCACAGTGTTATCAAGCAAAGTATCATCATAAGCATCATGCATAGTAGAAGTAGCATCATCAATTACTTGCGACATATCAGAATTACTAGCAGGTGGTGGTGTCGCAAATTTACTCATAACAGAAGGTGAATCAAGTGCAGAGCTAGATGGCAGTTCCTTACCTGTCCTCGTAGTTGAGGGGTAGATCTTGGTTTTAGCGTCTTTCAGATTCTTCATAGTGATCAACAGATATAAATTCCAAGTGACTCAGAGAATAGAGCTATGCTCCCCGGCAACGGCGCCAGAAAAAGGTCTTGTTAACCCACAAGTATAGGGTATCGCAACAGTTTTCGAGGGTAGAGTATTCAACCCAAATTTATTGATTCGACACAAGGGGAGCCAAAGAATATTCTTGAGTATTAGCAGCTGAGTTGTCAATTCAACCACACCTGAAAGACTTAATATCTGCAGCAAAGTATTCAGTAGCAAAGTAGTATGGAAGTAACGGTAATGGTGGCAAAAGTGACAGTAGCAGTTTTGTAGTGATTGTAACAGTAGCAGCGGGAAAGTAACTTAGCAAAGATCAATATGGAAAAGCTCGTAGGCAATGGATCAGTGATCGATAATTATGTCGGATGGCATTCATCATGCGACGGTTATAACTTAGGGTGACACAGAACTAGCTCCAATTCATCAATGTAATGTAGGCATGTATTCCATATATAGTCATACGTGCTTATGGAAAAGAACTTGCATGACATCTTTTGTCCTACCCTCCCGTGGCAGCGGGGTCCTAATGGAAACTAAGGGATATTAAGGCCTCCTTTTAATAGAGAACCGGACCAAAGCATTAACACTTAGTGAATACATGAACTCCTCAAACTACGGTAATCAACGGAAAGAATCCCAGTTATTGTCACCCTGGGGGATGCGGATCATAACTAGTAATAGGTGTCTACAACTTGCAAGATAGGATCAAAAACACATATATATTCATGAAAACATAATAGGTTCAGATCTGAAATCATGGCACTCGGGCCCTAGTGACAGGCATTAAGCATAGCAAAGTCATAGCAACATCAATCTCAGAACATAGTGGATACTAGGGATCAAACCCTAACAAAACTAACTCGATTACATGGTAAATCTCATCCAACCCATCACCGTCTAGCAAGCCCACGATGGAATTACTCACGAACGGCGGAGAGCATCATGAAATTGGTGATGAAGGATGGTTGGTGATGACGACGGCGTCGATTTCCCCTCTCCGGAGCCCAAATCAGGCTCCAGATCTGCCCTCCCGAGGAAGAACAGGAGGTGGCGGCGGCTCCGTATCGTAAAATGCGATGAACTTTTTTCTCCCCGAATAGGAATATATAGAAGTGGAAAGGAGGTCGGAGGAGCAACAGGGGGCCCACAAGCCACAGGGGCGTGCCCCCCTGGCTTGTGGCCAGGTGGTGGGCCCCCTGCAGTTGATTCTTTCGCCAATATTTTTTATTAATTCCAAAAATATTCTCCGTAAATGTTCAGGTCAATCCGAGAACTTTTATTTCTGCACAAAAATAACACCAAGGCAATTCTGCTGAAAACAGCGTCAGTCCGGGTTAGTTCCATTCAAATCATGCAAATTAGAGTCCAAACAAGGCCAAAAGAGTTTGGAAAAGTGGATACGTTGGAGACGTATCAGTGAGCTAGATTATTGACTCTAGTGCAAGTGGGAGACTGTTGGAAATATGCCCTAGAGTCAATAAATAAAGTGCTTATTATTATATTTCCTTGTTCATGATAATCGTTTATTATCCATGCTATAATTGTATTGATTGGAAACTCAAATACATGTGTGGGTATATAGACAACACTGTGTCCCTAGTATGCCTCTAGTAGACTAGCTTGTTTATCAAAGATGGTCAAGGTTTCCTAGCCATGGACATGATATGTCATTTGATAACGGGATCGCATCATTAGGAGAATGATGTGATGGACAAGACCCAAACTATAAACGTAGCATATGATCGTGTCAGTTTATTGCTACAGCTTTCTGCATGTCAAGTATCTGTTCCTATGACCATGAGATCATGCAACTCACTGACACCGGAGGAATACCTTGTGTGTATCAAACGTCGCAACGTAACTGGGTGACTATAAAGATGCTCTATAGGTATCTCCAAAGGTGTCAGTTGAGTTGGCATGGATCAAGACTAGGATTTGTTGCTCCGTGTGACGGAGAGGTATCTCAGGGCCCACTCGGTAATACAACATCACAACAAGCCTTGCAAGCAATGTGACTAAAGTGTTAGCCACTGGATTTTGTATTACGGAACGAGTAAAGAGACTTGACGGTAACGAGATTGAACTAGGTATAGAGATACCGACGATCGAATCTCGGGCAAGTAACATACCGATTAACAAAGGGAACATCATACGGGATTAACTGAATCCTTGACATAGAGGTTCAACCAATAAAGATCTTTGTAGAATATGTAGGAACCAATATGGGCATCCAGGTCCCGCTATTGGTTATTGACCGTAGAGGTGTCTCGGTCATGGCTACATAGTTCTCGAACCCGCAGGGTCTGCACACTTAAGGTTCGGTGACGTTTCGGTATAGTTGAGTTATGTATGTTGGTGACCGAAGATTGTTCGGAGTCCCGGATGAGATCCCGGACGTCACGAGGAGCTCCGGAATGGTCCAGAGGTAAAGATTGATATATAGGAAGTCCCGTTTTGGTCACCGGAAAAGTTTCGGGTATTTCCGGTAAAGTACCGAGGGTGCCGGGAGACCCTCGGGAGGGGCCACCCACCTCAGAGGGCCCCATGGGCTTTGAGAGGAGTCAGACCAGCCCCTGGTGGGCTGGACGACCCTCCCACTAAGGCCCATGTGGCTGAGGAGGTGGGAGAAGGAAAAAAACCCCAAGTGGAGAAGGAGAACTCCAGGTAGGAAAGGAATCCTACTTGGAGTAGGATTGGAGGTCGACTCTTCCACCTCCACGTGGTTCGGCCGACCCTAGGGTGAAGCCCTAGGGCGCCAGCCTCTCCTCCCTCCCTCCTATATATACTGGAGGGGAGAGAGGGCAAAAACCCCCAATCCAAGCCACGGTGCAGCCCTCTCTCCCCGATAGATCGTCTCTCTCTAGTTTAGCAGTGCTTAGGAGAAGCCCTGCCGGAATAGTTCCACCACCATCGCCGCCACGCCGTCGCTCTGCCGGAGAACTCATCTCCCTCTTGGCCCCCTCTTGCTGTATCAAGAAGGCAGAGATCGTCATCAAGTTGTATGTGTGCTGAACGCGGAGGTGCCGTCCGTTCGGCGCTAGATCGGGACGGATCGCGGGACGGCTGCGATTTGGATCGCGAAGACGTTCGACTACACCAACCACGTTTCTTAACACTTCCCTCTTAGCGATCTACAAGGGTATGTAGATCCACTCTCCCTCTCATAAATGCTCATCACCATTATGTTGTCTTCCTTGTCCAACATCAACTTTTTAGCATATAATATTTTAATGAGTGCTCACAATCATAAAAGATGTCCAAGATGATATATTTATATGTGAACCTCTCCTCCCTTATTACTTCCTTTCAATTGCAACAATGACCAATAGCTATGTATGTCAACTCTCAACAAATTTCAATCGACATACTTCTTATATGTGAAGTCATCACTCCCCATAAGATCATCATATATATTCTTTGCTTTTATTCTATACTTCTTTCTATTTCTTTTTCTCAAGATCATAGCAAGCAAGCAAAGCCCTCAACTCAAAACTACTCTTTATTATATAACTCTCGGACTTGCTTACATAGGGGGAACATAAAGCAAAACTCACAACTAGATCACACTAAAAACTTTATTCTACTAGATCAAGATATAACCAAAAGGATCGAACTAAGAAAAACAATAAAAGTAAAAATAAAAGGTGTGATGGTGATACGATACCAGGGCACCTCCCCCAAGCTTCGCACATGCCAAGGGGAGTGCCCATACCCAATAGTTTAGTTGTCTTCCTTTGGAGGTGGTGATGTTAGAGTTGTTGATGAAGTTGGGAGCTTGTCTAGTTTCCTCTTAAGCATAAAATTCTGTTCCCTCAGATCGTCTACTTCCTGCTCAAGCTTCAACACCCTTTGACATAATTCTTCCTTGCTTTCCTGCAAGAAACGAGAAGGGATAAATAGAACTTTGGGTTTTCGCCTTGTGTTTGGGAGGCTTGATTTCCTGAACTCTACGTGCATATCTCTTGGCTGAGGCAGGGGGACCTCTTCTTCATCCGAGCTTTCTTACTCGTACTTGCCTTCTTGTTCCTCCTCTGAAAACAATCCATAAGGATCTAAGTCCCCGTAGAGCTTGGGGTTGGCAAGGTAATGCGATATATAGCTCTCCCCATCTGAATCTTGGGACGACATATTGCTCTTAATCTGCTGCAGAAACATCTCAAAACGAAAACAGGAGGTATTGTCGTGATACGAGAGTCAAAACCTTCGGGAGATTATATAATGAATTTTTACCGATCCGAAGGAGTATACTACAAGAAAACGGAGTCCGGATGGTACACGAGGTGGCCACAAGCCACTAGGGCGCGCCCAGGGGGGTAGGGCGCGCCCCCCTGGCTTGTCGCCTCCTTGTGCACTTTTCGGACTACTTTAAATTTTCCTAATTTTTTAAATATTCCAAAATGGAGAAAAATTGCTATTGGAAAAGTTTTGGAGTCGGTTTGCTTACCGTACCACATACCTATTCCTTTTCGGAGTCTGAAACGTTCTGGTAGATCTCCCTGATGTACTCCTCCGGAGTTATGGTATTAATAATATTGGTTTCAACATTTATGGGAGTACCTAAGATATAATGTTTGATTCTTTGCCCGTTTACCACCTTCGGGTTTGTGCCTTCGGTGTTGTTGATCTTGATGGCACCGGAACGGTATACTTCTTCGATAATGTAAGGACCTTCCCATTTAGAGAGAAGTTTTCCTGCAAAAAATCTTAAACGAGAATTGTATAGCAAGACATGATCACCTACATTAAATTCATGCTTTTGTATCTTTCTATCATGCCATCTCTTAACTTTTTCTTTAAACAACTTGGCATTCTCATAGGCCTGGGTTCTTCATTCATCGAGTGAGCTAATGTCAAATAACCTCTTCTCACCAGCAAGTTTGAAATCATAGTTGAGCTCTTTAATTGCCCAATAAGCTTTATGTTCTAGTTCAAGAGGTAAGTGACATGCTTTACCATAAACCATTTTATACGGAGACATACCCATAGGGTTTTTGTAAGCAGTTCTATAAGCCCATAATGCATCATCCAGTTTCTTAGACCAATTCTTCCTGGATCTATTAACAGTCTTCTGCAAGATCAATTTAATTTCTCTATTGCTCAATTCTACTTGACCACTAGACTGAGGATGATAAGGAGATGCAATTCTATGATTAACGTCATACTTAGCAAGCAATTTACGGAAAGCACCATGAATACAGTGTGAACCACCATCAGTCATTAAATATCTAGGGACTCCGAATCTAGGGAAAATAACTTCTTTAAGCATTTTAATAGAAGTGTTATGATCAGCGCTACTAGTTGGAATAGCTTCTACCCACTTAGTAACATAAATAACAGCAACTAGAATATGAGTATACCCATTAGATTGCGGAAAAGGTCCCATAAAATCAAAACCCCAAACATCAAATGGTTCAATAACAAGAGAGTAATTCATAGGCATTTCCTGACGTCTACTAATATTACCAATTCTTTGACATTCATCACAAGACAAGACAAACTTACGAGAATCCTTGAAGAGAGTAGGCCAATAAAAACCAGATTGTAATACCTTGTGTGCAGTTCTATCTCCAGCGTGGTGTCCCCCATAGGCCTCGGAGTGACACTTACGTAGGATCTGTTCCTGTTCATGCTCAGGTACACAACGTCTAATAATACCATCTACTCCTTCTTTATAAAGGTGTGTATCATCCCAAAAGTAATGTCTCAAGTCATAGAAGAACTTTTTCTTTTGTTGGTATGTGAAACTAGGCGGAATAAATTTAGCAACAATGTAATTAGCATAGTCAGCATACCATTGAGCATTACGCGAAGCATTTATGACAGCTAATTGTCCATCAGGAAAGCTATCATCAATAGGTAGTGGGTCATCAAGAACATTTTCTAACCTAGACAAGTTATCTGCTACGGGGTTATCAGCACCCTTTCTATCAATAATATGCAAATCAAATTCTTGTAGCAGAAGAACCCATCTAATAAGTCTAGGTTTAGCATCTTTCTTTTCCATAAGGTACTTAATAGCAGCATGATCGGTGTGAACAGTTACTTTGGAATCAACAATATACGGTCTAAACTTATCACAAGCAAACACGACTGCTAAAAATTCCTTTTCAGTGGTAGCATAGTTTCTTTGAGCACTGTCTAGAGTTTTACTAGCATAATGGATAACATTTAATTTCTTACCAACTCTTCGTCCTAGAACAGCGCCAACAGCATAATCACTAGCATCACACATAATTTCAAAGGGTAGGTTCCAATCAGGTGGTTGGACAACATGTGCGGAAATCAAGGCATTCTTAAGAATTTCAAATGCTTCTACACAATCATCATCAAAAACGAATGGAACATATT
The DNA here is from genome assembly GCA_039707655.1 of Elymus sibiricus. Lineage (NCBI taxonomy): Eukaryota > Viridiplantae > Streptophyta > Magnoliopsida > Poales > Poaceae > Elymus > Elymus sibiricus. The sequence continues at coordinate 5,356,201 of CM077665.1, forward strand.
TTTGCAAAAGATTAGTGAGAGGCCTAGAAATCTTAGAGAAATCTTTAATAAACTTCCTATAGAAACCATCATGACCATGGAAACTTCTTATACCTCAGATATCCGTAGGACACGGCATTTTTTCAATAGCATCAACTTTAGCTTTATCAACTTCAATACCTCTTTTGGAGATTTTGTGCCCCAAGAAAATGCCCTCATTAACCATAAGGTGGCACTTCTCCCAATTCAAGACAAGATTAGTTTCTTCACATCTCTGCAAAACTCGATCAAGGTTGCTCAAGCAATCATCAAAAGAAGTTCCGTAAACAGAAAAGTCATCCATGAAAACCTCAACAATCTTTTCACAAAAGTCAGAGAACATAGCCATCATACATCTTTGAAAGGTAGCAGGTGCATTGCATAAACCAAAAGGCATACGTCTATAAGCAAAGGTACCGAAAGGACAAGTAAAAGTGGTCTTTTCTTGATCCTCTTTTGACACAGGTATTTGAGAGAAACCAAAATAACCATCTAGAAAGCAAAAATGTGTGTGTTTGGATAGTCTTTCTAGCATTTGATCAATAAAAGGTAGAGGGTAATGATCTTTCCTAGTAGCTTTATTCAATTTTCAAAAATCAATTACCATTCTGTAACCTGTAACAATTCTTTGCGGGATCAATTCATTTTTATCATTAGGAACAACGGTGATACCTCCCTTTTTAGGGACACAATGAACGGGACTAACCCATCTACTATCAGCAACAGGGTAAATTATACCTGCCTCCAGAAGCTTTAGTATTTCATTCCTTACCAGTTCTTTCATTTTAGGATTTAACCGTCGTTGATGATCAACAACCGGTTTAGCATCAGGCTATATATTAATTTTATGCTGACATAGAGTGGGACTAATGCCCTTAAGATCGTCAAGAGTATATCCAATAGCAGCACGGTGCTTCCTCAGAGTTTTCAATAATCTCTTTTCTTCATGCTCTGAAAGGTTAGCACTAATAATAACAGGATATATCTCCTTTTCATTAAGATAAGCATATTTCAGAGTATCAGGCAATTGTTTAAGCTCAAACACGGGATCACCCTTGGGTGGAGGAGGATCCCCAAGTATTTCAACTGGCAAATTGTGTTTCAAAATAGGCTGCTGATCAAAGAAAATCCTATCTATTTCATTCCTTTCATTCAAATACATATCATTCTCATGGTCTAGCAAATATTGTTCTAAGGGATCAGTAGGAGGCACATCAATAGAAGCAAGACCAATAATTTCATCTTTACTAGGCAATTCCTTGTCATGGGGTCGTCTACGAAATTTAGAGAAATTGAACTCATGAGACACATCCCCAAAACTTACAGTAACAGTTTCTTTCTCACAATCAATCATAGCATTAACAGTATTCAAGAAGGGTCTACCAAATATAATGGGACAAAAATCATCTTGTGGGGAACCAAGAACAAGAAAATCAGTAGGGTACTTTATTTTCCCACACAAGACCTCAACATCTCTAACAATCCCAATTGGTGCAATAGTATCTCTATTGGCCAGCTTAATGGTAACATCAATTTCCTCTAATTCAGCTGGTGCAATATCATTCATAATTTCTTGATATAAGGTGATAGGAATTGCACTCACACTAGCACCCACATCACATAAGCCATGATAACAATGATCTCCTATTTTAACAGAAACAACAGGCATGCCAACAACAGGTCTATGTTTATCTTTAGCATCAGGTCTAGCAATTCTAGCAGCTTCATCACAGAAATAAATAACATGCCCGTCAATATTATCAACCAAGAGATCTTTAACCATAGCAATACTAGGTTCAACTTTAATTTGTTCAGGGGGCGTAGTTGTTCTAGTACAACTCTTACAAACCATAGTTGAAGCTTTAGCATGTTCCTTTATCCTAACAGGGAAAGGTGGTTTCTCAATATAAGCAATAGGAACAATAGGATCAACATTATAAGTAATGGTTTCTTCTTCAACTTTAATAGGTTCCACTACTTTCACTTCAATGGGCGGATGATATTTAAACCACTTCTCCTTAGGGAGATCGACATGAGCAGCAAAAGATTCACAGAAAGAAGCTACTATCTCAGAGTCAAGTCCATATTTAGTGCTATATTCACGAAAAGCATCAGTATCTATAAAGGATTTAATACAATCAAACTTAAGGTTTATACCTGACTCATTACCTTCGTCGAGTTTCTAATCTTCAGAGTTGCGTTTAATTCTTTCCAATAAAGCCCATTTGAATTCAATATCTTTCTTCATAAAGGAACCAACACAAGAAGTATCGAGCATGGATTGATTATTACGAGAAAGCCGAGCATAAATATTCTGAATAATAATTTCTCTGGGGAGCTCGTGATTGGGGCATGAATATAACATTGACTTAAGCCTCCCCCAAGCTTGAGCGATTCTTTCTCCTTCACGAGGCCAAAAATTGTAAATATAATTCCGATCACGATGAACCAGATGCATAGGATAGAACTTCTGATGAAATTTCAATTTCAATCGGTTGTAGTTCCATGATCCAATATCATCACATAGCCTATACCATGTCAATGCCTTCTCCTTCAAAAATAAAGGAAAGACCTTCTTCTAGACTTCATCCTCGGGCAAACCTGCAAGCTTAAATAATCCACAAACTTCATCCACATAGATTAGATGCAAATCAGGATGTAGTGTTCCATCTCCTGCATAAGGATTAGCTAGCAGTTTCTCTATCATACCCGAAGGAATTTCATAATAAATATTTTCAGTAGGTGATGCAGGTTGAGGAGCAACTCTTTGTGCTTCCGGTCGAGGTGAAGATACCCCGAACAAGCCCCTCAAAGGATTATTTTCCATAGTAACAAGTGATAGTAAATTTCAGCACACTATATAAATTTTTTCTTACCAAGTTCCACTCACCAAAGGCGCTTCACTCCCCGGAAACGGCACCAGAAAAGAGTCTTGATGACCCACAAGTATAGGGGATCTATCGTAGTGCTTTCAATAAGTAAGAGTGTCGAACCCAACGAGGAGCAGAAGGAAATGACGAGCGCTTTTCAATAAGGTATTCTCTACAAGCACTGAAATTATCGGTAACAGATAGTTTTGTGATAAGATAATTCGTAACAGATAGCAAGTAACAAATGTAGCAAAGGTGCAGCAAGGTGGCCCAATCCTTTTTGTAGCAAAGGACAAGCCTGGACAAACTCTTATATAAAGAAAAGCGCTCCCGAGGACACATGGAAATTTCTGTCAAGCTAGTTTTCATCATGCTCATATGATTCGCGTTCGTTACTTTGATAATTTGATATGTGGGTGGACTGGTGCTTGGGTGCTGCCCTTACTTGGACAAGCCTCCCACTTATGATTAACCCCTCTCGCAAGCATCCGCAACTACGAAAGAAGAATTAAGATAAATCTAACCATAGCATGAAACATGTGGATCCAAATCAGCCCCTTACAAAGCAACGCATAAACTAGGGTTTAAGCTTCTGTCACTCTAGCAACCCATCATCTACTTATTACTTCCCAATGCCTTCCTCTAGGCCCAAACAATGGTGAAGTGTCATGTACTCGACGTTCACATAACACCACTAGAGGAGAGACAACATACATCTCATCAAAATATCGAACGAATACCAAATTCACATGATTACTTATAACAAGACTTATCCCATGTCCTCAGGAACAAACGTAACTACTCACAAAGCATATTCATGTTCATAATCAGAGGAGTATTAACTATCATTAAGGATCTGAACATATGATCTTCCACCAAATAAACCAACTAGCATCAACTACAAGGAGTAATCAACACTACTAGCAACCCACAGGTACCAATCTGAGGTTTTGAGACAAAGATCAGATACAAGAGATGAACTAGGGTTTGAGAGGAGATGGTGCTGGTGAAGATGTTGATGGAGATTGACCCTCTCTCGATGAGAGGATCGTTGGTGATGACGATGGCTTCGATTTCCCCCAGCAGAACAGCTCTGCCGGAGCCCTAGATTGGTTCTGTCCAAGTTCCGCCGCGAGACGGCGGCGCTTCGTCCCGAAAGCTCCCTTATGATTTTTTTCAGGTCAAAACCCTCCATATAGCAGAAGATGGGCACCGGAGGGCTGCCAGGTGGGCCACAAGCCACAGGGGCGCGCCCCCCTGGATTGTGACTGCCTGGTGGGTCCCCTCTGGTATTTCTTCTGCCCAGTATTTTTTATATATTCCAAAATAATTCTCCGTAGATTTTCAGGACTTTTGGAGTTGTGCAGAATAGGTATCTCAGATTTTCTCCTTTTCCAGTCCAGAATTCCAGCTCACGGCATTCTCCCTCTTCATGTAAACCTTGTAAAATAAGAGAGACAAGGCATAAGTATTGCACCATAATGTGTATTAACAGCCCATAATGCAATAAATATAGATATAAAAGCATGATGCAAAATGGATGTATCACTCGTCCGTCCAAACACACTCCCCTGTTTCTGGGTCCAAAGTTCCCTCAACCGCGAAGAACCAAGTCCTTGAACGATCTGGCCAGTGCAATGTCGCTGGTTGGACATTCTTAGCAAGAAGGTCTTGCTCAGCTTTGTCCCAGAACTGTCGGGCTTTGTAGTAGCCACCTGACCCCGTGTGATGGTTGTCGGTGTCAAATCCGGCATATCTCGTAGTAGGGGTCCTAAGCTAGGCGTCTTGGAGCGATGGTAACGTGGACACATGATTTTACCCAGGTTCGGGCTCTCTTGAAGAGATAATACCCTACGTCCTGCTTTTGATTGTATTGATATGGGGGATAGTACAGAGTACATGCATCTACCACGAGATTGTTCTAATGAATATATGATGTAATGTAGTAATCTATTGACTAGCCTGGCCTCGGTTTATATATGCACCGTAGGCCTAGGGTTTAGAGGAGTCCTTGTCTTGTGCGCCAAGTCTTGTGGAATCCTCCTTGTATTCGGCATGGGCTGTCCGAACTGGCCCAATAGTGAATCATCACGGGGGTCCTCAGCCCGACCCACTGGTCGGGAGACGACGTGGTGAGTACCCCCTAGTCCAGGACACCGTCAGTAGCCCCCTGAACCGGTCTTCAAGTTGGGGATGCTCCTCGGTTCTTCCGAACTGTTCTTCGTCTTCGGTCGTCGGTCTTGAAAACTGGTTCAACAAATCTTCCCATGTCCGATCTTGAGGATCGCCGAGCTGAATCCGAAGAGTTCACACGTCGGGTGTCCGAGGAGCCCCTTTAAGTTATCGGCCTTTATCAATGCCTTGTAATGTTTACGCCATACTTCGGGGTCGAAGTGTTTCCCATGTGGCGGTGTTCTCTTGCGTCCGAGCTCCAACGCCGAACTGCATCCGAGGTGTCTTTTTACAGCCGAGCTCCAACGCCGGACTATGTCCGAGCTCCCACGCCGGACTGTATCCGATGTATCTTTTTGCAGCCGAGCCCCGACACCGGACTGTGTCCGAGCTCCAACGCCGGACTGTGTTCGAGCTCCAACGCCGAACTGTATCCGAGGTGTCACAGATTACCTCGGTCTCTGAAAATTTGAAGGACTTCATCCGAGCTTAAATGCCGGAATAGTCTTTTATGGAGCCAGTCATTCACATTTGAGCCTTATGCCGGACTGCTTCCGAGGCGTCTCCGATCTTGACCTTTATGCCGGACTGCTTCTGAGCTCCAACGCCGGACTGTGTCCGAGCTCCAACGCCGGACTATGTCCGAGCTCCAACGCCGGACTATGTCCGAGCTCCAACGCCGGTCGGCATCCGAGGTGTCATAGACTACCTTGGTCATGAAAAGTTTGGAGGAGTTCAACCGAACATAATGCTGGAGATGCCCTCTATGGAGCCAGCCACTTGCGCCCGAGCTTTATGCCGGACTGCATCCGAGGTGGTGCACCACCCCGATCGCGGGCTGATTTTTTGTGGATATTCTTGATTGGTGCAATTTATTCTCTGCCGAGATATATAGCCAGTAGCCCTCAAGGTGTGTGTCGGTCTATAACCCGAGATGCGCCTGAAGGAAAACATAAAACCGCTGATCCCAGTAACCCCTGAGACTCAGGTCGATTCGCAAAATCGGCCTGAGGATCAACTCCTAGCTCAGCAGCACACTTCGGAACACAAAAGCGGTGTGCACAGACCTCGAGACTCGGGTTGGGTGCGGCCGACCAACCCAAGGATCATAATCTCCTCGGAAACTGTATTGCACTGAAATTTTCTGCATTGATTTGTCAATGCAGTAGCCCCCGAGACTTGGGTTGGGCAACATGGCCGACCCTAGTATCGTATCTCCTCGGGAACTAGGTCAACCGTCATGTACGTTTTGACAACGCCGAGGTGGAGTTCGGCAGGAAAGATGCCGAACCGTAGTTCGGAAAAGAGCTTCCGGGCAAGACCATCGCGCCGAACACCTCAACCAAGAGGATGTCCCGCTTCCTGAAAGCAAAACATAAAATAGGTGAAAGATTTTATAAGCTCAAAAGACCAAAAAACTTGCGTAAAAAACTTTACGTCTAGATTGAATCAAGTTTTTTGGTGCCAATACGAAATTGGTCTTAAAATTGTGCTTCCGTCGTGCTTTGACATGACACATCCGATCTCTAGACTTCAAGTGGGTCAGCCTTCGGCTTCAACCTCCCTATCCCGAAGGCGGAGTGTTTCTCAGGCCAGTTTAGCGAACTAGACGCGAGCGGCTTTAGAGAGAAACCAGGCTACCCGGCTATTGATCATACACTTGAGTCGAGAAAGGAGTGGTAGAAAAAGACTTTGCAATGACTAAGAAGAAATCATCTATTATAAAACGGCTCATATTAATTTAAGAGCCCCCAAGTGACTTGGGTAAAAGAATTTTATGTATAATGATTGTATGTACCGAAGTACTTATATAATATATGTGTTCGCCCGAACTTTGAACGCGTCTTAACCGACCGTCGGCTTCTCCCTCTTTGACCAGGGGCCAAAAAGTGTTATCCACTCCGCCTACCGAGAATATCGGCGGTGTTTCGGATAACCAGGCAATCAGGCCATGAGGCTGTAACAGACAAAGCGCGCCCAGGGAACTTATGCTATATTACTTATGTAACGTAAGAAGCATCTTCAAAGAAAATAGTGCCCCCAACAGTACCTTTCTTTGGTCGCTCATGATTACTATGAGACTTGTGCAATAGATTTGTGTACGCGTGAGTTCCGCCCTGTGCCGACCATAGTTGAAAACAATAAGAGTGCTAGCTTTCGGCTTCACCCGTCTGAGGTACGAGTTCGGATGACCCGATCGTAACAATCGCAGAGGTGCTCCCTTTACTCCCTAGCCGAACAATCGGGAACGTAGGGGTAAGCACAGGAGCCAGGCAACCCAGCTTTGCGGAACACTTAAGTCAACATGATGCATATTTTGGCATAATACACGAGCAAGGAAAGAAGCTGTACAATAATAATCACATGCAGAGAGAAAAGGTTTCATAAAGGAAGCCCCCAAGTAAATGGGGTATCTGAATTTGTTTGTAACAAACAAAGTTTTGACAAAGAAAGTTTTTTCACAAACAACTTTTTTCAAAAAAGGATAACACTTGGTCGAACCGAACAAAAAGTAAAATTCTAAAGAGAGCTGAGCACGAAAACGACTTAGCTGGTTAATGTGCTCGGTGCGGTCCGGGGTTGTGGCGCGACAAAGACGTAGTCCTCGACCTGGCCGAGGTCCCAGCCCCCAAGCCCGAGGTAACTGAGCGAAGAGCTCGGGTCACGAAGTGGCAACGCAACACGGTTGCTGCGGCGAGGCACAGCGCCCGGTCCAGCCGAGGAGACAGAGTAGTTCGGCAGCGTGACGACGAAGCCCCCAGTTATCATGGGAAAAGGAAGTGTTGTTAACAAACAAACTTTTTTATTTAACATAAATATAATGCTCGGTAGAACCGAACAAAAATTTAGAATTTTGAGCATTAAAGCGACTTAGCTGGTTAATGTGCTCGGTGTTGACGACGCAGGCCGAGCTTATAGCGGGTCAAGGTCCCAGCCCCCAAGCCGGTCCCGAGGTGACCGAACGAGGAGGTCGGCACTCCGAAGTAGTGTCACGGCTCGGCCGATGTGGCGAGGCGAAGCCCCTGGTCCATCCTAGGTGGTGGAGTAGGTCGGCAAGGTGACCGCATGACGGCAGTCGAAGTCGATTTCCTGCACTCATAAAATAGTGCAAGCCAAAAGTAATAACAAAGAAAGATAATAATATATTTTAAAGAAAATTCTTCTACTTAGTTAATTTAAGTGAAGCAAATAAGCAAAGGAATATGGCCTGGGCGCCGAGGTGCCTGAACGAAGAGTTCGGCTTGACGAAGTGGCGACGCTGCATGGTCGATGTGGCGAGATGAAGTCCTCGGTCCAGTTAACATGGCGAAGCTGTGATCGGCGGACGCCGAAGTCTCATGCAGGTCGGCTGGTGACGCCGAAGTCTCATTCCAGCCGAGGTGTTGAAGCAGGTCGGCTGGTAACGCCAAAGTCCCCGGAGCAGGTTGATGAAGGGATGCCAAAGCCCCGGTCTAACCGAGGTGACGGGGCAGGTCGGCTGGTGACGCCGAAGTATTAGGCCAGCCGAGGTGTCGAAGCAGGTCGGCTGGTGACGCCGAACTATTAGGCCAGCCGAGGTGTCGAAGCTGGTCGGCTGGTGACGCCGAAGTCTCACGCCAGCCGAGGTGTTGAAGCAGGTCGGCTGGTGACGCCGAAGTCTCCGGAGCGGGTTGATGAGGAGATGATGAAGCCCCCAGTCTAGCCGGGGTGACGGGGCAGATCGGTAAGGTGATGCTAGAGCCCCATACCAGCCGATGTGTCAAAGCAGGTCGGCGTGGTGGACGTCAGCTTGAAAAAGTAACGGCGCGGCGATGCCGACGTAGGTCGGAATTTGTGACGCGGTTAATGCTGGCTTGATGAAGCAACGGAGCGCCCGACCCGTACAACCCGCGGATGACGAGGTTCGTTTGATGATTATTCGGCCCTTGCGATGCCGAATACTTGGTCGAATGACCGAGATGATGAGAAAATTTCCTTCAAAAAGGACGTCCGACAACCCGTTCACGAAAAAGATGAACTCGGGTTGGATTCGTTTTCGCGCAGAAAACAGATCGGAAAAATTGATGCACTCATCGGACGTTTCCCGGAGTTTGAACGGTCGGATTGAGCTGAAATTTTGAGGGGTGATCGGTATGGGAATTCCGCAGCCGATGAACGGTGAGATCTTCCAAACGATGTCCGAGCTGGAAGCTGGACACCCCGCCCTAAACTCATCCCGATTCCCGTCCAGATTCGACAGGGCTCCGGTATTTCGTAGATCGCCGAAGACTCCTCCATTGGAATACGACGAAATTTTACGGGGTCATTATAGACTCAATTCCGCACAGTTCCACCAAAGCAATCGTCAAGGCGACGCTTGAGGAAGTAGGGACGACGAACACGAGTCGCTGCCCAGAAAAACTGCATGGTTGCTCGAGGACGATGTCAACATCGAGCCCCCGAGCTCCATGGATGATTTCTCGTGATCTTGATAGAGATCGGAGATGATGACGATGAAAGTATCCGTACGATCTTGACGATCCGGCACGGAGCGCAGTCCTCGGTCCAGCCCAGGTGACCAGTCGAGCCGGCGACGAAGATGCCGACATCGACAACAAAGCTCGGTTCCAACGCGTAGATCGCGTCGGAGACGATCTGAATTCCCATCGCACCGCGGCGACTGCCAGCCGGCTCTCAATGAAAGCACCAATGTCGGTGTCAAATGCGGCATATCTCGTAGTAGGGGTCCTAAGCTAGGCGTTTTGGCGCGATGGTAACGTGGACACAGGATTTTACCCAGGTTCGGGCTCTCTTGAAGAGATAATACCCTACGTCCTGCTTTTGATTGTATTGATATGGGGGATAGTACAGAGTACATGCATCTACCACGAGATTGTTCTAATGAATATATGATGTAATGTAGTAATCTATTGACTAGCCTGGCCTCGGTTTATATATGCACCGTAGGCCTAGGGTTTAGAGGAGTCCTTGTCTTGTGCGCCAAGTCTTGTGGAATCCTCCTTGTATTCGGCATGGGCTGTCCGAACTGGCCCAATAGTGAATCATCACGGGGGTCCTCAGCCCAACCCACTGGTCGGGAGACGACGTGGTGAGTACCCCCTAGTCCATGACACCGTCAATGGTGATAGTTCTTCTTTGCAGCATTTTTCTTATTTGTCAGTCACCATTTATGACCCTTCTCCAATTTCTTGTAGGCGACAAATTTGGGCCATTGATCTCTTATCTTCTCATATCGACCGATGAATTTCGGAGTCTCCTCTTTCTTGACAAACTTTGTGTTCAACTCTTTCTTCCAGTTCCTGAATAGTTCTGCCATCTTCTTAAGAGCAAACGCCTTGACCTTTCGCTCTATAACTGGGTTATTCAGATCCTCCTCTCGCGATAGGCTGAAATTTGTCATCAGCTCGGTCCAAAGATCATCTTTCAGTCTATCATGGACATAAGAAACTTCAGGGTCCTTATTATTCTTATTCCATTGCTGGGTGTTGATCGAGACATAGTCCCTAACAACAACTCCACACTGATGTACAAATGCGTCCTTGGTCCGCTTGGGAGCAATCGGTTGGCTATCTTTCGTGACTTCTGTGATCGTGAACCTTTCATCCGGGCGCAACCTTTTCTTCGGGCCTCGTCTCCTTACCTCATCGGACTTTGCAATAGTTGAGTCTCCCTCCTCCGTTCGGTCACCGGAGCCGTGATCATGATCTCCTTCCTTCGCCATTCGGTCCCCGGAGCCGTCATGATCTCCTTCCTCCTCCATTGTTGGATCACCGGAGCCGTCATCCTCTCCTTCCCGACCATCGGTGTCGTTGAGATACGACAAGGGATCACCTTCCTCTCGTATTATATCCCCTAACAACTGTTCTTTTTCTAAGTCTCTGTGATCCATAGTTTCTGCAAATATTACAACATGGCAATATACAAACATGAGATATGCAAATCAATACAAGGCAATGCAACAATACGATCATATAATATCACTAATACATCATCGAATAGTATCGCTAATACATCATCGAATATTATCATTAATACATCTCGAATATTATTATATAATTTCACTAATACAGATATAGTTGACGTCTCGCGGCGCAGGCGGTGGACACTCAAAGAGAAGGAACTATGACAGGATCATAGCTCGGCTGAGATCCCTGAAGAACCTGCCAGGTATTGGAGAACCTGGCGTCCAACGCAGCCATGTAGCGTCGGACGTGCTCGTCCTCCTCCCTGACACGGCGACGTACCACCTCCGCGGGGGCCGGCTCCCTCTGTACCGACAGTGGTCCACGCGACCGCCACCAAAGAACCTCTGGGTCGACGACGGGACCCTGATTCCTCACCAAGCTGGGCGCCTGGGAAGGCAGCACCTCCCAGTGCCAGCCCGGCGGAGCCCAGTCCCGGACATGGCGCCTCTCAAGCAGGTGGTTGCCACCGAGTCGACGACGAGGATGCTGGTCGGGCATCGTCGACTCAACGGCTACGCTATGCAACAAAACATTTAAACATCTAATTAAACATCATATCGCATCACCGACGATCGTCGGGGACTCCTCGATATCGTCGGGGACTCTCCCTCACCGACGATCGTCGGGGGGTACTCTCCCTCACCGACGATCGTCGGGGACTCCTCGATATAGCGTCACCGACGACCGACGATAAAACAACTAAACATCTAAACAATAAAAACAACTAAAAGCAACTAAACAATAAAAACAACTAAATTAACTAAACAACTAAATTAACTAAATCAACTAAAACAACTAAAATTAACTAAATTAACTAAACAACTAAATTAACTAAAACAACTAAATCAACTAAAATCGTCGGGCGCGGGCGGCGCCGCGGGCTCGCCGGAGACGCGCGCGGGGCCAGCGGCGGTGCTGCGGTGGGCGGAGGCGGGGCCGGTGGCGGTGCTGCGCGCGGTGGGCGGGGGCGAGCGGCGGAGACACGCGCGCGGGGCCGACGGGGACAGAGAGGAGGGGGGAGCCTTACCGGCGAGGAGCGGCGACGGCGACGGAGCGACGGAGGAGACCGGCGAGGAGCGGCAACGGCGTCGGGTCGGGGCGGCGGCAGCGCAGGGTAGGGGCGGCGTCGAGGGCGTCGGGGCAGGGGCGGCGTCGGGGCAGGGGCGGTGTCGAGGGCGTCGGTGAGGGCGTCGACGACGAGGTGGAGCAGCCTGACGGCGTCGACGGGGCAGAGGGCGGAGAGGGCATCGACGTCGAGCTCGGGCAGCCTGGCGGTGTCGATGTGCTCGACGTCGTCGGGGGAACTGCAGATGTCTTTGGCAAATTTTCCCAACTCCCGCTTATATACAGAGACCTTTCGTCCCAGTTGGTGGCTCCAACCGGGACTAATGCCCCCCTATAGTCCCGGTTGGTGCCACCAACCGGGGCCAAAGGTCAATTTCCAGCAGCCCAAAGGGCAGGAAGCAGAGACCTTTGGTCCCGGTTGATGCCACCAACCGGGACTAAAGGGCGGCATTGGTCCCGGTTGGTGGCACCAACCGGGACGAAAGGCCTATGCCTGGCACAGCCGCGGTGCGGTGGATGTTTAGTCTCACCTCGCCAAGCGAAGGGCGCCCGGACCTGTTTATAAGCCCCGCCGCGGCTGCAACATTGAGCTCCTCTCTAAAGCAGGCCTGTGGGCTTAACCGACCTCTTTCTGCTCTGTGGGGCCTACTATGTGAAAATAGATGCGAATTTATAGAGAAAATTGAACCTAAATTCAAAGTGCTGAAATTCAACCTAAATTGAAATTCAACCTAAATTTCCGACAAACATACACATCCATACAAGACCTCGGAGCACTTCATCAAACAATGGCATTTCATCCAAACATCCATACACATCTATACAAGACCTTGGAGCACTTCATCGAACAGAGGCATTTCATCCAAACATCCATACACATCTAAAAATTCACAGTGGCATTTCATCGAACACGTTGTCCGCGTTCCTTTGTCTAGATGAAACAAAGGAGCTCGGGGAGAAGGCAGGTGGAGGGGGAGATGACCTCGCAGAAGAAGCGGCAGAGCAGGGAGACGGCCGGAGCACGGAGCAGGGGTGGTTCGCGGAGGCTTGCGAGCATGGGCATGGCGCCGTTGCTCTGTTCGCGGGGGGGGGGGGGGGGGGGGTGCACGGCGGCGGCAGCGGCGGCGCTGCGTGGGGGAGGCGGCGGCGGTCGAGGGAGCGGAGCGGGGAAAGGGGACGGTTTCTATTTCAAAGTGGTGTGTTGCGCGGGGAAGGGATGGCTTGTATTTTGGAAGAAACGTACCGGAAGCATGCGGTCCTAGACGCACGCTGCCAGTAACTTACTACAAGCATGCGTTAGAAACCGCACGCTTCCGATAAGTTAGTGGAAGCGTGCTCTAGGAACCCCACGCTTCCGGTAAGTTACCGGAAGCGAGCCTCCAAGAAAGCACGCTTCCAGTAATTTAGTGGAATTTTCCCCTCCATCTCCCACTCCCTGCTGTTTCATTTTCCCGCCACTTTCTCAGCCCACACCACCCTATATATAACCCCCATCTCAAATATGTTCGACGATGAGTAGCTAGCTAGCTTACCTATATGTGTTCATTTCAGTTCATTCAATGCAAATCATTCGGATTCCCTAGCTACGTCCAACAGTTGCAAGTCATTAACAAGCCACTGCTGGGTTGTAGCTAGGGGAAACCATGTGTTTTGTTCTATTTGTGTTTGGCAGGAATTTTTGGAGCGAAAAATGGGGCGGGATCCACCGCACGCGCTAGCAATAATGTTTTTATTGTTTTTCTTTTTACTTTTCTTTTTATTGGTTTGTAGAGTTCATAATTGCGTATATAAAATAGTGACATATATATATATATATATAACAGATCGATGAGATACTAAGTAAGACAATAATTTCGAGTCACTTAACACAATTAGACAATGATTCCGAGTCACTTAAGACAACAATGATCTCCACAAAGCAAATAATAATAGTAGCTGGAAATTAAGTTCAATCTATTATTGACCATCTCAACAAACTGGCCATCTAGATGTAGAGGATCTCCAACATCTTATCCAAGCTGCGCCTGTTAGTGTTCCTGAGGGTGATGAGAATAGCTTGGCCAACCGGCAACGGTCTAGGCTCATGGAACTCCCTCCACGCAGTCGAGCCGAGGATGACGCGACCATCAACGGAAGACGTGGTACGGAATGCTGGTGACTTCGCCGTGGTTTCCAAGGCGTCCTCCTACATTGCCCTCATCCGGCAGGCCAGCGCTTTCCGCTACCACCTTAGGTATTTTCTGCGACAACATAGCATCACATGAAAAACATAAAAACTATGTCACATACCCACCACATATGCATGATATAACATAACATAATATGGGAAGACAAAAGGTTTTAGAAATATACCATGGAATGCCGACCGGTGACATTTGTGTTCGTCAGGCGATGCACGTAAGGCGCCCCGACGTACCTATGACTTGGGGGGTAGACACTGACGGAGACGCTGCTTCTCATACGCCTGCAGGTTAGCTCCTCGGGCGATGACCACAGAATTCATACGGTCATTGTCCTCACCCATATCCTCGTCACACTCGTCATCCTCATCCTCGCTCATATCCTCGTCACTCTATGCATCCTCATCCTCGCCCATCTCCACATCCTCGGAATCATTGACGTCAAAGTTAATACACGCAACGCTGATCTGGGGTTGTGGTCCTGCCATTGAAAAGTGGAGTACATCACCTCCTCTTAGCGCTGGCTTAGAGTCGGCGATGAGTTGCGTCAATCCTTCCCCAAATAAGCGGGTCTTCGTTCTTTCCTTCTTCACTCTAAGCATGTACATGGTCTCGTTAACCTCAAAATCCATGAAATTGCCGACTAAATTGTTGAATTGCTCACGAACATTGCACGGTACAATCAGGCCCGTCGTTGGAGGTGGCCAAGGTAGGCGACCGCACAGGGCCCCAAAAAATTTGGGGCCCCCAGATTACTAGGTATTAGTAGTATATACGTATACAGATATATAATCACAGTCAGCCATTTAATCCACCGGCAAGGCCTAATCAGCTGTACAAAACAAAGGCAGCCCACGAGGGCCTGCTTAACTGCTTATTCACGTACACGTACTATCCATTGTTTCCATGGATCGCTAACACGCTGCCGGTCCGCCTGCTTCCGCCAAACTAGCAGACGTCTCCTCTCCGGGTCAATAGCTCCTGTGCGACACCTTTGAGGTGAATTGGAAGGAGTGCGACGTCTTTCGTCCGAATTGCCTTGGTGCGACACTTTTTAGCGAGGAAATAGCCCAGACACGACATGGAAATTAATCTGAACTGATGCCCTCATTAGCTGTTAGGGGCTGGACCCACAACTTATCCACGTAAGCGCGGGACCCACCACTTGTCCACTGAGCGCGGGACCCATCTCTTCGCATCTAGAAGAGACGACCGCCCCCGTAAAAAAAAAAGAAGAGACGACCGCCTGTGCCCGTCCGCCCGCCGCCGCCCATAGCTTCCCCTTTCCCCATTCTTCCTCTCCTCCGGCGACCTAGTGCAGATGTCCACCTCCTCCGCCACGCACTCAAAATGGCGTCGGTATGGTCCAGTGCCGCTCACAAGGTGCCCTGACTGCCCACGTCCAAAGCCTCTGAAACGGTTGGTCACTAGGACTGATGATAATGGAAATCTTGGGCGGGAATTTGTAAAGTGCTTGAGCAAAACAATGTCAGGAAGTGATGGCAAGGTTAGATCTCAGTTCTTAGCCCGTTCTTTCACTGCCGTTTGCTCTGATTTCTCCATATTTTGTTTTTTTCCTCGAATTTGGAATTTAGGGTTCATATTGTTGTTTTCAGATCCTGAAGAAATGCACCCATTTCGAGTGGATGGATGAATATGTTGAGAGGATTCAGTTCGAGGGCTACATTGATTCGAGCGGGGCCGCAACCTGGGAGCTCAATTTGGGCGGGGTGCCGCAGATGGAGAATTTGGGGAGCTCGGACAGAGGGGCGGGCAGAGTCGTGCCGATGGCGAGGTATGCGCGCAATGCTGAACTGCACTTGGAGTCTGAACTGACCGGGGAACTGAAGAAGATCAAGAAAAATCTAATGGAGATGATCGATTTGCAGAAGCAAGCAAATTTCATGGCAGGGGGGTTCTATTGTTATATCATTGCTCTGTTTTTGTTTTACTTGCTGTTCATCCATCATTAGAGGGGGCATTTAGGTCTGTCAGGGCAGAGGATGCGATCTGTGCGTCATACCAAGTTCATGTAATTGAATCGAAGCAGAAATATTCAGTGTTCATGCTCTGTTCTTGTTCTTCAGTTAACAGAGTGCACACCCCCCAAATTCAGTTTCTAGAAAAAAAAATCTTTGCTTGCGGAATAGATGTTGGGCCGTGAGAAAATAACCAGGCCCAAATAGAGACCAACCCACCCGCGTAGGGGCACCATCCCTGTTTTATAGCATTGAGGCACCCATGTTTAGAAAAAAATGCTTCGACTAAAATAAAATGATGCTTCGGCAAATAAACCTCTAACAAACATATACTTCTTTACTTGTTTTTACTTTGGCCAAATTTTTATGTCGAATAAATGTTGGGCCGTATGTATTATAACTTATTTTGTTTTGCTTTACATTTTTGTTGCTTGTCCACTATTGTTTTGTGATTGTTTTCATGCATGTCTATGGTTCCATGAAACCCAAATTAAATGGGGATATATGAAAGCCTCAGAAATCATTTTTGGAAATGATCAAGTTAAAATTCGCTTCAAATATGTCCAAGAAAATGTTCCTGTTTTGCTCTGAAAATATTGGCCAGAGGTAAAATTCAAAGCAATATTTTTAGGAGCACAGAAATATTTATTTTGGGCATTTGAGTTAATCCAATAATTATTTGCATGAACTAAATTAGTTGCATGTCATAGTTGCATGTCATAGTTGCATGTCCATGGTTGCATGTCCATGGTTGCATGTCATAGTTGTATTAGTAACACATAGATCAATTAGATAGAACATCAAGCACATATATCAATTGACCAATATCAACTAGATAGAAAAAACAAAAACTAGATAGAACACATCAATATAGTAGCATAAGTAGTAGCATTGCATGAGCTAGATAGTACCACATTACAACTAACATAGATAAACCCAAGCACGACATACATAGTACCATTACAACTTATATAGATAGTTCAACCCAACACGACAATAATAAAACGGCACCCTAGATAAAATAAAACACCACCGGCTTGCTTGCTTGCTCCAAGGCCAACTCCTCCATGGCCAACTCCTCCGGGCGCCGTTCACTGCTCCTCCGGGGTGTTGTCGATGGGGTACGGCAGAGTGTGCATGCGCCCCGCGGTGGGGAAGATATTGGTGTAGTCCGTGAAGATGTTGTGGGTGGTGAAAGCGATGAACTCGCAGCCACACCAGAATACACGGCCGAGGAGGTAGAACGCGTCGAAGGAGTTGGTGAAGTGGGCAAGGATAGCAACCACAACCCCGTTGTGGATGACCTCCTCGACTCGGTACATCCTTGGAGATCCCCGGGGGAGGTGGCCGAAGCCGAGCGCAAGGAAGGCGTTGGTGAAATCCCTTGCGCCCCTGCATCTTGACATCGACCACACACGGAGTGTGTTCTCGACTTACACGTCGGGGGGGTAGAGCGTCTCTGGCACGGTGGGGGGAAAGCGGAAGGTTGGCCCGGTGTAGTTCATGGCTGCGGCGGCCTGGTTTTGGGGTTGTTTGTGGTGGTTAGAAGAGGATGCAGATGGGAGAGGGTGGGTGAGGAGGAGGAAGATGATAGGTGGCTTAAATAGCCCTAGTGTGACGTGTTTACACCGGGTGGAAGTAATGAGCGGGCGGTGTTGAGTGGCATCGGGGGAGGGAAGCGTACATGTGTGTACACGCATGGGAAACCGAAAGCGGCATCAATAGCCAGGCTGCGACGTTTCAGCGCTGCAAGCTCTGTGCCGTCGGTCGGGGTTCACGCCTGCTCGTTTTGTGCATGTGCCGCCCGTGCATGCAAGTGTGGCATCGTGGTAGTACTGCCAACAGCTCGCGTAGCACACTGGCCATTTAAAACGCGTGGAGAGATGAGCTCATGCAGCGGCTAGCGATGGTTGGGCATCTAGAATAGCCAAGCTGCGACATGAGCTCGAACGCTGCGAGGGCGCCAACAGCCTGCGTAGCACACTGGCCATTAGAAACGCGTGGAGAGATGAGCTCGATGCCATGCATGCAGCGGCTAGCGATGGTCGGGCATCTACGCTGCGAGGGCGGGCGGCGCAGGGCTGCGCGCGCATGCATGCATGCTTTTCAGGCCTGCTCAAATCGGATCAGCGTGGTGTCCATCGGTCCAACGGGTGGGCCGCTTTAATTAAGCCCAACAATACATGGCCGGCCTGCTCAATCTTATCCAACGTAAAAAAATGACCAGCCAATGAACTAACATCCCGCGGATCTGTGACGTGGCTCCCGATCCAGACCGTTGCTTCTGTTCACATCCATCCAATGGTCCAGGATCGCTGACGTAGCCCTAGTGCCTGATCCAGACCGTCCATTCACAGCGATCCAATGTCCCAGAGGGGTGCCGGGTTTGGATGGGGTTTTGAGGGGTTTTGAGAGGTTTTCAACGGTTAGGGTTGAGCATAACTAATTCAAAAAAAATCAAAAAAATATATAACTTGTGCCGATCATCGTTCTATGTGACTAATAATAAGAAACTTGGACTACGGATTTTTTTCATGAAAAAACCTTCACAAAAGATGGCTACCAAGAACGAGGTTGTGGAGTATTCAAGAGAAGTGATCAAGGGGTAAGTGTTAAACATGTCATAATTTATCGAAACGATCCAATCTCAGGATGGACTCTTATATACACACACTAGATGTCAAGTTTCCTTTTTTGGCTCATTTAGAGAAGGTCGAAAAAAAACTTGCTTACAAATGGGTCTGTTTTCCCTAGCTTTGGAGGGGTTTGGAGCTCATGTGGAGCACATTTTTCATGTCCAGAGTTTCACATAATAAAATTGCTTCGATTAATGAACTAACATGAATAATAGTCCAGAAATCATTGTAACACCAATAGCACATACCAAATAACTTCAAATTTGAATTTTGGCTCAAATTTGAATTTTGGCTCAAATTTGAATTTTGTCTCAAACTTGAATAGTATTACACAAATACATATCATATCGAAGTAATACACAAGTTTTAACAAATTTTCAACAAATTTCAACAGCATAGTAGCAATACACAAGTTTCAACAAATTTTCACTTCTGCTTCCTCCTACCACTCAATTTCTTCTTCTTTTTACCAATGCTTGTTTTTGATTGTACAACACCCAGTTCACTCAAGCTCTTGATTTTCTTCACTGGACTGCCTGGAACAGCATCTTTATTTCGCACCACAACAGTCGCAGTATTATCGGACCCAATATCATCAGGGGTTGGCAACACAACTTCCAATATAGGCTCAGTTGGCACCACATTAGATGGAATATCTTCAGTTGGCAACTCAACTTCCAACATAGGCTCAGCTTGCACAACATCAGCTAGAATATCTTCAGAGGTACCCATATCTTCAGAAGGCAACTCAACTTCCAACATAGGCTCAGCTTGCACAACATCAGCTGGAATATCTTCAGAGGTACCCATATCTTCAGAAGGCAACTCAACTTCCAACATAGGCTCAGCTTGCACAACATCAGCTGGAATATCTTCAGATGTACCCATATCTTCAGAAGGCAACTCAACTTCCAACATAGGCTCAGCTTGCACAACATCAGCTGGAATATCTTCAGAGGTACCTATATCTTCAGTTGGCACCAGAACATCAAAATCTTGCTCATCTTGCAGCAGCACATCCAAGTCTTGCTCATTTTGCACCACACCATCCAAGTCTGGTTGAATGTGTATTGTTTCACCAGAACTTCTCTTTTTTCTACAGCCATTGCCTCTTGCCTTTTTCTTTGGCCAGCATTCTGCAACAACAAGGGGCTCACCTGCACGTTTCCTCCTAAAAAGATAAAGCATGTCAACTGGTTAGTAATTGAAAAATGCAACAAAATAGTAAACATGGCAAACATATGCCCACATACTTTGGCCTTTCAGGAGTGTAACAACATTTTGGAGACCTTTTCGGTGCCCAAGTTCCTGGCACAGCTTGCATCTATTTTTGTTACCTTTTTGGGACCTTTTTGGCTTTCCATCCTTCTTTCCCTTGCCCTTTTTACTACTCCCACCTTTCTCAAACCATGCCTTGAATCTACTCTCTTTAGGCCTGCCAGCCTTTCTTTTTGTTAGGGGAGGACACATGGAAAATTCAATTTCCACTTCAGGCCACTGAGACTGATCTGTAAGTGTTGGAATTGGAGGCCAAGAAAAGTATGGCATGATCACATGGTTTCCCAGTGTGTTGCCACTCCAAACAAGTGCAATCATGCATTTCAGTGTTATAAACATGCCTTCTACCAGTTTTGGTATCTCTAACTTCAGCACCACAAACAGAAGATTTTTCAACAGATAAATGCGTAAGATTTATGCTCCTGTTGACCACCTGTTGTACCACCGCAGGAAGCTTATCCCCTTGTAGACAATCCCCAATCCTTCTTCTCAATTCCCACAAGCGCATGATCATGATCCTGATTTGGTCAACCATGTGATGCACAGCCAAATTTTTTAACTGCATCACCTTGTTGTTAAAACTTTCTGCCAAGTTGTTGTTGATATGATCACACTTGATGGCAGTGTTAAATCCTGACCTATACCATAATAGAGAATGGTAGGTGTTCACCCATGGACCAAACTCAGGGCATGCTGTCATTATCTTACCAAGATGATATGAATGTGTCTGTTTAGTGTAAGATCTTGCTGCTGGCCACATGCGACCAAATTCTTCACCTTTGAATTTTTTGATCAAATTCATCCACATATGGCCGAAGCACTCCCTCTGCTCACAATGGGGGAAAACATTCTTCACTGCGTTTTCTAGCCCTTTGCATGCATCTGTGTGGACTACCAATGGTGACACTGGCCCTATGCATCTTTTCAACTGCATCATAAACCATGTCCACGAGACCTCTGTCTCTGACTGAAACAAGCCAATAGCAACAGGGAACATCCAGTTGTGTCCATCCAAAGCATTGCAAGCTGCCAATTGACCATTCCACTTGCCAGTCAAAAATGATGAGTCTATGCTCAAATATGGACGACAACCTGCCTTGAAGCCATCAATGCAAGGCTTTAAAGCCATAAAAATCTTAGAGAAAAGGACTCTTCCATCATCTGTTACCTCGGTATCTATCTCCACAACACTGCCAGGTGACCTCTTCTCCACCTCTGCTTTGAAATTATATAGCATCCTAAAAGTATTTGCCCAGTCACCATATAATTGTTTCATTGCCCTTTGTTTTGCCTTCCACACCGTGTTATACTTCACCTTAATGGGGTATCCCTTTTCCAAGTCTACTTTAAGTTTCTTTGCAGTAGTGTTTGGTTTCTTGGCTAAAATACGAGTGATCTTTTCTGCAATCCAAAGCTGTGATGTCATGGTTGATACTCTCTGTGAACTTGTAATACAAGTATGTTGGTGTGGGATTTGATTCACCCTAATGGTACTTCCATCAGGTTGGCGTCTAGCAGATATGTACCACTTGCAAGGCTTGACACTTCCATCAAAACATCTACATCTTGCATAAAACTTCTTTCTATCAGTCCACTTAGTCTTGGCATCAAACTCATGTTTGACTGCATAAGTCTTGAAACACATCCTAAACTCATCTATGTTTGGGAACAACTTTCCCACTGCAATAACAGGGTTTTCCTTGTCATACACATGTACCAACTCATCATCATGTGCATCATCTACATCATCTGCAGCATCTTCCATCAGCTGTCCATCAACATCTCCAGTTCTATCTCTGGTAGCATCAGTATCAGTAGGCATACTAGATTCACCATCCTTCTCCTCCTTATCTTCATCAGCTACTGGATTGCCAAAAAATTTGGCCATCTCAGTGTCATCCATTGGTGCAATGACTAAATCAGTTGGGTCATTTAATTCTACTGAATTCCAATCAACAGAAACAACCCTTGCAACACCATCAGAGCCCTCTTCTGCATCAACCCCCTCAGGTAATACTGTCACTTCACCTGTACACATGGGCATTATCTGCCTCTCTGAAGCCCAATCATCATCTACCATCTGTGAAGCTAACTTTGAGGGCACATATCCAACCTTAGAATCTGATTTCAGATCAACAAGCTCTGCATGAAACATATTCTGTTTGGTTGTCCAACCATCTTGTCGATCGATTTCATCAACCATCTCTTCACCATCCTCAATTCTCACATACTCTCCTTTCCAATTATCAAACCGTAACAATGCTACCTCTTGCTCTGGACCCCAAAAAATGCTCTCCCCAATTTTTTCCACCACATTCTTCACGGCCTTCTCTTCCATGCTCTGTAGGTATTGTGGATCAATCTCTGCAAAATCAATCTCCCACTTCACAATTGTATCTCTCTCTATGTCCCGCATGCTACCATCACCTAGCTTCGCCTTAGAAGGAAGAAATTCCACAGTGAATTCGAACGTCCGAGCACCACCACCCCTGTTTGTCAATGGCGGGGCAGTGTGAGGTGAGCTAGCGGAAGCATACGAGGCACAAATCGCATAGGTTGGAAAGGATGTTGTTGTCTCTGGCGGCTCCATTGCGGTCAGCCCCCCTCCCCCCCCCCCCCCACCCAAATCTGGATCAAATCGACCAAAAACAGAGGGAAACAGAGGCAATGTGGTGAGATCTAAGTCGACACACTCGAGGAGAACAGGACAGGGTTCCGGATTCACTCACCAGAGCCGCCGCCGTCGCCGAGAATGAAAGCTCCGCCGCCGCCGCCGGCTCACTGCCGGGAACGAAGAGGAGGGAGCAACACAGGTTCAGAAAGGGGTACCCGTTCGGACAGGCACGGGGAAACGTTTCACCTGATGCACTGACAAGTTTTTTTTTAAACTGATGCACTGACAAGTGGGGCCCGTAACTAGATGCACTGCCAAGTAGGGCCCGCATGTCTTAAACATAACCTCACTCCCGTTGATGACCATTTCAATCGCCCGAGTGGGCCTTGGCTATTTGGGCTTCTGAAAACGTCTCGCGAGAGCCATTTTCGTCAAGTACGTCGCATTCTTTCCAATTCACCTCAAAGGTGTCGCACAGGAGCTATTGACCCCTCCTCTCCTGCCTTCAGCCAATCGCCCCCTGTTTGTTCCGCCGCGCCCAAGATGCCGTCCATCTGCTGCTGCCATCCGAGGTTCCGCATGTCGCTCGCCCGGAACATCGTCCGTCGCTGCCTTCCGCGTCCGCCGCTGTCCGTGCTTCCGCCATCAGCGATCACCCAGGCTGCCATCTATTAGGTATACTTGGTAAATTTCAAAATTTGAACGCCCTGACCTAGGTTAGGAGCAGATCCTAGTTAGGAGTAGCCGAGTAGGATCAGTTTGTTCTTGATCAGTTGTACGTCTCTTTATTTTCTTATTCACACTAATTAGGAAATTTCATGTTTGAATAATGAATCATTATATTTCTTTGGTTTATAAAATAAGAGGCATTTATTCCTCTATCATCATGTCTTCAAGAACATATGATTCTGGTTGTAAAAAGCGTAAGAATAAGCAAAAGCTAGAAGCAGAAGGTCAACTTCTAAAGGGTTGTCTTGACAGATTTGTCGTGAAAAAAGCTCCATTTAATTCTAAAATCCCGTACAATCTATGCAACAAAAACCAAAAGAAAAACAAGTTAGCTAGATGATAAAATAAAAACACAAGATACTAGTTTATGTACAAGAAATCGTTGTTAATTACCAATGAATTAAGGGGACCCTCTCGCAGCTGAATCATGAACGAGTACCCAGTGGCCTGTCGATCTGGGCACTGTCCGTTGCATACTTCACACGCCATATCCTATTACGTTAAAAACATATATAAACAAACACATGGATCTTATACAGAAAAATAAATGTAAACGTCATGTCAAAATTCATAGAAAATTTCGGCATGACCTTTTATAAAAATAGGACATATTGAGTGTCCGAAATTTGCCGCAACGGAAGTTAGTCGACAATCCGACAAAACATAGGCTACTCATTTCTCCTGAAAACAAATTAACATACCCATCGAAACGATGGTCTCAAATTTTTCGTCGACAATTTCATCGACACTTATCAAAATAATTATGAAAAAATCATCGATATTTTCATCGACATTTTCATGGACATTTTTCATTGACAAAATTAACTTAACAATTATTATTTTTTGTGAATAAACTAAAAATTAACCTATTTCCCTTATACCTAGCTATGGGAGGGGGAGGGATCGGGGGGCGGCAGGGGAATGTGACGGGGAGGGTCGGGGACGGCGCTCACCCAGGAGGGATGTCGACGGCGAGGTCGAGGACGACGGGGCAGAGGCGGCGGGCGCGCGCACATCGACGCCGAGGCAGGAGCGGCGGAGGCGGAGCAGGGGCGGCCCTCGAGGAGAGAGGGAGTGTACGTACGGTTCGATCTGGCCGGCCGGGTGCAGTTGTTTAGGCAAACTCTGATTAAGTCCAACACCAAATTACTAGAAGCGTTCGTAAGAGAGAGCACGCTCCCACTAGGTCGCAGGCTAGAAGCGTGCCTCCAGGGAAACACGCTTCCAGTAAAGTTTGCTCGGTGTATATCTGGGACCCACCAACTGGCAGCGTGCTCGCCCTGGAACACGCTTCGACTACCGCGCTTACTAGAAGCGTGTGCCAGTAGGAGCACGCTACCAGTGGAAACTGTCCGGCCAAATCCAGAGGGCCCACTTATTGGCAGCGTGCTCCGCCAGGTCACACGCTTCCAGTATATGTTACTGGCAGCGGTCGGTCATAGGACACGCTTCCAGTATATGTTACTGGCAGCGGTCGGTCATAGGACACGCTGCTAGTATGTCTTCCCCTATAGGCAGCTAGTGGGGCAACATCGGAAGGTGGTGTGGGTTGTGGTGCTGCTGCCTGGAGGAGGGGGCGGCTGGCTATGGGGTGCGCTTGTGGTGCGCCCCCCCTCCTTTTATATGGGGCCAGGCGCCTGGGGGGAGGAGTCCTCCTAGGACTCCAACTCCCCAAAGGGGAGGAGTCCTAGTGGGACTCCCTCCCTTGCCTTGGCCGCACCATGGGGGGAGGTGGAGTCCCTCTGGGATTCCCTCCTGCCCTATGCACTTTCGGGGGGGGGGGGGGGGGAGGTGGAGTCCAACAGGGACTCCCTCCCCCAATCCGATTGAGGGAGTGGGGGAATCTGAGACCAACTAGGTCTCCCCCCCTCCTTCCAAAGCGCACCAGGTGGAGTCCCTGGCCAATTCGGCCAGGGTCCCCCCCCCCCGCCCCCATGTGCCCACCGGCACATGTGGGCCCCACTAGGGTTTTGCCA
This sequence comes from Elymus sibiricus, assembly GCA_039707655.1. Taxonomy (NCBI): domain Eukaryota; kingdom Viridiplantae; phylum Streptophyta; class Magnoliopsida; order Poales; family Poaceae; genus Elymus; species Elymus sibiricus. Next base: position 5,381,663 of record CM077665.1, read on the forward strand.
CTTTTAAGTTTTTCCCGAAGTCCGGAAAATTCCGGACACCTCTGAAATATTCCGGAACCATTCTTAAACCATTCAACCACTTTCCAAAAATGACCGGAACCATTCCGTCCACTCTCGGTGATATTCCGGACACCTCCTTCATATCTTGAGACACTCCGAACATTCCTTCGGTGTTACTTCATCTATTTATCTTATCGAACACACGTCCTAAAATGCTGTTGAACCTTGAGTGTGTGATCCTATGGGTTCGAATACATGTGGACATGTACGGAATCTCATTCCGCGACAATGATTACTAGCGGTACCTTGATGCACATAGTAACCCCCACACATATCACGAAGATCTTTATCGGGAGAACCATCTGTATTACAACAATCACATGGTCGTGTTGCTTCTCGATACTTTACGATGCCCGAGGTGAAATAGTTGTGTTATCCTCGTTACCCGGCATGTACTCTTTTACTCATCCAGTATTCCCGATGTTCTTTGTGATCATCACCATGATCACTTGTCTAGCCAGACGATGACGAACGCCGTAATACCTAGAGAGGGCCCAAAGTGTATCTCTCCATCGCTAGGAGTAGCAATTCCCATAACTACGTCATATAGAACACTGGCATACTATCCGGTAAGAGCGAGAGACCAACTTTATAATTACCCATTTACGTAGCAACGTTTGGAGGTCACCGCCACGTCCATATCGCATCCAGCTCCATATATGTCTTATGGTCAAACGATCTTATAGTAACGGTAATACTTAAACTGAGAAACTACCGCTAATGATATTTACGATGTGTTTCAATCGTATATCAATTGGGTCTATCCATCATCGTTGTTCTCCAACAACTTCTATCCCATATATTATCTGCAACCTCACAACACTTTGTCCTTTGCCACATAGTCAGGAAACCAGGACTATCAATAATATATGAACCAGTCTTAGAGGCGAGACCGGGGATATCCTAAATGGTGTTTATAATTCCACACATGTATTAGGGTTTTCTTCTGAATACTCACTATCCGGAACTAACAGAATTATAGCATAGAACAATAAACTTAATCATGAAACAGAAATATAATAATAACAATCTTTATTATTGCCTCTAGGGCATATTTCCATCAGTCTCCCACTTGCACTAGAGTCAATAATCTAGTTTACATTTAGCATTCTAACACCTATGACTTCCCGGTGTTGCTCATGCTTTGCAAGCGATGGAGGCTTAGTCAACGGATCTGACACATTCAGGTCCGTATGAATTTTGCACGTCTTGATGTCACCATCACTCATGAACTGTCGTATGAGATGAAATCTACGTTGTACATGCTTATTCTTCTGGTGGGACCTTGGTTCTTTAGCCTGAGCAATGGCACCATTGTTGTCACAATGAATTTCCATCGGCTCTACTGCACTTGGAACCACACCTAGTTCTGTGATGAAGTTCTTCATCCAGACGCCCTCCTTTGCAGCCTTTGCTGCAGCAATGTACTCCGCTTCCGTTGTAGAATCCGCAACAGTATCTTGCTTAGAACTTTTCCATCTCATCGCTCCCCCGTTTAAAGTAAACACATAGCCCGATTGAGACTTCAAATCTTCCGGATCAGTGTTAAAGCTAGCATCGGTGTAACCCCTTGCAACAAGCTCTTTATCACCTCTATAGATGAGAAACATATTCTTAGTCCTTCGTAAGTACTTAATTATATTTTTCACTGCTGTCTAGTGAGCCTTTCCTGGATCACTCTGGTATCTGCTCGTAACACTTAGAGCATAAGACACATCTGGTCTTGTACATATCATGGCGTACATGATTGACCCAATAGCCGAAGCATATGGAATCTTACTCATGTCTTCTCGCTCAGCATCTGTCTGAGGACATTGCATCTTTCTAAGTAGTTTGCCATGAACCATTGGAAGAGATCATTTACTTGATTGTTCCATTTTGAACCTCTTCAAAACTTTTTCTAGATATGTATCTTGAGTAAGCCCTATTAGACGTCGTGATCTATCTCGATAGATCTTGATGCCCAATATGTATGCTGCTTCACCCAAATCTTTCATCGAAAAACTCCTTTTCAATGAATCCTTTATGGTGTGAAGAAAAGTTTTATCGTTTCCGATTAACAATATGTCATCCACATATAAAGTCAGAAATGCTATAGCACTCCCACTCACTATCTTGTAAACAAAAGATTCTCCGCTGTTCTTGATGAAACCAAACGCTTTGACCACTTCATCAAAACGAAGATTCCAACTCCGTGATGCTTGCTTCAGTCCGTAAATTGAACGCTGAAAATTGCACACCTTTCCAGCATCCTTTGGATCGACAAAACCCACGGGTTGTACCATGTACACATCCTCGGTTAGCACTTCGTTCAGGAACGCTATTTTGACATCCATTTGCCATATCTCATAATCGAAATATGCAGCAATTGTTAGAAGTATCCGAACATACTTAAGCATCGCTACAGGACAGAACGTCTCATCGTAGTCAACTCCTTGAATTTGTCGAAAACCTTTTGCGACAAGTCGTGCTTTATAGACAGTGACATTACCGTCCGCGTCTGTTTTCTTCTTATAGATCCATTTACATTCTATAGGCTTTATGCCTTCAGGAGGGTCTATCAAGTTCCAAACTTGATTCTGATACATGGATTCTATCTCGGATTTCGTGGCACCTTGCCATTTAACGGAGTCAAGGCCCATCACTGCTTCTTTGTATGTAGTCGGTTCATCGTTGTTCAACAACAATACTGGGTCTCCACATCTTTCAATTGGAAGAAAAAGTCTGCCTGACCTACGTGGTTCGATTGATGACTTGATTGCTGTGACTGTAACAGTTGCATGCTCATGGAGCTTTAGTCGTCATAGGCTTCTCCGGAGTTGCCTCCGGGGCTGCGCTACTTTGCACATCTTGCTCAGATTCAATAAAATCATCCAGCTCTTTTATCCTTCCACCTAAACCTTTCTTAATAAACTCCTTTTCGAGAAAGACACCAGTTCTGGCGACAAACACTTTGTCTTCGGTTTTATGGTAGAAGGAATACCCAACAGTTTCCTTGGGATAACCTACAAATACACATTTATCCGCTTTGGGTTCGAGTTTATTTGGTTGTAAACGTTTTACATAAACATCGCATCCCCAAATTTTAAGAAATGACAAAATGGGTTTCTTCCCAAACCATAACTCATATGGAGTAATTTCAACGGATTTAGATGGTGCTCTAGTGTGAGCAAAAGTTGCAGTCTCTAAAGCAAATCCCCAAAATGCCAAAGGCAGATCGGTAAATGACATCATAGATCTCACCATGTCCAACAAGGTTCGATTAAGCCTCTCAGACACACTATTATGATGCGTTGTTCCAGGAGGTGTAAGTTGTGAAACTATTCCACGACTTCTAAGATGTTTGTTAAACTCATGACTCAAATATTCACCTCCGCGATCTGACCGTAGAAATTTTATTTTCTTGTCATGAAGATTCTCTACTTCGGTCTGAAATTCTTTGAGCTTTTCGAACGTTTCAGATTTATGCTTCATAAGATAAACATAACCATATCGACTCAAGTCATCGGTAAAAGTTATAAAGTAGAGGAATCCACCTCGCGTAGGTATGCTCATTGGACCACAAACATCGGTATGTGTGATTTCCAATAAGTTACTTGCTCGTTCAACTATTCCCTTGAACGGAGTTTTGGCCAATTTTCCCATTAGACACGCTTCACAAGTATCAAATGATTCAAAATCAAATGAAGTCAAAATTCCAGCAGAGTGAAGTCTCTTCATGCGTTTGTGTCCAATATGACCTACCCGGCAGAGCCACAAGTATGTGGTATTCAAATCGTTAGATTTCCTACGTTTACCATCAGTGTTATAGATGTGTGTCTCACAATCAAGATCAAGTATAAACAACCCACTCCTCACAGGAGCATGTGCATAAAAGATGTTATTCATAAAGATAGAACAACCTTTATTCTCTTACTTAAACGAATAACCATCCCGTAAGATAAATATCCTGATATAATATTCTTACATAATGCAGGCACATAGTAACAATTACTAAGTTCTAATACTAATCCCGATGGTAGATGTAGAGGCATCGTGCCGACGGCGACCACTGCAACACTTGCTCCGTTCTCGACGCGCATCGTCACCTCATTCTTGCTTAGACTCCTAGGATTCCTTAACCCCTACATCGTGTTGCAAATATTAGCAACAGATCCGATATCAAATACCCAAGAGTCACACTTAGGTCCTTGCAAGAATACATCAATAACATGTATATCAAATATACCTGAGCTGGACGTTCCAGTCTTCTTCCTTTGTACAAAGTACTTTGGGAAATTCCTCTTCCAGTGACCCTTCTCCTTACAGAAGAAACACCCAGCATTAGTGGTTGGGCCTGACTTAGGCTCCTTGCCCTTGTGTTTGCCTTTTTTATTTTTACCACCTGATTTCTTCTTCTTGAACTGGGTAGTTTTCTTTACCATCATCACATGATTAGTATTCTTCTGTATATCCTGTTCAGCTATCTTCAACATCGAGAACAATTCTGCCAGTGATTTATTCATTGCATGCATGTTGAAGTTAATGATAAACCTAGCAAAGCTGGGCGGCAATGAATTCAGGATTAGGTCAGTTCCTAGTTCAGGAGGAAAGGGAACGCCCAGCGCTTCCAACCTCTGAACATACCCATGCAACTTAATCACGTGGACACTGACCGAACTTCCTTCAGTCATCTTGCAGTTGAGTAGTGCCTAAGAAATTTCAAATCTCTCAGACCTGGCTTCTTTCTGAAATATGCCCTTCAATTCAACAATTGCCTCATATGGACCCCAGTTCTCAAACCTCTTTTGAAGTTCTGGTTCCATAGCTGCAAGGATAGCACACTGGACAGCGATGTAGTCATCATTACGTTGCTGAAATAGGTCCAACACAGCTTTTGTTGCGTTATCATCAGGAGCATCACCAAGAGTTTCTTCAAAGACATAGTCTTTCTTAGCACCTCTCAGAACCATTCTCACATTGCGGTACCAGTCCGCAAAGTTTGTTCCAGACTCGTGCAGTTTCTCTTTCTCTAAAATCGCAGCTAAAGGGAAGGAATTGTTGCGGGCCATTGATCTACAATTTTAAGCAAATTCATTTTAGACACTTGTTTCATAATTAAAGAACCACGCAAAATTAATCTTGTAACTCCCACTAAAATCATTGTCCCTCATAATTGATACTTAGTGATTCAAGATCCGCGTGTTACTATCTCGATGCCAATGTCACACCGCACACCGAGAAGCAACACCGGTAGGCAATCATACCAATTACATCTCTATGCAACTCTTGTTAATCTTTCGATTCTTGTGTCCCATACTCTAGACCATCTACCAGTATGTCTAGAATACCCAAGTATGCCAGCTCCGCAAACTAGTTTGCACCCACATTATGAACGTCATCGGGGCACTCATATTACATGACGTGTATCCTGACGAAGAACTCTCTATGTGGCGCCTAACCCAGGGAGAACATGTTGCTTGATAATTTTAGTGAGGGATCACCCTATTTATTATGACTACCACGCAACAAACAAAGTGCATAATTGGATTAACATCACATGCAATTCAATATAGTGATATGGTATAGCACTTCACGCCGAGGATCTCCATCATCAACGTTTCCGGCGCCGGGGACTCCTCCACGCACCATTGCATGCACCGAGGTCCATTGTTGCTTGCAAAACAAAGTTAGTACAATAATAATTCATAAAAACTTCAGCTATACCACATCACGTTCTTGCAAAAACAAGTTAGACGCCTCTAACACGTTTACTATAGTACGGAGATCCGTTGCTACCTGCGTGACCAATGAGCACCGTGATAATGTTCTCATTAAGTTGTTCGGAGTGCATCCCCATTGTGCTATGAGTAGCAAGAATAGTTTAGCTAAACTTCATCATGACGCATGACCTCCGTGTGGATTTGACAAAATCCACATAAGCCCAATGTGCAAAATTTCTCTTTAACTATTGCGTGGAAAACCGTCAGCCGACAAAGTTGTTTCATGTACCCGAAGCACATATGACAAACCAGTCTCGAAGAATGCGGTCATCATAAAGTCGGCTCGAGCCGCTAATCACACAATGCTGTCAAGATCAAAAGTGCAACAACGGGAAGCAAGACACGATCAACAATGCCGGAATACTCCGATTCCTCTATCCGTACCTATGCCTACGCATAGACCACTCTGATACCACTATTGGGGAACGCGCTACGCAAAACAAAAAATTTCTAGCGCATAACCAAGATCTCAATGTGAGGGGAGAGGCAACGGATCATACCCTCGTCTGTCGAACAAGTGAAAGATTGTCGGTGATGAGGTCGACGTGGAAGTAGTCATAGTCGATCCCTGTAACTAGACTCGTCTAGTCGCGAGGAGATGTATTATCCCACGATCCAGTACCACAAGTGCAGCACCTCCACGGTATCCACACATACGTGATCAGCAACACCACGTCGTAGCGTGATCAAGCACACGGACAAAGCAGGGACGTAAGTCGATGAAGATCAGGCAGCGCTCCGCGATCACCGCTGAAACCGGGGTAGTGATCCGATAGCGCTCCCACGTAGTAGACGAAGTAGACAAAGCACAGGGGCAGCGGGGCAACGTCGGGAGGTGGTGTGGGGTTCTGGTGCTGCTGCCTGGAGGAGGGGCGGCTGGCTATGGGGTGCCCGTGTGGTGCACCCCCCTCCTTTTATATGGGGCCAGGCGCCTGGGGGGAGGAGTCCTCCTAGGACTCCGACTCCCCAAAGGGGAGGTGTCCTAGTGGGACTCCCACCCTTGCCTTGGCCGCACCATGGGGGGAGGTGGAGTCCCTCTGGGACTCCCTCCTACCCTATGAGCCATGGGGGGGGAGGTGGAGTCCAACAAGGACTCCCTCCCCCAATCCGATTGAGGGAGGGTGAGTCTGAGACCAACTAGGTCCCCCCCTCCGTCCAAGGCACACCAGGGGGAGTCCCTGGCCAATTCGTCAAGGGTTCCCCCCCCCCCACATTAGCCGCAGCCCTAGTGGCACTAGTAGAAAACAGGGCTTTGGTTGAGGCCAGGATAAGGGCATTAATCCCGGTTCACTTACGAACCGGGACCAAAGGGTGCACCAGTCCCGGTTCGTGAGGCAAGGGCGCCGGCCGGGCCTCGGGGGCCATTGGTCCCGGTTCCAGACACGAACCGGGACCAATTGGCCTCGCTCCTGGCCCAGCACCTTTAGTCCCGGTTTGTGGCTGGAACCGGGACCAAAGGTAGGTCTTCTGTCCCGGTTCTAGCCACCAACCGGGACTAAAGATAAGCCTATATATACCCCCGCCCCTGCCCGCTCACTCTGTTTTTTGGCCGGCCGGCGTGTGCAGGTGTGTGTTGCTCTAGCTCTCACCTCCTATGCACATGAGGTGTTCGATGAAATGCCCGAGCCACACTTAAGCTTTCTCCTCTCCAAGCTCGATCTCCAAGCTCCATTTTCCTCAAGATTTGTCTAGGTTTGGCGGTCCGTCCTGTCCAGTCCCCGTCCTCACCGCCGTCGATCTCCCGCGCCGATCTCGTTGCCGGCACCACCGTGGTGAGCCTCTTGTTCTTGTCTTCTTTCTAAAAGAAAAAAATTCTTACTTGTATGATTTAGATAGATACTTGTACAATTTTCTTACTTTTATTACTGTTTGTTATTATATAGTGCCATGGTTTTGGTATCCACCCCCGTCGGCCCTCGTCCTGTCTATGATTCGGATGTGGTATATTATCTTTTATAACTATTTGTTTCATTTAGTGTTTATGACAATTATGCCGACCAACGTGACATAGATGTTTTTATCTAGGAGGTATGTGAACCGGAAATTCGAACCGACCCTCTTGTCGAGAGGTTAAATTTAGTTGAAAAAGAAAACAATTACTTGAAGAAAAAATTGAAAAGAATTGAGGAGGAGAAGATGGAATTGGGGTTGCATGTTGCCGATGTCGTCGAAGATCACAAGATCAAGATGGATGCAATGCGCTTGAAGATTAGAAAGATTAGAAAATATGCCATTCATACTGAGGCTTGGTATCATTATGCCGTTGGATCAACTGGTACCTTAGTTGCGGTTATGATCGCATTTGTTGTTGCATTTAAATGTATTACATAGTTTCAATGTATGTTTTAATTAGATGCTCTAGAGAGCTATATGTTGTTCAATGAGAACTATGTATGAACTTTATGTATTTATTTTGGTCACTACTGTACTTTGGTTTTAATGTGATGATGAACTTCTATTAATTTGGTCACTTCTCTATTCCTGATGTTTTGTAATGGTTTTTGATACACTTAATTATATAATGCACGCAGATGAACCGGCAATGGATGTACGGTGACCGACGCACCTCCGAGTACATTAAGGGCCTGCATAATTTTCTCGAAGTGGCTGAGGCAACCAAGCAGAATGGTTTTATGTATTGTCCATGTACTATATGTGGGAATACGAAGGATTACTCTAACTCGAAAACCCTACACGTCCACCTGCTTGAGAAGGGTTTCATGCCACACTATAATGTTTGGACCAAGCACGGAGAAAGAGGGGTTATGATGGAAGACAACAAAGAAGAAGAGGATGATGACAACTATCCGCCCCCTGAATACGGTGATGCTGCAATGGGTGAAGCTGAAGATCAAGAGGAAGAACCAGACGATGTGCCCGATGATGATCTTCACCGGGTCATTATTGATGCAAAGAGACAATGCCAAAGTGAAACGGAGAAGTTGAAGTTCGATCGCATGTTAGAGGATCACAAAAAAGGGTTGTGCCCAAATTGCGAAGATGACAACACAAAGCTCGGTACCACACTGGAATTGCTGCAATGGAAGGCTGAGAATGGTGTATCTGACAAGACATTTGAAAAGGTGCTGAAAATAATGAAGAATAAGCTTCCAAAGGACAACGAATTGCCGGACAGTACATACGAAGCAAAGAAGGTTGTCTGCCCTCTAGGATTGGAGGTGCAGAAGATACATGCATGCCCTAATGACTGCATCCTCTACCGCGGTGCGTACGAGGATTTGAACGCCTGCCCGGTATGCTGTGCATTGCGGTATAAGATCAGACAAGATGACCCTGGTGATGTTGAGGGCCAGCGCACCGGGAAGAGGGTTCCTGCGAAGGTGATGTGGTATGCCCCTATAATACCACGGTTGAAACGTTTTTCAGAAACAAAGAGCATGCCAAGTTGATGCGATGGCACAAGGAAGACCGTAAGAAAGACGGGAAGTTGAGAGCACCCGGTGATGGGTCGTAGTGGAGAAAGATCGAGAGAAAGTGGGGGGACTTTACAGACGACCCAAGGAACGTATGGTTTGGTTTAAGTGCAGATGGCGTTAATCCTTTTGGGGAGCAGAGCAGCAAGCATAGAACATGGCCTGTGACTCTATGTATGTATAACCTTCCTCCTTGGTCGTGCATGAAGCAGAAGTTCATTATGATGCCAGTGCTCATACAAGGCCCTAAGCAACCCGGCAATGACATTGATGTGTACCTAAGGCCATTAGTTGATGAACTTTTACAACTGTGGAATGGAAAAGGTGTACGTGTGTGGGATGAGAACGAATAGGAGGAATTTGACCTACGAGCATTGCTGTTTGTAACCATCAATGATTGGCCTGCTCTCAGTAACCTTTCAGGACAGACAAACAAGGGATACCACGCATGCACGCACTATTTAGATGACACCGATAGTATATATTTGGACAAATGCAGGAAGAATGTGTACCTGGGGCATCGTCGATTTCTTCCGACCAGCCATAAATGTCGAAAGAAAGGAAAGCATTTCAAAGGTGAGGCAGATCACCGGAAGAAGCCCGCCCTCCGTACTGGTGATCACATACTTGATATGGTCAATCATTTACAAGTAATCTTTGGAAAGGGTCCTGGCGGACTATCAGTTCCGAATGACGGTGAGGGACGCGCACCCTTGTGGAAGAAGAAATTTATATTTTGGGACCTACCCTATTGGAAAGACCTAGAGGTCCGCTCTGCAATCGACGTGATGCACGTGACGAAGAATCTTTGCGTGAACCTGCTAGGCGTCTTGGGAGTGTATGGGAAGACAAAAGATACACCGGAGGCACAGGAGGACCAGCAACGTGTGCACGAAAAAGACGGCATGCATCCAAAGCAGTATGAAGGTCCTGCCAGCTACGCTCTTACCAAAGAAGAGAAGGAAATCTTCTTTGAATGCCTGCTCAGTATGAAGGTCCCGTCTGGATTCTCGTCGAATATAAAGGGAATAATAATTATGGCAAAGAAAAAGTTCCAGAACCTAAAGTCTCATGACTGCCACGTGATTATGACGCAACTGCTTCCGGTTGCATTGAGGGGGCTTCTACCAGAAAACTTTCGATTAGCCATTGTGAAGCTATGTGCATTCCTCAATGCAATCTCTCAGAAGGTAATCGATCCAGAAATCCTACCAAAGTTAAAGAGTGATTTGGTGCAATGTCTTGTCAGTTTCGAGCTGGTGTTCCCACCATCCTTCTTCAATATCATGACGCACCTCCTAGTTCATCTAGTCGACGAGATTGGCATTTTGGGCCCTGTATTTCTACACAACATGTTCCCCTTTGAGAGTTTCATGGGAGTCTTAAAGAAATATGTCCGTAACCGTGCTAGGCCAGAAGGAAGCATCTCCATGGGCCATCAAACAGAGGAAAGCATTGGGTTTTGTGTTGACTTTATTCCTGACCTTAAGCCGATTGGTCTTCCTCAATCGCGGTATGAGGGGAGACTGACTGGAAAAGGCACGCTACGAGCGAATTCAATAATATCTAGGGACGGGCATTCTTGGTCTCAAGCACACTACACAGTTCTAAAGAATTCTACCTTGGTGACCCCGTATGCCAATGAACACAAGAATATTCTGCGCTCCAAACACCCGGAGCAGTGTGACGACTGGATTACATGTGAACACATCGGGACTTTCGGCAGTTAGTTGCAAACACATCTCATGGGTAACACCACTGTTGTAGATGAGCTGTACTCGTTGGCCAGGGGACCATCTTCGACTGTATTGACTTACAAAGGGTACGAGATAAATGGGAATACATTTTACACGATCGCCCAAGATCAAAAGAGCACCAACCAAAACAGTGGTGTCCGCTTTGATGCAGCAACCAACAGGGGAAATGACACATATTATGGTTACATAGTGGATATATGGGAACTTGACTATGGACATGATTTTAAGGTCCCTTTGTTTCGGTGCAAATGGGTCAATCTGTCAGGAGGCGGGGTACAGGTAGACCCGCAGTACGGAATGACAACAGTGGATCTGAACAATCTTGGGTACACAGAGGAACCATTCGTCCTAGCCAATGATGTGGCGTAGGTTTTCTATGTGAAGGACATGTCTACCAAACCGAGAAAAAGAAAAGATAAGGAAGCGAATACATCATACGATGAGCCAAAGCGCCACATAGTTTTTTCAGGGAAAAGAGACATCGTGGGAGTGGAGGGCAAGACAGACATGTCTGAAGATTATGAAAAGTTTCATGAAATTCCTCCCTTCAAAGTGAAGGCTGACCCAAGCACCCTGTTAAACGATGAAGATTATCCATGGTTACGGCGCAATAAGCAAGGGACACACGCGAAGAAAAAGTGAAGACTTTCTCTCCACAACTATTCTGATGATGACTTTGATCTAGAATATCACTGCAGTTACATGTCAAGAAATGAAATGCCTTTTGTAACAGATGAGTTTTCGTCTGAAACCCTGATACTTCGAAAGAGATTGTTCATTTTGTACACGAAGTGCATCCAGTTTTTTCCGTAACCCTCTCAACTTTTTAGCACATGCTATGTGGCTGAAATGATGATACCATGCCAACTTTCAACAATTTCAGAGTTCATTTGCAGTGCTTTTCAATTCAGGGTCATTTTAGCTCAAAATAAATCATGAAAGGCATGAAAAATAGCAAATGAAGTCAGAAAAGGTTTGAAAAGTGATGATGTGGCTTTGAATGGCGCATATTGAATGCAGAAAAAGTCTTGAGTTCAAATATGTTAAAAAAATTGAAATCCTTTTGTAACAGATGAGTTTTCGTCCAAAACCCTGACACTTCGAAAGAGATTGTCCAGTTTGTAGACGAAGTGCATCCAGTTTTTGCCGTAACCCTCTCAACTTTATAACACATGCTATGTGGGTGAAATGATGATACCATGCCAACTTTCAACCATTTCAGAGTTCATTTGCAGTGCTTTTCAATTCAGGGTCATTTTAGCTCAAAATAAATCATGAAATGCATGAAAAATAGCAAATGAACTCAGAAAAGATTTGAAAAGTGATGATGTGGCTTTAAATGGTGCATATTGAATGCAGAAAAAGTCTTGAGTTCAAATATGTTTAAAAAATTGAAATCCTTTTGTAACAGATGAGTTTTCGTCCAAAACCCTGACACTTCGAAAGAGATTGTCCAGTTTGTACACGAAGTGCATCCAGTTTTTGCCGTAACCCTCTCAAATTTTTAGCACATGCTATGTGGGTGAAATGATGATACCATGCCAACTTGCAACCATTTCAGAGTTCATTTGCAGTGCTTTTCAATTCAGGGTCATTTTAGCTCAAAATAAATCATGAAATGCATGAAAAATAGCAAATGAAGTCAGAAAAGGTTTGAAAAGTGATGATGTGGCTTTGAATGGTACATATTGAATGCAGAAAAAGTCTTGAGTTCAAATACGTTTAAAAAATTGAAATCCTTTTGTAACAGATGAGTTTTCGTCCAAAACCCTGACACTTCGAAAGAGATTGTCCAGTTCGTACACGAAGTGCATCCAGTTTTTGCCGTAACCCTCTCAACTTTTTAGCACATGCTATGTGGGTGAAATGATGATACCATGCCAACTTGTAACCATTTCAGAGTTCATTTGCAGTGCTTTTCAATTCAGGTTCATTTTAGCTCAAAATAAATCATGAAATGCATGAAAATTAGCAAATGAAGTCAGAAAAGGGTTGAAAAGTGATGATGTGGCTTTGAATGCTGCATATTGAATACAGAAAAAGTCTTGAGTTAAAATATGTTTAAAAAATTGAAATCCCTTTGTAATAGACGTGTTTTCGTCCGATCAAAGTTATTTAACTTAATATTATATAAAATTTATGCAACTAAAATTATCAAAGTTATTTTTGTTAAAAACTTTAATAGCAAAAAGAATATTCATAAATTATTTTTTGTTAAGAACTTTTAATATGCAAAAAAATAACATAAAGAATAGCAAAAGTGAGCATAGATGCGCTTATAGGGAAAATTCGACCTGAGATTCAACGTGCATACTAGCACTTTGAATTTAGGTCGAATTTCCCGTATAAGGGCATCTATTTTCACTTTGAGAGGAACTCAACAAGGCAGAGAGGGGCGGTCTTATAAACCGGTGCGAGCGCCTCTCGCTTGGCGAGGTGGGACTAAACTCCCACCACAGCCAGGACCAACCCTTTAGTCCCGGTTGGTCGCTCCAACCGGGACCATTGCCAACCTTTCGTCCCGGTTGGTGCCACCAACCGGGACCAAAGGTCTCTGCTTCCCGCCCTTTGGGCTGCTGGAAATTGACCTTTGGTCCCGGTTGGTGGCACCAACCGGGACTATAGGGAGGCATTAGTTCCGGTTGAAGCCACCAACCGGGACTAAAGGTCTCTGTATATAAGCGGGAGTCGGGAAAATTTGCCAAAGACATCTGCAGTTCCCCTGACGACGCCGAGCACATCGACGCCGCCAAGCTGCCCGAGCTCGCCGTCGATGCCCTCGCCGCCCTCTCCCCAGTCGACGCCGTCAGGCTGCTCCACCTCGCCGTCTACGCCCTCGCCGACGCCCTCGACACCGCCCCTGCCCCGACGCCGCCCCTGCCCCGACGCCCTCGACGCCCCCCTACCCCGACTCCCTCGACGCCGTCCCTTCCCTCCGTCGCCGTCGCCGCTCCTCGTCGGTAAGGCTCCCCCTCTTCTCTGTCCCCGTCGGCCCCGCGTGCGTGCCTCCGCCGCTCGCCCCCGCCCACCGCGCGCAGCACCGCCACCGGCCCCGCCTCCGCCCACCGCAGCACCGTCGCTGGCCCCGCGCACGTCTCCGGCGAGCCCGCAGCGCCGCCCGCGCCCGACGATTTTAGTTGATTTAGTTGTTTAGTTAATTTAGTTAATTTTAGTTGTTTTAGTTGATTTAGTTAATTTAGTTGTTTAGTTAATTTAGTTAATTCAATTAATTTAGTTGTTTTAGTTGTTTTTATTGTTTAGTTGTTTTTAGTTGTTTTTATTGTTTAGATGTTTAGTTGTTTTATCGTCGGTCGTCGGTGACACAATATCGAGGAGTCCCCGACGATCGTCGGTGATGGAGAGTACCCCCCGACGATCGTCGGTGAGGGAGAGTCCCCGACGATATCGAGGAGTCCCCGACGATCGTTGGTGACGCGATATGATGTTTAATTAGATGTTTAAATGTTTAGTTGCATAGCGTAGCCGTTGAGTCGACGATGCCCGGCCAGCATCCTCGTCGTCGACTCGGTGGCAACCACCTGCTTGAGAGGCGCCATGTCCGGGACTGGGCTCCGCCGGGCTGGCACTGGGAGGTGCTGCCTTCCGGGGAGCCCAGCTTGGTGAGGAATCAGGGTCCAATCGTCGACCCGGAGGTTCTTTGGTGGCGGTCGCGTGGACCACTATCGGTGCAGAGGGAGCCGGGCCCCGCGGAGGTGGTACGTCGCCGTGTTAGGGAGGAGGACGAGCATGTCCGACGCTACATGGCTGCGTTGGACGCCAGGTTCTCCAATACTTGGCAGGTTCTTCAGGGACCTCACCCGAGCTATGATCCTGTCATAGTTCCTTCTCTTTGGGTGTCCACTGCCTGCGCCGCGAGACGTCAACTATATCTGTATTAGTGATATTATATAATAATATTTGAGATGTATTAATGATAATATTTGATTATGTATTAGCGATACTATTCGATGATGTATTAGTGATATTATATGATCGTATTGTTGCATTGCCTTGTATTGATTTGAATATCTCATGTTTGTATATTGCCATGTTGTAATATTTGTAGAAACTATGGATCACAGAGACTTAGAAAAAGAACAGTTGTTGGGGGATATAATAAGAGAGGGAGGTGATCCCTTGTCGTATCTCAACGACACCGATGGTCGGGAAGGAGAGGATGACGGCTCCGGTGATCCAACAATGGAGGAGGAAGGAGATCATGACGGCTCCGGTGACCGAATGGCGGAGGAAGGAGATCATGATCACGGCTGCGGTGAACGAACGGAGGAGGGAGCCTCAACTTTTGCAAAATCCGATGAGGTAAGGAGACGAGGCCCGAAGAAAAGGTTGCGCCCGGATGAAAGGTTCATGATCACAAAAGTTGCGAAAGATGGCCAACCGATTGCTCCCAAGCGGACCAAGGACGCATTTGTACATCAGTGTGGAGTTGTTGTTAGGGACTATGTCTCGATCAACACCCAGCAATGGAATAAGAATAATAAGGACCCTGAAGTTTCTTATGTCCATGATAGACTGAAAGATGATCTTTGAACCGAGCTGATGACAAATTTCAGCCTACCGCGAGAGGAGGATCCTAATAACCCAGTTATAGAGCGAAAGGTCAAGGCGTTTGCTCTTAAGAAGATGGCAGAACTATTCAAGAACTGGAAGAAAGAGTTGAACACAAAGTTTGTCGAGAGAGAGTAGACTCTGAAATTCATCGATCGATATGAGAAGATAAGAGTTCAATGGCCCGAATTTGTGGCCTACAAGAAATCAGAGAAGGGTCAGAAATGGTCACTGACAAACAAGAAAAATGCTGCCAAGAAGAAGTATCACCATCACATGGGGTCAGGTGGCTACTACAAAGCCCGGCAGTTGTGGGACAAAGATGAGCAAGACCTGCTTGCTAAGAATGTCCAACCAGCGACATTGCACTGGCCAGATCGTTCAAGGACTTGGTTCTTCGGGGTTGGGGGAACTTTGGACCCAGAAACAGGGGAGTGTGTTTGGACGAACGAGCAATTTGCAATACCCTTCCGGAAGCTTCAGGCATCAATCAAGGTAGCGCAGGAAGGGACGTTCATTCCCGACAGAGAGAAGGACGAGCTGACAGAGGCACATCAGGCTCCGTTCCGTGGAAGCATGGGTTTCCCGACAACTGTGGTTATAGAAGGCGAGAGAGAAAGAGGAAACATGAAGCAAGCGAAATGCAGAAGCTCAATGCAAGATTAGCAAAACTAGAGGAACTTGAGAGCCAGCAAACTACCGGCCAACCATCTGAGCGGCACGAAGATCCTTCCTTCGATGCTACCCCACCATCTCAGCGGAGAAGCAGCGTGGCTTCCACGGAGCTCGTTCAGCCTGATTTCACGGCTCCTCGCTACCCCGTGGATAGTATCACGGCGGCTGAACATTGCGAGCTAATGACGAAATGCCAGAACCTGACCTTCAAGGCGGCGGTCGGCCCTGTTGTACCTCCTCGAGCTGAGGGAACTTTCCATTGCCGTCCGATTCCACATGGCTATGCTGTTGTGACGGTGGATGAAATAATGGATGGATTTGAGGGGCTGGAGCTTGACAACCCTACAGGTGAAGAGGATATTATTCTTCTGGAAAATGCTTTGAGGAGTACCTGTCTATGGAGAACGGAGTACATCAAGCTTCCAAACTGGACGCCTCAGTGGACTCAGCCTCCTCCGGCGCATCAGGGCACTCCGCCTCCTCCTTCTCCTCCTTCGGCGCGTCAGGGCACTCCGCCTCCTCCTTCGCCTCCTCCGGCACGTCAGGGCACTCCGCCTCCTCCTTCTCCTCCGGCGCATCAGGGCACTCCGCCTCCTCCTTCGCCTCCTCCGGCGCGTCAGGGCACTCCGCCTCCTCCTCCTCCTCCTCCGGCGCGTCAGGGCACTACACCTCCTCCGGCGCGTCAGTAACGGCGGAAGAGAGTCGCCGCCGCCGCTCCGGCGGCTAGCAGTACAATAGGCGGGAAGAAATTCAAATTTGGTCCAAGCCTCAAGCCTCTTCCAAAGTTACCATATGAGAGGACCGAAGAGGAAAACACTGAAATCAGTGCAGCCGAAGTGAAGGCCCATTTTGCACAGAAACATCCACCTCCGAAGGAAAGGGTAGATCCGGTGAAAGTGAAGCGCACTCTGCATGCCCTGAAGCGACCACCACCGACTCGGCTATCCAACTATGACCGCATAATTACAAAGACATATGAAGAAGCGATGCGGTCGGGAAGTACTTCCAGTGATGCAAGAAGAGACAAAAAACGAAGAAGTGGGAAAACAATTCCTCAGCTCGGCGAACAGGAGAAGCAATCGTGCCCCCCGCTCAAGGTGTCTAGCGATATCGCTAATCATCCGGTGCTACTGCCCGGTACCACTCTTGGTGATTACGTGGGCGATGATGTACAGTTTGAAACGGCTGAGGTAGTAGCAGCAGAGGACTTTAGATACGAGCACGGGAAGCCTCTCGTCAAACCTGATCATCCTCATCAAACAACGATGATGCAAAAATTGCATGAGTGGTACATGGAAACCTGCAGGGAGTCTGGGACCGACAGTTTGTTTGTCGGAATTAAAAAAGAGCACGACTTCATTGGAGTCGACCTGCTGCCTGTTGAATTTGTGGAGTTATTTCGGTTATACAATCAAGAGGCCCTCGACAAACAACTCATCACTTGCTACTGTCTGTAAGTATTACTTCTATAATTAAGTCTCTAGCTCAGCTCGTTCATTTCATGTATATATAATTATCCTCACTATATTATGCAGATTGAAGATGGTCGAATGCAAAAATGCACAAATCTATGACATTGGGTTCATTAGCCCAAATACCGTAAATGAATGGTCGGTACAAAAGAGAGCCAAAGATACTGAGGACAACTTGCTACAAGTGTTCCTTAGACATCAAAACAAAAGGGAAATTCTCCTTCCTTACAACTTCAAGTGAGTGTTACTGTCTTGTGCATATTCGGTTTCGCTTACTCAAGGTTAAGTAATGTAATTGATGAGTTATGCGTGCGCAGCTTCCACTTTATTCTGCTATCCATTCAGCTTGACGGGGCATTAGTAACTGTTTTAGACTCGCTCCGTAAAGATCCCAAGTATTATGCAAACATGACTGCAATGCTCCAGAAGTAAGTTCAATCAATACCGGGACCATATCGGCAACTTTCGTTCATTTCCTGAGATCAAGTAATCATTTTCTTTGCCTGCCAGGGTTTGGAAAAAGTTCACCGGAATGGTTCCCGGTCTAAACAACGAGCTGCGATTTACACACCCCAAAGTAAGTAGTACTAGCTAGTTCCGCGCATATCTCATTGATTCTAGTCTCATCAATACCATTATCATGCTTGCTTATCAGTTTGATTGAACTCTATTCTCGTAAAGTGCTTGTACCAGGCACCCGGGAATCATTTATGTGGATACTACGTATGCGAGTTCATTCGCCACTCGACCTCCGAGCGGGGCTTCTCTGAGAAACAATTTGAAGTACGTAAACAATATTCACAATTTTATTTTATATATTACCATCAATTGTGTTGAGTTTCATTCATATATATGTATTGACCCCCTTCTTTAAATTAGATCTGGCAGATGCAGGATGAACTCCTACCACATGATCGCATACGAGCAATTCAAGAGGAATTGGCGGGATTCTTTCTTGACCACGTCATACCTGAACACGGAGAATACCATGTGAAATTAGATCTTAGGTGTTAGGGATTGTAAGACATGTTATATTGTACATATGTAGTAGCGTCGGATAGATATACGAAAACTTGTTGTTCGACCAAGCACGGAGAAAGAGATGTCACTTCTCTCTATATATGTTCATGACGATCTTGTGTAATTAATGGTTTCCTTCATTTGCTTACTAGCTAGCGTCGAGTTCTCTCTATATGTATAGTAGCTAGCGTCGACCAAGCACGGAGAAAGAGAGGTCACTTCTCTCTATTAGCTAGCTAATACAATATGATACCCCTAAATTAACCCTCTCAAACCCCTAAACCCCCCCTTCCCAAAAATAAACAAAAAACCCAGCGCGTGCGAGCTGCTGACGCGTGGCTGCCTTTTGGTCCCGGTTGGTGTTACCAACCGGGACTGAAGGTCCTCCTGCCTGGGCGCCCCGCAGCGGCCACGTGGAGCCCATTTGGTCCCGGTTCGTAAGCAAACCGGGACTAAAGGTTTTGGGTATTAGTCCCGTTTGCTTTGTCCCGGTTCTAGAACCGGGACTAAAGGCCCTCTGAAACCGGGACTAGTACCCTGTTCTCTACTAGTTACACCCCACCAACCTTGGCTGACATACCCAAGACAGCAGAGCCTAGTGCGCCAGCACCTCGGCGGGTGAGTTGGCGGTGATGCCTGCAATTAAGGCGGCCGGGGCCGCCCTGACGGAGGCACCGCAGAATGCCTTCTGCGGCCCCTGCTAGTGCGCCCAAGGCTACGTTGGACGTCCCGCCAGCGCCTCCGGCGGGTGAGTTGGCGGTGATGCCTGCCATTAAGGCGGCTAGGGCCGCCCTGACGGCTCCTACGGAGGCACTGCCTTCTGCGGCCCCCGCTAGCATGCCCGAGGCTACATTGCCCGCAGGGACTACGTTGGACGTCCCGCCAAGGATCACGCTGATGACACCTGATTTTGGCACGATGCAAAATGCAGTAAAGGTGGACTTAAGCGGCAAGATTTTCTATACGAGAAAGTTCATTTTGCCGGCATGAAAGGCTTGCCGGCATGGAATCTTACCGCCCGAGTAAAAGCTTACCGGTGTGAAAGGTTTGCCAGCGAAAAAGCTTGTCAACACGAAAAGCTTGCCGATACTGAAAGTTTGCTGGCATAAAATCTTGCCGCCTGAGCGAAGAGCTTGCCGGCGAGGAAAGGCTTGCTGGTTTTGAGTGCTTGCCGATTTCAGTAAAAATCCAAACAAACGGCCCGGCAAGGATGCAGCTCAACGAGGATATGACCCGGCAAGAGATGATTCGGCAAGGAGGCGACTCGACAAGACACTCCAGACGACCCGGCGAAACGACAACCCGGCAGGAGATGATCCAACGAAGCAACGGCCCGGCAAGGAGATGATCCGGCAGGAAGTGGCCCAGCAAGGAGACGATTCGGCAGGAGAAGACCTGGCAGAGGATGATCCGGCAAGGAGACAGTCCGGCAAGGGATGATCCAGCAAGACGACCCGGCAAGATACCTGATGGTAGTTTCGGGAAGGTGATAGCTCAAGAGGTTACTGGACGCTATGAAGATGATCCCAGACGGAGATGATTGCTTGCCGACATGAGAAGCTTGCCGGCGTGGACAGCTTGTCGGCATGGAAAGCTTACCGGTGTGGGCTTGCCGGTGTGAGAGCTTGCCGGCGTGGAGATCTTACCAGCGAACAGAAGATGAAGACAGGTTCGGAGGATTATCTAGACGACCTCGGATGGAAAAGCGATCAACGGAAGGTTTGTTCAGAGCATACCAAATTGGTACTATATCTTAATCGAAGGTCATATGCACGGCCCACACAAGGAGCAAGACGGAAGATTGGGCCAGTTTCGAGCTGAATCCGAGTGGAACTAGAACTAGGACTCTAGGACGTGAGTTAATGTAATTTTCTTGTAAGGAAATCCTAGATGAATCCTTTGCTTGTACAGGAAGTCCAACCCCCTCTTAAATAGAAGAGGTGATGGCTGATTGAAACAACACACAATCGAACAATCAATATACTACTTTTTCATCTACGATTTATCTGTCTATCGTTTTTCTCTCTTGTTCTTCGTCGTTCTTCTTGTTGGAGAGCTGCGAACTCCGAGGCCCTAGGGGCGAGCGAATCGACCTAGGGCAGCCCATTGCCGCCGTGCTCCCTGACGGGGTCCCTCACGGGTGCGCGGGGTTTCGGGTTCTTAAAAGCGCCCGCCGGATTGTCTTGCGTATCGCGCTTCCGGCAGGCCTCCTTCGACGTGAGCTGCGGTGCATCACCCCCGGCGTCGAGGGTACGCGTGACGCGTTCGTGTGTCAACACACTTTTTGGCGACTCCGCTAGGGACCTTTGATCCATCATCGTCATCCATCATGTCCAATCTTCCCAAGCCCTCGGAAGTTGATGCCGATAACATCATCAAGCCCAATCTGGAGGAGTTATCGGCCGAGCATCGCCAAGCTTATGAGGAGTACAAGAAGGCGCGTGAAGAGAAGGAGTTGCAGGAGTTCCTTGGAAACTTCAAGAAGGATCGCCAAGGCAATATCACTCCGGTTGGAGAAATCAAGTTCCCTCCTCTTCAAGCCGAACAGGTTAAACCCCCTGTAAGTACTACCTTTTCTCCTGAGCAATGGGCTGAAATTGAGAGCCATATTTCTGATAGCAATAATCTGATCTATCAAGCTTTCTTAGAAAATAATAATGCTCAGAAGAATATGCCTAATATGCCTGCTAGTATGGGAAACCCTAATTCAGCTTTGCCTATCTCATCGGCACCCCCCATGCCGATGAATTATTTTCCTACCCATACCAATCAAATTGTGGCTGCACCACTTAATCCTTTTATGAATATGTAGAGTTCGGTGGCAACGCCGAACCAAACCTTACCTATGAGTGGAAACACTGCTAGATCATTGCCGAACTATGGTTCGGTAAACATGCCACAATTTGCACCCGTAGTCTCTAATCCTCCTATGTTAGTGCCACAAGCTTCATCGTCTACTATGGACGATGCTTTAGCTAATTTTAGAGAGGAGATGGCTAAAACGCTTCGAGAGAATTTTGGTGTTGAATTACCTAGAAATCGGATTTATCAAAAACCGTATCCCGAGTACTTTGATGCGATTCCGTGCCCTCAAGGATATAAAATTCCAGATTTTGTTAAGTTTAATGGAGAGGGCACGAAAACCACATGGGAGCATGTTAGCCAATACCTAGCACAATTGGGTGAAGCAGGCTCGATAAATGAATTGAAAGTGCGTTTATTTCCTTTGTCATTAACTGGTACTGCATTTTCATGGTTTTCTTCTTTGCCGCATGGCTCTATTCGTGTTTGGTCACAACTAGAGCAAAAATTTCATGATCATTTTTATAGCGGCGACAATGAACTTAAGTTGTCACATCTTACATCGGTTAAGCAGAAGCATGATGAATCGGTTTCCGATTACGTCAAGAGATTTAGAGAGACAAAAAACCGGTGCTATAGTTTAGTGATAACTGAGAGAGACTTGGCTGATCTTGTGCTCAATGGTTTAAGAACTCATATTAGAGAAAAGCTAGAAGGCTATGAATTTATAAGTATCAACCAAGTCTTACAGAGGGCTTTGGCTCGTGAAAGCCGAAGCAAGGACCTCAAAGAAGTGCATAGATATAAAACTGATCGTCCAAAGATGAATATGGTTGAATATGATAGTGATCATTCGAACGATGAGGGTGATATTTATGCTGCTGAATTTGTTTGGCCCTCGAAGACCAAACCTTTTACTTGTCATGATTTAAAGCCGATTCATAAGAATCGTGATGATGAGATGAAGTTTACTTTTAACATTGCTAAATGTGATAGAATATTTGATGCTGTGCTACAAGCTAAGATTATTAGAATATCTCATACTTTACCGCCGTTTGAAGAGCTGAAACGGCGTGCTTATTGCAAGTATCATAATTCTTTTTCTCATGCTACTAATGATTGCAATGTTTTTCGACGACAGATACAATCGGCCATTAATGACGGACGATTGAACTTTTCTGAAATGCAAGTTTATAAGCAGCCCTTCCCAATGAATACTCTGGATTTGGAGGGTAAAAAGTTACTCATTCGGCCGGAGGTGGCCGAATCTGCTAATAAAACTAATGTTGTCATTGGTGAGCCCAGGAAAAACAGAGATGACGACAAGATCTTGGGAAGGCAAGTTGTGCTTGATAAGCAACCCGATGGTGGGGAGATAATCAAGATCACCGTCAAGAATCCTGCACTCGGGGGGCAACCGCAAGAGCAAGAGAATACCCGTGTTAAGTTTGTCAAGCCCAAGAGTCCGGAAGTTGGCAAGTGGAAGCTGAATGAAGCCAAAGTGCAGCGCAAGAAAATCAAGCCAACTTTTGATATGTTGCTGTCCAAGTATGCTAATCAAGCAGCCGGTTCTAGATCTAACCGGTCATCAAACTTGAAGCACCCAAGATCACCTTCGAGACAGGAATTTCAGCATCACACAAGACCATATGGGTCATGGGCGCCAGGACCGTGGATGGCGCCACCTCCCTATGCACCATACTACATGGGAGGATTCAATGGAGGATGGGAGCAGCCCCCAATGGCCCCTTATGCTTTTTATCCAGGATGGGCAGAACCAAGGAGGCCTATGCGTGAGAAGTTTCCTTATCCCACACGAGGCCGTTTGAACAATGGGGTCAATCGGCCGATGCAGAATAATCAAGAAAGGACCAACAAGCAAGTGTGGCGTGCCAAAACATCAAGTGCAGCGGTCGAGTCTGGAAAGGGCAAAGAAAAGGTTGATGCCGACTCACTCATCTTGGGCACTGCGACATTCGCCATACGACAGCCGACTGTGCGGAACAACCCTACTGAGCCGATACTTGCTATCGCTCCAAAGCACTCGGCTAATGATCATGAAGCTAGCACAAGCAAGGCCAAGTGTAAAGATCCAAAGTACATGCAACCTAAGTGGTGTCCTCCAGGGCTAACAAAAACACAAAAGAGAAAATTACAAAGGTTAAGGAGTCACGAGATTGCAGAACAGGAGGGCGAGAAGCAAAGAGATGAGTGGTTCAATGACATTCGTCCCATGGTACCTACAAAACAAGTATGGGTGCCTAAACAAATACAGAATGCGGTGGTTTCTACATCTGTCATATCAACACCTGTACCACCAAAGAAGGACGATGCTACTGCCATTACATCGTCCGCAACACCTATTAATTCTGTTTCGCCCGAACAAATTTCAGAATCAATGAAAAGGGCAAACCAAGACCCGGCAAGCTCGGCAGGCCCGGTAAGCCCAACCCCGGCAAGCCCAACATCGGCAAACCCGGCACCGAACAAACCCGGCAAGCTCGGCAGGCCCGGTAAGCCCAACACTGGCAAGCCCAACATTGGCAAACCCGACACTGAGCGTACCCGGGAGGAAGGCGATGTGGTAGAATGTGAGCCTACACCGGTACATGAAGGCATGGATATCAACATGGTGTTTTGCTTACCCGCTGAGTTTCGTGCTATAGATGAAGAAGGGGAGGTGGCTCAGCTGGATTTTGGCCCTAAGAACGCAATATTTGAGAAGCCAAAAGAACCAGTAACACACTTGAAACCGTTGTACCTCAGAGGCCATATCAATGGATCACCAATTACTCGAATGCTTGTTGATGGTGGTGCTGTGGTGAATCTCATGCCTTATTCAGTCTTCAAGAAATTGGGTTTGCCTGACGAAGGATTGATGAAGACCAATATGGTGCTTAATGGATTTGAAGGCAAAGAGAAAACCGAAGCCAAAGGTGTGATGTACGTGGAGCTTACGGTTGGGAGCAAAACTTTGGCTACTACATTCTTTGTTGCCGAGGTACAAGGTAATTATAACGTCATCCTAGGCCGTGATTGGGTTCAGGCAAACCAATGCGTGCCATCCACTATGCACCAGTTTTTAATTCAGTGGGTTGATGATGAAGTGGAAGTCATTCACGTGGATAATTCGGCTTGCGTCGCTTTAGCCGATACACCGGTAGATTGGCAACACCCCAATGCTGCTTGCTTGACGGGACGGGACTTATCAGAATTTGATTTTCTCAGCGCCACCAAAAGCGGTTTTGTACCCGTTTCTCTAAAGCCGGTTGGTAGCAATCGGCTCCAAAGCATAATGTATTTAAATGGGTGCTAACTCTGAGTGGTTGCAAAAACGGCTTGCAGAATATCGGTCCAACGGGAACGATATGTATGAGTCTGTAGAGGAGTTAGATGATATGGATAAACTTGGACAAGGTTTTACGTCGGCCGATCCATTAGAAGAAATAGATATTGGAGATGGTTCAAATCCTAGGCCGACATTTGTAAACAAAAATTTGAAAGCCGATTTTAAAATCAAGTTAATCGGGCTATTGAAAGAATATGTTTGTTGCTTTGCATGGGAATATCATGAAATGCCAGGTTTAAGCCGAGAGCTAGTGGAGCATCGGTTGCCTATAAAAGCCGGTTTTAGACCGTACAAACAATCGGCTAGAAAGTTTAATCCAAGAATATATGACCGGATCAAGGAAGAGATCGGTCGTTTGCTTAAAGCTAATTTTATTAGACCTTGCAGGTATGCCGAGTGGATTTATAATATTGTGCCAGTGGAAAAGAAAGGCTCCGGCAAGTTGAGGGTGTGCATTGATTTCAGAGATTTGAATAGAGCTACACCCAAAGATGAGTATCCTATGCCTATAGCCGACATGCTTATTAATGATGCTTCTGGACATAAGGTCATTAGCTTTCTTGATGGCAATGTGGGGTACAACCAAATTTTTATGGCCGAAGAGGACATGTCCAAAACGGCTTTTCGGTGCCCCGGTTTTATTGGTTTATTTGAGTGGACAGTGATGACCTTTGGATTGAAGAATGCCGGCGCCACGTATCAGAGGGCTATGACTTTGATTTTTCATGATTTACTCGGCGTTATACTTGAAATCTATGTTGATGATATTGTTGTCAAATCGGATGCTTTTGAATCTCACTTAGCCGATTTGCGTTTAGCTTTTGAGAGGATGAAAAAATATGGACTGAAGATGAATCCTTTGAAGTGTGCTTTTGGCGTGTCGGCTGGCAAGTTTTTGGGTTTCGTTATTCATGAAGATGGCATAGAGATTGATCCCAAAAAGATAGAAGCTATACAAAAAGTGGAGGCTCCAACATGCAAGAGAGATATGCAAAAATTCCTCGGCAAGGTTAATTATTTGAGGAGGTTCATAGCCAACTTGTCTGGGAAGGTTGATGCATTTACTCCTATACTTCGGTTGAAGAATGATGTTGATTTTACTTGGGGGCAAAGCAGCAAGAAGCATTTGATATGATCAAGAATTATTTGTGCACTCCTCCGGTGATGAAGGCGCCCAAGCATAGAGAGCCCTTTAGACTTTACATTGCAGCCGAGGAAGGTGTTATTGGTGCTGTTTTGACTCAAGAAACCGAAGGAAAAGAGCATGCTATCACTTATTTGAGCCGACGTCTATTGGATGCTGAGACAAGGTATACATGTATTGAAAAATTATGCCTATGCTTATACTATGCTTGCACAAAATTGAGACATTATCTAGTGCCAAGTTCTTGCATAGTAGCTTGTCAAACCGATGTCATTAAATATATGTTGCATAGACCAATTCTTAGTGGTAGAATTGGCAAATGGGCTTATGCTTTAATTGAGTATGATTTGGCTTATGAATCTCTAAAATCCATGAAAGGCCAAATTGTTGCTGATTTTATCGTTGAGCATCGGATTAATGACGAGCAAGATATTGATATAAACCTTGTCTCGTTAGTACCATGGAGATTATATTTTGACGGTTCAGTTTGTAGCAACGGCCAAGGTGTTGGTATTGCTTATATATCTCCTCATGGTGCTGTTTTTGAAGCCTCATGCCGCTTAGAATATTTTTGCACAAATAATCAAGCCGAATATGAAGCATTGTTATTCGGCTTAGAGATGTTGCTGGCCATAGGTGCTACACATATTGAGGCTTTTGGTGATTCGTTATTAGTAGTGCAACAAGTATCCAAAGTTTTTCAATGTTTAGATGAATCACTTAATGTTTATCTTGATAAATGTCTGGATATAATTTCTACTTTGGATCATTTTAGCATTGCTCATATATCTAGACATGATAATTGGAGAGCAAATGAGTTAGCACAGCAAGCATCTGGCTATCATGTCAATCATGGCATGTTTCATATCTC
Organism: Elymus sibiricus; assembly: GCA_039707655.1. Taxonomy (NCBI): domain Eukaryota; kingdom Viridiplantae; phylum Streptophyta; class Magnoliopsida; order Poales; family Poaceae; genus Elymus; species Elymus sibiricus. The sequence goes on from CM077665.1 coordinate 5,408,578, forward strand.
TCAAGAGCCGATGTCTTGTCTTGCTAATATAGGGGAGGCCGAACCAGAGCCCACCGATTCGGTCACTAACAATAAATATAGTGCAGGTGAAAAACATGATTGGAGAAAGCCCATTATGGATTACTTGTACAATCCGAGTGAAAGGGTCGACAGGGCTGTTCGGCGCATGGCTTTCAAATATACAATAAGAGACGGTGGTCTTTATCGCCGAACGGTTGAAGATGTTCTTTTGAAGTGTTTGGACGAGGATCAAGCAAGAGTTGCTATGGGAGAGGTTCATGAAGGAATTTGAGGTACTCATCAGTCGTCCCCCAAGATGAAGTGGTTGTTACGACATGCTGGATTTTATTGGCCGACGATGATCAATGATTGCTTCAGATATTATAAAGGATGTGAAGCTTGTCAAAAGTTTGGTGATATTCAGTTAGCTCCCGCTACTATGTTACATCCCATTATCAAGCCGTGGCCCTTTAGAGGTTGGGGATTAGACTTTATTGGAGAGATTCATCCTTCCTCTTCAAAGGGGCATCGGTTCGTGTTGGTGGCAACTGATTATTTCACTAAGTGGTCTGAAGCAGTACCTCTCAAGAATATGACGCATACGGAGGTAATTCAATTCATAAGTGAGCACATTATTCATAGATTCGGTATTCCGCAAACATTAACTACGGATCAAGGTTCATCTTTCATGTCTCATCAAGTTAGAGAATTTGCCGAATCATATAAGATAAAGTTGCTCAATTCCTCCCCGTATTATGCTCAAGCCAATGGACAAGCTGAGTCTAGCAACAAAATTTTGATCAAGCTCATCAAGAAGAAGATTGAAGATAATCCAAGAAGGTGGCATGAATTATTGTCCGAGGCTTTGTGGGCGCATAGAATCTCAAGGCATGGTGCGACGAAGGTAACTCCATATGAGCTCGTATACGGTCAAGAAGCCGTTTTACCGGTAGAGGTGAATTTGAATGCTTTGAGAATAGCCAAACAAAATGATTTATCAGCAGTGGACTTTTATAACTTGATGATGGACAACGTTGATGAGGTTGCCGATAAACGTTTGACTACATTAAAAGCCATAGAAAGGGACAAGTTGAGGGTAGCAAGAGCTTACAATAAGAAGGTCAAGTTGAAGAATTTTCAGATTGGTGATCTTGTGTGGAAGGTGATTCTACCGATTGGTTCAAAGGACAGAAAATTCGGGAAGTGGTCTCCAAGCTGGGAAGGTCCTTTCAAGATTGCAAGAATAGTTCCCGAAAATTCATATTTGGTGGAATCCATGCAAGGAACATTGCTACCTCGAGCTCTCAATGGCAGATATTTGAAGAAGTACCACCCAAGTGTGTGGCAAGAAGCCTAATTAGGCAATGGCCGATATATAATTATCGCCCTAAGCACATATTAATGGCCGATGGAGTGTTGACATCGTCCTTAGAACAAGCCTAATGCAAATTATTTTTCGGCACACAAGTTTTGCCGAAAAACAGGGGGGCATGTGTTGACACCTGATTTTGGCACGATGCAAAATGCAGTAAAGGTGGACTTAAGCGGCAAGGTTTTCTATACGAGAAAGTTCATATTTCCAGCATGAAAGGCTTGCCGGCATGGAATCTTACCGCCCGAGTAAAAGCTTACCGGTGTGAAAGGTTTGCCAGCGAAAAAGCTTGTTAACACGAAAAGCTTGCCGATACAGAAAGTTTGCCGGCATAAAATCTTGCCGCCTGAGCGAAGAGCTTGCCGGCGAGGAAAGGCTTGCCGGTTTTGAGTGCTTGCCGATTTCAGTAAAAATCCAAACAAACGGCCCGGCAAGGATGCGGCCCAACGAGGATATGACCCGGCAAGAGATGATTCGGCAAGGAGGCGACTCGACAAGACACTCCAGACGACCCGGCGAAACGACAACCCGGCAGGAGATGATCCAACGAAGCAACGGCCCGGCAAGGAGATGATCCGGCAGGAAGTGGCCCGGCAAGGAGACGATTCGGCAGGAGAAGACCTGGCAGAGGATGATCCGGCAAGGAGGCAGTCCGGCAAGGAGATGACCCGGCAAGGGATGATCCAGCAAGACGACCCAGCAAGATACCTGATGGTAGTTTCGGGAAGGTGATAGCTCAGGAGGTTACTGGACGCTATGAAGATGATCCCAGACGGAGATGATTGCTTGCCGACATGAGAAGCTTGCCGGCGTGGACAGCTTGTCGGCATGGAAAGCTTACCGGTGTGGGCTTGCCGGTGTGAGAGCTTGCTGGCGTGGAGATCTTACCAGCGAACAGAAGATGAAGACAGGTTCAGAGGATTATCTAGACGACCTCGGATGGAAAAGCGATCAACGGAAGGTTTGTTCGGAGCATACCAAATTGGTACTATATCTTAATCGAAGGTCATATGCACGGCCCACGCAAGGAGCAAGACGGAAGATTGGGCCAGTTTCGAGCTGAATCCGAGTGGAACTAGAACTAGGACTCTAGGATGTGAGTTAATGTAATTTTCTTGTAAGGAAAGCCTAGATGAATCCTTTGCTTGTACGGGAAGTCCAACCCCCTCTTAAATAGAAGAGGTGATGGCCGATTGAAACAACACACAATCGAACAATCAATATACTACTTTTTCATCTACGTTTTATCTCTCTATCGTTTTTCTCTCTCGTTCTTCGTGTTGGAGAGCTGCGAACTCCGAGGCCCTAGGGGCGAGCGAATCGACCTAGGGCAGCCCATTGCCGCCGTGCTCCCTGACGGGGTCCCTCCCGGGTGCGCGGGGTTTCGGGTTCTTAAAAGCGCCCGCCGGATTGTCTTGCGTATCGCGCTTCCGGCAGGCCTCCTTCGACGTGAGCTGCGGTGCATCACCCCCGGCGTCGAGGGTACGCGTGACGCGTTCGTGTGTCAACACACGCGCTCAAAAGCGCCGGCCAAGAGAACAGAGAGACCGGCAGCTTCTACCACCGATTTGAAGGGCAAGGCCAAAAAAGTCAAGAAACAAAAGTCGAATAAGAAGCAGCCGGTGATTGATCCCAATTACATGACCGATGACCAGCTCCAGCAATACATTGCTGCTAGCGGTGATTTTGGGACTGCTGTAGTAGGAGCAGGGAAGTATGAGCTCGGGGAAAAACTTATACGCAATGTTGAGGATGTGTCCAAGGAACTTGGCGTTGCTTGTGCATCGTTGGAGGAGGTCTATATGGATAATTTCAAGAAACCGGAAAGTGAGCAAGTATCGGGAATCATGGTTAGTTACAAAGCTGAAGCGTTTCACCATGACGTTGCATGCAGGGTGTTCCCGGTCAATTGGGATGACTTGTTGAACTTCCGAGAAATGGACGCCAGCGTAATGAGATGTCTCGCATTGTGAGTATTTAACAATCATTGCGTCAATATCTATGGTACTAACAGCTATCTATACAGTTTGTTCATGTATGTTTGTTTCTATATATATAGGTACAATTTTATTCGAGCCAGGAAATATGGGTATCCAATAGCCTATGTCGACCCCGCTATTGCTTCGCAACAAATGATGGATATAGACAAGAGCAAAAAGCGTGTCAAGGATTACATCATCAATGTGATGGAGAAGAGCGAAGATAAGGAGTTAATCCTATGGCCTTTTAATAAAAAGTAAGCTAGTGCCGCATCTTCGTTTACAAATTTGATTACACGTTCACCCAAGTAATTATTTCAACTTGTAGGTTTCACTGGATTCTTATCAGTATCTCCCTACCGCAAGGCAATTTCCATTATCTTGATTCTTATCTTCATATGAAGGAGAAGATAAATTTTGATAATATAAAGAAGCTTATTGACAGGTGATTTGATACTTTCATCTACATAATAAAAGTGATTTTGATAATATAAAGGAGCTTATTGACTGGTGGTTTGTAATACCACAAAATAATATACTTTTGTTTTTTGTCATCCATATTCTTTAGAGCGTTTAAAGTATTTCGCTCGAGACAAGGAAATGCAACATTGAAGTACACAACGCTTACCCATCACTTTCGTGTTCCGGTTAGTTTCCAACAACACTTGTACATATATGCATGCATGAATGTTGATTTACTTCCGTTCCGGCAATTTTCGGGCACTCCATATGTCCAATTTTTAGCAAAGGTCATGCCAAAAATTTGGCATGGCTTGTGCTAAAGATAGGACATATTTGAGTGCTCGATTTTTAAATAGAGAATTTGAAATTTTTGTTTAAGCCTACAAATATTATAAGTGGATTTTATATAGAGAATTTAAAGAGTATTACTAACTACGAGATGTTAACTATAGGGATGTCGGGAAACCAAGATGGCGAGCCCGGGTGTTCTAAGCCCGTACCTAAAGGAAAGCGGAAAAGGAAATCTGTAACTGAAGATCTAGAAGAGAGATTTGCAATTTTTGAAGCGAACCAGAGAGTTGCGGTTAGACAAGAATGTCAAGTTATGTTCGGTGCCATGGTCCCTGAACTTGTGAAGTATCTCCGACAACATGTGCAGGTTCCGCCCGCCACCGCAACTCAGAGCAACCCCTCCCCCGACCTAGGGCCTCGGGCCCTTCCCTTCCGCCGGCACCGTCGTGCACCCTTCTGATGTTCCCTTCCTCTTGCCTCCATGGCTAACCTAGGGGTTTGGCGGTGGCAAGTGCAGTTTGTCACGGGTTTGGTGGCTCGGCATAAAAAGGTTTATCGGGGTTTTGTTAGAATGGATCCATCTGCACGGCGTTTGGTGTTGCTTTCTTTGGGTCTGGTGGTTTTGGATGCTAGGGATCTATGGTCGAAAGAGGTGATTCATCCTGGTTCTACGATCTATTTTCCTTGTCATGTGGCTTTGGTGGGTTCTAGGTTGCAGCAGCATGAAGATTGTTTTTGGCCCTAGGGTTTAAAGACCCAAAAGAAAATCCAGGGGTTGGTTGGAGAGACGAAGCTCTGACTAAGTCGCGAGAAAGCATCTTCATGTAGAAGTTTAGAGTCATTCTAGAAAGAGTTCACTTTGGACGAACAACTTGCGACTCAAGGCTGAATACTGAGCGAGTCAAGGGAAGCCGCCACTGTGCCCAAACCAAACTCGGGGGCTAATGTCAGGGGGATATCCGACAGGTGGGCCCATGAGGTAAGGCGACTGGAGGAAGACATCCCCTCGTGGGCTACCCCGTGCAGATGAGCCTTCCAGAAGATAACGCAACTCCTCCGGAAGATAAGCGACTCGGAAAGTCGTGATTAGTTCCTTAGTTGGACTATGAGTCCTAGTAGAACTCTTATTCAAAGTGTTGTAAGGCCCTGCGAGTCACCATGTATATAAGGGACTCGAGGGACAAAGGGGAAGCCCTAACCAAGATCTCGAGACATAACTCGCCGAAGAGCACATTGTAATCGAGACCATATTATCAACAAAGAGAGAGCAAAGCAGGAGTAGGTCTTTACATGACATCGAGGGGCCGAACCTTGGTACATCGTGTTTACTCGCATCGATTCCGATCTCGTCGACTCCCAAGTCGCCCAAGCCTTACGAACTCACAAGTCATCGCGCGATGACTACTGACGTGACAACCCCAGGACAGCGCCACCGGGCCGTCGCCATCCAGAGACAACCACGCACTGCGCAGAGAAACAGACCATCAAAACCAGAAGAAAGAAACCAGCGGAAGAATGCTACATTGACCAAGCTATGACATGACTTACGCGTCAACGGTCGGGGGGATGACAGGCCTTCTCTTCCGCCTCCTCTTCGGGGCTGGCTCTCCCTCCGGCCGGCTGGTCGCTCCGACCGGCTTCGGCCGCCTGGCGGGCGCGGTCGGCTCACCCTCTGGCCGGCTGGTCGCTCCAGCCGGTTTCGACCGCTTGGCAGGCGGGGCCGAGGATGACTCTGCGGTCACTGCATCGTCATCAGAGTCGATGTGAATAACTTCAACAGATATACCATCGTCGGGCCAATCTTTTAAGCCACTGGACGTGATCGGCTTACCCTAGGCGGCCGGCACGGCGTCGTCTTCGCCCTCGGTGCGCCTGAGGTCTTCGCCGCCATCTTCCGGCAGGATGGCTCCGGGTGCAGCCGGCATCGGGGCCAGATCGGGCGCAAAGTTGCGCACGAGGTCTTCATTGCCTTCGGCCTTCTGGATGTCAAACATCTGCGCGGGCCAGCCGGCTGCCGTCAGCCGGAGAAAGCGCCCCAGGCATAAAGATCAAACCACCACAAGAAAACTTACCAGGGGCAGCGGATCTGAGCGGTCGTAGGGCGGCAGGCCGAATGTCCACCCCACACCGACGTGCTCCTTGGTGACGAGCCAGAGCCAGTCGTCCAGACTGGATAGCTTCAGGTTGCGCATCGACAGCCGGGTGGGGTTGTACCGCCCGGACATATGGCAGATCTTGTGCAGCCGGTCCTGGAGCGGCATCACCCGGCGGTATATACAACACAACAACAGATCTCATGCCATCGTCCCCAGGTCCGCCATCTCCCCCAGCCGGCTCATCATACGATCGACCTATCGCTTGTTGTCGCACCATTTGACGTCCCAATTCGACTTCGATGGGGGCGCATGCGAGTAGGCAGGCAGGTTGATCCTATCTGCCTCTGTGAGGTTGCGGGCATAGAAATACGACCACTGCCATTCCATGATGGAGTCGGGAGTCTTGAACTTAGGGAGGCCTGTATTCTGCCGGTTGTAGACGATGGCACATCCGCATTCCACCATCGTCTTCTCCTCCTCCTCCTTGCTGCGCTTGTACCGGCCCTTGATGAAGTACAGCCGGCAGAAGAGATCCAGGCTAGGCTGGATGCCCAGATATCCTTCACAGAAGCCCGTGTTGAAGCTGATATGTGAGATGGAATTTTCCCCAAGTTGGTGAGGCTGAAGGCTGTAGAAGTTCAGGAACTCCCGAAAGAACGGGCTCACCGGGAGGGTGAGCCCACGGTCGAGGTGGTCGGCGAACACCACTCGCTCGCCGGGCCGGGGGGCGGGAGAAATCTCGCCCTCGTCGAGCGCCCGCACCTCCACCTCCGCCGTCGTCGCCAGGAGACCCTCGCTCCGGAGCTTCTCCAGGTCTCCATCCGTGACCATCTCGAGCTCCGACACAACAGGGGCAGGGTTGCGCTTTGCCGTCGAAAACCGATGGCCCGTCGCTGGCCTCCTCCGCTCCTTCCTCTGGGCGTGCAGTGGAATCGATGAAGCGGCGCCAACGAAGAAGAGGAAGCAGCAGCAAGAACTCGCCGGAGAAGGTGGGGAAATGAAGCAATGGGGATGGAAACAAACTCCTTCCCAGGGAGGCCCTCGCCCCCCATTTATAGGCGGAGGCCGTCGCCTGGCCTCCCTCGAGCGAAACCACCGATCGGACGTGGCCACGTGGCGTGGTAACGGAAGATCGTGTGAGGCAGTTATCGCCACATTTGATCCCACAACTGGGCAGCCGGCACAAAAGATCCCATCCACAGGAACCCAGGTGTCGCCACTTCCTTCGCGTGGTGGGATTGCAGAGCGATGTGACGTGACAACGTCATCCCTGATGTCAAGAGCAGCCGGCCGATCGGAGTGCTCGAGGCGCACCCTCTGTAGCCGGCTGAACTCCTTGTAACCGAAGAAGAAGCACGTAGAAGCCTTCCTCGCTGTGGCCGGCCGCAAACCTCCAACGTGCTCGGTGACAAGTGTCGGGGGGATGACCCCCGGGTGTCCAAAGATGCACAGAGGATCACCCATAGAAGAGCGGAGCCGGGTCCAAGCAGGCGGCTAAGCCCAGCACTCGCCGGCTGTGCCGTGGGGTGGCTTCTCTAGCATCCGGTTGCTTGGGGAGCTGTCTGGCCAGCCGGCCATCTCCACAGACCGGCTCACCTCGACAGGAGGCATGGCAAAAGTGCGACGGGACATCATGCACGACACTTTGAAAATCAAATCCACTTGGGTACTATAAGAACACATTACAAATGCTCAATTTAACATTAGCTACTGTTACTATGCTTTACTTAAAGCTCTCCGATAAAAAAGAACCGCAAACAAAGCATGTAAAGAGACAATGCAAATAAAGGCAGAAATCTGTCAAAGCAGAACTATCTGTAAAGATCGAATTTAACGAGGTACTTCCGTAGCTCAAATCAGAAAACTTAAAACTAATGAAAGATAGATAAAAGCATCAGCCTTGGTCTCAAAAAAATTCAGATGAAAATGACAAATGACGATTTAAAACATTTTCTGCACTGAAGCACAGGGAATCTGTTTTTGGACAGCAAAACAGAACTTCGCACTTTCCAACAATTAGTGGCTACTCTTGGCACAAAAACGAAAATAAATGGATACAAAGGAGTTGCTACAGAGGTAACAACATCCAAGACAAAAGAAAACTGAAAGCAAAAAGATAATGGGTTGCATCCCGAAAGCGCTTTTCTTTAATGCCTTTTAACTAGGCACAATAGTTTTAAGAGATGCTCACATAGAAATAAGAAATAAAGCAAAAGAGAGCATCAAGAAGCATAAAGAAACACATTTAAGTCTAACCCACTTCCTATGCATAGGAATCTTGTAAACAAATAAATCAATGAAGCACAGAGTATCAAGCATAGGATGGTAAAACAAGAGCAACTTCAGAACTTTCCACATAAAGAGAGGTGTTTTAGTAACATGAAAATTGCTACAACCGTATTTTCCTCTCTCAAAATAATTTCCAATACCATCATGAACAAACTCAATAATATAACTATCACATAAAGCATGCTTTTCATGACCTACAAGCACATAAATTTTATCACTCTCCAAAATAGTGGGATCAATATTATTTGAAATCAAGACCTCTCCAAACCTAGTTTTGACAACATCATAGAAAGATTGAACACTCTCCAAAGGTATGGGACTCCTTCTAACTAATGTTGAGAGCTCTCCAATCCCATTTTCAGTAGTATTTTCCTAAATATCATCAAGCAACATAGGACCATCATCTAGAGCATTATCATATAAATTTTCTAAGCAAAACTCCTCATTATCATGAATATCAATAGGAGGCATAAATAAAGGAGCATCATTAAATTCATCACAATAGCATAAATCATCATAAATAACAGTAGGAAAAGTATTTGGCAGTTTCTTTTTGGTTTTGTTGAGTCTAGGATGTATTTTCATAGGGGCATCATAGCCATAAGTGTAGCAAGCATCAAGTTCATCAAACAGAGATATTTCCAAAGAATCCATAGGACCATAACAGTCATCAATATAGCATTCATCCTCCTTAGGTAAGCATGGAGGACAATCATATAATGTAAGAGTTAAAGAGTTACTTTCATTAGAAGGTAGATCCTCCTTTTGTCCTTCAGTCTCCTCCTCTTTTTCATCCAATGAGATCTCAGTTCCAGCAATTTCTTCCATAGGCTCCTGCAAGGCATTGGTCTCTCCTTTGCCGCCGCCTCCGACCACCTCCTGCTCACCCCTCTTGCCCGAAGGGGCTCTACCTCATGCTCTCACCCCCGCGCATGCTCGCCCTCCCCCTCTTTCCCGTGAGCTTGCTCGACCATGGCCGCCATGGGAGCCACTTACCGAGCACCGTCACGCGACCACCGATGGCCATTCCCTCGCTCCCAAACCACCCGCACCACCTCCTCTCCCCCTAAATCGACCCCCAGGTCGAACAACCGCCACTCCGGCCCCCTCCTTTCTTGGCGCCATCCCGAGCACCTCCGCCGGCGACCACCTCATCGAGCCACCGGTACAGGGCACCCCTGGCCCTACCGTTTCTTCCCTCGGCTTCCCCTTGACCTCTCTCAGCCAATGCCCTGACCAATTTCGCTTTTGGTTCCTCGTAGGGTCACCACCGTCCGTGAGCTAGGTCATCCGCCGCGGCACCCCACCGTGGAGCTTGCTCCGGCCATCCCCTTCCAGTTTCGTTAGGGGCAATTGATCGATGACATCATGATGAGCTGCCTCGACCCCTCCTTGCATCCAGGTGTGCCCTGCAGCATCCCATGGCGAGCTCAGCAGCCCCCAACGGCGTCGGAGTGGACTGTGCCATAGGTTTTGGTCACCGCCGGTTGGAGGCGACGTGGCCCTCTGTGCGTCGTCCACCCGGGATCCTGCAGTGGCATACCGCTTCGCTAGGCGTGGCTCACTGACGTGTGGAGCCCGCCGGGCCCGCTCGTCAGCATTTTGATTTTTCTGCCGGCACGGGAGAGATTCTTGTGGACCAATTCTACCTCACTCGGCCCGTTGCTGCTCAGATCCAGCCCATGTTTTTTTAGTAGGTTTAATCTTTTTCCACAGATCTATTTTTGCTAGTTCAGTTTAAATCCTTTTAGAATGGTTTGAAGGTGAATTGACCAAAACAAAAATCACAATAATATTATACTGATTTCTTAACCACATGCAAGTGGCAGATCCCAAAAATGATTAAAGGTTTAACTTTTAAAAATAAGTTGGCAACACTGCTCTGTTTCACCATTTAATTCATAACTTAAGTTTAAATTATTCAAATCTTGCAAACTCAATTGTTCTAAGTAGCCCTTGATGTTAGCTGTCTGTAGAAATTGACCCTATGTCCAAATGAATTTTTGTTTGAAAGTGGCATGCATGTTTCTTTTAGCATCAGAGAGCTCTTTAGTGATTTGTTTAAAATTATTGGTGATGACTTTTGGAGTGAATCCAATTGTATTGATTTCCTATTTTTGGGTAGTACTTAGATCTAGCTTGGTTTGATTTTTAGGGTTACTGATTGAGCTTGGTGAATTTTATAGTGTTTTAGCCTTTTCTGTCTAGAAAATAGACTTTTTAATAATTCCTTTTATTATAAAATGTTATTAGAATTGTGTTACTAGCTTGCTTAGCATGTTATGCATCTGTTATTATGTTGCTTTTAGGTTTGTAACATGTTTGTTTGATAATAGCATGTTTATCTTGTGAGTACCTCTACTTTACCATGTTAGTATTTATCATAGTTATTTTAGTAGTGCTACCCTAGTCTTTAGCATGTTAGTGATCTTGTGTTAGTTTATTTCTAGCATGTTAGAAGGTGTTTACTTCTGTTTTTATAAGCATTTTAGTTGTGTTGTTTGTAGCTTATAGATAGAATGCTTAGTCTTGGCTAGATAGTATTTTGGGTGTAGGGTGCTTGGTGCTTGTTATGGGCATGAGTAGAATTGTGTGCCTTGCTTAGTAAGCATGTCTAGGATTGTTATGGTGCTGATGATGTGTTGTTCTAGTTGTCTAGCATGTTTAACTTGTCTAGTAGTTCTATTTGCTTTAGTACTTCACACTGTTTTATTATAGATGTGTGTGGGCTATTAGTGCTTTGATAAAAGAACTTGTGTGCCTTGCTCTAGCTTGCTGAGCAAGAATTAGTGACATGTCCCAAGCATGTCATTGAACCTTTGCATCTGATTTGACGAGTGTGGATAGTTATGTAGTTAAGAACATGTTTTTAGTGGTGCTTTAATATGCCTGATTGCTACTCTAACACTAACGACTAGACTAGTATCTTTTTGGTTGCAAAAAAACCTGTTTGTTTTGTTGGTTCTCTAGTCTAATGTGTTAGTGTGTATGTTTGCTAGTGTTTTGATTGTGCTTCCTTTTCTTTTGCGACGTTAGATACAGCCGAGGAAGAGGTAGCATTTGAGGGATTTATTGGAGCAGAGTTGAATTTTACCTTATTATTATTATTGAGAAGAAGACCATGGACAAGCCATTCCAAGCCAAGCCACCTCAAACGATCTCTTCTATTCAACTTGCACTGTTTTTACATCATGCATGTTTAATACTGTTCCATCTTATACACCTGCTTATATAGTCACCCTTAGCTTGGTAAAACCAAGTTCAGTAGCAGAAACTATAGAACACCCTACCCAGACACCGCCTTACTAGTTCAACAACAAATGAACACTATAGGATGGGCACCCTTGTGTTGTTTTTGGAAAAACAAAAGTGCCCCCTTGGGAAGGTGGGACCTTGCCCAAGTGGTGGCTTGAGAAGGAAGGATTTGTAACAAGAAGTTTTTCTGAAAACGACACATAACCTAGTCTTCGCTAGACAACCTTACCGTACAATCACATTACCTCAACATGGGCAATGGGGCTTAACTAGAAACTTGTTTGTGTTAGTATGTGTTCTACCTCAACGTGCTATAGAGGTTAAAGTCCCCCGAACCAGATTGCTGTCAGTGTGAAGCAAAACAGAGTGTGGAGATTAAGTTCGCCACAGACGCAGCGATTGGGTGTCCTGCCATGGCGGTGTGTTGTCAGGGGAAACCGGATCGATACGGCTGACTCACTCGGTGCCGGGGAGAATAAACCCAGTCGAAGAGGTAGTGATATACTAGCATAGGCATAGTGAAAGGTTAGGACTAGTTTTCAGATGTTCGCATACTGTCGCGGACAGTCCGTGGTTGTTCACGACAGATGTACTGGATCTTGTGGGGAAAGTATACACACTCTGCAGAGTTAAAACTATTCGAATAGCCGCGTCCGCGGTCATGGACAGTTGAAAGGCCATGTATCTAGCATTGTGTCGGTGTTTTAAAATCAAGTGTTGAGTTGGAAAAAGAATCAAGTACCTGGGAGGTACAGAGGTGACATGGATGATCGTACCTTGGAGGTACAGTACTTTGAAGGAAAAACCCGGAGGTGCCTAGTCCCAAGAAGTTTTGCAAAGAAAACAAATGTTTTGGAAAAGCTTTTATAAAACCTTGTAGATTTGCAATATCTACAAGAGAAAACTATCAGTTATAGTTTTCTTTTGAAGTATCTTTCTCAACAAAGATATAGAGATGTCATATAGCTAAGTTGGTTCTTACATCCACCTTAGAAGAAACCCCTGGTAGGTAGAGCCTTACCTACCACAGCCAGATAGCATTTAAGTCTAGAAGTTATTCTTTTGGTGTGGTCTTGCGAGTACAATTCAAAATGTACTCATGGCTTTGTCCCTGGGTATTTACTTGGTCAGACTACGAGGAGCAGCCTGAAGAGGCAAGAGATGACGGTTTCGTTGACGACTATGCGAGCTAGGAACGTCTCCTAGTTAGTAGCATGTCGGTTGTCAAGGCATGACTTGGGATTATCACGCTGTGTTCTGAAGACTTTCGCTATTTATTGTTAAACTTGCCCCATGTGGCAATTATTAAGATTCAGTCATGTGACCGTTTATTGTAAGTCTGGTATTCGTTATGTAATGGATGATGTAATCTGCAATGCCAACTCGAGTATGTTGTTCACGAGTGACTGATCATGGGATCGTGAATGTATGCATACTGGAGATCTCAGACTGCTAGTCTGGGGTCCCCACACTTGTGCAGTTTAACGTAAGCTTATACACCCAAAACATGGTACCTCCTCAGTGCAAATTGAATTCTGGCAAGTTTTACATTTTCTTATTTTTACCTAATTAATTACCTCTAGAGAATGATAAAATAATATTTTTATTTCAAAAATACTATTTTAATACTTTATTCACTATTAATGATAAACCAAGGCATATGCACAAGATGAACTCAAAAAGAGGAAATCTTGTTACAAATCTTAGTTTGGTTACTCAAAAGTGGAAGGTTTGCACTCTAAGGCCCCGTTCGGAAGTCCTCCAGCTTCCTGAAATTCCCAACTCCCGCTCCTCCATCAGGGAACCAGCTCCTCGTGAGAATTTTGTTCTATTCGGCAACGCGGCGCAGCGGCCGCAGCACTCGCACGTAACAGGAGCAAAGCAGGACACTTGTAACTGCAAAACGAATCGTTTTCTTGACTTGGCGGTGGCATTCCTAGTAATTATGCCGAACTCCACCTCCGCCGTTTCGTGAAGCGGGGCTTGGGCAGCTTCTCAAATTTGCACTGGAGCAGGCCTCCGCTTCTTGAAGCTGGCTTCACGGAGCCGAGGCATTCGGCCAGCTCCTCGCACGGATTTGGCGGATGATACGTCTCCAACGTATCTATAATTTTCTATTGTCCCATGCTATTATATTATTATTTTAGTATACTTTTTGGGCGTTTATTTACCAATTAATATTAGTTTTGAGTAATAACCTATTGACCTAGTGCCCAGTGCCAGTTGCTGTTTTTTGCATGTTTTTTGCTTTTCAGATTTACCATACCAAATGAAGTCCAATTGCCATGAAACTTTAATATGATTTTTTCTGGACCAAAATAAGATCTGGAAACTTCGGGAGGAGACGAGAGACCGCACGAGAGAGGCACAAGGCAACAGGGCACAGCCTAGGGGCCAGGCGTGCCCTGTTGCCTTGCGCCTCCCTCGGCCGCCCTGTGGTGTCCCTCTCAGGCCTATAAATTCTCAAATAATCGAAAAACAATAGGGGAGCTCCCGAAACACTTTTTCCATCGCCGCAAGTCTCTGTTCTGCCGCGTGCCCATCTGGCGACCTTTTCCGGTGATCTGCCGCAGGGGGAATCGATCACGGAGGGGCTCTACATCATTCTTGCTGCCTCCATGATGAGTTGTGAGTAGTTCACCACAGACCTACGGGTCCGTAGTTAGTACCTAGATGGATATCTCTCTCTTTCTCTTGATCTTCAATACAATGATCATCGCATCTTCGCTTTGATCTATCCAATGTAATCCTTTTGTGCGGTGTGTTTGTTGGGATCCGATGAATTGTGGGTTTATGTTCAGATTATTCATGAAAAGTATTTGAGTCATCTCTGATTATTATGATTCTTATTTGCATGATCATTATAGCATCATAAATCTCTCTGATCTATTGAGATAGTTTGGCCAACTAGATTGATATTTCTTCAGTGAGAGGGGTGCGTTGTAGTGGGTTCAATCTGGCGGTGCTCTATATCCCAGTGACAAAAAGGGACAAGACACGTCTTTGTATTGCTGCCACTAAGGATAAAACGATGGAGTTAGTTCATATTAATTTAATTCTCTTTGTCTACATCATGTCATCGTTCTCCAAGCATTACTCTGTTTTACTTAATACTCTAGATGCATGCTGGATAGCGGTCGATGGGTGGAGTAATAGTAATAGGTGCAGGCAGGAGTTGGCCTATTTGCTTATGGACGTGATGCCTATATATACATGATCATTGCCATGAATAAAGATTGCCTAACTATCCGCTCTTCTATCAATTGCCAACAGTAATTTGTTTACTCACCGTATGCTTACTATATGAGAGATACCACTAGAGAAAACTACGGCCCCCGGGTCTATCCACTTATAAGTTTACAAACGCTTTCAATAACTTGCTGCCATTTATTGTGTTTTATTTTATTTCGCAATTTACAATTATCTATTATCATCTACACATCTGACTTACTTGCAAATAACGAGATCAAGGGGATTGACAACCCTCTTGCCGCGTTGGGTGCAAGTGTATGCTCTTTTCTGTGCAGTCGCTGAAGACGGTTGATGACCGATATTCCTATTGGTTCGATAAACCTTTGTTCTTAACTAAGGGAAATACTTAGCCGCATTGTGTTGCATCACCCGTTCCTCTTCACGGAAAACCAAACGCAGATCACAAGCATCAGGAAGGATTTCTGGCGCCGTTGCCGGGAATACCATCATCAACTATCAAGTAACTTCACAAAAATTATCATTCACTTGTTCTTCTTTTTATTTGCTGTTATATTTAGTTTGCATTATAAAAATCAAAAATACAGAAATATTTATCTTTACTTGTCACTAGTTTACTTCGTCGCTTGCTAGTTTACTTGTCCTGCTTGTTACTTTGCTTGCTTGGTCACCATGTCTCAAGATACTACTAAGTTGTGTGACTTCTCAAATACTAATAACAATGATTTTATTAGTACTCCTATACTACCCGCCACTAGTGCGGAGGCCTTTGATATTAATGCTGCATTGCTAAATCTTGTGATGAAAGATCAATTTTCGGGAAGTCCTAATGAGGATCCCGCTTCTCATCTTAATATCTTTGTGGAACTTTGTGATATGCAAAAGAAAAAGGACATGGATAATGATATTGTGAAATAAAAATATTTCCTTTTTCACTAAGAGATAAAGCTAAGGCTTGGTTTTCATCTTTACCACATAATAGTATTGGAACATGGGATAAGTGTAAAGATGCTTTTATTGCCAAGTATTTTCCTCCTGCTAAGATCATCTCCCTTAGAAATCAAATAATGAATTTTAAACAACATGAGCAAGAACATGTTGCACAAGCTTGGAAGAGGATGAAATTGATGATTAGAAATTGCCCTACTCATGGTTTAAACTTGTGGATGATTATCCAAACTTGTGTCTAGAAATCTTCTAGATTCTGCTGCAGGTGGTACCTTTATGGATGTGACCTTAGGAGAGGCCACCAAACTTCTGGAAAACATCATGACAAACTACTCTCAATGGCATACTGAAAGAGCTCCAACTGGTAAGAAGGTAAATTATGTTGAGAAAATTGCTACTTTGAGTGAAAAAGTGGATGCTCTTATGAATATGGTTGCTAGCAAAAATACTCATGTTGATCCAAATGATATGCCCTTGTCTACCTTGATTGAGCAAAATGATGATGCTATTGATGTGAACTTTATCTCGCGAAACAATTTCCATAACAATGGTTATAGAGGAAATTTCAATGCTAGGCCATATCCCGATAATTTCTCTAATAATTATGGAAACTCTTTTGGAAATTCCTATGGAAATTCTTCTACAAATGCTAATAGGATACCCTCTGATCTTGAGAACACAATTAAAGAATTTATTAGTTCCCAAAAGATTTTTAATACTATGGTAGAAGAAAAGTTGCATACGATTGATGCTTTGGCTAAAAACATGGATAGAATTGCTCTTGATGTAGAAGCTCTTAAATGTAAAACGTTTCCACCCAAGTATGATTTTAATGAGACTATTAAATCTATCCAAATATATATTAATGAAAGTAAGGAGAGGGCCGCTAAGTTGAAAGCTAAGCGGGAATTCTTAGAAAAAGCTCTTCCACCCGGTTTTTACCGGAATCATGATGAAGATCTTAAAATTCTTAGCACTTCTCCTATTGAATCTTTGTTTAATTCTCTGAAATTAAATTATAAAGGGACTGGAGTTGAGTCAACTCTAGCTAGAGAGAGTCCCTTTTGCTTGGAGGGTGATGATTCTAATGGTAAAACTGAAAAAAGTGGGTTTGGAGAGGTTAAAACTTTGACTAGTGATGTGCCCACTATCTTGTATTACAAGGATTTTAATTATGAGAGCTGATCTTTAGTAGAATCTATTTCCTTGTTGCAATCCATTATTAGCTCACCCAATGCTTATGATCAAAATAAAGCTTTTACTAATCATATAGTAGAAGCTATGATAAAAGCTTATGATGAGAAGCTTGAGATAGAAGTTTCTATTCCTAGAAAATTGCATGACGAATGGGAACCTACTATTAAAATAAAGCTTAAAGAATATGAATGCAATGCTTTGTGTGGCCTTGCTGCTAGTGTTTCAACTATATATACCTAAATCTCTTTGTGATGTGCTCGGTCTCACGAATATTCAAGATTGTTCCCTAAACCTGTATCTTGCGGATTCTACCATCAAGAAACCTTTAGGTGGAATAAATGATGTTCTTATCCTTGCTAATAGGAATTATTCCTGCAGATTTCATTGTGCTTGACATTGAATGCATTCCTACTTGTCGAATAATACTTGGAAGACCCTTTCTATGAACTATAGGTGCAATAATTGATATGAAAGAGGGAAACATACGATTGCAATTCCCATTAAAGAAAGGGATCGAACACTTCCCTTGAAAGAGAATAAAACCACCTTATGAATCTATCATGAGGGCCACTTATGGGTGGAGTGTCAAAGATGACAACACTTGATCATACGCGTTATGCCTAGCTAGGGGCGTAAAACAATAGCGCTAGTTGGGAGGCAACCCAATATTTATGTTATTTTTCTTGTTCTAATTTCTATTTGTGTGACATAACATGATTGTTGCCTCTGTAATGATTGTTTTTTTATGTTTTAATTAGTGTTTGTGCCAAGTAAAGCCTTTGGGATAATTTGCATGATGAGTATAATTGATGTTGTGCAAAAACAGAAACTTTCACCTCCAGTGCAGAATTTTTGGTTCTCTGCTGGAGCGTGGTAAATTCTTGAAATTTTTAAACAGTATTGTTATACAAATTCCCCAGGTTGTCCTAATTTTTCAGAATTTTTAGAGATACAAATGTATAGTTTATCTACATATCTTTACAGACTGTTCTGTATTAGACAGATTTTGTTTTTGCTTGCATGTTTTGCTTGTTTTGATGATGCCATGGATTATATCGGGGGGTATAAGTCATGAAGAAGTTAGAATACAGTACCTTATGCAATAATAAAATATGAATCAATTTATAATAGTACCTAAAGTATTTGATATGTTTATTATACTAACGGATCTGACGAGTTTTCTGTTGAGTTTTGTGTGCTAAAGTTTTCAAGTTTTGGGTGTTATCACGATGGACGAAGGAATAAGAAGCGGCAAGAGCCTAAGATTGGTGATTCCCAAGGCACCCCAAGGTAATATTCTAGGAAGACTCAAGCGTCTAAGCTTGGGGATGCCCCGGAAGGCATCCCCTCTTTCGTCTCGTATGTCACTTGGAGCTATATTTTTATTCATCACATGATATGAGTTTTGCTTGGACCGTCATTTGCTTCAGTTTGCTTTTTGTTTTAGTTTCCCACAATCATTGATTGCTGTACACACCCACTTGAGAGAGACACACAATCATCATAATTTATTAGAATATTCTATGTGCTTCACTTATATCTTTTGAGCTTGGCAGTTGCTCTAGTACTTCACTTATATCTTTTTGAGCACGGTGGCATATATATAGATTTTATAGAAATAATTACACTCTCGTTCTTCACTTATATTTGTTTGAGAGTTAACAAACAGCGACGGTAATTTCCATGGGTCATAAGTCTAGTCCAAAAATAATAGGTATTCAATGAGTGCATAATAAAAACCACATGTAGCACATAAAAGAGAAATCATGGTTAATGATATTAATGTGGTAATGTGAAAAAGCATGAGTGCATGATCATTGGTTAATGAAGGTATCGTGAATTAGAGGTTGTTAACTTGTTGTTCATCCAAATATTTTTATAGCATGGTGATGATGTGTGAGCATACGTATTCCTCGTTGAAATCCTAGTGTTGTTTAGGTCGGGGGCGCGCGATGGTTAATTCCTACCAACCTCCTCCCTAGGAGCATGCGAGTAGTGCTTTGCTTCGAGAGAGCTAATAAAATCTTGCAATAAGTATGTGAGTTCTTCATGACTAATGTGAATCCATGGATATACGCACACTCACCTTCACATATTTGCTAGCCTCTTTGGTACCGTGCATTGCCCATTCTCACCTTGAGGATCAGTGCAAATTTCCCAGGTGCATCCAAACCCCGTCACATGATACGCTCTTTTGTACATAAGCCTCATTATATCTTCCTCAAAACAGCCACCATACCTACCTATCATGGCATTTCCATGGCCATTCCGAGATATATTGCCATGCAACTTCCACCGTCACATCATATGACTTGTACTTCCATTGTCATATTGCTTTGCATTGCATGATCATATAAGCCGACATAGTATTTATGGCAAAGCCACCGTTCATCATTAATATCATACATGTTACGCTTGATCATTGCACATCCTGGTACACTGCCAGAGACATTCATATGGAGTCATACAGTTTTTCATGTTGAGTTGTAAGTAAATAAAAGTGTGATGATCATCATTATTAGGGCACTGTCTCAGTGAGGAAAGGATGATGGACACAATGATTCCCTCACAAGTTGGGATGAGACTCCGGACGAAAAAAAAAGAAAAAGAAAAAAGAAAAAGAAAAAGAAAAAAACTGAGAGAAAAGAGAGAAGGGACAGTGCTACTACCTCTTATTCCACACTTGTGCCTCAAAGTGGCACCATGTTCTTCATATAGAGAGTCTCATGTTTATCACTTCCATATGCTAGTGGGAATTTTTCATTATAGAACTTGGCTTGTATATTCCGATGATGGGCTTCCTCAAATGCCCGAGGTCTTCATGAGCAAGCAAGTTGGATGCACACCCACTTAGCTTCCGTTGAGCTTTCATACACTTATAGCTCTAGTGCATCCATTGCACGGCAATACCTACTCCTCGCATTGATATCTATTGATGGGCATCTTCATAGCCCGTTGATACGCCTAGTTGATGCGAGACTTTCTTCTTCACTTTTCACCCCTTTGAAACCTACCACCATATTCTATTCCACCTTTATGCTATATCCATAAAAAGTTGAAGCGCATTAAAAAGTGTGATCCAATTGCCTGACTTGACACCATGGTGCTTGACATTTGTATTTATGTGGTGAATACGGAGCCATGCTATTCTAATATGATAAAATGAATAGGGGATGAACATTCTTTTCGGATCGTATACTTTGAAACTTGATGATTATGTTTCTTATGTTTATAAATATTACTATGTTGATGTTTATTAATTCATCGTTTCTCAATGAACAAACCTACAATAGGTTACATGTTGGGTAGCATGTCACATGAAAAATTCTGTTTTTATCATTTACCTACTCGAGGACGAGCAGGAATTAAGCTTGGGGATGCTGATACGTCTCCAACGTATCTAATTTTTTATTGTATCATGCTATTATATTATCATTCTAGAAGACTTTTTGGGTGTTTATTTATAAACTAATATTATTTTCGAGTACTAACCAATTGACCTAGTGCCCACTGCCAGTTGCTGTTTTCTTCATGTTTTTTACTTTTCAGGTTTACCATACCAAACAAAGTCCAATTGCCACGAAACTTTAATATGATTTTTTCTGGACCAAAAGAAGACCTGGAAGCTTTCGGAGGAGATGAGAGACCGCACGAGAGAGGCACAATGCAACAGCGCGTGGCCTAGGGGCCAGGCGTGCCCTGTTGCCTTGCGCCTCCCTCGGCCGCCCTCTGGTGCCCCTCTCTGGCCTATAAATTCTTAAATATTCCAAAAACCCTAGGGGAGCACCAGAAACACTTTTTTCGCCGTTGCGAGTCTCTGTTCTGTCGCTTGCCCATCTGGCGACCTTTTTCGGTGATCTACCCGAGGGGGAATCGATCACGGAGGGGCTATACATCATACTTGCTCCCTCCATGATGAGTTGTGAGTAGTTCACCACAGACCTACGGGTCCGTAGTTAGTACCTAGATGGCTATATCTCTCTCTCTTGATCTTCAATACAATGATCATCGCATCTTCGCTTTGATCTATCCGATGTAATCCTTTTGTCCGGTGTGTTTGTTGGGATCCGATGAATTGTGGGTTTATGTTCAGATTATTCATGAAAAGTATTCGAGTCATCTCTGATTATTATGATTCTTATTTGCATGATCATTATAGCTTCGTAAATCTCTCCGATCTATTGAGACAGTTTGGCCAACTAGATTGATATTTCTTCAGTGAGAGGGGTGCGTTGTAGTGGGTTCAATCTGGCGGTGCTCTATATCCCAGTGACAGAAAGGGACAAGACACTTCTTTGTATTGCTGCCACTAAGGATAAAACGATGGAGTTAGTTCATATTAATGGAATTCTTTTTGTCTACATCATGTCGTCATTCTCCAAGCATTACTCTATTTTATTTAATACTCTAGATGCATGTTGTATAGCGGTCGATGGGTGGAGTAATAGTAATAGGTGCAGGCAGGACTCGCCCTATTTTCTTGTGGACGTGATGCCTATATATACATGATCATTGCCGTGAATAAAGATTTCATAACTATCCGCTCTTCTATCAATTGCCCAACAGTAATTTGTTACCCACTGTATGCTTACTATATGAGAGATGCCACTAGAGAAAAATACGGCCCCCAGGTCTATCCACTTATAAGTTTACAAACTCTTTCAATACCTTGCTGCCATTTATTGTGTTTTATTTTATTTTGCAATTTACAATTATCTATTATCATCTACATATCTCACTTACTTGCAAATAACGAGATCAAGGGGATTGACAACCCTCTTGCCGTGTTGTGTGCAAGTGTGTGCTCTTTTGTGTGCAGCCGATGAAGACGGTTGATGACCGATATTCCTACTCGTTCGATAAACCTTGGTTCTTAACTGAGGGAAATACTTACCCGCATTGTGCTGCATCACCTGTTCCTCTTCACGAAGAAACCAACACAGATCACAAGCATCAGCGGAGCGCGGAGCTGGAGAGCTTCCGAACAGGGCCTAAGTTTAGAGAATTCATGCTAAATTGTCTAGCTTGTGAAGCACCTGCCATTGCAGATGATCGTATGGGCTTGTGCAATTTAACCTAAGCTTATATACCCAAAGCATGGTACCTTGCTACATAAAATTGAATGCTGGTAAGTTTTACATTTTCTTTATTTTTTCCCAATTAATTACCACTAGAAAATGATAAAATAATATTTTCAATTCAAAAATATTATTTTAATACACTTTATCTAGTATTAATGATAAACAAGGCATATGCACAAGGTGAGATCAAAATGATGAAATCTAGTTAAAAATCTTGGTTTGGTTACTCAAAATTGGAAGGTTTGCACTCTAGGTGTAGAGAATTCACGCTAAACTGTCTAGCTTGTGAAGAACCTACCATTTCAGATGATCGTATGGGCTTGTGCAATTTAACATATACTTATATACCCAAATCATGGTACCTCGCCTGTGCAAATTGAATTCTGGCAAGTTTTGCCCTTTTATTATTTTTCCCCAATTAATTACCTCTAGAGAATGATAAATAATATTTTTATTTCAAAAATATTATTTTAATACACTTTATTCACTATTATTGATAAACCAAGGCATATGCACAAGATGAGCTCAAAAATATGAAATCTTGTTACAAATCTTGGTTTGGTTACTCAAAAGTGGAAGGTTTGCAATCTTAGTTTAGAGAATTCATGCTAAACTGTCTAGCTTGTGATGCACGTGCCATTTCAGATGGTCGTATGAGATTGTGCAATTTAACCTAAGCTTATATACCCAAATCATGGTACCTCGCTAGTGGAAATTTAATTCTGGCAAGTTTTGCCCTTTTCTTTATTTTTCCCCAATTAATTACTTCTAAAGAATGATAAAATGATATTTTTATTGCAAAAATATTATTTTAATACACTTTATTCACTATTAATGATAAACCAAGGCATGTGCACAAGATGAGCTCAAAAAGATGAAATCCTGTTACAAATCTTGGTTTGGTTACTCAAAAGTACACGCTTAACATCGAAATTTGAAAACTTTCGTTTGGCTACCATTTAATATGATCATATTGGCTTGCGCAATTTAACTACAGCCTAAATTGATTCCATGCAGTGGACAGAAAGAAAGTTCAAATATTCAAACCTTGGTTTTAATGGCCATGCCAACAATTTTGACCTCAATTTGAATGTACGTGATCGATGGTGTTCCTTGGGCCCCTCTCGCAAATGAGGTGATCACGCGGAGGACGGGGAAAATACATTTTTTAAATTGCATCGGTACTGGTGTGCCCTGCTTGCAGATAGTCTTGTTGTCACGTCTGACCTCTGCGCTGCTGTCTCGCCCACTGCCCCCATTTATTATATCTGCTCGTCCTTTCTGGAGTAGCAGCTCTTCCTTCCTTTTCCCATTTGATACTACTGTATCGAAGCTAGGAGTATGGGTACAAGCCACAGATTCCTTCCACACACCCGAGTTGAGGCTTTGGAAGAGGGAGTTCGGAAAACTCTATTTTAACTCATGTCGAACCTTAGAATGATGTGATTGTGGTGGGCCAACCCAATCAGTGGATCATGTGGCGAGGCTTCATCGAGAAGGAAGAGGGAGTTCGGAAAACTCTATATTACCTCCGTCGTCGAACCTCACACTGAAGTGTTCATGGTAGGCCACCCCAGTCAGCAGACCACATGGCGATCAGGGTCACGACCCATGTGGGTTTTAGCATTGTAAATAATTTTTGCCCAGTTTTGAAAAAAAATCAACTTAAGCTTATGTACCCAAAACATGATACCTTGCGAGTGCAAATTTAATTCTGGCAAGTTTTGCATTTTTCTTTATTTTTCCCCAACTAATTACCTCTAGAAACTAAGAAAATAATTTTTTTTCAAAAATATTAGTTTAATATACTTTATTCAGTATTAATGATAAACCAAGGCATGTGCACAAGATAAGCTCAAAAAGATGAAATCTAGTTACAAATCTTGGTTTGGCTACTCAAAAGTGGAAGGTTTGCACTCTAAGTCTAGAGAATTCACGCTAAACTATCTAGCTTGTGAAGCACCTGCCATTTCAGATGATCCTATGGGCTTGTGAATTTAACCTAAGCTTATATACCCAAAGCATGGTACCTTGCAACATCAAATTAAATCCTGGCAAGTTTTACATTTTCTTTATTTTCCCCAATTAATTACCTTTAGAAAATGGTAAAACAATATTTTTAATTCAAAAATATTATTTTAACACACTTTCTCCAATATTAATGATAAACCAAGGCATATGCTCAATGTGAGCTCAAAAAGATGAAATCTAGTTAAAAATCTTGGTTTGGTTACTCAAAAGTGGAAGGTTTGCACTCTAAGTCTATAGACTTCATGCTAAACTTTCTAGCTTGTGAAGCACCTGCCATTTCAGATGATCGTATGGGCTTGTGCAATTTAACCTAAGCTTATATACCCAAAGCATGGTACCTTGCCAGTGCAAATTGAATTCTGGCAAGTTTTAAATTTTCTTTATTTTTCCCGATTAATTACCTCTTTGAAAATGGCAAAGTAATATTTTATCCCAAAAATAATATTTTAGTACACTTTATTCAGTATTAGTGATAAACCAGGGCATATCCATAAGATGAGCCCAAAACGATGAAATCTTGTTACAAATCTTGTTTTACTTACTGAAAAGTAGAAGGTTTGCACTCTAAGTCTAGAGACTTCACGCTAAACTGTCTAGCTTCTGAAGCACGTGCCATTTTAGATGATCATAGGGGATTGTGCAATTTAACCTAAGCTTATATGCCCAAAAATGGTACCTTGCCGGTGCAAATTGAATTCTAGCAAGTTTTACATTTTCTTTATTTTTCCCAATTGATTACCTCTAGATAATGATAAAATAAATTTTTTATTTCAAAAAATATTATTTTAATACACTTTATTCACTATTAATGATGAACCAAGGCATATGCACAAGATGGGCTCAAAAAGATGAAGTCTTGTTACAAATCTTTGTTTGGTTACTCAAAAGTGGAAGGTTTGCACTCTAAGTCTAGAGAATTCACGGTAAACTATCTAGCTTGTGAAGTACCTGCCATTTCAGATGATCGTATGAGCTTGTGCAGTTTAACCTAAGCTCATATGCCCAAATCATGGTACCTTGCCACATCAAATTGAATTCTTGCAAGTTTTACATTTTCTTTATTTTCCCCCATTAATTACCTCTAGAAAATGATAAAATAATATTTTTTGTTCAAAAATATTATTTTAATACACTTTATCCAACATTAATGATAAACCAAGGCATATACATATGGTGAGCTCAAAAAGATGAAATCTAGTTAAAAATGTTGGTTTGGTTACTGAAAAGTAGAAGGTTTGCACTCTAAGTCTAGAGACTTCACGCTAAACTGTCTAGCTTCTGAAGCACGTGCCATTTTAGATGATCATTGGGGATTGTGCAATTTAACCTAAGCTTATATACCCAAAAATGGTTCCTTGCCGGTGCAAATTGAATTCTGGCAAGTTTTACATTTTCTTTATTTTTCCCAATTGATTACCTCTAGATAATGATAAAATAATTTTTTTTATTTCAAAAAATATTATTTTAATACACTTTGATCACTATTAATGATAAACCAAGGCATATGCACAAGATGGGCTCAAAAAGAGGAAGTCTTGTTACAAATCTTGGTTTGGTTACTCAAAAGTGGAAGGTTTGCACTCTAAGTCTAGAGAATTCACGGTAAACTATCTAGCTTGTGAAGCACCTGCCATTTCAGATGATCGTATGAGCTTGTGCAGTTTAACCTAAGCTTATATGCCCAAATCATGGTACCTTGCCACATCAAATTGAATTCTTGCAAGTTTTACATTTTTTTATTTTCCTCAATTAATTACCTCTAGAAAATGATAAAATAATATTTTTTGTTCAAAAATATTATTTTAATACACTTTATCCAGCATTAATGATAAACCGAGCCATATGCATAAGGTGAGCTCAAAAAGATGAAATCTAGTTAAAAATGTTGGTTTGGTTACTCAAGAGTGGAAGGTTTGCACTCTAAGTCTAGAGATTTCATGCTAAATTGTCTAGCTTGTGAAGAACCTACCATTTCAGATGATCGTATGGGATTATGCAGTTTAACCTAAGCTTATATACCCAAAACATGGTACCTTGCCATCACAAATTGAAGTCTGCAAGTTTTACATTTTCTTTATTTTTTTCCAATTAATTACCTCTCTAAAAATGATAAAATAATATTTTTATTTCAAAAATATTATTTTAATATAGTTTATTTAGTATTAATGATAACCCAAGGTGCATATGCGCGAGGTGAGCTGAAAAAGATTAAATCTTGTTACAAATCTTGGTTTGGTTACTCAAAAGTAGAAGGTTTGCACTCTAAGTCTAGAGACTTCATGCTGAATTGTCTAGCTTGTGACGAACCTACCATTTCAAATGATCATATGGGATTGTGCCATTTAACCTAAGCTCATATACCCAAAACATGGTACCTTGCCCGTGCTAATTGAATTTTGGCAAGTTTTACATTTTCTTTGTTTTTTTTCAATTAATCACCTCTTTGAAAATGACAAAATAATTGTTTTTATCAACAAAAAATAATTTAATACACATTATTCAGTATCAATAATAAACCAAGGTATATGTACAAGATGGGCTCTAAAAGATGAAATATGGTTAGAAATCTTGGTTCGGCTACTCCAAAGTACACACTTAACATCGAACTTTGAAAACTATTGTGTGGCAACCATTTAAAATGATCCTATTGGCTTGTGCAATTTAATTTAAGCTTATGTACCCAAAACATGATACCTTGCTAGTGCAAATTGAATTCTGACAAGTTTTACATTTTCTTTATTTTTTCCATTTAATTACCTATAGAAAATGATGAAATAATTGTTTTTATTACAAAACAATAAATAAATGCAAATTATTCAATAATAATGATAAACCAAGGAATATGTACAAGATAAGCTCAAAAAGATGAAATCTTGTTAGAAATCTTGGTTCGGCTACTCCAATGTAGTACACGCATAACATCGATCTTTGAAAACCATCATGTAGCTACCATTTAAGATGATCATAATGGCTTGTGGAATTTAACTTAAGCTGATGTACCCAAAACATGATACCTTCCAGTGCAAATATAATTTTGTCAAGAATTACATTTTCTATATTTTCCCCCAATTAATCACTTCTCGAAAATGATCTAGCAGCTCTTCATTCTTTTCCCATTCGAGATTATTTCCAATTTTCCACACAGCCGAATTGAGGCTTCGGAAGAGGGAGTTCAGAAAACTCTATTTATCTCCATCGTCGAAGCTCACAGTGAATTGTCTGTGCATCTGGTGGTACAAGATGATTGTAGACGTGTCCTTGTCACGTTTACATTTTCGTGTTTCTTTGATCGTGCGTGCGCATATTTCAAAGAAAGTCCCTTCGCCCTCCCGCCGGTGAAACCGCCATTGCCATTGATTTGACAAGACAAGATAGTGCTAGATGGCGTGCGACGATGCCTAAAACAGCTACTCCTATAGTCTAGCCGGGTCACACGACCCTCCTCAAAACGAAACACGAGGAGAGGCAGCAGAGGTGTGCACGCTATTTTTTTAATTTTTATTATATGGCAACCATAAACCATTTCCCTGGCCCATGCTCCTCTTCACTTCCTTCCATGTAGTGGACACGAAGAGATTTCAAATATTCAACTCCTCTGTCTTGCTGTCTCGCTCGCTGTCTCTAGTAATTCTCTCTCCTCGTGCCATATAGTAGCTCTTTCGTTTATTTTTTTCCATTTGAGACTACTATACCAGGAGCTACTAGTATAAGCCAGATCCTTTCCATAGAGCCAGGAAGAGGGAGCTAAGAAAGGATTACTTCACAACGGGAGAAACTGACACTCGAGGAGTCCTATGATAACTTTAGTTCTGTAAATCCAAATTTAGTGGTTAATATGTCAAAATGCTCAGGGTTTGAAACTCTATCCATTAGTAACAAATTTCAGACATGACTAAACATTTATCACCTCTGTTTATATAAAATACACAAATGGCAGAATTAAATTCAAATTTGAAAAATTCATCTCTCCGAAAATGATTATCCAAAAATTATGATCCACATATAAAAATGTTCAGCAAGTAACAAGTGTTCTGTTTATGTCATTTGCCAAACATGACTATATAATTTTTGGTCCTGTTTATTTAAAATTGCAGGTCTAGTCAATTGAATCAATTTTGGTAAATTATAAAAGCCTTCATAATTCACCAAAATTATTCATGACATGTCAACATGTCTAAAAATATGCAATTTGTCTAACAGAACCATGTTGTTCATGTCGGATGCTTTGCTTTGCAATTTAAATTTAATCACAACAAGGGACATATTTAAAATGCCTTTTTGGAATGTTCACCAATTATTCTTGTTTAATATGAAAATTATAAGTGAAGTATTAAAATGACCAGAGAAGAAATCTTTGCACAATGGTATCATTTGCATGCATGATTAATCAACTTTCACTTGCTGCAATTAATTAACAATTGTGTATATGATTTAAATAATTATGGGAGTGAACCAATATTGTTAACAAATATTGGGTCCCATTTAACATGAATAGATTAGTCCAGTTCTACTTTCCAAATGCATTAAAATGTTATGTCATCATGAGTGTGCATTGCACCTGTTTCTATTCGTGTTATTTATCTATTTCCTTTTCGGTATAGTTGTGCTCGGAAGATCAAGGAGTCGAAGTGCAACCACAATACTTTGACAATCCCTACTACCCTGCCACATCAACAAGACAAGCGTAAATCCCCATTTTGAGCATCTCTGATCCCATGTTCAACCCCCCCCAAGTATTTTATCCACTATATTATCTGCATTCGATTCCAATGTCAATTTATTAGAGCATCCTATTAGTTGCATTATGTTACAGATACCATTACCTGTATCCTTCCTAATATCCAAAGGATTGATGTGTTGGCCTGAGTTACTTATACCTGCTATATAACTGCTTAGCCATGCTTAGGTGAATGCTCGGTTGTCCGGTGGATGGATCATGGTTGGGAAAGATGATGATATGTCCAGATGGGTTGGAAACATGTGGTCTTTAATTGAAATGCTAACAGGCTTGGATGAGTTGCCATCGGTGATTGATGGTGTTTTGCCTCGTTCTTGCCCCTAGGAGCGAGTTCTTTACCTCTTGAACCAAGACTGAGTGTGCTTCCATCGGTGGGACATATGGACTCCCTATCGACCGAATAACTTGTGAGGGTCTAGCCAAGGGTCCTCTAGTTCGAGCTTTCCATTTGCGTGTGCATGAAGTGTTGGAAGATGTTTTGAATGAGGATGGTGGTGTTTAGGATGTGGCTGCGGTCCAAGGTGTTGGAGGCACTGAACCTGGACTTCTACACATTGATGATCCTTGGGTTAGATTCATGCAAGGTAAAGGTTGTAACCGTGCCCACTCTGCCAGCCTCCCAGGACGACGCCTAATGTACAAGCAAGGAGTCGGACGGTACTAGCGGTTAAAATTAGTACACCCCTGCAAGGTTAAATCTTTTCAAAAAGCCGTGTCCATGGTTATGGATGCTTGGGAATGGACGATAAGATCATAGAGAACTTGAATAATAAAACTGTGTAGATAGGTGGTGATGATGGTGGATTAGTGGAATCAATGATCAGAAGTTGAAGACTAGTTACTTTCCTATCTCTGTTTTCAAAACCTTCTGATAGACGTTCCCAAGTGGGTTCTTTTAAAAGAAAACTAGCTTTATGCAAAACAACTACAAAAGCCTTGCTAAAGCCAATCATCGAGCTAGTAGCTCTATTAATCTTGCAGAGTACCCTCATACTCAACCTTGTTTTGTTGATCTTTTCTTTCAGCCGAGGACTTCTTAGAAATTGAAGGTGGTATCTTCGTTGACGTCGACGAGTAGTCTGGGGTTCCCAGGTGGCAGCCTGGGGAAACTAGGAACAGGCTGGCGCTGACTTCTTTTTCTATAGGCCTCTTAGGCCCTATTTGGATCTTGTTGTTTAGAACAACTTATAGTTGCTTCCGCCTATTGTAATATCGGGTCAGTGACCTCTGGTTGTAATTTGCTATCTTTCTCTATATTAAGAGTTGAACTATAATGCTTTGAGTCGTAGAGTCTGTCATCTGCGAGTTGTTCCCAGTCTTGATCTCTTTGTTATGCATTGATAGCTATGCCCAATGTTATGTCAGGATAGAGGGGTTGTGGGCCGATGGTCCATTCCGAGCCTTGCCTGCCGATGTTTACTCGGCCTGGGAGTGGTAACCCAGTAACGTTCGGTCTGGTATCATAACTGGTGACACATAGCATCACTGTATAGTTCCAAGGTCGGGGCGCTACAATCAGT
Source organism: Elymus sibiricus (assembly GCA_039707655.1). NCBI lineage: Eukaryota > Viridiplantae > Streptophyta > Magnoliopsida > Poales > Poaceae > Elymus > Elymus sibiricus. The sequence continues at coordinate 5,439,047 of CM077665.1, forward strand.
AACCTGAAGAATCCGGCTTGCCTCAAGGACGTTTAGAAGCTCACTGGCTGTGTTGCAGCCCTGAGCCAGTTCATAAGCCGGCTTGGAGAGAAGGCCATACCTCTTTACCGGCTCTTGAAGAAAAGAATCAATTTCATCTGGAACAAGGAAGACGACGATGCGTTGAAGGCCCTCAAGGTGCAGTTATCCGAAGCACCTATCCTCGCAGCTCCTAAGGAGAAGGAGCCAATGTTGTTGTACATTGCAGCAAAGAACAAAGTCGTCAGTGCAGTTGCGGTGGTCGAGCGAAAGGAGGAAGGAAAGGAAAAAAAAATCCAGCGATCAGTCTATTATGTCAGCGAAGTCCTTACAACTTCCGAGCAGCGATACCCACATTGGCAGAAGCTGGGTTTCGGTGTTTTCATGGCGAGTCACAAACTAAAGCATTATTCCCAGGAGCACCCCATCACTGTCATGAGTTTTGGACCTTTGGCTGATATTATACAGAACAGATAAGCAACTGGAAGAGCTGCCAAGTGGGCTATTGATATGGTTCCTTATCACATTACGTATGAGCCGAGTCTGCCATTAAGTCACATGCTTTAATTGATTTTGTCAATGATTGGACAGAGCTGCAAGCACCTCCTGAGAAGCCGGACACAAAATATTGGACTATGCACTTTGATGGGTCCAAGCAATTGGAGGGCTCGGGGGCTGGAGTTGTCTTGACTTCCCCACGTGGTGACAAATTCCATTATGTGTTGCAAATTCCTTTTAATTGCACGAACAAAGCAGCAGAATATGAGGCATTGCTTCATGGACTATGCATTGCCAAGGAGATGAACGTCCGTCGGATTAGGTGTTTTGGAAATTCTGACGTTGTCTCTCAGCAAGTCACAGGGATGTGGGATTCAAAGGACCCGGTCATGGCAGCATACAGACGCGCAATTTTGGCTCTGGCGGGTCACTTCAAAGGATATCAGGTCGGTCACATTGACCCCTGGCTCAATGAGGCAGCTGATGCATTTTCCCGGCTGGGTTCGCAGAAGAAGCTGGTTCTACCCAATGTTTTTCTGGACGAGTTACATAGTCCTTCAGTCCAGATTCCGATGAAGGAAGATATTCCAAACCCAGATCCTCAGTCTAAGTTGGTACAGCATTGCATGTGACCAGAGAGTGGACAGAGCCTTATCTGGCTTATCTCTCTCGAGGCGAGCTCCCACAGGAAGAGGTCATGGCACGCCAGATTATGAGATGTTCCAAAGCATACACCATCATTAGTGGCATGTAATACAAAAGGAGTTCCTGATACGTCTCAAACGTATCAATAATTTTTGATTGTTTCATGCTTGTTTTGTGCCATTGCTAAATGTTTCTACTATCTTTTTATATCATTTTAGGGCATTTTCCCGGAATAACATATTGACAAGATGCCCAGTGCCAGTTCCTGCTTTTTTGCCTGTTTTTGGTTTCAGAAAAGTTGTTCTGAAAATATTCACGAAAGGACCTAAAAATTTACGGAGGTCAGTTTTTTCCTGACACGAAGACGAAGTCCACTTGGGTACTATAAGAACAACAACAACAACAACAACAACAACAACAACAACAACAACAACAACAACAACAACAACAACAAAGCCTTTAGTCCCAAACAAGTTGGGGTAGGCTAGAGGTGAAACCCATCACATCTCGCGACCAACTCATGGTTCTAGCACATGGATAGCAAGCTTCCACGCACCCCTGTCCATGGCTAGTTCTTTGGTGATACTCCAGTCCTTCAGATCTCTCTTTAGGGACTCCTCCCATTTCAAGTTCGGTCTACCCCGGCCTCTCTTGACATCCGCTATGCACTGGAGCTTCTGGGGGCCTGCGCTGAATATGACCAAACCATCTCAAACGATGTTGGACAAGCTTCTCTTCAATCGGTGCTACCCCAACTCTATCTCGTATATCATCATTCCGGACTCGGTCCTTCCTTGTGTGGCCACACATCCATCTCAACATGCGCATCTCCGCCACACCTAACTGCTGCACATGTCGCCTTTTAGTCGGCCAACACTCAGCGCCATACAACATTCCGGGTCGAACCGCCGTCCTATAGAACTTGCCTTTTAACTTTTGTGGCACTCTCTTGTCACCGCGAATGCCAGAAGCTTGGCGCCACTTCATCCATCCGGCTTTGATTCGATGATTCACATCTTCATCGATATCCCCATTCTTCTGCAGCATTGACCCCAAATATCGAAAGGTGTCCTTCTGAGGCACCACCTGCTCATCAAGGCTAACCTCCTCCTCCTCCTCGTGCCTAGTAGTATTAAAACCGCACCTCATGTACTCGGTTTTAGTTCTACTAAGTCCAAAACCTTTCAATTCCAAGGTTTGTCTCCATAGCTCTAACTTCCTATTGACCCCCGTCCGACTATCATCAACTAGCACCACATCATCCGCAAAGAGCATACACCATGGGATATCTCCTTGTATATCCCTTGTGACCTCATCCATCACCAAGGCAAAAAGATAAGGGCTCAAGGCTGACCCCTGGTGCAGTCCTATTTTAATGGGGAAGTCATCAGTGTCGCCATCAATTGTACGAACACTTGTCACAACATTATCGTACATGTCCTTGATGAGGGTAATGTACTTTGCTGGGACTTTATGTTTCTCCAAGGCCCACCACATGACATTCCGCGGTATCTTATCATAGGCCTTCTCCAAGTCAATGAACACCATATGCAGGTGTAACACCTCTATGTAATGGTGCACAGTGATCACCATGATTAAGCCAATCATTTTGCTAAACAGTGCTTGATCACATTGAATTTCATATCTCATTTCAAATTCCACCACAAAAGGCCCTTGAATTTTATTGTGATAAAATAAATCCTCAAATAGCAAAGGAAAATTGTTGCACACTTGTTAAAAATCCCAAAACAAATGATGTTAAGGAAAACAACATCACCTTGATGTTGGTGTGGACCCCACCATTCAAAACAGAGCCTTAAATCATTTTAAAAGCCCTTTTAAATTCATGAGAATTTCAACCTAATTCAATAAAGTCTCAAAAAAATTGTGGCAGTACTAAATAATGCATATTATTTAATGAGCCAAGTCACAAATATTTACTAAAGAGAATTGCACCTAAAAATAAATAAAACTGAAAGTATAAAACAATAACAGAAAAATAAAATGAAAAAGGGGAAGGGGCACTGTGCCCCTGGGCTCTAGTGAGCTACAGTGCGGCCCTCTCCCCGCGCGTGGCAGACGCGCGCGCGAGCCGTTCCAGGCCCCCCTCCTTCCTGGTCGACACCGAGGCGCTACAGGGTGTCAGGATCGGATACGAACGGCTCTCGCACCCCTCTGGCTAACCCTAGCCCTCTCCCGTTCACTCCCTCGCCCTCCTCCGACCCCTCCCGAATGCATCCATGGCTGCGCCGTGGTGAAGCCGCGGCCACAACCACTACCTTGCCCCCCGTAGCCTGTCTAGGAACTCCGCAACGTCGTCCTCGTCCTCCTCAAGCACTAGATCGAAGCTGGAACTCCATCGCCGTCGCCAGCGTCGGCTTCTTCCTCTTCGGGCTCCGGTGATCGCCGCCTCGATTCGCAGCCTCCACGGCATCGCCAGCTTCCCCGGGCCTTCTTTGCAACGAAAGTGAGCCCCTCTCGTAGCCCTCTCCCTCTACACGCTCCCGTAGGCCCTCTGGCTAGCTGTCGTCGCTGTCGAGCTCTACCGTCTGCCATTGCCGATGTGCCCGAGCCGTGCTTGCTCTTGGGCACCCCCACGTGCTACTGGCGTGCTCCAGAGCATCCCCTGCGCCGATTCCAAGTCTTAGATAGGACGCCCGCGTGTTCCAGCTGCTGTTTCGTCAATGCCCGAATGCATCCACCGCCTCGGCTCGTCGCCGGCGCCCCTACCGACCCCCACCGGCGCTGCTGACAGCGTAGATCGATGCACGCCACCACCAGCTGCTCGTAGGTGCTCGCAGCGCTCGAAATGGTGCCCATAGCACCATTTCCGAGCCACGCCGGCGTTTCTGGCCCTCGCCGGAGTGTCACCGGCGCGCCGCCGCACTCAAACGACGGTGGGCCACTGACTGGTGGACCCCCGATCATTAGCCAGCTAAGCCAGGCCTAATCAACCACTGACAATGGGCCCCGTTACTGTAGCCATTAATTAAGCGTTAATTAAAGCCCTCCCCACAGCCACTGACATCGGGCCCCACATCTAATTAGATTAATAAAACACTCTGTTTATTAAACAGAGTATGATATATGGGCCCCCTGCTGATTAATCAAATTTTGGAATTAATAAAACTCTGATTAACCCACAGTCAATGACAGATGGGGCCCACTGGTCAAGTTTGACCAGTCAGCCCCACTGTTGACTGCTGACATTAGCATGATGTCATGCTGATGTCATAATGGAATTTTTCGAATTATATTAATTCTGTTAATTTTAGAAAATCTTTAAAACTTAGAAAAATCATAGAAAATAATCTATGACTCAGATGAAAATAATTTATATATGAAAATTGATCAAAAAAATCCAAAGAATCCAGATATGCCATTCATTCATCTGTCACATGCCTCTAGCATGATGAACATGGAACATTCCCCCTCCGGATCACATGTCCGATAAATCCAAAGACCCGGGAAATATCGTCAGATATTCTCCCGCTCCGTCTACATCATGTAGTACTGCGTTAGGCCACCCCTAGCACTGCATGTAGTCATGTCATGCGTCGAGATGCACCTGTTTGCTTGTATTTATTGTTTCTTCCCCCTCTTCTCTCCGGTAGACACCGAGACTGATGCCACGGCTATCTACGACTACACCACTGACGATCAGCCTTTTGCAGCAGAGCAACAAGGCAAGCAAAAACCCCTTGATCATTCCTATATCACCTATTCTTTCCCCCTCATGCTTGCATTAGATTTTGCTACTGTATTTGTTTGCTCCTATTCTGATGCATAGCCTGTTTTTGATTACTGCTGCTACTTTACCTGTTTTCATAAAATGGTTAGTATAGGTATGATTAGTGTTACCCTGTGGTCCCCACCTTCGATACTGTTGCCCCTGCTTCATCATCGACGACCTCGCCGACTTGAAGACGGAAGAATTGATCATCAAGATTGACAAGCCGTTACCGACACATCACCTCACACCCCCCTAAGTATGCCCCTGCGTAGCTACTATCGAGTGCCGAGGGTGATACCTCATGATGCACTCATGATGATAGCTCTGTAGCATGACTAGTCGGTAGTGGGTACAGAGGGTGATTCCTCCTTCCCCATTCCCGATAGTGATTCGGTCATACGTATACATTGAGTGGAATCCATCGAGGGTGATTCCTCGGATTACCAATTGGTGTATAGACACACTGTTACATTGACTTGACTATGAACTAAATGAGAAAGATGGGTCGGCCCCAAGGGTACCCGCAATTGAGGTGAAGTCGGGCCGGACCAAAAAGGTACCCGCGAGATATTACGAGGCGTGGCCGGTCATTCTTTGTCCTTCCCACACATCCTCGAGACGGGGCGACGGGACCACAGATGGTGGGGCACTGATCATAGCCGCGAGCTCCCAAGACACCAACGGGTTTGGATATGTGATCTGAGTAGGCCTCTGGCCTTTTTCGCACTAACCACCACGCGGGAATAAAAGTGGGTACTCTTCGTCGTACATTCGCCCAAAAGCTTTTCAGATGTCACAGTTGAGCGGCACGCGCCCGGGTGGCCCGCGTAAGCACCGTCTTTGTATAAAGAGGTTCCAGGACTGACACCGGCCATGTACGTAACACGCAGGATTGCAAGGGCAATTGGCCCATGACCCCGAGTGATTAGGATGTAGACCAGCGTGCTGGCCTCTCTGTTGAGCCTAGGTAGAACTACGGCGTATTGATCAGCCGAGGCCGGGTATGACCAGTAAATTGTGTCCGGCCAGAGTTAATCGAGCGTGTTGGGTAAGTTTGTGCACCCCTGCAGGGAAGTATATCTATTCGAATAGCCATGTCCATGGTAACGGACGCTCGGAAGTATCCTGACTTAATACAACTAGAACTGGATACCTGTGAATTAAAGTAGATTGATGGCTCCGGGATTGCTTTCTCGCAGGGAGTCGAGAAGGAATCTCTGGGCGTTACAACAACATATCATTATTTGTGAAATGCTAATCTGCACTGTTCTAATGTTGCAAGACACTAAAGATGCTAGTCTTCGATAGGACTAGGCCTTCTCCCTCTTCTGGCATTTCTGCAGCTTAGCCCAAAGATATAGCACCATTCCTTGATACTGGTGCATATCTAGCATAGTTTTGATGTTAGTCTTGCGAGTACTTTGGATGAGTACTCACCGTTGCTTTGCTCCCCTTTTCCCCCTCTATACGATTGCCGCGATCAGATGACGGAGCTCAGGAGCCAGCTTACCCCGTTGATGACTACTACTACCCCGACGGAGTCTACTACAACACTGATGGAGCCTACTACGACGTGGAGCTCGCTGACGACCAGGAGTAGTTCGGAGGCTCCCAGGCAGGAGGCCTGCGCCTTTTCGATCTAATTGCCGTTGTTATGCTCAGCCTTCTTAAGGCAGACTTGTTTATTTTTTGTCTGTACTCAGATAATATTTGCTTCCGCTGACTTATGTATCCAAGCTTTTGTATTCGAGTCCTCGAGGTCCCTGGCTGTAATATGAAGCTTGAATTATTTTAATTTGTGTTTAGAGTTGTGTTGTGATATCTTCCCGTGAGTATCAGGTCTTGATCGTGCATAAATGCGTGTATGATTAGTGCACGATTAAACCGGGGCGTCACAGCAGGTCCTTCTTTTGCTCCCTGTATCTCTCCATAAGTTGTCGTACCAAAAAAATGGCTTCCATGGTCGACCTCCCAAGCATGAAACCAAAACTAATTTTTGGTCACGCTTGTCAGGGCCACAAAAACAAAATTGTAAGTTTGTAACTACAAAAAACTTCAATAGTTACTTCTATATAGCACCGATTTTGTTTTTTTTTCACCAAGAACACCACATAAGTCATTTCTTCGCGAAACTTTACACATAAGTATAACACTAGACCATGTTTGTTACAAAAAAAGTTTTAGAATTGTTTGAATTTTTTTGCTATATTTTTTTCCAATGCGGGTGCGCATAGACCTATGTTTCATTGTGTATTTTCGGCAATGCAACTATTTATAATTTTTTATAGTAGTAGTTTACATTAGCTGAGACATGTGTTGTACGTGCGTACTTACTAGTACAATAAAATAGGCAAAGGGCTTGGGTTTAAACTAGCAATATTTGTTTTTGACAATGACTCTCAATATATATATATATATATATATATATATATATAGTTTAATTGGGATAACTGTTTTTACAGAATAAAATAGGTTATAATACCCTCTAATATAAAGGGTTATCTTTTAATCTTCACCGTTGATTTTTAAAAGGGGCCCATTTAAAATACATTAAAATTGGCATACAAAATGCACCGTTCACCCTGCTAGTTCAATCATATCACAATACATTTGGTCCACTTTATAAAGAACATCACAACCATATAAATATGTATCACAAGCCCCGTAAATCCAGAAAAATTTATTTATTTATTTTACAAAAGCAGTACACAATGATATAGTGCGACAATGCAAGCCATATATATAGGAGATGCAACAGAAGCCCGACCACCCCGGAATTTTATCTACTGATGCGCACAGCGGACATCGATGATCAGATCTTTTCTTCTTTGGTCTGGTACATGACATCAAAGCAGTTGACACCCGTGTAGACGCCATCCTTTAAATGGTATGTCTCTTCAACTCCACTGGTGAGAAGATCCGTCTACTTATATGAGAAGGGAACATTACAAGTACCTTGTGTTGCAATCACGCTTACTGTCACTTTAGTCTTTGGAGGCACAGTAACTTCATAGGCAATCGCTTGCGTTGCTGTTGTTTGAATGGATGATCCCCAACTATAGCTCTGGCTATATTCAGTCTGAATTTCAACTTTTCCATCTACAATAAGTGGGACCCCAGTGTCAATCGTGGTGTTAATACCTAGCTTCCAAGTAACGCTAGAATTCCATGCCCTTGTCTCTCTCTCTGTGTATGACAAGGTTAGTCGGGCGGTGTTGCTTGAATTGCTACCGTTGACAGCGGTTGCAATGTCCATGCACATAACCTTCTTGCCGTAAACCCTAGATTTTGAGAGGTCAAAATCAACATCGTAAATCTCTCGAGAAAGAACAGGCTCTTCCAACTGCAGTTTTGCTTCTGCTGTGATGGATCGAACACCAGCATTAAGGCAACTCGTCTTCCCTTCAGTGGTTAATCTCTTGCAGAAATAGTTGTTGCCCAGGTTCTGAAGTGCAATTGAGTTGTTGCCAAGTTTGATAACCTTGAAGAGTGTGTCACGGTTCTGGCAAGTGGTGTCGTCTGAGTCTGCCCAAATCCAGTTTGGGCTGCGCCTCCAAAATTTGCCGAAATGATTGGATTTTATACAGATAGTTCCATCACCATTGTTGACAATCGTGTGAACTATGTTTGGATCCCCAATATCAGATGACGAAAACTCCAGATAATTGTAGCGCTGGACGACCCGCGCGGTGAGGTACTTGCCGTTGTCGCCTTTGAAAGCAAGGTATTTAGGGAGAGCCTTTTTATGGCGGTCCATAGTACGTGTGCCCTTCAAATTGCAAATAATGCAAGCAATCCTTAGTGCATATAGTAACATTGAAAGGTTTCCTTCAGGTAGGATTCTCTAAGTGATCAGGCACTCCATTAGACCTAACACTTGCAAGTAACTACATCAAGCCCATGCCTATGGAAGCCATTTAAAATTGACAATGTATATACTCTACTCCTAACCAGTGTTCTATTCAACTACCGATTGTTTTTGTTACCAGCATTACTAGACCGGTAAATAAGGACACCGGTTGAAATATATTGGTAAGGATGGATTTTTTTTTGTAAACTTTCATCAAACCTGCAAATTTTGCCTCGAAATTTTAGGAAATAACAGTTACCGGCAGTTACCTGCCACACCCTTGATATTTTCTCGAGGTTCTGGTATAGAGGATCTAATCCATATAGAGATGGCATCATGCATGTTGGCACGTTGGGTATGGATAGTGCATACCCATGTCTGCCGGGATTTTCACACATATGGGCCCATGCCCATCAGGGCATGTACATTGGTTTAGACAGCAATAATCTGTAATACATATCCACGTCATATATAGATAGTGCTATGGACCGCTCCTACAACGGGTTATTGTCTGCATAAACTCTTCATTGCATGAAAACATTAAAAAACAGAATCCATTGACTAACACTAGTTATCTATGTGGTCAGCCGTGTTGCTTGTTCGCAGCATAAACACATATGTTCTTCCTCTCATGCCTTTTATCCTCACCCTCCTCTGCCAATTGATTTTTAACATCTCACAGCTAAACAATTGGAACCAAGATGCAAGGAGATACTCAAATCAATGCATATAGCAAATCCAATGAATTTTTAATCCAACGATAGCTTCTTCCAGCACCTTTGCAATCCCCCGGTCTAGGCTTGCGGGTATGCAAGTGATGATGGTGTCCACATGATGAGGATTTGAAAACGTCCTTGCTGCTTCCTCCAGGGTTGGCAGCGCGGACTCATGGAAAGAGTGGAAGGGCGACGAGGAGACGGCCGCTGCCGTGGTGCCGTGGATTTATGAGGACCGGAGACGGCCGCGCCATGGATTCATGAGCACCGGAGATGGGCCTGCAAGCCATGGATCCAGAAAGAAGAAGGAGGGAGCACGAGATATTTCGGGGCACAACCGCACAAGAACTGACACCAGCTATACAACGGGAGAATTGGCTTCGTTAGCCAATGAATTTCACGCAAATCGTCCGTCTGCTGATTTACCGATGACCTCTTCCTTTTCTCTTCTTCTCTCCCCTCCAACTCACCAAATATCCTAGGTGGCACCTCCTATAGACAGCTGAGGTTTGACCATTGTACATGCCCTCAATCACCATGGTCGTTTTGTCACCGTACTCGTCACCCACGGGTACCCGCTGCCCATGGGTTTACTCACAAAACTGTACAAGATGATAATTGACATCGCAAATAACACTAACTATCAACATGAGTGCATGATGATAATACCACACCATGACACCAGTGACATATACAAAACATGATCTTAAATATGACTTTCAAATAGCAAGTATGCAACATAGAAATAGTTCACCCAATATGGACCAACGTGTCGGGAGCTTTGGTGGGTAAAACTGTCATCCAAAGCATGCCACGGGCAATATTTGGTAGCTAAATTAGTGCACAAAATTAATATCTGGACTAACCGGTTGGCTCTCCTCAGGCTGGTGCTGGCTCGGTGGTGCTCTTGTCGTGGATCTTAGTGAGGTTTTGTAGTTTTTTGTTTTGTTTTTTTGAAGCAGGTTTTGGAGATGGGGAAGACAAAGAGGACGCTCTATCTAAAGGCTACTCAGCTGCTCTTCTATGCTTGCACCTTGGCCTTAAATAGGAAAGGGTGGAACCCCACAATTGGTTTTGTATTATCAAAAGATACCTAATTTAGTTGGATACGACATGAAACAAGCCCTCTCCCCCTCCCTTGCCCCTTCCTTCAGTCAAACTAAACCCCATTCGTTAATATGCAGTATATTAACTTTGATACTTATATATACTGGTATTGACCTGTTTTAAATTTGAAAGAAAATAAACCTGCTGTGTTGGTCATAACGTTGCACACAATTTAGAACGACAAACCATGTGCAATTGACCCCTACAGCACACACAATTATTCCTTTCGAAGCGTGTGCGATGGACCCCCCATAAAACGTTTCCTTATACCAAACCGTGGGGGGTGATGGACCTCCATCATCACAGACACACTCGTCTAGTCTACGGTCGCCTAATGATATTTCGTGGAAGAATAAAAGATTTTTCCTTTTGCGTGGGAACTACGCAGCGGAAGAGATAAGAATATTGCCATCAATCGTGCACCTAATTATATTCTTCCGAATATTTTTTAGGTATAAATATTCTTTAGTTAATGCTGTCACGTTTATACCATGAATATGATCCTTTTTATATACTCATGGTATAGGAATGAAAGATTTTTCTTTTAAACTTGTTGATGCGGGCGTGGAGAGGAGAGGAGGTGGCGGCGGAGAGGAGAGGAGAGAAGGTGGCGGTGGCGGAGAGGAGAGGAGGTGGCGGCGGATCGGGGTGGAGGCGGAGAGGAGGTGGCGGCGGCGGCGGAGATCAGGGTGGAGGGTGGAGAGGAACGTGAGGAGAGAGATCAGAAAGAAAAGTGATCTTGTGAAGGTACTAATTGCTGGGAACGTAGTACTGACGTGGGACTTCCAGTCCACGTCACTACCACTATGTACACCAGTGGCGTGGAGATATGTACCACGCCACTAATATATTTGATGCCGGTACAGTTACAAGATCGAAATAACAGTGGCGTGGGCTGCTTCTACCACGCCACTAGTGAACACGTAGCAGTGTCGTGCCCGGGGACCGGTGTTTTTTAGCATCCGGACACATCTTACCAGTGACGTGACTTAGCGTGACCCGCCACTGATGTGCTTTCCTACTAGTGCGGAGGAGATACGAAGGGGATTGCTTTGCCTCGGAACGATATGGAAGGGATAAGGCACGTGGTGGGACCCGCAGGGATGCATGGCGCACCCGCAAGGCGGAGGACGCGTGAGTCACGAGCCCCCGGCAGTTTCTAAGCGTTTTCCTTTTTTTTAATATATGCCTGTATTTGTCCAATGGACAGTGGCAATAAACGCCATCTTTAACTGCAATCTCTATTAGGAAGCCATCTTCTGTTGAAAAACTGCAATCTCTATTGGGAAGCCATCTTCTGTTGAAAAATGCAATCTCTATTAGGAAGGATAATTGAATCAGGGGTAGAAAAAAAGGGATCCGGGGATACCCACAAGGCCGCAACCACAGTAATAAATTAGGCGCGCTAGGCGTAGGTCGCCTCGCCCGCCGTCTGTTCCGCGCCCATCGATCCAAATTAGAGATGCGATATTTTCTTTATTTTTTTTTTGAGGAAAGAGATGGGATGTTAGATGCTATTCTCACGTGGGGTGGTTCCCACCGATGTCGGGTCGCTTTCAAGTCGCTATCCCCAGCTCACGCTGCGTCTAGTATTCCTGATGTTGAAGCAATTGCAAGGTGCTAACGCAAATTTCAGACATGACAAGACTACTTACAAGACACCGCATAAAGCCTTTTTAGATGTTCAGCGAATAAAAGTCTAGATAAAACGGCTGGACCAAATATTTGGTTCTTGTTACATGCGGGTGGAGACCAGTCAGGTGTAGCAAAATCTAGACTATCGCAAAAAAATATCTTGCCACATATATAACAAAAAATATATACTATTTCAACCATGTTCGCGATATTTAGTAAAAAAGTAGGTACAAAAAGGTGGTTAAACAATAAATTTTTTCTGCAGATTGGTTTTAATAAAAATCATAAACGATTTCAATAAAAATTACAACAAAAACCTTAGCAATAAAAAACTGGTTAAGGGGCCACATGTCACATTTAATTAAATCCATCGATTTAGGTCAACTAACCTAGAGCTTGACGGCGCGGCGGGCGTCCCTACCTTGACTGGCGGTGGCGCGACGGCCGGCTCTGCCTCGGGCGACAATGGCTGCGAGCGCGGCGGTCGGCCTTGCGTCGGGCAGTGGTGTTGGCTACGTTCGGCGGCGGCTACCAGATCTGTGGCGACGGGCCATCTGGCCCCGGATCGGCGGCGGCGGCATGGAGGGCCTGGTGGACGGGTCGACGCCATGCGTGGTCTGGCCTCCAGACAGATCTGATCTGGCCAGTGCGGCCTACTCGCTGCGCGGCGGCTCAGATCGGTGGCGACCCGTGCACATGATGCTTGATGGAGGTTCGTCGAGCGGATCCGGGTGAAAACCTCGTTCTCGGCTTGTTGCCAAGACCAGCGATGGCGGCACTCTGTTGTGTCGTTGCCTTCTTGAAGGCATCGCCGTGGAGAAGCTCCAGACCTCTATCCGCTACCTCCGGGGGAAACCCTAGATCAGTAGATCGGATGACGGCGACGCTCTGGTGTCGTTACCTCCTTGGGGGCATCATTTTTGGAGGTGTACACGGGCTCGATGGACCAGTGGACGGCTTCTTTGGTGTAGCGGTGCTTCATCTTACACATTGATGGCGGCGGATCTCGACGGCGTGGCGCAGTGGAGACTCGACGTCCGATGCGCGGAGATGGACTCGCGTAGGAGGAGGACGTTGTCTGGCGTCATGGTGGCGTCCATGGCAGAGAGGCCTGGAAAGGTCGGTGCGTTAGGTTCTTCTCTGAAGATGGATTGCTGAAAGACGACGGTGACGACACATGAGAGTGCGTAGACCGGTTTGTACTCTGGCTTTAGATGTTAGGCTTTTGTGCGATATCTGTTTGGTCGGACTATCGGCACCCCTTCATCAAGTGGATAGGAGTAGCGATAGTTGTTGCTAAGATGGTGGCTTCAGACTATCTGATGTACTACTTCGTAAGGTCTTTGTGAATAATCAATAAAATTGCTGCATGCATCGCCCAGATGCAGAGGCCGGCGGTAATCCTCCTTTTCAAAAAAAATAAAAAAATTAGAAGTTTGGAACAAGATAAGAATGACATGTCAACTCATGTACAAATTACCGCTCGGTTGATTAGTATCCAAACTGTAGTTATACATGTTGATCTAATTTCATGCACTCGCAATATGTCCGATTGTAATATGATATTTCTTGCAAATAGCATATAATAATACATGTTCATGATGAGTCCTAAATAAAAATAAATTTTTTAATGATGTTTCCTGTGCCACGTGGGAGACCGTGCTAGTTCTTGTAAATAGCATATGATGGAAAATGAGGTAGCTAAAAAGAAATACATCTCCTGGACGAAACTACTAGATAGTAGCTAAGCTTCAGTGCCTTTTGTTTTCCGAGGAGACGCTAACTTGCAGTGGTGATGTCCTGAAATAGATTTTTCTCACTGTTGATGTGCTGAAATAGATTTCTGTCCTCGTGTTTAATCATCTTGACATACTTGTGACTAGGATGGATCTTGTGTTGTAATTTTCTGCTGCAGCCAATTAATTGCAGCTTTTCTAGCGCAGGCAATGCAAGCTCCTCGATCATGACGATAATATGGCTGTCCCTTACCTCCAATTTTCGCAAGCAATGGAACTCATCATGCTGGAACTCAAGCTTCCCATCCTCATCCTCATATGAAACCCCCAACATCAGTGAGAGCTTGGAAAGACAGGGCAGTTCGCCCAGCCTTTTGATGAACCATTTGTACAGCTGCATCTTTGACAGTGATAGGTCGTTCAAGTTTGGCAGCTGTAATACAGATACAGGCAACGACTCTATGCGTGACAGGGTCCCAGTAAGACTCATCGCCTTGAGACACTGGAGGGAAGGCTCCGTGAATATGTTCACTGGGAGGCCGTCTCCTTCCAGCTTGAGTGTGGTAAGGTAGTTGAGCTTGCTCAGGTTGTGTGAAAACTCATTCTCTTTGAGCTTCCCTTGAACCATCACATCCAGGATCTCGAGGTTAACCATTCTTGTCAGAATATCGCCGTCCCAATCCTCCCATGTTTGCACGGAGTCGAGCGTCTTTAGCTGCTTCAGCTCACCGGCACGTCTCGGTATGACCAGCTTATCACCAGTCACATGCCGTAGCGATATGATCTTCCAGAAGGGTAATGGAAGCTCACTTACTAAGCTGTCTTTGACATCCATCGTCTGAAGATTGCTGAGTTTCCCAATGGATGCATGGATCGTCTTCAGTGTCCGGCATCGCGCACCAAGGTAACGGAGATGCACCATGCTTCCGATTTCCTCCGGCAACTCTGTGCCAATCTCCATGCCCTCGAGCATGATGACTCGGAGGAACTTTGATCCTTGCAGCAACTTGGTTAGGACAGATTTGGAAATGTTCTGCTTACCTGAGCACAAAGCAGGAAAGCAGCCAGTAATAGGATTAACCGTGGCTTCTCTCTCTTCCTGAAAGATGGCAATAATAGAACGCAGCTTGGGCATCCTGTTATCCAACGCTGCGTATCGGTCCATGCTGTTGTGCAGTGTGAGGCGCCGTACAGTGGCCGGCTCAGGGATGTGGTCACCCTGATGCATCTCCATGAAGCTCGCCTCCTGTGCCTCTGAGCGCGCAAAGGAGTAGACGCTGCTGCCATGGAGATGGAGGGACAAGGGGTGGAAGCTATCATCGCCGCTGGCTGTTACAGCCACCAGTCCCCTGGCGATGAGCTGCCTCACGTAGATGTAGCCGAGCTCCTCCGCCGTCTTCCCGTCCCGTGGCGCCAGGAAGCCCTCCGCTACCCACAGCTTCACCAGTGTTCTGCAGTAAGCCTTGCTTTTTATCTCCAGGAAGGCTGTGAAGTAGAGGAAGCACAGCTTCAGCTCATGAGGCAGGTCCTCGAAGCTCAGGGACAGTATCTTGTCAAGCCGCTTCGACTTGGCTGACTCGACGAGGTACTTGAACACGCTGTCCCATTCGTCGGGGAACTCCTTGTTGTGCATGAGGCCGGAAAGCAGGATCACGGCCAACGGCAGGCCACCCGTGATGTTATAAACTAGCTTGTAGTAGTCATTCCTCTCTGCCTCTTCCTCGTCCCCGCCATGGAGCCTCCTGTGGAATAACTTCTTGCATTCCTCGTATTGCAGGCCCTCGAGCTCGATGGTATCTTCGTTGTAGTGCTTAAGATGGTTCAGAAAATGTGGCTTCTTCTTTGTGATCAGCACTAGTGCACTACACGGCTGCCGGTTTCTTCATTAGGCAGGGCATGGATCACCGCGTTCCAGTCCGTGATGGTCATCTCCCTGCCGTCGATGACCACCAGGTAGCGCTGTCCGGCAAGATGACTCTTCACTGTCTGCAGCATGCTTCTACCGGGCTGCTCAATATTGTCTTGCTCTTCAACAGTCTGGGTCTTCTTCAAATTCTCCCAGATCGATTTGAGTATGTTGGATACGCACGCCTTCCTATATACCTTCACCATAGCGGAGACCTTGAACCGATCTCTGATGGTTGATTTCTGGTAGACGCTGTTTACGAGCATCGTCCTGCCCACGCCACTCTCGCCGAGGACGTATATTACTGCAAGATGCGCGTCGGGGTTCAAAAGCTTTTCTTTCAGTTTCGATTGTTCCTTCTCGCGGCCGATGATCTCTGGATTTGAGACATTCCTGCATTTCCATCGACATGAAAAATCAAAAACGATAGCTAGCGTTTGGCAGCCAATCTGAAACCTAATACAAAGATTAATTTCACCTTGACGTATTTGATAATGCAGTTACTTAACACAACGATCGAGAGCTACTGTTTGGCAGGGTTGGTGAAAATTCTGCGAAATTCGTAAAATTTCGATATGCATATTTGTGGTTCATTTAGTCGATGAATCATAAATTGGCTTGAAACTTGAAGCCGTGCTTTGCAAATGATGTCCGAAATTTCTCCAAAAGTTCTGAAATCCATGTGTTTCAGTTTGATGGAAGGCCTTTTGTGTGTGCGGACCAAGGTTTTGGTTACCGGGCAGTAAATTCGGTTACCATCCGGTAATCGCGTATCTCGCTACCCCATGGTAAACGTATGAACCAAGCAAAAAATACCGAACTTTTTGGAATTTTTGAATGGTAACTCACATATAACTAGAGTGCTGGTGTACTGGAAAAAAAAATTAGAAGCCTGGCGAGTGTGGAACTTTCACGGGTGTAGAAGTCCGACCACTACGCCAATAGAAAGTTTTTGACCACTTTGTGTTCAACACCAATCTATATCGAGTTCCAAAATTTTGAATTCAAAACTTCTTTGAAAAAATTTGAGCGGTAATTGCCCGGTATTTTCCGGTAAACACGGTAACCATGTTTCTCATCCCACCCCCCGGTAAAAATTATGTATGGACGACCTATAATATTAAGGGAGCACCTACGTCAATTGATTTTACAAATTTGTTCATACGAATTTAAAAAATATTCACTGCATTGTAATAATATGTTTATCTAGTACCAAAAAATGTAGTATTGTCTCAGTTGACCGACGAGAAATTCCCAATGAACATCACAAATTTATCCATGTAGATCCAAAAAATAATAATGTAGTGTAACAATTTCGTCTAGTAAAGCATGCAATGTTTGTTCCCAGAGCTGAGAAAAAAAATGTAATTGTTTACGGATCTCAATATCGGATAGACTGCTCTCGGTGTCGACTGAGATTAACAAATGGTAATATTAACCCTGCTACAAAAATGCAAAGCTTAGTCGACCTCAATGGCCTCTTGTGCTCCATTCAGTAAATTTAAACTAGAAAAAACTCAAAAGATGGCAGATCGTTGTATTTTTATACTTGAGCATATATGCAGATCGATGATCTTTGCAAGTGACACTGCAGGGGAAGGCTAACCAGGTGAGTGATACACTGGAGGAGGCAGCAGAGGCGGTCCACGTCCGCGCCGATGACACGGCGGCGGAGTCCTCCAGCCTGTACTTGTCCTTGTTCTTGATGATCTCGTCGAGCCGGCCGTTTATGGCCGCGATCTCACCGGAGAGTCTGTGACGGACGAGCAGCTGCGTGGTGGCACCGGCGAGGAAGCCGAGGACGGCGCGGGACCAGCTGGGGTACCGGGACAGGTCGATACGGAAGACGTACTCGTCAACGGCGTCCTCGGCGCTGAACGTGGCGTCGCGGGTCTGGTGCACGAGCACGCGCATGAGCTCGCTGGCGCGGGCGCGGCGCCGGGGGTCCGCCTCCTGAAGAAAGGCCAGCAGCCACATGAGCTTGTCGCGGAGGTTCCCGATTTCGCCGCTGACGGCAACCAGCGCCCTCCCCTCGTTCAGGGCCAGCTCCTGGAGCTTGCTCACCAGCGGCCCGACGATCGTCTCCGCCATTTTGGTTCCCTCACGCACTTTTTGCTTGTGCGTGAGCGTGATATTAGTGACGATATATATATATCGTCCTAGTAGGTAGTAGATGCTCAGCAAGTAACTCCAACGAAAACGTTCGAGTAGCTGTGCTCATTTTATTTTATAACCCTTTCCCCCCTGACCCACAGCTGCAACGCGCGTCAGACATACCGCCCAGCGCCCGCACTTATTGCTCACCGTCCAGCTGGTTGTAGCATTACATTTTGTACTACGAATCCTATACTAAAATCCAATCTGTACCACCACAAAGTATCCGTATTTCTCAGCTTTTGATCGTGGCTAATAATAAAGCCAATTGCTGGTTAGTTCTATCTCATTGCCACATCATTCTAATAGCCCACTCATATAATTACATGCTATGTCATTAATACATGGCCCACCTCATTCACTCACAAAGGTTGTCGAACCCAAGCTGCAGCTAGCTATAAATCTACAGCTCACTTCTCTTCTCTCTCCTCCAACTGAAAAAAAAATGTAATATGACAACTCTTTTTTTTAGAAGATAATGTGACAACTCTTACATCCCGTTTACGTCACTTTATTATATTTGCTACTCCCTCGGATCCATATTAATTGTGGATCGGAGGGAGTATTATACTTGCTCTTATTAGCTGTCACCGATCGATATGGCTTGGTGTTGAATACAAAGTGGTCAGAAACTTGTTACTCGCGTAGTGGTCAGACTTCTACACCTGTCCTTGCCTTGAGGTCGAACATGGGGCTTATTGCTTTTTTAATTTCAAAAAATGGAAACCAAGTCTGAAAACATGAAAATTGGCATGGTGTCACTATATTATCCCTAGAGGTTATGATTAAAATTTGATAAGATTTCGTAAAAGTTGTGACGTACACTGCCTAGAAATCGAACCATCTCTGAGAAAGAATCGTGATTTTAAACGCGAAGTGGTGGTGGCTTCATCGTTTGACCTTGAAACGTTTTCTACAGTCAACATACACCATTATATGTAACAAGTCAAAATTTGGTATTTTTCCGGCTTCGTTTACTATATTTAAGTCATTAAGTGCATTTCTAAGCATTTAGAGAATATAATTCAAATTTGAACTGCAAGTGCATGAAAAAAATGCACAAAATGGGCTAAAAAATCCTATTTGTGTTAATGAGTCTATGTTTAGGCCTCATCCAAGAAAAGAAGAGAAATTTCAAACATCAGGGTGCCAAGACTCGACCCCAAACGTGGTGCTTATTGATTTTCTAATTCTGAAAAATGCAAACGAAGTCCAAAAAACGTGAAACCTGGCATGGTGGATTTATATGACACTAAGAGGCTGTGGTAAAAAATTGAGAAGGTTTCATAAAAAATTTAACGTACACTGCTTAGAAACCGGACCATCTCCGATGAAGAACGTGGTTTTGAGAGGGAACGGGTCATGTTTGAAAGCGAAGTGGCCGCTGCTTCATGGGTTGACCTTGAAACTTTTTCTGCACTCAACATACACCATTACATGTTACATGTCAAATTTTGGCATTTTCCTAATTCGTTTGCTATATTTAATACATTAAGCGCATTTCTAGGCATTTAATATATTAAACGCATTTCTATTGCCTTTTCATGCTGGTACATTCCCCGGGGGGTGCAGGGGCTGAGCCCCCTGCTTGACAGAATGTACTGCTATTTACACTCGGCAAAGATTGTTTATTCCGTTTGCTGAGTGCTTGACGGAGTGTACTGCTATTTACACTTGGCAAAAAATAGAAAACAAAACAAAATAAAGAAAGAAATAAGAAAAAAAAATGTTCGCCGAGTGTACTGCTATTTAGTATTTACACTCAGCAAAGATTATTTGCCGAGTGCCCTTCTTTTTGCACTTGGCAAACGGAGAAACACGCAATCCCCATGATACGTCCTCATTGGTTGGGAGGGAGTGGCGACGATCGATGACATGGCCTCCTCTCTCTCTCTCTTTATCTCCTCTCTCTCTCAATCACAGCCACACACACCTCATCCTCTCAGCTCTCTCTTCTCTTTCTTCACACCCCGCCGCTGACATGGTCTCTCCTGCCGCGCAGCTCGCCGACGAGCCTCCTCAAGGCGTTGGAGGCTCCTGCACCATCGCAGCCCATCAACATCGGCGGGTGTGTGTGATGCGCACGCCAGCTGCGAGCAGGCCCTTAGCCTCAGCCATGAGGTCGTTCACCACCATGTCAGGCTCGTCAAACTTGCTTCGTAAAGATAACTCAGTACACGATAAAAAAAAAACGTCTTTGCTGAGTACACGAAAAAATGGACTCGGCAAACCTGCCTTTGCCGGCAGGAGTTCAGCCGAGGCGCCTTTGCCGTGTGCCCCGATGAAATGGACTCAGCAAACGTTTTGCCAAGTTGGTTTCGACCATTAAAGAGGTACCCCGAAGGATGACGTCAAGGCGGTCAGTAAAGAACCTCGAAAAATTCTGGTAGTGCATGCATGTATTGGTTGGTTACAAATTGCTTCGTAAAGATAACTCACTACACAACACCCTATCCGAGGCCGTTGCATAACATCAATCTGTGGCTGTGGCGGTTTTGCAGCTGTTGCGAACAATCGCTACGGATTGCGAGGCTTTCCGAGGCGGGTCTGCCGACCGCCTTGGATAGGTATCTGACAATGAGTAGTGTAAAACTACTATATAAAATACCGCATCCATATATGATGCCATTTGGACCTTATTCGGGACAAACTCTAGAAAAATAAGGAAACTAACCATAGGGCGCTCAGAGCCCCGCCTACAAAGGAAATCCCCCTTAGGACGGTGGATGAACAGGAGTTCTACTCGGAGAAGTATCTGTGCCGACCAAGCCACTACTCTATGACTATATAAGAAGATGAAGGCCCCCTGCGGAAGATCAAGCCTTTTGGATAAACAGAAGCTATTCTGGAAGGGAATAATTAAAGCGTTCCATAACACTAGTAGAAAAAGGCCCATTTGTCCCGGTTCCAGAGGCCCATTTGTCCCGGTTCTGGAACCGGGACTAAAGGGTCGGGACTAAAGCCCAAAACCTTTAGTCCCGGTTTGCTTACGAACCGGGACCAAAGGCCCTCCACGTGGCCGCTGCGGGGAGCCCAGGCAGGAGGACCTTTAGTCCCGGTTGGTAACACCAACCGGGACCAAAAGGCATCCACGCGTCAGCATCTGGCAGGAGCTGGGGTTTTTTTTTTTAAGGGGGGGGGGGGGCTTAGGGGGGGGCTAGCTAATAGAGAGAAGTGTCCTCTCTTTCTCCGTGCTTGGTCGACGCTAGCTACTGTAGAGAGAACTCGACACGCTAGCTAGTAAGCAAATGAAGGAACCATTAAGTACATAAGATCGTCATGAACATATACAGAGAAGTGATCGACCTCTCTTTCTCCGAGAGATTGGTCGAACAACAAGTTTTCGTATATCTATCCGACGCTACTACATATATACAATATAACATCTTTTACAATCCCTAACATCATGTACCTAAGATCCAATCACAAATTCGAATGGTATTCTCCATCTTTAGGTATGACGTGGTCAAGAAAGAATCCCGCCAATTCCTCTTGAATTGCTCGTATGCGATCATGTGGTAGGAGTTCATCCCGCATCTGCCAGATCTAATTTAAAGAAGGGGGTCAATACATGCATATATATGAATAAAACTCAACACAATTGATGGTAATATATAAATAAAATTGTGAATATTATTTACGTACTTCAAATTGTTTGTCAGAGAAGCCCCGCTCAGAGGTCGAGTGGCGAATGAACTCGCATACGTAGTATGCACATAAAGAAGTCCCTTCTTTCTGGTACAAGCACTTTACGAGAATAGAGTTCAATCAAACTGATAAGCAAGCATGGTAATGATATATTGATGAAAATTTGAATCAATTAGAGATGCGCGGAACTAGCTAGTACTACTTACTTTGGGGTGCGTAAATCGCAACTCTTTGTTTAGACCGGGAACCTTTCGGGTGAACTTCTTCCAAACCCTGCCAGGCAAAGAAAATGATTACTTGATATCAGGAAATTAACGAAAGTTGCATGCCGATATGGTCCCGGTATTGACTGAACTTACTTCTTGAGCATTGCAGTCATGTCCGCATAATTCTCGGGATCTTTACGTCTCGAGTCTAAGACAGTTACTAATGCCCCGTCAAGCTTAATGGATAGCAGAATAAAGTGGAAACTGCGCACGCATATATAACTCATCAATTACATTACTTAACCTCGAGTAAGCGAAACCGAGTATACAGAGAAGACAACAACACTCACTTGAAGTTGTAAGGAAAGAGTATTTCCCTTTTGTTTTGATGTATAAGGAACGACTTTAGCAAGTTCTCCTCGGTCTCTTTGACTGAGTTTCGTACCGTCCATTCATTTACGGCATCTGGGCTAATGAACCCAACGTCGAAGATTCCTAGTTTTTTGCATTCGCCGATCTTCAATCTGCATAATATAGTGAGGATAATTATATATACATGCAATGAACGAGCTGAGCTAGAGACTTAACTATAGAAGTAATACTTACAGACAGTAGGCAGTCATGAGTTGTTTGTCGAGGGCCAGTTGATTGTATAACTGAAATAACTCCACAAATTCAACAGGCATCACGGGAAGTCCAATGAATTCGTGCTCTGGTTTCACTGCCATATACATAGTGTCTCTCCCAGACTCCCTGCAGGTTTTCATGTACCACTCATGCAATTTGTACATCATCGTTGTTAGAGGAGGATGATCAGGTTTGACGAGAGGCTTCCCGTGCACGTATTCATATTCTTCTTTTGTTACCTCAGCCGTTTGAAAAATTACATCATCCCCCAAGTAATCACCAGGATTGGTACCGGGCACCATCCCCGGATGATTTGCGACGATATCGCTAGACACCTTGAGCGGGGGGCACGATTGCTTCTCCTGTTCACCGAGCTGGGGAATTGTTTTCCCACTTCTTCGTTCTGCTAACCTTCCATCACTAGAAGTACTTCCCGACCGCCGCACTTCTTCATATGTCTTTTTAATAATCCGGACATAGTTGGAATCCGGCGGAGGCGGTGGTGGTCGCTTCAGGGCATCGATAGTGCGCTTCACTTTCACCGGATCTAGCTTCTCCTTCGGAGGTGGAGTTTTCTTTGCAAAATGGTCCCTCAGTTGGGCACGACATATCTCCTCGTTTTCAGACTCGGTCCTCTCATATGGTAACTTTTCCAGAGGCTTGAGACATGGACAGTATCTGAATTGCCTCCCGCCTCTGCTTGTACTGCTAGCCGCCGGAGCGGCAGCGTCTCTCTTCCGTCGTTGCTTACGAGGCGGAGAAGGAGGCGGAGTGCTCCGACGCACCGGAGGAGCCGGAGCGGCAGCGTTTGTCTTCCCCCGTTGCCGACGAGGCTGAGGAGGAGGCGGACTGCTCCGACGTGCCGGAGTAGGCGAAGGCGGAGGCGGAGTGCCCTCACGCGTCGGAGGAGCCGGAGAAGGAGGCGGGGTGCCCTGATCACTCGCCGGAGGAGGAGGAGGAGGAGGAGGAGGCGGAGTGCCCTGACTCGCTGGAGGAGGAGGAGGAGGCGGAGGCGTCCAGTTTGGAAGCTTGATGTACTCCTTCTGCCATAGGCATGAACCAGCCGATTCTCCCCTTCACCTGTAGAGTGGTCAAGCTCGAGCTCCTCAAATCCCTCCATTACTTCATCCACCGTCACAACAGCATAGCCATGTGGAATCGGACGGCAGTGAAAAGTTCCGTTGGGTTGAGGAGGTGCAACAGAGCCGACAGCCGCCAATAAAGTGAGGTTCCGGCATTTCGTCATAAGCTCGCAATGTTGAGCCTCCGTGATAGTATCCACGGGGTAGCTAGGAGACGTGAAGTCAGGCTGAACGGGCTCCGTGGAAGCGACGCTGCTTCTCCGCTGAGATGGCGGGGTAGCTTCTGGGGTAGCTTCGTGCCGCTGAGATGGTTGGCCGGCAGCTCGCTGGCTCTCAGCTTCCTCTAGCTTTTGTAGTCTTGCATTGAGCTTCTGCATTTCACTCAACTCCGCTTTCCTCTTTCTCTCCCGGCTTCTGTAACCGCCTGCGTCGGGAAACCCAACCTTCCACGGAACGGAGCCTGGTGTGCCTCGTGTTCGTCCAGGGTGCTCAGCATTCCCTAGGGCCTCAGTCAGCTCG
Organism: Elymus sibiricus; assembly: GCA_039707655.1. NCBI lineage: Eukaryota > Viridiplantae > Streptophyta > Magnoliopsida > Poales > Poaceae > Elymus > Elymus sibiricus. Next base: position 5,463,127 of record CM077665.1, read on the forward strand.
TCCTTCTCTCTGTCGGGAATGAACGTCCCTTCCTGCGCTGCGGTGATATACTCCTGAAGCTTCGTGACGGGTATTGCAAGTTGCTCGTCCGTCCAACGGCATTTCCCTGTTTCAGGGTCCAAAGTTCCCCCAACCCCAGAGAACCAAGTCCTTCAACGGTCTGGTCAGTTCAATGTCTGTGGTTCGACCCCTTTAGCAATCAGGTCATTCTCTGCTTTGTCCCACAACGGCCGGGCTTTAAGGTAGCCACCTGACCCCGTGTGATGGTGATACTGCTTCTTTGCAGCGTTGTTCTTGTTTGTCTCTGACATTTTCTTACTCTTGTCCGATGTCTTGTAGGCCACAAATGCGGGCCAGTGATCTCTTATCTTCTCAAATCGGCCGATGAATTCTGGAGTCTTCCCTTTGTCGACAAACTTTGATTTCAACTCATTCTTCCACCTCCTTAATAGATCTGCCATCTTCTTAAGAGCACACGCCTTGACCAGTGGCTCTATAACTGGCTTATTCGGATCCTCCTCTGGCTGTAGGGTGAAATTTGCCTTCAGCAAGGTCCAAAGATCATCTTTCTGTCTATCGGTGACATAATCACCTTCAGGGGCGCCGTCCTTAGGCTTATTCCATTGCTTGATGCTGATCGGGATGTTGTCCCTAATAATAGCTCCGCACTGAGCAGAAAATGCGTCCTTGGTCCGCTTGGGTTCAATCGGATGGCCATCGTGCGCGAGTGCTGTGATCGTGAACCTTTCATCCTTGCGCAACCTCTTCTTCGGGCCTCGTCTCGTTACCGAAGTTTGGCTCGATCCGGAGGGCTATAAAAGAAGAAAGAAGAGTTAATATATGTACATACCAAAACAATTAATGCATCAATTAGCTAGTAAGCACAGGCTTAATTAATATATATACCTCGCCGGACTTTGCAACAGCTCCCTCCTCCGTTCGGTCACCGGAGCCGTCATCATGGTCTCCTTCTTCCTCCGGCATTCGGTCACCGGAGCCATCATGATCATGTCCTTCCTCCTCCATTGTTCGATCACCGGAGCCGTCATCCTCTCCTTCCAGACCATCGGTGTCGTTGAGAAACGACAAGATATCACGTCCGCCGAGGATTATGTCCCCCAACAACTGTTCTTGTTCTTCGTCTCTTTGTTCCATAGTTTCTGCAAATATTACAACATGGCAATTAATATACAAACATGAATGTCCGACGTCCGGACCGCCTCTCTCATGAATGTCCGACATCCGGACCGCCTCTCTCATGAATGTCAAACAAGGGATTCTCTTAACCTTTAAGGGATTTAATTAACAAAATGGCGCCATTCTGAATGTGTAGAAAATGGTCCATATTTTTCCTGATCTCATCTACCCTTCTATATGTCATGTTGTCTAGTGTCAAAGGATTCAAGAAAACCATGGCTTCATCATTAGCCGGAAGTAACAGGCGCATAATGGTACGAAGCTCTCCAAAATTGTTTTGGAACGGAGTCCCGGATAGGATAATTAATTAGCTTTTTGGTACGAAGTTCAGCAAGAGCCTTCCGAATATCGCTATTTGGAAGGCCTTTGGTAAAATTCGTACCAAAAAGCGAATTATTCTATCCGGACCTCCGTTCCAAAACAACTTTGAAGAGCTTCGTAGCATCATACGCATGTTACTTCCGGCTAATGATGAAGCCATGGATTTCTTCAATACTTTGACAGACAACGTGACATATAGAAGAATATATATATAGATGAGATCAGAAAAAATTGGATCAACTTGTGCACATCCATAATGGGGGCATTCTTGATAAATCTATGTCAAAAGTCAAACTTTGACATATGATCAAATATTGTTGCATATGTCAAAATTCAAACTTTGACATATGATCAAACTTTGATATATGATCAAATGTTGCATATGTCAAAATTCAAAGTTTGACATATGATCAAACTTTGATATATGTCCACCGCGATATAAAATGATACATAGACTTGTTCGGGTGAGAGGGGGTTGATCGACGTCCCCCCTCATGTCGAAGTTACCGGAGTTTTCTTCTAGTGGTTTGGGTGGCCTCGAGAGTTTGTCGGGTAGGGGCGGGAGGGGGTAGGAGATCGACAACGCTTTTTTCTAGGGTTTGGGTGGCCTCGAGAGTTGGTCGCCCGGTATATCGAGAGGGGGGTGAACATTTTACCTTAGTAACTTAGAAAAAAAATGTTATCGGGGAGGGGGTATATCGACAACGCTTTTTTTCTAGGGTTTGGGTGGCCTCGAGAGTTGGTCGCCCGGTATATCGAGAGGGGGGTGAACATTTTACCTTAGTAACTTAGAAAAAAAATGTTATCGGGGAGGGGGTATATCGACCCCCCCCCCCCCTCATGTCGAAGTTATCGGGGAGGGGGTATATCGACAACGACATACATACATGGAAAAAAAATGCTATCCATCTATACATACATAGCCACATACATATATACATGGAAAAAAATTCTATGAAAAAAATACATATATGAACAAAAAAATGCTATGAACAAAAAAATTAATACACATATGAACAAAAAAATACATATATGAACAAAAAAATGCTCTGAACAAAAAAATTAATACATATATGAACATCCATACATACATATAGCCACATACATATATACATTATATATATATATGAACAAAAAAATCATCATATAAAAATGAACAAAAAAATGATATGAACAGAGCCGGGGCGGCGGCGGCTCACAGCGGGGGCGGCCGGCGAGGGCGACGGCGGGGGCGGCGAGGGCGTCGGCGGGGGCGGCGAGGGCGTCGGCGACGGTGGGGGCGGGCCGGGGCAGGGGCGTGGCCGGGCGCGCTCGGGGGCGGCGGACGGCGTCGGCTGGCGAGGGCGACGGCGGGGGCGGCGCGCGAGGGAGCCGGCGACGGCGTCGGCTGGCGAGGGCGACGGCGGGGGAGGCGCACGAGGGAGCCGGCGACGACGGTGACGGTGGGGGCGGGCCGGGGCGCAGGGGCGCGGCCGGGCGCGCTCGGGGGCGGAGGACGGCGACGGCGTGGGCGGCGGACGGCGTCGGCATGGGCTCGGGGGCGGGGCAGGGTCACGGGCGACGGCGACAGCGTCGGGGCAGCCTGGCGGCGTCGAGGAGGTCGGCGTCGTCGGGGGGAACTGCGAGATGAAAATGAAAATTTTCACAAGTGCTGCTTATATACACACAGCATTGGTCCCGGTTGGTGTCTCCAACCGGGACTAATGCACCCCTTTAGTCCCGGTTGGTGCCACCAACCGGGACCAAAGGTCTCTTTTCAGCAGCCCAAAGGGCGGGAACCAGACACCTTTGGTCCCGGTTGGTGGCACCAACCGGGACCAAAGGTAGGCATTGGTCCCGGTTGGTGGCACCAACCGGGACCAAAGGTAGGCATTGGTCCCGGTTGATGGCACCAACCGGGACCAATGGCCTTGCACAGCGGCGTGGTGGGAGTTTAGTCCCACCTCGCTAGTTGAGAGAGTGCCGCACCTGTTTATAAGGCGCGGTGCGCCAGAGCCTTCGAGCTCCTCTCTAAAGCAGGCTTACGGGCCTAACCACTCTGTATCTGCCTGTGGGCCTACTGGGCCTTATGCGGGCCTGAATCCTGGCCCAACTGGCTGGTTGGGTGTCTAGTCGTATTCAGGCCGTGGTGGCCGAGTAGGCGGCATTTTTTTTAATTTTTTTGTTTTGTTTTTTGCATTATTTATTTCTTTTCTTTTTTGCTTTATTTTTTTTAATTCTTTTTGCTGTTAGGTCACAAAAATTATAAACTTTCTGTTAGTGCCATTAGTTTTCAAATTTGAATAGTTTAAATTTGAATTCTTTTAAATTTGTGTGAATCACTAGTTTGTGAATAACTTTACTATAAAAATAGATTTTCGAGTGATTCTTTTTCCTGCTATTTTATATTACTGTGTTTTATCATTATATTCAATTTGGTAATTTTTAGGTTATTTTAAATGTCCGTTTTAATCAAAAACAGATTTTGTTATTTTAGTTTGCTATTAAAGTTTCTAACAAAAAAATTCTTTATGAAAATTCTTTTTGCTATTAATGTTTTGAACAAAAAATACTTTGATAATTTTAGTTGCATAAATTTTATATAATTTTAGTTTCAAAAATACTAGAGGTTTATAGAATTTTAGTTTCAAAAATGTCCGTTTTTTGAGCTAAATGACCCTGAAATTGAAAAGCACTTCAAATGAACTCTGAAAAGGTTGAAAGTTGGCATGGTATCATCAATTCACCCACATAGCATGTGCTAAAAAGTTGAGAGGGTTACGGCGAAAACTGGATGCACTTCGTGTACAAAATGGACAATCTCTTTCGAAGTATCAGGGTTTCGGACAAAAACTCATCTGTTACAAAGGGATTTCATTTTTTTGAACTTATTTGAACTCCAGACTTTTTGTGTGTTCAAAATGCACCATTCAAAGCCACATCATCAATTTTCAACCCTTTCTGACTTCATTTGGTATTTTTCATGCATTTACTAATTTTTTTGACCTAAATGACCCTGAAATTGAAAAGCACTACAAATGAACTCTGAAAAAGTTGAAAGTTGGCATGGTATCATCATTTCACCCACATAGCATGTTATAAAAAGTTGAGAGGGTTACGGCAAAAACTGGATGCACTTCGTGTACAAAACGGACAATCTCTTTCGAAGTATTAGGGTTTCATACGAAAACTCATCTGTTACAAAAGGCATTTCATTTCTTCACATGTAACTGCAATGATATAGTTGTGGAGAGAAAGTCTTCACTTTTTCTTCGCTTGTGTCCTTTGCTTATTGCGCCGTAACCATGGATAATCTTCATCGTTTAAGAGGGTGCTTGGGTCAGCCTTGACTTTGAAGGGAGGAATTTCATGAAACTTTTCATAATCTTCAGACATGTCTGTCTTGTCCTCCAATCCCACGATGTCTCTTTTTCCTGAAAGAACTATGTGGCGCTTTGGCTCATCGTATGATGTATTCGCTTCCTTATCTTTTCTTTTTCTCGGTTTGGTAGACATGTCCTTCACATAGAAAACCTGTGCCCCATCATTGGCTAGGACGAATGATTCGTCTGTGTAGCCAAGATTGTTCAGATCCACTGTTGTCATTCCGTACTGTGGGTCTTCCTGTACCCCGCCTCCTGACAGATTGACCCATTTGCACTGAAACAAAGGGACCTTGAAATCATGTCCATAGTCAAGTTCCCATATGTCCACTATGTAACCATAATATGTGTCCTTTCCCCTATTGGTTGCTGCATCAAAGCGGACACCGCTGTTTTGGTTGGTGCTCTTTTGATCTTGGGCGATCGTGTAAAATGTATTCCCATTTATCTCGTACCCTTTGTAAGTCAACACAGTCGAAGATGGTCCCCTGGCCAACGAGTACAACTCATCAGAAACAGTGTTGTCACCCATGAGACGTGTTTGCAACCAACTGCCGAAAGTCCTGATGTGTTCATATGTAATCCAGTCGTCACACTGCTCCAGGTGTTTGGAGCGCAGAATATTCTTGTGTTCATCGACATACGGGGTCACCAAGGTAGAATTCTGTAGAACTGTGTAGTGTGCTTGAGACCAAGAATGCCCGTCCCTACATATTATTGAGTCCGCTCCTAGCGTGCCTTTTCCAGTCAGTCTCCCCTCATACCGTGATTGAGGGAGACCAATCTTCTTAAGGTCAGGAATGAAGTCAACACAAAACCCAATGACATCCTCGGTTTGATGGCCCATGGAGATGCTTGCTTCTGGCCTAGCGCGGTTACGAACATATTTCTTTATGACTCCCATGAACCTCTCAAAGGGGAACATATTGTGTAGACATACAGGGCCCAGAACGACAATCTCGTCGACTCGATGAACTAGGACGTGCGTCATGATATTGAAGAAGGACGGTGGGAACACCAGCTCGAAACTAACAAGACATTGCACCAAATCACTCCTTAACCTTGGCAGGATTTCTGGATCGATCACCTTCTGAGAGATTGCATTGAGGAATGCACATAGCTTCACAATGGCTAATCGAACATTTTCCGGTAGAAGCACCCTCAATGCAACCGGAAGCAGTTGCGTCATAATCACGTGGCAGTCATGAGACTTTAGGTTCTGGAACTTTTTCTCTGCCATATTTATTATTCCCTTTATATTCGATGAGAAGCCAAACGGGACCTTCATACTGAGCAGGCATTCAAAGAAGATTTCCTTCTCTTCTTTGGTAAGAGCGTAGCTGGCAGGACCTTCATACTGCTTTGGATGCATGCCGTCTTTTTCATGCACACGTTGCTGTTCCTCCCGTGCCTCCGGTGTATCTTTTGTCTTCCCATACACTCCCAAGAAGCCTAGCAGGTTCACGCAAAGATTCTTCGTCACGTGCATCACGTCGATTGCAGAGCGGACCTCTAGGTCTTTCCAATAGGGTAGGTCCCAAAATATAGATTTCTTCTTCCACATGGGTGCGCGTCCCGCATCGTCAGTCGGAACAGATAGTCCCCCAGGACCCTTTCCAAAGATTACTTGTAAATCATTGACCATATCAAGTATGTGATCACCAGTACGGAGGGCGGGCTTCTTCCGGTGATCTGCCTCACCTTTGAAATGCTTTCCTTTCTTTCGACATTGATGGTTGGTCGGAAGAAATCGACGATGCCCCAGGTACACATTCTTCCTGCATTTGTCCAAATATATACTGTCGGTGTCATCTAAACAGTGTGTGCATGCGTGGTATCCCTTGTTTGTCTGTCCTGAAAGGTTACTAAGAGCAGGCCAATTGTTGATGGTTACAAACAGCAACGCATGTAGGTCAAATTCCTCCTGTTCGTTCTCATCCCACACACGTACACCTCTTCCATTCCATAGCTGTAAAAGTTCATCAACTAATCGCCTTAGGTACACATCAATGTCATTGCCGGGTTGCTTAGGGCCTTGGATGAGCACTGGCATCATAATGAACTTCTGCTTCATGCACAACCAAGGAGGAAGGTTATAGATACATAGAGTCACAGGCCATGTGCTATGCTTGCTACTCTGATCCCCAAAAGGATTAACGCCATCTGCACTTAAACCAAACCATACGTTCCTCGGGTCACCTGTAAAGTCGCTCCATTTTCTCTCGATCTTTCTGCACTGCGACCCGTCAGGGGGTGCTCTCAACTTCCCGTCTTTCTTACGGTCTTTTATGTGCCATTGCATCAACTCGGCATGCTTTTTGTTTCTGAACAGACGTTTCAACCGTGGTATTATAGGAGCATACCACATCACCTTGGCAGGAACCCTCTTCCCGGTGCGCTGGCCCTCAACATCACCAGGGTCATCTCTTCTGATCTTATACCGCAATGCACCGCATACCGGGCATGCGTTCAAATCCTCGTACGCACCGCGGTAGAGGATGCAGTCATTAGGGCATGCATGTATCTTCTGCACCTCCAATCCTAGAGGGCATAGAACCTTCTTTGCTTCGTACGTACTGCCGGGCAATTCGTTATCCTTTGGAAGCTTCTTCTTCATTATTTTCAGTAGCGAACTAAATCCCTTGTCAGATAAACCATTCTCTGCCTTCCATTGCAGCAATTCCAGTGTGGTACCGAGCTTTCTGTTGTCATCTTCGCAATTTGGGTACAACCCTTTTTTGTGATCCTCTAACATGCGATCGAACTTCAACTTCTCCCTTTCACTTTCGCATTCTCTCTGTGCATCAACAATCACCCGGCGAAGATCATCATCGGGCACATCATCTGGTTCCTCTTGATCTTCAGCTTCCCCCATTGCAGCATCGCTGTATTCAGGGGGCGGGTAGTTGTCATCATCCTCTTCTTCTTCGTTGTCTTCCATCATAACCCCTCTTTCTCCGTGCTTGGTCCAAACATTATAGTGTGGCATAAAACCCTTCTCAAGCAGGTGGAAGTGAAGGGTTTTAGAGTTGGAGAAAGCCTTCGTATTCTCACAGACAGTACATGGACAATGCATAAAACCATTCTGCTTGTTTGCCTCAGCCGCTTCGAGAAAATTATGCAGGCCCTTAATATACTCGGAGGTGCGTCGGTCACCGTACATCCATTGCCGGTTCATCTGCGTGCGTTATATAATAAAGTGTATTAAAAACCAAATTAATAGAAATTCATCATCACATTAAAGCCAAAGTATAGTAGTGACCAAAATAAATACATAACGTTCATACATAGTTCTCATTATTGAACAACATATAGCTCTCTAGAGCATCTAATTAAAACATACATTGAAACTATAAAATTTAAATGCAACAACAAATGCGATCATAACCGCAACTAAGGTACCAATTGATCCAACGGCATAATGATACCAAGCCTCGGTATGAATGGCATATTTTCTAATCTTTCTAATCTTCAAGCACATTGCATCCATCTTGATCTTGTGATCGTCGACGACATCGGCAACATGCAACTCCAACTTCATCTTCTCCTCTTCAACTCTTTGTAATTTTTCTTTCAAGTAATTGTTTTCTTTTTCAACGAAATTTAACTTCTCGACAAGAATTTCTATGTCGGTTGGAATTTCCGGTTCACATACCTCCTAGATTAAAAAATCTATGTCACGTTGGTCGGCATAATTTTCATAAACACTAAATAAAACAAATAGTTATAAAAGATAATATATACCACATCCGAATCATAGACAGGACGAGGGCCGACGGAGGCGGATACCAAAACCATCGCACTATATAATAACAAACAATAATAAAAGTAAGAAAATTACACAAGTATCTATCTAAATCATACAAGTAAGAACTTTTTTCTTTTAGAAAGAAGATCAGAAGAAGAGGCTAACCACGGTGGTGCCGGCGCCGAGATGGGCGCGGGCGATCGACGACGGTGAGGACGGGGACCGGACAGGACGGACCGCCAAACCTAGACAAATCTTGAGGAAAATGGAGCTTGGACAAGGAGCTTCGAGAGGAGAAAGCTTAAGTGTGGCTCGGGCATTTCATCGAACACCTCACGTGCATAGGAGGTGAGCTAGAGCACCACAAAGCTCTCCCAACGGCCGGCCAAAAAAACAGAGCAGTGTACTGCTCTGCTCGCGGGCGGGGGGTATACATAGGCCGACCATTGGTCCCGGTTTGTGGCTGGAACCGGGACTAAAGGACATCATTTGGTCCCGGTTCCAGCCACAAACCGGGACCAATGGTTGTGGGCCAGGAGCGAGGCCCATTGGTCCCGGTTCGTGTCTGGAACCGGGACCAAAGGGGTCAGACGAACCGGGACCAATGGCCCACGAGGCCCGGCCGGCGCCCTGGCCTCACGAACCGGGACCAATGCCCCCATTGGTCCCGGTTCGTGAGTGAACCGGGATTAATGGCATTTCAGGCCTGGACCAAAGCCCTGTTTTCTACTAGTGTGAGAATACAAGACCCACGCTACGCCACAATCTCATAGTATCGACAAGTTTGTAAATCAAATCTGTATTCGTCGGAACATCTCCTTCGCAATATCTCAGAATGTCAATACCAGACATACATGAGTATTGTTATTATCCTGAAGGAGCCCGAACCTATCTAAATCCTTGTCTCTCGACAACTCGCTTGGCACAACCTCGACTACCCAGCCCATCTTCTCTCTACATGTATCTGTATGATCGTAAGATCAACGAATACACAAATCATCGACAACTAGCTGATTCTGGCCCAGAAAGCGCACTGGATCGTGTAATAACCTTCTTCCCTAGTTTGACGTAGGTTATCGACCTGGAGGCAGAGGTACCCGAAGGATGACATCAAGCAAACGCCAAGTTTCTTGTAAGCTTTCATCTTTGCTGAAACTTAGTAGGCTTCAAGTTCGCAAAACACACAAACAACGTGTAGAGAAAAATGGTTGTAAACAATTAATGAAAATGGGCCTAGGGTGGAGGTTCACCTGCAACCTTGAACACATGTGAGGGATCACATAATAAACAAATAAGCATAGGTACTATTTCGACATAAAAGCAAGTGGGCGGCATGTCCAAAGGACACCTCGGCCAGCTAGCATCACACCGAACGATGCATTGTTTAACCTAATGTTTTAAATAGCATGATATGCCATTTAGCGGCGGCTCAGCCAGAAGCTATGAAAAGCTATAACGAAGCTATAGCGAAGCTAAGCCCCATTTAGTGTTTTTCTTAAAACATGAAAAGTTGAAAAAATAAGTATACAATCAGGCATCATATATGATATATTACATATACTTGACATATACACATATTCGCACATCAAAACCCGAGCACCAATCAAGTGTCCTAATTGAGTAACCAAGATTCGCATCAATGCATCATATATATTAGAAACAAGAACAAAAAATAATACAGAAGAATGGTTTGTATAGCGGCTTAGCAAGCTAAATGACTCCAAATTTAGCGCTATAGCAGGAAATAGCGGGCTATTAGCGTCATTTTTAATTTAGCGTTAAAACTGCATAGCTTTATCGGGAGAGCTCTCAAAGGATATAGCGGGGATATATCGGAGTTATAGCCGGCTATTTAAAACTTTGGTTTAACCCGGTGCCTATGAACACACTAGGTCATCTAGGTTATTAAGGCGTGAGCCGAACAAACACCTTAGCATTTCATGACTATGCGGTGCTTCCTCAAGGAAATGCATCGATCACCCTACTTCACCTTACTGTTATCGCCTTCGGGGATTGTTCTTTCGTGCCTCCATGTCCATTGCCTCTTCCTTGCACCAGCCATCGAAGCATCGGGTACCATCGAGTCCCAGGTCAAGGCGACAAAATAAGAAATTGCAACATATAGATAAAGAAATAAATCATACCACGAATCCCTTCGTCACCTTGTACGAGGGCAACCACTAGTAGAAAACAGACCTTTCGTCCGGCGCTCTAGTCTCGGCTGGGTTTGGGCCCGGGACTAATGTGAGCATTAGTCCCGGTTCCAACGGCTAGGAGCGGACGGGGGCACGGCCAGGATTAGTCCCAGTTGGTGTCGGACCTCTAGTCCCGGTTGGTGATACCAACCGGGGCTAAAGGGGTTGCGGCAGGCTGGGGCCCCCACGAGCCCCTTTAGTCCCGGTTGGTATCACCAACCGGGACTAGAGATAGACCTTTAGTCCCGGTTGGTATCACCAACCGGGACTAAAGTCTTCCCTATATAAATTAAAGCTGCTTCCTCCAGTCTGAGTCCAAGCTTTATCTCCTCTTTGTTTTCTTCCCCCAAGCTCGAGTTCATCCTCCATTTTTGCCAAGATTTGTCAAGATTGGCGGCACCCCATCTATCCAAGGGTTCTAAAAGGTTAGCAACTTCATCCTTTCATCTCTCATTGCTAGTTTAGCTCGTTTCATGCTCTATAATTATAGTGATTTGTGGATTTTAGTTTGGGAGTAATTATGTGGGAGTTTATTTGATTTATATGCAATTTGAGCTCAAATTAACTTTTTAGTTTGCATATGTGTAGGTGAGGTTTACTTAGTGCCTTCCCGTCCCCGTCCTCACCGCCGTCGATCGCCCGCGTCGTCCTGTCGCCGGCACCACCTTGGTGAGCCTCTTGTTCTTATCCTTTTTGTAAAAATAATAATCTTATTTGTATGATTTAGATAGTTATTTGTATAATTTTCTTACTTGTATGATTGTTTGTTATATATAGTGCCATGGTTTTGATATCCGTCCCCGTCGGCCCTCGTCCGGTTTATGATTCGGATGTGGTATATTATTTTTTATAACTATTTGTTTCATTTCGTGTTTATGACAATTATGCCCATCAAGTTGACATAGATATTTTTATCTAGCAGGTATGTGAACCGGAAATTGCAACCGATCCTCTTGTCGAGAAGTTAAAATTAGTTGAAAAAGAAAACAATTATTTGAAAGAAAAATTGAAAATAATTGAAGAAGAGAAGATTAAATTGGAGTTGTATGTTGCCGATGTCGTCGATGATCACAAGATCAAGATGGATGCAATGCGCTTGAAGATTAGAAAGATTAGAAAATATGCCATTAATAAAGAGGCTTGGTATCATTATGCTATTGAATCAATTATTATCTTAGTTGCGATTTTCATCGCATTTGTTGTTGCATTTAAATGCTTTAGATAGTTGTATGTTGTTTTATGAGAAGTATGTTATGAAATTTATGTATATATTTTTGCAGTAATAACATTTGGTCACTACTCTACCATGGTTTTAATGTGATGAACTTCTATTAATTTGGTCACTTCGATGTTGTGTAATGAAGATGAGCCGGCAATGGATGTACGATGACCGACGCTCTTCCGTGTTCATTAATGGCCTGCATAATTATATGCGTGTGGCTGAGGCAAACAAGCGGAATGGTTTTATGTGTTGTCCATGTGGTGTCTGTAAGAATGATAAGTATTACTCTACCTCAAAAATTCTTCACAGCCACCTGCTAAAGTCCGGTTTCATGTCCGTCTATAACTGTTGTACCAAGCACGGAGAAAGAGGGGTTATGATGGAAGACAATGAAGAAGAAGAGGATGATGACAACTATCCTAGGTTCCCTGAATACGATGGTACTACAATGGGGGAAACTGAAGAAGAGGCATCAGATGAGCCCGCTGATGATCTTGGTCGGGCCATTGTTGATGCAAAGAGAAAGTGCGAAAGTGAAAAGGAAAGGTTGAAGTTGGAGTGCATGTTACAAGATCACCAAAAACTGTTGTACCCAAATTGCGAAGATGACAAGAAAAAGCTGGGTACCACACTGGAATTGCTGCAATGGAATGCAGAGAATGGTGTATCTGACAAGGGATTTGAAAAGTTGCTGAAAAAGATAAAGAATATGCTTCCAAAGGATAACGAATTGCCCGTCAGTACGTACGAAGCAAAGAAGGTTGTCTGCCCTCTAGGATTAGAGGTGCAGAAGATACATGCATGACCTAATGACTGCATCCTCTACCGCGGTGAGGAGTACGAGAATTTGAATGCATGCCCGGTATGCGGTGCATTGCGCTATAAGATCAGCCGCGATGACCCCGGTGATGTTGAGGGCGAGCACCCCAGGAAGAGGGTTCCTGCGAAGGTAATGTGGTATGCTCCTAGAATACCACGGTTGAAACATTTGTTCCAAAACAAAGAGCATGCCAAGTTGTTGCGATGGCACAAAGAAGATCGTAAGAAAGACGGGATGTTGAGAGTTCCCGCTGATGGGTCGCAGTGGAGAAAAATCGAGAGAGAGTTCCCGGACTTTGTAGAGGACGCAAGGAACTTATGGTTTGCTCTAAGTACAGATGGCATGAATCCTTTTGGGGAGCAGAGCTACAGTCATAGCACCTGGCATGTGACTCTATGTATCTACAACCTTCCTCCTTGGTTGTGCGTGAAGCGGAAGTTCATTATGATGCCAGTGCTCATACAAGGCCCTAAGCAACCCGACAACGGCATTGATGTGTACCTAAGGCCATTAGTTGAAGAACTTTTACAATTTTGAGATAAAAAAGGTGTACGTGTGTGGGATGAGTACAAACAGGAGAAATTTGACCTACGAGCATTGCTGTTTGTAACCATCAATGATTGGCCTGCACTTAGTAACCTTTCAGGACAGACAAACAAGGGATACAATGCATGCACGCACTGTTTAAATGACACTGAAAGTATATATTTGGATAAATGTAAGAAGAATGTGTACCCGGGACATCGTCGATTTCTTCCGATCAGGCTTCTCTTAAGAAAGAAAGGCAAGCATTTCAAAGGTGAGACAGAGCACCAGAAGTAGCCTGGCCACCGTAGTAGGTTTGATATATTTGATATGGTCAAGGATTTAAAAGTAATCTTTGGAAAGGGTCCTGGCGGACAATCTGTTCTGAATGACGCTAACGGACACGCACCCATGTGGAAGAAGAAATCTATATTTTGGGAGCTACCCTATTGGGAAGTCCTAGAGATCCGCTCTGCAATCGACGTGATGCACGTGACGAAGAATCTTTGCATGAACCTGCTAGGCTTCCTGGGCGTGTATGGGAAGACAAAAGATACACCGGAGGCACGGCAGGACCAGCAACGTGTGAACGAAAAAGACGGCATGCATCCAAAGCAGTATGAAGGTCCTGCCAGCTATGCTCTTACCAAAGCAGAGAAGGAAATCTTCTTTGAATGCCTGAGTAGTATGAAGGTCCCGTCTGGCTTCTCGTCGACTATAAATGGAATAATAAATATGGCAGCGAAAAAATTTCAAAACTTAAAGTCTCATGACTGCCACGTGATTATGATGCAATTGCTTCCGGTTGCATTGAGGGGGCTTCTACCGGAAAATGTTCGAGTATCCATTGTGAAGCTATGTGCATTACTCAATGCAATTTCTCAGAAGGTAATCGATCCAGAAATCCTACCAAGGTTACAGAATGATTTGGTCCAATGTCTTGTCAGTTTCGAGTTGGTGTTCCCACCATCCTTCTTCAATATTATGACGCACGTGCTAGTTCACCTAGTCGAAGAGATTACCATTCTGTGTCCTGTATTTCTACACAATATGTTACCCTTTGAGAGGTTCATGGGAGTCTTAAAGAAATATGTTCATAACCGTGCTAGGCCAGAAGGAAGCATCTCCAAGGGTTATGGAACAGAGGAGGTTATTGAGTTTTGTGTTGACTTTATTCCTGACTTTAAGCCGATTGATGTTCCTCAATCGCGACATGAGGGGAGACTGAGTGGAAAAGGCACGCTAGGAAAGAAAGCAGTAATAAGTATGGACGGGCATTCTTTCACTCAAGCACACTAAACAGTTCTACAAAATTCCACTTGATGGCTCCGTATATCGAGGAACACATGGATATTGTACGCTCCAAGAACCCAGAACAGTCTGACTCCTGGATTAAACGTACACACATGGCGACTTTCGGCGGTTGGTTGCAAACACATCTCATGAATAGCCGAAGATTGGGATTTGCTCCTCCGATGATGGAGAGATATTCTTGGGCCCTCTCGGTGTTGCGGTATCCATCATCGTCTGGCCAGACACAATGTGATTTGATCACAGGGATGTCGTTACACTGAAACGAGAAAGGAAAACAAAACCGGTAACGAGGTAACTGGCATAGTGGACAAGTGTTGATCCATGGGGATGCCGACTAGTCTCACCTCGGGTGTTTGTATCATATTGCGAAGCAACAGGAATAGCTCACGGCGAACTAATGGTTCACTCGAATATTTATTCGTGTGGGTATATAGGGGTCAATATGGGTGTCCACGGCTCCGATGTTGATCATTGATCGGAAAGTGTTCCGCTCATGTCTATACTTCACCGAACCTATACGGTCACATGCTTAAGGGTCATCTATCTGCTGAATACTAGACAGGGAGTCTGAGAGAAAATCACCGGAAAAGTTTCGTGGACAACGGAAGAGTTCCGGAGAGAACACCGGAAGAGTTTCGGTAAAACCGAAAAGTTGTTTCGGAGTATACCATTAAGTCAAATTGGTTGTGGCACATGCCTGAAAATTATTGGAGGGTACCAGAATTGTTCAGGTAACTTCTGGGATTTTTCGGAGACAAAAACCGGAAATGTTCCGGACTGCCGGAACCGCTTTGGTTGCTTTTCACAGATGAAAATCACTAATCTAAAAATGTTTCGGAACGTGTCCAGAATTTTTTTAGTGGGTAATGGAATTATTCTAGGACCCATAGAAATATTTTCAGATTTATCAGTCACGAAAAATTGGTTTCGTGAATAGTGAAAGTGCATTTATGGTTATTTTTGGATGGTCACCTTTGTTGACTTTCCACAAAATATCTCAAGGGGATGACATGGAAGGATTAGGGCACCACATGGGGTGCCCTAGGAGAGGGTGGCCGGCCAAGGTGGGGCTCCACCATGGAGCCTCACTTGCCCCACTTGCTTTCCCTTTATGCCCTTGTGAAGGACACCTTTTATGGGGTCTTTGGGTATTTCAAGTACCACCCTACCCCTTGAGTTTTCCTATAATTAGAGGTGGAGATGCACTCTCCACACACACTCTTTCTCAACATACAAATGCCATGCATGATCTGGCCTTCCCCCGCGAAATAGTTTCGTAGAGACGAAAGGCTGTCTGCGTTCCGCCAGGAACTAGTTCTGGATGGCGAAGCCCTGCCGGATAGCTGACACCGTATGTGTGCAACCCTGTAGAGAGGTCGTAGTTTCGATCTTTTGCCCGAGGGGCTGTTCGAGGGTCCTCCCGAAGGGCTGTCCGTGACATCGTCCGAGGGACTGTCCGACCGCCTCCCGAAGGGCTGTCCGACGAGGGAATACATCCTCGCGGTTGGGAGGATGTAAATCCTAGCTACGGGGATCTGCACCAACGATCTTCATCGACTCTACTTCCGCTGCGCTACGAGTCGGTAATGATCAGATCAAAACCTTGTATGCATCTTCCTAGTGATCCTGGGCGTGTTCGCAGTACCGTAATTTTTTGTTTTCTGTCGCGTTCCCCTACAGTGGCATCATGAGCCAGGCTATGCGTAGATGCAGGTTACGATCTAGAATACATGAGATGTATGGGTATTGCATAGTATAATTTTGTAGTAGATAAGATCTATTGCTGAAAATTATTTATGCGGGAAGTAGATGAAATCTATTACCCGATATTCTTGTTGCTTCCCGTGAATTTGCGTGGTCCTGATCTTGACGGCATGGTGGAATCTGACAAAGTTCTGGCAATCCGCGATCCTTTCATGCTACTCCTGAGTATGCTGATTGACAGATCAACGAAGTGCTTCAGTGTCTTTGGGTTCCGCCATAGTTGACAAAGATGGATGTTTCGCAGACGAAAGGGCAATGCAAATATGATCTGCACGGGGGTCATGCGTATGACAAAGTTCAGTATGGGGCTCATGATTTTATCTCGTGCTTCATACACCCCGCAAAGTTAATCTAGCAACTTGAATGGTCATACTTAATGATAAAACGTTGGTAGCTGCGGTTTAAGTCAAAACCTTAGAAGCCACGTAAAATAAAATTTTGCATAAACTGATTAGAGGCGTCTAACTTGGTTTTGCAGGATCGCATGTGATGTGGGATAGTAGTTCTTATATTGATTTGATTATGTATGAGATGACTATATGATGTAAAATTAATTAACATGACCTGCGTGTCATGATTCGGCATGATGGCTGGAGCCATATGATTGTCACTTTAATGACCTGCGTGTCAACCTTATTTAATGCACTTATTTTATTAGCTATAGAGATAGCAATATTATCTGGTGCATCGACAAGGTGGTGGCAATCTTCGCGAAGGTGAACACCGACGCAAATGTCGAAGACGAAGAAATTAATGACTTCTCCGTCAGAAAGGGCTATACCATATCATGCTATTATGAATTGCCTGAGATGTTTATCCCTTATGATGCACCCTTCTTGATTGCGTGGTAGTCACTTTTATTAGGGTGATCTCTCACAAAAATATCAAGTAGTTAGTGTTCTCCCAAGTGTAGCACCGTCACAGCATCCTTCCTTTCGAGGTGCGCCATGATCCAAAACAATTAATGCATCAATTAGCTAGTAAGCACAGGCTTAATTAATATATATACCTCGCCGGACTTTGCAACAGCTCCCTCCTCCGTTCGTTCACCGGAGCCGTCATCATGGTCTCCTTCTTCCTCCGGCATTCGGTCACCGGAGCCATCATGATCATGTCCTTCCTCCTCCATTGTTCGATCACCGGAGCCATCATCCTCTCCTTCCAGACCATCGGTGTCATTGAGAAACGACAAGATATCACGTCCGCCGAGGATTATGTCCCCCAACAACTGTTCTTGTTCTTCGTCTCTTTGTTCCATAGTTTCTGCAAATATTACAACATGGCAATTAATATACAAACATGAATGTTCGACGTCCGGACCGCCTCTCTCATGAATGTCAAACAAGGGATTCTCTTAACCTTTAAGGGATTTAATTAACAAAATGGCGCCATTCTGAATGTGCAGAAAATGGTCCATATTTTTCCTGATCTCATCTACCCTTCTATATGTCATGTTGTCTAGTGTCAAAGGATTCAAGAAAACCATGGCTTCATCATTAGCCGAAAGTAACAGGCGCATAATGGTACGAAGCTCTCCAAAATTGTTTTGGAACGGAGTCCCGGATAGGATAATTAATTAGCTTTTTGGTACGAAGTTCAGCAAGAGCCTTCCGAATATCGCTATTTGGAAGGCCTTTGCTGAAATTCGTACCAAAAAGCGAATTATTCTATCCGGAACTCCGTTCCAAAACAACTTTGAAGAGCTTCGTAGCATCATACGCATGTTACTTCCGGCTAATGATGAAGCCATGGATTTCTTCAATACTTTGACAGACAACGTGACATATAGAAGAATATATATATAGATGAGATCAGAAAAAAAATTGGATCAACTTGTGCACATCCATAATGGGGGCATTCTTGATAAATCTATGTCAAAAGTCAAACTTTGACATATGATCAAATATTGTTGCATATGTCAAAATTCAAACTTTGACATATGATCAAACTTTGACATATGATCAAATGTTGCATAGGTCAAAATTCAAACTTTGACATATGATCAAACTTTGATATATGATCAAATATTGCATATGTCAAAATTCAAACTTTGACATATGATCAAACTTTGATATATGTCCACCGCGATATAAAATGATACATAGACTTGTTCGGGCGAGAGGGGGTTGATCGACGTCCCCCCTCATGTCGAAGTTACCGGAGTTTTCTTCTAGTGGTTTGGGTGGCCTCGAGAGTTTGTCGGGTAGGGGCGGGAGGGGGTAGGAGATCGACAACGCTTTTTTTCTAGGGTTTGGGTGGCCTCGAGAGTTGGTCGCCCGGTATATCGAGAGGGGGGTGAACATTTTACCTTAGTAACTTAGAAAAAAAATGTTATCGGGGAGGGGGTATATCGACAACGCTTTTTTTCCAGGGTTTGGGTGGCCTCGAGAGTTGGTCGCCCGGTATATCGAGAGGGGGGTGAACATTTTACCTTAGTAACTTAGAAAAAAAATGTTATCGGGGAGGGGGTATATCGACCCCCCCCCCTCATGTCGAAGTTATCGGGGAGGGGGTATATCGACAACGACATACATACATGGAAAACAAATGCTATCCATCTATACATACATAGCCACATACATATATACATGGAAAAAAATGCTATGAAAAAAAATACATATATGAACAAAAAAATGCTATGAACAAAAAAATTAATACACATATGAACAAAAAAATACATATATGAACAAAAAAATGCTCTGAACAAAAAAATTAATACATATATGAACATCCATACATACATATAGCCACATACATATATACATTATATATATATATATGAACAAAAAATTCATCATATAAAAAATGAACAAAAAAATGATATGAACAGAGCCGGGGCGGCGGCGGCTCACAGGGGGGGCGGCCGGCGAGGGCGACGGCGGGGGCGGCGAGGGCGTCGGCGACGGCGACGGTGGGGGCGGGCCGGGGCAGGGGCGTGGCCGGGCGCGCTGGGGGGCGGCGGACGGCGTCGGCTGGCGAGGGCGACGGCGGGGGCGGCGCGCGAGGGAGCCGGCGACGGCATCGGCTGGCGAGGGCGACGGCGGGGGAGGTGCACGAGGGAGCCAGCGACGACGGCGACGGTGGGGGCGGGCCGGGGCGCAGGGGCGCGGCCGGGCGCGCTCGGGGGCGGAGGACGGCGACGGCGTGGGCGGCGGACGGCGTTGGCATGGGCTCGGGTGCGGGGCAGGGTCACGGGCGACGGCGACAGCGTCGGGGCAGCCTGGCGGCGTCGAGGAGGTCGGCGTCGTCGGGGGGAACTGCGAGATGAAAATGAAAATTTTCACAAGTGCTGCTTATATACACACAGCATTGGTCCCGGTTGGTGTCTCCAACCGGGACTAATGCACCCCTTTAGTACCGGTTGGTGCCACCAACCGGGACCAAAGGTCTCTTTTCAGCAGCCCAAAGGGCGGGAAGCAGGGACCTTTGGTCCCGGTTGGTGGCACCAACCGGGACCAAAGGTAGGCATTGGTCCCGGTTGGTGGCACCAACCGGGACCAAAGGTAGGCATTGGTCCCGGTTGATGGCACCAACCGGGACCAATGGCCTTGCACAGCGGCGTGGTGGGAGTTTAGTCCCACCTCGCTAGTTGAGAGAGTGCCGCACCTGTTTATAAGGCGCGGTGCGCCAGAGCCTTCGAGCTCCTCTCTAAAGCAGGCTTACGGGCCTAACCACTCTGTATCTGCCTGTGGGCCTACTGGGCCTTCTGCGGGCCTGAATCCTGGCCCAACTGGCTGGTTGGGTTTCTAGTCGTATTCAGGCCGTGGTGGCCGAGTAGGCGGCATTTTTTATAATTTTTTTGTTTTGTTTTTTGCATTATTTATTTCTTTTCTTTTTTGCTTTATTTTTTTTAATTCTTTTTGCTGTTAGGTCACAAAAATTATAAACTTTCTGTTAGTGCCATTAGTTTTCAAATTTGAATAGTTTAAATTTGAATTCTTTTAAATTTGTGTGAATCACTAGTTTGTGAATAACTTTACTATAAAAATAGATTTTCGAGTGATTCTTTTTCCTGCTATTTTATATTACTGTGTTTTATCATTATATTCAATTTGGTAATTTTTAGGTTATTTTAAATGTCCGTTTTAATCAAAAACAGATTTTGTTATTTTAGTTTGCTATTAAAGTTTCTAACAAAACAATTCTTTATGAAAATTCTTTTTGCTATTAATGTTTTGAACAAAAAATATTTTGATAATTTTAGTTGCATAAATTTTATATAATTTTAGTTTCAAAAATACTAGAGGTTTATAGAATGTTAGTTTCAAAAATGTCCGTTTTTTGAGCTAAATGACCCTGAAATTGAAAAGCACTTCAAATGAACTCTGAAAAGGTTGAAAGTTGGCATGGTATCATCAATTCACCCACATAGCATGTGCTAAAAAGTTGAGAGGGTTACGGCGAAAACTGGATGCACTTCGTGTACAAAATGGACAATCTCTTTCGAAGTATCAGGGTTTCGGACGAAAACTCATCTGTTACAAAGGGATTTCATTTTTTTGAACTTATTTGAACTCCAGACTTTTTGTGTGTTCAAAATGCACCATTCAAAGCCACATCATCAATTTTCAACCCTTTCTGACTTCATTTGGTATTTTTCATGCATTTACTAATTTTTTTGACCTAAATGACCCTGAAATTGAAAAGCACTACAAATGAACTCTGAAAAAGTTGAAAGTTGGCATGGTATCATCATTTCACCCACATAGCATGTTATAAAAAGTTGAGAGGGTTACGGCAAAAACTGGATGCACTTCGTGTACAAAACGGACAATCTCTTTCGAAGTATTAGGGTTTCATACGAAAACTCATCTGTTACAAAAGGCATTTCATTTCTTCACATGTAACTGCAATGATATAGTTGTGGAGAGAAAGTCTTCACTTTTTCTTCGCTTGTGTCCTTTGCTTATTGCGCCGTAACCATGGATAATCTTCATCGTTTAAGAGGGTGCTTGGGTCAGCCTTGACTTTGAAGGGAGGAATTTCATGAAACTTTTCATAATCTTCAGACATGTCTGTCTTGTCCTCCAATCCCGCGATGTCTCTTTTTCCTGAAAGAACTATGTGGCGCTTTGGCTCATCGTATGATGTATTCGCTTCCTTATCTTTTCTTTTTCTCGGTTTGGTAGACATGTCCTTCACATAGAAAACCTGCGCCGCATCATTGGCTAGGACGAATGGTTCGTCTGTGTAGCCAAGATTGTTCAGATCCACTGTTGTCATTCCGTACTGTGGGTCTTCCTGTACCCCGCCTCCTGACAAATTGACCCATTTGCACTGAAACAAAGGGACCTTGAAATCATGTCCATAGTCAAGTTCCCATATGTCCACTATGTAACCATAATATGTGTCCTTTCCCCTATTGGTTGCTGCATCAAAGCGGACACCGCTGTTTTGGTTGGTGCTCTTTTGATCTTGGGCGATCGTGTAAAATGTATTCCCATTTATCTCGTACCCTTTGTAAGTCAATACAGTCGAAGATGGTCCCCTGGCCAACGAGTACAACTCATCAGAAACAGTGTTGTCACCCATGAGACGTGTTTGCAACCAACTGCCGAAAGTCCTGATGTGTTCATATGTAATCCAGTCATCACACTGCTCCGGGTGTTTGGAGCGCAGAATATTCTTGTGTTCATCGACATACGGGGTCACCAAGGTAGAATTCTGTAGAACTGTGTAGTGTGCTTGAGACCAAGAATGCCCGTCCCTACATATTATTGAGTCCGCTCCTAGCGTGCCTTTTCCAGTCAGTCTCCCCTCATACCGTGATTGAGGGAGACCAATCTTCTTAAGGTCAGGAATGAAGTCAACACAAAACCCAATGACATCCTCGGTTTGATGGCCCATGGAGATGCTTGCTTCTGGCCTAGCGCGGTTACGAACATATTTCTTTAAGACTCCCATGAACCTCTCAAAGGGGAACATATTGTGTAGAAATACAGGGCCCAGAACGACAATCTCGTCGACTAGATGAACTAGGACGTTCGTCATGATATTGAAGAAGGACGGTGGGAACACCAGCTCGAAACTAACAAGACATTGCACCAAATCACTCCTTAACCTTGGCAGGATTTCTGGATCGATCACCTTCTGAGAGATTGCATTGAGGAATGCACATAGCTTCACAATGGCTAATCGAACGTTTTCCGGTAGAAGCCCCCTCAATGCAACCGGAAGCAGTTGCGTCATAATCACGTGGCAGTCATGAGACTTTAGGTTCTAGAACTTTTTCTCTGCCATATTTATTATTCCCTTTATATTCGATGAGAAGCCAAACGGGACCTTCATACTGAGCAGGCATTCAAAGAAGATTTCCTTCTCTTCTTTGGTAAGAGCGTAGCTGGCAGGACCTTCATACTGCTTTGGATGCATGCCGTCTTTTTCATGCACACGTTGCTGTTCCTCCCGTGCCTCCGGTGTATCTTTTGTCTTCCCATACACTCCCAAGAAGCCTAGCAGGTTCACGCAAAGATTCTTCGTCACGTGCATCACGTCGATTGCAGAGCGGACCTCTAGGTCTTTCCAATAGGGTAGGTCCCAAAATATAGATTTCTTCTTCCACATGGGTGCGCGTCCCGCATCGTCAGTCGGAACAGATAGTCCGCCAGGACCCTTTCCAAAGATTACTTGTAAATCATTGACCATATCAAGTATGTGATCACCAGTATGGAGGGCGGGCTTCTTCCGGTGATCTGCCTCACCTTTGAAATGCTTTCCTTTCTTTCGACATTGATGGTTGGTCGGAAGAAATTGACGATGCCCCAGGTACACATTCTTCCTGCATTTGTCCAAATATATACTGTCGGTGTCATCTAAACAGTGTGTGCATGCGTGGTATCCCTTGTTTGTCTGTCCTGAAAGGTTACTAAGAGCAGGCCAATCGTTGATGGTTACAAACAGCAACGCATGTTGGTCAAATTCCTCCTGTTCGTTCTCATCCCACACACGTACACCTCTTCCATTCCATAGCTGTAAAAGTTCATCAACTAATGGCCTTAGGTACACATCAATGTCATTGCCGGGTTGCTTAGGGCCTTGGATGAGCACTGGCATCATAATGAACTTCTGCTTCATGCACAACCAAGGAGGAAGGTTATACATACATAGAGTCACAGGCCATGTGCTATGCTTGCTACTCTGATCCCCAAAAGTATTAACGCCATCTGCACTTAAACCAAATCATACGTTCCTCGGGTCACCTGTAAAGTCGCTCCACTTTCTCTCGATCTTTCTGCACTACGACCCGTCAGGGGGTGCTCTCAACTTCCCGTCTTTCTTACGGTCTTTTATGTGCCATTGCATCAACTCGGCATGCTTTTTGTTTCTGAACAGACGTTTCAACCGTGGTATTATAGGAGCATACCACATCACCTTGGCAGGAACCCTCTTCCCGGTGTGCTGGCCCTCAACATCACCAGAGTCATCTCTTCTGATCTTATACCGCAATGCACCGCATACCGGGCATGCGTTCAAATCCTCTTACGCACCGCGGTAGAGGAAGCAGTCATTAGGGCATGCATGTATCTTCTGCACCACCAATCCTAGAGGGCATAGAACCTTCTTTGCTTCGTACGTACTGCCGGGCAATTCGTTATCCTTTGGAAGCTTCTTCTTCATTATTTTCAGTAGCGAACTAAATCCCTTGTTAGATAAACCATTCTCTGCCTTCCATTGCAGCAATTCTAGTGTGGTACCGAGCTTTCTGTTGTTATCTTCGCAATTTGGGTACAACCCTTTTTTGTGATCCTCTAACATGCGATCGAACTTCAACTTCTCCCTTTCACTTTCGCATTCTCTCTGTGCATCAACAATGACCCGGCGAAGATCATCATCGGGCACATCATCTGGTTCCTCTTGATCTTCAGCTTCCCCCATTGCAGCATCGCTGTATTCAGGGGGCGGGTAGTTGTCATCATCCTCTTCTTCTTCGTTGTATTCCATCATAACCCCTCTTTCTTCGTGCTTGGTCCAAACATTATAGTGTGGCATAAAACCCTTCTCAAGCAGGTGGAAGTGAAGGGTTTTAGAGTTGGAGAAAGCCTTCGTATTCTCACAGACAGTACATGGACAATGCATCAAACCATTCTGCTTGTTTGCCTCAGCCGCTTCGAGAAAATTATGCAGGCCCTTAATATACTCGGAGGTGCGTCGGTCACCGTAAATCCATTGCCAGTTCATCTGCGTGCGTTATATAATAAAGTGTATTAAGAACCAAATTAATAGAAATTCATCATCACATTAAAGCCAAAGTATAGTAGTGACCAAAATAAATACATAACGTTCATACATAGTTCTCATTATTGAACAACATATAGCTCTCTAGAGCATCTAATTAAAACATACATTGAAACTATAAAATTTAAATGCAACAACAAATGCGATCATAACCGCAACTAAGGTACCAATTGATCCAACGGCATAATGATACCAAGCCTCGGTATGAATGGCATATTTTCTAATCTTTCTAATCTTCAAGCGCATTGCATCCATCTTGATCTTGTGATCGTCGACGACATCGGCAACATGCAACTCCAACTTCATCTTCTCCTCTTCAACTCTTTGTAATTTTTCTTTCAAGTAATTGTTTTCTTTTTCAACGAAATTTAACTTCTCGACAAGAATTTCTATGTCGGTTGGAATTTCCGGTTCACATACCTCCTAGATTAAAAAATCTATGTCACGTTGGTCGGCATAATTGTCATAAACACTAAATAAAACAAATAGTTATAAAAGATAATATATACCACATCCGAATCATAGACAGGACGAGGGCCGACGGAGGCGGATACCAAAACCATCGCACTATATAATAACAAACAATAATAAAAGTAAGAAAATTACACAAGTATCTATCTAAATCATACAAGTAAGAACTTTTTTCTTTTAGAAAGAAGATCAGAAGAAGAGGCTAACCACGGTGGTGCCGGCGCCGAGATGGGCGCGGGCGATCGACGACGGTGAGGACGGGGACCGGACAGGACGGACCGCCAAACCTAGACAAATCTTGAGGAAAATGGAGCTTGGACAAGGAGCTTCGAGAGGAGAAAGCTTAAGTGTGGCTCGGGCATTTCATCGAACACCTCACGTGCATAGGAGGTGAGCTAGAGCACCACAAAGCTCTCCCAACGGCCGGCCAAAAAAACAGAGCAGTGTACTGCTCTGCTCGCGGGCGGGGGGTATATATAGGCCGACCATTGGTCCCGGTTTGTGGCTGGAACCGGGACTAAAGGACATCATTTGGTCCCGGTTCCAGCCATAAACCGGGACCAATGGTTGTGGGCCAGGAGCGAGGCCCATTGGTCCCGGTTCGTGTATGGAACCGGGACCAAAGGGGTCAGACGAACCGGGACCAATGGCCCACGAGGCCCGGCCGGCGCCCTGGCCTCACGAACCGGGACCAATGCCCCCATTGGTCCCGGTTCGTGAGTGAACCGGGATTAATGGCATTTCAGGCCTGGACCAAAGCCCTGTTTTCTACTAGTGTAAGAATACAAGACCCACGCTACGCCACAATCTCATAGTATCGACAAGTTTGTAAATCAAATCTGTATTCGTCGGAACATCTCCTTCGCAATATCTCAGAATGTCAATACCAGACATACATGAGTATTGTTATTATCCTGAAGGAGCCCGAACCTATCTAAATCCTTGTCTCTCGACAACTCGCTTGGCACAACCTCGACTACCCAGCCCATCTTCTCTCTACATGTATCTATATGATCGTAAGATCAACGAATACACAAATCATCGACAACTAGCTGATTCTGGCCCAGAAAGCGCACTGGATCGTGTAATAACCTTCTTCCCTAGTTTGACGTAGGTTATCGACCTGGAGGCAGAGGTACCCGAAGGATGACATCAAGCAAACGCCAAGTTTCTTGTAAGCTTTCATCTTTGCTGAAACTTAGTAGGCTTCAAGTTCGCAAAAGACACAAACAACGTGTAGAGAAAAATGGTTGTAAACAATTAATGAAAATGGGCCTAGGGTGGAGGTTCACCTGCAACCTTGAACACATGTGAGGGATCACATAATAAACAAATAAGCATAGGTACTATTTCGACATAAAAGCAAGTGGGCGGCATGTCCAAAGGACACCTCGGCCGGCTAGCATCACACCGAACGATGCATTGTTTAACCTAATGTTTTAAATAGCATGATATGCCATTTAGCGGCGGCTCAGCCAGAAGCTATGAAAAGCTATAACGAAGCTATAGCGAAGCTAAGCCCCATTTAGCGTTTTTCTTAAAACATGAAAAGTTGAAAAAATAAGTATACAATCAGGCATCATATATGATATATTACATATACTTGACATATACACATATTCGCACATCAAAACCCGAGCACCAATCAAGTGTCCTAATTGAGTAACCAAGATTCACATCAATGCATCATATATATTAGAAACAAGAACAAAAAATAATACAGAAGAATGGTTTGTATAGCGGCTTAGCAAGCTAAATGACTCCAAATTTAGCGCTATAGCAGGAAATAGCGGGCTATTAGTGTCATTTTTAATTTAGCGTTAAAACTGCATAGCTTTATCGGGAGAGCTCTCAAAGGATATAGCGGGGATATATCGGAGTTATAGCCGGCTATTTAAAACTTTGGTTTAACCCGGTGCCTATGAACACACGAGGTCATCTAGGTTATTAAGGCGTGAGCCGAACAAACACCTTAGCATTTCATGACTATGCGGTGCTTCCTCAAGGAAATGCATCGATCACCCTACTTCACCTTACTGTTATCGCCTTCGGGGATTGTTCTTTCGTGCCTCCTTGTCCATTGCCTCTTCCTTGCACCAGCCATCGAAGCATCGGGTACCATCGAGTCCCAGGTCAAGGCGACAAAAGAAGAAATTGCAACATATAGATAAAGAAATAAATCATACCACGAATCCCTTCGTCACCTTGTACGAGGGCAACCACTAGTAGAAAACAGACCTTTCGTCCGGCGCTCTAGTCTCAGCTGGGTTTGGGCCCGGGACTAATGTGAGCATTAGTCCTGGTTCCAACGGCTAGGAGCGGACGGGGGCATGGCCAGGATTAGTCCCAGTTGGTGTCGGACCTCTAGTCCCGGTTGGTGATACCAACCGGGACTAAAGGGGTTGCGGCAGGCTGGGGCCCCCGCGAGCCCCTTTAGTCCCGGTTGGTATCACCAACCGGGACTAGAGATAGACCTTTAGTCCCGGTTGGTATCACCAACCGGGACTAAAGTCTTCCCTATATAAATTAAAGCTGCTTCCTCCAGTCTGAGTCCAAGCTTTCTCTCCTCTCTGTTTTCTTCCCCCAAGCTCGAGTTCATCCTCCATTTTTGCCAAGATTTGTCAAGATTGGCGGCACCCCATCTATCCAAGGGTTCTAAAAGGTTAGCAACTTCATCCTTTCATCTCTCATTGCTAGTTTAGCTCGTTTCATGCTCTATAATTATAGTGATTTGTGGATTTTAGTTTGGGAGTAATTATGTGGGAGTTTATTTGATTTATATGCAATTTGAGCTCAAATTAACTTTTTAGTTCGCATATGTGTAGGTGAGGTTTACTTAGTGCCTTCCCGTCCCCGTCCTCACCGCCGTCGATCGCCCGCGCCGTCCTGTCGCCGGCACCACCTTGGTGAGCCTCTTGTTCTTATCCTTTTTGTAAAAATAATAATCTTATTTATATGATTTAGATAGTTATTTGTATAATTTTCTTACTTGTATGATTGTTTGTTATATATAGTGCCATGGTTTTGATATCCGTCCCCGTCAGCCCTCGTCCGGTTTATGATTCGGATGTGGTATATTATTTTTTATAACTATTTGTTTCATTTCGTGTTTATGACAATTATGCCCATCAAGTTGACATAGATATTTTTATCTAGCAGGTATGTGAACCGGAAATTGCAACCGATCCTCTTGTCGAGAAGTTAAAATTAGTTGAAAAAGAAAACAATTATTTGAAAGAAAAATTGAAAAGAATTGAAGAAGAGAAGATTAAATTGGAGTTGTATGTTGCCGATGTCGTCGATGATCACAAGATCAAGATGGATGCAATGCGCTTGAAGATTAGAAAGATTAGAAAATATGCCATTAATAAAGAGGCTTGGTATCATTATGCTGTTGAATCAATTATTATCTTAGTTGCGATTTTCATCGCATTTGTTGTTGCATTTAAATGCTTTAGATAGTTGTATGTTGTTTTATGAGAAGTATGTTATGAAATTTATGTATATATTTTTGCAGTAATAACATTTGGTCACTACTCTACTTTGGTTTTAATGTGATGAACTTCTATTAATTTGGTCACTTCGATGTTGTGTAATGAAGATGAGCCGGCAATGGATGTACGATGACCGACGCTCTTCCGTGTTCATTAATGGCCTGCATAATTATATGCGTGTGGCTGAGGCAAACAAGCGGAATGGTTTTATGTGTTGTCCATGTGGTGTCTGTAAGAATGATAAGTATTACTCTACCTCAAAAATTCTTCGCAGCCACCTGCTAAAGTCCGGTTTCATGTCCGTCTATAACTGTTGTACCAAGCACGGAGAAAGAGGGGTTATGATGGAAGACAATGAAGAAGAAGAGGATGATGACAACTATCCTAGGTTCCCTGAATACGATGGTACTACAATGGGGGAAACTGAAGAAGAGGCATCAGATGAGCCCGCTGATGATCTTGGTCGGGCCATTGTTGATGCAAAGAGAAAGTGCGAAAGTGAAAAGGAAAGGTTGAAGTTGGAGTGCATGTTACAAGATCACCAAAAACTGTTGTACCCAAATTGCGAAGATGACAAGAAAAAGCTGGGTACCACACTGGAATTGCTGCAATGGAATGCAGAGAATGGTGTATCTGACAAGGGATTTGAAAAGTTGCTGAAAAAGATAAAGAATATGCTTCCAAAGGATAACGAATTGCCCGTCAGTACGTACGAAGCAAAGAAGGTTGTCTGCCCTCTAGGATTAGAGGTGCAGAAGATACATGCATGACCTAATGACTGCATCCTCTACCGCGGTGAGGAGTACGAGAATTTGAATGCATGCCCGGTATGCGGTGCATTGCGCTATAAGATCAGCCGCGATGACCCTGGTGATGTTGAGGGCGAGCACCCCAGGAAGAGGGTTCCTGCGAAGGTAATGTGGTATGCTCCTAGAATACCACGGTTGAAACGTTTGTTCCAAAACAAAGAGCATGCCAAGTTGTTGCGATGGCACAAAGAAGATCGTAAGAAAGACGGGATGTTGAGAGTTCCCGCTGATGGGTCGCAGTGGAGAAAAATCGAGAGAGAGTTCCCGGACTTTGTAGAGGACGCAAGGAACTTATGGTTTGCTCTAAGTACAGATGGCATGAATCCTTTTGGGGAGCAGAGCTACAGTCATAGCACCTGGCATGTGACTCTATGTATCTACAACCTTCCTCCTTGGTTGTGCGTGAAGCGGAAGTTCATTATGATGCCAGTGCTCATACAAGGCCCTAAGCAACCCGACAACGGCATTGATGTGTACCTAAGGCCATTAGTTGAAGAACTTTTACAATTTTGAGATAAAAAAGGTGTACGTGTGTGGGATGAGTACAAACAGGAGAAATTTGACCTACGAGCATTGCTGTTTGTAACCATCAATGATTGGCCTGCACTTAGTAACCTTTCAGGACAGACAAACAAGGGATACAATGCATGCACGCACTGTTTAGATGACACTGAAAGTATATATTTGGATAAATGTAAGAAGAATGTGTACCCGGGACATCGTCGATTTCTTCCGATCAGGCTTCTCTTAAGAAAGAAAGGCAAGCATTTCAAAGGTGAGACAGATCACCAGAAGTAGCCGGGCCACCGTAGTAGGTTTGATATATTTGATATGGTCAAGGATTTAAAAGTAATCTTTGGAAAGGGTCCTGGCGGACAATCTGTTCTGAATGACGCTAACGGACACGCACCCATGTGGAAGAAGAAATCTATATTTTGGGAGCTACCCTATTGGGAAGTCCTAGAGATCCGCTCTGCAATCGACGTGATGCACGTGACGAAGAATCTTTGCATGAACCTGCTAGGCTTCCTGGGTGTGTATGGGAAGACAAAAGATACACCGGAGGCACGACAGGACCAGCAACGTGTGAACGAAAAAGACGGCATGCATCCAAAGCAGTATGAAGGTCCTGCCAGCTACGCTCTTACCAAAGCAGAGAAGGAAATCTTCTTTGAATGCCTGAGTAGTATGAAGGTCCCGTTTGGCTTCTCGTCGACTATAAATGGAATAATAAATATGGCAGAGAAAAAATTTCAAAACTTAAAGTCTCATGACTGCCACGTGATTATGATGCAATTGCTTCCGGTTGCATTGAGGGGGCTTCTACCGGAAAATGTTCGAGTATCCATTGTGAAGCTATGTGCATTACTCAATGCAATTTCTCAGAAGGTAATCGATCCAGAAATCCTACCAAGGTTACAGAATGATTTGGTCCAATGTCTTGTCAGTTTCGAGTTGGTGTTCCCACCATCCTTCTTCAATATTATGACGCACGTGCTAGTTCACCTAGTCGAAGAGATTACCATTCTGTGTCCTGTATTTCTACACAATATGTTACCCTTTGAGAGGTTCATGGGAGTCTTAAAGAAATATGTTCATAACCGTGCTAGGCCAGAAGGAAGCATCTCCAAGGGTTATTGAACAGAGGAGGTTATTGACTTTTGTGTTGACTTTATTCCTAACTTTAAGCCGATTGATGTTCCTCAATCGCGACATGAGGGGAGACTGGGTGGAAAAGTCACGCTAGGAAAGAAAGCAGTAATAAGTATGGACGGGCATTCTTTCACTCAAGCACACTAAACAGTTCTACAAAATTCCACTTGATGGCTCCGTATATCGAGGAACACATGGATATTGTACGCTCCAAGAACCCAGAACAGTCTGACTCCTGGATTAAACGTACACACATGGCGACTTTCGGCGGTTGGTTGCAAACACATCTCATGAATAACACCACTGTTGGAGATGAGCTGTACTTGTTGGCCAAGTCACCATCTTCGAATATATTGACTTTCAAAGGGTACGAGATAAATGGGAATACCTTTTACACGATCGCGCAAGATAAAAAGAGCACCAACCAAAACGGTGGTGTCCGCTTTGATGCAACATACAACAATTCCTTAAGACCATGAGATTATCGTTACCCACTATAACACAGAGATAGTTAACGTTTGCATAATTCCTTAAGACCATGAGAGTATCGAGTTCCTTCGTACTTGCTTCGTGAACTTTGGGGTTTGTTAAACGTCATCTGTAACAGGGTGGCTATTACGGCGGCTTACGGGTTCACGGAAATGTATGACAAGTAACTTGGTAGCTGAAGATTGGGATTTGCTCCTCCGATGATGGAGAGATATTCTTGGGCCCTCTCGGTGTTGCGGTATCCATCATCGTCTGGCCAGACACAATGTGATTTGATCACAGGGATGTCGTTACACTGAAACGAGAAAGGAGAACAAAACCGGTAACGAGGTAACTCGCATAGTGGACAAGTGTTGATCCATGGGGATGCCGACTAGTCTCACCTCGGTTGTTTGTATCATATTGCGAAGCAACAGGAATAGCTCATGGCGAACTAATGGTTCACTCGAATATTTATTCGTGTGGGTATATAGGGGTCAATATGGGTGTCCACGGCTCCGATGTTGATCATTGATCGGAAAGTGTTCCGCTCATGTCTATACTTCACCGAACCTATAGGGTCACATGCTTAAGGGTCATCTATCTGCTGAATACTAGACAGGGAGTCTGAGAGAAAATCACCGGAAAAGTTTCGTGGACAACGGAAGAGTTCCGGAGAGAACACCGGAAGAGTTTCGGTAAAACCGAAAAGTTGTTTCGGAGTATACCATTAAGTCAAATTGGTTGTGGCACATGCCTGAAAATTATTGGAGGGTACCAGAATTGTTCAGGTAACTTCTGGGATTTTTCGGAGACAAAAACCGGAAATGTTCCGGACTGCCGGAACCGCTTTGGTTGCTTTTCACAGATGAAAATCACTAATCTAAAAATGTTTCGGAACGTGTCCAGAATTTTTTTAGTGGGTAATGGAATTATTCTAGGACCCATAGAAATATTTTCGGATTTATCAGTCACGAAAAATTGGTTTCGTGAATAGTGAAAATGCATTTATGGTTATTTTTGGATGGTCACCTTTGTTGACTTTCCACAAAATATCTCAAGGGGATGACATGGAAGGATTAGGGCACCACATGGGGTGCCCTAGGAGAGGGTGGCCGGCCAAGGTGGGGCTCCACCATGGAGCCTCACTTGCCCCACTTGCTTTCCCTTTATGCCCTTGTGAAGGACACCTTTTATGGGGTCTTTGGGTATTTCAAGTGCCACCCTACCCCTTGAGTTTTCCTATAAATAGAGGTGGAGATGCACTCTCCACACACACTCTTTCTCAACATACAAATGCCATGCATGATCTGGCCTTCCCCCGCGAAATAGTTTCGGAGAGACGAAAGGCTGTCTGCGTTCCGCCAGGAACTAGTTCTGGATGGCGAAGCCCTGCCGGATAGCTGACACCGTATGTGTGCAACCCTGTAGAGAGGTCGTAGTTTCGATCTTTTGCCCGAGGGGCTGTTCGAGGGTCCTCCCGAAGGGCTATCCGTGACATCGTCCGAGGGACTGTCCGACCGCCTCCCGAAGGGCTATCCGACGAGGGAATACATCCTCGCGGTTGGGATGATGTAAATCCTAGCTACGGGGATCTGCACCAACGATCTTCATCGACTCTACTTCCGCTGCGCTACGAGTCGGTAATGATCAGATCAAAACCTTGTATGCATCTTCCTAGTGATCCTGGGCGTGCTCGCAGTACCGTAATTTTTTGTTTTCTGTCGCGTTCCCCTACAGTGGCATCATGAGCCAGGCTATGCATAGATGCAGGTTACGATCTAGAATACATGAGATGTATGGTTATTGCATAGTATAATTTTGTAGTAGATAAGATCTATTGCTGAAAATTATTTATGCGGGAAGTAGATGAAATCTATTACCCAATATTCTTGTTGCTTCCCGTGAATTTGCGTGGTCCTGATCTTGACGGCATGGTGGAATCTGACAAAGTTCTGGCAATCCGCGATCCTTTCATTCTGCTCCTGAGTATGCTGATTGACAGATCAACGAAGTGCTTCAGTGTCTTTGGGTTCCGCCATAGTTGACAAAGATGGATGTTTCGCAGACGAAAGGGCAATGCAAATATGATCTGCACGGGGGTCATGCGTATGACAAAGTTCAGTATGGGGCTCATGATTTTATCTCGTGCTTCATACACCCCGCAAAGTTAATCTAGCAACTTGAATGATCATACTTAATGATAAAACGTTGGTAGCTGCGGTTTAAGTCAAAACCTTAGAAGCCACGTAAAATAAAATTTTGCATAAACTGATTAGAGGCGTCTAACTTGGTTTTGCAGGATCGCATGTGATGTGGGATAGTAGTTCTTATATTGATTTGATTATGTATGAGATGACTATATGATGTAAAATTAATTAACATGACCTGCGTGTCATGATTCGGCATGATGGCTGGAGCCATATGATTGTCACTTTAATGACCTGCGTGTCAACCTTATTTAATGCACTTATTTTATTAGCTATAGAGATAGCAATATTATCTGGTGCATCGACAAGGTGGTGGCAATCTTCGCGAAGGTGAACACCGACGCAAATGTCGAAGACGAAGAAATTAATGACTTCTCCGTCAGAAAGGGCTATACCATATCATGCTATTATGAATTGCCTGAGATGTTTATCCCTTATGATGCACCCTTCTTGATTGCGTGGTAGTCACTTTTATTAGGGTGATCTCTCACAAAAATATCAAGTAGTTAGTGTTCTCCCAAGTGTAGCACCGTCACAGCATCCTTCCTTTCGAGGTGCGCCATGATCTACATGGGTACGAACGATTGTACGGGTGTAAGGCGGGTGAGGTCAGACCTCGCAGCAAGATCACTTGGTTATCTTGATGTTCATGGCAGGATCGTCCTCAGCTCGGAACACACACATCGAAAGATGAATAAGAGTCACATGGAGATGTGATTGGCAAGTTTGCCTACCAATTGAAGTTCGCGTCATCAGTGTTCATCTCGAACAATGGCGTTGAATGGAAATGCAGATCTTGAATCACTCACAATCAAATTATGAGAGATATTGATTTGAGTGGGAGCGCACCTTAGAATAAATTTATTTATTCACTAGGGCAAAAATTAATTATGAACAATGTCTCAAAAGTGAATTTTGTGTTTACCGTTGTAGATCACATGGCTCGCAACGCACCGTTCAACTTAGGCCCGATGTTAGAGAAAGAGAAGTTAGCTGCAAATGGAAACAACTATGCGGACTGGGTCCGTACCCTGAGGATTGTCCTTAGGAGTGCTAAGAAAGTGTACGTGCTTGACGGACCTCTTCCACCTAAGCCGGCGGCAACTGCCACGGCAGATGAACAAAATGTCTGGCCCACTAAGGATGATCATTTCAACTTAGTGCAGTGCCTCATGCTGTCTTGCATGAGTTCAGAGCTTCAAAAACGTTTTGAATTCCATAACTCCTTCAATATGATCAAGGAATTGGATGCTCTGTACAAGAATAATGCACGGTATGAATGTTTTGATATCATGAAGATCATGACGGAGAGCAAGATGGCTGAGGGCAGTTCAGTTGGCGAGCACGTGGTCAATATGATTGGCTACACTGAAAGGCTTAAAACCCTGGAATTTCTACTTCCACCAGAGCATGTTATGGACATGTTGCTCAGTTCACTCCCCCCGTCTTACGACGGTTTTGTCATGAACTACAACATGAATGGGATGGACAAAACACCTAATGACGTGCTTGCCATGCTGAAAACTGCTGAAGGAGGACTGCGGAAAAATTCCAAGCAAGTGTTGCTTGTGAATAAAACCGCCAATTTCAAAAAGAAAGGCAGGTCCAAGAAGGGCAAGGGCGCCGGAAAGACCGGCTCCCAAACCAGCTCTAAGGGCAGAGCCAAGGCTGAAACTGAGTGCTTCTACTGCAAAGGCACAGGACACTGGAAGAGAAACTGCAAGAAGTACCTGGCTGATAAGAAGAAAGGTATAACTGTTATACAAGTTAATGTCATTGACGTTTTAATTGCTAGCGAAAATTCTATGTCTTGGATATTTGATACCGGATCGGTTGCTCATATTTGCAACTCGATACAGGGGCTTCAGGAGATGCGCAAGCTGGCAAAGAATGAAGTCGTGATGCGCATCGGGAACGGTGCTGGGATCACCGCTCAAGCCGTCGGCATTATGCCTCTACGTCTCCCTTCAGGATTTACCTTAGAACTAAGTAACTGTTATTTTGTTCCGGCGTTGTGTAGAAACATTATCTCTGGATCATGTTTAGTACACGATGGATATTCTTACAAGTCTGAGAACAATGGTTGTTCGCTTTATTGTAAGGATATGTTTTATGGATTTGCACCCATTGTTGGGGGCCTTTTCATACTGAATCTTCAATGTGGAAATGATGTCTTTAACGTGAATGCTAAACGCCTTAAGAAGGCTGATACCACCACCACATTCTTGTGGCACTGTCGACTTGGCCACATCGGAACGAAGCGCATGCAAAGACTCCAGTCAAATGGAGTTTTACCGTCCTTTGATTTTGAATCATTTGACACATGTGAAGCTTGTCTGATGGGGAAAATGACCAAGACGTCGTTCACGGGTCATCCTGAATAGGCGGGTGAGTTATTGGAAATAATACATAGTGATGTATGTGGTCCAATGAACACGACCGCACGGGGTGGGTATTTTTACTTCGTGACTTTTACTGATGATTTAAGTCGGTATGGCTATATCTACTTGATGAAGCATAAGTCGGAAACCTTTGAAAATTTCAAAGAATTTTAGAATGAGGTAGAAAATCATCGTAACAAAAGGATTAAGTTTCTGCGGTCAGATCGCGGGGGCGAATATCTTAGTTATGAGTTTGGCCAACATCTGAGTGACCGTGGAATCGTTTCACAGCTTACGCCTCCCGGAACTCCACAGCGAAACGGAGTGTCGGAACGACGTAACCGAACCCTGTTAGACATGATAAGGTCGATGATGTCTCTTACAGATCTTCCAATATCTTTTTGGGGTCACGCACTACTCATTGCCGCTTCTAAATTAAACAGAGCACCGTCTAAGTTTGTTGAGACGACGCCATTTGAATTATGGTATGGGAAAAAAGCCATTGTGTCGCATCTCAAGATTTGGGGTTGTGAGGCATACGTAAAACGTTTACAGCCAACCAAACTCGATCCCAAAGCAGACAAATGCTACTTTGTAGGTTATCCCAATGAGACCATTGGGTATTCCTTCTATCTTCCTTCCGAGCACAAAGTGTTTGTCGCTACAAATGGAGTCTTTCTCGAGAAAGAGTTTCTCGCTAAAGAAGTAAGTGGGAGGACAGTACAACTTAATGAGATTAGTGAATCTTCGGCGGCCGTTGATATGGCTAAGGAACCGGAAGAAATTCCGTAAATTACCCATACAACCGAACCGGAAGTTGTCGCATATGATGCGGTAACTTCAGACAGGGTTGTAACTGAACCGCGCAGATCAGGTAGGGCTATCCAGCCACCTGAGTGGTTTCATAATGAAATCTTTATTCTTGAAGATGATGAACCTGCGCAATGCAAGGAAGCAATGGCGGGGCCCATCTCAAGGGAATGGCACAAAGCCATGAAATCCAAAATGGAATCCATGTATGAAAACCAAGTTTGGAACTTGGAAGAACTTCCAGAAGGCGTAAAGCCCATTGGTTGTAAATGGATTTTCAAAAGAAAGACAGACGCGGATGGTAACATTACAATCCACAAAGCTAGACTTGTCGTGAAAGAGTTCACGCAAGTTCCAGGAGAGGACTACGACGAGACTTTCTCGCCCGTAGCTATGCTTAGGTCTGTTCGAATATTACTTGCAATTGCTGCTTATTTCAATTATGAAATATGACAGATGGATGTCAAAACGGCTTTCCTAAATGGAAATCTCAAAGAAGATGTATACATGATACAGCCTGAAGGTTTTGTTGTTCATAAGGATGCTGGAAAGGTATGCAAACTTCAGAAGGCCATTTATGGTCCGAAGCAAGCGGCAAGGAGCTGGAACATTCGTTTTGATGAAGTGATCAAACAGTTTGGCTTCATCAGGAATGACGAATAATCTTGTGTTTACAAGAAGTTTAGTGGGAGCGCAAAAGCATTTCTAATCTTGTATGTGGATGACATATTGTTGATTGGAAATGACGTGATTTTCCTTAGCGAAATAAAAGACTCATTGAAGAAGAGTTTTTCAATGAAGGACTTAGGTGAAGCGGCATACGTATTGGGCTTCAGGATCTATAGGGATAGATCAAAACGCCTAATAGCGCTTAGCCAAAGCATATACATTGACAAGGTGTTGAAAAGGTTCAACATGGAGAATGCCAAGAAAGGCCGACTGACAATGTCACCTGGTACAGTACTGAGCAAGAATCAGTGTCCTCGGACTCTCGATGAGCGAGTACAAATGAATGATGTTCCATATGCTTCGGCAGTTGGTTCTATTATGTATGCCATGCTATGTACAATACCAGATGTTTCCTATGCGCTAAGTGTTAGCAGCAGGTACCAAAGTGATCCAGGATTGGAACACTGGGCCGTAGTAAAAAATATTCTTAAGTACCTCAGAAGGACCAAGGATTTACTCCTTGTGTACGGAGGTGATGAAGAGCTCATTGTAAGTGGTTACACTGATGCAGGCTTCATGACTGACCAAGATGATTTCAAATCTCAATCAGGCTATGTTTTCATATTGAACGGTGGCGCAGTTGACTGGAAAACTACCAAACAAAAGACTGTGGCGGATTCTACGACGGAGACAGAATATGTTGCAGCTTCAGAAGCCTCCAAAGAGGCAGTCTGGATCAAGCAGTTTCTTGAAGACCTTGGTGTGGTCCCAAGTGCGCTGGACCCGGTGGAGATCTATTGTGACAATAGTGGCACCGTGGCTCAGGCAAGGGAGCCAAGTTCGCACCATAAGACAAGGCATATTCAATGCAAATATAAACTTATTCGACATCATGTCGAACAGGGTTTATTGAAAGTACGCAAAGTTCACACGGATCTGAACGTGTCAGACCCGATGACAAAGCCTCTAACACGAGCAAAGCATGAGCAGCACCGTATCGCCATTGGTGTTAGGGAAGCCATGTAACTAGATTATGACTCTAGTGCAAGTGGGAGTCTGTAGGAGATATGCCCTAGAGGCAGTAATAACAGTTATTTTGCATCTCCAAGTTTGTAATGAATGTTTATGTTCCATGCTATAACTGCAATGATTCTCGAGTCTACAATATCCACGAGGCTCGGAGGGACACTCATATGCACGTGTGGAATAATAAACGGTAAAATGTATTCCTAGTCACGCCTCTAAGACTAGCTCAAGTATTGCATGATGATCCTGTTTTCCTGATCATGGACATGGCTATGCCGGCAATTTTGAGGGCACAATGTTAGTAGAACACTTGTGTTGAATCGACCCGAATTGATGTTATGCTATGAGATACATTCGTCACAAGTTAATGGTTTATAACATAGAGATAGTTAACGTTTGCATAATTCCTTAAGACCATGAGAGTATCGAGTTCCTTCGTACGTGCTTCGTGAACTTTGGGGTTGGTTAAACATCATCTGTAACAGGGTGGCTATTACGGCAGCTTACGGGTTCACGGAAAAGTATGACAAGTAACTTGGTAGCTCAAGATTGGGATTTTCTCCTCTGATGATGGAGAGATATTCTTGGGCCCTCTCGGTGTTGCGGTATCCATCATCGTCTGGCCAGACACAATGTGATTTGATCACAGGGATGCTGTTACATGGAAACGAGAAAGGAAAACAAAACCGGTAACGAGGTAAGTGGCATAGTGGACAACTGTTGATCCATGGGGCCGGATGCCGACTAGTCTCACCTCGGGTGTTTATATCATATCGCGAAGCAACAGGAATAGCACACGGCGAACTAATGATTCACTCGAATATTTATTCCTGTGGGTATAGGGGTCAATATGGGTGTCCACGGCTCCGATGTTGATCATTGATCGGAAAGTGTTCCGCTCATGTATATACTTCACCAAACCTATAGGGTCACACGCTTAAGGGTCATCTATCTGCTGAATACTAGACAGGGAGTCTGAGAGAAAATCATCGGAAAAGTTTCGGGGACAACGGAAGAGTTCCGGAGAGAGAACACCGAAAGAGTTTCGGTAAAACCGAAAAGTTGTTTCGGAGTATACCATTAGGTCAAATTGGTTGTGGCACACGCCTGAAAATTATTGGAGGGTACCAGAATTGTTCTGGTAACTTCTGGGATTTTTCGGAGACAAAAACCGGAAATGTTCCGGACTGCCGGAACTGCTTTGGTTGCTTTTCACAGATGAAAATCACTAATATGAAAATGTTTCGGAACGTGTCCAGAATTGTTTTAGTGGGTACTGGAATTATTCTAGGACCAATAGAAATATTTTCGGATTTATCAGTCACGAAAAATTGGTTTCGTGAATAGTGAAAATGCATTTATGGTTATTTTTGGATGGTCACCTTTGTTGACTTTCCACAAAATATCTCAAGGGGATGACATGGAAGGATTAGGGCACCACATGGGGTGCCCTAGGAGAGGGTGGCCGGCCAAGGTGGGGCTCCACCATGGAGCCTCACTTGCCCCACTTGCTTTCCCTTTATGCCCTTGTGAAGGACACCTTTTATGGGGTCTTTGGGTATTTCAAGTGCCACCCTACCCCTTGAGTTTTCCTATAATTAGAGGTGGAGATGCACTCTCCACACACACTCTTTCTCAACATACAAATGCCATGCATGATCTGGCCTTCCCCCGCGAAATAGTTTCGTAGAGACGAAAGGCTGTCTGCGTTCCGCCAGGAACTAGTTCTGGATGGCGAAGCCCTGCCGGATAGCTGACACCGTATGTGTGCAACGCTGTAAATCCTAGCTACGGGGATCTGCACCAACGATCTTCATCGACTCTACTTCCGCTGCGCTACGAGTCGGTAATGACCAGATCAAAACCTTTTATGCATCTCCCTACTGATCCTGGGCGTGCTCGTAGTACCGAATTTTTTTGTTTTCTGTTGCGTTCCCCTACAGCGAATACATCATACGATGAGCCAAAGCACCACATAGTTCTTTCAGGGAAAATAAACAACGTGGGAGTGGAGGACAAGACAGACATGTCAGAAGATTATAATAAGTTTGATGAAATTCCTCCCTTCAAAGTGAACACTGACCCAAGCATCCTGTTAAATGATGAAGATTATCCATGGTTACGGCGCAATCATAAGCAAGGGACATACGCGAAGAAAAAGTCTTATACCCCAAGATCCCACTCTGGGATGTGACCGGCTTCACCGTCATCACTTTCTCTCTAGTGAGTTTCCGGACTTATATCTGGAAAGTCCCACTTCGGACAAACCGGAGGGAATCTTTGTAAGAGTTAGGGTATACATGTGTTTTGGATGTTCCTAGGGGTTATCCTAACACAAGCAAGCAAAAAGTTTCACTTTGCTACCCCCTTTTGACGCAGGAATCTTTGTAAGAGCTAGGGTATTTCGGCATTTGAAACATGATTTTTGAAGAGTTAATCAATGCAATTATGTCCAAATTTACAAAATATGAATGTGTACATTATGTTAAGAAAAAGAATTTGATATCTTATTTGCTCCTCATGTTGAATCCACAGAAATTTGAATCAACTCATTTGGTTTAGTTTTCAAATTGTTATGCATTTTACAAGAATTAATTTCAATCTGTAAAATTGAATCTGTCAAATAATTTCTTGAAAATGGAAATTAAAACTCTTGCTGTTGACTAACAGAAACATAATATAATTTGGCAAAAGAATAACAAGAAAATAGAAACTAAAATAATCAAAACAAAGGAAAAAGTTATAAAACTAACAGAGCTAAACAAAATCTGTTTTTGATTAAAACACCTACTTAAAATATCCTAAAAATTACCAAATTGAACATACTGATAAAACACACTAATATTAAACAGCAAGAAAAAGAATCACTCAAAAATCTATTTTTAAACTAAAGTTATTCACAAACTAGTGATTCACACTAATTTTAAAGAATTCAAATTTAAACTATTCAAATTTGAAAACTACTGGCACTAATAGAAAGTTTATAATTTTTGTTACCTAAAGCATAGGCAAATAAGAAAAGAATAATTGATAACATAGGTTATTCTGTTATACCTTTAGGAGGTACAGGAAATGAAGAATTTTTTTGCTAATACGTGATTGAGGATCCTTGTGTCATGTGCAAAGCCCGGCCAACCAGCAACTGCAAAGGTAAATATCATGTCAAATTCACATATTGCAAGCACATTCTGAGATGTATACCCATGCTATCATTTGCAGTAGAGGATTCCTTGCACTTCTTGTTTGGTTTTGGTTTCTTCAAAGAGGCCAACTTCATTTCAGCACTGTCATCAGGTTTCTCTAATGCAACCAAATCATCATCACTGGATTTGTCAGAGGATACATCTCCAAGACAGGCTGCAGTAGCCCCATTGACACATGCCTTACCAAACAAGACATGCAGATCATCAAGGTGCTTAGGTCCACGATTTCTAAACCTCACATGGTTGCACTTGATACCTTTTTAAAAATTGTTGCATCTCTACAATGTATGAATGTACACGTTAGGTAGTGCAAACACATAAGCATGGCAACTAATAAAATTAAATTAAATTGTAGTCTCACGTCAAGATGTTCATCCCACCATGTGCTAGGGCAATCAACAATTTGTTTTGCATCATCCCATCCATGCCCAGTGCCAGCATGTTTCAACTCCATGAACCATGTATAATGTTTTTTTCAA
This sequence comes from Elymus sibiricus, assembly GCA_039707655.1. Classification (NCBI taxonomy): domain Eukaryota; kingdom Viridiplantae; phylum Streptophyta; class Magnoliopsida; order Poales; family Poaceae; genus Elymus; species Elymus sibiricus. The sequence continues at coordinate 5,505,503 of CM077665.1, forward strand.
ATTGTCCTATTTATTCTTCAATTGAGTCTTCATTAGTTTCTTCCCTATTCTTGTTTCAAATTTATGTCCAAGGTTCTTCCAACTAGTCCTATTCAAATAACCTATAGGCTTGTTCCCATCATTAACCTCTTCTTTGCTAATATCAATGAAGTACTTGACATTTGCATCATCCCAAACTACTTTCTCACTCATACTTCAATTAAGCAAAATTCAATTTGGTTATCATACCACAATTTGACAAAATAATATGCTGCAAACTATAACATCACCATTTCAATCTACAGATTGTAGGAAAAACAATTTTTTTCCTACAAGCATTCTCACAAACACCTTGAAAGCAAACTCCATAGCAAGTAATCATCAATATGTGCTCCACAGTATATACTCACAATATGCACTCTATAGCAAGTATCAATATGCACTCCACATCATATACTCACAATACCACTCCATAGCAAATAACTCATAGTATGCACTCCATAGAAAAAAATCAGGAAAAAAAGAACTGAACAGAAGCATGGCATGGGAGGGGAGGGAGGGAAGAGCTAGGGAGGAGGGAGAAGGGAGGAGGGCGGAGCTACTTGGCTGTGGGAACGGGGAAGCTGCAATGCAGCTATGCTCCGGGCTATGGCGCAAGAGGAGAAACCGGGCTGCAATGCTACGGTGCGGGGATGGGATCGGGAGGCGGAGTGATGGGAAGGGACGGCCGGAGGGGCGTGGCGCCCGAAAACCTAACCTCGTGCATGACAGGGGTTTTCGCCTGATCTGTCCATTCCGTGGGAAGAGCTCACGTGGTCAATTCCCAGGGGAGAGAAGGAAATGAATAGCCAACCGGTATAATTTACGGATGGCATTGCGGGTAATTTTCTATGAAAAGTTGGACTCGCTGCAGTCGAAGCAGGGATGAAGGTGATGTAGGAAATACACTATGGAAAGCGAAAGTGCCTTTCTGCTCCCGAGCTCATTTGAGCTCGGTGAACAGTAAAATCGAAAAAAATCAAAAACATTTCAAAAAATTCTGAAATTTTTTTGGGACTAACATTGACAAAAGTTTTAAGTGCGTGCAAAAATTCAGCATGAAATAACATTCTTATGAGACGTGGTAAAACAAACAAAATCGATACTCTGAAAATGCGTATTTTCAGAGTATTGATTTTGTTTTTTTTGCCACGCCTCGTAGGAATGTTATTTCATGCTGAATTTTTGCACCCACTTCAAAATTTTGTCAATGTTAGTCCCAAAAAAAATTCAGAATTTTATGAAATGTTTTAGATTTTGTTTCGATTTTACTGTTCACCGAGCTCAAATGAGCTCGGGAGCAGAAACTCCACGTCCTATGGAAAGCTGGTTGCGTTCGTGGATTCTGCTGTAGAAATTACCCCTTTGGTTAGCGTTCACCTTTTTGGCAGTAGAAGCAGGTTGTGGAAGAAAAATGAAACATACCTGAACCACCTCGGATTGCCATGACCACCAGACGGAACGGTGCAGATGGTGAGGACTCCTGGATGGTGGGATTGCTTAAACATGAACGCCATCGGATGGGGCTCACCATTTTGGTAGTAGAAGCAGGTTGGGGAAGGAAAACCAAACAGACCCTAACCACTTTTGATCACCATGACCACTAGATGGAACGGTATAGATGGTGAGGACTCCTGGACGGCGGGATTGCTTAAACTTGAACGCAATCGGATGGGACCCACCTGCATCAAATCATGAGTTTGCCGAGTGTCGAGTAGTTTGCCGAGTGTATTTTATCGGACATTTGATAAACACACCCTTTCTGAGTGTTCCAGAAAAACACTCAGCAAAAAACCGACACTCAGCATACGGGTAGTTCGCCGAGTGTTTTCTGGGTTTTTATAAAGCACTTGGCAAAACAAATAAAATGCATGTGTACATTTGGATTTTCAAGAGGAAACTTTTGAATTTTGATTTTATTTTTTTGGAGGGATCTAGAAATATATATAAGTACCTAAATATGAATGTTTCTTGAATTTATAGCACATTTTTTATATACATGTAGTTCAAATTTGAATATTATCCGATAAATAGCTAGAAATGCAATTACTCCATTAAAAGTAGTAAATGGTTCCAAAAAAGGCCAAAATTTGGCATTAGGTATATAATGTAATATGTTCCATGTGGAAAAAGTTAGGGGTGTTTTAGATAAAAAAAATTGAAGGTACTACACAAGGTACCTTAACTTGGTATTTCAGAAAATAGAAAATGCAAAATATTCCACAATAGAATGGAAAAGGGAGGAACATTTGTGCATACTAGTGTAAAAGGAAGTACTGTACCAAATATTAGGTGCAACTGACAAAGAAAATGTTTCGGGGAGTATAAACTCTAGAGTTATTGGTTTTTAAATTTTTAAAAATGTAAGTGAAGTCTGAAAAATATAAAACTTGGTATGGTGTCATGATATGACATCTAAAGGTTGTGGAAGAAATTTGAGAAGGTTTCACAAAAGCTGTGACGTGCACTACTTAGAAACTGAAGCATGTCCGAAGAAGAATCCTAATTTTGAAAGGGAAGGTGTGAGGTTTGAATGTGAAACGGCAGTTGCTTCCTCGTTTGACGTTGGAACTTTTTCCACACTTAACATACACCATTACATGTTCGATGTCAAAATTTGGTATTTTTCGGTATTCATTTTCTATTTTTAAGGCATTAAATGAATTTCTAGGTATTTAATGGGTATAATTCAAATTTAAACTACAAGTACATGAAATAATGAAGAAAAATTGGTTGAAAATTTATATTTAGGTTATTGAGTATATTTGTAGGCCTTATCAAGGAAATGTTTGGAAAATTCAAACATTTGAGTGGGAGAATTCAACCACGAACTTGGTGGTTATTGGTTTTTAAAATTTTAAACATGTAAATGAAGTCCAAAAAACATGAACCTTGGCATGGTGTCATGATATAACATCTAAAGGTTGTGGAAAAAAATGGAGCATGTTTCGCAAAAGCTGTGACTTACACTGCTTAGAAACCGAAGCATCTCCGAGGAAGAATCCTAGTTTTAAAAGGGAGGTGTGAGGTTTGAAGGCGAAGCGACAGTTCTTCATCGTTTGAACATAAAACTTTTTCTACACTGAACATACACCATTACATGTTCCATGGCAAAATTTGGCATTTTTGGGATTCATTTGCTATTTTTAAGGCATTAAATGGATTTCTAGGTATTTAATGTGTATAATTCAAATTTGAACTACAAGTATTCGGCCCACGCCAGTGACCTTCATCCCCGGGTCGAGGAGAGGCCGAGATCTACGCACCGGCGACCTCCTGCTGCTCATCAGCTGCCCCTCTCGTCGGATCTGTGCGGGGAGGGTGAGATCCGCGCCGTCAGCCCTCTCATAGCAGCTCCACCATGGCGAGCCCTGCTCCATCCTTCCACCTTCCTCGTTGGCTGCACGGGATTGTGGTTGCAGCCGTTGGTGAAGTGCCAAGCTCCTCCTGCTCGCCATCAACCTCCCTTCCGGTGGTAGAGGGTGGCTCTAGGAATTCTCCGTCCCCGTTGGCAGGCCAGGCGTTGGCTGCATCTGGAGGCCGTTGGTGGCTGGATCGGGAGGCCATCGTTGTCGTAGTCACGTGGTCATCAGCGTTTCTTCTTCTTTTGTTCAACCGGTTTGCTGAGTGTTTACACTCAGCAAAGTTTATGCCTTTGCTGGCCACCAAAAAACACTCAGCAAACTCTTTACCGAGTATGCTTTGCCGAGTATTACACTAGGCAAAGAGTTTGCCAAGTGTTTTGTGCCCTTTTCCGAGCATTTTCGGCACTCGGCAAAGTTATCGATTCTGGTAGTGATGCATGCATGCATGCCTGCCTGCCTGCCTTCTTTCTACTAGTTTTGAGTGAGAGGAAACCAGCTGGTACATCACATCACGCTCACCACAGGGACGAACAATTTGGAAGTCCTTACTGAATGTTTACTGAAATTATGACCTTTCGGGGTATAAGTGAACCATATATAAAATGGAACCAGAAGCTTGTCTTGAATTATAAGTGAATTATCCATGAGTGAGGCGTTTTGGAGCTCGGGCTCCATGGAGCACTCTCTTGGAAAAAATCGAAAATGATTTTTAAAGTTGTACAAAATTCTGAAAAAATAGCCACATGTACATAGTGATGTATTCTACATGTGTGCAAAGTTTCATGATGAAATATTTGAACATGTCAGCTACACACAAAAAAACAAGTGCATGTGCTAAAAAACAAGTGCAGGCGTCCACCGACAAAGTGATCTCCGCAACTGATGAGTAGAACAATAAAGACGGTTGGCTTCTGAACCATTTGTGATATATTCACAAAGGTTTTTCAAACTGTTTGTGATATATTTACAAATGGTTTTTTTAACCGTTTGTGTGGTTTCAATCATCACAAGCTATCTGCAGCTGCATTTGAACTTCAATCATCTGTGAAGTTTTCATTTATCACAGACGGTTTCGTTCCCACATCAATTTGTTTTTGTCAATAAAGTATGAAAAATTCACAATAATTTGACGCTAGCTGATAATGGAATCTGTAACCTAGAAAATCTTCATAGACGGTGAATTAAATATTCCCATCTGTGATGACTAGAACATCAAACACGGTTGGCTTCTGAAACCGTCTGTGATATATTCACAAACAATTTATTTTTCAAACCTTCCGTGGCGTACCTGTCAGCGCAGATGGTTTCGACCAGCACAAGTTATCTACGACTGTTTTCGAACTTCAACCATCTGTGAAGTTTTTATCACATATGGTTTCGTTCCCACCGTCTATGAAGTGGGATCAATTATGACCCCTGTGTAGTAGTGTAGAGAGTGGACACGCTAAGTTGGCCACTAGGGTTCCATTTTTTTATTAAGTTTTGGGTTGCTAACCACGTATGCCACTAGTAAGAAGCCCGTGTGTTGCCATGGACATAGAAAACCAATACAATTTGTGATATAGTTTGTTGAATGAGTCTTCAACTCTAGCAAAAATGACCGTGCAGTTATAGTTAACTGATGAAATTACAACATGCGGTGTGGTTCTGTTGTTTATGTCATTGTTTCAGCTATCTGGGGTCTGTGTGGAAACTAAGGAATGAGATTCGCATTCTCAGAGAAAGCAACCGTTAGGTACGTACGTATGCATCAGCTCTTTGGCTAAGGACATCAAGGTCAGTGGATAGGAAGGTGGAGATGGACATATTCGCTGGGAAAATTTTGGAACAAGCAAGAAGACTCACGTGGCTGTTGATTAGATATTGGACGTGTGTGTGCGCGTATGATACGTGTGCTAGCTGTAATTAACTCTGGCCCCGGGCGTTTCAATGAAATGAAATGATCATGGGGCTGCGCACAGATGGCCCTCAACTTCAAAAAATTGCGCTCTAAATCTGACGCAGCTGATTTAGGACACACATTTCTGTACACCTATTCTATAAAATTTTCTGTACGCAGGTGCCAATTACGTCAGTACTCAGTAGTAAGGAGGAAGATTAGATATTCATTTGTAAGGTTGCTGTGAATGGATGCTATACGATTGAATGCAGTCCATGTTTTGGAGAATCGTGTGTGATACCCAATACAAGGTTTGTGCTATTTCTTCGGACAAATGTGGTGATGATTGGATGCTAGTATGAATTGTTTTTTTCATTATTTCCATATCATGACTATTATTACGTAACATGCAAAATAATTTGCAAGCCTATTTATTGGAGGGTTTAGTGCGTTGAGCACCTGTTTAATTATTCGCATTGGCGTGCATGTCACGATCATAAGAGGGAACCATATGCATGCATGCATGCCTTCTTTTTAGTTTGGACAGGCCACGAGACAGCGCTACGTACACCTACATCACCATCACACCACATGCCAGGACGAAAAAATATATTTGGAAGCCCCAGTGCCCTAGCAAGCTAGTGAAACATGCATGTGTGCTTGCACAAGCTCGTGTTTACGTACCTAAACTATAAATGTTAGACACACAGTGTTGAAGGACTATAAGCCAATTGTCCACCTTTCCTCCTCAGCTTAACCTTTTGGGGTTAACTCGTTGATGCGTAGTAGTTCACTATGGTATCGGAACAGAGGTCTCTAGTTTGAGTTACGGGCGGCGACCATGGGAGCACAAGTGGGATTCTTAATTGGAAGCAGCAAGGGTTTTGAAAAACCTACCAAGTCTCGCGCACTCTTATTTATAGAAAGGACAAATATTGTATCATAGACGGTTTTCCAACAGAACCGTCTGTGATAGCTTAGGGTAGCCGCACGCCTCTAACCCTCACAGATGGTGCCTCGGACAGATGTGGTGATGATTGGATGTTAGTATGTTTTTTTCTTATTATTTCCATATCATGACTATTATTAAGTAACATGTAAAATAAATAAATAGTTGTATTAAATTGGTAAACATTAATATGGAAAATTCATATTGATTTTGATTACAATTCACACAAATGACAATTATTATTATTTTTACAGTATTAATAATTATTATTATTTGAATATGACGACTGTTATAAATTAACAAGGAAAACAATTATTTAATTTTTCCCATAATGTATGAAAAAATCATATCGATTTGAAGCTAGCTCAAAATTGAATGTGTAACCTTGAAAATCCTCATAGACGGTTTAATAAATACTCCGTCTGTGATGACTAGAATGTCAAAGACAGTTATTATCTCACTGTGATATATTTACACACAGCTTCTTGTTCAATCCGTTTGTGATGTACTAGTTAGCACAGACGGTATCGACCAGCACAAGTTACCTATGACTGTTTTCGAACTTAAACCATCTGTGAAGTTTTTATCATAGATGGTTTTCTATTGTTAATGTCATTGCTGCAGCTATTTCACGGTTCGTGGAAACTATGGAATGCTCTGCGATTTCAGAGAAAGCAACCGTTAGGTATGCATCAGTGGATTAGGACATCAGGGGCTGGCTTTGCTGAAGAGATGGTAGATTCTGTGGTCAGTGGATAGGAAGGGTGGAGATGGACACATTCGCTACAAATTTTTTGAAAGTATCAAGAAGACCCACAGGGACGTGTGTGGTGTGCGTATGATGTCTGGATTCATCACACCGTTCTAGCTGTAATGAACTCTGGCCCCGGCCATTTCAATGAGCTGATCATGGAGCCCCTCAACAATTCAAAAAGTTGTGCTTGAAATCCGATGCTGATTTGGGACACAATTATCTTATCAGTTCTGTACACCTTAGTGCCAATAATTGTATCAGTAGTAATGAGAAAGATTATATATTCGTTCTTAAGGTTCTCAGGCATGTCCATGTTTTGTAGAATTGTGTGCGATACCCAATACAAGTTGTGTGATATTCCCTCGGACATATGTGGTGATGATTGGCTGCTCTTGGAATTATATTATTTATTTGAAAGTGAGGCAACTGGACAAATTGTCTTCCTCTTAAGGTTGTGTATGGCTCACTACTGAAAACTACAGGTCCACTGGTCCAGTTAATGGATATATACGTATGGTACGGGTGCATGTTAGTCACATGCATGCGAGATTTTTTGCTCTATATGACGAGATGCGCGTACGTGAGAATTAATATTGATTCGTATGCTGTAAAAACATGAACCTGAACCCTTTTTCAAAAATATAGCTGCAAAAAGGAACTCTCGCGCCACTCCGGAGAAGCTACTGTTCATCTTCTACCTCCGCTCTCCACCAGAGACTTCCATCTAGTAGTGCCCGGCGGGTCTGCTTTGGCCCCTCTCCTGCTTGCTCCGGCTATCCGCCGGTTTCTCCAGAATTAGACAGAATTCATAGTGGGCTGTAGGCCAGTGTTACTTCTTGTTTGTATGGACATGCCTGAGAAGGAAGACCCATGACTGTGTTCTAGTCGTACTTGAGCTGGTCTGAAGAGGCCCTCGAGCCCGTGCAAGGCAGGCACCCCATTTTCGGGGGCGTATAATGTCCGCCTTAAGCGGGAGCCATGAGAGCATCGCGTACCCTGGCCTCTCGTGCTCCTTCCCGCAATTAACCTTGGCTCGTTTACGTTTCTCTTGCCCCCGTTTCTTGCTTAGGTGCATTTCTTGTTTCTTCCCCGCCTTCAGCGATGATTCAACTATGGACATTATTGTTGGCGTTGCCCAAGATCAATGGATACACACACGCGAGTACGCAGTGGACACACCTACACTTCTCCTGTTCTACACAATGGAGATGAAGAACACATGCCCGATGAAAACACGGAGAGCTAGTACACATGCAAAGCTAGCTAGTAGTGTTAATTAGATACATGCATTGTTAGTTGGAGGAGTGGTGCACGTACTTGCATGGATAAAGCTAGCTGTTCGACAGGCTTAGGTGTGGACCGAATAATCTGTAAGAAGCGTAGCTGTCAAACTTTGTTGTGAACAGTAAACTTATGTAAATAAACTGATAATGATTCTCATTGAATGAAAGGTGTTTATACAAGCCCCAAAAAGGGTGCGGTTAAAAGTGTTGTGAGAGGGAAAAAGGCAGTTGCTAACGTGTGAGACAAATCTTAACTGCTTAGAGCAGTTGCTAATGTGTGAGACAAAACATAACTGCTAATGGCAGTTATTAATGCCAATGTCGGTTTGCTAATTAACACATACTCCCTCCGTCCCGAATTACTTGTCGTGAAAATGGATAAAAATGGATTTATGTAAAATTATAATACGTCTAGATACATATATTTCTGCGACAAGTATTTCCGGACAGAGGGAGTATTAATTAGCAAACTGCCATGTGCTAGAAACTATTCCTAACACTCCCCCTTGGATCACACCACTTTTCCATCATCTGAGGCTTCTTGTATATTTGTCAATCATCTTAAGAAATCATTTTTATAATCTAGAGAATCTCCCACAAAAACCCTGTGAAAATAACATGAGGAGAAAATATAGTAACATGATATACCATTGAAAACTCCTTAAAAATCCAATGGGAAAAATATAAGGAGAAAATGGTATGGTATAATTTATATTGCCCCATTAAAAATCTTTTATGAGAACTTGTTTGAAAAAACTCATAATGGAAAAGAGTACAATATTTATTATCTGATGATGACTGATGAGTTATAGTTCTAGGAGTTTTCTCCCCCTGAAGTTTGCAAATTTCGAAAACGTCTCATACCAATTCCGTGAACACATTTCTGGAATGCTGAAGTTGGTTAAGACTTTGTGAACAAATCTGCTAGATTATCACATGATTTGGTTTGCAAAATATCAATTTCTCAATTTTTCTGTAATTCATAAGGAAAGAATAATTTTGGAGCAATATGTTTTGTGATATATTTTTTTATATAACCCATATGCATTTGGGCAATACAAGCTGCATTATCTTCATAGATAATGGTTGATGATCCTAATGAACCAACACCACACGAGGTTCGAATGTGGTTAACCATCCTGTGAAGCCACATACATTCACATGATGCATCATACAATGCGATAATTTCAGAATGATTAGTGGAAGTTGCTACTAGAGTTTGTTTTGTTGACTTACATGAGAAGGCAGTTCCGCCATATAAGAATACAAAACCTGTTTGTGACCTGGCAATGTGGGGATCAGATAGATAGCCAGTGTCAGTATAACCTACCATAGTCCTATCTTGGTTTTTCTGATAGGATAGGCCAAGAACTTTTGTGCCATGTAAATATCTAAGGATATTCTTCACTCCTGTCCAATGATGTTTTGTTGGAGCACAGCTGTGTCTAGCTAGTAAATTTACCGCAAATGCAATATCAGGTCTGGTGCAATTTGCAAGGTACATTAGCGCTCCAGTTTGCAGGGTACATTAGTACTGCAATTTGTTGCAAGAGATATGGGAATTCCGTTCCCAATATCTCTTTGTCATCATCCTGAGGTCTAAAAAGATCTTTATTCATATCAAGGGATCTGATGATCATGGGTGCTTTGCATGGATATGATTTATCCATATTGAATTTTTCCAAAACCTTTTGAATATAAGCAGCTTGGTATACTAATATTCCTGCAGGAAGATGATCAAGTTGTAAGCCTAAGAAAAATTTGGTTTTCCCCAAATGTTTCATCTCAAATTCTGTCATTAAATGATTACGTGCTTCGTTTATGTCTAGTGTACTTCCAATGATATTGAGATCATCAACGTAAACTAAGATGATGCAAAATCCATTTGAGTATTTCTTTATAAATACACACATGCAATAAGAAACTCATTTAGTCGGTTATACCGTATTCTACCCCACAGTTTTAAAACCATAGAGTGACTTTTGTAGTTTTACACAATATGTGTTGCGATTTGCTTTGGGATTCGGTAATTTTAGTGCTTCAGAAACTTTCATATAGATATCCGAATCGATTGACCCATATAACTTTGCAATCTCAGGTCTCTACGTATGCCCTTGTGCTACTAGCCTCGCTTTATATCCCACCACCTCATTGTTTTCGTTTCTTTTTCGAACAAAAACCCATTTTGCTTCCACATCGAAGACCTTTTGAGGAGTAGGTATTACTGAGGAAAATACCTCTCTTTTATTGAGCGAGCGCAATTCTGCCTCAATTGCTTCCTTTCATTTAAGCCAATTAGGGCACTTGAGGCACTCCTTCACGGACTTTGGTTATGGATCCAATTGAAGGGTATTAGCAATTTTAGAGGAAAAAATTATGTCAACAATTGTAGTCTTTCTGTTGTATGATTCTCCTGAATCTGCAGAGTTTGTGGATATTTCAATGATACCCTCCGACTCCCACAACAATAGAGTCAGGGTGTTCCGATGTCCCAGCATTTAAACTTGTAAGCGCATTTGTGCTTGGTTCTGGATGTTGAACATCCATTTGATGTTTTTCCACTTGAGCTTGAGTAGCATTTACTGGTAGAGTACTGCGGAGGCTTTTGAGAAGCTATATCCCGTTTGGCCAGACCCCCCCCCTTATTTGCATTTGGGGGTCGAGTTGTTTTATTTGGTACATCCACTCGTTTTGGTGCATTATCTGCGGGAATATGTGATTTAGTGACACCTTTATGGTTAGTTAATGCATCTCGTAGCTTGTTTGCAATGTGTTGCAAGTGTATAATTCTCTGAACTCCAGTTTCACATTCTTTAGTAAGTGAATCTATGGACAGAATGCATGTTACATTCCAATCTATTTCTAGGCATTCTTTGTGGTTTGATTCTCCCCCTAATGCCAGGAAATTGAACTCATCGAAAATAGGATCTACCGGGCTGTGAACAGATCCCCTCTAAGGGGATCGAGGTATTTTATAATTGATGAAGAATTGTACCCCACATAGATCCCTAATTTTCTGTGGGAGCCCATGAATGTATGCTACGGTGGTGATATCGGTACGTATACTGTACAACCGAATTTCGTAGATGGGAAATACTATTACCACGTACTAGTTGCAACGGGGAGGCTGTGTGATATGTAGCCGGTCTAATTTGTATCAGATCTGCGGCGTGTAATACCGCATGTTCCCAACAAGATGTTGGGAAATTACAATTCTCTAGAAGTGGTCGAGCGATTAATTTTACATCTTTAAGAAGAGATTCAGCCAATCCATTTGAGTATGAAAGAAAGGCACTGGATGTTCTAAACGGGTGCCCATAGCCATGCAATAGTCATTAAAGGCGCGTGAAGTGAATTTGGCAGCATTATCCATTCGAATTGTTTTTATCCTCTATTCAGGATGATTTTCTCTTAGTTTAATAATCTGAGCTATTAATTTGGCAAAGGCATGGTTCCATGTGGATAATAACACACGTGTGACCATCTAGTAGATGCATCTATGAGCACCTTGAATTACCTAAATGGTCTAGATTGTGGTTGAATTGGACCACCTATATCTCTTTGAATGTGTTCAAGGAAATTGACTCATTTTTCTTTTGAGATAAGATGGTTTTACAATTAATTTCACAGTTGCACATGCGGAGCACACAAAATCTGATGATTTTTGGAACTTTATAGTTTGAAGGTTGTAACCAATAGAATTGTCACTAGTTTTTCTCATCATCCCTATTCTAGGATGACCAAGCCGACCATGACAAGTCTTGAATTTATCAAGATTTTGAAAAATTATTTTCTACGCAAGGTGTGGTACGGGTTTGATATAAGTGTAATACAATGCAGACGATAGTGAGGGGAATTTTTGAAAATTTTGTTTCTCAGATCCATTGCTCTTTGTTAAAAGCAAATATTCAGTATTCTTCTTAGACGTTAATTCCAGATGGAAATTATTTGAGCGGATATCTTTGAAACTTAGGAGGGTACACATAGATTCGGGATACAGGAGTGCATCCTCAATTACAACGATAGTACCCATAGGTAAAACATTTGTGGCTCGCCCTGAACCTACAATTGATGCATCATGAGTCACGACTAGTGATGGTCATTACATTTCCTTTCCTCTTAGTTAGAGTTTGGAAATATTTTGTTTCCCTTAGTATTGTGTTAGTGGTACAACTATCCACTAAACAAATTTCTTCTTCTGTTGGATTGTTTTCCCGTAAATGTCTATATAGAGTGAGAGAATATTTTAGGATGAATTTTATTCATATTACTCATAAATAAATACATACGAAGTATTCATATTACAATTGCAAATACAAATACAACATTATGTCTGAATTACATAATATGATCTAGTCCGTAGGACTTTATTCTACTTAGAGTTATACAAATTATATCATCCAATATTACGATAAATGGCTGGTAACATCAATGGGTGATGTGGAGGTTAATTGAGATCTCCGAATGCATCTTGAGTGTAGTCCACTAGCATGTCATTGACATCAAGAAGAGGTTCATCCTTTTGCCTTGATTTTTGGGGAGCGTTCTGAGAAGTGCTTGATTCCAGGTTCTCTTCCTGTTGTAAGGCGTTGAAATGAGTTTCAGCTTTTCCATGAACTTGTTTTCCATTCTTAGTAGACTTAAGGTATAAGTCAGCATAGTGCTTGGGAGTATGGCATTTGTTAGTACGATGGTTCGTGCATCCACACCATTGACAAATCTCAGGGTTGTTGTTTTGGTCATCTTTCTTCAAGTGACCTTTACCCTTAGAATGACCACTGGTTTTCTGCTTGTTTTTGTTTTTCCACTTACCTTTGAATTTTCTGAAATTCCTTTTGTTACGCCCATACTTTTTAGTAAACTGAGTGTTAGCATGCGCTTTAGGAAGTGGCATAGTGCCCGTTGGGCATGCCTGATGATTCTTCTCAGCTTGAAGTAGAGTACATGTGAGCTTAGAGTACTTCTTGTATTTTTGTTAACGATACTGTTGTTGCTGAACCCTCATTGATGTGTGGAAGGTGCACAAGTTCTTCTCAATAAGATCATCTTCGGAAATTACTTGGTTGCAAAACCTACATTTTGAGTTAACCTTGTGAACAGTAAAGTTGTATACTGCCACATATTTGAAGCCTTGGAACCTAATGAGTGACCATTCCCTTTGTGCTTTTGGCAGCATAACTACTCTTTGTTGGTCATATCTCTCCTTAAGTGAGTTCCACAAAGCAAGTGGATGTTCCTCCATTAAGTATTCTATTTTTAAATCTAGATGGGGGTGATGCCTTATGAAACTTCAAGCTGTATATTTGGCTACCTGTGGTATTTTTGCGGCGCCTTCAGTATGTGTGGTGATGGTGGAACCAAGCTTACGATTTTCCAGTTCTATCTTGGTATCCATAGCCCATGGTAAATAATTACTACCATCTAGTTCAAGTTCATGAAATTCTCGATTCATGACGCTAGCCATTTTCCTACATATCGTGATCATGCATTAATTAGTTTTACTATGAGAGTAAATTATTTTACTAAGCAACAGTCAGAGGAAAAAAATTAATTATAGCTGATGCTTTATAACCATATGTGTAGACCTCAATTTATATAGGATAACACTTTGAAGATAATCACCATTCTGGTGTAGTTCTCGCGGTAATAGAAAACATAATCTGACTTTGTCAGTAGATGTTATGCTATATTCTAGAAAATCACTTTGAAGGTAATCATCTGTCAAAATGATATGACAAGATGTAGACCTCGCCGTAATAGTATATAATCTACAAAATTTTGTAGTAGATGCCACTATTACCTTGTGAATTTCAAGTGAAACTTGAGGTAGTCACATTTAAACTTAATATTTGGGAGAGCATGTTGAAAATAATCATCTTACCAAAAGGACAAAATGTAGATCTTAAAGTAATGTTGGATAATCTGCAAAATTTGGAGTAGACGCCGCCATTACCTTGTGATCCCAAAAGTTAATTTGAATTGTAAAATATAATTGTTGTACTAATTTTGCATATTCTAGAAAATGATGAGCCAAACATATAGAATATGTCATAATATATTAATATTACAGAGTCTGGAATATGATTTCCAGAAATTACAGGGTCTAAAGGTTAATTTCTAGATAATATAAGGTCTACAATATAAATTTACAATAGAGTACGGGACTGAACATAAAAAAAAGATAACTACAAGGTCTAAAAAATAATGTTTACAACACACTGTAATAAGCGGGTGGACTAATCTGCAATATATGGAAAACAGCGGGTTTTATTTGCAAAAAGGACAAAGATTCACCAGCCCCTTTTTTTTGTTAATGGCCTGTGGGCTGAAATAATCTGGGCCGGGACCGTTCGGCCTTTCGGCCCACCGGCCTGCTCGGCTGACAACGGCATGGGCCTGGGTCCCCAGTGCATGCACGGGTGGGGATAAGGGGAGCGCAAAAGCTATGTCTCGCTTATTGCGAGACCGATGGTGCTCACCCCTATAGTCTCGTATGAAAAGTTGGACTCGCTGCAGTCGAAGCAGGGATGAAGGTGATGTAGGAAATACACTATGGAAAGCGAAAGTGCCTTTCTGCTCCCGAGCTCATTTGAGCTCGGTGAACAGTAAAATCGAAAAAAATCAAAAACATTTCAAAAAATTCTGAAATTTTTTTGGGACTAACATTGACAAAAGTTTTAAGTGCGTGCAAAAATTCAGCATGAAATAACATTCTTATGAGACGTGGTAAAACAAACAAAATCGATACTCTGAAAATGCGTATTTTCAGAGTATTGATTTTGTTTTTTTTGCCACGCCTCGTAGGAATGTTATTTCATGCTGAATTTTTGCACGCACTTCAAACTTTTGTCAATGTTAGTCCCAAAAAAAATTCATAATTTTATGAAATGTTTTAGATTTTGTTTCGATTTTACTGTTCACCGAGCTCAAATGAGCTCGGGAGCAGAAACTCCACGTCCTATGGAAAGCTGGTTGCGTTCGTGGATTCTGCTGTAGAAATTACCCCTTTGGTTAGCGTTCACCTTTTTGGCAGTAGAAGCAGGTTGTGGAAGAAAAATGAAACATACCTGAACCACCTCGGATTGCCATGACCACCAGACGGAACGGTGCAGATGGTGAGGACTCCTGGATGGTGGGATTGCTTAAACATGAACGCCATCGGATGGGGCTCACCATTTTGGTAGTAGAAGCAGGTTGGGGAAGGAAAACCAAACAGACCCTAACCACTTTTGATCACCATGACCACTAGATGGAACGGTATAGATGGTGAGGACTCCTGGACGGCGGGATTGCTTAAACTTGAACGCAATCGGATGGGACCCACCTGCATCAAATCATGAGTTTGCCGAGTGTCGAGTAGTTTGCCGAGTGTATTTTATCGGACATTTGATAAACACACCCTTTCTGAGTGTTCCAGAAAAAGACTCAGCAAAAAACCGACACTCAGCATACGGGTAGTTCGCCGAGTGTTTTCTGGGTTTTTTATAAAGCACTTGGCAAAACAAATAAAATGCATGTGTACATTTGGATTTTCAAGAGGAAACTTTTGAATTTTGATTTTATTTTTTTGGAGGGATCTAGAAATATATATAAGTACCTAAATATGAATGTTTCTTGAATTTATAGCACATTTTTTATATACATGTAGTTCAAATTTGAATATTATCCGATAAATAGCTAGAAATGCAATTACTCCATTAAAAGTAGTAAATGGTTCCAAAAAAGGCCAAAATTTGGCATTAGGTATATAATGTAATATGTTCCATGTGGAAAAAGTTAGGGGTGTTTTAGATAAAAAAAATTGAAGGTACTACACAAGGTACCTTAACTTGGTATTTCAGAAAATAGAAAATGCAAAATATTCCACAATAGAATGGAAAAGGGAGGAATATTTGTGCATACTAGTGTAAAAGGAAGTACTGTACCAAATATTAGGTGCAACTGACAAAGAAAATGTTTCGGGGAGTATAAACTCCAGAGTTATTGGTTTTTAAATTTTTAAAAATGTAAGTGAAGTCTGAAAAATATAAAACTTGGTATGGTGTCATGATATGACATCTAAAGGTTGTGGAAGAAATTTGAGAAGGTTTCACAAAAGCTGTGACGTGCACTACTTAGAAACTGAAGCATGTCCGAAGAAGAATCCTAATTTTGAAAGGGAAGGTGTGAGGTTTGAATGTGAAACGGCAGTTGCTTCCTCGTTTGACGTTGGAACTTTTTCCACACTTAACATACACCATTACATGTTCGATGTCAAAATTTGGTATTTTTCGGTATTCATTTTCTATTTTTAAGGCATTAAATGAATTTCTAGGTATTTAATGGGTATAATTCAAATTTAAACTGCAAGTACATGAAATAATGAAGAAAAATTGGTTGAAAATTTATATTTAGGTTATTGAGTATATTTGTAGGCCTTATCAAGGAAATGTTTGGAAAATTCAAACATTTGAGTGGGAGAATTCAACCACGAACTTGGTGGTTATTGGTTTTTAAAATTTTAAACATGTAAATGAAGTCTAAAAAACATGAACCTTGGCATGGTGTCATGATATAACATCTAAAGGTTGTGGAAAAAAATTGAGCATGTTTCGCAAAAGCTGTGACTTACACTGCTTAGAAACCGAAGCATCTCCGAGGAAGAATCCTAGTTTTAAAAGGGAGGTGTGAGGTTTGAAGGCGAAGCGACAGTTCTTCATCGTTTGAACATAAAACTTTTTCTACACTGAACATACACCATTACATGTTCCATGGCAAAATTTGGCATTTTTGGGATTCATTTGCTATTTTTAAGGCATTAAATGGATTTCTAGGTATTTAATGTGTATAATTCAAATTTGAACTACAAGTATTCGGCCCACGCCAGTGACCTTCATCCCCGGGTCGAGGAGAGGCCGAGATCTACGCACCGGCGACCTCCTGCTGCTCATCAGCTGCCCCTCTCGTCGGATCTGTGCGGGGAGGGTGAGATCCGCGCCGTCAGCCCTCTCATAGCAGCTCCACCATGGCGAGCCCTGCTCCATCCTTCCACCTTCCTCGTTGGCTGCACGGGATTGTGGTTGCAGCCGTTGGTGAAGTGCCAAGCTCCTCCTGCTCGCCATCAACCTCCCTTCCGGTGGTAGAGGGTGGCTCTAGGAATTCTCCGTCCCCGTTGGCAGGCCAGGCGTTGGCTGCATCTGGAGGCCGTTGGTGGCTGGATCGGGAGGCCATCGTTGTCGTAGTCACGTGGTCATCAGCGTTTCTTCTTCTTTTGTTCAACCGGTTTGCTGAGTGTTTACACTCAGCAAAGTTTATGCCTTTGCTGGCCACCAAAAAACACTCAGCAAACTCTTTACCGAGTATGCTTTGCCGAGTATTACACTAGGCAAAGAGTTTGCCAAGTGTTTTGTGCCCTTTTCCGAGCATTTTCGGCACTCGGCAAAGTTATCGATTCTGGTAGTGATGCATGCATGCATGCCTGCCTGCCTGCCTTCTTTCTACTAGTTTTGAGTGAGAGGAAACCAGCTGGTACATCACATCACGCTCACCACAGGGACGAACAATTTGGAAGTCCTTACTGAATGTTTACTGAAATTATGACCTTTCGGGGTATAAGTGAACCATATATAAAATGGAACCAGAAGCTTGTCTTGAATTATAAGTGAATTATCCATGAGTGAGGCGTTTTGGAGCTCGGGCTCCATGGAGCACTCTCTTGGAAAAAATCGAAAATGATTTTTAAAGTTTTACAAAATTCTGAAAAAATGCCACATGTACATAGTGATGTATTCTACATGTGTGCAAAGTTTCATGATGAAATATTTGAACATGTCAGCTACACACAAAAAAACAAGTGCATGTGCTAAAAAACAAGTGCAGGCGTCCACCGACAAAGTGATCTCCGCAACTGATGAGTAGAACAATAAAGACGGTTGGCTTCTGAACCATTTGTGATATATTCACAAAGGTTTTTCAAACTGTTTGTGATATATTTACAAATGGTTTTTTTAACCGTTTGTGTGGTTTCAATCATCACAAGCTATCTGCAGCTGCATTTGAACTTCAATCATCTGTGAAGTTTTCATTTATCACAGACGGTTTCGTTCCCACATCAATTTGTTTTTGTCAATAAAGTATGAAAAATTCACAATAATTTGACGCTAGCTGATAATGGAATCTGTAACCTAGAAAATCTTCATAGACGGTGAATTAAATATTCCCATCTGTGATGACTAGAACATCAAACACGGTTGGCTTCTGAAACCGTCTGTGATATATTCACAAACAATTTATTTTTCAAACCTTCCGTGGCGTACCTGTCAGCGCAGATGGTTTCGACCAGCACAAGTTATCTACGACTGTTTTCGAACTTCAACCATCTGTGAAGTTTTTATCACATATGGTTTCGTTCCCACCGTCTATGAAGTGGGATCAATTATGACCCCTGTGTAGTAGTGTAGAGAGTGGACACGCTAAGTTGGCCACTAGGGTTCCATTTTTTTATTAAGTTTTGGGTTGCTAACCACGTATGCCACTAGTAAGAAGCCTGTGTGTTGCCATGGACATAGAAAACCAATACAATTTGTGATATAGTTTGTTGAATGAGTCTTCAACTCTAGCAAAAATGACCGTGCAGTTATAGTTATCTGATGAAATTACAACATGCGGTGTGGTTCTGTTGTTTATGTCATTGTTTCAGCTATCTGGGGTCTGTGTGGAAACTAAGGAATGAGATTCGCATTCTCAGAGAAAGCAACCGTTAGGTACGTACGTATGCATCAGCTCTTTGGCTAAGGACATCAAGGTCAGTGGATAGGAAGGTGGAGATGGACATATTCGCTGGGAAAATTTTGGAACAAGCAAGAAGACTCACGTGGCTGTTGATTAGATATTGGACGTGTGTGTGCGCGTATGATACGTGTGCTAGCTGTAATTAACTCCGGCCCCGGGCGTTTCAATGAAATGAAATGATCATGGGGCTGCGCACAGATGGCCCTCAACTTCAAAAAATTGCGCTCTAAATCTGACGCAGCTGATTTAGGACACACATTTCTGTACACCTATTCTATAAAATTTTCTGTACGCAGGTGCCAATTACGTCAGTACTCAGTAGTAAGGAGGAAGATTAGATATTCATTTGTAAGGTTGCTGTGAATGGATGCTATACGATTGAATGCAGTCCATGTTTTGGAGAATCGTGTGTGATACCCAATACAAGGTTTGTGCTATTTCTTCGGACAAATGTGGTGATGATTGGATGCTAGTATGAATTTTTTTTTCCTTATTTCCATATCATGACTATTATTACGTAACATGCAAAATAATTTGCAAGCCTATTTATTGGAGGGTTTAGTGCGTTGAGCACCTGTTTAATTATTCGCATTGGCGTGCATGTCACGATCATAAGAGGGAACCATATGCATGCATGCATGCCTTCTTTTTAGTTTGGACAGGCCACGAGACAGCGCTACGTACACCTACATCACCATCACACCACATGCCAGGACGAAAAAATATATTTGGAAGCCCCAGTGCCCTAGCAAGCTAGTGAAACATGCATGTGTGCTTGCACAAGCTCGTGTTTACGTACCTAAACTATAAATGTTAGACACACAGTGTTGAAGGACTATAAGCCAATTGTCCACCTTTCCTCCTCAGCTTAACCTTTTGGGGTTAACTCGTTGATGCGTAGTAGTTCACTATGGTATCGGAACAGAGGTCTCTAGTTTGAGTTACGGGCGGCGACCATGGGAGCACAAGTGGGATTCTTAATTGGAAGCAGCAAGGGTTTTGAAAAACCTACCAAGTCTCGCGCACTCTTATTTATAGAAAGGACAAATATTGTATCATAGACGGTTTTCCAACAGAACCGTCTGTGATAGCTTAGGGTAGCCGCACGCCTCTAACCCTCACAGATGGTGCCTCGGACAGATGTGGTGATGATTGGATGTTAGTATGTTTTTTTCTTATTATTTCCATATCATGACTATTATTAAGTAACATGTAAAATAAATAAATAGTTGTATTAAATTGGTAAACATTAATATGGAAAATTCATATTGATTTTGATTACAATTCACACAAATGACTATTATTATTATTTTTACAGTATTAATAATTATTATTATTTGAATATGACGACTGTTATAAATTAACAAGGAAAACAATTATTTAATTTTTCCCATAATGTATGAAAAAATCATATCGATTTGAAGCTAGCTCAAAATTGAATGTGTAACCTTGAAAATCCTCATAGACGGTTTAATAAATACTCCGTCTGTGATGACTAGAATGTCAAAGACAGTTATTATCTCACTGTGATATATTTACACACAGCTTCTTGTTCAATCCGTTTGTGATGTACTAGTCAGCACAGACGGTATCGACCAGCACAAGTTACCTATGACTGTTTTCGAACTTAAACCATCTGTGAAGTTTTTATCATAGATGGTTTTCTATTGTTAATGTCATTGCTGCAGCTATTTCACGGTTCGTGGAAACTATGGAATGCTCTGCGATTTCAGAGAAAGCAACCGTTAGGTATGCATCAGTGGATTAGGACATCAGGGGCTGGCTTTGCTGAAGAGATGGTAGATTCTGTGGTCAGTGGATAGGAAGGGTGGAGATGGACACATTCGCTACAAATTTTTTGAAAGTATCAAGAAGACCCACAGGGACGTGTGTGGTGTGCGTATGATGTCTGGATTCATCACACCGTTCTAGCTGTAATGAACTCTGGCCCCGGCCATTTCAATGAGCTGATCATGGAGCCCCTCAACAATTCAAAAAGTTGTGCTTGAAATCCGATGCTGATTTGGGACACAATTATCTTATCAGTTCTGTACACCTTAGTGCCAATAATTGTATCAGTAGTAATGAGAAAGATTATATATTCGTTCTTAAGGTTCTCAGGCATGTCCATGTTTTGTAGAATTGTGTGCGATACCCAATACAAGTTGTGTGATATTCCCTCGGACATATGTGGTGATGATTGGCTGCTCTTGGAATTATATTATTTATTTGAAAGTGAGGCAACTGGACAAATTGTCTTCCTCTTAAGGTTGTGTATGGCTCACTACTGAAAACTACAGGTCCACTGGTCCAGTTAATGGATATATACGTATGGTACGGGTGCATGTTAGTCACATGCATGCGAGATTTTTTGCTCTATATGACGAGATGCGCGTACGTGAGAATTAATATTGATTCGTATGCTGTAAAAACATGAACCTGAACCCTTTTTCAAAAATATAGCTGCAAAAAGGAACTCTTGCGCCACTCCGGAGAAGCTACTGTTCATCTTCTACCTCCGCTCTCCACCAGAGACTTCCATCTAGTAGTGCCCGGCGGGTCTGCTTTGGCCCCTCTCCTGCTTGCTCCGGCTATCCGCCGGTTTCTCCAGAATTAGACAGAATTCATAGTGGGCTGTAGGCCAGTGTTACTTCTTGTTTGTATGGACATGCCTGAGAAGGAAGACCCATGACTGTGTTCTAGTCGTACTTGAGCTGGTCTGAAGAGGCCCTCGAGCCCGTGCAAGGCAGGCACCCCATTTTCGGGAGCGTATAATGTCCGCCTTAAGCGGGAGCCATGAGAGCATCGCGTACCCTGGCCTCTCGTGCTCCTTCCCGCAATTAACCTTGGCTCGTTTACGTTTCTCTTGCCCCCGTTTCTTGCTTAGGTGCATTTCTTGTTTCTTCCCCGCCTTCAGCGATGATTCAACTATGGACATTATTGTTGGCGTTGCCCAAGATCAATGGATACACACACGCGAGTACGCAGTGGACACACCTACACTTCTCCTGTTCTACACAATGGAGATGAAGAACACATGCCCGATGAAAACACGGAGAGCTAGTACACATGCAAAGCTAGCTAGTAGTGTTAATTAGATACATGCATTGTTAGTTGGAGGAGTGGTGCACGTACTTGCATGGATAAAGCTAGCTGTTCGACAGGCTTAGGTGTGGACCGAATAATCTGTAAGAAGCATAGCTGTCAAACTTTGTTGTGAACAGTAAACTTATGTAAATAAACTGATAATGATTCTCATTGAATGAAAGGTGTTTATACAAGCCCCAAAAAGGGTGCGGTTAAAAGTGTTGTGAGAGGGAAAAAGGCAGTTGCTAACGTGTGAGACAAATCTTAACTGCTTAGAGCAGTTGCTAATGTGTGAGACAAAACATAACTGCTAATGGCAGTTATTAATGCCAATGTCGGTTTGCTAATTAACACATACTCCCTCCGTCCCGAATTACTTGTCGTGAAAATGGATAAAAATGGATTTATGTAAAATTATAATACGTCTAGATACATATATTTCTGCGACAAGTATTTCCGGACAGAGGGAGTATTAATTAGCAAACTGCCATGTGCTAGAAACTATTCCTAACACTCCCCCTTGGATCACACCACTTTTCCATCATCTGAGGCTTCTTGTATATTTGTCAATCATCTTAAGAAATCATTTTTATAATCTAGAGAATCTCCCACAAAAACCCTGTGAAAATAACATGAGGAGAAAATATAGTAACATGATATACCATTGAAAACTCCTTAAAAATCCAATGGGAAAAATATAAGGAGAAAATGGTATGGTATAATTTATATTGCCCCATTAAAAATCTTTTATGAGAACTTGTTTGAAAAAACTCATAATGGAAAAGAGTACAATATTTATTATCTGATGATGACTGATGAGTTATAGTTCTAGGAGTTTTCTCCCCCTGAAGTTTGCAAATTTCGAAAACGTCTCATACCAATTCCGTGAACACATTTCTAGAATGCTGAAGTTGGTTAAGACTTTGTGAACAAATCTGCTAGATTATCACATGATTTGGTTTGCAAAATATCAATTTCTCAATTTTTCTGTAATTCATAAGGAAAGAATAATTTTGGAGCAATATGTTTTGTGATATATTTTTTTATATAACCCATATGCATTTGGGCAATACAAGCTGCATTATCTTCATAGATAATGGTTGATGATCCTAATGAACCAACACCACACGAGGTTCGAATGTGGTTAACCATCCTGTGAAGCCACATACATTCACATGATGCATCATACAATGCGATAATTTCAGAATGATTAGTGGAAGTTGCTACTAGAGTTTGTTTTGTTGACTTACATGAGAAGGCAGTTCCGCCATATAAGAATACAAAACCTGTTTGTGACCTGGCAATGTGGGGATCAGATAGATAGCCAGTGTCAGTATAACCTACCATAGTCCTATCTTGGTTTTTCTGATAGGATAGGCCAAGAACTTTTGTGCCATGTAAATATCTAAGGATATTCTTCACTCCTGTCCAATGATGTTTTGTTGGAGCACAGCTGTGTCTAGCTAGTAAATTTACCGCAAATGCAATATCAGGTCTGGTGCAATTTGCAAGGTACATTAGCGCTCCAGTTTGCAGGGTACATTAGTACTGCAATTTGTTGCAAGAGATATGGGAATTCCGTTCCCAATATCTCTTTGTCATCATCCCGAGGTCTAAAAAGATCTTTATTCATATCAAGGGATCTGATGATCATGGGTGCTTTGCATGGATATGATTTATCCATATTGAATTTTTCCAAAACCTTTTGAATATAAGCAGCTTGGTATACTAATATTCCTGCAGGAAGATGATCAAGTTGTAAGCCTAAGAAAATTTTGGTTTTCCCCAAATGTTTCATCTCAAATTCTGTCATTAAATGATTACGTGCTTCGTTTATGTCTAGTGTACTTCCAATGATATTGAGATCATCAACGTAAACTAAGATGATGCAAAATCCATTTGAGTATTTCTTTATAAATACACACATGCAATAAGAAACTCATTTAGTCGGTTATACCGTATTCTACCCCACAGTTTTAAAACCATAGAGTGACTTTTGTAGTTTTACACAATATGTGTTGCGATTTGCTTTGGGATTCGGTAATTTTAGTCCTTCAGAAACTTTCATATAGATATCCGAATCGATTGACCCATATAACTTTGCAATCTCAGGTCTCTACGTATGCCCTTGTGCTACTAGCCTCGCTTTATATCCCACCACCTCATTGTTTTCGTTTCTTTTTCGAACAAAACCCATTTTGCTTCCACATCGAAGACCTTTTGAGGAGTAGGTATTACTGAGGAAAATACCTCTCTTTTATTGAGCGAGCGCAATTCTGCCTCAATTGCTTCCTTCCATTTAAGGCAATTAGGGCACTTGAGGCACTCCTTCACGGACTTTGGTTATGGATCCAATTGAAGGGTATTAGCAATTTTAGAGGAAAAAATTATGTCAACAATTGTAGTCTTTCTGTTGTATGATTCTCCTGAATCTGCAGAGTTTGTGGATATTTCAATGATACCCTCCGACTCCCACAACAATAGAGTCAGGGTGTTCCGATGTCCCAGCATTTAAACTTGTAAGCGCATTTGTGCTTGGTTCTGGATGTTGAACATCCATTTGATGTTTTTCCACTTGAGCTTGAGTGGCATTTACTGGTAGAGTACTGCGGAGGCTTTTGAGAAGCTATATCCCGTTTGGCCAGACCCCCCCCCCCCCCTTATTTGCATTTGGGGGTCGAGTTGTTTTAATTGGTACATCCACTCGTTTTGGTGCATTATCTGCGGGAATATGTGATTTAGTGACACCTTTATGGTTAGTTAATGCATCTCGTAGCTTGTTTGCAATGTGTTGCAAGTGTATAATTCTCTGAACTCCAGTTTCACATTCTTTAGTAAGTGAATCTATGGACAGAATGCATGTTACATTCCAATCTATTTCTAGGCATTCTTTGTGGTTTGATTCTCCCCCTAATGCCAGGAAATTGAACTCATCGAAAATAGGATCTACCGGGCTGTGAACAGATCCCCTCTAAGGGGATCGAGGTATTTTATAATTGATGAAGAATTGTACCCCACATAGATCCCTAATTTTCTGTGGGAGCCCATGAATGTATGCTACGGTGGTGATATCGGTACGTATACTGTACAACCGAATTTCGTAGATGGGAAATACTATTACCACGTACTAGTTGCAACGGGGAGGCTGTGTGATATGTAGCCGGTCTAATTTGTATCAGATCTGCGGCGTGTAATACCGCATGTTCCCAACAAGATGTTGGGAAATTACAATTCTCTAGAAGTGGTCGAGCGATTAATTTTACATCTTTAAGAAGAGATTCAGCCAATCTATTTGAGTATGAAAGAAAGGCACTGGATGTTCTAAACGGGTGCCCATAGCCATGCAATAGTCATTAAAGGCGCGTGAAGTGAATTTGGCAGCATTATCCATTCGAATTGTTTTTATCCTCTATTCAGGATGATTTTCTCTTAGTTTAATAATCTGAGCTATTAATTTGGCAAAGGCATGGTTCCATGTGGATAATAACACACGTGTGACCATCTAGTAGATGCATCTATGAGCACCTTGAAGTACCTAAATGGTCTAGATTGTGGTTGAATTGGACCACCTATATCTCTTTGAATGTGTTCAAGGAAATTGACTCATTTTTCTTTTGAGATAAGATGGTTTTACAATTAATTTCACAGTTGCACATGCGGAGCACACAAAATCTGATGATTTTTGGAACTTTATAGTTTGAAGGTTGTAACCAATAGAATTGTCACTAGTTTTTCTCATCATCCCTATTCTAGGATGACCAAGCCGACCATGACAAGTCTTGAATTTATCAAGATTTTGAAAAATTATTTTCTACGCAAGGTGTGGTACGGGTTTGATATAAGTGTAATACAATGCAGACGATAGTGAGGGGAATTTTTGAAAATTTTGTTTCTCAGATCCATTGCTCTTTGTTAAAAGCAAATATTCAGTATTCTTCTTAGACGTTAATTCCAGATGGAAATTATTTGAGCGGATATCTTTGAAACTTAGGAGGGTACACATAGATTCGGGATACAGGAGTGCATCCTCAATTACAACGATAGTACCCATAGGTAAAACATTTGTGGCTCGCCCTGAACCTACAATTGATGCATCATGAGTCACGACTAGTGATGGTCATTACATTTCCTTTCCTCTTAGTTAGAGTTTGGAAATATTTTGTTTCCCTTAGTATTGTGTTAGTGGTACAACTATCCACTAAACAAATTTCTTCTTCTGTTGGATTGTTTTCCCGTAAATGTCTATATAGAGTGAGAGAATATTTTAGGATGAATTTTATTCATATTACTCATAAATAAATACATACGAAGTATTCATATTACAATTGCAAATACAAATACAACATTATGTCTGAATTACATAATATGATCTAGTCCGTAGGACTTTATTCTACTTAGAGTTATACAAATTATATCATCCAATATTACGATAAATGGCTGGTAACATCAATGGGTGATGTGGAGGTTAATTGAGATCTCCGAATGCATCTTGAGTGTAGTCCACTAGCATGTCATTGACATCAAGAAGAGGTTCATCCTTTTGCCTTGATTTTTGGGGAGCGTTCTGAGAAGTGCTTGATTCCAGGTTCTCTTCCTGTTGTAAGGCGTTGAAATGAGTTTCAGCTTTTCCATGAACTTGTTTTCCATTCTTAGTAGACTTAAGGTATAAGTCAGCATAGTGCTTGGGAGTATGGCATTTGTTAGTACGATGGTTCGTGCATCCACACCATTGACAAATCTCAGGGTTGTTGTTTTGGTCATCTTTCTTCAAGTGACCTTTACCCTTAGAATGACCACTGGTTTTCTGCTTGTTTTTGTTTTTCCACTTACCTTTGAATTTTCTGAAATTCCTTTTGTTACGCCCATACTTTTTAGTAAACTGAGTGTTAGCATGCGCTTTAGGAAGTGGCATAGTGCCCGTTGGGCATGCCTGATGATTCTTCTCAGCTTGAAGTAGAGTACATGTGAGCTTAGAGTACTTCTTGTATTTTTGTTAACGATACTGTTGTTGTTGAACCCTCATTGATGTGTGGAAGGTGCACAAGTTCTTCTCAATAAGATCATCTTCGGAAATTACTTGGTTGCAAAACCTACATTTTGAGTTAACCTTGTGAACAGTAAAGTTGTATACTGCCACATATTTGAAGCCTTGGAACCTAATGAGTGACCATTCCCTTTGTGCTTTTGGCAGCATAACTACTCTTTGTTGGTCATATCTCTCCTTAAGTGAGTTCCACAAAGCAAGTGGATGTTCCTCCATTAAGTATTCTATTTTTAAATCTAGATGGGGGTGATGCCTTATGAAACTTCAAGCTGTATATTTGGCTACCTGTGGTATTTTTGCGGCGCCTTCAGTATGTGTGGTGATGGTGGAACCAAGCTTACGATTTTCCAGTTCTATCTTGGTATCCATAGCCCATGGTAAATAATTACTACCATCTAGTTCAAGTTCATGAAATTCTCGATTCATGACGCTAGCCATTTTCCTACATATCGTGATCATGCATTAATTAGTTTTACTATGAGAGTAAATTATTTTACTAAGCAACAGTCAGAGGAAAAAAATTAATTATAGCTGATGCTTTATAACCATATGTGTAGACCTCAATTTATATAGGATAACACTTTGAAGATAATCACCATTCTGGTGTAGTTCTCGCGGTAATAGAAAACATAATCTGACTTTGTCAGTAGATGTTATGCTATATTCTAGAAAATCACTTTGAAGGTAATCATCTGTCAAAATGATATGACAAGATGTAGACCTCACCGTAATAGTATATAATCTACAAAATTTTGTAGTAGATGCCACTATTACCTTGTGAATTTCAAGTGAAACTTGAGGTAGTCACATTTAAACTTAATATTTGGGAGAGCATGTTGAAAATAATCATCTTACCAAAAGGACAAAATGTAGATCTTAAAGTAATGTTGGATAATCTGCAAAATTTGGAGTAGACGCCGCCATTACCTTGTGATCCCAAAAGTTAATTTGAATTGTAAAATATAATTGTTGTACTAATTTTGCATATTCTAGAAAATGATGAGCCAAACATATAGAATATGTCATAATATATTAATATTACAGAGTCTGGAATATGATTTCCAGAAATTACAGGGTCTAAAGGTTAATTTCTAGATAATATAAGGTCTACAATATAAATTTACAATAGAGTACGGGACTGAACATAAAAAAAAGATAACTACAAGGTCTAAAAAATAATGTTTACAACACACTGTAATAAGCGGGTGGACTAATCTGCAATATATGGAAAACAGCGGGTTTTATTTGCAAAAAGGACAAAGATTCACCAGCCCCTTTTTTTTGTTAATGGCCTGTGGGCTGAAATAATCTGGGCCGGGACCCGTTCGGCCTTTCGGCCCACCGGCCTGCTCGGCTGACAACGGCATGGGCCTGGGTCCCCAGTGCATGCACGGGTGGGGATAAGGGGAGCGCAAAAGCTATGTCTCGCTTATTGCGAGACCGATGGTGCTCACCCCTATAGTCTCGTATGAAAAGTTGGACTCGCTGCAGTCGAAGCAGGGATGAAGGTGATGTAGGAAATACACTATGGAAAGCGAAAGTGCCTTTCTGCTCCCGAGCTCATTTGAGCTCGGTGAACAGTAAAATCGAAAAAAATCAAAAACATTTCAAAAAATTCTGAAATTTTTTTGGGACTAACATTGACAAAAGTTTTAAGTGCGTGCAAAAATTCAGCATGAAATAACATTCTTATGAGACGTGGTAAAACAAACAAAATCGATACTCTGAAAATGCGTATTTTCAGAGTATTGATTTTGTTTTTTTTGCCACGCCTCGTAGGAATGTTATTTCATGCTGAATTTTTGCACGCACTTCAAACTTTTGTCAATGTTAGTCCCAAAAAAAATTCATAATTTTATGAAATGTTTTAGATTTTGTTTCGATTTTACTGTTCACCGAGCTCAAATGAGCTCGGGAGCAGAAACTCCACGTCCTATGGAAAGCTGGTTGCGTTCGTGGATTCTGCTGTAGAAATTACCCCTTTGGTTAGCGTTCACCTTTTTGGCAGTAGAAGCAGGTTGTGGAAGAAAAATGAAACATACCTGAACCACCTCGGATTGCCATGACCACCAGACGGAACGGTGCAGATGGTGAGGACTCCTGGATGGTGGGATTGCTTAAACATGAACGCCATCGGATGGGGCTCACCATTTTGGTAGTAGAAGCAGGTTGGGGAAGGAAAACCAAACAGACCCTAACCACTTTTGATCACCATGACCACTAGATGGAACGGTATAGATGGTGAGGACTCCTGGACGGCGGGATTGCTTAAACTTGAACGCAATCGGATGGGACCCACCTGCATCAAATCATGAGTTTGCCGAGTGTCGAGTAGTTTGCCGAGTGTATTTTATCGGACATTTGATAAACACACCCTTTCTGAGTGTTCCAGAAAAACACTCAGCAAAAAACCGACACTCAGCATACGGGTAGTTTGCCGAGTGTTTTCTGGGTTTTTTATAAAGCACTTGGCAAAACAAATAAAATGCATGTGTACATTTGGATTTTCAAGAGGAAACTTTTGAATTTTGATTTTATTTTTTTGGAGGGATCTAGAAATATATATAAGTACCTAAATATGAATGTTTCTTGAATTTATAGCACATTTTTTATATACATGTAGTTCAAATTTGAATATTATCCGATAAATAGCTAGAAATGCAATTACTCCATTAAAAGTAGTAAATGGTTCCAAAAAAGGCCAAAATTTGGCATTAGGTATATAATGTAATATGTTCCATGTGGAAAAAGTTAGGGGTGTTTTAGATAAAAAAAATTGAAGGTACTACACAAGGTACCTTAACTTGGTATTTCAGAAAATAGAAAATGCAAAATATTCCACAATAGAATGGAAAAGGGAGGAACATTTGTGCATACTAGTGTAAAAGGAAGTACTGTACCAAATATTAGGTGCAACTGACAAAGAAAATGTTTCGGGGAGTATAAACTCCAGAGTTATTGGTTTTTAAATTTTTAAAAATGTAAGTGAAGTCTGAAAAATATAAAACTTGGTATGGTGTCATGATATGACATCTAAAGGTTGTGGAAGAAATTTGAGAAGGTTTCACAAAAGCTGTGACGTGCACTACTTAGAAACTGAAGCATGTCCGAAGAAGAATCCTAATTTTGAAAGGGAAGGTGTGAGGTTTGAATGTGAAACGGCAGTTGCTTCCTCGTTTGACGTTGGAACTTTTTCCACACTTAACATACACCATTACATGTTCGATGTCAAAATTTGGTATTTTTCGGTATTCATTTTCTATTTTTAAGGCATTAAATGAATTTCTAGGTATTTAATGGGTATAATTCAAATTTAAACTGCAAGTACATGAAATAATGAAGAAAAATTGGTTGAAAATTTATATTTAGGTTATTGAGTATATTTGTAGGCCTTATCAAGGAAATGTTTGGAAAATTCAAACATTTGAGTGGGAGAATTCAACCACGAACTTGGTGGTTATTGGTTTTTAAAATTTTAAACATGTAAATGAAGTCTAAAAAACATGAACCTTGGCATGGTGTCATGATATAACATCTAAAGGTTGTGGAAAAAAATGGAGCATGTTTCGCAAAAGCTGTGACTTACACTGCTTAGAAACCGAAGCATCTCCGAGGAAGAATCCTAGTTTTAAAAGGGAGGTGTGAGGTTTGAAGGCGAAGCGACAGTTCTTCATCGTTTGAACATAAAACTTTTTCTACACTGAACATACACCATTACATGTTCCATGGCAAAATTTGGCATTTTTGGGATTCATTTGCTATTTTTAAGGCATTAAATGGATTTCTAGGTATTTAATGTGTATAATTCAAATTTGAACTACAAGTATTCGGCCCACGCCAGTGACCTTCATCCCCGGGTCGAGGAGAGGCCGAGATCTACGCACCGGCGACCTCCTGCTGCTCATCAGCTGCCCCTCTCGTCGGATCTGTGCGGGGAGGGTGAGATCCGCGCCGTCAGCCCTCTCATAGCAGCTCCACCATGGCGAGCCCTGCTCCATCCTTCCACCTTCCTCGTTGGCTGCACGGGATTGTGGTTGCAGCCGTTGGTGAAGTGCCAAGCTCCTCCTGCTCGCCATCAACCTCCCTTCCGGTGGTAGAGGGTGGCTCTAGGAATTCTCCGTCCCCGTTGGCAGGCCAGGCGTTGGCTGCATCTGGAGGCCGTTGGTGGCTGGATCGGGAGGCCATCGTTGTCGTAGTCACGTGGTCATCAGCGTTTCTTCTTCTTTTGTTCAACCAGTTTGCTGAGTGTTTACACTCAGCAAAGTTTATGCCTTTGCTGGCCACCAAAAAACACTCAGCAAACTCTTTACCGAGTATGCTTTGCCGAGTATTACACTAGGCAAAGAGTTTGCCAAGTGTTTTGTGCCCTTTTCCGAGCATTTTCGGCACTCGGCAAAGTTATCGATTCTGGTAGTGATGCATGCATGCATGCCTGCCTGCCTGCCTTCTTTCTACTAGTTTTGAGTGAGAGGAAACCAGCTGGTACATCACATCACGCTCACCACAGGGACGAACAATTTGGAAGTCCTTACTGAATGTTTACTGAAATTATGACCTTTCGGGGTATAAGTGAACCATATATAAAATGGAACCAGAAGCTTGTCTTGAATTATAAGTGAATTATCCATGAGTGAGGCGTTTTGGAGCTCGGGCTCCATGGAGCACTCTCTTGGAAAAAATCGAAAATGATTTTTAAAGTTTTACAAAATTCTGAAAAAATAGCCACATGTACATAGTGATGTATTCTACATGTGTGCAAAGTTTCATGATGAAATATTTGAACATGTCAGCTACACACAAAAAAACAAGTGCATGTGCTAAAAAACAAGTGCAGGCGTCCACCGACAAAGTGATCTCCGCAACTGATGAGTAGAACAATAAAGACGGTTGGCTTCTGAACCATTTGTGATATATTCACAAAGGTTTTTCAAACTGTTTGTGATATATTTGCAAATGGTTTTTTTAACCGTTTGTGTGGTTTCAATCATCACAAGCTATCTGCAGCTGCATTTGAACTTTAATCATCTGTGAAGTTTTCATTTATCACAGACGGTTTCGTTCCCACATCAATTTGTTTTTGTCAATAAAGTATGAAAAATTCACAATAATTTGACGCTAGCTGATAATGGAATCTGTAACCTAGAAAATCTTCATAGACGGTGAATTAAATATTCCCATCTGTGATGACTAGAACATCAAACACGGTTGGCTTCTGAAACCGTCTGTGATATATTCACAAACAATTTATTTTTCAAACCTTCCGTGGCGTACCTGTCAGCGCAGATGGTTTCGACCAGCACAAGTTATCTACGACTGTTTTCGAACTTCAACCATCTGTGAAGTTTTTATCACATATGGTTTCGTTCCCACCGTCTATGAAGTGGGATCAATTATGACCCCTGTGTAGTAGTGTAGAGAGTGGACACGCTAAGTTGGCCACTAGGGTTCCATTTTTTTATTAAGTTTTGGGTTGCTAACCATGTATGCCACTAGTAAGAAGCCCGTGTGTTGCCATGGACATAGAAAACCAATACAATTTGTGATATAGTTTGTTGAATGAGTCTTCAACTCTAGCAAAAATGACCGTGCAGTTATAGTTATCTGATGAAATTACAACATGCGATGTGGTTCTGTTGTTTATGTCATTGTTTCAGCTATCTGGGGTCTGTGTGGAAACTAAGGAATGAGATTCGCATTCTCAGAGAAAGCAACCGTTAGGTACGTACGTATGCATCAGCTCTTTGGCTAAGGACATCAAGGTCAGTGGATAGGAAGGTGGAGATGGACATATTCGCTGGGAAAATTTTGGAACAAGCAAGAAGACTCACGTGGCTGTTGATTAGATATTGGACGTGTGTGTGCGCGTATGACACGTGTGCTAGCTGTAATTAACTCCGGCCCCGGGCGTTTCAATGAAATGAAATGATCATGGGGCTGCGCACAGATGGCCCTCAACTTCAAAAAATTGCGCTCTAAATCTGACGCAGCTGATTTAGGACACACATTTCTGTACACCTATTCTATAAAATTTTCTGTACGCAGGTGCCAATTACGTCAGTACTCAGTAGTAAGGAGGAAGATTAGATATTCATTTGTAAGGTTGCTGTGAATGGATGCTATACGATTGAATGCAGTCCATGTTTTGGAGAATCGTGTGTGATACCCAATACAAGGTTTGTGCTATTTCTTCGGACAAATGTGGTGATGATTGGATGCTAGTATGAATTTTTTTTTCATTATTTCCATATCATGACTATTATTACGTAACATGCAAAATAATTTGCAAGCCTATTTATTGGAGGGTTTAGTGCGTTGAGCACCTGTTTAATTATTCGCATTGGCGTGCATGTCACGATCATAAGAGGGAACCATATGCATGCATGCATGCCTTCTTTTTAGTTTGGACAGGCCACGAGACAGCGCTACGTACACCTACATCACCATCACACCACATGCCAGGACGAAAAAATATATTTGGAAGCCCCAGTGCCCTAGCAAGCTAGTGAAACATGCATGTGTGCTTGCACAAGCTCGTGTTTACGTACCTAAACTATAAATGTTAGACACACAGTGTTGAAGGACTATAAGCCAATTGTCCACCTTTCCTCCTCAGCTTAACCTTTTGGGGTTAACTCATTGATGCGTAGTAGTTCACTATGGTATCGGAACAGAGGTCTCTAGTTTGAGTTACGGGCGGCGACCATGGGAGCACAAGTGGGATTCTTAATTGGAAGCAGCAAGGGTTTTGAAAAACCTACCAAGTCTCGCGCACTCTTATTTATAGAAAGGACAAATATTGTATCATAGACGGTTTTCCAACAGAACCGTTTGTGATAGCTTAGGGTAGCCGCACGCCTCTAACCCTCACAGATGGTGCCTCGGACAGATGTGGTGATGATTGGATGTTAGTATGTTTTTTTCTTATTATTTCCATATCATGACTATTATTAAGTAACATGTAAAATAAATAAATAGTTGTATTAAATTGGTAAACATTAATATGGAAAATTCATATTGATTTTGATTACAATTCACACAAATGACTATTATTATTATTTTTACAGTATTAATAATTATTATTATTTGAATATGACGACTGTTATAAATTAACAAGGAAAACAATTATTTAATTTTTCCCATAATGTATGAAAAAATCATATCGATTTGAAGCTAGCTCAAAATTGAATGTGTAACCTTGAAAATCCTCATAGACGGTTTAATAAATACTCCGTCTGTGATGACTAGAATGTCAAAGACAGTTATTATCTCACTGTGATATATTTACACACAGCTTCTTGTTCAATCCGTTTGTGATGTACTAGTCAGCACAGACGGTATCGACCAGCACAAGTTACCTATGACTGTTTTCGAACTTAAACCATCTGTGAAGTTTTTATCATAGATGGTTTTCTATTGTTAATGTCATTGCTGCAGCTATTTCACGGTTCGTGGAAACTATGGAATGCTCTGCGATTTCAGAGAAAGCAACCGTTAGGTATGCATCAGTGGATTAGGACATCAGGGGCTGGCTTTGCTGAAGAGATGGTAGATTCTGTGGTCAGTGGATAGGAAGGGTGGAGATGGACACATTCGCTACAAATTTTTTGAAAGTATCAAGAAGACCCACAGGGACGTGTGTGGTGTGCGTATGATGTCTGGATTCATCACACCGTTCTAGCTGTAATGAACTCTGGCCCCGGCCATTTCAATGAGCTGATCATGGAGCCCCTCAACAATTCAAAAAGTTGTGCTTGAAATCCGATGCTGATTTGGGACACAATTATCTTATCAGTTCTGTACACCTTAGTGCCAATAATTGTATCAGTAGTAATGAGAAAGATTATATATTCGTTCTTAAGGTTCTCAGGCATGTCCATGTTTTGTAGAATTGTGTGCGATACCCAATACAAGTTGTGTGATATTCCCTCGGACATATGTGGTGATGATTGGCTGCTCTTGGAATTATATTATTTATTTGAAAGTGAGGCAACTGGACAAATTGTCTTCCTCTTAAGGTTGTGTATGGCTCACTACTGAAAACTACAGGTCCACTGGTCCAGTTAATGGATATATACGTATGGTACGGGTGCATGTTAGTCACATGCATGCGAGATTTTTTGCTCTATATGACGAGATGCGCGTACGTGAGAATTAATATTGATTCGTATGCTGTAAAAACATGAACCTGAACCCTTTTTCAAAAATATAGCTGCAAAAAGGAACTCTCGCGCCACTCCGGAGAAGCTACTGTTCATCTTCTACCTCCGCTCTCCACCAGAGACTTCCATCTAGTAGTGCCCGGCGGGTCTGCTTTGGCCCCTCTCCTGCTTGCTCCGGCTATCCGCCGGTTTCTCCAGAATTAGACAGAATTCATAGTGGGCTGTAGGCCAGTGTTACTTCTTGTTTGTATGGACATGCCTGAGAAGGAAGACCCATGACTGTGTTCTAGTCGTACTTGAGCTGGTCTGAAGAGGCCCTCGAGCCCGTGCAAGGCAGGCACCCCATTTTCGGGAGCGTATAATGTCCGCCTTAAGCGGGAGCCATGAGAGCATCGCGTACCCTGGCCTCTCGTGCTCCTTCCCGCAATTAACCTTGGCTCGTTTACGTTTCTCTTGCCCCCGTTTCTTGCTTAGGTGCATTTCTTGTTTCTTCCCCGCCTTCAGCGATGATTCAACTATGGACATTATTGTTGGCGTTGCCCAAGATCAATGGATACACACACGCGAGTACGCAGTGGACACACCTACACTTCTCCTGTTCTACACAATGGAGATGAAGAACACATGCCCGATGAAAACACGGAGAGCTAGTACACATGCAAAGCTAGCTAGTAGTGTTAATTAGATACATGCATTGTTAGTTGGAGGAGTGGTGCACGTACTTGCATGGATAAAGCTAGCTGTTCGACAGGCTTAGGTGTGGACCGAATAATCTGTAAGAAGCGTAGCTGTCAAACTTTGTTGTGAACAGTAAACTTATGTAAATAAACTGATAATGATTCTCATTGAATGAAAGGTGTTTATACAAGCCCCAAAAAGGGTGCGGTTAAAAGTGTTGTGAGAGGGAAAAAGGCAGTTGCTAACGTGTGAGACAAATCTTAACTGCTTAGAGCAGTTGCTAATGTGTGAGACAAAACATAACTGCTAATGGCAGTTATTAATGCCAATGTCGGTTTGCTAATTAACACATACTCCCTCCGTCCCGAATTACTTGTCGTGAAAATGGATAAAAATGGATTTATGTAAAATTATAATACGTCTAGATACATATATTTCTGCGACAAGTATTTCCGGACAGAGGGAGTATTAATTAGCAAACTGCCATGTGCTAGAAACTATTCCTAACACTCCCCCTTGGATCACACCACTTTTCCATCATCTGAGGCTTCTTGTATATTTGTCAATCATCTTAAGAAATCATTTTTATAATCTAGAGAATCTCCCACAAAAACCCTGTGAAAATAACATGAGGAGAAAATATAGTAACATGATATACCATTGAAAACTCCTTAAAAATCCAATGGGAAAAATATAAGGAGAAAATGGTATGGTATAATTTATATTGCCCCATTAAAAATCTTTTATGAGAACTTGTTTGAAAAAACTCATAATGGAAAAGAGTACAATATTTATTATCTGATGATGACTGATGAGTTATAGTTCTAGGAGTTTTCTCCCCCTGAAGTTTGCAAATTTCGAAAACGTCTCATACCAATTCCGTGAACACATTTCTAGAATGCTGAAGTTGGTTAAGACTTTGTGAACAAATCTGCTAGATTATCACATGATTTGGTTTGCAAAATATCAATTTCTCAATTTTTCTGTAATTCATAAGGAAAGAATAATTTTGGAGCAATATGTTTTGTGATATATTTTTTTATATAACCCATATGCATTTGGGCAATACAAGCTGCATTATCTTCATAGATAATGGTTGATGATCCTAATGAACCAACACCACACGAGGTTCGAATGTGGTTAACCATCCTGTGAAG
The DNA here is from genome assembly GCA_039707655.1 of Elymus sibiricus. Lineage (NCBI taxonomy): Eukaryota > Viridiplantae > Streptophyta > Magnoliopsida > Poales > Poaceae > Elymus > Elymus sibiricus. Next base: position 5,542,646 of record CM077665.1, read on the forward strand.
CCACATACATTCACATGATGCATCATACAATGCGATAATTTCAGAATGATTAGTGGAAGTTGCTACTAGAGTTTGTTTTGTTGACTTACATGAGAAGGCAGTTCCGCCATATAAGAATACAAAACCTGTTTGTGACCTGGCAATGTGGGGATCAGATAGATAGCCAGTGTCAGTATAACCTACCATAGTCCTATCTTGGTTTTTCTGATAGGATAGGCCAAGAACTTTTGTGCCATGTAAATATCTAAGGATATTCTTCACTCCTGTCCAATGATGTTTTGTTGGAGCACAGCTGTGTCTAGCTAGTAAATTTACCGCAAATGCAATATCAGGTCTGGTGCAATTTGCAAGGTACATTAGCGCTCCAGTTTGCAGGGTACATTAGTACTGCAATTTGTTGCAAGAGATATGGGAATTCCGTTCCCAATATCTCTTTGTCATCATCCCGAGGTCTAAAAAGATCTTTATTCATATCAAGGGATCTGATGATCATGGGTGCTTTGCATGGATATGATTTATCCATATTGAATTTTTCCAAAACCTTTTGAATATAAGCAGCTTGGTATACTAATATTCCTGCAGGAAGATGATCAAGTTGTAAGCCTAAGAAAATTTTGGTTTTCCCCAAATGTTTCATCTCAAATTCTGTCATTAAATGATTACGTGCTTCGTTTATGTCTAGTGTACTTCCAATGATATTGAGATCATCAACGTAAACTAAGATGATGCAAAATCCATTTGAGTATTTCTTTATAAATACACACATGCAATAAGAAACTCATTTAGTCGGTTATACCGTATTCTACCCCACAGTTTTAAAACCATAGAGTGACTTTTGTAGTTTTACACAATATGTGTTGCGATTTGCTTTGGGATTCGGTAATTTTAGTCCTTCAGAAACTTTCATATAGATATCCGAATCGATTGACCCATATAACTTTGCAATCTCAGGTCTCTACGTATGCCCTTGTGCTACTAGCCTCGCTTTATATCCCACCACCTCATTGTTTTCGTTTCTTTTTCGAACAAAAACCCATTTTGCTTCCACATCGAAGACCTTTTGAGGAGTAGGTAGTACTGAGGAAAATACCTCTCTTTTATTGAGCGAGCGCAATTCTGCCTCAATTGCTTCCTTCCATTCAAGCCAATTAGGGCACTTGAGGCACTCCTTCACGGACTTTGGTTATGGATCCAATTGAAGGGTATTAGCAATTTTAGAGGAAAAAATTATGTCAACAATTGTAGTCTTTCTGTTGTATGATTCTCCTGAATCTGCAGAGTTTGTGGATATTTCAATGATACCCTCCGACTCCCACAACAATAGAGTCAGGGTGTTCCGATGTCCCAGCATTTAAACTTGTAAGCGCATTTGTGCTTGGTTCTGGATGTTGAACATCCATTTGATGTTTTTCCACTTGAGCTTGAGTGGCATTTACTGGTAGAGTACTGCGGAGGCTTTTGAGAAGCTATATCCCGTTTGGCCAGACCCCCCCCCTTATTTGCATTTGGGGGTCGAGTTGTTTTATTTGGTACATCCACTCGTTTTGGTGCATTATCTGCGGGAATATGTGATTTAGTGACACCTTTATGGTTAGTTAATGCATCTCGTAGCTTGTTTGCAATGTGTTGCAAGTGTATAATTCTCTGAACTCCAGTTTCACATTCTTTAGTAAGTGAATCTATGGACAGAATGCATGTTACATTCCAATCTATTTCTAGGCATTCTTTGTGGTTTGATTCTCCCCCTAATGCCAGGAAATTGAACTCATCGAAAATAGGATCTATCGGGCTGTGAACAGATCCCCTCTAAGGGGATCGAGGTATTTTATAATTGATGAAGAATTGTACCCCACATAGATCCCTAATTTTCTGTGGGAGCCCATGAATGTATGCTACGGTGGTGATATCGGTACGTATACTGTACAACCGAATTTCGTAGATGGGAAATACTATTACCACGTACTAGTTGCAACGGGGAGGCTGTGTGATATGTAGCCGGTCTAATTTGTATCAGATCTGCGGCGTGTAATACCGCATGTTCCCAACAAGATGTTGGCAAATTACAATTCTCTAGAAGTGGTCGAGCGATTAATTTTACATCTTTAAGAAGAGATTCAGCCAATCCATTTGAGTATGAAAGAAAGGCACTGGATGTTCTAAACGGGTGCCCATAGCCATGCAATAGTCATTAAAGGCGCGTGAAGTGAATTTGGCAGCATTATCCATTCGAATTGTTTTTATCCTCTATTCAGGATGATTTTCTCTTAGTTTAATAATCTGAGCTATTAATTTGGCAAAGGCATGGTTCCATGTGGATAATAACACACGTGTGACCATCTAGTAGATGCATCTATGAGCACCTTGAAGTACCTAAATGGTCTAGATTGTGGTTGAATTGGACCACCTATATCTCTTTGAATGTGTTCAAGGAAATTGACTCATTTTTCTTTTGAGATAAGATGGTTTTACAATTAATTTCACAGTTGCACATGCGGAGCACACAAAATCTGATGATTTTTGGAACTTTATAGTTTGAAGGTTGTAACCAATAGAATTGTCACTAGTTTTTCTCATCATCCCTATTCTAGGATGACCAAGCCGACCATGACAAGTCTTGAATTTATCAAGATTTTGAAAAATTATTTTCTACGCAAGGTGTGGTACGGGTTTGATATAAGTGTAATACAATGCAGACGATAGTGAGGGGAATTTTTGAAAATTTTGTTTCTCAGATCCATTGCTCTTTGTTAAAAGCAAATATTCAGTATTCTTCTTAGACGTTAATTCCAGATGGAAATTATTTGAGCGGATATCTTTGAAACTTAGGAGGGTACACATAGATTCGGGATACAGGAGTGCATCCTCAATTACAATGATAGTACCCATAGGTAAAACATTTGTGGATCGCCCTGAACCTACAATTGATGCATCATGAGTCACGACTAGTGATGGTCATTACATTTCCTTTCCTCTTAGTTAGAGTTTGGAAATATTTTGTTTCCCTTAGTATTGTGTTAGTGGTACAACTATCCACTAAACAAATTTCTTCTTCTGTTGGATTGTTTTCCCGTAAATGTCTATATAGAGTGAGAGAATATTTTAGGATGAATTTTATTCATATTACTCATAAATAAATACATACGAAGTATTCATATTACAATTGCAAATACAAATACAACATTATGTCTGAATTACATAATATGATCTAGTCCGTAGGACTTTATTCTACTTAGAGTTATACAAATTATATCATCCAATATTACGATAAATGGCTGGTAACATCAATGGGTGATGTGGAGGTTAATTGAGATCTCCGAATGCATCTTGAGTGTAGTCCACTAGCATGTCATTGACGTCAAGAAGAGGTTCATCCTTTTGCCTTGATTTTTGGGGAGCGTTCTGAGAAGTGCTTGATTCCAGGTTCTCTTCCTGTTGTAAGGCGTTGAAATGAGTTTCAGCTTTTCCATGAACTTGTTTTCCATTCTTAGTAGACTTAAGGTATAAGTCAGCATAGTGCTTCGGAGTATGGCATTTGTTAGTACGATGGTTCGTGCATCCACACCATTGACAAATCTCAGGGTTGTTGTTTTGGTCATCTTTCTTCAAGTGACCTTTACCCTTAGAATGACCACTGGTTTTCTGCTTGTTTTTGTTTTTCCACTTACCTTTGAATTTTCTGAAATTCCTTTTGTTACGCCCATACTTTTTAGTAAACTGAGTGTTAGCATGCGCTTTAGGAAGTGGCATAGTGCCCGTTGGGCATGCCTGATGATTCTTCTCAGCTTGAAGTAGAGTACATGTGAGCTTAGAGTACTTCTTGTATTTTTGTTAACGATACTGTTGTTGCTGAACCCTCATTGATGTGTGGAAGGTGCACAAGTTCTTCTCAATAAGATCATCTTCGGAAATTACTTGGTTGCAAAACCTACATTTTGAGTTAACCTTGTGAACAGTAAAGTTGTATACTGCCACATATTTGAAGCCTTGGAACCTAATGAGTGACCATTCCCTTTGTGCTTTTGGCAGCATAACTACTCTTTGTTGGTCATATCTCTCCTTAAGTGAGTTCCACAAAGCAAGTGGATGTTCCTCCATTAAGTATTCTATTTTTAAATCTAGATGGGGGTGATGCCTTATGAAACTTCAAGCTGTATATTTGGCTACCTGTGGTATTTTTGCGGCGCCTTCAGTATGTGTGGTGATGGTGGAACCAAGCTTACGATTTTCCAGTTCTATCTTGGTATCCATAGCCCATGGTAAATAATTACTACCATCTAGTTCAAGTTCATGAAATTCTCGATTCATGACGCTAGCCATTTTCCTACATATCGTGATCATGCATTAATTAGTTTTACTATGAGAGTAAATTATTTTACTAAGCAACAGTCAGAGGAAAAAAATTAATTATAGCTGATGCTTTATAACCATATGTGTAGACCTCAATTTATATAGGATAACACTTTGAAGATAATCACCATTCTGGTGTAGTTCTCGCGGTAATAGAAAACATAATCTGACTTTGTCAGTAGATGTTATGCTATATTCTAGAAAATCACTTTGAAGGTAATCATCTGTCAAAATGATATGACAAGATGTAGACCTCACCGTAATAGTATATAATCTACAAAATTTTGTAGTAGATGCCACTATTACCTTGTGAATTTCAAGTGAAACTTGAGGTAGTCACATTTAAACTTAATATTTGGGAGAGCATGTTGAAAATAATCATCTTACCAAAAGGACAAAATGTAGATCTTAAAGTAATGTTGGATAATCTGCAAAATTTGGAGTAGACGCCGCCATTACCTTGTGATCCCAAAAGTTAATTTGAATTGTAAAATATAATTGTTGTACTAATTTTGCATATTCTAGAAAATGATGAGCCAAACATATAGAATATGTCATAATATATTAATATTACAGAGTCTAGAATATGATTTCCAGAAACTACAGGGTCTAAAGGTTAATTTCTAGATAATATAAGGTCTGCAATATAAATTTACAATAGAGTACGGGACTGAACATAAAAAAAAGATAACTACAAGGTCTAAAAAATAATGTTTACAACACACTGTAATAAGCGGGTGGACTAATCTGCAATATATGGAAAACAGCGGGTTTTATTTGCAAAAAGGACAAAGATTCACCAGCCCCTTTTTTTTGTTAATGGCCTGTGGGCTGAAATAATCTGGGCCGGGACCCGTTCGGCCTTTCGGCCCACCGGCCTGCTCGGCTGACAACGGCATGGGCCTGGTCCCCAGTGCATGCACGGGTGGGGATAAGGGGAGCGCAAAAGCTATGTCTCGCTTATTGCGAGACCGATGGTGCTCACCCCTATAGTCTCGTATGAAAAGTTGGACTCGCTGCAGTCGAAGCAGGGATGAAGGTGATGTAGGAAATACACTATGGAAAGCGAAAGTGCCTTTCTGCTCCCGAGCTCATTTGAGCTCGGTGAACAGTAAAATCGAAAAAAATCAAAAACATTTCAAAAAATTCTGAAATTTTTTTGGGACTAACATTGACAAAAGTTTTAAGTGCGTGCAAAAATTCAGCATGAAATAACATTCTTATGAGACGTGGTAAAACAAACAAAATCGATACTCTGAAAATGCGTATTTTCAGAGTATTGATTTTGTTTTTTTTTCCACGCCTCGTAGGAATGTTATTTCATGCTGAATTTTTGCACGCACTTCAAACTTTTGTCAATGTTAGTCCCAAAAAAAATTCAGAATTTTATGAAATGTTTTAGATTTTGTTTCGATTTTACTGTTCACCGAGCTCAAATGAGCTCGGGAGCAGAAACTCCACGTCCTATGGAAAGCTGGTTGCGTTCGTGGATTCTGCTGTAGAAATTACCCCTTTGGTTAGCGTTCACCTTTTTGGCAGTAGAAGCAGGTTGTGGAAGAAAAATGAAACATACCTGAACCACCTCGGATTGCCATGACCACCAGACGGAACGGTGCAGATGGTGAGGACTCCTGGATGGTGGGATTGCTTAAACATGAACGCCATCGGATGGGGCTCACCATTTTGGTAGTAGAAGCAGGTTGGGGAAGGAAAACCAAACAGACCCTAACCACTTTTGATCACCATGACCACTAGATGGAACGGTATAGATGGTGAGGACTCCTGGACGGCGGGATTGCTTAAACTTGAACGCAATCGGATGGGACCCACCTGCATCAAATCATGAGTTTGCCGAGTGTCGAGTAGTTTGCCGAGTGTATTTTATCGGACATTTGATAAACACACCCTTTCTGAGTGTTCCAAAAAAACACTCAGCAAAAAACCGACACTCAGCATACGGGTAGTTCGCCGAGTGTTTTCTGGGTTTTTTATAAAGCACTTGGCAAAACAAATAAAATGCATGTGTACATTTGGATTTTCAAGAGGAAACTTTTGAATTTTGATTTTATTTTTTTGGAGGGATCTAGAAATATATATAAGTACCTAAATATGAATGTTTCTTGAATTTATAGCACATTTTTTATATACATGTAGTTCAAATTTGAATATTATCCGATAAATAGCTAGAAATGCAATTACTCCATTAAAAGTAGTAAATGGTTCCAAAAAAGGCCAAAATTTGGCATTAGGTATATAATGTAATATGTTCCATGTGGAAAAAGTTAGGGGTGTTTTAGATTAAAAAAATTGAAGGTACTACACAAGGTACCTTAACTTGGTATTTCAGAAAATAGAAAATGCAAAATATTCCACAATAGAATGGAAAAGGGAGGAACATTTGTGCATACTAGTGTAAAAGGAAGTAATGTACCAAATATTAGGTGCAACTGACAAAGAAAATGTTTCGGGGAGTATAAACTCCAGAGTTATTGGTTTTTAAATTTTTAAAAATGTAAGTGAAGTCTGAAAAATATAAAACTTGGTATGGTGTCATGATATGACATCTAAAGGTTGTGGAAGAAATTTGAGAAGGTTTCACAAAAGCTGTGACGTGCACTACTTAGAAACTGAAGCATGTCCGAAGAAGAATCCTAATTTTGAAAGGGAAGGTGTGAGGTTTGAATGTGAAACGGCAGTTGCTTCCTCGTTTGACGTTGGAACTTTTTCCACACTTAACATACACCATTACATGTTCGATGTCAAAATTTGGTATTTTTCGGTATTCATTTTCTATTTTTAAGGCATTAAATGAATTTCTAGGTATTTAATGGGTATAATTCAAATTTAAACTACAAGTACATGAAATAATGAAGAAAAATTGGTTGAAAATTTATATTTAGGTTATTGAGTATATTTGTAGGCCTTATCAAGGAAATGTTTGGAAAATTCAAACATTTGAGTGGGAGAATTCAACCACGAACTTGGTGGTTATTGGTTTTTAAAATTTTAAACATGTAAATGAAGTCTAAAAAACATGAACCTTGGCATGGTGTCATGATATAACATCTAAAGGTTGTGGAAAAAAATTGAGCATGTTTCGCAAAAGCTGTGACTTACACTGCTTAGAAACCGAAGCATCTCCGAGGAAGAATCCTAGTTTTAAAAGGGAGGTGTGAGGTTTGAAGGCGAAGCGACAGTTCTTCATCGTTTGAACATAAAACTTTTTCTACACTGAACATACACCATTACATGTTCCATGGCAAAATTTGGCATTTTTGGGATTCATTTGCTATTTTTAAGGCATTAAATGGATTTCTAGGTATTTAATGTGTATAATTCAAATTTGAACTACAAGTATTCGGCCCACGCCAGTGACCTTCATCCCCGGGTCGAGGAGAGGCCGAGATCTACGCACCGGCGACCTCCTGCTGCTCATCAGCTGCCCCTCTCGTCGGATCTGTGCGGGGAGGGTGAGATCCGCGCCGTCAGCCCTCTCATAGCAGCTCCACCATGGCGAGCCCTGCTCCATCCTTCCACCTTCCTCGTTGGCTGCACGGGATTGTGGTTGCAGCCGTTGGTGAAGTGCCAAGCTCCTCCTGCTCGCCATCAACCTCCCTTCCGGTGGTAGAGGGTGGCTCTAGGAATTCTCCGTCCCCGTTGGCAGGCCAGGCGTTGGCTGCATCTGGAGGCCGTTGGTGGCTGGATCGGGAGGCCATCGTTGTCGTAGTCACGTGGTCATCAGCGTTTCTTCTTCTTTTGTTCAACCGGTTTGCTGAGTGTTTACACTCAGCAAAGTTTATGCCTTTGCTGGCCACCAAAAAACACTCAGCAAACTCTTTACCGAGTATGCTTTGCCGAGTATTACACTAGGCAAAGAGTTTGCCAAGTGTTTTGTGCCCTTTTCCGAGCATTTTCGGCACTCGGCAAAGTTATCGATTCTGGTAGTGATGCATGCATGCATGCCTGCCTGCCTGCCTTCTTTCTACTAGTTTTGAGTGAGAGGAAACCAGCTGGTACATCACATCACGCTCACCACAGGGACGAACAATTTGGAAGTCCTTACTGAATGTTTACTGAAATTATGACCTTTCGGGGTATAAGTGAACCATATATAAAATGGAACCAGAAGCTTGTCTTGAATTATAAGTGAATTATCCATGAGTGAGGCGTTTTGGAGCTCGGGCTCCATGGAGCACTCTCTTGGAAAAAATCGAAAATGATTTTTAAAGTTTTACAAAATTCTGAAAAAATAGCCACATGTACATAGTGATGTATTCTACATGTGTGCAAAGTTTCATGATGAAATATTTGAACATGTCAGCTACACACAAAAAAACAAGTGCATGTGCTAAAAAACAAGTGCAGGCGTCCACCGACAAAGTGATCTCCGCAACTGATGAGTAGAACAATAAAGACGGTTGGCTTCTGAACCATTCGTGATATATTCACAAAGGTTTTTCAAACTGTTTGTGATATATATACAAATGGTTTTTTTAACCGTTTGTGTGGTTTCAATCATCACAAGCTATCTGCAGCTGCATTTGAACTTCAATCATCTGTGAAGTTTTCATTTATCACAGACGGTTTCGTTCCCACATCAATTTGTTTTTGTCAATAAAGTATGAAAAATTCACAATAATTTGACGCTAGCTGATAATGGAATCTGTAACCTAGAAAATCTTCATAGACGGTGAATTAAATATTCCCATCTGTGATGACTAGAACATCAAACACGGTTGGCTTCTGAAACCGTCTGTGATATATTCACAAACAATTTATTTTTCAAACCTTCCGTGGCGTACCTGTCAGCGCAGATGGTTTCGACCAGCACAAGTTATCTACGACTGTTTTCGAACTTCAACCATCTGTGAAGTTTTTATCACATATGGTTTCGTTCCCACCGTCTATGAAGTGGGATCAATTATGACCCCTGTGTAGTAGTGTAGAGAGTGGACACGCTAAGTTGGCCACTAGGGTTCCATTTTTTTATTAAGTTTTGGGTTGCTAACCACGTATGCCACTAGTAAGAAGCCCGTGTGTTGCCATGGACATAGAAAACCAATACAATTTGTGATATAGTTTGTTGAATGAGTCTTCAACTCTAGCAAAAATGACCGTGCAGTTATAGTTATCTGATGAAATTACAACATGCGGTGTGGTTCTGTTGTTTATGTCATTGTTTCAGCTATCTGGGGTCTGTGTGGAAACTAAGGAATGAGATTCGCATTCTCAGAGAAAGCAACCGTTAGGTACGTACGTATGCATCAGCTCTTTGGCTAAGGACATCAAGGTCAGTGGATAGGAAGGTGGAGATGGACATATTCGCTGGGAAAATTTTGGAACAAGCAAGAAGACTCACGTGGCTGTTGATTAGATATTGGACGTGTGTGTGCGCGTATGATACGTGTGCTAGCTGTAATTAACTCCGGCCCCGGGCGTTTCAATGAAATGAAATGATCATGGGGCTGCGCACAGATGGCCCTCAACTTCAAAAAATTGCGCTCTAAATCTGACGCAGCTGATTTAGGACACACATTTCTGTACACCTATTCTATAAAATTTTCTGTACGCAGGTGCCAATTACGTCAGTACTCAGTAGTAAGGAGGAAGATTAGATATTCATTTGTAAGGTTGCTGTGAATGGATGCTATACGATTGAATGCAGTCCATGTTTTGGAGAATCGTGTGTGATACCCAATACAAGGTTTGTGCTATTTCTTCGGACAAATGTGGTGATGATTGGATGCTAGTATGAATTTTTTTTTCATTATTTCCATATCATGACTATTATTACGTAACATGCAAAATAATTTGCAAGCCTATTTATTGGAGGGTTTAGTGCGTTGAGCACCTGTTTAATTATTCGCATTGGCGTGCATGTCACGATCATAAGAGGGAACCATATGCATGCATGCATGCCTTCTTTTTAGTTTGGACAGGCCACGAGACAGCGCTACGTACACCTACATCACCATCACACCACATGCCAGGACGAAAAAATATATTTGGAAGCCCCAGTGCCCTAGCAAGCTAGTGAAACATGCATGTGTGCTTGCACAAGCTCGTGTTTACGTACCTAAACTATAAATGTTAGACACACAGTGTTGAAGGACTATAAGCCAATTGTCCACCTTTCCTCCTCAGCTTAACCTTTTGGGGTTAACTCGTTGATGCGTAGTAGTTCACTATGGTATCGGAACAGAGGTCTCTAGTTTGAGTTACGGGCGGCGACCATGGGAGCACAAGTGGGATTCTTAATTGGAAGCAGCAAGGGTTTTGAAAAACCTACCAAGTCTCGCGCACTCTTATTTATAGAAAGGACAAATATTGTATCATAGACGGTTTTCCAACAGAACCGTCTGTGATAGCTTAGGGTAGCCGCACGCCTCTAACCCTCACAGATGGTGCCTCGGACAGATGTGGTGATGATTGGATGTTAGTATGTTTTTTTCTTATTATTTCCATATCATGACTATTATTAAGTAACATGTAAAATAAATAAATAGTTGTATTAAATTGGTAAACATTAATATGGAAAATTCATATTGATTTTGATTACAATTCACACAAATGACTATTATTATTATTTTTACAGTATTAATAATTATTATTATTTGAATATGACGACTGTTATAAATTAACAAGGAAAACAATTATTTAATTTTTCCCATAATGTATGAAAAAATCATATCGATTTGAAGCTAGCTCAAAATTGAATGTGTAACCTTGAAAATCCTCATAGACGGTTTAATAAATACTCCGTCTGTGATGACTAGAATGTCAAAGACAGTTATTATCTCACTGTGATATATTTACACACAGCTTCTTGTTCAATCCGTTTGTGATGTACTAGTCAGCACAGACGGTATCGACCAGCACAAGTTACCTATGACTGTTTTCGAACTTAAACCATCTGTGAAGTTTTTATCATAGATGGTTTTCTATTGTTAATGTCATTGCTGCAGCTATTTCACGGTTCGTGGAAACTATGGAATGCTCTGCGATTTCAGAGAAAGCAACCGTTAGGTATGCATCAGTGGATTAGGACATCAGGGGCTGGCTTTGCTGAAGAGATGGTAGATTCTGTGGTCAGTGGATAGGAAGGGTGGAGATGGACACATTCGCTACAAATTTTTTGAAAGTATCAAGAAGACCCACAGGGACGTGTGTGGTGTGCGTATGATGTCTGGATTCATCACACCGTTCTAGCTGTAATGAACTCTGGCCCCGGCCATTTCAATGAGCTGATCATGGAGCCCCTCAACAATTCAAAAAGTTGTGCTTGAAATCCGATGCTGATTTGGGACACAATTATCTTATCAGTTCTGTACACCTTAGTGCCAATAATTGTATCAGTAGTAATGAGAAAGATTATATATTCGTTCTTAAGGTTCTCAGGCATGTCCATGTTTTGTAGAATTGTGTGCGATACCCAATACAAGTTGTGTGATATTCCCTCGGACATATGTGGTGATGATTGGCTGCTCTTGGAATTATATTATTTATTTGAAAGTGAGGCAACTGGACAAATTGTCTTCCTCTTAAGGTTGTGTATGGCTCACTACTGAAAACTACAGGTCCACTGGTCCAGTTAATGGATATATACGTATGGTACGGGTGCATGTTAGTCACATGCATGCGAGATTTTTTGCTCTATATGACGAGATGCGCGTACGTGAGAATTAATATTGATTCGTATGCTGTAAAAACATGAACCTGAACCCTTTTTCAAAAATATAGCTGCAAAAAGGAACTCTCGCGCCACTCCGGAGAAGCTACTGTTCATCTTCTACCTCCGCTCTCCACCAGAGACTTCCATCTAGTAGTGCCCGGCGGGTCTGCTTTGGCCCCTCTCCTGCTTGCTCCGGCTATCCGCCGGTTTCTCCAGAATTAGACAGAATTCATAGTGGGCTGTAGGCCAGTGTTACTTCTTGTTTGTATGGACATGCCTGAGAAGGAAGACCCATGACTGTGTTCTAGTCGTACTTGAGCTGGTCTGAAGAGGCCCTCGAGCCCGTGCAAGGCAGGCACCCCATTTTCGGGAGCGTATAATGTCCGCCTTAAGCGGGAGCCATGAGAGCATCGCGTACCCTGGCCTCTCGTGCTCCTTCCCGCAATTAACCTTGGCTCGTTTACGTTTCTCTTCCCCCGTTTCTTGCTTAGGTGCATTTCTTGTTTCTTCCCCGCCTTCAGCGATGATTCAACTATGGACATTATTGTTGGCGTTGCCCAAGATCAATGGATACACACACGCGAGTACGCAGTGGACACACCTACACTTCTCCTGTTCTACACAATGGAGATGAAGAACACATGCCCGATGAAAACACGGAGAGCTAGTACACATGCAAAGCTAGCTAGTAGTGTTAATTAGATACATGCATTGTTAGTTGGAGGAGTGGTGCACGTACTTGCATGGATAAAGCTAGCTGTTCGACAGGCTTAGGTGTGGACCGAATAATCTGTAAGAAGCGTAGCTGTCAAACTTTGTTGTGAACAGTAAACTTATGTAAATAAACTGATAATGATTCTCATTGAATGAAAGGTGTTTATACAAGCCCCAAAAAGGGTGCGGTTAAAAGTGTTGTGAGAGGGAAAAAGGCAGTTGCTAACGTGTGAGACAAATCTTAACTGCTTAGAGCAGTTGCTAATGTGTGAGACAAAACATAACTGCTAATGGCAGTTATTAATGCCAATGTCGGTTTGCTAATTAACACATACTCCCTCCGTCCCGAATTACTTGTCGTGAAAATGGATAAAAATGGATTTATGTAAAATTATAATACGTCTAGATACATATATTTCTGCGACAAGTATTTCCGGACAGAGGGAGTATTAATTAGCAAACTGCCATGTGCTAGAAACTATTCCTAACACTCCCCCTTGGATCACACCACTTTTCCATCATCTGAGGCTTCTTGTATATTTGTCAATCATCTTAAGAAATCATTTTTATAATCTAGAGAATCTCCCACAAAAACCCTGTGAAAATAACATGAGGAGAAAATATAGTAACATGATATACCATTGAAAACTCCTTAAAAATCCAATGGGAAAAATATAAGGAGAAAATGGTATGGTATAATTTATATTGCCCCATTAAAAATCTTTTATGAGAACTTGTTTGAAAAAACTCATAATGGAAAAGAGTACAATATTTATTATCTGATGATGACTGATGAGTTATAGTTCTAGGAGTTTTCTCCCCCTGAAGTTTGCAAATTTCGAAAACGTCTCATACCAATTCCGTGAACACATTTCTAGAATGCTGAAGTTGGTTAAGACTTTGTGAACAAATCTGCTAGATTATCGCATGATTTGGTTTGCAAAATATCAATTTCTCAATTTTTCTGTAATTCATAAGGAAAGAATAATTTTGGAGCAATATGTTTTGTGATATTTTTTTTTATATAACCCATATGCATTTGGGCAATACAAGCTGCATTATCTTCATAGATAATGGTTGATGATCCTAATGAACCAACACCACACGAGGTTCGAATGTGGTTAACCATCCTGTGAAGCCACATACATTCACATGATGCATCATACAATGCGATAATTTCAGAATGATTAGTGGAAGTTGCTACTAGAGTTTGTTTTGTTGACTTACATGAGAAGGCAGTTCCGCCATATAAGAATACAAAACCTGTTTGTGACCTGGCAATGTGGGGATCAGATAGATAGCCAGTGTCAGTATAACCTACCATAGTCCTATCTTGGTTTTTCTGATAGGATAGGCCAAGAACTTTTGTGCCATGTAAATATCTAAGGATATTCTTCACTCCTGTCCAATGATGTTTTGTTGGAGCACAGCTGTGTCTAGCTAGTAAATTTACCGCAAATGCAATATCAGGTCTGGTGCAATTTGCAAGGTACATTAGCGCTCCAGTTTGCAGGGTACATTAGTACTGCAATTTGTTGCAAGAGATATGGGAATTCCGTTCCCAATATCTCTTTGTCATCATCCTGAGGTCTAAAAAGATCTTTATTCATATCAAGGGATCTGATGATCATGGGTGCTTTGCATGGATATGATTTATCCATATTGAATTTTTCCAAAACCTTTTGAATATAAGCAGCTTGGTATACTAATATTCCTGCAGGAAGATGATCAAGTTGTAAGCCTAAGAAAAATTTGGTTTTCCCCAAATGTTTCATCTCAAATTCTGTCATTAAATGATTACGTGCTTCGTTTATGTCTAGTGTACTTCCAATGATATTGAGATCATCAACGTAAACTAAGATGATGCAAAATCCATTTGAGTATTTCTTTATAAATACACACATGCAATAAGAAACTCATTTAGTCGGTTATACCGTATTCTACCCCACAGTTTTAAAACCATAGAGTGACTTTTGTAGTTTTACACAATATGTGTTGCGATTTGCTTTGGGATTCGGTAATTTTAGTGCTTCAGAAACTTTCATATAGATATCCGAATCGATTGACCCATATAACTTTGCAATCTCAGGTCTCTACGTATGCCCTTGTGCTACTAGCCTCGCTTTATATCCCACCACCTCATTGTTTTCGTTTCTTTTTCGAACAAAAACCCATTTTGCTTCCACATCGAAGACCTTTTGAGGAGTAGGTATTACTGAGGAAAATACCTCTCTTTTATTGAGCGAGCGCAATTCTGCCTCAATTGCTTCCTTCCATTTAAGCCAATTAGGGCACTTGAGGCACTCCTTCACGGACTTTGGTTATGGATCCAATTGAAGGGTATTAGCAATTTTAGAGGAAAAAATTATGTCAACAATTGTAGTCTTTCTGTTGTATGATTCTCCTGAATCTGCAGAGTTTGTGGATATTTCAATGATACCCTCCGACTCCCACAACAATAGAGTCAGGGTGTTCCGATGTCCCAGCATTTAAACTTGTAAGCGCATTTGTGCTTGGTTCTGGATGTTGAACATCCATTTGATGTTTTTCCACTTGAGCTTGAGTGGCATTTACTGGTAGAGTACTGCGGAGGCTTTTGAGAAGCTATATCCCGTTTGGCCAGACCCCCCCCCCCTTATTTGCATTTGGGGGTCGAGTTGTTTTATTTGGTACATCCACTCGTTTTGGTGCATTATCTGCGGGAATATGTGATTTAGTGACACCTTTATGGTTAGTTAATGCATCTCGTAGCTTGTTTGCAATGTGTTGCAAGTGTATAATTCTCTGAACTCCAGTTTCACATTCTTTAGTAAGTGAATCTATGGACAGAATGCATGTTACATTCCAATCTATTTCTAGGCATTCTTTGTGGTTTGATTCTCCCCCTAATGCCAGGAAATTGAACTCATCGAAAATAGGATCTATCGGGCTGTGAACAGATCCCCTCTAAGGGGATCGAGGTATTTTATAATTGATGAAGAATTGTACCCCACATAGATCCCTAATTTTCTGTGGGAGCCCATGAATGTATGCTACGGTGGTGATATCGGTACGTATACTGTACAACCGAATTTCGTAGATGGGAAATACTATTACCACGTACTAGTTGCAACGGGGAGGCTGTGTGATATGTAGCCGGTCTAATTTGTATCAGATCTGCGGCGTGTAATACCGCATGTTCCCAACAAGATGTTGGCAAATTACAATTCTCTAGAAGTGGTCGAGCGATTAATTTTACATCTTTAAGAAGAGATTCAGCCAATCCATTTGAGTATGAAAGAAAGGCACTGGATGTTCTAAACGGGTGCCCATAGCCATGCAATAGTCATTAAAGGCGCGTGAAGTGAATTTGGCAGCATTATCCATTCGAATTGTTTTTATCCTCTATTCAGGATGATTTTCTCTTAGTTTAATAATCTGAGCTATTAATTTGGCAAAGGCATGGTTCCATGTGGATAATAACACACGTGTGACCATCTAGTAGATGCATCTATGAGCACCTTGAAGTACCTAAATGGTCTAGATTGTGGTTGAATTGGACCACCTATATCTCTTTGAATGTGTTCAAGGAAATTGACTCATTTTTCTTTTGAGATAAGATGGTTTTACAATTAATTTCACAGTTGCACATGCGGAGCACACAAAATCTGATGATTTTTGGAACTTTATAGTTTGAAGGTTGTAACCAATAGAATTGTCACTAGTTTTTCTCATCATCCCTATTCTAGGATGACCAAGCCGACCATGACAAGTCTTGAATTTATCAAGATTTTGAAAAATTATTTTCTACGCAAGGTGTGGTACGGGTTTGATATAAGTGTAATACAATGCAGACGATAGTGAGGGGAATTTTTGAAAATTTTGTTTCTCAGATCCATTGCTCTTTGTTAAAAGCAAATATTCAGTATTCTTCTTAGACGTTAATTCCAGATGGAAATTATTTGAGCGGATATCTTTGAAACTTAGGAGGGTACACATAGATTCGGGATACAGGAGTGCATCCTCAATTACAACGATAGTACCCATAGGTAAAACATTTGTGGCTCGCCCTGAACCTACAATTGATGCATCATGAGTCACGACTAGTGATGGTCATTACATTTCCTTTCCTCTTAGTTAGAGTTTGGAAATATTTTGTTTCCCTTAGTATTGTGTTAGTGGTACAACTATCCACTAAACAAATTTCTTCTTCTGTTGGATTGTTTTCCCGTAAATGTCTATATAGAGTGAGAGAATATTTTAGGATGAATTTTATTCATATTACTCATAAATAAATACATACGAAGTATTCATATTACAATTGCAAATACAAATACAACATTATGTCTGAATTACATAATATGATCTAGTCCGTAGGACTTTATTCTACTTAGAGTTATACAAATTATATCATCCAATATTACGATAAATGGCTGGTAACATCAATGGGTGATGTGGAGGTTAATTGAGATCTCCGAATGCATCTTGAGTGTAGTCCACTAGCATGTCATTGACATCAAGAAGAGGTTCATCCTTTTGCCTTGATTTTTGGGGAGCGTTCTGAGAAGTGCTTGATTCCAGGTTCTCTTCCTGTTGTAAGGCGTTGAAATGAGTTTCAGCTTTTCCATGAACTTGTTTTCCATTCTTAGTAGACTTAAGGTATAAGTCAGCATAGTGCTTGGGAGTATGGCATTTGTTAGTACGATGGTTCGTGCATCCACACCATTGACAAATCTCAGGGTTGTTGTTTTGGTCATCTTTCTTCAAGTGACCTTTACCCTTAGAATGACCACTGGTTTTCTGCTTGTTTTTGTTTTTCCACTTACCTTTGAATTTTCTGAAATTCCTTTTGTTACGCCCATACTTTTTAGTAAACTGAGTGTTAGCATGCGCTTTAGGAAGTGGCATAGTGCCCGTTGGGCATGCCTGATGATTCTTCTCAGCTTGAAGTAGAGTACATGTGAGCTTAGAGTACTTCTTGTATTTTTGTTAACGATACTGTTGTTGCTGAACCCTCATTGATGTGTGGAAGGTGCACAAGTTCTTCTCAATAAGATCATCTTCGGAAATTACTTGGTTGCAAAACCTACATTTTGAGTTAACCTTGTGAACAGTAAAGTTGTATACTGCCACATATTTGAAGCCTTGGAACCTAATGAGTGACCATTCCCTTTGTGCTTTTGGCAGCATAACTACTCTTTGTTGGTCATATCTCTCCTTAAGTGAGTTCCACAAAGCAAGTGGATGTTCCTCCATTAAGTATTCTATTTTTAAATCTAGATGGGGGTGATGCCTTATGAAACTTCAAGCTGTATATTTGGCTACCTGTGGTATTTTTGCGGCGCCTTCAGTATGTGTGGTGATGGTGGAACCAAGCTTACGATTTTCCAGTTCTATCTTGGTATCCATAGCCCATGGTAAATAATTACTACCATCTAGTTCAAGTTCATGAAATTCTCGATTCATGACGCTAGCCATTTTCCTACATATCGTGATCATGCATTAATTAGTTTTACTATGAGAGTAAATTATTTTACTAAGCAACAGTCAGAGGAAAAAAATTAATTATAGCTGATGCTTTATAACCATATGTGTAGACCTCAATTTATATAGGATAACACTTTGAAGATAATCACCATTCTGGTGTAGTTCTCGCGGTAATAGAAAACATAATCTGACTTTGTGAGTAGATGTTATGCTATATTCTAGAAAATCACTTTGAAGGTAATCATCTGTCAAAATGATATGACAAGATGTAGACCTCACCGTAATAGTATATAATCTACAAAATTTTGTAGTAGATGCCACTATTACCTTGTGAATTTCAAGTGAAACTTGAGGTAGTCACATTTAAACTTAATATTTGGGAGAGCATGTTGAAAATAATCATCTTACCAAAAGGACAAAATGTAGATCTTAAAGTAATGTTGGATAATCTGCAAAATTTGGAGTAGACGCCGCCATTACCTTGTGATCCCAAAAGTTAATTTGAATTGTAAAATATAATTGTTGTACTAATTTTGCATATTCTAGAAAATGATGAGCCAAACATATAGAATATGTCATAATATATTAATATTACAGAGTCTGGAATATGATTTCCAGAAATTACAGGGTCTAAAGGTTAATTTATAGATAATATAAGCTCTGCAATATAAATTTACAATAGAGTACGGGACTGAACATAAAAAAAAGATAACTACAAGGTCTAAAAAATAATGTTTACAACACACTGTAATAAGCGGGTGGACTAATTTGCAATATATGGAAAACAGCGGGTTTTATTTGCAAAAAGGACAAAGATTCACCAGCCCCTTTTTTTTGTTAATGGCCTGTGGGCTGAAATAATCTGGGCCGGGACCCGTTCGGCCTTTCGGCCCACCGGCCTGCTCGGCTGACAACGGCATGGGCCTGGGTCCCCAGTGCATGCACGGGTGGGGATAAGGGGAGCGCAAAAGCTATGTCTCGCTTATTGCGAGACCGATGGTGCTCACCCCTATAGTCTCGTCCAAAGTGGGCCGTCCAAATAAAGCGGTTTTGGGTACCTTCCGTGAGGTTTTCGAAAGATTCTGTCCTGTTTTTCGTTTCTTTCCTTTCTCTATGTTTCTCTACCAGCTTTCTTTTCATGTTTTTTATTCTTTTCTGTTGGTTTTTCATTTCTTTTTTTTAACTTTTTATCCATTTTTCAAATACATGTTGACTATTTTTCAATACACGTTGAACATTTTTCATATACAGGTTGAACATTTTCCAGATACACATTGAACATTTTTTAAATAAACGTTGAACATTTTTTTAATTAAATGTTGAACATTTGTTAAATGCACATTGAACATTTTTTATATATACGGTGAATATTTTTAAATACACAGTGAACCTTATTTAAACACAAATTGAATATTTTTTCAAATACACGTCGAACATCTTTCTAAATACGCGGTAAACATTTTTTAAGATACATGTTGAACATTTTTTAAATAAACGTGAACATTTTTCAAATACATGATGAACATTTTTTTAATACACGGTTATAATTTTATACACACAAGCTGAACATTTTTCTAAATACATGGTGAATATTTTTTAAATATGTTGAGCATTTTTATGGTACACATTCAACATTTTTTTATGACACGGTGAACATTTTTTAAATATACGATGGACATTTTTTCAACACACGATTAACATTTAAGAAATACATGATGCATATTTTTTATTCACAATGACCTTTTCTAAAACAAATTATAACACTGTGGTGAACATTTTCTAGATCTATAAGAACAAAACTTTAAGTCACATGCAAAAAATTGCTCTTCCTTTAGAAAATAAATTAAGGAATTATATCAAAAAGAAAATCATCATTGTAAATATCGGAAGAAAAAAATGTTTTCAAAATAAAAAATAAAGAGAAGAGTGAAAGCTAGTATAGGAATACTTTTTTTTTACCGTAACTAGTATAGGAATACTTCAGTGAATGACGAATCTAACATTTGAAAGAAGGAACGTGTTAGCCAAATCTAGTCAGGGGGGTTCACCTCACGTCCTGTACGTCCTTTTTTCTTTTTGTTTTTACTTCCGTTTTTACTTGGTTCTCTCTCCGGATATTCCTTTTTTCTTTTTCTTTTCTTTTTTGGTTCTTTTTTCTTTTATTTATTTTTTAGAAAATTGAATAATTTTTTAAGTTGTGACCATTTTCAAATTCATGACCATTTTTCACATTTTATTTCTCTGAAAATTCATGAATATTTTATAATTTGTGAACAGTTTTTTAATACGTGAATATTTTTTATATTTATTAGTAGTTTTTCAAATCTATGAACATTTTTCAAATTCATGAACATTTTTTCAATTTTTTAAAGTTTGTTTAAATCCGTGAACATTATTCAAATTCACAAACATTTTTCAAATTCATGAACAATTTTTTAAATCCATGAATACTTTTTAAATTCATGAATATTTTTCAAGTTCATTAACTTCTTTCCAAATCCAAGATAATTTTTCAAATTTGTTAAGATTTTTTGAATTCATGAAAGTTTTTAAATTCATGGACATACTTTTAAATTCATGAATATTTTTAAATTCATTAACATTTTTTAAATTTCTGGAAAAATTCGAACTTGTGAACATTTTTTAAATTCACAAACATTTTTTAAATTCATGTTTTTATTGTTCATCAACATTTTTCTTAAATCCATGAACATCTTCTTCGAATTCGTGAATATTTTTTAAATCCACTACACCATGACAAATGTTTAGGGGCAATTAACTGTGAGGAAAGATTAAGAATTCGGGGCAATTAACTGCCGGCACAACTTTAACTGCCGGCCAAAACTTTATAGGTCATGCTAACTGTCAGGAATGGTAAAGTTAAAAGGGCAGTCTATCTGCCGGCATGTTTAGAGTCTGCTCAATTGCACTAAAATCTAAATGTATGCGAATGCACTACTGGTAACCACGTTGGCGGGGACGAAAAAATTTGGCAGCCAAAATAGCGCGTGAGGCACGCGTGGGAGAAACGAAACAACATAAGTCACCGGAAGCCAACTGCGGCCACACGACCCTAATTTATTTCCCCTTCTTCACATCCAGTTCCCATCGCTCCTTCCCTCAGCCGTCGCACTAACATCGTCGTCGACGCCACCGACCCAAGAAAGACCGTCGCCGACTCACCCCCATCCACACCGTCCCACCCAGCGCCGCCCCGCATCCCCTTCATCACCCATGCCGCTGCCCAGTGCCATCGCCCCCGCATCCCCCATCCACGCTTCCACCCAGTGCCGCCGCCTCCGCATCCCGCACCCACGCCGCCACCCAGTCCCCATTGAAGATGACATACACCCACACCTACCACCTACACCGCCACCCATCTCAATCCAGACCGCACCGCATCCCCCACCCAGCGCCGCCGCCCCATCCCCTTCACCACCCACGCCGTCGTCCCAATCCCCAACAACGACATCGCCCCATCCCCTTCACCATCCCCACCCCTGCTTCGCCTCGCACATCAGCACCACGCCTCTCTCCTCTATGTGCTACAAGCGGCCTGACTAAGTTCTGTTCTCCGCTCGTGCTGCCTGTGGCATCCTCTGCCACCTGCCCATCAACGGAAGTAGCAGCAATAGCCTCATAGTCACAGCTAAAGGCAGCCATTGAACTTTATTCTTCGTTCCTGCTTCGTCTATACAGGTATGCATTGAGAAGTTTCAATTCCGTTGTTTCATATTTTTTTCAACCTTGTTTTATTGTGTGGACATGCAAAGATTTTCTTGTTGTGCTGAGGTAGTAAATTTGGCTATGAGTCTAATAGATTCTCGTGACTTGAACTTTCCTCTACTAGGAAAAGATTGCATGACTGTCAGAACATGATTCCTAGTTCATGCCTATCAGGTGCTATGTAGAGTATATGATTTTGTACTTTTGATTTAGTTTCAGTAATGATCTGGATGATGCATTGGACAAGTTTTTCCCATTGCTAAATATAAACCCATCTACAGCAAAACAGTCATGACATAAATAGTGCTGGTGTAGGTTTCCACTTTTTCCCATTTTAGATGTTGCCGATACTAATTGCTTTATGTTGAATCACTGAGTTGTTCTTTCTGTGTGTTAACTGGCATTGTATAATTGTCGAAACTTTAGTTCTGATATATAGTAGCCAATTGTTTTCTCATGTTATATTGGTTGTCATTTCCTGCTCTTATCTTGCACAAGTATGGTTTGTGATCATATGATGATTATTTGGAGGACAAATACTTTTGTGATATGCACTCTCGGTGTAATGTTTTGCCAATGTTTACCTTTGCACGAAGCTTTTTTCTGCAGAAAAATTATTTATTCAAATTTAAACTGTTGTACATTGTTAACTTATATTTTCCGTTAAGATGACATGAGTTGTTGATTGTTCTTCACCCACGCTAATTATCTTTTGATGCTTTGCAGGCTGACCAGCCTAAACTGAACTTTAAGGACAAGTATTCAGGTCTAGGTTGGCAAGTGAAGAAGGGATCAAGCTGCAGCCATCAATAACTGAACAAGTGCCACTTCAAACTTTCGGTGAGATTCTTGATCACAATTGAAGACTTGATTTGTTTCTATCATTGTGTGGTATCGTTTGACTATATTTTGAATACTCATAATTTGTTTATATCGTTGCATTGTATCATTTGACTATGTTTTGGATACCTCGAAGGTTGTTTTGGTTTGTAATTAGGATTTCAAGGCCTTCTTTAGTTTTGTAAAAAAATGATTTGTGTTGGTTTGAGATATTTAGGCAAGGGTTGAAATTTAGTACAAGCAAACCGTTATGGACAAGAGCTGGATGGATCATGCTAGGTAAAACATTAGCATACACATTTGTCACTTTATATAATATTATCAAAGGTTTATCTTTTGACAAATCAATAATTGTAGGCACACAAATATCTATATCGAAGGGGTCAAACAATTTATACAATTTGCATTTACCAATTCAGCAAGAGGGGGAAAGATATTATGTCCTTGTAGAAAATGTGTGAACTGTGCATGCAAGGAATCTAGTGTTGTCTATGAGCACTTAGTATGTGATGGGTTCTTGGAAGGGTGTAAAAGATGGTTGTATCATGGGGAGGGGCTGTCATCCCTTCCACAATGGTACGAGCGTGACGAGTTTCAAAATGACTTCGTGCATGCTCTAAAAGATATAAGTGAAGCAATAGAGCAATTCTAAAAATATGTAGCCATGCATATACTCTCCCAATTAAGAATATTTCAGATGTGATGATTGTAATGATCATAAAAATAAATAAAAAGACGCTCCAAGAACAGCACATAATGTGTGAACAAATAAAACATAGGTCCAACCGAGACAAACCGATAGTTGTTGAGGAAGAAGGGGGATGCCCCAAGCTTGAAGCTTGATATCTCTTTGAATTTCTTGGGGATGACTTGGGCATCCCCAAGTTTGAGAACTTGCATCTCCAAATTTCTCTCATATCACTGTCTCCCCTGGGTCTTAAAATTTTCATTCACACAAAACTTACACAGACTTTCTGAGATAGGTTAGTCCAAATGGAAATTATATCTAATAATGCCTTGCTGTGAACAAATTATAAAATTTTAACTAATCATTAGCTATTGTATGCCTACACTATTTTAAAATTCCTACGCCCCCATAAGAACAATAAAAAGCAAACATACCTAACCAAAGACAAGTTAAACAGAAATCTGTCAAAACAGAGTAGTACGTAAAGATGCAATTTCTAAAAATAATTATGTAACACACAAAATTCTGAAAAATTAACACATAACATATAACTCATAAATGTAAACTGTGTTAAAATTTCATGATTTTATCATAAACTGTTGATTTTAACAATTTCTACAGTAGGAGAAAAATTTGTGCCTCTGTGCCTCTCACGAAAGTTTTTTTCTTTTCCGAGAGGCACAGCTGTGCCTCTCACTGAAGCAAACCTGTGCCTCCACGAGAAGCAAAATTATGCCTCTCGTGGAAGAAAATAAACGCGGTTATTCGTGCAAAATTTTGGTCTTTTCAGAAAACAAATTGTCCAAAACCTAGGGAAACCCAGACAAAAACCGAAAAGCCAAAAAAAAATCTAAAACCTGAAAAAGAGTACAGAAAAAAAAAAAAAAAAAAATCCCGAGGGAGCGCCCAACACGCAACACGTGGCAGCGGCTGAGAGAGTGCCAAGTGGCGCGCTCTCAGACAACCAAAATTGACCCTTGAAGATCTCTCGCAAGGGTACCCCTCAATTAGTTGCTCTCCCAAATGTCGGGGAATCGCACAGGTGTGGCGCTCCATGGGCCAAGCTATTTACCCGTTTTGCTGATGGTTTCTTACATTTTTTTTTGGTTTTCGGGATTTTAATCTCCTTTTTTGGTTTACTTCATTTTTTTGGTGGTTTTCCTTTTTCTGTCATTTATTTTTGGTGTTTTTATTTTCCTTTTTTTGGGTGGGGGTCTTTGTTTTTCTGTTTCTTTTTTCTTTTTAATTTTATAGATACAATTATTTTATTCATAAACAATTTTTTTAGAATACATGATGAATATTTTGGATTAAGCAATGAAATTTTCAAAGTACACGATGAACATTTTTACAATACATGACGGACGTTTTTTTATAATTATTTATGCAATTTTAAAAAAAATCATGCATTTAAAAAAATGTTCACGCATTTACGAAAATGCTGACACATTTAAATGAAATGTTCATGTAATTAAAAAACTGTTCACATTGTTTTAAATGTTTGTGGTTTTAAGAAAAACATATAAAAACTGGTTGAAAACTGGAGCAAACCGAAAAAACCGAAGAAAAGAAAAAAAAACAGCAAAAAACAAGATGAGCGCTCCCGTAACTGAGAGCGCGCAGACGCCGAACTACGCCAGCCCACCATGCCCGCCCCCTGTGCGCTCGTCTGGCAATTTGACCCACAGAGCGTCATATAGGACCCCTCGGGTTTGACGGACCTAGAGAGTCTATGAGATGCTGTTCCAACAGAATGTGGGAGTATTTTGCGAGGAGGTCCGTAAACAAAATAGCATGGGCCGTCAGTTGCAAATTTTGAAGATTTGCTGTCGATGTGTAATTGTGCCGTCAGCCCGTGACCGTTGTCTTGTCCGGCTTGCATCTGTCGTGGTCATAGTAGCCTGCATGTGGCTCTCTCTGAAAAAAAAAAAGTATCCGCATGTATGTAACCTCATTTTGACATGTCTATTACCGGGAACGCTGATTCTGTTTTGGCAAATGACATGTGTTTCGGTTTTTTTTCCTGTTTTATAGTGTTTTTTTACATTATGTGTTGACAGTGTTCAGTTCATTATGGCATCTAGTTTTTGCATCTTCTTCCGCACTCTAATGAAGCAGTTTGCCTTGTAAGAACTGTGTTTCCACTAGTTTATGTTGGTTTCGAATAGGATTCCACCTCGTCTCCTACCTCTCTCGAAAAAAAGCGGCTAGGGTTTCCACGTAACTGCTGCTGCCGCCACCGGTTCCCCTCGCCTCTGGGTGCCTTCTGATGCCGACCAGGTGGGGGTAGTCCTGGTTTGGGGTTGACTATGTTTGCGTCGTCCTAGCTCTAGCTAGGGCTTAGTTTAGGTGTCTTCCTGACGGTGCCGAGGTGATGGCATCGTTGATGTAGTGGACTAAGCCCCCCCCACCCCCCCCCCGGGCCAGATCTTTTGCCCCGTTTTGTCTACTTTTCATCTAGGTGGTCTTGGATGGCGTCGTTCGCCGGAGGACGACGACGGTTTCTATTTTGGTCTTTTGGCTTCTTCTCCGCTTGGCGACGGCTAGCTTCAGCGTCCTTGGGAAGCTATTGAGGTAAGGCCTCCCCGGTTCTGTGTGGCCGGAGCTGGCATTGTTGTCCAGCCCTCTTCGTCGCCTTCTTTTGCAAGTGGCGATCTGATCTTCAATTTGCTGACGTCGGCTTCTTCTGGCTCCGACCGGCAACTTTCCGGCCGCTGCGTCAACAACGTTAACCTGGTTCCGAGGGTGTTCCAAAGATCCAGATGCGACGTCCAGCTTTGCTCACGGCGCGCCACCAACGGGTGTTCCGAGGGAGTTTTGTACCCCGGAGCTCGAGACCCGGTACTGAACAGCATCACCTTAATGAAGTCACCTTGTGTTGGCGCCACCATTGCCGAAGAAGACGATGCTGCCAGCAGGGGCACAGCCACACCAAGGTCACGGGTAATTGAAATCCACACCGTTCCCTGGCATGCATGCCCTGCAACAACCGGTCGCGTGCATATCCCTGATGGACAGTAACATGCGACGAAATCCATGCCTACGTACATGACTTCCTAGCCGTTGCTTCTACAACCTCCTGTATTTCAACAAGGTTGCTTCGGTAAGATAGAGGCCCAGAGGCGGCAATGAGCACCTCTCACGACGTGCCGTCGGTGGATGCAGAAGGAAGACGACGCTGATTTCTTCAAGGACTTACCTGTAATTTCATATTCTCGTAAGAAAGCTCTTGTAAGGGCTGATTTTATTTAATATATGGCCTTGGGCTTTTTCCGCAAAAAAAAAAAAAAAACTCCTCCTCAGAAATGGCTTGGCCCTAATGTTCTTTTTTGTCAGATTATACAGCAATGTACCTCCACTGACTCCCAATGACCGATTAACCATTGTCGCACCGGATTGCTGTTATTATGAACGAACAACGCCCGTTTAATTTAACCACGAGATGCTACCTTCTATGGCCGCAACGAAGAGTTCACGTTCTGGCTTAGAAGGATACATCAATACCAAAAACTTGGCCATTATTTTTGCAATTCCAAAAACTTAACCTTCAGAAAGTACCCACTAAACTACATAGTACAGGCAAGGCTACCTAATCTCCCAATTCGATAGCAGCGGTTGTGATGCCCCTTTCGTGCCCCGAAAGACGTACGTCGCGTGTGCTCTAGGACACAACAGTGGTTTGTATCGTACTATCGTTCTTTTGACGGATTGTCGCCAGTGGGCCCGTGTGTCCGCGAGGCGTGTCGGCCGCTGGAGTTTTTTTAAGGATGAGCTGTGCTTTCCCGTGCACGTACGTCTGAGTGGTGTACACTTTTTCGTCACGTACCGCGCAATCGGTTTGGCCATTCTGCGGAGCGCCTTCCTCCCAGGCTGGAGATTCATCCCGTGATCCAGCAATAGGGGAGATGCTCCTTGGCAAGGTTGTGCAGCTCAGTTTACCTAGTGACATGTAGTGCAAGTAATACACTCAGAAGGAGAGACGGATCCAGGGCGCATGTTAGGGCCGGGGCCAAGTAATCTTGTTGCCTCTTGTCTCGTCACTATTGACACCATGAGAACGAGAAAAGGAGCTTGATTTTCTAAAATATACGGTGCTTTCCATTTTTTTATAGTATGCAATACACAATTTCGACTATACGTATTTTGAAATTATAATACACGGGTCTTGACCTGAGCGTCTGGATGGTTGCTCTGTGGTTTCGGTTTGAAAAGAAAAGGAAGCTGCAGGAAACCCGCTTTTTTTTGTGATAGGTTTATTAGGGCATCTCTAACGCGGAACCTCAAAACGTCCGCAAACGTCCGAACGCGTAGCTGTTCGGACGTAGTTTGTCATCCAACGCGGTACTCCATCGGTCCGAGGACGCATCCGGTTGACCAAAATCCACCAAACCGGACGCAAACAAGGGGCCGACCGCCGCCACGTACACGTCTGACACCCCGGTCACATCCAAAAACCCTCTCTGCCCGAAAAATCCTCGTCGTTGCAGAGCATCCTGGCGGCCGAGAAGCGGCTCAGCGCAGTGCGCCGCTCGGCGTTCGCAAAGTCCGACGAGGCGCCGGCCTGGATCCTCATGGACCCCGACCTCGCGGGGCCAGGCCTCCGCGATTGGCCGGTGACCACCGCAGAGACGGCCGCGCGGCGACTGCGACGCCTTGCCGGGGTGCTCGCCAAGATCGGCGAGGAATGGTCGCGCAGCGAGACCGCCACCGCCGCTGGCCGGGGAAAGGGCAGGGCTCCCCGGCCAGGGTCAGTATTGGCCGCGGCGACCCTCCGTACGTCGCAGGAGGAAGCGGAGCGGCTCCTCCGCGAGCGCCAGGCGACAACCGGGCAGGGCTGTCGCGCCCCCGTGTCCTTCCACGGCTAGAAGGACCACTCCGACGACGATAGCACGGACGGCGACGAAGGTGCCGCCGACCAGGCCGGTCAGGCGTACGAGGTCACGGTTCGCTACAAATTAGTTTAGATTTTATTAGGTTTTAGTTGAACGGACGAAATAACGTCCGGTTTACGTAAATTACGTCCGAACTATTGTCCGTTTGAATGAAATCCGCCATGTTTGCGTGAATTATGTCTGAATTAGTTTGTATTGCAGGCGGAGGTTTACGGCACGCGTTGGATGGCCGGCTCCCGTATCACTATCCGCTGACGAGCCTGGACCAATCCACGAAAAAATAGGAGCTCTTTTATGGTACCCTGCGGTAAATACTGGCCGTCCACTCGTGATATCTGATGGCGAGGATCAATCTGTACTGCTCCGATTAGCAAATGCAATCGTGAGCGGCATGGCTTTCACTGCATCACTTCCGTCCTCCAGTATACAAGTCCAGATGGCATTTTGGGAAGAAAAAAAAATTCAGCCCGCTCGCGTGTCGACCTGGCCCCCCGTCCCCGCCCTTCTATTTCGTACACGGCCGCACCCATGGGTTCCAGCCGCCGCCAGTGTGCGCGCCATGTATGGTGGATCAGGAGGATGTCGAGCTAGACCATCTTCCTCGCCATCAACCCCCCATGTCTCTCCCCCTCCTCTTCTTCCTCCTACCGTGAGGTGCTCGAGAACTCGTCACCCCGGCACCGTTGCTCCCCTGGGACCCCGTCGCGCCGGCGCTGACCGGTGACTGGTCTTTCCTCGTCTTCGTATCCACAAAGGTCCGGCCGGGTAGGCGAGACCATGGCGGCTGGCTTCCCCGGCCTGCCCTCTAGGATCGCGCTGACCGCGGACGACGGCGAGGCGAGGGGATGCTGTGGTGCTGCTTGCGTACAGGAGGCGGGGCTGCGGCGCGTGCGCTCCGGTTGTTGCAGCAGGCGTGAAGCGTGAACTGGCGTGCGCGGCCAGCTGTGTGCGTTTGGGACGAGCTCTAGTGACTCGTCCATGGCAGACAGGGCGTCGCTTGAGCGAGACGACGTTAAGGTGGAGGAAAACGACGGTTAAGGAGGCGCGGAGGAGCGGCAGCTCACCACGGGCCCGATGGATGCGACGAGATGGCCGGGGACGCAGTGGAGATGGCGAGGGAACGCGCTGATGCCGGCGATGGTCCTCGGTTGCGATGAAGAAGACAAACTCGAAGAGTAGATCCTGGTAAGGACGACAGCACGGGAGGCGTCTCCGTCCAGCTACTCGAATAGGAGGTTGAAGGAAACCGTGGAGGAGCAGCTGGACATGGCGGCGAGGCTCAGCGTCTTGATTTTCTGGTCGCTATTATTCGCCGACCAACGACATCGCTAAGGTTTCATGACAGAAAAATCTATGCCCCTTAGAAAACCAGCGGTCGGATTTTAATATACCGGTCCCTCCCCTGTGAGCAGTAGAGGGTACAGTAAAAACGCTCAAAAATAGTGTGTCCGTTTTGGAGGCCAGCGTTGGAGATGCCCTTACGTACATAGCATGTACTTGAACGGTGCCCAAGCATTCGCTGCAGGAAGAGAACATTCCAAACGTAGATTTTTCGTTCCTATTGGAATGGTACTCGTATTCACCATCAGCATAACCCTGCAAGGCACGGCATCTCCACATTATTTTGTTGTCCATATCGAATGCATACAAGTCTACTTGACCCACTCTAACAAATACAAATCGAGGGAACACAAAGAGACGAGCCATGTCCCCACAATACACTCTGGTGGCACGCCCATCACAAAAAAATCAAAACGCAATTGAGAACGAAAATCATGGACCAGTAAACCGCTCCACATGCACGTTTGTCCGCGTCGAAATAGCCGAGACATGTCGCAACACTGACGTAGGAGATCTCCATCCGATTCCATCTGTAAATTAAGTAACGAGCTGGACAAACGACAGCGCCCTGGGTGACTGGGCATGTCGCAACGATCTTGTCCAGCTCAGACCGGGAGGAAAGCGGTGGGTACCGAGATAAAAACTGGAACAGTAACCGACAAGGTTGACGGACTCGAGGTCTTCGCTCCATTGGCGGTCAAGCTTAGATAACCAAAATCTTATAAATCTGATGTCAAATTTATAAGAAAATCGCGCAAATGGCTCTTGTGTCGTCAGATGAGCTGTACAAGGAAACAGTGCAACGCCACGTTTTTGTGAGCGTTCTCTCTAAACCGACGTGCCAGCGAACGCGTTGCTCAGTCTATTGGTTCCCCCTCCTCTCCGCCGCTCACATTCTTCCTCCTATCACAAGCTCGTACAGAGGGCTGCTCTGGCAATGTACTTGGCGCCCGCGGCAGAGTAGATGCTCACGGAGCGTGAGCGTGGCGTCCTCAAGCGCTCGTTCTCGGCTGCTCCGAAGGCACTAGGAGGCCATGACGAGTAGTTGCGCGTGCCGCGCGAGCGTAGCGTGGAGGTGATTGCGCGGGGTGCACGCAGCAAGGGCGGTGGCGGAGAGGATATGATCCCATATGTTAACATCTTTGGGATAATACTTAAACTTTGTGAAAATATGATCGCGTAGTATATCAAACGGTTAGGTCTGTTCGACATCATTGTTCTTCTAACAATGTGCTCCCATTTTTGCAGCATGTGCTCTATATTGATAGTTATTGTGTGGCTTGACCTATTTTAGCAACTATAGGGCTCTAATAGTTCTCTCGCTCCACAACTTCCATAGATGAGGATCACACGCCGGAATCGCTCCACAAAAATACTACACTTACCGGTGTTTGTTACCGACACCCCCATCCATGTACGTAATCCCACTAATCCCCGTCAATTTTTCTATGGGGCCCATAGTACACATTTAGTCAATTAGATAATGCCACATCATCATATAAACTAATTCCGTATAAAATCCTCCGTAAATGTAGCAAAGCATGTGGCTCCATGTTGTCATCTCCAACGCCGACCCTTAAAACGGATAATATTTGTCCGCGAACTGGTCCAGACTGATCCGTGGACCCGTATACGGGAGCCGACCATCCAATGTTATACCTCAAATGTGCGCCTTCCACCAAGTAATATTGCCTTTTAACCTTCGGTCATATACAATGATTTCTACAAGTTGCCTTCCACCAAGCAATATTGCCTTTGGTACAAGTTCACAACTAAGCTCCTTTCATGTCAATAAATTTTTTTAGCAAAGCCTTTTGACCTTCCGCCATACACAAAGCAACCTTCCGCCAAAAGCTTGTGAGAGATCAACCGTTCCGCGTTGCTATTTGTTTCCGGCAAATAGCAACTTTCACAAGTTGGACCCGATTTCTAAAACATGTTTTGTCACTCCTTCCGTCAAATAACAGGGGCCTTCCGCCGTCCCACATGGACAGAGAAGAGAGATGGGCTGTGATGTGTGGTATGTGGTGTTTTTTGATTGGCTAGATGGATGTTCGGACTCTCGCAAACGTCATGCAGGTTTGCTTTCGGTTTGCGGAAAACGGGCGCGTGGACATGTCCGTGGACTTATCCGGCACTGTGTTGGATGGCTTACATCGTCAGGATAGCTCGGTCCGGAAGTTTGCGGGCATTTCAAGGGTCCGCGTTGGAGATGTCCTAAGCAGCAAATTGGATGAGGTGGACCATCCGATCCATGCATCTGAAACGCCGAAAAAATAAAAGGAAAAAAATTCTTCCTCTCATTTCTTCACAGAATTCCCAATTGTGGAGCATCTGCTATACATAATGCAGCGTCTGAAAAGTGGTAAAATAGACAGCCACGAAAAGAAGTGATTGGAGGGCATCTGAAAAATGCTTAAGGCGACTGCCAGAAAAATACACAAACACGCACGTGCAAGAGACCAAACAATACAGCAGACAAGCCCACACCAACCCCAGCGGCACCGTTAGCTAAGCTAACATGGCTTGGCTGCGGCTGCAAGCTGTTGCCGCCGTCCTCGCTCTGGTCGCCACTGCCGGCGTCATACATGGCTTCGAGTTCCACGAGGCTACCGTCGACGCCATCCAGCTCGGATTCAGCAACGGCACTCTGACATCGACGGCACTAGTCCGGTTCTACCTGGACCAGATCGGCCGCCTCAACCCGCTGCTGCGCGCCGTCATCGAGGTCAATCCGGACGCGCTACTGCAGGCGACGCGCGCCGACGCCGAGCGCCGCCGTGGCACGGCCACCGGAGCGCTGCACGGGGTCCCCGTCCTGCTCAAGGACAACATCGCGACCCGCGACGCGCTCAACACCACGGCCGGGTCATTGGCGCTGCTCGGCTCAGTGGTGAGGCGGGACTCCGGCGTGGCGGCCCGGCTGCGGCGCGCCGGCGCCGTGGTGCTCGGAAAGGCCAGCCTCTCCGAGTGGGCCAACTTCCGCGTCGTCGAAAGCGGGTGGAGCGCACGCGGCGGCCAGTCGCGGAACCCGTACATGCTGTCGGTCACCCCGTGCGGGTCCAGCGCTGGGTCAGGTGTGGCCACGGCGGCGAACATGGCGGCGGTGACACTGGGCACCGAGACCGATGGTTCCATACTCTGCCCGTCGTCGCTCAACTCCGTAGTCGGCATCAAGCCCACCCTCGGGCTCACTAGCCGCGCCGGCGTCATCCCCATATCCCCGTTGCAGGACACCGTTGGGTATTTCACTAATTCTTCTTCTTCTTCATGCTTGGAAATTCTCAATTGTATGTATGTATGAACTTGGTTGATGCTCCATGGAGTCAAAATGCAGACCGATGTGCCGGACGGTGTCGGACGCAGTCCATGTGCTGGACGCCATCGTTGGCTACGACGAGCTGGACGCCACGGCCACCGGAGCGGCGTCCAAGTACATCCCTGACGGGGGATACACCCAGTTCCTGAAGAAAAACGGGCTGAGAGGCAAGAGGATCGGCGTCCCCAATGGCTTCTTCGAAGGATATGAACAGACGCAGTTGAGGGTGTACAAGCAGCACCTCGCCACAATGAGGTAGTGACCGTTTACATTTAACTGAAGATCGATGAATATGACAGCATGCTAGTTTAAATAAAACTCGATCATGAATTGATTCTTGATTTTGCCAAAGGAAACTCGGAGTCGTGGTGGTCGAGAACCTGGACGTCGCTGCTAATTTTACCGCTCTAAACGTGAACGAGGGGATTGCGTTGCGGGCAGAGTTCAAGCTAAGCCTGAACGCGTATTTGGCAGACTTGTTGTACTCTCCTGTCCGCTCCCTTGCCCAAGTCATATCATTCAACAACGCACATCCCGTGGAGGTAAGCGTACAAAACCAACTTAATCTTAGATTTATCTCTTGACTTCTTATGATAGCTTTGAAAGTTTTTCAAACAAATTACAACTTCAATAGAAACTATGCTTTACTGTCATACTGTGTCACGTGAAAATTTTGTCAACTTATGAATATTTTGTTTACATGACTTGAAAACTTCAAACTCCATGTGATTGATTTGCCTGTGCATAAGGCAATAGCTGAACCTAACCGATGGCATGTTTG
Organism: Elymus sibiricus; assembly: GCA_039707655.1. Classification (NCBI taxonomy): domain Eukaryota; kingdom Viridiplantae; phylum Streptophyta; class Magnoliopsida; order Poales; family Poaceae; genus Elymus; species Elymus sibiricus. The sequence continues at coordinate 5,576,432 of CM077665.1, forward strand.
CTGCAGGAGAGGATGAAAGATTTCGGGCAGGACAACCTTATCGCGTCCCAAAATACAAACGGCATTGGGTCCCTAGAGAGAGCCGCGATCGGGCGCCTAAAGGAGCCGAACGCGAATGGGTTGGAGAAGCTGATGAAGGAGCATCAACTGGACGCGATCGTGGTGCCCAATAATGACGCTTCCAGCCTTCTCGCCATTGCCGGCCACCCTGGCATTGTTGTGCCGGCCGGGTACGACGAGCAGGGGGTCCCGTTCGGCATATGCTTTCGGTGGGCTGCAGGGGTACGAGCCCAGGCTGATCGAGATGGCTTATGCATTCGAGCAGGGTACCAAAGTGAGGAGGCCACCGATGTTCAAGCCTAGCTAGGACGCACGATCAAGAGAGCTAAAATACACTCTCTCCGTCTGTGTTTATAAGACCCGATACGTATTTCAAGATTTAATTTGACTATCAATTAGAACAATAATACATGAAATATATGCAAATTTGTTGGGCACTTTTCTCAAAAAAAATATAGCATGCACTGGATCCTTTTAGGTGTACTAGTGCGCCCAAGAGATGCGTTCATTGTTGGATAACAAGGATCATATGACCCAACTATGTACCACAGTACCAGAGTGGCACCACGCTTCACTAATCGACCTTTTTAAGTGGAAACACCAATAGCTCAGTGCAATGAAATTTCTGTGCTCCTCCAAAAAAAAAGGAAAACAAAATAGATAAGCATTTTGCACGTGTTTATCTTCTTGGAGGCATTGCATGGAGTTTTTTTTTGTTTTGGAAATGGAGGCGTGCCCCCGGCCTCTGCATCATGACGATGCATGCAGCCATCTTATTAAAGAGTCTCGAGGTGAAAATCCATGATCTGCCTTTAGTGGATGGATTTGGTGATGGCGGCATTTATGTGTCGTTCCTTCCCTGGAGGCATTGCCATTGAATAAACCTTTTTCGTAGTCCTTGTGTAGTCAAGAGATGGTTGGTGTTTGTGGTTGCCGCTGTATTTCGCCGATCTTTGTTTTGATCGCTTTGGATTTTTTTTTCCTCCGCCTAGGCATAGTTTCGCTCTTGTATGACTTTGCTCATTGAAGGATCGATCTTTTGCATGCTTGTGTTGGCTATCTACATCCTACCTATACAGGGTCCGGGTGTGTTCATTGTGTTTGTATCCCATTGATCATACATTACAAATTAATAAAAATGCCATTTATCGAAAAAGCATTTTGCTTGTACCTCTTTTCACGACCGTCATGTTTTTCACGAAAGTTCCGTCATGTTTTTCACGAAACCTCTCTTAAAGATGCTGAAATCAACCATTTTGGTGAAATTCGTTTCGAACTTACGCGAATGTAGTGGATTTTTCGAAAAAAAAGGAGATAGCTGGAAGGATAATGTGCTGGCTGGGAAGAGGACGTTTCTTTTTTTACCAATATTTTTTGTTCCAGCTGGCTGGAGGAAGACTGAGGGCCAGTTATTTTCAGCTGCAGATTCTACAGAATCATATTCTCAACTGTGTACATAATCAGATGTTCGGTTCTTTTCAGCTGTTGCAGAGTGAGATTGTTGTATGAGTTGATGGTGTTACGGCCCAAGGGTGCCTCACCATACTGGAAGCCGACCTAGTAGGCCGGCCCGTAGCCCCCTAGGTCAGTCCCCGCCCTGGGCCGTCAGTCCAGCCCGTGGGCTGTAGAAGGAAAGAACCGGAAGACTTGACGTCCAAGACAGACAAGCCGGCATCTTGGGAGGACTCATCCACTGCCTCTACTGATAAGGATTCTTGTAACCCTAGGCTTCAGCATCCTTTATAAGCCGAGACCAGGATAGTCGATAGGGCACCTACAATCTTACCATTCGATAGCCATTGTACTCTGTACACCCCTATACATCAATATAACATGAGCATGAGTAGGGTTTTACCTCCACCGTGAGGGCCTGAACCTTGGTAAATCGTTTCCTATTTCCCCTTTGAGCCTTCCGATTAACCTCAATACTCTGTTGATGGGTATGCCGGAATCTACTTCGACAGTGGCGTGCCAGGCACGGGCTGTGCAATCCAGAACCGAGATTCAGATGGGATCTCATGATGGCTACAACATCTACGCTCCGGGTCAAATCTTTGCTTTTAGCTCGATGAGCTTGGTCGCTAACCGGTGGGCTGCATTGAGCCCGTCAAGATCTTTTCTATAGGCGGGATCTTCTTCTTCGGCAACCTCGAGTTCGTCGCCGACTCTCGCGGCGAGCTCATCCTCAGCAAACCAGCACCTTGTCGGGCATGGGAGGAAGTAGCGGTCTTCACAAACCAACCTACCTTCCATCTCTTCGCCAACGTCCAATCGCTCTTCGACGTCATCAAGGAGCAAGAGGATCCCATGAAAGAGGAGGAAGAGAAGGCATCCAGCTGTCCGGATGTGATCCCAATACCAGCACCTCTCCAGCAGTGGCAGGCAACGGCCTGCTACCTGGTGCATACCGCCCCCAACGCCAGAGCTGAGGTGGACGCCGAAGACGAGGATGAGTTCGATCTCAACCCCGAATCACTAGCGGCGATCAACACAACGCTGCTAGCAGGAGAGGATGAAAAAACCAAGAAGCTTGATGCCGAGCGACAAAAGGTGGAGCAGGCCATCGCCCGCCAACATAATGCAAATGTATTCCTGCTCCGAAGACAGAACGAGCTCATGGCCTCAACGGAGCATGTTCGGAACCAGCCAGCACGACACCTGCTGGCCGACGCTGCTGCCGATCTGGCAGCCTCAGCCAGGAACGTCAGCAACACAATCCAGGGCACGGGGACCGCCAACCTGACGGCCTTCTGCACCACGGCCAAGAACATGATGGTCGCAACCAGAGAGATGGAGAACCTCCGCCTTCCCAAAGATCACCTAGATTGCGAAATGTTTAACACCTGTGTCGAGCTCCTCAAGATGGCGGTGGTTCAACAGAATGCGCTCAGCAAATCTAGAAGTAGGGTGGCAACGAGCCGTGATATGCGTACATCAGCAAACTCACCGCACATTCCGGCCAGGTTCAACCGGCACACGCTCGACCACCCAGGGCGGCCTCGCCGCCTCGCTCACACAGTCGGGCGCTCTCAACCCGGGGAGGGCTCCACTACCAAGTTGTGGGCCACCACTGGACCCACGCGCCCACGAGAAGAAGGCACAACAACTGGCATGGCTTCAGCATGACACACGCCTCCCAGATTGCCCCTTTAACGAGCACGACCACGCCACCGGCCGGGTTAAGGCTAGCCATAGTGGGAGTAACTTACCTAGTAACATAACACATCTCAAGACTAGTTTGCTTACGTGGCATTTAATGAGGAGAGAGGTGTTGGTGGTAACATATTAGGCCCTTTCTGGTGCTTCACGGTGGACAGGTGCTAAGCATGCCACATATGCAAAAAAATGACATGACACGGCAATTAAGTAGGAGAGAGAGCACTTTGGTGACCCCAGGAAGAACCAATGTCAAGCACTGAACCTAGGCAAACCACTGAAATGAAAGAAACTGATCAATGCATGAAAGATTTTAGGTGCTAAATCATTAAATAAAATGAGCTTAGCAACAACAAGTTAAACACATATGCATTGGGGAGTTGAGTTGCTAAGCTATTTAATGCACTTAGCACCTCATCTAAGCACATTTGCATTGGAAGAGGCATTATATTACTATCGCATAACGTTTCCAAAAAAGTTGAGTCTACAAGTTAATAAATACAACTATGATACTACTTTTATGACACTTTACACTACGAGGATAGTAACATAGACTGGTATCATATACGTGACATTAGTCTAAATTACTCTTCATTATGACTAGCCAAATGCGCGCGACATCATCACCGCCATCCACACACCCACAAGCCGGATGACGCTGTACCCGCCATGCTTCTCGGACGACATCATCAGCTACAACTTCCGTGACAAGTTCTGACGGGGATATTACCCCGCGATATAATCCGGCAGGAAGTATGACCCGGCCAGGGACTTGGCGACTCACTGTTGACCCAGTCAAGGCTTGGCGGTTCATTGGTAACCCGGCGGGCGGGTCAGACAAGTGACAAGGCCCAAGGCCCAACGAGCAAGCCGGCGCTAGGCGGCTCGTGGACGGGCTTGGAGGAGGCGGCTCACAAGAGAAGGCCCAGAGAGAAAGGAAATACTCCCTCAAGAAGGAAACAAGACCCGGATTAGGATTCTAGAGAGACTAGTCCTAATCCTACTCCCAGTGGGACTCTTCATGTAAACTTACCCCTTCCACATATATAAGGAGGGGTAAGGCGCCCCTAGAGAGACAAGTTTTAGACGTCTCAATGGACAAGTTGAGATAGACAAATTAGACGCCACAATAGACAGTTTAGAGGCTAAACATCCCCCTTGTAACCAAGAGGTCTTCCTCATCATCAATGCCAGACAAGCAGGACGTACGATTTTACCTCCATCGGAGGGGCCGAACCTGGGTAAACCGCCACGCGTCTCTTGATTCCGACCAACCCCTTCAAGCCGCCACATGGTTGCGACGCCTCGAACCTAAAGTCCGCTAATCCGGACATCTACCGTAACAAATCCACGACAGTTGGCGCCCACCGTGGGGCGGAGCATGGTGGTGTTGTGTTCTTGGAAGGAATTCTTCGAGGGATCGAGAAGCTCGCAATTCGTTGAATGAAGAACAGCTGACAAATTCATCGTTTTGTGCTCAGATTCTTGATTGGCTTTAGAGTTGATAGTACAAGGATTGAGAGAGATTAGGGCTGCCTCAAGTGCGCCGCCGCCGCTACAGGTCAAGAGACATGTCCGTGAACTATTCCGAGCGCAGATTGATTTCGCTGAAAAATTGTTTTACGCCGCTGCTGCGGCTGCATGGACAGAAGATTTCGCTACGACCGTTTAGTATGATCCGCGGAGTTGTGACTGCTGCTCTACGCCCCACGTCTATTTTAAGTCCCAAGACGATCTGCTCAATTCTACTGCGTCTGGATGTGAAGGCCGAATCAGTCAAGAACTCCAATTAGTACTATTTCAACTAGTAGTACTTCCCACGTACAAGACCGAACAAAACAAGACATCTTGGGTGAGCACTACGTCTAGGAGGAGCACTACGAGGCAGTCAAATCATATCAGCATGCCACTTTGGATGTATTACTATGGTACTACTGCTGATCAAAGTGGCAGAGTTAATTCATGTGAGGTCAGATGGTTTGTACCAGGAACTTGCGCATGCAGGCACTCCATCGGCTGTAGATAAAGACAAGAGAAAGAAGACGAGGACAAGCATACATAGCCTCGCCTCAACTGCTCGCCTCCACCGCAGCCTCGCCTCAACTGCTCGCCTCGCCTCAACTGCTCGCCTCCACCGTGGCTTGCCTCCGCGGGTTGGGCAGCTCCCGTCTCTGCTCGCTCGCGCTACTCCATATCGCCACACCCGGCTAGCTGACGCCGCGAACCCACACGCGCCAGCGCCAGCGCTCGCCCTGGCCTCCGTCCGCGTCGTCGGCCGCAGAGAGCTCATCAATGACCATGAGTACCACGGAAGGAGGCGGCCGTTTATTCATCAAAAAAGGAAAGAGAGAAAGGATACATCATGTACGCCGCCGCTGAAGCAATATGTCCAACACAGTCAGCCAAAATACGTCTAGCCGTGGGAATCCGAGTCGGCCTCACCCTGGCTCTCCCTCCCTCCGCCTCGACCAGCCGCCTCGCCGGCTCGAGTTGGCCTTCTACCTGCTCGCGCGTGGCTGTGCCTCCCCAACGCGCACCGGCCGGCTCAGCCGCCGTCCCACCACGTGTTTCCGCTCCTGCCTCCACGCGCTGCTCCGGGCGGTTCCCGTCCGCCGCACCCGCGGGCCACCCGCTCGCGCCACGAGACCCCGCCTCGCCACCTCGCGCTGGAAGGATCCCGCGCACCGCGCCTCTGCCTTGCCTCCGCCGCGTCGGCCGCCACCGCTTCGTTCCCCGAGCTGGCTAGCCGCCGCGGCCGCGGGTCACCTTGCCGCGTCCAAACCGGCCTGCGCCCGTTTCACTGGCCGCCTCGCCGGGCTTCCCCTCCTGCACGCCGGCTTGGCTCGGTCTCATCTCGCCCCCGTGCCCCGCAGCGCCGCTTCCGCCTCGCTTCTCGCCTTCACCGTGAGCCGCCGCGGGCCGGCGCCTCCCTCCGCCTCCGCTCCAAGCTCCCTAAGTAGCAAACTGCGCCGTGAGCCGCACGGCCGATGTCCGGTCTCTGCCGCCACCTCACCCCGCCGCAACCGCGCCACCGCACCCGCCGGCAAGCAGCCTCGCGCTACCGGGCCGCCGTTTCCTCCAAGCCGCCAGCTGCGCTGTGAGCCGCCTGCTCTGCCCGCACGCATGCGCGCGTGGCCGTCCCGGCCTCTGCGCCCGTCCACGCGCGTCGGCTCACCACTGCTGCCTGCCGTTGCTTTTCCCCGCGCGCCAGCTTGCCGCTGCTGCCAGCCCGGCAGCTCGAGAGGCCGGCTGGAGCTGAAGGAGAGAGGAGCGGCTGGGGAGATAAAGAAAGAGAGATGTGGGAGGCCAGTGGTTGAGAAGATAAGATGCCGGCTGAAAAAAAATATGTTGTGGCAGTATTTGGCAGGATCCTCGACGGGTCAACGCAGTATGTGCATATAAGGATCAACAGGAATTCAGCGACCATATTGAAAAATTATCTATGGACACTACTTACGGACCATTTGTCCTCCGAACAAGTCAGGACAATTACTCAGTACAAAGTAGCGACATATTGCGAGCACGGAGCTCGTGCCAATATCATCAGTCTATGTCACCCCGCGTGCTGCTTCGTCCCGCCACCTGTCCAACGGAAGCGCGTGAGCCGCCGTCCCCCGCGGTTCGGTCTACATCAACACGCGGCCGACTCATCCGTCCGCGCCGGCTTACAACGCCCGTGGCCGACTCATCCGTTCGCGTCGGCTTACAACGCCCGCGGCCGACTCATCCGTTCGCGCCGGCTTATAACGCCCGCGGCCGACTCATCCGTCCGCACCGGCTTACAACGCCGCGGCCATCTCTCGCGACCGCGCCGGCTTACAACGCCACGGCCGTCTCTCGCGACGACGCCGGCTTACAACGCCGCGGCCGTCTCTCCCGACCGCGCCGGCTTACAATGTCATGGCCGTCTCTCGCGACCGCGGCCGACTTCTACGTCTGCATCAACACACCAGGGGCTGCATACGCCAGTACGAGCCGCCCAACGGACGAGCGCAAGACGCCGCCCGCGGTCTGATCTACATCAACATATCAAGTACAATGCTCGCCTGTACGAGCCGCCCAACGGACGCGCGCAAGACGCCGCCCACAGTCTGATTCTACATCAGCATATCGGTGCAGTGTTCGTCTATACGAGCCGCCCAAACGGACAGGCGCGCAAGTCGCCGGCACTGCGGTTTGGTTCACCTCAACAACCAGCCGGGACGAACCATCGACCGGATTATTGAAACAATTCATACGGGATCGTCTATAACCCGCCATGGTCAACCTCAACCTTCAATGGAGATTTTCAAGCCGGCTCTTCGAGTCAACTTAAGACTCGGGGGCTACAGACATGGCTCATTTGGTCGTTTTCAACGAGAACCCCGGGTCATTGCAAGGAAGTTAACCCGATCTTGGGGGCTACTACATTATTGGCGGAAGAATTAAAAGTTACCCAAGAAGACGAGCCGCTATGGTGCACCGTTCAGCTTGGGGGCTTCTGCTGTTTCTTCATACAAGATGGCGGCTTACAAGATGCTGCAACAATGTTGATACTTCAACAAGGTCATTTGGGGGCTTCTAACCCGCCGGGTTAAGCTTCAACCCTCTTGATCGGCTCTTCAGCCACAATAGTAAACCGTACGGCGGCTTACAAGCTGGCGATCCACATGACGGTGGCTTACAAGATGGTGTGCAAGTTGGTATCATCGACAAGGTCGTTTGGGGGCTTTCAACCCACCGGATTAAGCTTCAACTCTTTCGATCAGGCTTCTCAGCCACTGTAAGGCAGGTCGTGGACCCAAAAAGTTGACTCCGTCAACAAGGTCGTTTGGGGGCTTTCAACCCACCGGGTTAAGCTTCAACCCTTTCGATCAGGCTTCTCACCCACTGTAAGGCGGGTCATGGACCCAAACGTTGACTCCGTCAACAAGGATCACTAGGGGTGCAGTGAGTTGTGAGCTTACCCCCTTTTCGATATGCAAGGCCGGGTTATACCTGCCTGTAAGTTGCTGTCGCTTTGCCAGGGGTGCAGCGAGTTGTAAACTTACCCCCTGCAAGGGCCTCTTACAACAACGAGGCAAACTCTCCCATCTGCTGCGTACCCTCTGCCAAGTGGCCCGTCGTACCCTTGAGGTTCAAACGATGGATTTACGTCACGTGAGAAGTAGTTTATGGGCTCTAAGGGTATTCACCCCCTGCTGCGTCTCTTTCTGGTTCGCTACGCTCTTATCAGTTAATCTCGCCCAGAGACCCTGAGCCGTTCAAAGAATTGACGGTCACTCTCGCTAGAGACCCTATACTGTTAGAGTTCAATTAGCGAGTCACCCAGAAGAACCGGCTTATGAGTTTTCGAACAGAAAAGCAAGAATATCATACATTGCATCATACATTGCATCATAATCATGCATTACATCATACATACATATCATGCCGGTTTGCCAACCGGGTCAGAGCAAGATTATGAAAGAAGAAGCAAGGCTATACAAGATTTTAACATCTCCGGGTTATGCTTTTTCAAGCCGCCCTTACAACAATGCAGAATATATTCTGTCTTGTTTATTTTTTCAGGTCTTGTCTCTTAAGATAAGCCGCCATGTCAGACATAATGACGTGTCATTTAATTGATCGGCTATTGGATTTCTTCAACCTGTGCTCTGTAGTATACTACAACACTTATGGATTTCTCAAACATATATTTGCCGGGTTGCACCGCAACCACGGGCAGGGATTTCAAATCAAAGACAAATGAATTATTCCAGGATATTCATTCCGGGTTATATTACAACCACGGTCAAGGATTCATTCAACAAATTATGATGAGTCATATTATTCTCACGCAGTCCCGAGTCGCCGCAGGCAGACGACCCGGCACTTGGGGGCTACATTATTCAAGTCCAGTTTATATCAAGTATGCAAAGTCCCATGTCACTGCAATCACGCACCACGGCACTTGGGGGCTAATGCAAGCTGGTTTTCAAATCATTACATTGTCAACAAGATCCAGTTATCTCAAGTAGATGAGCCGGCTTTTCTATATTTTTCTAAGTCCCAGCCCAGTACTTCTTACTGACCCGGCACTTGGGGGCTACACTGCTCAGATCAACATTGTTAAAGTCCCAAGTCGCCACAGGCGTGCGACCCGGCACTTGGGGGCTACAGTATTCAGCTATCCAAACAGATTATAAGGTCCAAGTTGAAAGACCCGGCCCATCACACGCTGATGAGCCGGCCCTTGGGGGCTACACTTGTGAAATACAAGACAGTCAATATCCGGCGACTCAGATGACAACCTAGATTTCTCAACATTCAACACCAAATTCAAAAGTCCCAGGTTGTTGCACGCAAAACAACCCGGTCCTTGAGGGCTACACACGCCGAAGCTTTATAAAGTATAAGACAGCTACAAGTCCCAGGCTGCTGCAGGCAAGACAACCTGGTACTTGAGGGCGCGCTACACAATCAAAGATATTATTGCAAAGCACCAAGTCATCATGGATAAACTTGGGGCTTGGGGGCTACAGGTAATATGGATATATCAAAAATTGAAAAGAACTTTCAAGATGTCAATTGTGAGTGAGACTGGCTCAACAGATTTTTATCTAGCCGAAGCATTAAAAGTCCGGTTTAGCATCAGATGGATTTCCATCCCAATATTTTATCAAGTCAGCTGGAGTCTAGTTGTTTGACCCGGCGTTGCCAACGATCATGACCCGGCATCATCAATGATTATGACCCGGCGAAGGTAACCCGCCAAGAGCATTGAAGGCCGACTCAAACGGCATATGGGTGTTGTATTCCCAATATTTTATTTCAAAGGACACATACCTGCAAGACGATGGTGAAGACGGCTCGTTCATATGGAAAAGAGACCCGGATTTTCAAGGAGCCACTTCATCGAAACAAGACGACCAGGGGAGCAAGCCGGTCCCTTGACATATTTTATTATTCTTATTTCAGGAGCTTACCATGAATAAATTCAAGCTAAGCTGGGGGCTAATGACGGGGATATTACCCCGTGATATAACCCGGCAGGAAGTATGACCCGACCAGGGACTTGGCGACTCACTGTTGACCCAGTCAAGGCTTGGCGGTTCATTGGTAACCCGGCGGGCGGGTCAGACAAGTGACAAGGCCCAAGGCCCAACGAGCAAGCCGGCGCTAGGCGGCTCGTGGACGGGCTTGGAGGAGGCGGCTCACAAGAGAAGGCCCAGAGAGAAAGGAAAGACTCCCTCAAGAAGGAAACAAGACCCGGATTAGGATTCTAGAGAGACTAGTCCTAATCCTACTCCCAGTGGGACTCTTCATGTAAACTTATCCCTTCCACCTATATAAGGAGGGGTAAGGCGCCCCTAGAGAGACAAGTTTTAGACGTCTCAATGGATAAGTTGAGATAGACAGATTAGACACCACAATAGACAGATTAGAGGCTAGACATCCCCCTTGTAACCAAGAGGTCTTCCTCATCATCAATGCCAGACAAGCAGGACGTAGGCTTTTACCTCCATCGGAGGGACCGAACCTGGATAAACCGCCACGCGTCTCTCGATTCTGACCAACCCCTTCAAGCCGCCACATGGTTGCGATGCCTCGAACCTAAAGTCCGCTAACCCGGACATCTGCCGTCACAAATCCACGACAAGTTCTAGGTTCGGCACGTCCAAAAGTACACCAGGAAGCAGAATTCAGAGCATTGGTTGTCGGATTATATGACGGCTGTCCAGTTGGCCAATGGAAACGATTTACACGCCAATTGCGGCAAGCGAGTTTATCCTTTGTGAGAACCACACCTCGGCAAAGTTATCCATTTTTTCAACAGTACTTTCGATAAATAAGAATAATCAAAATGGCAGAGCAAACATTTTCAAGGAGGTATACAACGCAGCTTCTTGTGACGAACGTAGTGTAGTGCAAGCTAACAAGTCTTTTGGTGTGCAAATTTTAGAAGCAGATCGCCAATCATCTAATCTAGAAGCAGATTCAACCATGAAATTGCAAGGGATAATACACAAATATCTATTTGGAATAGACACATAACAGGCTCGGTGAGGCATATGAAAACGAAAAATCAAAGACACTTATTTACGTGGTGCACGGCGCAAGAGATTTGTTCCAATACGGGACCATGTATCGTGGCTCTTTCGTCCATATCGAATCAAGGGCGGAGCCAGAAAATTTAGCCGATGGGTTCATTAATTGGTTCATCGTGAGAAGTTTTTTTTTCTTCAGGAAAAGGAGAATAGCACCCATGGCCTCTGTGTCAGTTGATGCGCATAGCCAACTACGGGGATTTGATATGAGTTCATTAGGTACGTAGTCCAATTTCACACCGTCTTATAAAGACTATAGCACTCCGAGGCAACATAAAGAATATAATTGTTACAATTACATCACCAATCGCATATAATTGTTATATTAAAAACCAAAGAGTGTAATACGTACCAGGTGGATGAGATTAATTACAATTTTCTCATGCATATTTCTCAAAACATTAAATAAAGATACAAGTTAGTTTGACAAGTCTAAAGTAAGTACCATCAAGCAAAAAAAAAACATCAAACACATCATCATTGTAAGTGCTAGTAAATCTGTACTGTAAACTAGACAATGACCCTGGGTGGAATCAAAATTACGCACTGGTCTAAGGTTTGCTGGTTAGATATCTTTGTCTAACCTCATCTTGCTTCTTATAGGATTTTTTATGTACTTTGATATTCTCTTCCCATCAACCCGATCATAAGGCAGACCATCTAAATTATTTTCTCTAATATAAGGCTTAGGTATACTACTTGCACAACGATATTTGATCTTTTGTCAACATCTAGGATTATTTTTGAACCTGGAAGTGGCAGCACCATTATCTGAACCTAGTGGCTGGTGATTGATTTTGTTTTAGAAAGTATATTTGATAACCTAGATCAATCAAAGTTCACGAAAAGGCAGTGAGAAATAAAGGGCAAAGATGATTAGAAACTCTACTTCTAGGCAGACTAGATTGAACACGCACACGAAAAAAAAAAGATTGAACACGCACAAGAAGGATCCGGAGAAGATGTGGTGACATGATCTCAATACCTTGAATTCGGACTGGGATCTTCCCTTGCCGCCTTGCCGGCTTGTCTCCGGCGGCCGAGCCCTGGGTGAACGACTGAACGCAGGAGACGAGACATTTGTGGCGAGTCGCCGAGTTGGGAAGCAAATCAAGCGATCGAGTCAAATCATTGTGTGCGGCCTGCATTATGCGCGTACGATACATGGAATCCATCGATCAAAATCGATCCAATCCAGTCAACTTACTCGTGGGCCTTTTGTTTGGGTTAATTACGCTAAAATATTTTATACGGACATTTTACTGGGTGCTTGTGCGTTGACATTCGATGGGTTCAGGCTTCACATTTTACTGGGTTCATACCCAAGGATTATGTATACACAGATACGTGGCAAGCAAAATTCGTTGGATTCAGCTGAACCCAACAGCTGTGCACTGGCTCCGCCCCTATATCGAATAGATACACATTGCGAATCAATGTATGATTGGATGGTTAGAAGGACAATGGTATCCCCAGCCCATTAGAGTTCAAGTCCCAGACTTGACACTGGTGCTCGCATTTTTCTGGATTTATTGTAGACTTTTCGGTGAAGTGCGTTCAGTGGGAGGAGACGTTCCCGTCAACTACGAAGGTGTCTGTGGCGGCTTCGTCAATCTCAAGATGATGTGTCGGCTCAGTCTCTTGGAGGTGCTCATAGGGATAGGATGTGTGCATGTAGCGAAGAGTGGTGAAAAGTAGTGGTTACTGGAAAGTTTGACGAACTCAAAGTCTTCGCTGCAGTGACGATCAAGCTAACATAAGGCGTGAGAATCTTCAGATGAGATGCAAGTGTGTGGATGTAAGGCGCTGGCTTCATACCTGGCCCAGTACAACCGCTTCGAGGCAACAAGCGTGGCCGCTAAGTCCAGAGCGCTACAACGGCTTGGACCACCGGTTGTATCGGTTATTATAAAAATTCCCGGCACAACCGTTTGGGCCACTGCCCATGCACTGCTGCCAAATCCGAGGGCATCACCCCTCGGGTGGTGGTTGGGCCGGTACTAGGTCTAGTGGTACGTACAACCGCACTAGTCCGCGATGTAACCGCCTGACAGTGCCCTTGGTTGTTTTTCTGCACAAGTTAAAATAGGAGTCTCTCATCGAAACGGATAGAAAGACTATTGTGGGTGCAACATAGATTTTGTGTATGTGATTTGATTCCACCCAAACCTTTCGATGTGGACCCGTCTTAATAGTACGGATTTCCTACGACCAAAGAAATAAATGCATTAAAAATCTCGTCTTCGATCTTTTCCTTCAAGAGGGGTACCTAACCGTCTTATGCCATATAGATATGACTATGTAGCTTAAGCACACAGTTAGTCCGCAAAATGCGTTTTCATCAACACCAAAACACTTAAGGCGGGAAATGCCCTTTCAAGCTCCTTACTAGGGTGATGGACGAGGCAGAGTCCGATGAGGTAGATCAGCGAGTGCACTGGGCCGACTACCGCTCTCGCTTTTGGTGGCCGACGGGTGCTGAGGTCGATGCGGTCCCGGATGTGGTCTGGATTGGCCCGGTGCAGCTGCCGGGCACCCGCCCGGATGCAATTGTGATGTTTGGATGAAATGGTGATGACTTGTGATATTTGAATGGTGATGAGTTTTGAATATTTGAATGTAATGGTGATGAGCTGTGGTATTTGAATGAAATGGTGATGAGTTGTGGTATTTGAAGGAAATAGTGATGAGTTGTGGTATTTGAATGGAAGGGTGATATGTGTCGTGTTGTTTGAATTGCAGGGCTATATGTACGTGGACAAAAAAAACTTGTGGAGGGCTTTGCTGAGTGCCTGGAGGCATACACTTGGCAAAGGTTACACGTGGCGGCCACTAGTGTGTCCTGGCACTGGGCCGAGACCCTTTTTCCGAGTGCCCTATGAAAGACACTCGGCCAAAGGTTCGGGACACATGGCCTCCCCTGGTTGCTTTGATCTTTGCCGAGTCAATGCCCCCGGCACTCGGCAAAACCATTGCCATGTGGCAGGCGCTGTTTCTGTCGGCTGGCCGTCAGACACCTTTATTTTGCTGAGTACATGCTTATGCACTCGGCAACGTCTTTGCCGAGTTCTCGATGGGAAGAACTCAGCAAAGCTTTGCCGGTAGGGGGTTTGCCAAGCATTGTTTGCTGAACGTAACACTTGGCAAAGGGTGCGCGGAGTGTTTTCCGGTCTTCGCTAGTAGTGGCACTTGTCAAGTTTTGTTCGGTGCACTGTAATAATTTATGGTCGGCTACTCTAGTCTTTACTTGAGCGCCTCGATGATTGCTCCATGTTTTCATTTTGAAAAGAAATGGAACAGGGAGGAAACCCTCTTTTTCAAAAAAAAGTGATAAAAGGTTATCCCGTACGTGACATTTACTTGAACGGTGCCCAAGCATTCGCTTCGGGAAGCGAACATTCCGAATGTATATTTTTCGTTCGTACTGGAATGGTAATATGGTATTACTCGTATTCACTATTAGCATAACCCTGCAAGGCAGGGCATCTTCATATTATTTTGTTGTCCACATCAAATACATACAAGTCTGCTTGACCCGCTCTATCAGATACTTATCGAGGAAACACACAAATAAACCAGCCATGTCCGCACGACGCATTCTGGAAGCACGGCCATCACAAAAAAAACCATGCACAATTAAAAACGAGATTCTTGGACCAGTAAACCTTTCCACATGCTTGTTTGTCGGCGTCGAAATCGCCGAGACATGTCGCATCACTGGCACAGAATATCTTTGTCCGATTCCGGATGAAAAGTATCGAGCAGAACAAGTGGCAGCACACTGGAATTCAGGACTAACATGCCGCAACGAGCCTGTCCAGCTCAGACAGGGACGGCAGTGTTGGGTGATGGGTACGGAGATAAAAACCAAAACGGTAACTGACCAGGTTGACGGACTCGAGGTCCTCGCTCTATGGGCGGTTAAGTTGGAGATAAGCAGTGGCGGAGCTACGGCTGGGCTAAACCAGGCCATGGCCCGCCCAGCCGGAGAGGATTTAAGTCAAGATTAGTGCATAATCTGGACCATAAGAGCAAAATTTCGATGGTATTTCTTAACATGATCCGTTTTGGCCCGCCCAGATAAATGAATGTAGCTCCGCCACTGGAGATAAGGTGTGTGAGATGCAGTGGCGGAGCGTGACGAGCAACTAAGGGGGGCCGATTTTACCAACGGAAAGACAAATATGCCTGAAAAGTTGAAAACAGACATGCTTCACAGTAAAATTACAAAAAATAATCATTGTTATATGAAACGATAATTTGGCAATCATTGTTCCTTTTTAGATTCAAGTCTCTTTAATTGATATAACCAGTACGTGGTTGGCCAATTTAATATCTGACGATCTGAATAATGTTTCTTTAGTTTATACAACAAGTTAACCCTCATGGGCGAGCAATCACAACATGTTTTTTTTTTCATCAAAGAGCAATCATAACATATGTGAATCAAGTTTTCATGGCAATTCACATGTCCCTTGCTTCTTCAGTCCTTCGACAGGAGGTCATTTCTCAGCTCATCGGCTATCGTTGTTGGCCCAGGTCCTTTGTACGTTGCTCATAGACAAGTTTTTTCCGTCGAGCACTGTAGCGGTTGTCGAGCCGATGGAGTACTTTCGACCCAAACTACATGAAGAGTTGGTTTCACCAAGACAAATATATGTATGAAGCTAGCCTTGCTAAGCATGCATGCAGGTGGATCGATTCCTTCTGCTGGATATGCACGTACGGGTAGCTAGCTTAGTTAGTTACTATGCCGGCGGCCGAGACACATCAGCTTTATTTAGCTAAGGTTGTTTATTAATTGATTGGGCCATAATACTTAGTAGTAGTACCGGGAGAAACCCTTGGCAGCAGCGTCGTCATCGTCGCGGTCCTTCTTGGAGGTGTTGATTGGTACCGGCGCTTCGGAGCCTTGGAACTTGGTGGGAGATCTTCGGTGGGTGCAGTGGTCGCGAAGCTTCTTTGTTTCCGTCGATCCGCCGTTGTCAGCATTTTTTTCTTTTGTTTTCTCTCCATCGTTTCTTTTGGGTGTGATTGTGCTGCTTCCGCCCCAGCATCTATCGTTGGCTGTATCGGTTGGTTGCCTTGTAATACAAAGTGGGGGAAACTCTTTTTCGTGTACTACTCCAGATTTTATTTTTCATATTTGGAAGGGGGGATCCTGGCCCCCTTTGGCCCCAACGAGCCTCCGCCAATGGTGAGATGAGATGTAGGTCTCTGGACGTGATGACGCTGTAAAACAGGTCAAACTATTTTAATGGGTATCTTGGTCATTTTGTCTTCCTATTAAAGTAGGAGATTATATCCTTAATCTCGCCTGGTTAATCTAATTACACTGCTACGCCGGTACAACCCCTAAACACATTAATGAATCAGATTTGTCTGTACTCATTCATAAGAAAGGATAGGATGCTCATTTATTAAAACTAGTAGACTGCCCGTGCGTTGCCACGGGCCATGAATATATTTTTTGTCAGTTGCATATATAGACATAATGCATGTCAAATTTTGCATGTGCAGAAATGATAGCCCATAACAATCGAAAAGTAATTGAAATCCACTTCACTTTTGATGTTGTAAGATGATAAAAAGCATAAAAGGAAGTTGTGTACACAGAGAACAATGATATAACAAATTATTTGTTGCAAACTTAAATCTATTTGATGGGTTTAAAATATTTTAATAGAATGTGAGAAATGTTGTCTTTAGCTTCATTTGTATGGTGCAATGTGAGTCACATCCCGATTTTAATGAGCTAGAAATGATAGCCCATAACAATAGATCACTTGAATGTGTAGGAGATATGCCCTAGAGGCAATAATAAATGTTATTGATTATCTCCCTGTTCATAATTATGTTTATGTTCCATGCTATAACTGCAATGATTCTCGAGTCTACAAATAAAACGAGGCTTGGAGGGAAACTCATGGGCACGTGTGGGATAATAAACGGTAAAATGTATTCCTAGTCAAGCCTCTATGACTGGCTCAAGTATTGCATGATGATCCTATTTTCCTGATCATGGGCATGACTATGCCGGCAATTTTGAGGGCACAATTGTTGGTAGAACACTTGTGTTGAATCGACCCAAATTGATGTTATGCTATGAGATACATTCGTCATAAGTTAATGGTTAATAACACAGGAAGTTAATGTTTGCATAATTCCTTAGACCATGAGAGTATCGAGTTTCTTCATGCTTGCTTCATGAACTTTGGGGTTTGTTAAACGTCATCCGTAAATGGGTGGCTATTACGGCGGCTTACGGGTTCATGGAAAAGTATGTCAAGTAACTTGATAGCTCAAGATTGGGATTTGCTCCTCCGACGATGGAGAGATATCTCTGGGCCCTCTCGGTGTTACGGTATCCATCATCGTCTGGCCAGACACAGGGTGATTTGATCACAGGGATGCCGGAACACGGGAACGAGAAAAGAGAACAATACCGGCAACGAGGTAACTGGCATAGTGGACAAGGTGTTGATCCACGGGGATGCCAACATGTCTCACCTCGGGTATTTGTAACATATCGCGAAGCAACAGGAATAGCACACGGCAACTGGAGGTTCACTCGAATATTCATTCGTGTGGGTATAGGGGTCAATATGGGTGTCCACGGCTCCGATGTTGATCATTGATCGGAAAGTGTTCCGGTCATGTCTATACTTCACCGAACCTATAGGGTCACACGCTTAAGGGTCATCTATCTACTGAATACTAGACAAGGAGTCCGAGAGAAAGTCACTGGAATAGTTTCGGAGACAACGGAAAAGTTCCGGAGAGAACACCGAAAAAGTTTCGGTAAAACCGAAAAGTTGTTTCGGATAAAACCATTGATCCAAAAAGGTTTCGGCAAGCACCGGGAATGTTTTGGAGGTTGCCAGATTGGTCTGGTAATTTCTAGAATTTTTCTGGAGAAAAAACCGAAAAAAGTTTTCGGAGCTGCCGGAATTGTTTAGCGGGTAAACGAAGATGGTTTTAAATTAAACCACCATACCGGAAATGTTCCGGAGCGAGTCCAGATAATTTTAGAGGGTGCCGGAAATGTTCTGGGACCTTCCGGAATTTTTCAGAAGAAATAGTTTCGGAAAACATCTTGTCCCAGCGAGAGGGGACAAGATCCCACGGATCGTGGGGGCTGTTTTTGGGCTGTTTTTGGGGGCGCCCCCTTTAGGGGACAGCCCCCTTGTGGCTGGACAAAGTGTTTGGGGGGCCCCCCATGGTGGGGGGCAGCCCCCACCAATGGTGGAGAGTGTTGGGAGGAAGGTGGGGCCCCATGGGGGAACACCATGGACAAGGGAACATGTTTTCTCCATGTTTGGTGGGAACATGTTTTCCTTGTTTGGTGGGTGCTTGTTTTGTGGGCGGAAATTTCAGCCCCCCCCTCACCCCTTCCACCACTATATAAGGAGGTGGAGAGGAGCTCTCCATCCACACTCGAACTCTCACACACATGGCATGCATGATCTGCCTTTCTTCTCTCCCTCCCACGAAATAGTTTCGTAGAGCCGAAAGGCGGTCTGGGTTCCGGCAGGAACTAGTTCTGGACGGCGAAGTCCTGCCGGATAGATGACGCCGTATGTGTGCAACTCCGTAGAGAGATCGTAGTTTCGGTCTTAGTTCGAGAGTGCCTCCCGAAGGGCTGTCCGTGTGACCGTCTGAGTTTTGGAGGTCCTCCCGAAGGGCTGTCCGAGTGACAGTCCGAGTTTCGAAGGTCCTCCCGGAGGGCTGTCCGCGGGGCAGATGAGGGTATACATCCTCGCGGTTGGGAGGTTGTAAAATCCTAGCTGCGGGGATCTGCACCGCCATTCGTCATCGACTCTACTTCCGCTGCGCTACGAGTCGGTAACGAAATGATCAAACCTTGTATGCAGTCTCCATAGTGGTCCTGGGCTGGTGCGTAGGTCGGAAATTTTTTGTTTTCTGCTGCGTTCCCCTACAGTGGCATCAAGAGCCGTGCTATGCGTAGATGCAGGTTGCGATCTAGAATACATAGAGATGTATGGGTGTTGCACAATATAATTAGGTAGTAGATGAGATCTATTGCTGAAAATTATTTGTGCGGGTAGCAGATGAAGTCTGTTACCCGATGTTCTTGTTGCTTCCCTCGAATTTGCATATTTCTGATCTTGATAACAGTATGGTGGAGTTTCAATGTTCTGGCAATCCGCGATCCTGATTGATCAACGAAGTGCTAAGAGTTCATTGAATTCCACCGTAGTTAAAAAGAAAGATGAAATTTTGCAGACGAAAGGGAAATGAAGATGTGATCTGCACGGGGGTCACGCGTATGACGAAGTTTAGTATGGGGCTCGAGATTTTATTATCTCGTGTTTCATACACCCTGGAATGTTAATCTAGCGACTTGGATTATCATGCTTGATGATGGACGTTGGTAGCTTCGGTTTGTTTCGAAACCTTAGAAGCCACGTAAAATAAAATTTCGCATGAACCGATTAGAGGCGTCTAACTTGGTTTTGCAGGATGGTTTGCATGTGCATGTGATGTGGTATAGCAGTGTTCATAATAATTTGATTATGTATGAGATGACTATATGATGTAAATTGATTAACATGACCTGCGTGTCATGATTCGGCATGATGGCTGGAGCCATATGATTGCACTTTAATGACCTGCGTGTCAACCTTATGTAATGCACTTATTTTATTAGCTATAGAGATAGCAATATTATCTTGTGCATCGACAAGGTGGTGGCAATCTTCGCGAAGGTGAACACCGACGCGAATGCCGGAGACGAAGAAATGAAAGACTTCTCCGTCAGAAAGGGCTATACCATATCATGCTATTATGAATTGCCTGAGATGTTTATCCCTTATGATGCACCCTTCTTGATTGCGCAGTAGTCGCTTTTTTATTAGGGTGATCTCTCACTGAAATATCAAGTAGTTAGTGTTCTCCCAAGTGTAGCACCGTCACGGCACCTAACTTTTCGGGGCATTGCATGATCTCCATGGGTGCGAACGATTAGGGATGTGTGAGGCGGGTGAGTTGAGACCTCGCAGCGAGATCACTTGGTTGTCTTGACGTTCAGGCATGAAAGTCATGAGCTCGGAACACACGCATCGAAAGATGAACAAGAATCGCATAGAGATGTGATCGGCAAGTTTGCCTACCGATTGAAGTTCACGCCATGGGTGTTCATCTCGAACCGTGACGTTGAATGGATATGCGGGTCTTGAATCACTCACAATCAATTATGAGAGATATTTATTTGAGTGGGAGCGCACTATAGAATTAACTTGTTTAATTCTCAGTGCAATTAATTTTGAACACTTTCTAAGTGTGGTTTGCATAATAGTTGTAGAATAATGGCTCGCGTTTCCACCTTCCCTATTAAAATTGAATAGCTGTTAAACATCTGGTTAAAACTTTACGGTTGGTAACGTAATGTGAGGATTGTCCTCTAGAGAGCCGAGAAGGAATTTGTCCTATCGCATACTTTTGGTATTCTCACGCTAATGCTATGGATCATGTGACTCTCGTCCTTCGATAAAAAAGCTAGAATTCCTTTTCAGTCAAAGTGCAATATGTTTGCTTCCATGAGACCCGAACTTCGAAAGTTTGGATAGTTATGTGATATTCATGGAATCTGAAAATCATCTTCAGAGACAGACAAAGGCTAATAGATATGAGATATCCAAAGCAATGTTTGTTTGCAAACTATTAGTAAAGGTGTTTACTATGCATAAGACTGATAAGAGAGGGATCCAGGAGAACGCCTGTCATATGATGAAAGGTGAATAAAACAACAACTTAAAGAGAAAGGAAGTGTCCGAAGGGTGTTAGTAAGATTTTCACGCCTAGGAAGTCCGGGGCTAACGCCACTCTTAAGTTGGGTGCTTCTTCTGAGAGTAGGAGAATTACTGAAAGTTAAACTGTTAGAAGTATAATGGCAATAGGAAAGAAGACTGGAATATCCAGCTCATGTATGAATGTCATACAAGTTTTTGATGTATAGAAGGCTGGTCAAAGATATAGTTCTTAGGAATTATGGTTAAACATGTTAATCACTAATTCTTGGGTATTGTGAGTTAATCACAAAGATACCCGCTCGATTGCATTCTGTTGCAACTCGATGCAAGAACTACTATGGCCTGAAAGACTAGCCAGGAATGAGGTTTAGATACACACAGGGAACATAGTAAATGTTACTATACCTTCCATTAGTGTATTCCCTATGTATTTACTTTCATAATTCATTTAGAGTTTCATACACTCTAGCCCTTTGCATAAGGTATTTTGCAAGAAGGTTATTCATAAGAGAACTTATGATGTTCGGTGTTATGAATAACATAAGGGCCATACTTTCATTATGAATGAGATGTATGTTATGAATATTGATAATAATACATTACCTCTGTATTTACTTTCATAATTCATTTAGAGTTTCATACACTCTAGCCCTTTGCATAAGGTATTTTGCAAGAAGGTTATTCATAAGAGAACTTATGATGTTCGGTGTTATGAATAACATGAAGGGCCATGCTTCCATACAGGATGGGATGTATGCTATGAATATTGATGGTAATATGATACATCCATAACACTGACGCTAAATGTCGCAAGACTAAAAGAATACCACACAAGTGTGGCACTGCATTTGGTCACATTGGAGAAACCCGCATGGAAAATTCCATTATGATGGATTTTGAAGTCGTTTGATTTTGAATCATCTGACACTTGCAACTTTCCTCTGAAAAATGATGTGACTGAAATACCGTTCACGGGCCATAAGGAACGAGTAAAGAACATATTGGTGATCATACATTATGATGTGTGTAGTCCAATAAATGTTGTTGCAAGTAGTGGATTTATCTATCTTCAGAAATGACTCAAGTAGATATATGGATATTTACTTGATGAGACGTAAGTCTGGATTTTTTGAAATCATTCGAAAGGTTTTCAATACGAAGAAGAAAATATTGTAACAAGAAAATTATGTTTCTACAATTCGATTGCAGAAAGGAATATTTGAGTTACAAGTTTAGCGAATGTCTGATGAGTTGTGAAAGGGGTTTCATAACTTGCACCTCCCAGAACACCACTACAAGTGGAGAGTCCGTGTAGATGTAATCGAACCATTTATGACATGGTAAGATCAAAGATGACATAAATAAAATTGCCATTATCCCTTTTAAAGTGATGCTTTAGAGACTGCGGCTTTTTACACTGAAAAGAGATCCATCAGGTCTGTTGAAATGACGCCATGGTATGGTACGCCCAACCATGTTATATCTTTTCTTAACATTTGGAATATGGGGCTTGTGTAAAAGGTTACAAACCTATTCCAAATCAGACAAGTGCTACTTTGTAGGTTATCCCAAGTCATTGGGTGTTCCCCCACCACTATACCGAGGCAAATAGGTTTGCCACAAAGAACGGTATGTTTTTTGAAGATAATAGTTCTTTCAAAAGGTGAGTGGGAGGACAGTGCAACTCGACGAGATAACCAGTATCTTCGTCATTAGATCAAAGGAAAGAAATCTTGGAAGTGATTCCGGAATTTCCTACTACGACTGATACGGAAGTCTCTACAATAAAATGTATGGACTTCAGTCGAACTTGCAGCTGAACCCCGAAGAAAGGCTCGTGCAAACCTCTCAGGTGCGCAAACGAGATATTGTTGTTGGACAACAGTATACCTACGATACACAAGGAAGCGTTGATGGGCCCTGACTCCGGAATTGGCTAAATGCCAATACAATCCGAGATAGTTTCCATATAAATGTTTGAAGATTAAACCCTTGATACACCTTTCGGAAGACTTAGAGTCTAAACGAATATTTATGGAACTAAAAACTGAAACGGATAAAAATGTTTTATCCATAAAGCTCGACTTGTTGAAATAACAAGTTCAAGGAGTTGACTGCGATGAGGTTGTTTCACCGTAGCGATGCTTGAAGTCGGTTCGGGTTGAACTAGCAATTAATACATATTTCAATCATGAGATATGAAACATGGATGACAAAGGGACTTCCATCTGATGGAAATGATACCTAGGACTTATATGTGATACAGTCCAAAGTAATTTGTCGATCCAGAGGATGCTAGTAAGTATGCAAACTTCAGAGTTCCAGCGATGGACAGAAGAGAGCAAAGTGGAGTTGGAATCTTCGTTTTTGATGAAATGGTCAAAAGAGTTTGACTTCATCAAATGGGTATCGAAGATGCTTGTGATTCAAGAAAGTAAGTGGGAGCATAATAATATTTCTAAAAACCGTGTGTACTTGACACATTGTTAATTGGAAATAAATTTCTTGACACGAATTAGGACTTCATTTGAAAATAGTTTTTCGATGAAGTGCTTAGGCTAAAATGGCCTCAATATTAGGCATGATGATCTATGGAGATAGATTTACCTAAATGGGGCTAAGCAATGAATACATATTGACAAGATGCTAAAACTTTTTAGCATTTAAAACGCCAAGGAGTGATTCTTGCCAAAGTCACATGGAAAGAGTTTTTGCAAGACTCGGTGTCCCAAAACACTGATGAGTAAAATACATGATGGAGATTCCACACACTCTTGTGTTTGGATTAATCATGTATTCCATGGTATGTAAAACCAACCAGATATGTCCAATACTCCAAAGTTGTTGCGAGTATAGATACCATAGTGATCACAGTACTGATCATGGGACAACAGTGAAAGATGTCATTGAGTACTAGAGCAGTACTGATGACATGTTTTCTCGCAAACGGAGATCATGAAGAGTTCGTTGTAAAAGGTTACATTGATACAGTCTTCATCAATGCTCCATGCGATTTTCGATTTAAATTGAGGGTTTTGTGTGATACACAATATGGTGGCACGGTAGTTGGAAATTGTTCCAAACAAGATACTGTGGCGAATTCTATAACAAAGGCTAAGTATGTTGACGCTTGAGAAGCGACAAAGAAGTTGTTGAATCATATAGTTCATTCATGAACTTAGTATGGTTCCAAGAAGGCTTTGGTCTATGGGACACTATAGCAGATAGTTGCTCCATAGCTCAGTCTGAGGAATCAGGTTTCGACCAATGATTCACACATATGCAAAGCCAAGTCCACACAAAATATGAATTTTGTGAAAGCGTGAAAACGCGAGGATATGCAAAGTTACACACGGAGCTGAAGTTGTCAGATCCGTTGGACATCAGGCTATACCACATGCGAAGCATATTTTACACCAGTATGCCATAGGTGTAAAGTGCATTAGCATTGACTAGATTATTGACTCTAGTGCAAGTGGGAGTCTGTAGGAGATATGCCCTAGAGGCAATAATAAATGTTATTGATTATCTCCCTGTTCATAATTATGTTTATGTTCCATGCTATAACTGCAATGATTCTCGAGTCTACAAATAAAACGAGGCTTGGAGGGAAACTCATGTGCACGTGTTGGATAATAAACGGTAAAATGTATTCCTAGTCAAGCCTCTATGACTGGCTCAAGTATTGCATGATGATCCTGTTTTCCTGATCATGGGCATGACTATGCCGGCAATTTTGAGGGCACAATTGTTGGTAGAACACTTGTGTTGAATCGACCCAAATTGATGTTATGCTATGAGATACATTCGTCATAAGTTAATGGTTAATAACACAGGAAGTTAATGTTTGCATAATTCCTTAGACCTTGAGAGTATCGAGTTTCTTCATGCTTTCTTCATGAACTTTGGGGTTTGTTAAACGTCATCCGTAAATGGGTGGCTATTACGGCGGCTTACGGGTTCATGGAAAAGTATGTCAAGTAACTTGATAGCTCAAGATTGGGATTTGCTCCTCCGACATTGGAGAGATATCTCTGGGCCCTCTCGGTGTTACGGTATCCATCATCGTCTGGCCAGACACAGGGTGATTTGATCACAGGGATGCCGGAACACGGGAACGAGAAAAGAGAACAATACCGGCAACGAGGTAACGGGCATAGTGGACAAGGTGTTGATCCACGGGGATGCCAAAATGTCTCACCTCGGGTATTTGTAACATATCGCGAAGCAACAGGAATAGCACACGGCAACTGGAGGTTCACTCGAATATTCATTCGTGTGGGTATAGGGGTCAATATGGGTGTCCACGGCTCCGATGTTGATCATTGATCGGAAAGTGTTCCGGTCATGTCTATACTTCACCGAACCTATAGGGTCACACGCTTAAGGGTCATCTATCTGCTGAATACTAGACAAGGAGTCCGAGAGAAAGTCACTGGAATAGTTTCGGAGACAACGGAAAAGTTCCGGAGAGAACACCGAAAAAGTTTCGGTAAAACCGAAAAGTTGTTTCGGATAAAACCATTGATCCAAAAAGGTTTCGGCAAGCACCGGGAATGTTTTGGAGGTTGCCAGATTGGTCTGGTAATTTCTAGAATTTTTCTGGAGAAAAAACCGAAAAAAGTTTTCAGAGCTGCCGGAATTGTTTAGCGGGTAAACGAAGATGGTTTTAAATTAAACCACCATACCGGAAATGTTCCGGAGCGAGTCCAGATAATTTTAGAGGGTGCCGGAAATGTTCTGGGACCTTCCGGAATTTTTCAGAAGAAATAGTTTCGGAAAACATCTTGTCCCAGCGAGAGGGGACAAGATCCCACGGATCGTGGGGGCTGTTTTTGGGCTGTTTTTGGGGGCGCCCCCTTTAGGGGACAGCCCCCTTGTGGCTGGACAAAGTGTTTGGGGGGCCCCCCATGGTGGGGGGCAGCCCCCACCAATGGTGGAGAGTGTTGGGAGGAAGGTGGGGCCCCATGGGGGAACACCATGGACAAGGGAACATGTTTTCTCCATGTTTGGTGGGAACATGTTTTCCTTGTTTGGTGGGTGCTTGTTTTGTGGGCTGAAATTTCAGCCCCCCCCCTCACCCCTTCCACCACTATATAAGGAGGTGGAGAGGAGCTCTCCATCCACACTCCAACTCTCGCACACATGGCATGCATGATCTGCCTTTCTTCTCTCCCTCCCACGAAATAGTTTCGTAGAGCCGAAAGGCTGTCTGGGTTCCGGCAGGAACTAGTTCTGGACGGCGAAGCCCTGCCGGATAGATGACACTGTATGTGTGCAACTCCATAGAGAGATCGTAGTTTCGGTCTTAGTTCGAGAGTGCCT
This sequence comes from Elymus sibiricus, assembly GCA_039707655.1. Taxonomy (NCBI): domain Eukaryota; kingdom Viridiplantae; phylum Streptophyta; class Magnoliopsida; order Poales; family Poaceae; genus Elymus; species Elymus sibiricus. The sequence continues at coordinate 5,602,815 of CM077665.1, forward strand.
CCCGAAGGGCTGTCCGTGTGACCGTCCGAGTTTTGGAGGTCCTCCCGAAGGGCTGTCCGAGTGACAGTCCGAGTTTCGAAGGTCCTCCCGGAGGGCTGTCCGCGGGGCAGATGAGGGTATACATCCTCGCGGTTGGGAGGTTGTAAAATCCTAGCTGCGGGGATCTGCACCGCCGTTCGTCATCGACTCTACTTCCGCTGCGCTACGAGTCGGTAACGAAATGATCAAACCTTGTATGCAGTCTCCATAGTGGTCCTGGGCTGGTGCGTAGGTCGGAAAATTTTTGTTTTCTGCTGCGTTCCCCTACAGAATGGTAGTTTTCTAAAGAAGACTTGCTAGGCTATGTGGCATTTCTGTCACCGCATAGCAGCTGCTCTTTTCTCCTTTTCTTGAAGGAAAAAACAGTCATTCCTCTCACTCACTCACTGCACAGCCGCCTCCCGCCCTCCCCGCCAGCCAACGGGTGCAGACTGATTTCATCTCCCGCCATGCATCATTGCCACCATCTCTCCCAGGCACCCTCCCTCCACGCCATGGCTAAGCACACGCCTCCCACTCCCCACCGGCTCCCCTCCCCTCCACACCGTCGCCTGCCCCCCTCGTCTCCTCGCCACGACATGGCCCTCCTCCTTCTCTACTGAAGGACCTCTTCCATTGCGCCTTGACACTGAGCCAGCACGCTCGCCGCCGGTCTAGCATCCGGGGCAGTTGGATCCGGACGGGAGGTGCAGATAGGCTCACAACTCTTGATTAGTTTGAGGCACATAGATGACATGTTTGTATGTGTGGTATGGAGATGAGGTGGGATGACACGATCTTCTACCCAGCCGAGTCGTTCCAAGCACATTCGTGTTGTGTCGCTATTGATCTCAATGATAAAGACATCCCAAGTCGATCCGCGATGCCAAGCAGTACACACCAGGGCACCATAACAATATCATCATACTAACAACTACCTTGAGATCCTTATATCACCGAGAATTCAACATTCTCTTGCCGTCCTTTGATTTCTCTTGCGACTTGTCTTTTATCAGCCCCTTTGTTTGCAGTCTTCTCAGCATCGAAAGCAAGTCCGACAGAAAGGAGTCTCTTGCTGCATCAGATCTCTCTCTAGCATATTCGCCCGTGAACTCTTCCAAATAGCTCTACATCACCACACGATAACTGTAGTTAAGAAATTAACAAGAGCACAAACACATAAAACTAAATCAATTGGGTATAAAAGGATGCAGCATATATAGAAGCTTGCGGAAGGATTTTAGGAGGGGGGGATAATTGATCGACAAAAGAACACTGAGAAGAATTGATCAATAAAAAAACACTGGCCTCAGCAGATAATTAATATATTCCAATTAGAAGTGCCGACAACAAGGATCTTAATTGAACTTGGGTGCTGGGTATCAATCCGAAAGGGAAGCAAAGGAACAAATGGTTCCTAAGAGGCACCGACTTGCGCAAATCATCGTCCAGGACGCAATACCAAGAGCTCCTTTTTCTTTTTTGAGTTGACTAAGAGCTCCTACTGGTTCCACACCACCTTATAAGGGTTCATTTAGTAGTTCAAAACTATCATGTAACATGTACCATTAGGGTTCTCTTGTGACGATAGATTTTATTTTTCTGTTTCATACATCATGGATGCTTCCAATAACATAAAAACAATAAAATATAAATTGTTACTTATGTACGTACATACCTTCTCTGGTCATTATTATTTTTATATACAAACTTCTCCTCCTTTATTCATTCAAAAATATTGTAGCATCATTTACAAGTAGAGGGATAACCTCGTCAGGGGGGCATTATCCATCCAAACATGATTCTAAGTGAAATATATGCTATCAGGCAGTGTAGTGAAAGATGCTTCACATCAATTTAAAGCATTTCCAAATCTTATATGGATTTAATGGATTTAGTGCTGAAGATGTATTGAAGACACAACGGAAATTCAAGTATTATAATTTGGGATCACTAACTTGAATGTCAAGTTAAGGAATTGAAGAAGTACCGAAAATAACCGACCTCATGTAGGGCAGAAGCGTGGTACCAAGACATGTCAAATGACTCTTATATAATAACAAATGATAGAAAGATAACCGATAACAAATGAAAAATAATAATTGGAATCTACTTCGCTTGCAATGTATTTCCATAAAAAAATGTAATTCGACCCTATACACCTGCTGCACAAAATAGCATGCCCCGCCTAGTCCAGACGAGCAGGTCACGCGACGAGTTCCTGGAGGCCTCCAGCAGCTGCGGTGCCGTCTTGCAAGACGCCACAGATCCTTGATGGTGGAGATGGTGGACCTTGGCAGCGGTGTCGCGACAGTGACCTAGAGGCCCGCAATGAACTCGACGACGACTCCTCTTCGAACTCAACGGCGACCTGTAGGAACTCGACGGGAGCTCCTCTAGCCCCTCGCTGCGGCCCAGGAGATCCGCGATGGTGGCGGGCGAGTGGTTTCATGCCGCATAAACGGCAACGCACGGGCATTCATTTACATGGCTTGATACATCTCTTCTTTTGAAGCTGGTTTATGAAGTAGTAATCTCATGGCAATTGGTCTGGTTGACTTTATATATGTACTTGTGTTCCACCAAAGACAGAGACCATTCCATATCTTTTGCAGTTTCTTCCAGTATGAAATAACTATTAGGGCATCTGGCAGAGCGTGTTAAGAACTTAATTAAGATGCCTCTGCACTCGTGACACCCAGACCTGGGAATGCTAGAAAAAGTCGTAACAGTTGAGACCAGAGTAAACGAAGCAAAAGAGCAACAAAGAAGCAAATTTTATATGATTTCCCTACCCCAACCGTTTGAGTTCATTTTTGCTTCCTCCAATATACATCTACATTGTTTTGCATATATCTTATTTTGATATAGTGCATCCTATCTTGGCAAAACTATAGTACACAACTGCTGATGGAACCTAAGCCATAAAGAACAGGATAAAAACTCTAACCTCTATAAGATCATAAGTTATACAATTTGTCAATAAAAAGGATCAAATCCTAAAATTTGTTAATCCATACATGCATGTTCCCAAGTGTTGCTTGAATTAGAAACATGGTCTAAGATTGGTACTGCTCCTAAGGTAAACAACATAGCTATAGGTCCATGCATGTACCCTAATCATAAAGAGTCAAATTATATCGACGGTATAGAAAAGAAAAGAAAAAACTCACTTGTCCTTGCACATGATCTCTTGTAGTGCCTCTCCATCATATCAGTATGCTAAGGACCTTGAAAGAAACAGGACAAAAAATATATATCAGTATGCTAATTCTATGCAAGACAACTTTCATGTTCAGGTCACATTAAAATTCAAATGTTATTACAGCATAAAGTTTCGAAACATGTTACAGTGACCATTAAAAGGAGACTGTCTGACAAACTTGTTTCAACTATAACTTTCAATCCGTTGGTAGGAATTGTGCAAATAAGATATCGCTGGAAAGCTATCGACGTCTTCTACAACTTTAATTTCATGGTCATATGAAAACTCTCGGTAGCTTTAGCCTACGTGTCAAAGCTAATCTTCTGTATCCAGTACCTAATTAGCAATTGCATCAACCAGGCATCAATTATTCTAATCCATCCATCAAACTATATTCTAGGGATTAACAGAAAGTTACCTTTTGAGGCAAAAGCTTCAGCTCAAAGATGACGAATTTTGGCCTGAATCTTGGCTAACTCATCTACCTTTTTCCCTCCCCCATAGTCTTCTCTCCCCTGGCTATTTCCCGATGTGTAATAGCACAGGAGTAGTAGCAGCAGCTCACCTCTCAAGGCACCTATCTCCGCTCCATCCTATCTGCGATCCACTTCTATAAATGCGGGCAGACACAACATCACCTAATTACTGTTTGTAAACCTCAAGACAACAATCTGTAAGAAACTGTTACCAAAACTCGACCTTCGAGAAAAAACAAATACCGTAAGAGCAATCTTAAGTTCTTAACAATATCGTGTATGCGAGTGAAATAATGTATAGTAATGATATTTCACACAATAGCATTATCACATATAAGAGCAAAGGTACTGAACATAACCATACATCAATAGGCCTTTTATGTCAATACTGTCACACAATGAACATGCTGATTTTTTTAGAACGATGCCCCCACATGTATGGAATTGTTTTTGTGGTGTATATGGACTTTCAAAAGTATGCAGGACAGTTTTGTGATTGGTCACAACCTATTTATTTCAGTTGGCTCGTAGCTTCATTTTAATGTAAATATTATTTTTACCATAAAAGTTGTAGCAAAGGATTTGTACTGTTTTTGTAAGAAGAAAATATTGACTCTGTGCTGAACTCAATATCTGCATGACAATCGATAATTGACTGCCAATCTCTTGTTATGGGATACAATATGAATTACTAACTGTAATGATAGTAAGCATAGTTTAACGCAGTCATTTACTGAAATATCTGTACATGATTAACAAAATTGATTTGAAATTATGTAACAACAAAGGGCCTGCAACAACACTGAACGGCTGGTTGTCGATCTATGTGCAAGAACAACAAAATAATTAATGAACAACATGCACAATAGCAGTACAAATCTCTGATAAAAATTCCAAACCACCCAAATCTTTGTTTGTGTGCTACTCTTATGAAAAATATCACCTGTCCATATTCACATATTTTAGTTTAGCAAATGTCTGCAAATCCTGCAAAGAAATATTCAATGATGATGCAAAGAATCGCAGTTAGCTTCCTGACTACGATACATAAATAAGAAGATACAGAAAAGAAAAATGAACATTGATTATCCACTCCTGACGTAATGAAAGAAGGGATTGAAGAACACCGGCTTGTTGGTTCTGGCATACTAGCTTCCATCGTATCACTGTTGCAGTCGCCGTCTCCGTCCTTTTCTGCTATAACTAAAAGTAAACGTATACATGGATAAAGATTTTGCATGAGTTTAAGCAATTGTGAGAGATGTGCAACTGGTAGACAAAATTGGGCTATTTAAGTCCAACCTGAATAACATGCGGCCTTCATATGTATGCAACAGAGCTGGATTGTCACACAGAGAAAGACCTTGAAGTTCAGAGGACATTTGAGACAGAAGACAACAATGTTATCATCTGCCCGGCATTTCATGCAGGTCATGGTCGACCATGGCATCATCCGCCCGGCTAGAGTCGTCGGCAACAACTTGTATATCTGCTAGAAGAGAAAAGTGCTAGATATGAAAGTTGAAAATAAAACATACCCTCACCCTCTGTCAGTACAAACATTTCCTCTTGCCACAGCTATTCGTCACCTCCAATCGAAGAGTAAGGAGTGCCACAGGTCTGATTGTACACGCCCTTGTCTTCATCTTGCAGACAAAATTTGCAGCAGGTACTTCTATAAATGCGGGCAGACACAACATCACCTAATATTGCATAATCTAAACCAAGACAACGAATGAAAGTACCAGGTTAGAATCTAAACCAAGACAACATCACCTAAGATTTTGTAATATTGTGTCTCAGTCTTTTGTCACTATAGAAAAATCACCAAAAAAATGCCAGATTGGGCACCCACCTTCTGCCGGGTTGCTGCTGCTCCGCCGACGTGGAGGCTCTACGGCGAGTCCCCCGGCCTGATCTGGCCAAAACGAACACCGGAGTGACAAGGCCTGGCCCTCTCTCCCTCAGATCGGGTAGGGTAGGGGAGCTCCTGGCCTTGGAGGAAGGGAGGAGATCCAGTAGGGTAGCTCCTGGCCTTGGACAAAGGGAGGAGATCGGGTAAGGGAGGGGAGTTCCTGGCCTTGGACGAAGGGAGGAGGGAGGCCGAGATCCACCTAGGCCGGGGAGGGGGTGGCAGCGGCCGGCTAGGGAGGGAGGTCGTGGTGGCCGACTCCTCTCGGACCTCGGGGGTGGCCGCGGCCGACTAGGGAGGGAGGTCGTGGTGGCCCGCTCCTCTCGGACCTCGGTGGTGGCGGCGACCGGCTAGGGAGGGAGGTCGTGGTGGCTGGCACAAAAAAAAAACGGACGAAAAAGAACCAGTGCGAGGGGTGGTGGGAGCTGGCACCAAAAAAACGGACGAAAAAAACCAGGTGAGAGGTGGGAGGGATAACGAAAAAAAACCAAGACAAGAAGCTACCAAGTGCCCCTTTAGGAGTAGAGAAAAGTGCTCGCTGTACGTGACGTACGTGGCATGTATACGTACCTTATGTACGCGGTGTACGTGGCGTACATGGGCGGTCAGCGCGCCAACCGCACGGCTCACCTGTACCGCTTTCCGTCATTAAGCCGGCGTGGCCACCGCCTGCCACCAGTGCCCGCTCGCGTGCCGCACGCCACAGCCCGCCATTAATCCACGCTGATTCGCGAGCAGCGCAGATTCACATGGCGGCGTGTGACCGCCCGCGTGCAGCACTCCACCGCACGCCACCGCCCGCGTAATTAAACGCCCCGCCACCTACCGCCCTTCCTCGCCACCTATAACCCCCACCCCTCCCCTGCCCTCTCTCGCCGCACACACAACACCCTCCCCCGCCCTCTTTCACCGCACACGGATCACCCGCATCGCTGCACTCTCATGCCGTTCTTCTCACCGGCTATGGCGCAACCCAGCTTGACAACGACGGAGGCGGAGGAACTCGCCCACTTCCGCATCCCCGCAGCGTCGGGCGTGCGGATGTCATCGCAGTGGCGGCTGGGCATATCGGGGGTGCCGATGTCGCCGGTGCCCGAAATCGGCACCACCTCCTTGCGTGTGTTGTCGGCCTCTATCGGGCGCCGCTGCCGACGGAGATGTAGGAGGACCCCCTTTATGCCGACAACAACCCCAACTGGCCGACGATCCTCGCCGAGGACCACGAGGAGTGGCTGCACGTGTATGAGTGGCTGCGGCCGCCGGTGAAACACAACAGGCGTCGGCAGCACAAGATTTAGGATGGTCGAACCTTCGAAGAGATGGCCGCCCCGTACCGCATGCAGGAGGCCGCCGGCAACATTCCGGCCCCGTCCGGTGAGGGCTACGCGGTGTTTCGTCGCGGCGACGCGCGCTCTGGCAGCCCCGGCACGGGGTTTGGCGCGATGGTGCGCTAGGTCAGTGGTGACCGCGACCGCGCGCTTCTTGGCGGCGGTAACCGCGGTTATGTCCGGCTTAGCGGCGGTGACCGCTGCACCGCGGCACGGGGTGTGATACGTCTCAAACGTATCTATGATTTTTTTATTATTGTATGCTATTATATTATCACTTTTATATACATTTTATAAAATTTATATTATTTTTATGGACTAGCTTATTAATTTAGTGCCTAGTGATAGGTCCTGTTTTTTGTTTCGCAGAAAATCAATATCTACGGAGGTCAAAATACAGTTTAACACGGATTTTTTTGACAACAAAAAATGCTGGAAGCTTCGAAAGAGATCTAGACAAGCCACGAGCACTAGTAGAAAACAGTGCATTGGTCCCGGTTTTGAAGGGCCTTTAGTCCCGGTTCTGCAACTGGGACTGACCAATCGGGACTAAAGGCCCTCACTTTTAGTCCCGGTTGGGTTACGAACCGGGACTAAAGGAGGTCCACGTGGCCGCTGTCGGTCGCCCGGGCAGGAGGACCTTTAGTCCCGGTTGGTAACACCAACCGGGACTAAAATGCAGCCACGCGTCAGCTCCAGCCAAGCGCTAGGGGGCCCAGGCAGGAGGACCTTTAGTCCCGGTTGGTAACACCAACCGGGACTAAAGCACTAGGTTTTTTTTTGAAAGGAGGGGTTTAGGGTTTTGACGGGTTTAGGGGTTTCATATTGTGTTTCCCCCTTTTCTTCTTGTGTTTACCATTTAATTCTTTTACATTTAGCTAGGGTTTTCGTTTTTATTTTATGTTTTCCATTCAACTCGACGCTAGCTACTACATCTAGCAATGAAGGAACCATTACACAAATCGTGTCATGAATATAGAGAGAAGTGACCACTCTTTCTCCGTGCTTGGTCGAACAACAAGTTTTCGTATATCTATTCGACGCTACCACGTATAGTACACGTTCATGCATATATACAATGTAACATCTCTTACGATCCCTCTCTAATTACCAACATTCACTATCAATTCTCGATGGTATTCTTCGGTTTTAGCTATGATCTCTTCAAGGAAGAATCCCGCCAATTCCTCTTTAATTGCTCGTATGCAAGCCTTTGGTAGGAGTTGGTCCCGCTGCCGTTCGATCTATATAAATGCAACTCAACACAATTCATGGTAATAAAATAAATTTGTGAATGTTGTTTACGTACTTCAAGTTGTTCAAAAATTCTGCCCTCCTCACAGGTCGTCTGGCGAATGAACTCGCAAACGTAGTATCCACATAAGTTATTCCCGGATCCCTGCCTCGAGCACTTTATGAGAATAGAGTTCAGTCAAAATAATAATCAAGCATGATAGTGGTATTGAAACTATAATCAAAGAGATGCGTGAATCTAGCTGGTACTACTTACATTGAGTTGTTCAAATCGCAGCTCCTCTCTCCATCCACCCCTAACCTGCTTGGTGAACTCTTTCCAAACCCTGCCCGACAAAGAAAATGAATAAAGGGGTTATTAATTACTTGATATCAGGAAATGAACGATAGTTGCCGATATAGTGCGATAATGATTGAAATTACCTCTGGAGAATTTTTTCCAGGTCCGCCCACATCTCAGGGTCTTTACGGGACGAGTCCATGGCAAGTACTTTTCCTGCGTCAAACTGAATGACTAGTAGAATAAAGTGGAACATGCGCACGCATAGCTCATCAATTACACTTAACATCGAGTAAGCGAAACAAAATTATGTGTACAAGACAGTATAACACTCACCAGAAGTTGTAAGGAAACAATATTTTCCTTTTGGTTTGTTGTTCAATTAACGCCCTTAGCAAGATCTTCTCTGTATCCTTGGCGTTCCATTGTACCGTAGCTTCATGAATAGTTTTTGGGTTAATGAACCCAATGTCATAGATTTGTCCTCTTTTGCATTCGAGGATCTTCTTTCTGCATAATATATATAGTGAGGATAATTATACATGCAATGAACGAGCTGAGCTAGAGACTTAATTACAGAAATGATACTTACAAACAATAGGAACCGACGATAAATTTGTCAATAGCGTCTTAATTGTATAACTGAAATAATTCTTCAAATTCAACGAAAATCTCCTCGTATCCATTGTAGTAATGCTCATCTTTTATTCCCACAATTAAATAGTTCTTCCCTTGCTTTGCGACTTCCAAGTACCAGTCATGCAATCTTCACATCATTGTTGGTAGATGCGGGAGCTCCTCAGGTCTGACGAGAGGCTGCCCTTGCTTGAATGTATAGCATAAGTCAGCCATTTCGAATTGTACCTCATCGCCTAAGTAATCACCAAGAGTGAAACCAGGAGCAGCAGTCGCTACCTCCGGATCATTAGCGATATTGGCAAACTGTAGGAGATATGCCCTAGAGGCAATAATAAATGTTATTGATTATCTCCCTGTTCACAATTAGGTTTATGTTCCATGCTATAACTGCTATGGTTCTCGAGTCTGCAATAACCACGAGGCTCGGAGGAAGGCTCATATGCATGTGTGGGATAATAAACGGTAAAATGTATTCCTAGTCTGGCCTCTAAGACTGGCTCAAGTATTGCATGATGATCCTGTTTTCCTGATCATGGGCATGGCTATGCCGGCAATTTTGAGGGCGCAATGTTGGTAGAACACTTGTGTTGAATCGACCCGAATTGATGTTATGCTATGACATACATTCGTCACTAGTTAATGGTTAATAACACAGAGATGGTTAACGTTTGCATAATTCCTTAGACCATGAGAGTATCGAGTTTCTTCATGCTTGCTTCATGAACTTTGGGGTTTGTTAAACGTCATCCGTAAATGGGTGGCTATTACGGCGGCTTACGGGTTCATGGAAAAGTATGTCAAGTAACTTGATAGCTCAAGATTGGGATTTGCTCCTCCGACGATGGAGAGATATCTCTGGGCCCTCTTGGTGTTACGGTATCCATCATCGTCTGGCCAGACACTCTGTGATTTGATCACGGGGATGCCGGAACACGGGAACGAGAAAAGAGAACAATACCGGTAACGAGGTAACTGGCATAGTGGACATGTGTTGATCCACGGGGATGCCAACATGTCTCACCTCGGGTATTTGTAACATATCGCGAAGCAACAGGAATAGCACACGGCAGCTGGAGGTTCACTCGAATATTCATTCGTGTGGGTATAGGGGTCAATATGGGTGTCCACGGCTCCGATGTTGATCATTGATCGGAAGGGGTTCCGGGTCATGTCTATACTTCACCGAACCTATAGGGTCACACGCTTAAGGGTCATCTATCTCCTGAATACTAGACAGGGAGTCTGAGAGAAATTCACCGAAAAAGTTTCGGAGACAACGGAAGAGTTCTGGAGAGAGAACACCAGAATAGTTTCGGTAAAACCGAAAAGTTGTTTCGGAGTGTACCATAAAGTCAAATTGGTTTCGGCACATGCCTGATAATTCTTGGAGGGTGCCAGAATCGTTCTGGTAACTTTCTGGAATTTTTCGGGATGAAAACCGGAAATGTTCCGTAGCTGCCGGAACCGCTTCAGATGCTTTTCGCAGATGAAAATCACTAAACCGGAATTGTTTCGGATCGCGTTGAAATTTATTTTAGTGGGTACTGGAAATCTTCTAAGCCCACATGAATATTTTCAGTTCGAACGGACGCTGAAATATGTCGTCGTGAATAGTGAAAGTGCTTTTTGGATTACTTTATGGAAAGCCACCTTTTGGGGCTTTACTCACAAATATCTTTAGGGATGACATGGAAGGATAAGGGCTGCCCACTTGCTTTTACCTTTGTGCCCTTGTGAAGGGCATTTTGGGTATTTCAAGTGTCACCCTACCCCTTGGGTTTTCCTATAAATAGAGGTGGAGATGCACTCTACACACTCACGCTTTCTCACATACACATGCCATCTGATGTTGTCTGGCTTCTCTCTCCCTCCCAGCGAAATAGTTTCGTAGAGCCGAAAGGCTGTCTGGGTTCCGGCAGGAACTAGTTCTGGACGGCGAAGTCCTGCCGGATAGATGACACCGTATGTGTGCAACTCTGTAGAGAGATCGTTTTTTCGGTCTTAGTTCGAGAGTGCCTCCCGAAGGGCTGTCCGAGTGACCGTCCGAAATTCTGAGGTACTCCCGAAGGGCTGTCCGAGGATCTGTCCGGTGGGACTATCCGAGGGACTGTTCTGAGGTCCTCCCGAATGACTGTCCGAGGATCCGGCCGGTGGGACTATCCGAGGGACTGTTCTGAGGTCCTCCCGAAGGGCTGTCCGAGGATCCGTCCGGTGGGACTATCCGAGGGACTGTCCTGAGGCCTCCCGAAGGGCTGCCCGGAGATCCGTCCGGAGAGCAGGCGAGGGAGTACATCCTCGCGGTTGGGAGGTTGTAAATCCTAGCTACGGGGATCTGCACCGCCGATCGTCATCGACTCTACTTCCGCTGCGCTACGAGTCGGTAACGGAATGGATCAAACCTTGTATGCAGTCTCCATAGTGGTCCTGGGCTAGTGCGTAGGTCGGAAATTTTTGTTTTCTGCTACGTAACCCGACAGTGGTATCAGAGCCAGGTTATGCGTAGATGCAGGTTGTGATCTACAATACATAGAGATGTATGGGTGTTGCACAATATAATTAGGTAGTAGATGAGATCTATTACTGAAAATTATTTGTGCGGGTAGCAGATGAAATCTGTTACCCGATGTTCTTGTTGCTTCCCTAGAATTTGCGTAGTCCTGATCTTGACGGCATAGTGGAATCTCACAAAGTTCTGGCAATCCGCGATCCTTTCATGCTGCTCCTGAGTATGCTGATTGACAGATCAACGAAGTGCTAACAGTTCTTTGGGTTCCACCATAGTTGAGAAAGATGGATGCTTCGCAGACGAAAGGGCAATGCAGATATGATCTGCACGGGGGTCACGCGTATGACGAAGTTCAGTATGGGGCTCGAGATTTTATTATCTCGTGTTTCATACACCCCGCAATGTTAATCTAGCGACTTGGATTATCATGCTTGATGATGGACGTTGGTAGCTTCGGTTTGTTTCGAAACCTTAGAAGCCACGTAAAATAAATTTTTGCATAAACCGATTAGAGGCGTCTAACTTGGTTTTGCAGGATGGTTTGCATGTGCATGTGATGTGGTATAGCAGTGCTCATATAAATTTGATTATGTATGAGATGACTATATGATGTAAATTAACATGACCTGCGTGTCATGATTCGGCATGATGGCTGGAGCCATATGATTGCACTTTAATGACCTGCGTGTCAACCTTATGTAATGCACTTATTTTATTAGCTATAGAGATAGCAATATTATCTGGTGCATCGACAAGGTGGTGGAAATCTTCGCGAAGGTGAACACCGACGCGAATGCCGGAGACGAAGAAATAAAGACTTCTCCGTCAGAAAGGGCTATACCATATCATGCTATTATGAATTGCCTGAGATGTTAATCCCTTATGATGCACCCTTCTTGATTGCGCGGTAGTTGCTTTTATTAGGGTGATCTCTCACAAAAAAAATATATCAAGTAGTTAGTGTTCTCCCAAGTGTAGCACCGTCACAGCATCCTTCCTTTCGAGGTGCGCCATGATCTATATGGGTACGAACGATTGTACGGGTGTAAGGCGGGTGAGGTCAGACCTCGTAGCAAGATCACTTGGCTGTCTTGACGTTCATGGCAGGATCGTCCTGAGCTCGGAAAACACGCATCGAAAGATGAACAAGAGTCACATAGAGATGTGATCGGCAAGTTTGCCTACCAATTGAAGTTCGCGCCATCGGTGTTCATCTCGAACAATGGCGTTGAATGGAAATGTGGGTCTTGAATCACTCACAATCAATTATGAGAGATATTGATTTGAGTGGGAGCGCACTTTAGAATTAATTCTTTTAATTCTTAGTGCAATTAATTTTGAACACTGTCTAAGTGTGATTTGCCTAATAGTTGTAGAATAATGGCTCGCATTTCCACCTTCCCTGTTAAAATTGAATAGTTGTTAAATATCTGGTAAAATCTATACGGTTGGTAACGTAATGTGAGGATTGTCCTCAAGTGTGCCGAGAAGGACTTTGTCCTATCGCATGCTTTCGGTATTCTCGCGCTAATGCTATGGATCATGTGACTCTCGTCCTTCAATCCAAAAGCTAGAATTCTGTTTTCAGTCAAGTCAATACGTTTGCTTCCATGAGACCCGAACTTCAAAAGTTTGGATAGTTATGTGATATTCATGGAATCTGAAAATCATTTTCAGAGACAGACAAAGGCTAAAAGATATAAGATATCCAAAGCAATGTTTGTTTGCAAACTATTAGTAAAGGAGTTTACTATCCATTAGACTGATAAGAGAGGGATCCAGAAGAACGCCTGTCATATGATGAAAGGTGAATAAAATAACAACTTAAAGAGAAAGGAAGTGTCCGAAGGGTGTTAGTAAGACTTTCACTCCTAGGATGTCCGGGGCTAATGCCACTCTTAAGTTGGATGCTTCTTCTGAGAGTAGGAGAAATACTAAAAGTTAAACTGTTAGAAGTATAAAGGCAAAAGGAAAGAAGACTGGAATATCCAGCTCATGTATGAATGTCATACAAGTTTTTGATGTATAGAAGGCTGGTCAAAGATATTGTTCTTGGGAATTATGGTTAAACATGTTAATCACTAATTCTTGGGTATTGTGAGTTAATCACAATGATACCCACTCGATTGCATTCTGTTGCAACTCGATGTAAGAACTACTATGGCCTGAAAGACTAGCCAGGAATGAGGTTAGATACACGCAGGGAACATAGTAAATGTTACTATGCCTTCCATAGGTGTATTCCCTATGTATTTACTTTCATAATTCATTTTAGAGTTTCACACTCTAGCCCTTTGCATAAGGTATCTTGTAAGAAGGTTGTTCATAAGAGAAGTTTTGATGTTCGGTGTTATGCACAACATAAGGGCCATACTTTCATTATGAATGAGACGTATGTTATGAATATTGATAATAATACATAACCTCTGGGTTTACTTTCATAATTCATTTTAGAGTTTCATACACTCTAGCCCATTGCACAATGTTTGTTGCAAAAGAGTTGTTCATGAAAACAACAATTGTTGTTCAGTATTATGAATAACATGAAGTGCCATGCTTCCATCCTAGATGGGATGTATGTTATGAATATTGATAGAAATATGATACATCCATAACACTGACGCTAAATGTCGCAAGACTAAAAGAATACCACACAAGTGTGGCACTGCATTTGGTCACATTGGAGAAACCCACATGGAAAATTCCATTATGATGGATTTTGAAGTCGTTTGATTTTGAATCATCTGACACTTGCAACTTTCCTATGAAAAGTGAAGTGACTGAAATACCATTCATAGGCCATAAGGAACGAGCAAAGAACATATTGGTGATCATACATTATGATGTGTGTAGTCTAATAAATGTTGTTGCAAGTAGTGGATTTATCTATCTTCAGAAATGACTCAAGTAGATATGTGGATATTTACTTGTTGAGACGTAAGTCTGGATCTTTTGAATTCATTCATAAGGTTTTCAAAATGAAGTAGAAGTTGTTGTAACAAGAAAAATTATGTTTCTACAATTCTATTGCAGAAGGGAATATTTGAGTTACAAGTTTAGCGAATGTCTGATGAGTTGTGAAAGGGGTTTCATAACTTGCACCTCTCGGAGCACCACTGCAAGTGGAGAGTCCGTGTAGATGTAATCGAACCATTCATGACATGGTAAGATCAAAGATGACATAAATAAATTTGCCATTATCCCTTTTAAAGTGATGCTTTAGAGACTGCGGCTTTTACACTGAAAAGAGCTCCATCGGGTCTGTTGAAATGATGCCATGGTATGGTACGCCCAACCATGTTATATATTTTCTTAACATTTGGAATATGGGGCTTGTGTAAAAGGTTACAAACCTATTCCAAATTAGACAAGTGCTACTTTGTAGGTTATCCCAAGTCATTGGGTATTCCCCCACCACTATACCGAGGCAAATAGGTTTGCCACAAAGAACGGTATGCTTTTTGAAGAAAATGGTTCTTTCAAAAAGGTGAGTGGGAGGACAGTACAACTCGACGAGATAACCAGTATCTTCGTCATCAGGTCAAAGGAAAGGAAACTCGGAAGTGATTCCGGAGTTTCCTACTACGACTGATAGGGAAGCCTCTACATGAGATGTATGGACTTCGGTCAAATTTGCAGCTGAACCGCATAGGAAAAACTCGTGCAAACCTCTCAGGTGCGCATACGAGATATTGTTGTTAGACAATAGTATACCTACGATACACAAGGAAGCATTGATGGGCCCTGACTCCGGAATTGGCTAAATGCCAATACAATCCGAGATAGTTTCCATATAAGTGATTCAAGATTAAAATCTTGATACACCTTTCGGAAGACTTAGAGTTTAACGAATATTTATGGAACTAAAACTGATACGGAAAAAATGTTTTATCCATAAAGCTCGACTTGTTGTAATAACAAGTTCAAGGAGTTAACTACGATGAGATTGTCTCACCGTAGCGATGCTTGAAGTCGGTTCGGGTTGAACTAGCAATTAATACATATTTCAATCATGAGATATGTAACATGGATGACAAAAGGATTTCCATCTGATGGAAATGAAACCTAGGACTTGTATGTGATACAGTCCAAAGTAATTTGTCGATCCAGAGGATGCTAGTAGGTATGCAAACTTCAGAGTTCCAGCGATGGACAGAAGAGAGCAAAGAGGAGTTGGATTCTTCGTGTTTTGATGAAATGGTCAAAGGGGTTTGACTTCATCAATGGGTAACGAAGATGCTTGTGATTCAAGAAAGTAAGTGGGAGCATAATAATATTTCTAAAAACGGTGCGTGCTTGACACATTGTTAATTGGAAATAAATTTCTTGACATGAATTAGGACTTCATTTGAAAAGGATTTTTCGATGAAGTGCTTGGGCAAAATAGCCTTAATATTAGGCATGATGATCTATGGAGATAGATTTACCTAATGGGGCTGAGCAAAGATACATATTGACAAGATGCTAAAACTTTTTAGCATTTAAAACGCCAAGGAGTGATTCTTGCCGAAGTCACATGGAAAGAGTTTTTGCAAGACTCGGTGTCCCAAAACACTGATGAGCAAAATACATGATGGTGATTCCACACACTCTTGTGTTTGGATTAATCATGTATTCCATGGTATGTTAAACAACCAGATATGTCCAATACTCCAAAGTTGTTCCGAGTATAGATACCAAAGTGATCAAAGTACTGATCATGGGACAACAGTGAAAGGTGTCATTGAGTACTAGAGCAGTACTGATGACATGTTTTCTCGCAAGCAGAGATTATGAAGTGCTCGTTGTAAGTAATTACATCGATACAGTCTTCATCAATGCTCCATGCGATTTTCGATTTAAGTTAAGGGTTTTGTGTAATACACAATATGGTGGCACGGTAGTTGGAAATTGTTCCAAACAAGATACTGTGGCGAATTCTATAACAAAGGCTAAGTATGTTGACGCTTAAGAAGCGACAAAGAAGTTGTTGAATCATATAGTTCATTCATGAACTTAGTATGGTTCCAAGATGGTTTTGGTCTATGGGACACTATTGCAGATAGTTGCTCCATAGCTCAGTCTGAGGAATCAGGTTTCGACCAATGATTCACACATCTGCAAAGCCAAGTCCACACAAAATATGAATTTTGTGAAAGCGTGAAAATGCGAGGATATGCAAAGTTACACACGGAGCTGAAGTCGTCAGATCCGTTGGACATCAGGCTATACCACATGCGAAGCATATTTTACACCAGTATGCCATAGGTGTAAAGTGCATTAGCATTGACAAGATTATTGACTCTAGTGCAAGTGGGAGTCTGTAGGAGATATGCCCTAGAGGCAATAATAAATGTTATTGATTATCTCCCTGTTCACAATTAGGTTTATGTTCCATGCTATAACTGCTATGGTTCTCGAGTCTGCAATAACCACGAGGCTCGGAGGAAGACTCATATGCACGTGTGGGATAATAAACGGTAAAATGTATTCCTAGTCTGGCCTCTAAGACTGGCTCAAGTATTGCATGATGATCCTGTTTTCCTGATCATGGGCATGGCTATGCCGGCAATTTTGAAGGCGCAATGTTGGTAGAACACTTGTGTTGAATCGACCCGAATTGATGTTATGCTATGAGATACATTCGTCACTAGTTAATGGTTAATTACACAGAGATGGTTAACGTTTGCATAATTCCTTAGACCATGAGAGTATCGAGTTTCTTCATGCTTGCTTCATGAACTTTGGGGTTTGTTAAACGTCATTCGTAAATGGGTGGCTATTACGGCGGCTTACGGGTTCATGGAAAAGTATGTCAAGTAACTTGATAGCTCAAGATTGAGATTTGCTCCTCCGACGATGGAGAGATATCTCTGGGCCCTCTCGGTGTTACGGTATCCATCATCGTCTGGCCAGACACTTTGTGATTTGATCACGGGGATGCCGAAACACGGGAACGAGAAAAGAGAACAATACCGCTAACGAGGTAACTGGCATAGTGGACATGTGTTGATCCACGGGGATGCCAACATGTCTCACCTCGGGTATTTGTAACATATCGCGAAGCAACAGGAATAGCACACGGCAACTGGAGGTTCACTCGAATATTCATTCGTGTGGGTATAGGGGTCAATATGGGTGTCCACGGCTCCGATGTTGATCATTGATCGGAAGGGGTTCCGGGTCATGTCTATACTTCACCGAACCTATAGGGTCACACGCTTAAGGGTCATCTATCTACTGAATACTAGACAGGAGTCTGAGAGAAATTCACCGAAAAAGTTTCGGAGACAACGGAAGAGTTTCGGAGAGAGAACACCGGAAGAGTTTTGGTAAAACCGAAAAGTTGTTTCGGAGTGTACCATAAAGTCAAATTGGTTTCGGCACATGCCTGATAATTCTTGGAGGGTGCCAGAATCGTTCTGGAAACTTTCTGGAATTTTCCGGGATGAAAACCGGAAATGTTCCGTAGCTGCCGGAACCGCTTCAGATGCTTTTCGCAGATGAAAATCACTAAACCGGAATTGTTTCGGATCGCGTTGAAAATTATTTTAGTGGGTACTGGAAATGTTCTAAGCCCACATGAATATTTTCAGTTCGAACGGACACTGAAATATGTCGTCGTGAATAGTGAAAGTGCGTTTTGGATTACTTTATGGAAAGCCACCTATTGGGGCTTTACTCACAAATATCTTTAGGGATGACATGGAAGGATAAGGGCTGCCCACTTGCTTTTACCTTTGTGCTCTTGTGAAGGGCATTTTGGGTATTTCAAGTGTCACCCTACCCCTTGGGTTTTCCTATAAATAGAGGTGGAGATGCACTCTCCACACTCACGCTTTCTCACATACACATGCCATCTGATGTTGTCTGGCTTCTCTCTCCCTCCCAGCGAAATAGTTTCGTAGAGCCGAAAGGCTGTCTAGGTTCCGGCAGGAACTAGTTCTGGACGGCGAAGCCCTGCCGGATAGATGACACCGTATGTGTGCAACTCTGTAGAGAGATCGTTGTTTCGGTCTTAGTTCGAGAGTGCCTCCCGAAGGGCTGTCCGAGTGACCGTCCGAAATCCGAGGTCCTCCCGAAGGGCTATCCGAGGATCCGTCCGGTGGGACTATCTGAGGGACTGTTCTGAGGTCCTCCCGAAGGGCTGTCCGAGGATCCGTCCGGTGGGACTATCCGAGGGACTGTTCTGAGGTCCTGCCGAAGGGCTGTCCGAGGATCCGTCCGGTGGGACTATCCGAGGGACTGTCCTGAGGCCTCCCGAAGGGCTGCCCGGAGATCCGTCCGGGGAGCAGGCGAGGGAGTACATCCTCGCGGTTTAAAGGTTGTAAATCCTAGCTGCGGGGATCTACACCGCCGATCGTCATCGACTCTACTTCCACTGCGCTACGAGTCGGTAACGGAATGGACCAAACCTTGAATGCAGTCTCCATAGTGGTCCTGGGCTGGTGCATAGGTCGGAAATTTTTGATTTCTGCTACGTAACCCTAGACAAACACCTTCAGCGGGGGGCACGATTGGTTTTTCTGTTCGCCCAGCTGGGGAATTGTTTTCCCCTTTGCACTACTGCTAGTACTTGCCAACCGCTGTTCTGGATCTCTATATGACTTTTGAATAGAGCGGTCATAGTTTGATAGCGGTGGAGGCGGCGGTGGTTTCGTAAGGTTTTTCAGACAGCGCCTCGCTTTTACCAGATCTATTTTCTCCGTTGGAACTGGACGTTTGGGTGCAAGCTGGTGTTTCACGTTGGCAGCCACGGTCTCGTTCAATTCCTCGTCAGTCATGTCGTATGGTAACTTGGCAGGAGCCTTCTTGACACTACCTGCTCTGGATTTCTTTGATGTTGTACTACTAGCCGCCGGAGTGGCGGCGGATCTCTTCAGCCGCTGCTGCTGAGGCGGCGGAGGAGGCGGAGTTAGCTGACGCGGTGGATTCTGTTGAGGGGCCTCCTTCGTCGGAGACCGCTGACGCGGCGGAGACAGCTGAGGCGGCAGAGGATTCTGCTGGGCCTCCTCCGGCGGAGTCCGCTGACGCGGCGGAGACGACTGAGGCAGCGGAGATAGAGCTGGACTGTGAGGAGTCTGCCGAGGGGCCTCCTCCGGCTGAGTCTGCTGACGCAACGTCCATTGTGGAAGCATGATGTTTTCCTTTCTCCATAGAATTGTAGTCCTTACGACATCTCCCAGATGAGTCTCCCCTTCACCTGTAGGGTACTCAAGGTCCAACCCCTCAAATCCGTTGGTAACTTCATCCACCCCGACAACAGCATAGCCATCTGGAATCGGATTGCAATGGAAAGTTCCATCAAGTCCAGGAGGTAAGGCATAGCCGACCGCCACCTTTGAGGTTATGTTCATGCATTTCGGAATTAGTTCACAATGTTCCCTCTCCGTGATATCATCCACGGGGTAGCGAGGAGCTGTGATATCAGGCCGAACGAGCTCCGTCGAAGCCACGCTACTTTTCCGCTGAGATGGTGGGATAGCTTCGTGGGCAGTATCGAATGAAGGATCTTCGTGCTGCTGAGATGGTGGGCCGGTAACTCGCTGACTGGTAAGTGCCTCTAATTTCCTCTCCTGCAACGCTAATCTTTCTTCTACCTTCTGCCTCCGGTCTGCTTCCTGTTTCTTCTTTCTTCGTCAGCTTCTATAACCAGTGCTGTCGGGAAACCCACGCACCGACGGAACGGAGCTTGATGTGCCCCGTGTTCGTCTAGGGTGTTCAGGATTCCCGAGGGCGCTTGACAGCTTGTCTTTCTCTCTGTCGGGATGGAACCTCCCTTCCTGCACGGCCTGGATTGCTTCCTGAATCTGTTTGACGGGTGTTTCAAGTTGAGCTTTCGTGTAAACACATTTCCTTGTTTCTGGGTGCAAAGTTCCCCCATGCCCGAAGAACCAAGTCCTTGCCCGTTCAGGCCAGTTCAATGTCTCTGGTTCAATCTCTTTAGCAAGCATGTCGTTCTCAGCTTTGTCCCACATAGGCCGGGCAACCTTGTAGCCACCTGACCCCGTAACATGGTGATATAGCTTCTTTGCAGCATTTTGCTTATTTATCTGTGACCTTTTCTTAGCTTTCTCCGATTTCTTGTATACACAAATGCGGGCCAGTGATCTTTTATCTTCGCATATTGACCGGTGAATTCTGGAGTCTCGTCTTTCTCGACGAACTGTTCGTTCAATCTTTTCTTCCAGTTCTTGAATTGTTGTGCCATCTTCTTAAGAGCCCACACCTTGAATTTTCTTTGTATAAGTGGGTTATTTGGATCCTCCTCTGGCGGTAGGCTGAAATTTGTCATGAGGGAGTTTCAAAGCTCATCTTTGCATCTATCATCGACATAAGAAACTCCATCGTCCTTCTTCTTATTCCATTCTTGGATGCTGGTCGGGACGCTGTCCCTAACAACAACTCCGCACTGATGTATAAATCGGTCTTGGGTCCGCTTGGGAAGAGTCGGTTTGCCATCTGGAGCGACTTCTTCGATCGTGAACCTTTCATTCTCGCCCAACCTTGTCTCCTTATAGAAGTTTGGCTCGATCCGGAGGGCTAAAAGAAGAAAGAAGCGTTAATATATGTACATACAAATCAATTAATGCATCTAGTCAGCAGGCTCAATTAATACACCTCGTCGGACTTTGCAACAGTTAAGGCTCCAACACCACCGGAGCCGTCATCTTCTCCCTTAATTCGATCAGCAGAGCCGTCATCCTCTCTTCCCTCACCATCGGAGTCGTTGAGATACTGTGACGTGATATCATCACCTCCGTCGCGGATTATATCCCCCAACATCTCTTCTTGTTCTAAGTCTCTGTCGTTTTCTATAGTTTCTGCAAATATTACAACATGGCAATATACAACCATGAGAGATGGATTAGTGGCAAACATAGACCTAATCACAACAAGGAATCATATGCATATGAGCAATGGATTAGTGGCAAACATCGTGCAAAGTTGACAAGTTTTATAACAGTCAGTTTCCGACGATCGTCGAGGACTCCTCCCCCCCCTCATGTCGAAGTTATACCGAAATTATTGGGGTTATGTTTTAACGACACCCCCCCTCATGTCGAAGTCAATGAACAACATGAAAATTTCTAAGTGATTGCTAAACTTTTATGCTTCATTTATATGAAGATCAATTATCCAATATAACTATGTTCGCGATATGAGGCATTGGACATTATCTAGAATCATATCTGATGAGTCGTCCTATCTTTCGGGAGATGATACTTTGCGTTCCGCCTAGCTTATGCCTGTCCGACGTGCAAATCATGTTTTCATATGCCTCAAAATCAAAGTTATCGGGGTTATGTTTTAACGACCCCCCCCCCCCTGTCGAAGTTATGACGATATTTGTACAAGATGAATACAAGATTTAAACACAAGATGAATACAAGATTTATACACAAGATGAATACAAAATGAATACAAGATGAATACAAGATTTATACACAAGATGAATACACAACTCAACAAATGAACCAACCATCATCCTATGAACAAAACTCAACATACAACAAATGGACACCTTTTGTCGAACAGCGGAGGGACGACCAGGGACCAACTCCACGGAGATGCAACACCACAGCATGTAATTCCACCGAGTGAAAAAACATGCTTACTGAACTAATTCAAATGACCCCTAGATCAATGGCAATCATCATGACAAGTTGACAAGTATTAACAGATTTTTAGACTTAGTGATATTTGCATATAGTGGCAGAAAACAGATTCATGATGCAACCTTTGAGGCAAGTAAAATATATGCTATAGCAGTTTTTCATGGCAACATTTAGAATGGCAAGCATGTACTAATTACCCTCAACAAAACACCCTTACTGATCATGATCCAAAGATGCACAGATTTGTTGCAAACCTCAAGGCAAAATTCAAAGTATTAATACTGCCAGTTTCAGACTTAGAGAAAAATAGCATGGCACTTCAAACTAGGTCACACATAAAGCATTGACACTTCAAACTAGCTATGACATTGAGTATATGTATCTAAAAACCTAGTAAAACTACCCAAAAAAAATTGAGCATGTGATCTACAAGATAGTAGCACTTGCATCCATAGTAGAATTAATTTGCTTGTTCATCCATGTAAAAAAAGAAGTACATTTGTCACCAAAATACAACACTTGCAAGTTATTCAATTTGTCCATCCAACCTTGCCATCATTCTTACCATCCAAAGATGGCCCATGGCAAATTCACGCACGTTTTTTAGATAAAAAATACTAAAATTTGCAATATTACTTCTACCATGGCAAAAAGTGTTCTCCCTAAGCCAGAAAAGAATGATGGGTGTACAATTCAAGTTCTCATTACCAACTACCATATCATACGGTGAAACATAGATACACCATTAGAACAGTGATCACCATATCCTACTAGTGGTTCCATCATTTTAATAGTGCTCACATAATTTTATAGTACAGACCATTGTAAAATAGCAAAAAACATTCATTATGTGTCCTTTTGTTCCGTCTCCACAGGTGATGACCTTATTTACATAGGATTACCGGTCAAGATTTTGAGCTGAGTACAACAGAAATTAACTGCTTGATACTACAATAAGAGGGTGGCATCGGTCTCTAATAATTCACAAGAAGGTCAAAAAATTGATAGAAACTTGACAGGGCGACGGGGGCCAGCGGCAATGGCGCAGGGGGCCGGTGGCCACGGCGAGGGATCGAGGCACGAAATGGCCGGAGGGGCCGGGAATTGAAAGAGCGGTGCTCACCGAGGAGCGAGGTCCGGCGACGTAGTGGCCGGGCTCGGGGAGGAGGGCGAGGAGGTCCGGCGACGGAGCGGGCTCGAGGAGGGCGAGGAGGTCCGGCGTGCGATGGTCAGTGGGCTTGGGGATGGCTCGGAGGCAACCGAACGATGGCGATCTCTGGCGCAGCAGCCTGGCAGCGTCGTGGTGTGGTTCGGCGTCGGGGGAGAGAATGGGAGAGATTGGGGTAAATTTACATAAGTGCTGCTTATATACCCCAGGGTCTTTAGTCCCGGTTGGATCCACGAACCGGGACTAAAGGTTCTTTAGTCCCGGTTGGTGGCTCCAACCGGGACTAAAGGTCCTTCTCCAGCGCGGGGGGCTCAGACCATTAGTCCCGGTTGGAGCCACCAACCGGGACTAAAGGTGAATTTTGCCAGCCCAAAGGGCGCGAAACCCAACCCTTTAGTCCCGGTTGGTGGCTCCAACCGGGACTAAAGGGGGGCCTTTAGTCCCGGTTGGAGCCACCAATCGGGACTAAAGGGTTGGCTCTGATACAGCCGAGGCCTTTAGTCCCGGTTGGAGCTACCAACAGGGGCTAAAGGGTTGGTCCTGGAACAGCCGAGGGGTGGCGGGAGTTTAGTCCCACCTCGGCAAGCGAGAGGCACTAGGACCGGTTTATAAGCCCGCCTGCGTCTACCTTTGCAAGGTCCTCTCAAAGCAGACAGCTCACTGTCTAACCTCTGTGCCGTGTGGGGCCTACTGTCAGCAGATATTCTCTCTGTCCTGTGGGGCCTACTGTTAGCAGATATTCTCTCTGCTAGTAGGCGAGCATTTTTTTATTTTTTTATATGTTATGTCAATTTTTTGACCTTCTTCAAATCACATCCTAATTTATATACATACTAACTTATGTAGATGAATGATAGATTGTATTCACATATGTTTAGATTCAGATATGTATAGAATGTAGATGCATGTTTGATTCACACATGTTTTTATAGTTTTTAGCACAAGTCATGCCCACTTTTTGTCCATCCACACTCTTTAACGTTGGTTGATGTCTCATTTATGTATATATATTGTCTTTTATTCGAGTCAACTCTTATCCGTATGGAGTCTCACATGCCTAGTTTTCATTTAATTCATTTTGCTATTAAAGTTTTTAAAAAAAATACTTTATGAAAATTTTAGTTGCATAAATTTTATATAATTTTAAGTTAATATTATTTTGATCATAACTAGAGTTTTATAACCCAACATACTCATGGTGTGGGGTTTGAACTCCTGATGTAATATAATATAAAGGTGCCTGGATGTTCATGAGAATGGCCATCTGATATGGCCATCTGAAAGGATAGGAATAATTGAAATTTCATAACTTAATAAATAATTATTCTCAAATCATGTTTCAAATGCCAAAATGCCCTAGCTAGCTCTTACAAAGATTCCCTCCGGTTTGTCCGAAGTGGCACTTTCCAGCTATGAGTCCGGAAACTCACACTATAGAGAAAGTGATGGCGGTGAAGCCGGTCACATCCCAGAGTGGGATCTTGGGGTATAAAACTATTTCTTCGCGTGTATCCCTTGCTTATTGCACCGTAACCATGGATAATCTTCATCATTTAATAGGATGCTTGGGTCAGTCTTCACTCTGAAGGGAGGAATTTCATGAAACTTTTCATAATCTTCTGACATGTCTGTCTTGTCCTCCACTCCCACGATGTTTCTTTTCCCTGAAAGAACTATGTTGCGCTTTGGCTCATCGTATGATGTATTCGCTTCCTTATCTTTTCTTTTTTCTCGGTTTGGTAAACATGTCCTTCACATAGAAAACCTGCGCCACATCATTGGCTAGGACGAATGGTTCGTTTGTGTACCCAAGATTGTGGAGATCCACTGTTGTCATTCCGTACTGCGGGTCTACCTATACCCCGCCTCCTAACAGATTGACCCATTTGCACCGAAACAAAGGGACCTTAAAATCACGTCCATAGTCAAGTTCCCATAGGTCCTCTATGTAACCATAATATGTGTCATTTGCTCTATTGGTGTTTGTTGCATCAAAGCGGACACCACTGTTTTGGTTGGTGCTCTTTTTATCTTGGGCGATCGTGTAAAATGTATTCCCATTTATCTCGTACCCTTGGAAACTCAATAGAGTCAAAGATGGTGTCCTGGCCAAGAAGTACAACTCATCTCCAACAGTGGTGTTACCCATGATGTGTTTGCAACCAACAGACGAAAGTCCCCATGTGTTCACGTGTAATCCAGTCGTCAGACTGCTCCGGGTGTTTGGAGCGTAGAATATTCTTCTGTTCATTGATATACAGGGCCACCAATGTAGAATTTTGTAGAACTGTGTAGGGTGCTTGCGCCCAAGAATGCCCGTCCCTACATATTATTGACTGCGGTCCTAGCGTGCCTTTTCCACCCAGTCTCCCCTCATACCGCGATTCAGGAACACCAATCGACTTAATGTCAGGAATAAAGTCAACACAAAACTCAATAACCTCCTCTGTTCCATGGCCCTTGGAGATGCTTCCTTCTGGCCTAGCACGGTTACGAACATATTTCTTTAAGACTCCCATGAACCTCTCAAAGGGGAACATATTGTGTAGAAATACAGGACTAGGATGTGCGTCATAATATTGAAGAAGGATGATGGGAACACCAACTCGAAACTGATAAGACATTGGACCAAATCATTTTGTAACCTTGGTAGGATTTCTAGATCGATTACCTTGTGAGAAATTGCATTGAGGAATGCACATAGCTTCACAATGGCTAATCGAACATTTTCCGGTAGTAGCCCCCTCAATGCAACCGGAAGTAATTGCGTCATGATCACGTGGCAGTCATGAGACCTTAGCTTTTGGAATTTTTTCACTGCCATTTTTATTATTCCCTTTATATTCGACGAGAAGCCAGACGGGACCTTGATACTGAGCAGGCATTCAAAAAAGATTTCCTTCTCTTTTTTGGTAAGAGCGTAGCTGGCAGGACCTTGATACTGCTTTGGATGCATGCAGTCTTTTTCGTTCATACGTTGTTGGTCCTGCCGTGCCTCCGGTGTCTCTTTTGTCTTCCCATACACGCCCAGGAAGCCTAGAAGTTTCACGCAAAGATTCTTCATCACGTGCATCGCGTCGATTGCAGAGCAGACCTCTAGGACTTTCCAATATTCTAGCTCCCAAAATATAGATTTCTTCTTCCACATGGGGGCGTGTCCGTCAGCGTCATTCGAAACAGATTGTCCGCCAGGACCCTTTCCAAAGATTACTTGTAAATCCTTGACCATATCAAGTATATCATCACCAGTATGGAGGACAGGC
This sequence comes from Elymus sibiricus, assembly GCA_039707655.1. Classification (NCBI taxonomy): domain Eukaryota; kingdom Viridiplantae; phylum Streptophyta; class Magnoliopsida; order Poales; family Poaceae; genus Elymus; species Elymus sibiricus. The sequence continues at coordinate 5,629,462 of CM077665.1, forward strand.
TTCTTTCGGTGATCTGCCTCACCTTTGAAATGCTTGCCTTTCTTTCTTAAGGCATGCTTGGTTGGAAGAAATCGACGATGTCCCAGGTACACATTGTTCTTGCCTTTGTCCAAACATATACTTCCAGTCTCATCTAAATAGTGCGTGCATGCGTGGTATCCCTTGTTTGTCTGTCCTGGAAGGTTACTAAGAGCAGGCCAATCATTGATGGTTACAAACAGCAACGCTCGTAGGTCAAATTCCTGCTGTTTGTGCTCATCCCACACACGTACACCTTTTTTATTCCACAGCTGTAAAAGTTCATCAACTAATGGCCTTAGGTACACATCAATGTTGTTGCCGGGTTGCTTAGGGCCTTGGATGAGCACTGGCATCATAATGAACTTCCGCTTCATGCACAACCAAGGAGGAAGGTTATAGATACATAGAGTCACAGGCCAGGTTCTATGATTGCTCCTCTGCTCCCCAAAAGGATTAATGCCATGTGCACTTAAACCAAACCATAAGTTCCTTCCGTCACCTGCAAAGTCCGGCCACTTTCTCTCGATTTTTCTCCTCTGTGGCCCATCAGCGGGTACTCTCAACTTCCCGTATTTCTTACGGTCTTCTTTGTGCCATCGCAACAACTTGGCATGCTCTTTGTTTCTGAACAGACATTTCAACCGTGGTATTATAGGAGCATACCACATCACCTTGACAGGAACCCTCTTCCAGGGGCGCTCGCCCTCAACATCACCAGGGTCATCTCGTCTGATCTTATACCGCAATGCACCGCATACCGGGCATGCATACAAATTCTTGTACTCCTCACCGCGGTAGAGGATGCATTCATTAGGGCATGCATGTATCTTCCGCACCTCTAATCCTAGAGGGCAGAGGACCTTCTTTGCTTCGTACGTACTGTCAGGCAATTCGTTTTCCTTTGGAAGCTTCTTCTTCATTATTTTCAGTAACGTCTCAAATCCCTTGTCAGACAAAGCTTCTTCTTCGTACGCACTGCCTTCCATTTCAGCAATTCCAGTGTGGTACCGAGCTTTGTGTTGCCATCTTCGCAATTGGGGTACAACCGTTTTTCGTGATCCTCTAACATGCGATCGAACTTCAACTTCTCCTTTTCACTTTCGCATTCTCTCTGTGCATCAACAATGACCCGGCGAAGATCATCAGCGGGCACATCTGGTGCCTCTTGATGTTCAGCTTCCCCCGTTGCAGTATTACCATATTCAGGGAACATAGGACGATAGTTGTCATCATCCTCTTCTTCTTCGTTGTCTTCTAGCATAACCCCTCTTTCTCCGTGCTTGGTCCAAACATTATAGTGTGGCATGAAACCCTTCTCAAGCATGTGAAAGTGAAGGGTTTTCAAGGAAGAGTAATCCTTCGTATTCCCACAGACAGTACATGGACAATACATAAAACCATTCTGCTTGTTTGCCTCAGCCACTTCGAGAAAATTATGCAGGCCCATAATGTAGTCGGAGGTGCGTCGGTCACCGTACATCCATTGCCGATTCATCTACGTGCATTATATAATTAAGTATATCAAAAACCATTACAGAACATCATGAATAGAGAAATGACCAAATTAATACAAGTTCATCATCATATTAAAACTAAAGTACAGTAGTGATCAAATGTTATTACTGAAAAAATAAATACATAAAGTTCATACATAGTTCTCATAGAACAACATACAACTCTTTAGAGCATCTAATCAAAACATATATTGAAACTAACATACAACTATGTAAAACATTTAAATGCAACAACAAATGCGATCAAAATCGCAACTAAGGTAACAATTGATCCAACAGCATAATGATACCAAGCCTCATTATCAATGGCATATTTTCTAATCTTTCTAATCTTCAAGCGCATTGCATCCATCTGGATCTTGTGTAGATCGACGACATCGGCAACATGCAACTCCAATTTCATCTTCTCTTCTTCAACTCTTTTCAATTTTTCTTTCAAATAATGATTTTCTTTTTCAACTAAATTAAACCTCTCGACAAGAGGGTCGGTTGGAATTTTCGGTTCACATACCTCCTAGATAAAGACATCTATGTCAAGTTGGTCGGCATAATTGTCATAAACACTAAATGAAACAAATAGTTATAAAAGATAATATACCACATCCGAATCATAGACCAGACGAGAGCCGACGGGGGTGGATACCAAAACCATGGCACTATATAATAACAAACAATAATACAAGTAAGAAAATTATACAAATAGCTACATAAATCATACAAGTAAGCATTTTTTTCTTTAAAATAAAGGATAAGAACAAGAGGCTCACCACGGTGGTGCCGGCGACGAGATCGGCGCGGGCGATCGATGGCGGTGAGGACGGGGACGGGGACGGGACGGCACCCTACACATGTGCAAACTAAGAAGTTAATTTAAGCTCAAATTGTGCATCTAAATCAAATAAACTCACACATACACTCCTCCACTAAAACCCACAAACCACACTACTTCTAGAGCATTTGAAATGAGCTAAACTAGCAGTGAGAGATGAAAGGATGAAGTTGCTAACCTTTTTAGAACACTTGGATAGTTGGTGCACTGCCAAACCTAGACAAATCTTGGGAAAAATGAAGCTTGGAGGTCGAGCTTGGAGGAAGAACAGAAGAGAAAGCTTTATGACAATTATGCACAATAGTGTGGCTCGGACATTTCATCTAGCACCTCATGTGCATAGGAAGTGAGGACAGAGCACAGCACACACGTCCCACCACCTACGGCCAAAAAACAGAGGAGAGGGCGCCGGCCGGGTGTATATATAGGAATCTTTTTAGTCCCGGTTGGTGTCTAGAACCGGGACTGAAGAATGAACTTTAGTCCCGGTTCCAGACACCAACCGGGACTAAAGGGTTCCAGACACCAACCGGGATTAAAGGGGCTGTGCGAGGAGCGAGGCCCTTTAGTCCCAGTTGGTGTCTGGAACCGGGACTAAAGGTCCCAGCCGAACTGGGAGTGATGCCTGCCGAGGCCCGGCCGGCGTCCTGGCCGCTCGAACCAGGACTGATGCTCCCATTAGCCCCGGTTCGTAGCATACCCGGGACTGTTGCTCTGATCTGGCCAGAACCAAAGCCCTGTTTTCTACTAGTGGAAGGGCCCACAAGCACCGCCTTGATCTGATTCCACGGTCGTAATTCTCTATAAATACCGAAACCTCAAGCATGTGTTGTAAGTTGTAGTGGCAGCAATGGATAGATCGATACTTGTGTTTGCCATGAATTAAGGAAAAGGAAAGATCGATCGTTTGGGTGTCTGTGATATATGTTCATGTAGCCTAACCATGTTACCAACGCCATCAAGACCGAATAAAATGGTTACGACAGTGCGAACACCGCGCCACCACAGATCAGCGTCGTCGGACGCCGCGGCGCCACCACACAGGAGCCGCACGTTAAATGGCACAGGCAAAGTTTATGATTTTACCCTTCAAGCCGTGGTATTTTTTTTTACAAAGGATGAATTTTATTGGCTCAAAATGATAAATTAAGACGATACAAACACGAAGAGCATATATAGGATCTCTGCATAGTTAGGATGGACACAGCGAACACCAACGCACGCCCACAGAAAACATGCTGGCAAATAGCATAGTCATATAAGACCAAAGTAATGCGTCAGCGGGGAAAAAGAAAAAAAAACGAGCGATTAGATCCGCGATCGATAAAATACAGAAATGACCGTATCCGCACCAACCATCTCATGACATCATACAGTCGATGACATTACCTCCTAGCAAGGTATGCGCATTTTCAACACGACATGCGCTAATATAAGCATACTTACGTCATTTGATAGTATCTGAGCATTTAAATACAAATTCGTTCGAATTCTTTCAGGCGGTAGGCCCCTTTTTCGGCGGCGAGCGGAAAGGCCGAAAACCGGTCGGTTTCCGGATTTCACGACGGAAAAAAAAGACTTTGCTACCTACGGGAGCCTTCTTGCTAGCCAGATCCCAGTGATAAGAAAACATAAAGCAGGTTGAGAATCTGGCCGCCCCGCCTTCTAGTAATGGTCGGGTCTAAACTCGAGTTTAACTTTGTTCAACTAGGTGCCCTAAGCATGGTCTCAATAAGCAATTAAGACCTTAAAAAAAAGCAATTAAAAATTACTAGATCAATTCTTCCTATCTGTATAGTTCAAACCAAAGTGTATTTCACCGTCTCTTCCGATGATGGTTCTAATAGATAGGTTAGGGTTTTAGTACTCGCAGGGGCGACGTTTGGACGGATGAGAGCGCTTCTTCTTCAAGTCAGTCTTCCGGGCTCCGATGCTCCTCAAGTTCGTCCATCGAGATGAATTAGATAGAGCTCTGACGTAGATTCCTGCCAGCTCCTCGGGGCGGCGAGGTTAGGATTTCTCGTCGTGCATACGCGGCCGCGAGATTTGGTGTCAGATTGTTCGGATCAATTCAAGAGTTCAACGGCGACAACTGCAGGTATGGGGCGATGATCCTTAGTGGCATATGCACGAAGACTTTCCGGTTGTCATCAACAAGGTCAGGCCGGCTCCGGTATGAGAGTGGTGACACCGGCGCTTCCATGGCTCGTTTTGTCGGCAGTAGTGCTCACTCGGTGGTCCAGGGACCTTGATGTAATTTTTTATTATGTTTAGGGTGTTTGTACTTTTGATGAAACTTTATAATTGATCCGAGTGATTTTCTCAAAAAAAAAAATGTCTTGCCGCACATTTTGTCCCTATTTCCCCTATTTGAATGGTATCGACCGCTCAGTATAATCCTAGAAGGCACGGCATCTTCATATTCTGTTGTCCCATATGGAATAGATACAAGTTTTTCATTTTTTAGACGGATCGAATACATACAAGTTTACTTGACCCGCTCCAACATATATCTAAGAAGACAAAGAAACGCTTGGTGTCCGCGTGGAAAATCAAAACTTTACATTCCGGAAGCACACGGCCCTCACAATACACAAAATATCAAAACCCAATTGGAAAATGGGAATTTGAACTAGTAAACCATTCCACGTGCAAGTTTGTCCGCGTGGAAACTGCCGAGACAGGTCACGCTCTGACGCAAAACATCTCTGTCCGGTTGCGGTAGACCCACTAGGATTCGAGGCTATACATGCCGCAACAGCCTTGTCCAGCTCAAACAGCGACAGCACCGTTTGGCGATGAGGGGTGAAGAGTAGCGGTTACTGGAAAGTCTGACGGATTCAAGGTCTTCGCTGCAGCGGCGGTCAAGCTAAGATAAGGCGTGAGAATTTTCAGATGAGATGCAGGTGTGTGGATGTGAGACGCCGTAAATGTGTTTTTAAACCCCTGAGGCCTCGGCCAGCTGAGCATCCAACTCACACTTCACAGCTCATACACCACCACCCGGCAAAACCACACAAACGGCTCCCGTACTATTCTGGTCCCCGGCCGAGCAGAGGTGTGTTTTCTCTTTCCATCTCTTTTGGCATGTGTCTTACTGTTATCCATTTGCTGAAGTTACTCTATTACACTTCAAATAACCGACCGCTAGTCCTCGATGTTACACACAATGTATGTTGCATGTTCATGGCTGGTCACAGCATGTACATCCGCTGGTAAACATGTTCATAATGTGCCACCAAGTTTATGATTTGCATTTTACAGGTGACCGGTGTTGCCTCATGCGTTCCCCCAAGCAACCGGCGAAGCTAGCCATGCTTTTACTGTTGGCATTGCTGCTGCTCTGCAACGGGGTTGGCAACGTCCGTTGCTCAACGATCCACGAGAACAGCGTTGATCTGCATTCGCTGCTTGACTTCAAGCAGGGCATCACCAACGATCCACATGGAGCCTTGAGTAACTGGAACACCACAACCCACTTCTGCCACTGGAATGGTGTCAACTGCACCACAACACGGCCGTTTCGCGTCTCATCGCTTAACCTCACCGGTCAAAACTTACAAGGGCAAATCACCCCCGCTCTTGGAAACCTGACCTTCCTAAATATGCTTGACCTCTCATATAATAGCTTTCTTGGTAGCATTCCTAATGAGCTTGGCAAATTGCCGAAACTACAAAGCTTGCATCTGAGCAACAATATGCTTTCAGGTGAATTCCCCGCTCAACTAGGCTACCTAAAGAAGCTGGTCATTTTAGAGGTTTCCTACAACAACCTCTCTGGTCCTTTGCCACCTAACTTGTGTGTTGGTGGCATGCTGAAGGGATTAATTGCATCTTACAACAATCTCAATGGACCTCTGCCATCAAGTTTGGTAAACTGTAGAAGCCTAATTAGAGTTCGTCTTGAAAGGAATCAAATAGAAGGAGATATTTCTATGATGGGGGTTTATCCAAATCTGGTGTACATAGATATGAGCTCAAATAATTTGTTTGGTCAGTTATCTTATCATTGGGGGGGATGCCATAATCTTAAGATGCTACGCATCTCAAACAACAATCTTATGGGGGAAATACCTACAAGTATGGGGCAACTATGTCAGCTTGGGCTTCTTGACCTTTCATCAAACAAGCTTGAAGGAGCTATTCCAAGTGAACTAGGTAATCTAACAAAATTGTTCAACCTGAGCCTCGCGGATAATTCATTTACTGGGGCAATACCAAGCCAGCTTAGTGGTCTGATCATGCTAGATACTCTAAATCTTTCACACAATGAACTTAATGGTTTCATCCCATCATCCTTCCAGAGTATGGAAAACTTGGCATCCATTGATGTATCTTACAATGAATTGAACGGGCCGGTGCCGGACAGTAAGCTCTTCCGAGGAGCTCCAGTCCAGCAGTTCATGCATAATAAGCTGCTATGTGGTGTGGTGAAAGGATTGCCCCCTTGTAATAGTGCACCTCCAAGTAGAGGGAAAAAGGAAAGGATACAAAATACTTGTACTAGCCACCGTTCTTGCTCTGGCATCTCTTGTTCTTGTTGCGGTGATATTGATGTTCTGGCATGAAAGGAAGGAAACCAAGGAAACTAACGACGGTAAAGTAAAACAAGCAAAAGTCTTCTCTGTTTGGAGTTTTGATGGGGCAAATGTGTTCGAGAAAATCATTGAAGCAACCAACCATTTTAGTGAGAAGCATTGCATAGGAAGTGGAGGATCTGGATCTGTCTACAAAGCTACACTTGCAACGTGCGAAATATTTGCAGTGAAGAAGATACACATGATAGAAGATGAGTGTCGTGTGAACGAGCAAGTGTTCAATCCTGAAATTGAGGCATTAGTGCAGATACGTCATCGGAACATCGTAAAACTGTTTGGGTATTGTTCCTCTATCCAAGGCACGTTCCTCATTTATGAATACATGGAGAGAGGAGACTTGGCAAACACACTAAAAGACAATGAAAGGGCAATTGAATTGGATTGGCGAAGACGGATACATATTGTGTTGGATGTGATTCATGCTTTGGCATACATGCATCATGATTGTTTGTCATCCATAGTCCATAGAGACATAACAAGCAACAAAATTTTTCTTGATCTTGAATTTAGAGCTTGCATATCTGACTTTGGTACCGCAAAAATTCTCAATATTTATGGCCAGAATCTCACAAGGCTTGCTAGGACGGAAGGCTATCTTGCCCCAGGTAAACTAAAATAAAACTTTAACTACTAGTTTTACAGCTTTGGTAATACATATGTAAGTAGTTGTAAAATTTGATGTAATCAAATAACTATGATAGAGTTTGAACTGTTTAATTAGTTGCAACATATACACTAATTACTCTGTATAAATTTCAGAGCTAGCATATACAGAAAATGTGATGGAGAAATGTGATGTATACAGCTTCGGGGTGTTTGCTGTGGAGCTATTTATGGGATCTCATCCAGGCGATTTTCTCTCATCCCTCTCGTTGGCCACCAACAATGATGTGTGCCTGCAGGATCTGCTGGACCGCAGGCTCGTGCTCCCTAATGCTGAAACTGCTAGGGAAATATACTGCATTCTCAGTGTTGTAACTCAATGCCTGGAGCCGCGTCCATCACACAGGCCAACTGCACAACGTGTCATTGATGAGCTATCTATTATTAAAGCTTGTGAAGATCATGTTGATTATTTAGGCGCTGGCATCACCTTTCCTGCACTGTAGTACCTATGGCTATGGACAATGAATTCGTCACATGTGGTTTGTTCTCTGCTACCTACCTACTTGCTTAAAAAGTATTGTTTTCTGTGTAATGGTAAGAAAAGTAAAAACACTGATGGTGTATATGGAACTAGCTAGCAAACATGTAATCCTAATGTACCATTATAAAGCGCTTTCGTTTGGTTTAAACAGTACAAAGAGACAATTCACAAGTGCTAAACAAGCCTGCACTGACAGATCTATGAGTAATTTGGTCATGGATAAACCCGTCATGTCCACGGTTATCTGTGAGTAATTTGGTCATGGATAAACCAGTCATGTCCACCGACGGATCTGTGATGGGGTGTGTGTGTGTATATATATATAAAGAAAGAGGATGGGGACTTACCTGAAGGCACCGGGCCTTCTTGCCATGTGTGTCGCAATCGCCTCCTCATGATCGGCGCCCTGTCTCTCCCTCACACTCCCGGCTGGTGCTCACCATGGTCGCGACGTGGTCGGGCAAGTTCGACGGAGTCGCGTGTACCGTCCATCGGTGCACGCGCAACAAGCCAGCCGCGCCGCCATGGTGTCTGGTGAATAGCCCATTCTTACCTTTCATGCCTCGGGTGCTGGGAGAAGGATGGGAAGGTAAGAGAATGGGCGAGGCTTTGCCCGGCTTGCCGGTTTTGTTCGGCCCATAGGTAACGTGGACCAAAATGAGTATTTTTTGGGCTTTTCATAATTTTAAAAAACTCTATCTATCTCTGCTTTCAAGGCTTTATGGTAATGGCTTATGCACTTTGAACCCATATAAATACCACAAATTGTGTGAATAGTAACATCTAAGTAAATTGAAAATTTGATTTAGGAATTTTTATGCGTTAATAGTTTTCGTGTAAAAATTGATGGCATTTTTTAACAATGGGCATATGACGATATTCTGACAAACATTGTTTATTTGTCTATATTATCATTTAAAAAAGGTTCTTTTTTCATTTTTTGCCTATAGTGAAACAGATTAGAACAACAATTAAGCATGTCTTTAATCCTACAATTGTAAGCATAATTCATGTCTAATGGGTTTTTATGATTCTCATAAAGTTGCCACCTCTTTTCAGCAATGAACACCAATGTGCATTAGCCCAAGTGGTCGAGCTGAGGCACACAACTCTACCAAGTCATGCAATACCTGATCGGACTCACCTAGGACACTGGCGCGTTTGGATTATCCCAACAAATAAAACAATGTAAACTACTCCCTCTGACCCAAATTAATTGACGCAATGGAACAATGTTAAAATGTTAATATCAATGAGAACAGATTTAAAAGAGAAACGAAACAAGACATGACATGCATGTTCATCTGCAGAAGGGAATAGCAATGTTAATACAGAGCATGGAACAAGATAGCATGTCTCTTACATATTCTGCACTGCTCACAAGCCAAGCTAGGACACACCTAGCATGTCTCTTACATATTCTGCACTGCTCATATACAGAGCATGGAACAAGATAGCATGTCTCTTACATACCTGATCGGACTCACCTAGGACACTTGGCTGATATTGCTGCCTGCCTGTGAACCAACTTCGTTTACAAGATTTTGCTCTTGCCGAGCATACAAAAGTTGATACAAGCTTAAGCAGGCCTCTTACATATTCTGCACTGCTCACAAGCCAAGCTAGTAATATCATTATATATATATATATATATATATATATATATATATATATATATATATATATATATATATACGATGTACTATACATAACTACCAGATCATTAGATCCATGTTCTTGCGTCCCTTAATTTGCTTCTCCTTCCTCTCCTAGAGTTGGCCCATGCATCCCCTCTTCATTTTTGTCTTGCTTGTCCTCTACATCCTCCTCATCTTCACCTCATAGTTTGATCCAGGCAGCTAAATGAGACGGTCCATCTTCAAACTCTAATCATTTTTGTTAAACAAAATGAAACAGTGGGAACTAAGTGGTGCATATTCAGGCTCTAGCGTACCAGTGATTTACTAAGATGGAATGGAATCAACACGAGGAGACCAAGGAAACAAATTGACGATATATATTTGGAAATAGCAACGAATTAACAATATATATTACCTGCATATCAATGTTTGTCTCTATGCTGTAGGGCTCTCTTCTGTAAAACAGGTGCCATCTCTTTTCAATGCCTTCATCATCTCCATAAGCCTCAACATGTTGGATATGGCTGAACTTGTCCCACTCGGACCTAGACTTTGCCAAAGCCATGGAAATGAGTAACAACGGGCTGCAGTCCAGCAGCAAATGACTTGGATTAATAGTTTGCAGGTACATCGGGAGTCGTTTCACGTTGTAGTGGACTGTCAGCTTGAGTCTCCGGAGTACATTCATCTCCTGCAGCGACTCGAGCTTTCGGCAGCAATTGATCTCAAGCTTTTGCAACTTGGGGAAATTGGAGATCCCAGTTAGGTCAGGCAGTTTATACAGGTTGAGCTCAACTATTGAAGAGAAGTTTTCTAGAGACTGAAGGGGCTGGACCTCGTATATGGTTAGCTTTTTCAAAGCCCACGCATGGAAGGCAAGGCCAGAAGGGATGCACCTCAATTTGCAACTTTTGATAAAAAGTTCCTCCAAGACAGGCATAGCTTGCACCTCCTCCTCCCACTCCCACTCCTCCCATTGCACCATCCCACTTAAAACTAGAACGTGCAGTTTGGGAAACGCAACAACCATCTTGGATGAAGCATGGTGACCGTGACTATAGGGCTGTACGAATTCAGGCCCAACATGCTTGATTGTTGGAGCGTTCTGGACCATGAGGTTCACTAAACATGGGAGCACACACAAGCCATCCGGGAGTTGGGCACAGTAAACCAGATCAGACAAAATTAGAATCTTTAAGCTATTGAGGGGCATCTGCATCACTGTTGCTGACATCATCCATCTTGGGAGTTGACGCCCAAAATAGTTGTAGATACGAATGTCTTGTATGCAAGCCGGAGGATAGAGCCCATCAAACACCTCCTCAATCACTCCTTGATTCTTCTCAGACACTCCATCTTTGATCAATCCATTGCTGCCTCGTCTAGTCATGCAGTTGAGGGTCAGAATCATAAGATTGACCTTTTCACCAAGCCTCACCTTTGTGCTGAATGAGGCAGCAGATACATTCTTCAGACCCACTAATCCAAGGCACCTAAGATGGGAAAGTGGCCCAAGATCTTCCAAACTACACCAATCATCATCCATGTGGGCTCTGAACCCATAAAGTGATCTCAGATTTGTTAAAGCACAAAAACCCCTAGGCATACTATTTACAGATGTCTCGTCAAGGTCAAGGTATCTCAGTTCCCTTAAGTTTACAATATTATTGGGAAGTTTCACAAAATTCTCACACCCTTCAAGGCTAATGTGTTGTAGAAATTTCATCCTATGGATGTTCACAGGTAGTCTATTTAAGTCATTGCATTGTTTTAATGCCAAATACCTTAAGTGTTTCAGCTTATACAGAGATTCAGCCAAGGCAACAAAATTTGAGGATTCTATATGTAGCGTACGCAGGCTTGAAAAGGTTCCCAATGAATCATCTGACTGTATCTTGAAACTCCCGATTAACATTAATGATCTTAGTGATTTCTGCTCTTGTAAACTTCTCCACTCAAATTCATCTGATTCCAATCCTTTGGTTTCTATAGACAACCTAAGAAATCTTTGCAAACTAATTGTGTTGGCTCCTTTGTGAGTTATTAGTGTGTCATCTCTAGCTAAGAATTGAGCAAATGAGCGAACAACATCATGCATATTACAGAAATATTGACCAATATCATCTGGATCTGGCTCTATAAGGTTCCTTAGTATTAGTTCCTTGTAATACTCAAGTCCTAATTCTTCTAATCCATCTGAGTTTCCATGAACAAAACCTTCACTGATCCACATGCCAACAATTTCAGAGGATGAGATTGCTTTCTTTTTAGGTTTAAGGGAGAAATGCAGAAAGCATTGCCTCAAACAAGAGGGCAAGTCCTCATAACTAAGACATACTGCATAATTTAGCTCTTCTGGCATTTGAGATACTGACCATATTGCATCGTTTAGAACCTTTTGCCAAGCACGCTGATCTTTCTCCCTCTGGCATAGGAGCCCTCCCATCACTTTTACAGCAAGTGGTAGACCATCACACTTTTCTATAATCTGCAAGCCAATATCCTTTAGAATCTCAATCTCGGGTTCATATTTTTCTGTTGTGAGTACCTGCAAGGAGTTGGAATATATAGTAAATAACGAACACATAATGCATTAGCACTGGCCGATGTCATTGTTTTTTCACACATTTGCTAGATCGTTGAGAAATTACTAAAAAAGGTGATCATCATAATATCTAAATTAAATTGCCAAGAAAAAGTGATATCTTGGTCCATAGTTGCATGTGTATTTTGTCATATTAAACTTACATTTCAATATAGTTTTTCAAATATGTTGTGAACTTCCCATAACGCATCACATGTGCATGGCTGACTGTTACACACATGAGTGAATAGATCTAACGGTAAATTGAAAGAAGCATCAAAAGTGCATGAAGTTTACTGTGCTGGACATACCAATCCCACTGCTCACAAGCAATCAGTTTGGGCACTGCCTGTTCACAACAAATTATACTAGTGCATGCTATAGTATTCAACAAACAGTGGTGGACAAAGAATGCAAGTGGATTTAGGACAGGAAGCAAGTTAATCTGCTTGGAGGTAAACTAGTGCTAGATTATTAAATATTAAGTGCAGTGAGAAGTTACTACCATAGTAAGTAGGTACACTCACCTGCTTCTTAAGCAATGACCATGCATCTTCAGCACCTAATTTTTCAACATGGTGGTAGTGGACAGCTTTCATGCTTTGGGCAACAGTGTCACATCTTGTTGTGATAACAACTCTGCTACCGGGGCCGCCGTAGCTAAAGGGAGCCATCAGCAGTTTGTCCCATGTGTCGACACCCCACATGTCATCTAGTACAAGAAAGAACATCTTGTCTTTAATGGCATTCTTGAGAGCAATGACAAGTTGCTCCCTGTCTCGAGCCCCACCGGCTCCAGGCAGGTCTCCACCAGCGGCAGTGATGGCCGTACTCAATAGCTCAACATCATTGAAATCATGTGTGATGCTAAGCCATATCTTCTTAGTGAACTTGCCGTCTATATGGCTGTCATTGAAGATCTTCTTGCCTAGGGTGGTCTTGCCAATGCCACCGACACCAACAATGGCGACCACCATGAGGTGACCGCTCTTGTCATCAGGTGCCTCCCTTGTAAGCATCTCCACAAGTGATCTCGTGTCCTCTTCGATCTTCTCACCAACTGCACCTGACCGCTCCATCAATGAATCCGTTTTCCGGTCATTGACGAGAGGTCGAGTCGCCTTCCGATCTTGGTAGGCTTCTAGCTTGATGAAGTTGAAACTACACCCCCGCTCACGGATGCTATCCAACTTCTCGTTTAGTGCCTTGATGCGGGTGCCGATGTCGTGGGCATGAAGGGGATTCCTCATGCAGAAGAGCAGGGGGTTAAAGCACCCCATGTCCTTGGACGGACCTTGCTCCATGGCCTTGAGCCGACACAAGTCAATGATGTCGGTGGAGAGGTACATGGCATGCTTCAGTTCCTCCACCCATGCACACACGCTTTTGTCGGTGATGTTCCTCCTATCAGCATCTTCAAGGAAGTTGTTGAGGTCTCTGAGCTTGATGCTCAGCTCATCGATTTGACCGGAGACGCCTATCAGGTTGGCCACCTTGTCTCTGGCCATGTCGGCAAGCATCTTGGTCACGTAAGATGCCAAGGCATTCAGAACCCCCGCCATTAGTTGCTTGATCTGCTGCTGCTGAAAACATGCATGCAAATAAAATCAGTCCTCTTTATTAGGATTATGAGCTACATCAAAGCTTTCCAGAACCCCCGCCATTAATTCCTTCCTTCCTACCATAAAAATGAAAATCAAAGCTTGCCATTAAACAATTTGGACTTTGTCGAAAATTAAACAATTTGGAGCCTTGTAATACACAAATCAATGCTTTAAAAACTGAGCTTTGTGCTACTCAGATCAAAGCTTCATATTAGACAAATCAAAATTAAAGTTTTGTAACAACCAAACCGGAGGTTCCAAACAAAAAAATCCGCCCTTAGTTGCCTGAGCTGCTGCTGGTGAAAACATGCATGTAAGTAAAAATTTAGTACTCCTTATTACAACCTTGTACTATATCAACAATCCTTCCTTCCTAGTTACTACAGAGGTGCAGGCTTCCTACTAAAAGAAGATCTAAACTTAATTTGTACAGCATAAATCAAAATCTAAGATCCATACTTTTACAAATTGGAGCCTCTGTAATATATATAAGAGCTTAATTTGTTCTACAAACTAAAGCTCCAGAAACTCGGACCTTCCTAGCTACTAAAATAATATCTGAGCTCAATTTGCACAGCAGAAATCAAAATCAAAGCTTTGTACAAAACCAATCTGAGCTTTCTACTGCTGCCCTTGTACAAAACAAGCATGCAAATAAAAATTAGGCCCCTGTATTACTACCTCGCTTGTACAAATCAGCAATCCCATGCTGACAGGAAGGATAATCAGATTCAGTCACTCGAGACTAGCAACAAATCCAAAGGGAAAATGTGGCTTGTAAACTAGAAGACAGTGCAGACAAATTTGGCTTTAAATAAGTAATTCTAAAGGAAAAACACAAAATCATCTCTTTCAGAGAAAGAAACATAGCTAGAGTAAGTGTGGTGTAGCTGGAATCAGCTAGGTACCTTGAATCGACCGGAGAGGTGAGAGATGATTTTGGTTGGTCCTTGTTCTAGAACAAAAAACTAGATAGATCTCGCTTGCTCTCTGGGAAGTAGCTGCAGGGTTCAGTGGCTTCAGCTGGTACTGAAAACAAGGTTGCGAACAAAAATAGTCCTCTTTATTACTACCTTTCACACATCAACAGTCACATGCTAGAATTGGAAAAGAAGGATAGTCAGATTCACTCAGCAGAGTCTATCTACAATTCGTTGTGTAAAGAAAAAGTGTGGCTTGCACACAAAAGAAGGTGCACGCTAAATTGAGGACATGATCAATTTTTTAGTAAGTGAGGTGGAGCTGCAATTGATGAATTACCTTGGATCAATTGGAGAGATGAGAGAAGTAACAGTGAGCAGAAAGCGAGACCCCTTGGTCTAGATCTGGGGAGCGAGAGATATCTATATCCGACAGTCATCAACGCTCCTAGTATGATCTACTACAATGATTGTTGGGTTTATGCTGCGAGAGGTCCCCATCTCTGTCCTCCCCCGTGCTGTGGACCTCCCCCAACCTCCCCCGTGCGGCGGCGCCGCCCCGCACCGGGGAGCCCCCGCCCTCCTCCTACAGCCGCCCCCACCTCCTCTACCCTCTGCCGCCGTCGCCTGGGGCGTCACAGGGCAAAGCCCTTGTGGCGTGGTGGCGGCGGCGGTTATCTCCTCGGATCTCGATCTGGTTGGGAGGCGGCGCTCCTTTCCGGCCAGATCGGTGGCGGTGGCGCAGATCGGCGGCGACATGGCTGTGTTGCGGCGGCGGCGGTGGAGGACGGCACCAGCAGCGGCGGATCTGGCCTTGACTTAGTCGGGCTGATTCGGTGTGCTACCGATCTCAATCGCCGTCAGCGGTGCACTGCTCCTGGATGTCTGGGGCGCCGACCCTAGGCTTGATGGTGGTGGCCTTCTTCTTCGTCGGAGGTGGTCGGCCGGCTGGCTGTGTATGGAGTCGGGACGGGCGGCTGCCGGTGAAAGCCGTGATCCGACTTCGGTCGTGGTGGGTGACGACGGCGCCTACGCGTCGTTACCTTCTTGAAGGCGTCACCTTTGCAGTCTCCGTCTTCCCACTCGCGGTCCAGTCAGTGTCAGGCTGCTTTGGCACCGTGGTGGTGCCGCGGCCGGTCAGGCGGCGGCGGCTGGATCCTTTGATCTAGTCTCCGGCAGAGAAGGCGGCGACCCGTGCACAAGAAGCTGGATGGAGTTCTCCGAACAAATCTGGGTGAAAACCTGCTCTTGGCTAGATGCCAAGGCCGGCGATGGTGACGCTCTACGGCGTCGTTCCCTTCTTGAAGGCATCGCCGAGGAGAAGTTCTAGACCACTATCTGCTACCTCCGGGGGAAACCCTAGATCAATAGATCAGAAGACGGCGGCGCGCTTGTGTCGTCTCCCCCTTGGGGGCGTCATTCTTGGAGGTGTACGCGGGCTCGGGGGACTGGTGGATGTTTTCTTCGGTGGAGCGGTGCTTCATCCTGCACATTGAAGGCGACAGATCTCGATGGCGTGGCGCCCTAGTGATTAGGCGTCTGATGTGCGAAGATGGACTCGCGCAGGAGGGCGACGCTGTCTGGCGTCGTGGTGGCATCGACGGCAGCTAGACCGGGCAAGGTGGATGCGTCAGTACAGTTCTGAAGATGGATTGGTGGCAGTTGGCGGCGGCGACCTCTGAGTGTGCGCCGGACCGGTGGGTGCCCCATACCCGGCAGGTCCCTTGGTTGGTGCCTCAGGTCTTAGATGTTAGGTTTGGCTGCGAGGTCTGTTTGGTATTAGTCCCAGACTATCAGCATCCCTTCATCAACTGTATAGAAGTAGCGACATATGTTGCCTAGACGGTGGCTTCAGTCTTACTGATGTATTACTTTGTAAGGTCTTTTGTGAATAATTAATAAAATGGCTGCATGCATCGCTCAGATGCAGAGGCCGGGGGTCTTCCTCCTTTTCTAAAAAAAATCTCTGTCCTATATTGCAGAAATCAAAAAGCTTGTTACTCAGAAAAATATCTGAGCTTAATTTTTACTGCAGAAATGAAAATCTAAGCTTTGTACTGAAAAAATCGGAGCCTCTGTAATAATCTAATATATGTGCTTAATTTGTACTGCAAAACAAAGCTCTAAAAACTAGGTGCTTTCTACTAAAAAGATGCGAGCTTAGGGCATTTCTAACCGATCCCCTAAAAATAGAGGAGTAAAACGGTGGAGTAAACCTTAGTGGAGTAAACCTTAGTGGAGTAAATTTACTTTACTAAATTTTGGCCGTTTCTAGCCGATTCCTTAAATTTAGTGGAGTAAAACTTACTTTTGTTTATGCATTTTGTTGAACACTTGCCATGCAGCCTATAGAACACACATACAAGATTGATTGACTAAATCTTTTTAAAAATACGACTTGGTGAGCTAACTCGCCTACAGAACACACATACATGCAGCCTACAGGCAATACATACAGTGACGGCGGCTGAAATCCATCATGAGGAGTTCCCTGGGGGAAAGTACCATTCTGCTCCCGAGCTCAAATGAGCTCGGTGAACAGTAAAATCGGAAAAAATTCGAAAAATATTCAAAAAATTCTGAAATTTTTTCGTGAACAACATTAACAAAATATCTAAGCGCATGCAAAAATTTGGCCTGAAATAACATTCCTATAAGGCGTGGCAAAAAAACATAATCGATACTCTGAAAATGCGCATTTTCAGAGTATCGATTTTGTTTTTTTTTCTAGGCCTTATAGGAATGTTATTTCAGGCCAAATTTTTGCACGCCCTTAGATATTTTGTCAATTTTGTTCACGAAACAATTTCAGAATTTTTTGAACACTTTTCGATTTTTTTTTTGATTTTACTGTTCACCGAGCTTATTTGAGCTCGCGAGCAGAAACTTCATGTCCTCTCCCTGGGGACGTTTCTGAACTTCATAAGTTTCTGAACATACAACCTACAGGCAGATGTTTCTGAACATCACAAGAATTGGCAGCGGAAGTGACCAAACCGAGCAAGGAATCCCGTGCAAAAGAGGATGACCAGTCACGTGTGCTTCCATCGATACCTAGCAGACGGGGAGTGGATAGCGCCGGTGTCAGTGCGGGTGCGACGACCCTGCTGCTTCTGCTTCTCCTGGCTGCCTGTCGCCGGAGTCGCGCCTACGCCGCCGAGAGCGCTCCCGCTCCGCCACGCTCAGCCGTAGAAGGTTCCCCGTGGCCGCCCCTCCCCTCCCTCCGCCTACGCCGCCGAGAGTGCCCTGCCTCATGGCCGCCCCTCCCCGGCGCAGCACCGTCGGCACCAGCCGGAGGCGCCACATGCGCTCGAAGTCGAAGATGACCTCGCCCGACCGCGGCAGCGCGGTCCAGCAGCACCAGCCGTCGCGGAAGGACGCGACCCAGGGGCGCGGGCGGTGGACGTCGTGGTCCGCGGGGGCGTCGCGGTCGCGGGAGAGGAGCGCGCAGCCGACGACCTCGCCGCCGTTGAGTGAGCAGATGGCGGCGGGGGAAGCAGCGCGTGGCGTGCAGCTTTTCCGGCGGGGACGGGGACGACGGGAAAGCGGCGGAGGGCCGGCGAGCTAGTGGCAGCTGAGCCCGGAGCGGAGCCAGTCGCGAGCCAGGGCGAGGCAGAAATTTTCCTCCAGCCCGTAACGAGGGAGTATATTTACTCCTGCGATGCGGCTCGGAGTAAAATTTATCTTACCTTAGGTCGGACAGGGGATCGGTCGGACTTGGATTTTTTGAGCCTGGGCTTCCAGGCACCTCCTATCCGTACCTTTGAATGATGCTTTGAGATCCGTACTACACAACTAACTTAGGACATGCGATTTTCTCTTTTTTGTTTCTTCAAACCAAAACAACATATGAACTCCAAACTTTACAGAACAACAAAACATTATTACTAGAATGTGCGATAAAACTTTCAGATTTTTTTGCCCAACATAAATATAAAAACTGAGATTTTTTTGATTAAAAAAGTTTATTTTTAGTGTTTGTGATGAACGAAAAAATCCGAAAGTTTTTTCTCACATTCTAGTTGAAATGTTTTATTGTTCTGCAAAAGTTGGAAGTTCATATGTTGTTCTATGTGGGAGAAACAAAAAAGAGAAAAACGCATGCACGAATCGCAAAGCAGAATTGGATGGCTAGTTAAGGAGGTGTTCATGAGCCTAAGCTCCATAATATGTTTTCGGGGATCGGTTAGGTTCGGCATAAAGGAGTAAAACGGAATTTATCCTTCTTTGTAGCCGTATAGGGGATCGGTTAGAAATTGAAATGCCCTTAGTTGGTACTGCACAAAACAAAATAAAAGATTTGGACTCAACATATCGGACAGCACAAATCATAGCCTTGGAAACTCGCAGCTTCCTAGCTATTAAAAAAAGATCTGAGCTCAATTTGCACAGCGCAAATCAAAATCAATGCTTTGTACAAAACAAATCGGAGCTTTCTACTGCTGCGCAAACCAAAGCTCGATGCTTTAAAATCGGAGCTTTATAGTACACAAATCAAAGATTTGCAACAAACAAGTCTGAGCTTGCTACGGCCCCATTCAAATCAGAGGATCCACTGGCTAGGACGAAGAGGAAGTGGGTCCTCACCTTGTATGGTGGCGGCGGCAAAGTCGGAGGAAGAGGTCCTGCAGCTCGGGCAGGCGGCGTCGCGCTGTGTACGGCCAGCGGCGACGCGTCTCGTCGCGGCGTAGACTGGAGAGGAAGAGCGGTCACCAAGGGTAGGAGGAACGGGAAGGGGAAAGATGGTAATTGATTAGTAGCAACTAGTGAGTCAATGGATGAGACGACTAGATCATCTCTTTTAGACCCAAAAAAATATATATCCAAGATGATACAACAAAGCGAGAATCGCCTAGTTGAGCTGAAATTAGTTACCTTGAAATAATTAGTTACCTAGTCGAAGCTCAGCGCAACTAGCTTGCAGAAGGGTACAGAATGGGGCTTTGTATATATAGAGGACCTATACACGGTGGGACTGAGATACAAGACACCTTTTCCTTTCTTTGAAAGAGATGTATTACATGATATTCTGTAAAGTAGTCAGCGAGTGAGACCCTGGACCTGGAAGCAAACGAACATACCCAACTTTTAATTGCCTTGAATCAATTCGAGAGATCGGAGCTCTAGATCTCCACTCTAAGCTGAACTCCATGTGGAAATGGCAGAGGAGGACACGGGACTTTGTATTTGTAGACCATCAAAATATTGTGAGATTTATGTACGAAATAACTCTTTTTTTTCCTTCTCTGACAGATAATTAATTGCATGATACTTTGAAAAGTAGTCAGATAGGTACAAAAGCAAGTTGCTGCCACACAGCTACAAGCCATACAATGGGATAAGGCAATCAACACCCGCATTTATCCACAAAAGAGAAGTGTGTGATCAGTATTGTTAGGCCCCGTGGTTCACTTGCTAGCTAGTTGCTCAAGTGCCGGTTGGTATAATCAGGCCAACAAGAAAGCTGCGGGTAAGGATGGATACATAGCAAGTATGTGTGGACTGGTCTCCACTCCAAATCAAGTGCTGTTTCTTAGAAGGTGGAAGATAGCCTCACCGAGATGTACTGTGTATATGAGTCTAATATAATTTGCATTATTTGTGGCAAATTAAGTTCCATCCAAGTGTTCTTTTCTTGGAAAGGCAGAGGATGGGGATTTTTGTATGTACATATATAGAGACGGATCTGTCGGATCTTAGATCCAAAATACGCCCTTTGTAACTTAATATAGGACGTTTTTTGAGACTGTCATAGACTCTAAAAACGTCTTATAAAAACCTACGGAGGTAATAACTCATCGTTTCTCTTTAGAAGACAGAGATGCATGGTTCTTTGGAAGATACTAAAAGCTACAGAGGTAATAGACTCGAAAAACATCTTATAAAAAGCTACAGATGTAATAATTTTCTTTAGAAGACAGTGATCGTGGGAACTAACGAACAAGCCCAAGTTGCTTCCTGAGGGCATCTCCAACGCAGACCTCCAAACCACCCGCATACATTCGTGGTCCGGACGAGTTCTGTCATCCAACGCGCGCCTGTAACGGTCGCTTGCTGGCCCGGAGTTGTTTTTTCTCATAATCCGAAGACAATTTTTTTGGAGGGGGGGGGGGGGGGGGGTGCTTTGCGGGTGTCCAAACCGCTGCCACGCCCGCGTCTGACTACCCCGCTGAAAGAGCATGGTGCCCCCATGTTTGGTTTTGGTAATTGATGACAATTTCTATGGACTAATTATTGCCTTGAGTTATATTTGAAGGGTTTGTCCATACGCATTGCTTGAAGACCATTTGTTGGCTTCAAGGTTATAGGAAGGAGATTATGTGTTGACCAAGGTGTTATTCAAGGAGTTATCCAAAGATTGGTCATGTGAGAGTTGAGCCTATTGCAGGCACGTCTTGAAGAAGAAGATTATGTGAACATTCATGTTTACCTTGAAGACATCATCTTAATGAAGAGAGAAGATAAGATACAAGGTTGATCAAGACTAAGTCAAAGAGTGATTCAAGTTGATCAACACACAAAGCGTAGAATATGTACCAAGTGGGATCAAGTGATCCCATGGTATGGTAAGCATTGTCCATTAATCTTTGTGTACTAACCTATGATCTACGTGAGGTTTCTATGTGGGGTTAGGTATGTTTCCATTGGCTTGCATCAAAAGGAAGATCTCATATAACCCGGAGAGAATGACATCAAGTGGTGATCGTCATCAAGGTTGCGGTGTGCAAGTTCAAGTGGAGCATCACGAAAAGACATGAAGCTTGCTGTCCATTCTCATGATAATGGACATGTGAAGATATGCTTAAGAAAGGCTCACCCATAGTGGAGTATGGGGAAGCAATCTACTAGTCTTCATCGAGCCAGCGCAATCAAGAAAGGTGGTCCAACTTGAGGAGGTCAAGATCGTCATCATCTAGCTCAAGTGGACTATGCGCAAGGCAAATGTTTGACCTTGATAGGTTTTCTATTTTATCGGTCTCATGGTGTTAGTTGGGAGACCGGGTTATAGGATTGATTGTCGTACTATCAAGGGGGGCTCTCGAGTGAGTAGCTTGATCGTATCGTTCGGAGACAACTCAAACCATTGCATCCTTGCCATCATCTTTTTTGGTTCTTATTTGATTTTTCTCTATGTGAGATTTTAGAGTTTGTGTTCGTCTTCTTGTCAAACTCAAGTTCATCGAGAACGGAGTTCGTATGCATCATCTTTGTGTTTTCAGTGTTGGAGATTCTGCTGGTTCCTATTTGGGGAAGGTTCTCTTCCTTATCCTATTGGCATTTCTTCTCCATTGCTAGTTCTTAGTATATCCAGTAAGTTTGAGTTTGCTGATTTCGGAGTTCGTTTGCGGAAGTTATGGCAATTTTAGTCTTGGAGCATCCTTCTATTTTTGCCAGGGCTTTTTGTCAGTGCGCAGGCGGTAGTACCGCCTAGCTCCTTGGTAGTACCGCTTAGGCATTACTTCCGCAGGCTGGTGCTGCTCCTACTTCCGCTTGGGAAATTCCTTCTCCACATCTCTATTGAGCTCACGGTAGTAGCACGGTAGTACCGCTTGTGCGGTACCTCCGCTTATTACTACCGCTTGTGTTTGAGGGGTGTGCAAGTTCCTGTTGCTCATTTCGCCCTAGCGGTAGTTGGACGGCAGTTATACGGTAGTACCTGTTCGTGCGGTACTTCCGCTCTGGTACCGCTCCACTACCGCCGGTCCCTTTGTATCCATTGACATTTAGCAGTAGTACCGCTCTATGTAGCCGGTAGTACCACTCCGGCGGAACTACCGTGTGTGTACTCTGCAGTACACACTGGTTGGCACTGGGACTACCGCTCTAAGCGGTAGTACCACTCTCCCAGGCGGTAGTACCGCTTGTGCACGGGCTGTGTGCATAACGGTTGGATCTGAACCCCCTCTATAAAAGGGGGTCTTCTTCCCCAATTGTTCAATCCCTTGAGCTCGTGTTTCCCCTCCATTGTTGACCTTCCTTGAGTTTGCTATCTCTCAATCCCTTATTTTTTTTGCTCCTTCTTGAGGGAAAAGAGAGAGATCAAGATCCACATTTTCACCAATCACTTTCTCCTCGATGTGAGAGGAACCCCTTGGATCTAGATCTTGGAGTTCTTTGTGTTCTCTTCTTTGTTCTTCTTCTCATATTCCTCTATAGCTTTTGTTGTTGTGGTGGGATTTAAGAGAGAAGGACTTGAGCGCTCCGTGTGCTCTTGCCATTGCATTCGGTTCATAGGTTTGAGTTCTCCACGGTGATACGTGGAAGTAAAGTTTGAGAAGTTTATTACTCATGGGTGTTTGGTGTTGGAAATATGCCCTAGAGGCAATAATAAATTGGTTATTATTATATTTCCTTGTTCATGATAATCGTTTATTATCCATGCTATAATTGTATTGATTGGAAACTCAAATACATGTGTGGGTACATAGACAACACTGTGTCCCTAGTAAGCCTCTAGTTGACTAGCTTGTTGATCAAAGATGGTTAAGGTTTCCTAGCCATGGACATGAGATGTCATTTGATAACGGGATCACATCATTAGGAGAATGATGTGATGGACAAGACCCAAACTGTAAACGTAGCATTTGATCGTGTCAGTTTATTGCTATTGTTTTCTGCATGTCAAGTATCTGTTCCTTTGACCATGAGATCATGCAACTCACTGACACCGGAGGAATACCTTGTGTGTATCAAACGTCGCAACGTAACTGGGTGACTATAAAGGTGCTCTACAGATATCTCCGAGGGTGTCTGTTGGGTTGGCATGGATCAAGACTGGGATTTGTTACTCCGTGTGACGGAGAGGTATCTCAGGGCCCACTCGGTAATACAACATCACAATGAGCCTTGCAAGCAATGTGACTAAAGTGTTAGCCACAGGATCTTGTATTACGGAACGAGTAAAGAGACTTGCCGGTAACGAGATTGAACTAGGTATAGTGATACCGACGATCGAATCTCGGGCAAGTAACATACCGAAGAACAAAGGGAACAGCATACGGGATTAACTGAATCCTTGACATAGAGGTTCGACCGATAAAGATCTTCGTAGAATATGTAGGAGCCAATATGGGCATCCAGGTCCCGCTATTGGTTATTGGCCGTAGAGGTGTCTCGGTCATGTCTACATAGTTCTCGAACCCGCAGGGTCTACACACTTAACGTTTGGTGACGATTAGTATAATTGAGTTATTATGTTGGTGACCGAAGGTTGTTCGGAGTCCCGGATAAGATCCCGGACATGACGAGGATCTCCGGAATAGTCCGGAGGTAAAGATTGATATATGTGATAATAGTGTTTTGATCTCTGGAAGGGTTCCGGAGTTCACCGGAAGGGGTTCCGGATGTTTACCGAAGTGTTCGGGTGCAGCAACACTTTATATGGGCCAAAGGGATAAAGCCCACGAGGTATTGGAAAGTGCAAAAGTAGTTTTGCTGCCGCGTAAGCGGTACTACCGCTTGGTGAAGCGGTACTACCGCCCGAGCGGTACTACCGCTTGTGTGAAGCGGTACTACCGCCCAAGCGGTACTACCGCTTGTGTGAAGCGGTACTACCGCTTGTGCGCGGCTGTGCGCGGTTCGGCAGGGATCCGAGTTGGACTCTTTCCCTGCGGGCCAAACCGACCTTGTGCGGGCAAAACCGACCCGGAGGAGGCTTTTACTCCAAGTTTAGACCCCAAGGCTCAACATATAAATAGAGGGGCAGGGCTAGCACACGGGATACATCAAGATTTCCCCAAGCCGTGTGCGGCAACCCTAACCCTCTAGTTCCTCCGTCATAATCTCCGTAGTGCTTGGCGAAGCCCTGCAGAGATTGTTCCTCACCACCATCACCACACCGTCGTGCTGCTGGAACTCAACCACTACTTCACCATCGCTCGCTGGATCGAGGAGGTGAAGGCGTCATCAAGCCGTACGTGTGTTGAACGCGGAGGTGCCGTCCGTTCGGCACTAGATCGGAAGGATCGTGATTGGATCGCGGGACGCTCGGCGATTTGGATCGCGAAGACGTTCGACTACATCAACCGCGTTTATTAACGCTTCCGCTTAGCGATCTACAAGGGTATGTAGATTCACTCTCCCTCTCGTAGATGCTCATCACCATGGATAGATCTTGTGTGTGCGTAGGAAAATTTTTGTTTCCCATGCAACGTTCCCCATCAGTGGCATCATGAGCTAGGTCTATGCGTAGATGAGATCTCGAGTAGAACACAAACGAGTTGTGGGCGTGGGTGTATACATATTGCTTGCCGTTACTAGTTGATACTTGATTCCGCGGTATTGTGAGATGAAGCGGCCTGGACCGACATTACGCGTACGCTTACGCGAGACTGGTTTCACCGCTGCGTGCACTTGTTGCATAAAGGTGACTGGCAGGTGTCTGTCTCTCTCACTTTAGTTGAATCGGTTCAATGAAGAGGGTTCTTTTAGAAGATCAAAAAGCAATCACTACACCACGTTGTGGTTTTGCGTAGGTAAGAACGGTTCTTGCAAACCCGTAGCAGCCACGTAAAATTTGCAACAACAATTAGAGGACGTCTAACTTGTTTTTGCAGGGTATGTTGTGATGTGATATGGCCAATTACATGATGAGATATATGTGATGTATGAGATGATCATGTGTTGTATAGAATATCACGACTTGCATGTCGATGAGTACGGCAACTGGCAGGAGCCATAGAGTTGTCTTTAATTATTGTATGACCTGCGTGTCAATCATTAAGCGCTATGTAATGCTTTACTTTATCGCTAAACGTTAGCTATAGTCGTGGAAGCAACAGTCGGTGCGACAACCTTATGGCGACACGTTGATGGAGATCAAGATGATGGAGATCATGGTGTCATGCCGGTGACGATGGAGATCATGCCGGTGCTTTGGAGATGGAGATCAAAAGCACAAGTTCATGGCCATATCATGTCACTTATGATTTGCATGTGATGTTAATCCTTTTATGCATCTTATTTTGCTTAGGACGACGGTAGCATTATAAGGTGATCCCTCACTTAAATTTCAAGATAAAATTGTGTTCTCCCCAAGTGTGCACCGTTGCGAAAGTTCGTCGTTTCGAGACACGCCGTGATGATCGGGTGTGATAGACTCTACGTTCGCATACAACGGGTGTAAGCCATGTTACACATGCGGAACACTCGGGTTAAACTTGACGAGCCTAGCATGTACAGACATGGCCTCGGAACACAAGAGACCGAAAGGTCGAACATGAGTCATATAGTAGATATGATCAACATGAAGATGTTCACCATTGAAACCACCTCAACTCACGTGATGATCGGACTTGAGTTGGTGGATTTGGATCATGTTACACTCGAATGACCGGAGGGATGTCAATTTGAGTGGGAGTTTTTTAAGTAATATGATTAACTAAACTCATTATCTAGAACAATAGTCTAAGTTGTCTTTGCTATATTTATGTTGTAGATCATGGCTCGCGCAGTAGCACCCCTGAATTTTAATGCGTTCCTAGAGAAAGCTAAGTTGAAAGATGATGGAAGTAACTTTGTGGACTGGGCCCGTAATCTAAGGATTATCCTTACGGCTTCCCAGAAGGCTTATGTCCTTGATGCACCGCTTGGTGATCCACCCGCTCCAGTTGAGTCTCTAGACGTTGTGAACGCCTGGCAGGCTCGTTCTGATGATTACTCAATAGTTCAATGTGCAATGTTGTATGGCTTAGAACCGGGACTTCAAAGACGTTTTGAACGTCATGGAGCATATGAGATGTTCCAAGAGTTGAAGTTTATCTTTCAGAAGAATGCCCGGATTGAGAGATATGAGATCTCCGATAAGTTCTATGCTTGCAAGATGGAGGAGAACGGGTCTATCAGTGAACACGTGCTCAGAATGTCTGGGTACTCCACCCGTCTGGCTGAGTTAGGGATGCCCCTTCCGCCAGAGGCTATCACTGACAGAGTTCTTCAATCATTGCCACCTAGCTACAAGAGCTTCGTGTTGAACTATAACATGCACGGGATGAACAAGTCAGTCGCCGAGCTGTTTGCGATGCTGAAAGCCGCTGAGTCTGAAATTCAGAAGGAGCATCAAGTGTTGATGGTCAATAAAACCACTAGTTTCAAGAAAAATGGCAAGGGTAAGAAGGGTAACTCCAAGAAGAGTGGCAAAGCAGTTGCTCCTCTCGTGAAGAAACCCAAGGCTGGACCCAAACCAGAAACTGTGTGTTTTCATTGCAAGGGAACTGGACACTGGAAGCGGAATTGCCCCAAGTATTTGGCTGACAAGAAGGCGGCCAACAACAAACAAGGTATATATGATATACATGTTATTGATGTGTACCTTACCAACTCTCGTTGTAGTGCCTGGGTATTTGATACCGGTGCGGTTGCTCATATTTGCAACTCAAAACAGGAACTGCGGAATAGACGGAGGCTGGCAAAGGACGAAGTGACGATGCGCGTGGGAAATGGTTCCAAGGTTGATGTGATCGCCGTCGGCACGCTCGCTCTTCGATTACCGTCGGGATTAGTGATGAACCTAAATAAGTGTTATTTGGTGCCTGCGTTAAGCATGAACATTATATCTGGATCTTGTTTATTGCGAGACGGTTACTCATTTAAATCAGAGAATAATGGTTGTTCTATTTACATGAGTGATATCTTTTATGGTCATGCACCCGATGTGAGAGGTTTATTCTTATTGAATCTCGATAGTAATGATACACATGTTCATAACATTGATGCCAAAAGATGTAGAATTGATAATGATAATACCACTTTCTTGTGGCACTGCCGTTTAGGTCATATTGGCGTAAAACGCATGAGGAAGCTCCATGCTGATGGACTTTTGGAGTCACTTGATTTTGAATCACTTGACACATGTGAGCCATGCCTCATGGGCAAGATGACTAAAACGCCGTTCTCTGGAACAATGGAACGGGCAAGTGACTTGTTGGAAATCATACATACTGATGTGTGCGGTCCGATGAGCATTGAGGCGCGCGGTGGTTATCGTTACTTTCTCACCTTCACTGATGACTTAAGTAGATATGGGTATATTTACTTAATGAAACACAAGTCTGAAACATTTGAAAAGTTCAAACAATTTCAGAGTGAAGTTGAGAATCATCGTAACAAGAAGATTAAATTCCTACGATCTGATCGAGGAGGAGAATATCTGAGTTATGAGTTTGGCAGTCACTTAAGACAGTGTGGAATTGTTTCACAATTGACACCGCCTGGAACACCACAGCGTAATGGTGTGTCCGAACGTCGTAATCGAACCTTATTGGATATGGTGCGATCTATGATGTCTCTTGCCGATTTGCCACTATCGTTTTGGGGTTATGCATTAGAGACAGCTGCATTCACTTTAAATAGGGCACCATCGAAATCCGTTGAGACGACGCCATATGAACTTTGGTTTGGCAAGAAGCCAAAACTGTCGTTTCTTAAAGTTTGGGGATGTGATGCTTATGTCAAAAAGCTTCAGCCTGAAAAGCTGGAACCCAAAGCGGAGAAATGCGTCTTCATAGGATACCCAAAAGAGACAGTTGGGTATACCTTCTATCTCAGATCCGAAGGCAAAGTGTTTGTCGCTAAAAACGGAACATTTCTTGAGAAAGAGTTTCTCTCGAAAGAATTGAGTGGGAGGAAGATAGAACTTGATGAGGTTGTTGAACCTTTACTTCAACCTGAGAGTAGCGCAGCGCAGAAAGTTGTTTCTGTGGAGCCTACATTAGCTGAAGAGGAAGTTAATGATGATGATCATGAAGCTTTGGATCAAGTTGCTATCGAACCTCGTAGGTCGACAAGGACGCGTACTACTCCTGAGTGGTACGGCAACCCTGTCTTAGAGGTCATGTTGTTGGACAACGATGAACCTACGAGCTATGGAGAAGCGATGATGGGCCCGGATTCCGAGAAATGGTTAGAGGCCATGAAATCCGAGATGGGATCCATGTATGAAAACAAAGTATGGACTTTGGAAGTATTACCTGAAGGGCGTAAGGCCATTCAGAACAAATGGATCTTTAAGAGGAAGACGGACGCGGACGGTAATGTCACCGTCTATAAAGCTCGACTTGTGGCAAAGGGTTTTTCACAAGTTCAAGGAGTTGACTACGATGAGACCTTCTCACCCGTAGCGATGCTTAAGTCCGTCAGAATCATGTTAGCAATAGCTGCCTTTTTCGATTATGAAATTTGGCAGATGGATGTCAAAACAGCGTTCCTTAACGGTTACCTTAAGGAAGAGTTGTATATGATGCAACCAGAAGGTTTTGTCGATCCAGAGAATGCTGACAAAGTTTGCAAACTCCAGCGATCCATTTATGGACTGGTGCAAGCATCTCGGAGTTGGAATCTTCGTTTTGATGAGGTGATCAAAGCGTTCGAGTTTATACAAGTTTACGGAGAAGCTTGTATTTACAAGAAAGTGAGTGGGAGCTCTATAGCGTTTCTAATATTATATGTGGATGACATATTGCTGATTGGAAACAATATAGAAATGCTGGAAAGCGTAAAGGAATATTTGAACAAGAGTTTTTCAATGAAGGACCTAGGAGAAGCTGCTTTCATATTAGGCATCAAGATCTATAGAGATAGATCAAGACGCTTAATAGGACTTTCACAAAGCACATACCTTGATAAGATTTTGAAGAAGTTCAAAATGGATCAGTCCAAGAAGGGGTTCTTGCCTGTTTTGCAAGGTGTGAAGTTGAGTAAGACTCAATGCCCAGTGACTGCAGAAGATAGAGAAAAGATGAGTGTCATCCCCTATGCTTCAGCCATAGGCTCTATCATGTATGCAATGCTGTGCACAAGACCCGATGTCAGCCTTGCCATAAGTATGGTCGGAAGGTTTCAAAGTGATCCAGGAATGGAACACTGGACGGCGGTCAAGAATATCCTGAAGTACCTGAAAAGGACTAAGGACATGTTTCTCGTTTATGGAGGTGATCAAGAGCTCGTCGTAAAAGGTTACGTCGATGCAAGCTTTGACACTGATCCGGATGACTCTAAGTCGCAAACCGGATACGTATTTATTCTTAATGGGGGTGCGGTTAGCTGGTGCAGTTCCAAGCAAAGCGTGGTAGCAGATTCTACATGCGAAGCAGAGTACATCGCTGCCTCGGAGGCGGCGAAGGAAGGTGTCTGGATGAAGGAGTTCATGACAGATCTTGGAGTAGTGCCAAGTGCACTTGACCCAATGACTCTGTTTTGTGATAATACTGGTGCCATTGCTCTAACCAAGGAACCAAGATTTCACAAGAGGACCAGACACATAAAGCGACGTTTCAATTCCATCCGCGATTACATCAAGGAGGACGACATAAATATTTGCAAAGTACACACGGATCTAAATGTTGCAGATCCGATGACTAAACCTCTTCCAAGGGCTAAACATGAACAACACCAGAACTGCATGGGTGTTCGATTCATTACAATGTAAATCACATAGTGATGTGAACTAGATTATTGACTCTAGTGCAAGTGGGAGACTGTTGGAAATATGCCCTAGAGGCAATAATAAATTGGTTATTATTATATTTCCTTGTTCATGATAATCGTTTATTATCCATGCTATAATTGTATTGATTGGAAACTCAAATACATGTGTGGGTACATAGACAACACTGTGTCCCTAGTAAGCCTCTAGTTGACTAGCTTGTTGATCAAAGATGGTTAAGGTTTCCTAGCCATGGACATGAGATGTCATTTGATAACGGGATCACATCATTAGGAGAATGATGTGATGGACAAGACCCAAACTGTAAACGTAGCATTTGATCGTGTCAGTTTATTGCTATTGTTTTCTGCATGTCAAGTATCTGTTCCTTTGACCATGAGATCATGCAACTCACTGACACCGGAGGAATACCTTGTGTGTATCAAACGTCGCAACGTAACTGGGTGACTATAAAGGTGCTCTACAGATATCTCCGAGGGTGTCTGTTGGGTTGGCATGGATCAAGACTGGGATTTGTTACTCCGTGTGACGGAGAGGTATCTCAGGGCCCACTCGGTAATACAACATCACAATGAGCCTTGCAAGCAATGTGACTAAAGTGTTAGCCACAGGATCTTGTATTACGGAACGAGTAAAGAGACTTGCCGGTAACGAGATTGAACTAGGTATAGTGATACCGACGATCGAATCTCGGGCAAGTAACATACCGAAGAACAAAGGGAACAGCATACGGGATTAACTGAATCCTTGACATAGAGGTTCGACCGATAAAGATCTTCGTAGAATATGTAGGAGCCAATATGGGCATCCAGGTCCCGCTATTGGTTATTGGCCGTAGAGGTGTCTCGGTCATGTCTACATAGTTCTCGAACCCGCAGGGTCTACACACTTAACGTTTGGTGACGATTAGTATAATTGAGTTATTATGTTGGTGACCGAAGGTTGTTCGGAGTCCCGGATAAGATCCCGGACATGACGAGGATCTCCGGAATAGTCCGGAGGTAAAGATTGATATATGTGATAATAGTGTTTTGATCTCTGGAAGGGTTCCGGAGTTCACCGGAAGGGGTTCCGGATGTTTACCGAAGTGTTCGGGTGCAGCAACACTTTATATGGGCCAAAGGGATAAAGCCCACGAGGTATTGGAAAGTGCAAAAGTAGTTTTGCTGCCGCGTAAGCGGTACTACCGCTTGGTGAAGCGGTACTACCGCCCGAGCGGTACTACCGCTTGTGTGAAGCGGTACTACCGCCCAAGCGGTACTACCGCTTGTGTGAAGCGGTACTACCGCTTGTGCGCGGCTGTGCGCGGTTCGGCAGGGATCCGAGTTGGACTCTTTCCCTGCGGGCCAAACCGACCTTGTGCGGGCAAAACCGACCCGGAGGAGGCTTTTACTCCAAGTTTAGACCCCAAGGCTCAACATATAAATAGAGGGGCAGGGCTAGCACACGGGATACATCAAGATTTCCCCAAGCCGTGTGCGGCAACCCTAACCCTCTAGTTCCTCCGTCATAATCTCCGTAGTGCTTGGCGAAGCCCTGCAGAGATTGTTCCTCACCACCATCACCACACCGTCGTGCTGCTGGAACTCAACCACTACTTCACCATCGCTCGCTGGATCGAGGAGGTGAAGGCGTCATCAAGCCGTACGTGTGTTGAACGCGGAGGTGCCGTCCGTTCGGCACTAGATCGGAAGGATCGTGATTGGATCGCGGGACGCTCGGCGATTTGGATCGCGAAGACGTTCGACTACATCAACCGCGTTTATTAACGCTTCCGCTTAGCGATCTACAAGGGTATGTAGATTCACTCTCCCTCTCGTAGATGCTCATCACCATGGATAGATCTTGTGTGTGCGTAGGAAAAATTTTGTTTCCCATGCAACATTCCCCATCATTTGGGCACCCTAGAACTTGTGGCTCTTGGGTGCTTGGGCGCCCTAGATGGTTGCTGGTGTCGCGGAGCTCAATCGTTATGGTGTAAAGCTCCGTGCAAGCGTCGGGGTCTCCAATTAAGTTGTGGAGATTACCCCGAGCAATTTGTACGGATTCGGTGACCGCCCCCACAGTTTGCCAATTGTACAGGTTCGGTGACCTTGTACGGGTTCAGTGACCGTCCTCAAGGGTCCCTTAGTGAAATCACGGCATCTTGCGTTGTGTGAGGGCGTGAGGAGAATACGGTGGCCCTAGTGGCATTTTGGGGACCATTGTGCCTCCACACCGCTCTAACAGAGATTAGCATCCACAACGGTGTGAACTTCGGGATACGTCGGCATCTCCGCGTGCCTCGGTTATCTCTTACCCAAGCCCTTTACTTATGCACTTTACTTTGTGATAGTCATAGTGATTCATGTTATATATCTTGCTATCACATAGTTGTTTATCTTGCTTAGCATAAGTTGTTGGTGCACATAGTTAAGCCTAGTGTATTTTGGTTTTGTGCTTAACAAATTAAACGCTAGTTTTATTCCGTATTTGTTCAAGTCTAAATGATAATATATTGTATTTGATTATTACACAGTTCTAAATATGTATATAATATCAGTAGTATTTCTCATGTATGTTGGGACAAATATAATTAGAATGATTTAAGTTGGGATGGGTGCATGTTGAGAGAGAATATAAATAGCAATTTCCATGCATGTTTAGAGAAATAGTTTGTGGGGTGATGAGGTGGCATGTGTGCATGTTGAGAGAATTGGGATAGTGGGGGATCAACTATTTAGGTATATAGGATTTCGCAAGCCAATAGAAAAAGGAAGGAATATCTAAGAACAATAGGCACGGCAGGCATCGAGAAAACACAAGAACACCATGGCTCCCAAATTTAGAGAGCAAGAAAGTCTAGGCTTTCCTCTCCATGTT
Organism: Elymus sibiricus; assembly: GCA_039707655.1. NCBI lineage: Eukaryota > Viridiplantae > Streptophyta > Magnoliopsida > Poales > Poaceae > Elymus > Elymus sibiricus. The sequence goes on from CM077665.1 coordinate 5,662,623, forward strand.
CCTATGGTGACCGCTTTGAGATAAACATGGCTTCCTTTTTCCTACTCACTCTCAAGGCCTCATGACCTAAACTTTACATGGGTAAATTCTTAAACTTTCAGTATGGAAACACTTTTGCAAGGAAGGGGAAGGAAAACCTAAGAATGATAGGAATTGGAGCCATAGGGAAACACTGTGACCTATACCCATTGCTCTTTCTAGAGAGGCAGACACATAGCTCGGGCTTTCCTCCATGTTCCCATTCTCACTGCTCCTAAACTATTTATTCCTCTTCCCAGCTCACCGTGAAGGAGTATGATTCTAAAAATTCCAGAGAAATAAGCTTGAACTTGTGAGGTATATATAGGCCTCTAATGAAGTGCTCTAGAGTGTAAACTGTACTGAATCATGTGAGTGGAATGCTGAAATCAATGAACATACACCCACATTTGCATGTTGCATCTACATAATAAATGACAGCGGGCCATGAGACAGCAATTGCTAATATGGGCATGTGGAGGGATGGCACAGAGAGATCTTTTTCTCATGCTCATCTAAAGAAAAAAAAGGATTTGTCCTTGACCCTGAACTTGCATTTACAGAAATTGAAAATGCAAAAAGACATATGATTGTTCAATATGTTCAATGAGAGACAGGTAGAGGAAGAGAGAATAGTCGACATGATGGAAGTTCACAAGAACCAAACAAATAAATGTCAGAATTAGAAACCGTTCCCGCTTCCGCAATATAGTTGTCAAAATATTGTATGAGATTTTTTTTGTTTGACAACTACCGTGATGTCTTGATCCATTGAGCAACATTTGATGTTGACTTCAGATAAGACATTCTTATTAAACTACCAACACCAGAGTAGCACCAATGCATTATTACGGAATATATGCATTTTCCACATATGCTGGAGTTCCTCAATCGATCTTTATTACTAAAGATACCTAACGGTAATTCAAAGTTGGTTAAAATTCGATATCTTACATTCTTACTGCACAGGGCCATACCTCTAAAATCAAAGTTTAGGCTCTCTTGTAAAAAAGTAAAATTACATATCCTACACTCTTATTGTGCAGGGCTGTACCACTACGCAGGTTACACCTGCCCTTATAAGGACCCGTTACTGTGGTAACTCAGTATGCGCCCTCGCATGGTACACGATTTCTCCTATATCTGGTACCATATTGATATTGTTGTGGAGCCCAAATTCCCCTTGCCAAAGGTTTAGAGAGAAGGTCAAAATTATATTAGGAACACAACAATGACTATCGTAGACAAAAGAAATCATGCATCAGCGATCGCTTCAAAATCACCAACCCGAGGCATACCAGGTACAATCAGAGGCGGAGAACGAAAAAAAATTAAGGTGTGGCGAACTCTTAAGCATAATTTTTTTATGCAAAAGCAAATTTAACATCATCTCTAATGTTGGGAACAAATCTATCAATTGGAATGCGAAGTCCTGGATCACCATTTATGTAATCTAGACTAAAAACAGTTATACCTTCAGCTCCTAGAACCTCAACATTCTCTTCCACTATAGCTTTAACTGAATCTGCAATCTGTTCTTCCACTTGTCCGGCTGGCATAAAATTTGCATTCTCTTATTCCGCGGAATTCACTTGATCTTGATGGGGTACTTGGATTGGAGCCACTGCCACTACCAAGTACTTCAAAAATATCTTGTCAAATCTACAATTCACAACATTAAATTGTCACTAAAATTACTACAATGCATATTAGAAGCTATTCTAAAATCTAAAATGCTACTAAAATTCAGAAAATATACCTCTCCCCTTTGCTAGCCCTTCCCGTTCCTCTCCATCTTCTACTGGCTTGCACTTTATTAAGAGACGGTAGGCTACAAGCTTATCCTTTTTGAGCTTTTTATGAAGAGAACCACCCTGCTTTCCACCTTATGACGATTTTTCTAGATCAAAAACAATAAGAAATAATGAAACATCGATCGTGAGTAACAAACAAGCAATGACCAGCAGCATTCCTGTTCTCAAGATAACAACAGAAGAAGAGAAGAACAAACACGAGAGAGTTTCTTGCCTTGCTGGCCGTGAAAGACGCGGAGCTGGCGACCGCCGTGCCGTGCCGCCGTCCGCCACTAGTAGAAAACAGGGCTTTGGTCCAGGCCTGAAATCCCATTAATCCCGGTTCACTCACGAACCGGGACCCATGGGGGCATCGGTCCCGGTTCGTGAGGCCAGGGCGCCGGCCGGGCCTCGTGGGCCATTGGTCCCGGTTTGTCTGACCCCTTTGGTCCCGGTTCCAGACACGAACCGGGACCAATGGGCCTCGCTCCTGGCCCACAACCATTGGTCCCGGTTTGTGGCTGGAACCGGGACTAAGGGACCAAATGGTGTCCTTTAGTCCCGGTTCCAGCCACAAACCGGGACCAATAGTTGGCCTATATATACCCCCTGCCCGCGAGCAGAGCAGTGCACTGCTCTGTTTTTTTGGCCGGCCGTGGGAGAGCTTTGTGGTGCTCTAGCTCACCTCCTATGCACATGAGGTGTTTGATGAAATGCCCGAGCCACACTTAAGCTTTCTCCTCTCGAAGCTCCTTGTCCAAGCTCCATTTTCCTCAAGATTTGTCTAGGTTTGGCGGTCCGTCCAGTCCCGTCCCCGTCCTCACCGCCGTCGATCGCTCGCGCCCATCTCGGCGCCGGCACCACCGTGGTTAGCCTCTTCTTCTTATCTTTTTTCTAAAAGAAAAATGTTCTTACTTGTATGATTTAGATAGATACTTGTGTAATTTTCTTACTTTTATTATTGTTTGTTATTATATAGTGCGATGGTTTTGGTATCCGCCTCCGTCGGCCCTCGTCCTGTCTTTGATTCGGATGTGGTATATATTATCTTTTATAACTATTTGTTTTATTTAGTGTTTATGACAATTATGCCGACCAACGTGACATATATTTTTTAATCTAGGAGGTATGTGAACCGGAAATTCCAACCGACATAGAAATTCTTGTCGAGAAGTTAAATTTGGTTGAAAAAGAAAACAATTACTTGAAATTAAAATTACAAAGAGTTGAAGAGGAGAAGAAGAAATTGGAGTTGAATGTTGCCGATGTCGTCGACGATCACAAGATCAAGATGGATGCAATGCGCTTGAAGATTAGAAAGATTAGAAAATATGCCATTCATACTAAGGCTTGGTATCATTATGCCGTTGGATCAATTGGTACCTTAGTTGCGGTTATGATCGCATTTGTTGTTGCATTTAATTTTTTTACTTAGTTTCAATGTATGTTTTAATTACATGCTCTAGATAGCTATATGTTGTTCAATAATGAGAACTATATAACGCACGCAGATGAACCGGCAATGGATGTACGGTGACCGACGCACCTCCGAGTATATTAAGGGCCTGCATAATTTTCTCGAAGCGGCTGAGGCAAACAAGCAGAATGGTTTTATGCATTGTCCATGTACTGTCTGTGAGAATACGAAGGCTTTCTCAAACCCTTCACTTCCACCTGCTTGAGAAGGGTTTTATGTAACACTGTAATGTTTGGACCAAGCACGGAGAAAGAGGGGTTATGATGGAAGACAACGAAGAAGAAGAGGATGATGACAACTACCTGCCCCCTGAATACGGTGATGCTGCAATGGGGGAAGATGAAGATCAAGAGGAACCAGACGATGTGCCCGATGATGATCTTCACCGGGTCATTGTTGATGCACAGAGAGAATGCGAAAGTGAAAGGGAGAAGTTGAAGTTCGATCGCATGTTAGAGGATCACAAAAAAGGGTTGTACCCAAATTGCGAAGATGACAACAGAAAGCTCGGTACCACACTGGAATTGGTGCAGTGGAAGGCAGACAATGGTGTATCTGACAAGGGATTTAGTTCGCTACTGAAAATAATGAAGAAGAAGCTTCCAAAGGATAACGAATTGCCCGGTAGTACGTACGAAGCAAAGAAGGTTCTATGTCCTCTAGGATTGGAGGTGAAGAAGATACATGCATGCCCTAATGACTGCATCCTCTACCGCGGTGCGTACGAGGATTTGAACGCATGCCCGGTATGCGGTGCATTGCGGTATAAGATCAGAAGAGATGACCCTGGTGATGTTGAGGGCCAGCGCACTGGGAAGAGGGTTCCTGCCAAGGTGATGTGGTATGATCCTATAATACCACGGTTGAAACGTCTGTTCAGAAACAAAAAGCATGCCGAGTTGATGTAATGGCACATAAAAGACCGTAAGAAAGAGGGGAAGTTGAGAGCACCCGCTGACGGGTCGCAGTGGAGAAAGATCGAGAGAAAGTGGAGCGACTTTACAGATGACCCAAGGAACGTATGGTTTGGTTTAAGTGCAGATGGCGTTAATCCTTTTGGGGATCAGAGCAGCAAGCATAGCATATGGCTTGTGACTCTATGTATGTATAACCTTCCTCCTTGGTTGTGCATGAAGCAGAAGTTCATTATGATGCCAGTGCTCATCCAAGGCCCTAAGCAACCCGGCAATGACATTGATGTGTACCTAAGGCCATTAGTTGATGAACTTTTACAGCTATGGAATGGAAGAGGTGTACGTGTGTGGGATGAGAATGAACAGGAGGAATTTGACCTACATGTGTTGCTGTTTGTAACCATCAACGATTGGCCTGCTCTCAGTAACCTTTCAGGACAAACAAACAAGGGATACCACACATGCACACACTGTTTAGATGACACCGACAGTATATATTTGGACAAATGCAGGAAGAATGTGTACCTGGGGCATCGTCGATTTCTTCTGACCAACCATCAATGTCGAAAGAAAGGAAAGAATTTCAAAGGTGAGGCAGATCACCGGAAGAAGCCCGCCCTCCGTACTGGTGATCACATACTTGATATGGTCAATGATTTACAAGTAATCTTTGGAAAGGGTCCTGGCGGACTATCTGTTCCGACTGACGATGTGGGACGCGCACCCATGTGGAAGAAGAAATCTATATTTTGGGACCTACCCTATTGGAAAGACCTAGAGGTCCGTTCTGCAATCGATGTGATGCACGTGACGAAGGATCTTTGCGTGAACCTGCTAGGCTTCTTGGGAGTGTATGGGAAGACAAAAGAAACACCGGAGGCACGGGAGAAACATGTGACGCCCCCATTCTTGTCCGTACGCTAATCATGCACACAATGCGTACGACCAAGATTAGGGACTCACTGATTGATACCACAACACAACAAAAGACACAATATAAAGGTCATACAGCTCCATATTACAAGCCAGGTGCCTCGAGGGCTCGAATACAAAGCTCGACATAAACACGAGTCAGCGAGAGCAAGTATATCTGAGTACAGACATAAGTTAGACAAGTTTTGCCTTAAGAAGGCTAGCACAAACATAAGCAGCAGATCGAAAGAGGCGAGGCCTCCTGCGAGGGAACCTCCTAACTACTCCTGGACGTCGGAGAATTCTACGTCGTAGTAAGCGCCATCCTGCTGGTAGGGGCCTCCGTCGGGGTAGTAGTAGTCGACATCTCCAGCGTACTCCAACTCCTGGGCTCCATCAACTGAACGCAGCTACGTATCGAGGGGGAAAAGAGAAAGGCATAGCAGCGTGAGTACTCATCCAAAGTACTCGCAAGACTTACATCAGAACTACACTAAATATGCATCATTTTCAAGGGGTGGGTTTATATCTGGACTAACTGCAGAAAGGAAGAATAGGGAGAAGGCCTAGTCCTATCGAAGACTAGCATCTTCAACATCTTGCAGCATTAGAAGAGTGCAGATTGGTATCTCATATATAGTCATATTGTTGTAGCACTCTTATTAAGTAACCTCGCCCAGAGATCCTTCCTCGACTCCCTGCGAGGAAGCAATCCCGGAGCCACAATTCATTTCAAATTTACAAGTCACAATTATAATTGTATAAGGTCAAGGTACAACTCCTAAGGAATCACCCTCATGGGGTCCCGCTCGATGAAACCGTCAAGGTGGACTTAGAGGAATCACCCTCGAGAGTCCCACACTTGAGGGGTTGCACGACAGAGTCATCGTCGGGAATGGTGAAGGAGGAATCACCCTCGAGAACCACGACCGACTAGCTACACTACAGAACTAGCATCATGAGTACTTCACGAGGTGTCACCCTCGGTACTCGATAGTAGCGCTGCAGAGTCGTACAACTAAGGGGGTGTGCGGTGATGTGAGGGGCCTGGCTTGTCAGTCATGACGACTGAGTCTTCCGTCTTCAAGTCCTCGGTGTCGTCGATGAAAGCAGGGGCAAGTGGGACTAAGGGGGTCTCAGGGGTTCACTGATCAACCTATGCTAAGCAGTTGGTATGATTGCAGGTAAAGTATCAGTTCATCAAAAACAGGCTATGCATCAAAATAGGAGCTATCTAATACAGTAGCAAAATCTAATGCAACCATAAGGGGGAGAGAGATGGGTGATATCGGAATGCTCAAGGGGGTTTTGCTTGCCTTGCTGCTCTGCGGCAAAAGGCTGAACGTCAGGGGCGTAGTCGATCTCGGCAGCACCGTCAGCCTCGGGGTCTACCGGAGAGAAGAGGGGGAAGAAACAATAAATATAAAGCACACACAGGCAACATGATGCATGACATTTTAATACGCAGGGCTAGGGGTGTTTACGACATATCTTGGTGCGATAGTTAATTTAGAAATTTATTTGAAATTATTTTGATAATTCTATGCAGTATTCACCTATCCGAAACAGGCAAAAAGTTGCGTGTTCAGATAGCTATAGGCATGTGACAGATGAATGGATGGCATATTTGGATTCGTGGTATTTTTCTGATCATCTTTCATATATAAATTATTTTCATCGGAGTTACGGTTTAAAAGATATGATTTTCTAAAGTTTTATTGATTTTCTGGAATTATTTTAACTAATTAAATCCAACATTATCCAGAATAGTGAATGATGATGTCAGCATGAGGTCAGCATTGCATCAGCAGTCAACAGGGGGCTGACCAGGTCAAACCTGACCAGTGGGCCCCACCTGTCATAGACTCCGGGTTAATTCATTTTAATTTAAACTAAACAGAGTTAATTAGTGAGTGGGGCCCATCTGTCAGTGAGACATTAGTGCTAACTAATTATTTTAATTAACCTAATTAACTAATTAAGCAACTGACAGGGGTGGCCCACCTGTCATAGACACAGGGGAGAGGGGCCCCGCTGTCAGTGACTGGGCTGTGCCCAGTCAGCCAGTTGACCAAGTCAACTGGTCAACTGGGTTGGCCTAGCCCACTGGCAGTGACCCTGGGGGTGGCCCCAGGCCAGCCACGTCGGCGGTGGCCGGCGTCCATCGCCGGAGCTACTCCGGCGAGCGCCCGAAAGCACCGCCGGGCTCGGAAATGCAGCTCCGGGGGTCAAATCGACCGCCGTTTTGTGCTATCGCGAGCTGAGGTCGCCGCCGACCCATTCCAGCCGCCGGGAGGAGCTACGGGGGATGGAGGCGAGCGGCAGGTCGACGGCGGCGGAAGCAAGCTTCGGCCGGCGATGGCAAACGGCAGGCCGATGCACCTACGAGCCAACTACGGGCACTACTCGAGCCTACGCAACGAGCGGAGTCGAACGGTGGCAGCGGCAGGACCAAATGGTCGCCGGATGGTTGCTAGCGACGAGGTTAGGCGGTGGCGCGTTTGGGCATTGTTGAATCCTGCCGCCAGGAGCTTCGGCTCGTCGCGAGGAGCAAGGGAAGGGGAAGCATTAGCTCACAGCGGGGTGTAGCCGTTCAATGTGGGCTCGGGGAGGGCTCGACGGCGGCAAATTTGGCGACGGCGTTGCGGTGGCCGAAGGTGGAAGACGACGGCGTTCGGGCGATGGAGGGGGCCTCGGCTTTGCCTCGTTGGCGTGGTCGAAGGAGGCGACGATGGCAAGCACGGGGGACTCGTCGGGGAGGTCAACGGGAGGCGTTGGCCGCACCTAGCCGGCAGCCATGGCGACAGCGGCGCGGGCGCGGGCGAGATCTGGAGGAGGGAGAGAGGGGCAGGAATGGCAAGGGCGTCCAGGGGGGCGGCTCGGGGCGCCCTTATCCCCTCGCCCACCTGCTCCGGCGCCGTGGCAAGCGGCGAGCGGCGTGGCGAGCTCCTGTCCACGGCGGCGTCGACACGCAGGGGGGAGCACGTGATGGAGGTGGGTTGGGCCGGCTGGGCTCGGCCCAGTAGCCAGGTGAGTGGGCCTTTGCCCCTTTTCTTTTATTTCTTTTCTGTTTTATTTCTGTTTTTGTTTTCTGTTTTTATTTCTTTTTGCCAATTTTCTTTAATGCAAAAATGTGCCATATGGCCCAACAATTAACTTGCAATATATTGGAGGGCCACATCCACTCTGAGCACTTTTGGATACTGTTGGAATTTACCATGCAATTTAAAGGGCATTTTAAATGCAAAAATGGCTCTATTTTCATGGTGGGGTCCACACCAGAAGCTTGGTGATGTTGTTTTCCTCAACAATATTTGTTTCATGATTTTTCACAAATATGCAACATTTTACTTATGTTGTTTGAGAATTTATTTTATCACCATAAAATCCTAGGGCATTTGAAATGAAATTTGAATTGGAATTTGAATCCAAACTTGATCAAGCTCCACTTAGCAAAATGAGTAGGCACTGTTCATGAACATTACTGTAGCTTAATTACAATAATCACTGTAGCTTAAACCCAGGGTGTCACAATTCTCCCCTACTAACAAGAATTCTCGTCCCGAGAATTAAGAAGTAGAAGGAAAGAGCCCGGGGTATTCTGCACGAAGATGATCTTCGCATTCCCAACTGGCTTCATCTTCAGAATGATTTGCCCACTGCACTTTGAAGAACCTGGTAACCTTGTGACGAGTCCGACGTTCAGTTTCATCGAGAATGCGGACTGGTTGCACCTTGTAAGAAAGGTCTTGCTGCAGCTCCAGCATTTCATGGTCCACTGCTCGGATGGGATCCTTGAAGCAGCGACGAAGTTGCGACACTGGGAACACATCGTGAACCTGTGATAGGTTGGGCGGTAGTTCCAGTTGATATGCCACTTTACCACGCCTTTAGAGAACAGTGACAGGACCAATATATCGAGGATCCAGCTTCCCCTTGATACCAAATCGGTGTGTACCTCTCATTGGCGTGACTCGAAGATAAGCCTTTTCGCCAGGTTGATAGACCATATCTTTGTGATGACGGTCATACTGACTCTTCTGACGAGACTGAGCAGTCTTTAGATTTGCATGAATAATGCGGACTTGATCTTCGGCATGCTGGATGATATCCGGACCGATAAGTGTACGTTCCCCAGTTTCTGACCAATTTAGAGGAGTCCGACACTTACATCCATACAACACTTCAAAGGGAGCCATCTTCAGACTAGCTTGATAGGTATTGTTGTAGGAGAACTCAGCATACGGGAGAGATTCCTCCCATTTCTTGCCGAAAGAAATGACACAAGCTCGGAGCATGTCTTCGAGAATCTGATTGACTCGTTCAACTTGTGCCTGGGATTGAGGGTGAAAAGCGGTGCTGAAGGACAAACGAGTCCCCATAGCTTCCTGGAAACTTGTCCAGAATCTTGAAGTGAATAAACTACCACGGTCTGAACTAATCACCAATGGAATACCGTGTAGTGAAACAACTCTGGACATGTATAGACCTGCCAGCTGACTAGCAGTAATAGTTTCCTTGACAGCCAGAAAATGTGCAACTTTGGACAACCGGTCAATGACGACAAGAATAGCATCATTACCTTTCTGCGACCTGGGAAATCCAGTAATGAAGTCCATTTCGACGTGATCCCATTTCCATTCAGGAATAGAAATAGGTTGTAGAGTTCCAGCAGGCTTTTGATGTTCTGCCTTGATCCGACGGCAAATGTCACATTCTGAAACATAACGTGCAATGTCTTGCTTCATGTTAGACCACCAGAATCTTTGCCGAATGTCTTGGTACATCTTGGTGCTACCAGGATGAATAGACAGCGGAGTGTCATGTGCTTCCTTCATGACCTCTTGAGTCATATCCTGGTTTTTCTCCTTACTTGGTACCACTAGGCGGTCTTTGAAGTACAAAGCGCCATCCTCAGCAATAGTGAAGGGTGAGGGCTTTCCTTCTGCGAGATCGCGTTTAATCCTCTCGACTTCACTGTCACACTTCTGGATCCACTTGATGATGTCCACAAGATCTGGTTTAGCAACCAGTGTATTAAGAGAACCCTGGGAAACAACATGGAGGTTCATTTTGTAGGACCCCTTAGGAGGGGGGGTGAGATAACCCTGAGGAACAATATGGAGGTTCAGCTTGCGAAATTCTTCTTGAAGACGGGGATGAACCTTATGAACCTGAAGGTGGTTGCAGTAAGACTTGCGGCTCAAAGCATCAGCCATTACATTAGCCTTGCCTGGGGTATAAGAAATACCCACATTGTAATCTTCTATTCGTTCCATCCATCGTTGTTGACGGAGATTCAGGTCTGGCTGGGTAAACAAGTACTTCAGACTTTGGTGGTCGGTGTAGATCTCGCAACGGTTCCCAACAAGGTATTGTCGCCACTCTTTTAATGCATGAATTACCGCAACAAGTTCCAGGTCATGAACTGGGTAGTTCTCTTCATGAGGACGCAATTGATGAGATGCATAAGCAACCACCCTGCGTTCATGCATTAGAACACATCCTAAGCCTTGACGGGACGCATCACAATAAATGGAAAAATCCTTACGAGTATCCGGGGGAGCAAGCACTGGGGCAGATGTCAGTTTGTCCTTAAGTGCCTGAAAGCTCTCCTGACATTTTTCTGTCCACTCATATTTAACACCTTTGTGAAGCAGGTTGGTTAAGGGTTTTGCAATCTTGGAGAAGTTCTCGACGAATCGACGGCAATAGCTGATGAGAACGAGAAAACTTCTGACTTGCTTGACATTCTTCGGGGGAGTCCAGTCAAGAATAGCCTGAACTCGTTCGGGATTGACCGCAATACCATCCTTGGAGATCACATGTCCAAGGTAGGTTACTTCGTCCATCCAGAACTCACATTTTGAATACTTAGCATAGAGTTGATGTTCTCGAAGCCTCTCCAGTATAAGACGAAGATGTTCAGCATGCTCTTCTTTATTCTTGGAGAATACCAGAATATCATCCAGATAAACCACGATGAATTTATCGAGGTAATCCATGAAGATATAATTCATCAATCGAGAGAAAGTTGCTGGAGCATTGGTTAAGCCGAAGGACATGACGGTGTACTCGTATGAACCATAGCGAGTAACAAATGCAGTCTTGGGAATATCCTCTTCACGAACCCGGATCTGATGGTAACCCAACCTCAAGTCGAGTTTAGAGAATACTGATGATCCAGTAAGTTGATCATACAGGTCGTTGATCCGTGGAAGCGGATATTTGTTTTGAATCGTCGCTTGGTTGATGGGACGGTAATCTTGGACCAACCGGTTTGTACCATCCTTCTTCTTGACAAAGAGATAAGGCGCTCCCCAAGCAGAGGAGCTTGGACGAATGAAACCCAGACGAAGCGAATTGTCAATTTCTTGCTTAAGTTCAAGGAGTTCATGTGGAGGCATTTTATATGGACGCTTGGCTATAGGAGTGGTACCAGGTACCAAGTCGATGACAAACTCAACGGCTCTAGCAGGGGGGATCCCCAGAAGTTCTTTCGAAAAAACATCTTGGAAATCCCGGACAACTGGAATGTTTTCGATCCCTTCAAGAGGTGATTCATTTAATGCATTCATGGCAAATAGTCGGGCTTCAGCATCTCGAACAAGATGAGCATGATAGCTTACCATCTCATTCGAAGGATGCAGGAGGTGTACGGTTTTGGTGTCACAAACAATTGAAGCGGTATGTGTCTTCAACCAATCCATTCCGAGAATGAGATCGATATTGGAAGACTTCAACATTATGGGGGGGGCATGGAATTCCAACCCTTCAATTTCAATGGTGACATTGGGACTATTAATGGAGGTCCAACATTGGCCCGCGGGAGTGTTTACGACTATTGGGACGTTCATCTCTTCGCACTTAATGTCATGCATGCATGCGAAATCTTCAGACATAAAAGAATGCGATGCTCCTGTATCAAACAATATAGAAGCTGGTACTGAGTTGACGAGAAGAGTACCCATCACAGTAGCAGGCTGGTCTTGAACTTGATTCAGATCAATATTGTTGGCTTGAACACGTCCCTGAGCAGACCTGGCATTGTTGTTGCGGGGCTGGTTGGTAGGCAGTGCAAGTTGATTATGATTCTGCCTGCATTCTCTAGCACGTTGTCCTGGACGACCACACTTGAAGCACAACCCATCCTCCGGACGAGATGGTGGAGGCTGAGGTGGTCTTGGCGGTATAGCTCTTGGCTGTCTTGGCGGTGGAGGGGGCAGACGAGGCGCCACATAGGATGGCCTCGGGGCATAGGCAGGTGGACGGTAGCTGTTGAGGATCCAGATCCTTTGCTTCTGAGGACGTGGGCCCGAAGATGAACCCACGTCAATTTTGCGCTTAGTGTGATCCTTGTACCTCTGCAGACCTGTCTCAATCTGGATAGCCTTATTCACCAGGGTGGCAAAATCAGGGAAGTCGTGAGCTAGAATAGCAAGGTGAATATCTGGTTGAAGTCCTTCACGGAATTTCTCCTGTCTGCGAGCATCAGTTGCAATGTCTTCCTCGGCATAGCGAGATATGTCCAGAAATTCCCACTGATAAGCATCCACAGTCTTGTTGCCCTGGACTAAGTTGCGGAATTCACGCTTCTTCTTGTCCATCATTCCCTAGGGAATGTGGCGATCACGGAACGCAGCTTGGAACTCTGGCCAGGTGATGATTGTTCCAACAGGCTGAGAGCGCCTGTGGTTGTCCCACCATTGAGCAGCGGGACCATTCAGAAAGTACGAGGCAAAAGTGACATAACTAGCCTCTGGGGCGCCTGAAGACTCCAGCTCATAAGTGATGTCACGGAGCCAGTCATCTGCGTCAAGTGGCTGAGTTGAGCTGCGGAAAGTCGTAGGGTTGAGACGCATGAAGTCTTGCAGAGTCATTGGGGCTGGCTGCAGATTCATATTCGGCCTTGGGAAATGGTCCATCAGCCCTTGCATAAACTGGCGATTCAGCTCAAATTGTTGCATCATACTAGCCATGTAGTCAGGTGGTGGTGGTGGTTCAGGCGCACCACGACCACTACCAGCTGGCCTAACCATTCTGTCAAATTTAACAGTGGTAGTTTAGCATTTGGTAATTGCAAAATCAAGGAATCATTCATGAAGTAAATTGCACAAAGAAGGAAGTGCAATAATTACGACATAGTAGCTCAAATTTCAACATACAGATCCATACATAAGTCTATTTCAAACCATAAGTTCGTTACAAAATAGACGATAGATCCGGCATGAAATTAACCTAGACAACTAGGCGGCACGCAGGCACGCGGTGGAGGGATACAACAACGCATCAGCGTCGGGGACAACGAAAGTAGCCGGGGAACTGCGCATGACCCCGGTTGTGAAAGCCGATGGCAGGGTCCTGCATCCCGTGCAGACGCTGATGCAAAACCTGCATACTAAGCGGGAGCGCAGGTCCACGTGCCGGAGTACGACCTCCAACCTCAGGCCATCCAAGACCTGGGGGAAACTTAGTCCGAGGCGGGTAAAGGATGTGCTCCGGATGTATCCTCGCACGAACTGCTGGCAACAAGTGCTCCATCGCCTGATACAGACGAGCACGGGTGGCGTACAGCTCGACGTTAAGAGCCCTGACAGTGTGATCCAGAGCCTCAGTGTACTGCACCAGAACCTGTGGGTCGTAACGACGACTCACGTTGGGGGCGCAGATAGCAGTGTAGGATCGGTCGGTACGCTGCCGTGCGAAAGGTGTCAAGACCTCAGCGTCGGCTGCCGTATCAACTCCAGCAGGGACATACGGGATGTATCTGTATGCTGTCTCCTCCAAACAGGGGTTCGCTGCACGGAGATGAACAATAGCAGCATAGGCAGCATCCTGTACTGCCATCTCAATAGTCACTCCAATGCCATGAAAGGTGTGCAGCTCAGTGATGGAGCGGTCCTGTCGATCCCAGATAACCATCTCAGCCTCATACTGTTCCTGGTTGAACTCGCGGTAGTCCTCGTAAACAGTGTACTCGGGGTACCAGCAATATCCCAGCTTCTTCAAGAGGCTGATCAGAATGGCCGGGAACCCAGTCTTATCGTGCGCATAGGTCAGACGAACGATCTGCCTACCGGGCGCTTCTGTAACAAGGAGATTCAAGATGTCAAATGATAGTGTGTGCATCATAACTTCAAAGAAGACAATTTTCGACGAAACAATTCTCCGGTGGATGTGATCACGAGAACCTAATGTTAGATTTCGCAAAATCTTTGACCCGAAAGAGAAGAGAGATTAGAACCCAGAGTATAGACGAGGAATAAAAGATCCTAATACCACCCGATTGAGATGTGGGCCCGTAAGCCACAGCATATGTGTTAGTAAAAGTTTTTCAATGACTAGACTCAACTTCGGCCAAGGAGTTGGAAAGGGGGCTACCTACAGGCAGTCGGCTCTGATACCAACTTGTGACGCCCCCATTCTTGTCCGTACGCTAATCATGCACACAATGCGTACGACCAAGATTAGGGACTCACTGATTGATACCACAACACAACAAAAGACACAATATAAAGGTCATACAGCTCCATATTACAAGCCAGGCGCCTCGAGGGCTCGAATACAAAGCTCGACATAAACACGAGTCAGCGAGAGCAAGTACATCTGAGTACAGACATAAGTTAGACAAGTTTTGCCTTAAGAAGGCTAGCACAAACATAAGCAGCGGATCGAAAGAGGCGAGGCCTCCTGCCTGGGAACCTCCTAACTACTCCTGGACGTCGGAGAAGTCTACGTCGTAGTAAGCGCCATCCTGCTGGTAGGGGCCTCCGTCGGGGTAGTAGTAGTCGACATCTCCAGCGTACTCCAACTCTTGGGCTCCATCAACTCAACGCAGCTACATATCGAGGGGGAAAAGAGAAAGGCATAGCAGCGTGAGTACTCATCCAAAGTACTCGCAAGACTTACATCAAAACTACACTAAATATGCATCATTTTCAAGGGGTGGGTTTATATCTGGACTAACTGCAGAAAGCAAGAATAGGGAGAAGGCCTAGTCCTATCGAAGACTAGCATCTTCAACATCTTGCAGCATTAGAAGAGTGCAGATTGGTATCTCATATATAGTCATATTGTTGTAGCACTCTTATTAAGTAACCTCGCCCAGAGATCCTTCCTCGACTCCCTGCGAGGAAGCAATCCCGGAGCCACAATTCATTTCAAATTTACAAGTCACAATTATAATTGTATAAGGTCAAGGTACAACTCCAAGTCGTCCTGCGAGGAAGCAAGAATAGGGGTGCACCACATATCCCAACAAGCCTGAGTCACCTCTGGCCGGACACACTTTCCTGGGTCATGCCCAGCCTCGGGATGTCAGCACGTCGTCGCCCCACCTAGACTCAACGAAGAGGCCAGCCCGCCGGTCTAAATCCTATGCACGCAGGGGCCATGGGCCCAATCACCCTTTGCACACCTGCACAATGCGTGGGCGGCCGGAAGCAGACCTAGTACACTCCAGTCCAAGAGCTGCACCGTCCAGTCCAATCCGGCGCGCGCCGCTCCATTGCTGACTTCCGAAGAGCTTCGGCTGATACAACGACGCTGAGTGCCCATAACTTTCCCACGTGATGGTTAGTGCGTATTAAGGCCAACGACCTAACTCAGATCAAGTACCCAACCCATTAGCAATTTATTAGTGGCTAATAACACTCGGGTGCCTTACCGGCGCACCCCACCACATATCACTCTCGCGGGTACCCTTGGGGCCGACCCATCTTCAACAAGTTTCAGTAACCCGGTCATAGCAACTGTGTGTATAAAACATCGAGACGGAACCTGAGGAATCACCCTGATGGGGTCCCGCTCGATGAAACCGTCAAGGTGGACTTAGAGGAATCACCCTCGAGAGTCCCACACTTGAGGGGTTGCACGACAGAGTCATCATCGGGAATGGTGAAGGAGGAATCACCCTCGAGAACCACGACCGACTAGCTACACTACAGAACTAGCATCATGAGTACTTCACGAGGTGTTACCCTCGGTACTCGATAGTAGCGATGCAGAGTCGTACAACTAAGGGGGTGTGCGGTGATGTGAGGGGCCTGGCTTGTCAGTCATGACGACTGAGTCTTCTGTCTTCAAGTCCTCGGTGTCATCGATGAAACCAGGGGCAACTGGGACTAAGGGGGTCTCAGGTGTTCACTGATCAACCTATGCTAAGCAGTTGGTATGATTGCAGGTAAAGTATCAGTTCATCAAAAACAGGCTATGCATCAGAATAGGAGCTATCTAATACAGTAGCAAAATCTAATGCAAGTATAGGAGGGAGAGAGATGGGTTATATCGGAATGCTCAAGGGGTTTTGCTTGCCTTGCTGCTCTGCGGCAAAAGGCTGAACGTCAGGGGCGTAGTCGATCTCGGCAGCACCGTCAGCCTCAGTTTCTACCGGAGAGAAGAGGGGGAAGAAACAATAAATATAAAGCACACAGAGGCAACATGATGCATGACATGGTAATACGCAGGGCTAGGGGTGTTTACGGCATATCTAGGTGCGATAGTTAATTTAGAAATTTATTTGAAATTATTTTAATAATGCTATGCACTATTCACCTATCCGAAACAGGCAAAAAGTTGCGTGTTCAGATAGCTAGAGGCATGTGATAGATGAATGGATGGCATATTTGGATTCGTGGGATTTTTCTGATCAACTTTCATATATAAATTATTTTCATCGGAGTTACGGTTTAAAAGATATGATTTTCTAAAGTTTTAATGATTTTCTGGAATTATTTTAACTAATTAAATCCAACATTATCCAGAATAGTGAATGATGACGTCAGCATGAGGTCAGCATTGCATCAGCAGTCAACAGGGGGCTGACCAGGTCAAACCTGACCAGTGGGCCCCACCTGTCATAGACTTAGGGTTAATTCATTTTAATTTAAACTAAACAGAGTTAATTAGTGAGTGGGGCCCATCTGTCAGTGAGACATTAGTGCTAACTAATTATTTTAATTAACCTAATTAACTAATTAAGCAACTGACAGGGGTGGCCCACCTGTCATAGACACGGGGGGGAGTGGCCCCACTGTCAGTGACTGGGCTGTGCCCAGACAGCCAGTTGACCAAGTCAACTCGTCAACTGGGCTGGCCTGGCCCACTGGCGGTGACCCTGGGGGTGGCCCCAGGTCAGCCACGTCGGCGGTGGCCGGCGTCCATCGCCGGAGCTACTCCGGCGAGCGCCCGAAAGCACGGCCGGGCTCGGAAATGCAGCTCCGGGGGTCAAATCGACCGCCGTTTTGTGCTATCGCGAGCTGAGGTCGCCGCCGACCCATTCCAGCCGTCGGGAGGAGCTACGGTGGACGGAGGCGAGTGGCAGGTCGACGGCAGCGGAAGGAAGCTTTGGCCGGCGATGGCAAATGGCGAGCCGATGCGCCTACGAGCCAACTACGGGCACTACTCGAGCCTACGCAACGTGCGGAGTCGAACGGTGGCAGTGGCAGGACCAAATGGTCACCAGCGACGAGGTCAGGTGGCGGCGCGTTCGGGCATTGTTGAATCCTGCCGCCAGGAGCTTCGGCTCGTCGCGAGGAGCAAGGGAAGGGGAAGTATTAGCTCACAGCGGGGTGTAGCCGTTCAATGTGGGCTCGGGGAGGGCTCGACGGCGGCGAATTTGGCGACGGCATTACGGTGGCCGAAGGTGGAAGACGACGGCGTTCGGGCGATGGAGGGTTCCTCGGCTTCGGCTCGTTGGCGTGGTCGAAGGAGGCGACGATGGCAAGCACGGGGGACTCGTCGGGGAGGTGAACGGGAGGCGTTGGCCGCGCCTAGCCGGCGGCCATGGCGGCGGCGGCGTGGGCACGAGCGAGATCTGGAGGAGGGAGAGAGGGATGAGGGCGAGCGGGGCAGGAATGGCAAGGGCGAACATGGGGGGCGGCTCGGGGCGCCCTTATCCCCTCGCCCACCTACTCCGGCGCCGTGGCAAGCGGCAAGCGGCGCGGCGAGCTCCTGTCCATGGCGGCGTCGACACGCATGGTGGAGCAGGTGAGTGGAGGTGGGTTGGGCCGGCTGGGCTCGGCCCAGTAGCCAGGTAAGTGGGCCTTTGCCCCTTGTCTTTTATTTCTTTTCTGTTTTATTTCTGTTTTATTTCTGTTTTTGTTTTCTGTTTTTATTTCTTTTTGCCAATTTTCTTTAATGCAAAAATGTGCCATATGGCCCAACAATTAACTTGCAATATATTGGAGGGCCACATCCACTCTGAGCACTTTTGGATACTGTTGGAATTTACCATGCAATTTAAAGGGAATTTTAAATGCAAAAATGGCTCTGTTTTGATGGTGGGGCCACACCAGAAGCTTGGTGATGTTGTTTTCCTCAACAATATTTGTTTCATGATTTTTCACAAATATGCAACATTTTACTTATGCTGTTTGAGAATTTATTTTATCACCATAAAATCCTAGGGCATTTGAAATGAAATTTGAATTGGAATTTGAATCTAAACTTGATCAAGCTCCACTTAGCAAAATGATTAGGCGCTGTTCATGCTCATTACTGTAGCATAATTACAATAATCATTGTAGCTTAAACCCAGGGTGTCACAGAACATCGACGTGTGCATGAAAAAGACGGCATGCATCCAAAGCAGTATGAAGGTCCTACCAGCTACGCTCTTACCAAAGAAGACAAGGAAATCTTCTTTGAATGCATGCTCAGTATGAAGGTCCCGTCTGGCTTCTCGTAGAATATAAAGGGAATAATAAGTATAGCAGAGAAAAAGTTCCAGAACCTAAAGTCTCATGACTGCCACGTGATTATGACGCAATTGCTTCCGGTTGCATTGAGGGGGCTTCTACCGGAAAACGTTCGATTAGCCATTGTGAAGCTATGTGCATTCCTCAATGCAATCTCTCAGAAGGTGATCGATCCAGAAATCCTGCCAAGGTTAAGGAGTGATTTGGTGCAATGTCTTGTTAGTTTCGAGCTGGTGTTCCCACCATCCTTCTTCAATATCATGACGCACGTCCTAGTTCATCTAGTCGACGAGATTGTCGTTTTGGGCCCTGTATTTCTACACAATATGTTCCCCTTTGAGAGGTTCATGGGAGTCTTAAAGATATATGTTCGTAACCGCGCTAGGCCAGAAGGAAGCATCTCCATGGGCCGTCAAACAGAGGATGTCATTGGGTTTTGTGTTGACTTCATTCCTGACCTTAAGAAGATTGGTCTCCCTCAATCGCGGTATGAGGGGAGACTGACTGGAAAAGGCACGCTATGACGGACTCAATAATATGTAGGGACGGGCATTCTTGGTCTCAAGCACACTACACAGTTCTACAGAATTCTACCTTGGTGACCCCGTATGTCGATGAACACAAGAATATTCTGCGCTCCAAACACCCGGAGCAGTGTGACGACTGGATTACATATGAACACATCAGGACTTTCGGCAGCTGGTTGCAAACACGTCTCATGGGGTGACAACACTGTTTCTGATGAGCTGTACTCGTTGGCCAGGGGACCATCTTCGACTGTATTGACTTACAAAGGGTATGAGATAAATGGGAATACATTTTACACGATCGCCCAAGATAAAAAGAGCACCAACCAAAACAGCGGTGTCCGCTTTGATGCAGCAACCAAGAGGGGAAAGGACACATATTATGGTTACATAGTGGACATATGGGAACTTTACTATGGACATGATTTCACGGTCCCTTTGTTTTAGTGCAAATGGGTCAATCTGTCAGGAGGCGGGGTACAGGTAGACCCACAGTACGTTATGACAACAGTGGATCTGAACAATCTTGGGTACACAGACGAACCATTCGTCCTAGCCAATGATGTGGCACAGGTTTTCTATGTGAAGGACATGTCTACCAAACCGAGAAAAAGAAAAGATAAGGAAGCGAATACATCATACGATGAGCCAAAGCACCACATAGTTATTTTAGGAAAAAGAGACATCGTGGGATTGGAGGGCAAGACAGACATGTCTGAAGATTATGAAAAGTTTCATGAAATTCCTCCCTTCAAAGTCAAGGCTGACCCAAGCACCCTATTAAACGATGAAGATTATCCATGGTTACGGCGCAATAAGCAAAGGACACAAGCGAAGAAAAGGTGAAGACTTTCTCTCCACAACTAGTATGATGATGCCTTTGATCTAGAATATCACTGCAGTTACATGTGAAGAAATGAAATGCCTTTTGTAACAGATGAGTTTTCGTATGAAACCCTGATACTTCGAAAGAGATTCTCAGTTTTGTACACGAAGTGCATCCAGTTTTTGCCGTAACCCTCTCAACTTTTTATAACATGCTATGTGGGTGAAATGATGATACCGTGCCAACTTTCAACCTTTTCAAAGTTCATTTGTAGTGCTTTTCAATTTCATGGTCATTTAGCTCAAAAAAATCAGTAAATGCATGAAAAATACCAGATGAAGTCAGAAAGGGTTGAAAATTGATGATGTGGCTTTGAATGTTTCATTTTGAACACACAAAAAGTCTGGAGTTCAAATAAGTTCAAAAAATGAAATACCTTTGTAATAGATGAGTTTTTGTCCGAAACCCTGATACTTCGAAAGAGATTGTCCATTTTGTACACGAAGTGCATCCAGTTTTTGCCGTAACCCTCTCAACTTTTTAGCACATGCTATGTGGGTGAAATGATGATACCATGCTAACTTTCAACCTTTTCAGAGTCCATTTGTAGTGCTTTTCAATTTCAGGGTCATTTAGCTCAAAGAATGAAGTAATAGCAAAAAGAATGAACTAGAAAACTTTTATGAAACTCTAATAGCAAAAAGAATGAACTAAAAATAATCAATTAAAATATTCTGTTATGATCAACTAAAACAAAACTATAATATTCTGCAATAGCAAAAAGAATTTTCATAAAGAAATTTTTTGTTAGAAACTTTAATAGCAAACTAAAATAACAAAATCTGTTTTTAATTAAAACAGACATTTAAAATAACCTCAAAATTACCAAATTGAATATAATGATAAAACACAGTAATACTAAATAGCAGGAAAAAGAATCACTCAAAAATCTATTTTTTTAGTAAAGTTATTAACAAACTATGATTCAGACAAATTTCAAAAAATTCAAATTTAAACTATTCAAATTTGACTACTAATGGCACTAACAAAAAGTTTATAATTTTTGTGACCTAAAAGCAAAAAGAATCACTGAAAAACAGTAAGTATTTAGCTGTAAGTAGGAACAAAATAAAATAAATAAAGCAAAAAAGAAAACCAAAGGTCCCTGTTTCTGGGCTGCTGAAAACTGACCATTGGTCCTGGTTGGTGGCACCAACCGGGACCAATGCACCCCTTTAGTCCCAGTTGGTGCCACCAACCGGGACCAAAGGTCCCTGTTTCCCGCCCTTTGGGCTGCTGAAAACTGACCTTTGGTCCCGGTTGGTGGCACCAACCGGGACTACAGGGGTGCATTGGTCCCGGTTGGTGCCACCAACCGGGACCAATTCTCTGGGTATATAAGTAGCACTTAGGAATTTTCAGTTCTCATCTCGCCCCCGCCCCCGACGACGCCGACGAAATCGACGCCGCCAGGCTGCCCAGACGCCGCCCGCCGCCCCCGCCGTCGCCGTCGCCGCCGCCCCCGTCGTCGCCGTCGCTCGCCGCGCCGCCCGCCGCCCCCGTCGTCGCCGCCGCCCGCGCCCGTCGCCCCCGCCGTCGCCCGCCACCTGCCGCCCCCGCCGTCGCCGTCACCGTCGCCCTCGTCGTCGCCCGCCGCCCGCCGTCACCATCAACGTCGCCCCCGTCGTCGCCCGTCGCCCGCCGCCCCCGTCGTCGCCACCGCCCCCGCCCGCCGCCCCCGCCATCGCCGTCACCGTCGCCCCCGCCCGTCGCCCCCGTCGTCGCCCTCGCGTCAATATTTGGTCAATATTTTTTTTTGTTCATATTTGTTTTGTTCATGACAACTTGGTCAATATTTTTTTTGTTCATACAATACTTTTTTGATCATAGAAATTAGTTAAAATGAGGGGGGACATTGGACATGACATGAGGGGGGACGTCGGACGTCGGACATGAGGGGTGAGCGTCGTTGTCGTCTACCCCCTCCCCGATAACTTCGACATGAGGGGGGATGTCGGACATGACATGAGGGGGGACGTCAGACGTCGGACATGAGGGGTGAGCGTCGTTGTCGTCTACCCCCTCCCCGATAACTTCGACATGAGGGGGGACGTCGGACATGACATGAGGGGGGACGTCGGACGTCGGACATGAGGGGTGAGCGTCGTTGTCGTCTACCCCCTCCCCGATAACTTCGACATGAGGGGGGACGTCGGACATGACATGAGGGGGGACGTCGGACGTCGGACATGAGGGGTGAGCGTCGTTGTCGTCTACCCCCTCCCCGACAACTTCGACATGAGGGGGGACGTCTGACATGTCATGTGGAATTTTTTTTGTTCATATAGAAAACTCCGGAAACATAGATTTATCAAGAATTCCCCCATTATGGATGTGCACAAGTTGATCCAATTTTTTTCTGATCTCATATATATATATATATTCTTCTATATGTCACGTTGTCTGTCAAAGTATTGAAGAAATCCATGGCTTCCTTATTAGCCGGAAGTAACAGGCGTATGATGCTACGAAGCTCTTCAAAGTTGTTTTGGAACGGAGTTCCGGATAGATTAATTAACTTTTTGGTACGAAATTCAGCAAAGGCCTTCCAAATAGCGATATTCGGAAGGCTCTTGCTGAACTTCGTACCAAAAAGCTAATTAATTATCCTATCCGGGACTCTGTTCCAAAACAATTTTGGAGAGCTTCGTACCATTATGCGCCTGTTACTTCCGGCTAATGCTGTAGCCTTGGTTTTCTTGAATCCTTTGACACTAGACAACGTGACATATAGAAGGGTAGATGAGATCAGGAAAAATATGGACCATTTTCTGCACATCCAGAATGGCGCCATTTTGTTAAATCCCTTAAAGGTTAAGAGAATCCCTTGTTTGACATTCATGAGAGAGGCGGTCCGGACGTCGGACATTCATGAGAGAGGCGGTCCGGACGTCGGACATTCATGTTTGTATATTAATTGCCATGTTGTAATATTTGCAGAAACTATGGATCAAAGAGACTTGGAACAAGAACAGTTGTTGGGGGAGATAATCCTCGCCGGACGTGATGTCTTGTCGTTTCTCAACGACACCGATGGTCTGGAAGGAGAGGATGACGGCTCCGGTGATCGAACAATGGAGGAGGAAGGACATGATCATGATGGCTCCGGTGACCGAATGCCGGAGGAAGAAGGAGACCATGATGACGGCTCCGGTGACCGAACGGAGGAGGGAGCTGTTGCAAAGTCCGGTGAGGTATATATATTAATTAAGCCTGTGCTGACTAGCTAATTGATGCATTAATTGTTTTGGTATGTACATATATTAACTCTTCTTTCTTCTTTTATAGCCCTCCGGATCGAGCCAAACTTCAGTAACGAGACGAGCCCGAAGAGAAGGTTGCGCAAGGATGAAAGGTTCATGATCAAAAGTTTCAACCTTTTCAGAGTTTATTTGTGGTGCTTTTTAATTTCAGGGCCATTTAGCTCAAAACAATTCATTAAATGGATGAAAAATAGCAAATGAAGTTATAAAGAGTTGAAATTTGAGATTGTGGCTTAGAATGGTTCATATTGAATGCACAAAAAGTCTGGAGTTGAAATAAGTTAAAAAAATGAAATGCCTTTGTAACATATGAGTTTTCATCCGAAACCCTCATACTTCGAAGGAGATGGTCCAGTTTGTACACGAAGTGCATCCAGTTTTTGCCGTAACCCTCTCAACTTTTTAACACTTGCTATGTGGGTGAAATGATGATACCATGCCAAGTTTCAACCTTTTCAGAGTTCATTAATAGTGATTTTGATTAAAACAAATGAAGGTATAAAACTAAAAAGAGTTAAACAGAATCTGATTTTGATTAAAACACCTATTTAAAACATCCTAAAAAATCCAAAATTTAACATAATGATAAAACATACTAATATTAAACAACAACAAAAATAATCACTCAACAATCTATTTGTAAACTAAAGTTATTCACAAACTAGTGATTCACAAAACATTCAAAAGAATTCAAATTTAAACTATTTAAATTTAAAAACTACTGGCACTAACAGAAAGTTTGTAATTGTTTTGACCTAAAGTAAAAAGATTCATTAAAAAATTATAAATATTCTAACAGTTATTTTAAATATAAAACCAGTTATTCTAAATATAAAAACAGAAAAAAAAAGAAATAGACCTTTAGTCCCGGTTGGTATCACCAACCGGGACTAAAGGGTCTTTAGTCCCGGTTGGAGCCACCGCCGTGACGCCGTCCCGCCGTCCGCCACTCCGCGTCTCCGCCTGGTCCTGGCAATCGCCGCCGCTGCTCTAGCTAGGGTTCTTGGCGACTGGCTGTGTGTGTGCGTGTACTGGACTGGGGCGCTGGCTGCCTGGCTCGATTCGTTCGTGTCTTGCTGGCCGTGAAGTCGCTCGCTTAGCCGCTTAGGTTAGGCCCAATTATATGTGGCTGCATGGCCAATATAAAGCAGCGACCGCCTTCTCCTTTTATCAGTGATTTTTTCCGGCTCTAGCCAGCCGTCGATCGAGCGTATACATAGGTATAATTATTTTTTTGCTCGGAATCGATGTGTGGCGGCAGCCACTCCTTGCCTACCGGGGGTCCTCCGCCACTGGGTACAATAACAAGATCGTCTTGGAGGGAAGAAGAGTGCATGAATCATGCAGTTTCGTTGCAAAAAAATAACACAGAGAAATGAAGAGCCACGGCTGCCTTAATAACACTTGATTTGACAACATAATAGCACATGAAGAGCAGATTCACCCACAAGTGCCATAATCAGGCACCTAATCAGGCACCCTTCCGCTTAATAGAGAGCATGATAGAAATAAACCCACCATTATCGGCACTCGGCAGGCTCAGCCGTACATCAGGGCATCTCCAACGGCGACCCGCAAATTTCCTCCCGTATCCGTCCGCGGACAGGGGGAACCAGTCTGCGGACACGGATGCGGAAGGACGCCATCCAACCGTAGCCACATACATTTCAACCTGCATTTAAACAAACCGAATGAAATTCATGCAAACCGACCGATATTCATCAAAGTTCGGATAGAAAATAGCACAAATCATCCATACATAGCATGCAAATTAAGTCTAGTACAACAATGTCTCAAATTCAACTAGATCCCAGATGTCCAACAAGTTCTTCATCAACGGATCATGTCGTTCCACACATACTCCCCCTTCAGCTTCATCCAACAGTGTGTGCACGTAAATGGCTGTCCCTCTATCCTGTGGTACACCATGACAGCGTGTGTGGTCTATATATAATGTGTAGACCAACATTGAATGAATGAATCAATCAACAAGTTGAACAAGAGGAAGCAAAACGTACGATCCCGTCCTCTGCCGCGTGCAATGGCCACCTTGCCTCGAGTTGACGAACCACGTCGCAAAATTTGGTGACGCTGATCTGGATATTGTGCCAGCGATAAGACAACGACCTCACGTTGCGTGGTTGAATGATGTACATTTATAGGGCGCAATGTGCTTTCGGCGTGAAACGTTTGATGCACTTGCTGCCAGAAGGCCTCCCATTTGCTCCTGCCTACGAAATCCACGGATATGGCTAACCACGCATCGCACAACAACTCATCCTTCATAAACAAGTAGCTCACCATCCTTCGTACTCTAAAAATGACATAGCATTTGAAAATAAGCTCAATGACATTTGATCGAACACCTGTCGGGCGTGGGGTCCGCCATGGAGGTCGTCGACAGGGGGGCGGAGTGTACCTGGGTACAAATGGTGGTTGCGGACGTCCGGCAATGCCTCTGTGGCAGCAGGAGAGGTATAGCAGCGGCGGCAGAGGTGGAGGGTGCAGATGCAAAGCAAGGGGGAGAAGGGGCGGAGTGGAAGGAAATGGGGCCGGGAGGGGGGATTGGGTGGGCCGGGAGTGTCCGAGCCCTACATTTCGGGTGTCCGGACTCCCGCAAAGCTCCCCCACGTTTGTCTCCAATTTGCGAGAGAAAACACGTCCGGACCGCCCCGCGGACTGATACAGGCCCGCGTTGGATGGTTTCCGTGGTCCGGAAAGTGCGGTCCGAACGGATGCGGGAGGATTGCGGGTTCGCCTTGGAGATGCCCTTATACAGTTAATTTCCCCACCAGCATCTAAGTCACATTAAAGATGTTGTCCGCCGGCGCACATGCCTGTGCCATTGTACTAGTCCTTAGTCTAAAGGGCAAAAGTCGGCATTTTTATGACATGTCACTTTACAATATCATAGTCGCAGGATATATACTCCATCAGTAGGTGCCTGGTGGCATACCACTGAAGTTCGAAGCGCACACACATATACAAACACAACCCAATAGCCTCCATATAGCAGGTCTGCACCTACGTAAACATTTTATTTGAAAATTCATATCTTGTTATAGCTTGTTTGAATGATTTATCTATCCAGATCCATACTGCTCCAAATATGAGTTTATAGGGCATGCATGTACTTCTAGGTCATCGATTTGACTAACCAAATATGAGTTATATGTCATCAAAAATATATCATTGAATTCTTAAACGGATGTAGTTTCTAAACATATATTTTTTTATCAAACATAATACATATTTAGCTAGTTAAATGGAAAAGAAAGAAGGAACAAGATGTATCGATGGTGTGCTACATGCACGTCTACACGGTGGAAAAGAAAGACAGAGGAACATCCATGCATGGATGGATGCTGTTGCTACTGCACGTCTTCATGGATGGCGCAAAGTGTTGTATGGCTGCATACAAATCCATACCTACTAATAAAGGAAATCTGTATTCTTAGTCCATCATGCTATTTTATAGAAAACCCCCTGATGTTTTTGACATTAAACGCGCAGTACATATAAAATGTTCTTAAAAATACTCATATCTTAAAAATACTAATTTTATTTGTTATAGCAGGTCTACACGCCATCTTGAATCTTTCAGCTTCTCTCCAAATTCTAAGCTTGGAGTTGAATATGCTAGTCAAGGCATTGCCAGCAAATATTGGCGACCTTCTGCCTAGTCTCACATGGCTTACCTTGGGTGGGAACAAGTTTGAAGGTCCCATCCCAGCTTCCCTAGGCAATGCTCTAGGGTTACGACTTATAGATTTATCTAATAACAGTTTCACTGGAAAGATCCCTGGTTCACTTGGCAAGCTGTCAAATCTGACTACTCTAAACCTTGAGTATAACCAGCTTGAAGCAAGGAACAATAGAGACTGGGAATTCTTTAATGCATTGACAAATTGTTGCTCTCTAAATGTACTGTCGCTGTCTTACAACCAGCTGCAAGGATCTATTCCTCAGTCTGTTGGTAACCTATCCACCAGCCTTGAAATCCTTTTGTTGCAGAGACGAAACAGATTATCGGGACCAGTACCCCAGAGCATAGGAAATCTTAGAGCATTAACTAGACTGGCATTAGGTGAAAATAATTTACGTGGTACAATTGATGGATGGATTGGAAACCTCAATAGCCTTCGACTACTGAATCTCTATTCGAACAGCTTCACCGGCCAAATCCCATCTTCTATTTGCAACCTTACTTACTTGACATATCTGTATGCGGGTCAAAATGAATTCGAGGGCCTTATACCAGCCAGCTTGGGAAATCTTCCACTCTTACACCTAGTCCTTAGCTATAACAATCTTCAAGGACACATACCACCAAACTTAGGCAATGCTACAGGATTAGAAGTGATAAATTTATCAGTTAACAGTTTCACTGGGCAAATTCCTACCTCTTTTGGAAAGCTTTCAAATCTGACTCATCTATACCTTCAGTACAACCATTGCGGGGGCAAATTCTGACCTCTTTTGAAAAGCTTTCAAATCTGACTCATCTATACCTTCAGTACAACCAGCTGCAGGGATCTATACCGTAGTCTATCGGTAAGTCGGTAACCTATCCAACGAACTAGAAAAACTTTTCTTGACTGGAAATAGCTTATTACGACAAATACCCCAGAGCATCGGAAAACTTAGTGCATTAAATCAACTGGCACTAGGTACAAGTACACACAATTTAAGTGGCACCATAGAAGAAGGATGGATTGTGGAAACCTAAAAGGCCTTCAATTGAAGATAAAATGTCCCCAGCGTCACCCTCCAGGGGTGACTCAGTTGGAGACCAAGCCGCCGCCGCCGCCCCCACTCTTCCGCCCGTCCCCCGCCGCTGCCGGCGTGCGTCACCAGGGAAAATGCCCGCTGGTGGTGGCTGGTGGCAGCGGGCCCTGGTCCCTGCATGCGCACGGTGCTCTGGTGCGCGGCCTCGAGGTGGTGGGTGCGCGGCTGTTCCGACGCGTCGCGACGCTCCGGCGAGAGCGGCGGCGCCTTCGTCCTGCTGTGCTTCCGCGGTTATCCTATGGCCGCGAGCGTGCTTCCTCACGTGGGAGGGCCCCGATGGGCGAGGCCGTCCTTCTTGGAAGGGGCTCCGGCGGGCTGGCCTCCATGCGGTGGCATGGAGCACGGTCCCGGTCCTGGTGTTGGTATGCTCGTGGTGTGGGATGGTACCTGTGGCGCTGTATGGGCTATGCTTTGCTCCTCGATGGCGTCCCTGCATTGTGTCGGCGAAGCGGCAGTACCATGGTGCCCCCCCGGGCTTGCTCGGAGTGTTCTTTTGTGTGTTAGTTTGTGCGGATGTTTTTTTTTGTTATCTCTTTCTCCTGTAATCCCCGTGAACTTTGGTTCATTTGAACCCATCTTGTACAAGGCTGCAAAGCCTCATAGGCAAATATGAATGAAAAATATTCAGGTGGGCATTCACTCCCCCCGGTGACCATTCAAAAAAAATAAGGCCTTCAATTATTAAATCTCCGCTCAAACCACATCACCGGCCAAATCCCACCCTCTATTAGCAAGTGAGAGTTTCCAAACGGCAACCCCCTCCTCTCGCGTCGCCCCCCTCACGGTGCGACACTAGAGGTGCTAATCCTAGCTGCCAGCCGCCCCAACTCCTCCCCTCCTTCCCCTCCATCGCCGCCGGGGGACGGCGCCGGGCAAAGCCCCTGCGTTCGACGGTGGCGGCGGAGGGCTGCTCCTCCTTCTCCCGGATTGAACGGCGGCGAGGGCGCTGGATCCACGGGGGTACGGCATCTCCCTGGGTCCATGGAAGCGTGGAAACTTCCGGCGGCGGTGCCTGTGGTGGTGCAGGTGGAGATCGGCCAGAGGATGGGGTTGGGGCTGGGTGTGGCCGGTGGCCGGTGGAGGCGGCGACATCCGTCCTGGATCCCAGGGTGGCGGCCCTGGTCGGTGGCGGCGGGTGAAGCTCAGGCAGCCCGCGGCGGCATGTTGTGGTGATGCCCCTGTCCAAGGCAGAACTGTGCGGACGATCTGGTGGTTTGGCTCCGGATGGATCGGATCAGTGACGGTGACGAGCAGGAGCGGGATATTTCCCGGCGGCTCTCGCGGTTTGGCAAGGTGGGGTGGCGGCCCTCCTCCCAGGCTCCAGTGGTGGTGCACTCCGGCAGTGGCCGGCGCGCCAGGGCTCCCACGGTGGCAGTGCTGCTGTGGGTGGTCGCCGGATTTGGGTGGCTAGATTTGGGGCTTTGAAGGTGGTTTGGCCGGCGCACAAGATGTTGGTTGGATTCTCGTGGGAGAAGATCCGGATGAAAACCTTGTCTTTGGCCGGTGGCCGGAGCCGGTGATGGTGACGCCCTCGGTGCCGTTTCCTTCTTGAAGGCATCATCGTGGTGAAGCTCCCACCTCCTTCCGCTACCTCCGGGGGAAACCCATGATTAGTCGATCGGATGATGGTGGTGCTCAGGTATCATTCCCCCTTAGGGGCGTCATTCTTGGAGGTGTTCATTGGCTTGAGGGACCAGTGGACGGCTACAGTGGTGGAGCGGCGTTTTACGTGACACATCGACGACATGGAGTCTAGGCGGCATGGTGCACCAGGGTCTCGATGACGGACGTGTGATGAAGGATGCGCGTAGGGAGGTGGCGTTGTCTGGCGTCATGGTGGCGTCGACGACATGCCTTGAAGGGTTAATGCATTGATTCCAGTTCTGAAGATGGATCGGCGGAAGACGGTGGTGGTGGTCTCTGGAGCGTGCATATGCCATGCTCGCTGCGAGTCTACTGGACCGGGTTGTGCCACCGACCCGTCGTAGGGCGGATTGGTTGAGGCCTCCGGGTTTAGTTTTTCGGCGTTGGTGTGAGGTCTAGGCAGGCGGCCCGATCATGTGCACCCCCTTCATCATGTTGGTAGGAGTAGCGACAGTTGTTGCCAGGAGGGTGGCTTTAGACTCATTGATGTATTACTTTGTAAGGCTTTGTTGAATAATTAATAAAGAATGGCTGTATGCATCGGCTTGATGTAGAGGCCGGGGGTAATCCTCCTTTTTGAAAAAAAGAAAAAAAATGTATATAGGTGAAAATGAATTCGAAGGCCTAATACCAGCTACTTTAGGAAACCTTTCACTCTTGAAGCTAGACCTTAGCAATAACAATCTCCAAGGATATATACCACCGAACTTTGGAAATCTCCAAGAGCTCACACATGTGATCCTTAGCGACAACAACCTCGAAGGTGACATACCTTACATTAGTAACCTTAAGCGACTCATGGATTTAGATCTTTCATCAAATAATCTTATGGGGCAAATTCCTGATTCTCCGGGCCAGTGCTACGGGAAACATCCCAATATGGACCAAAACTCTCTGTCGGGAAACATCCCAATAACTTTTGGCAAACTGCTGTCCCTGAGAGCAAGCTAAATCTTTCACACAACAACTTGTCAGGCACTATCGCATTAGATTTAAGCAAACAAGATTACCTCATCAATCTTGACCTTTCTTATAATAATCTTGAAGGAGAATCGCCAAGGAATGGAGTATTCGGAAATGCTACAGCTGTTTCACTTGACGGTAACTGGGGGCTCTGTCGACGTGCGATGGATCTTCACTTGTCATGCACATTTTGAGGAACCTTGCATTCCATCTTAATATATAGGCAGATCAACTGCCAGTTCCTCAAAAAAAATGTGCAGGCAAAAGTTTTGTAAGGGAATGGGAGGTTTTGAGTAGAATTCGGCACCGGAACCTTGTACCTATCCTAACTGCGGTCGGAGCCAACTACGGTGGCATTTGCGGGCATCGCTCCTTTGCTTGAGGCATCGACATGAAGTCCGCGATTCCCCTCCCTGAATGCTTCGAGAGGAAACCCTAGGTCAGGGTCTACCCGGATCAGTTGATGGCGGCGCTCGGCGTCGTGTTCCCCTTGGAGGCATCGTTTTGGAGCTGGGCCTGGCTGGTGGTACTGGTGGCTGATGGCAGTTTCGCCAGTTGCTTGCATGCCGGTGGGTAACGATGATCCTACGGTGTGGCGCTGTGGAGGTGGTGCGCGTTGGCCGCAGTGCTAGTGATGCTGTCGGTGGTGCGCATGGCTGGGTCCAGTTCGACGAAGACAGTGGTGGCTGATTGCGGCCATGGCGGTGTAGTGAGGGTTCGTGTTGTATTGTCTGGGGGGCGGTGGCCATGCCCATATTCACGACCAACATACACTTGCGCGTCGGAGGCGTGAGATCGCCCGAGCGTCTCCAATGTGGGATTCTGGTGGTACTGTCTCTTCTCGCTAGTTTGGTTTGTGGCTGGCGTCACTCGTGCAAGATGTTCTTTGGCTCCGCGGACGGCTCTTGGCAGCTGGGCTGCTTGCCTATCGTGTGCACTATTTCCAGTTTGTGTGGTTATGTCCACGTCCGGAACATGTGCGCTTGCATCATGTTCGTTGGCTCGGCAGCTGCTCGGCTTTGATCATCGTTGCTCTTTTTTCTCTTTCTTTTTGTTTTTTAATCCGCCTAGGCATAACTTCGGTCTTATATGACTTTGCTCTTTATCGGCGTGACCATTTGTGTGTGCGTTGATGTTGGCTATGTGCATCTAAGTTGTACAGAGGCCGGGTGTGTACATATTGTGTTTGTATCCTTTGGTGCCGCATTATGACTCAAATTGCAAACTACTGAGCCTAATCACATAGGATTTCTAGAAAGGAAGGGTTGTCTTCGCTTCGGGGTGGTAGGGCCAAGTGGGACCGTGTTGTCAGCCGGTGAGTGGGGACTGTTTGCTGCTTGGGTCCACTCGCAGGTCACACGTGTCTTGTGTTTTATGGTTCCCTAGGATACGTCTCGTTGTTGCTATGATGTACAATTGGGAAGGGGGGAAATTAGTGATGCACTTGGCGCGTGTGGATTGAGGCGACTGAAGCGGCGGGCGGGCGGTGTCCCTAGCGGCGCTACATCTCACACTCAACAATGGCTTTTTGGATCGACATCCAGCTTTAAATCAATAAAGCCACAAATGACAGATGCAAAGTACAAACAGCTCATAGACAACGGGCAAAACTAGCAAAACAAAAGAAAGAAAATAAACAGACCTTGAAACGTCGACGCCTCATACACCGATGTGGCCATCACCAGCATGGAAGCTAACGTCTTGGGGGGGGGGGGGGGGGGGGGTACCACCGTGTATAGATCGTGCCCTTGTTTGTACCCGAATGGCTACACTCTCACCCAATGCCATCCGTCTTCGCCTTCAAAAAGCCCCCCCACCCCCCGGTTTGAAGGGACCGTGTCGTCGACAGGAGGAGAGATTCACCCTAGAACCCGAATGAACACAAAGGACCAAGCTGCCAAGGGAGATGAAACAAGAATGCCCAACACAAAGGCCAAGCTCCCCATGAGATGATAGCCCGTGATGCTATACCGAATAATTGACGGGATGTCGTTGCCTTTGGGGCCGAAATGAGTTTTTAGGCCCTTATTAATTTTCAGTGCATTTTCTGTGATGTAAGTAATTTTGTTTATGATTTATGCATTCTTTAATCTAGAAAGATTAAAATTATGTGAAAAATTAATGTTAGTGACAAGGAAGTTTTCTAATGGGTTATCATGGGCCACTTTATGTTTTTAGGCAATTTCCCTTTTCCCCAAGCATTTTCTATAATGTTGTCCTTATAATAATGTTTATGTACTATTAATAAGTTTGAAATTGCCTGAAGATATGTTGAAAGTCATTTTAAATTTTTTGAATAAACTAGTAACAATTGGAAATTATATTTATAAAACTTTATTGAGGTATTAATGTTAATGTCATTTTTATGGCATTTTTTAATGTGGTGTTGATGTCAATGTCATTTTATAGCATTATTATGTTGATCTCCTTTTAATGATACCACTAGTAGAAAAAGGTCCATTTGTCCCGGTTCCAGAGGCCCATTTGTCCCGGTTCTGGAACCGGGACTAAAGGGTCGGGACTAAAGCCCAAAACCTTTAGTCCCGGTTTGCTTACGAACCGGGACCAAAGGCCCTCCACGTGGCCGCTGCGGGGAGCCCAGGCAGGAGGACCTTTAGTCCCGGTTGGTAACACCAACCGGGACCAAAAGGCATCCACGCGTCAGCATCTAGCAGGAGCTGGGGTTCTTGTTTTTTTTAAAGGGGGGGGGGGGTTAGGGCGTTTTGTAGGGTTAATTTAGGGGTTTCATATTGTGTTAGCTAGCTAATAGAGGGAAGTGTCCTCTGTTTCTCCGTGCTTGGTCGATGCTAGCTACTATAGAGAGAGCTCGACACGCTAGCTAGTAAGCAAATGAAGGAACCATTAAGTACATAAGATCGTCATGAACATATACAGAGAGAAGTGATCGACCTCTCTTTCGCCGATAGATTGGTCGAACAACAAGTTTTCATATATCTATCCGACGGTACTACATATATACAATATAACATCTTTTACAATCCATAACATCATCTACCTAAGATCCAATCACAAATCCGCATGGTATTCTCCGTCTTTAGGTATGACGTGGTCAAGAAAGAATCCCGCCAATTCCTCTTGAATTGCTCGTATGCGATCATGTGGTAGGAGTTCATCCCGCATCTGCCAGATCTAATTTAAAGAAGGGGGTCAATACATGCATATATATGAATAAAACTAAACACAATTGATGGTAATATATAAAATAAAATTGTGAATATTATTTACGTACTTCAAATTGTTTGTCAGAGAAGCCCCGCTCAGAGGTCGAGTGGCGAATGAACTCGCATACGTAGTATGCACATAAAAAAGTCCCTTCTTTCTGGTACAAGCACTTTACGAGAATAGAGTTCAATCAAATTGATAAGCAAGCATGGTAATGATATATTGATGAAAATTTGAATCAATTAGAGATGCGCGGAACTAGCTAGTACTACTTACTTTGGGGTGCGTAAATCGCAACTCTTTGTTTAGACCGGGAACCTTTCAGGTGAACTTCTTCCAAACCCTGCCAGGCAAAGAAAATGATTACTTGATATCAGGAAATTAACGAAAGTTGCATGCCGATATGGTCCCGGTATTGACTGAACTTACTTCTTGAGCATTGCAGTCATGTCCGCATAATTCTCGGGATCTTTACGTCTCGAGTCTAAGACAGTTACTAATGCCCCGTCAAGCTTAATGGATAGCAGAATAAAGTGGAAACTGCGCACACATATATAACTCATCAATTACATTACTTAACCTCGAGTAAGCGAAACCGAGTATACAGAGAAGGCAAGAACACTCACTTGAAGTTGTAAGGAAAGAGTATTTCCCTTTTGTTTTGATGTATAAGGAACGACTTTAGCAAGTTCTCCTCGGTCTCTTTGATTGAGTTTCGTACCGTCCATTCATTTACGGCATCTGGGCCAATGAACCCAATGTCGAAGATTCCTAGTTTTTTGCATTCGACGATCTTCAATCTGCATAATATAGTGAGGATAATTATATATACATGCAATGAACGAGCTGAGCTAGAGACTTAACTATAGAAGTAATACTTACAGACAGTAGGCAGTCATGAGTTGTTTGTCGAGGGCCAGTTGATTGTATAACTGAAATAACTCCACAAATTCAACAGGCATCACGGGAAGTCCAATGAATTCGTGCTCTAGTTTCACTGCCATATACATAGTGTCTCTCCCAGACTCCCTGCAGGTTTTCATGTACCACTCATGCAATTTGTACATCATCGTTGTTAGAGGAGGATGATTAGGTTTGACGAGAGGCTTCCCGTGCATGTATTCATATTTTTCTTTTGTTACCTCAGCCGTTTGAAAAATTACATCATCCCCCAAGTAATCACCAGGATTGGTACCGGGCACCATCCCCGGATGATTTGCGACGATATCGCTAGACACCTTGAGCGGGGGGCACGATTGCTTCTCCTGTTCGCCGAGCTAGGGAATTGTTTTCCCACTTCTTCGTTCTGCTAACCTTGCATCACTAGAAGTACTTCCCGACCGCCGCGCTTCTTC
This sequence comes from Elymus sibiricus, assembly GCA_039707655.1. NCBI lineage: Eukaryota > Viridiplantae > Streptophyta > Magnoliopsida > Poales > Poaceae > Elymus > Elymus sibiricus. The sequence continues at coordinate 5,698,043 of CM077665.1, forward strand.
ATATGTCTTTTTAATAATCCGGACATAGTTGGAATCCGGCGGAGGCGGTGGTGGTCGCTTCAGGGCATCGATAGTGCGCTTCACTTTCACCAGATCTAGCTTCTCCTTTGAAGGTGGAGTTTTCTTTGCAAAATGGGCCCTCAATTGGTCCTGATATATCTCCTCGTTTTGAGACTCGGTCCTCTCATATGGTAACTTTTCCAGAGGCTTGAGAGATGGACCGTATCTGTATTCCCTCCCGCCTCTGCTTGTACTGCTAGCCACCGGAGCGGCGGCGTCTCTCTTCCGTCGTTGCTTACGAGGCAGAAAAGGAGGCGGAGTGCTCCGATGCGCCGGAGGAGCCGGGGCGGCGGCGTCTGTCTTCCGCCGTTGCCGACGAGGCTGAGGAGGAGGCGTACTGCTCCGACATGCCGGAGTAGGCGAAGGAGGAGGCGGAGTGCCCTCACGCGTCGGAGGAGCCGAAGAAGGAGGCGGGGTCCCCTGATCACTCGCCGGAGGAGGAGGACGACTAGGAGGAGGAGGAGGAGGCGGAGTGCCCTGACTCGCCGGAGGAGGAGGAGGCGGAGGCGTCCAGTTTGGAAGGTTGATGTACTCCTTCTGCCATAGACATGTACTCCTCAGGGCACGACCCAGCCGATTCTCCCCTTCACCTGTAGAGTGGTCAAGCTCGAGCTCCGCAAATCCCTCCATTACTTCATCCACCATCACAACAGCATAGCCATGTGGAATCGGACGGCAGTGAAAAGTTCCGTTGGGTTGAGGAGGTGCAACAGAGCCGACATCCGCCAATAAAGTGAGGTTCCGGCATTTCGTCGTAAGCTCGCAATGTTGAGGCTCCGTGATAGTATCCACGGGGTAGCTAGGAGATGTGAAGTCAGGCTGAACGGGCTCCATGGAAGCGACGCTGCTTTTCCGCTGAGATGGCGGGGTAGCTTCTGGGGTAGCTTCGTGCCGCTGAGATGGTTGGCCGGCAGCTCGCTGGCTCTCAGCTTCCTCTAGCTTTTGTAGTCTTGCATTGAGCTTCTGAATTTCGCTCAGCTCCGCTTTCCTCTTTCTGTCCCGGCTTCTATAACCGCCTGCGTCGGGAAACCCAACCTTCCACCGAACGGAGCCTGGTGTGTCTCGTGTTCGTCCAGGGTGCTCAGCATTCCCTAGGGCCTCAGTCAGCTCGTCCTTCTCTCTGTCGGGAAAGAACGTCCCTTCCTGCGCTGCGGTGATATACTCCTGAAGCTTGTTCATGGGTATTGCAAGTTGCTCGTTCGTCCAGCGGCACTTCCCTGTTTCAGGGTCCAAAGTTCCCCCAACCCCGAAGAACCAAGTCCTTGAATGGTCTGGCCAGTTCAATGTCTGTGGTACGACATTTTTAGCAATCAGCTCATTCTCAGCTTTGTCCCACAACGGCCGGGCTTTGAGGTAGCCACCTGACCCCGTGTGATGGTGATACTGCTTCTTTGCAGCATTGATCTTGTTTGTCTTTGACATTTTCTTACTCTTGTCCGATGTCTTGTAGGCCACAAATGCGGGCCAGTGATCTCTTATCTTCTCAAATCGGCCGGTGAATTTTGGAGTCTTCCCTTTGTCGACAAACTTTGATTTCAACTCATTCTTCCACCTCCTGAATAGATCTGCCATCTTCATAAGAGCACACGCCTTGACCAGTGGCTCTATAACTGGCTTATTCGGATCATATCCTCTGGCGGTAGGGTGAAATTTGCCCTCAGCGCGGTCCAAATATCATCTTTCTGTCTATCGGTGACATAATTACCATCAGGGGCACCATCCTTAGGCTTATTCCATTGCTCGATGCTGATCGGGATGTAGTCCCTAACAATAGCTCCGCACTGAGCAGAAAATGCGTCCTTGGTCCGCTTGGGTTCAATCGGATACCATCGTGCGCGAGTGCTTTGATCGTGAACCTTTCATCCTTGCGCAACCTCTTCTTCGGGCCTCGTCTCGTTACCGAAGTTTGGCTCGATCCGGAGGGCTATAAAAGAAGAAAGAAGAGTTAATTAATTTATGTACATACCAAAACAATTAATGCATCAATTAGCTAGTCAGCACAGGCTTAATTAATATATATACCTCGCCGGACTTTGCAACAGCTCCCTCCTCCGTTCGGTCACCGGAGCCGTCATCATGGTCTCCTTCTTCCTCCGGCATTCGGTCACCGGAGCCATCATGATCATGTCCTTCCTCCTCCATTGTTCGATCACCGGAGCCGTCATCCTCTCCTTCCAGACCATCGGTGAGATATCACGTCCGCCGTGGATTATGTCCCCCAACAACTGTTCTTGTTCCAAGTCTCTTGGATCCATAGTTTCTGCAAATATTACAACATGGCAATTAATATACAAACATGAATGTCGTCCGACGTCCGGACCGCCTCTCTCATGAATGTCCGACGTCCGGTTTGGAGTGGCCTCGACAACACTTCTAGGGTTTGGGGTGGCCTCGACAACGCTCTTTCTTCTATTGTTTGGGGTGGCCTCGACAATGCTCTTTCTTCTAGGGTTTGGGTGGCCTCAAGAGTTTATCGGGTAGGGACGGGAGGGGGTAGGAGATCGACAACGCTCTTTCTTCTAGGGTTTGGGTGGCCTCGAGAGTTTATTGGGTAGGGCGAGAGGGCCGGGATTCTCTTAACCTTTTAGGGATTTAACAAAATGGCGCCATTCTGGATGTGCAGAAAATGGTCCATATTTTTCCTGATCTCATCTACCCTTCTATATGTCACGTTGTCTAGTGTCAAAGGATTCAAGAAAACCACGGCTTCATCATTAGCCGGAAGTAACAGGCGCATAATGGTACGAAGCTCTCCAAAATTGTTTTGGAACGGAGTCCCGGATAGGATAATTAGCTTTTTGGTACGAAGTTCAGCAAGAGCCTTCCGAATATCGCTATTTGGAAGGCCGTTGCTGAAATTCATACCAAAAAGCGAATTATTCTTTCCGGAACTCCGTTCCAAAACAACTTTGAAGGGATTCGTAACATCATACGCCGGTTACTTCGGGCTAATGATGAAGCCATGGATTTCTTCAATACTTTGACACACAACATGACATATAGAAGAATATATATATATGGGATCAGAAAAAAAATTGGATCAACTTGTGCACATCCATAATGGGGGCATTCTTGATAAATCTATATTACCGGAGTTATCGGGGAGGGGGTATATTGACCCCCCCCCTCATGTCGAAGTTATCGGGGAGGGGGTATATCAACAACGACATACATTCCGGATCCGTTGGAAAGCTCTCGGGGAGCCGATGCCAACGTGATGATAGGGGGCCGGGGTGCTCCCGTGGCCTTGTTGATAGATAGAGCCGATGCCAACGTGATGATAGAGCCGATTCCAACATTTTCATTTAACAAAAAAACTACCTTCAAAAAAAGACTTGCTTCGCCGCGGGTGCTCGGTGCGACGTGGACTCGGTGGAAAAACTTTATGAAAATGCGGTGGTGGCCGGGCCGGGCAGTTTTCTTTTCCTTCTTCATTTTTTCCTTTGTTTTTTCTTATATGTTTGTTTTCATTTTCACTCTACATTTTCGTACATATGAAAAACAACGAAGACGTTTTACATGAACATATACACACATATACATGAACATATATACATATACAGGAAAAAAAAACATATACATGAACATATACACATATACATACCCGCAAAAAAAACCTAAATGATGACGGGGCGGCACACCATGGGAAAGGGGGGGCTCACTCGTGGGGGGGGGGCGGCGATGGCTGGAGGCCGGCGACGGGGACGAGGACGGCGGCTCGGGGAGGCGACGGGGACGGGGAGGACGAGGACGGCGGCTCGGGGAGGCGACGGGGAGGCGATAGGGATGAGGACGGCGGCGACGGGGACGAGGACGGCGGCTCAGGGAGGCGACGGGGCCGGCGGTGGCGGCGGTAGCGGCGGCGGCGGCGGCAGCGCAGGGGAAGGGGGTCGGTGCGTCGGGGCAGGGAGCGGCGGAGCGGCGGACGACGACGGCGACGACGGGGAAGAGGCGACGGCGAGGGCGAGGGCGACAGCGAGGCGACGGCGAGCACGACGGGGGCGGCGGGCGAGGGCGACGATGGCAAGCGACGACGGGGGCGGCGGGCGGCGACGGGGGCAGCGAGCGACGGCGACGATGGGGGCGGCGGGCGGCGGCGACGGCTGGGGCGATGGCGACGGCGGGCGGCGGGCGGGCAGCCTGGCGGCGTCGATTTCGTCGGCGTCGTCGGGGGTGAGATGAGAATGCTGAAAATTCCTAAGTATGGGCTTATATACACAGAGCACTGGTCCCGGTTGGTGGCACCAACCGGGACCAATGCACCCCTTTAGTCCCGGTTGGTGCCACCAACCGGGACCAAAGGTCAGTTTTCAGCAGCCTAAAGGGCGGGAAACAGGGACCTTTGGTCCCGGTTGGTGGCACCAACCGGGACTAAAGGGTGCATTGGTCCCGGTTGGTGGCACCAACCGGGACTAAAGGGGCGCATTGGTCCCGGTTGGTGCCACCAACCGGGACCAAAGGGTGGTGCTGCCCGGGGCCAAATTTTTAGTCACACCTCGCTAGCCGAGAGAGCTCTAGTGTGGTTTATAAGCGCTGCTGCACATAACCTCTCGAGCTCCTCTCAGCTGCAGGCCTCCGGGCCTAATCTGTCACTGCCTGTGGGCCTATTGGGCCTTCTGCGGGCCCAGTAGGTGGCATTTAAAAAAAAATCCAGTTTTTTGTTTTGTTTTTTGTTTTATTTATTTTTCTAATTTTTTCCCAGTATTTTTCTTCTGTTATTTTAGTTCATTCTTTATAACAAATAAATACTTTGATAATTTTAGTTGCATTTATTTATTTTTGTTTTGTTTTTGTTTTGTTTTTTCTTTATTTATTTTTGTTTTATTTTTTGCTTTATTTATTTCCAGTGTGTTTTATCATTATATTCTTTTTGCTATTAATGTTTTGAACAAAAAATACTTTGATAATTTTAGTTGCATAATTTTTATATAATTATAGTTTCAAAAATACTAGAGGTTTATAAAAGATTTTTAGTTGATTCTTTTTTGAACTCCACTCCCACGATGTTTTGAAAGAAATTAAAAAGCACTTCAAATGAACTCTGAAAAGGTTGAAAGTTGGAATGGTATCATCATTTCACCCACATAGCATGTGCTAAAAAGTTGAGAGGGTTACGGCAAAAACTGGATGCACTTCGTGTACAAAACGGACAATCTCTTTCGAAGTATTAGGGTTTCGGACGAAAACTCATGTGTTATAAAAGGATTTCATTTTTTTGAACTTATTTGAACTCCATGCTTTTTGTGTTTTCAAAATGCACCATTCAAAGCCACATCATCAATTTTCAACCCTTTCTGACTTCATTTGGTATTTTTCATGCACTTACTGATTTTTTTGAGCTAAATAACCCTGAAATTGAAAAGCACTTCAAATGAACTCTGAAAAGGTTGAAAGTTGGCATGGTATCATCATTTCACCCACATAGCATGTGCTAAAAAGTTGAGAGGGTTACGCTAAAAACTGGATGCACTTCGTGTATAAAACGGACAATCTCTTTCGAAGTATCAGGGTTTCGGACGAAAACTCATGTGTTACAGCCCGACGGTGGCTCGTGCGTGCCCGCATATGAAATGCACCATCGGACCGTATGCAGGGAATCCGAATGATTTGTATTCGGTCGATGAACTAAAGGATTTCTAGATAGATCAACAAAACACACGGTTTCCCCTGCATACAGCCTGACGGTGGCTCGTGAGTGCCCGCATATGAAATGCACCGTCGGACCGTATGCAGGGAATCTGAATGATTTGTATTCGGTCGATGAACTAAAGGATTTCTAGATAGATGAACAAAACACACGGTTTCCCCTGCATACAGCCCAACGGTGGAAATATGAAATGCACCGTTGGACCGTATGCAGGGAATCCGAATGAGTACAAACACTAAGTGTTGAACATGTCCGAGAGGTGGGCTATATATAGGGTCGTGTGCCTCTTTAGTCCCGGTTGCTAGCACGAACCGGGACTAGTCATTATAGTGCTGATCCAACAGCTCACAAGCGCTTGAAAGAAACACACGATCCGTATGCCTCTTCCTGATTGGTACGACCTTCACCCACATAGCATGTGCTAAAAAGTTGAGAGGGTTACGGCAAAAACTGGATGCACTTCGTGTACAAAATGGACAATCTCTTTCGAAGTATCAGGCTTTCGAACGAAAACTCGTCTGTTAAAAAGGCATTTCATTTTTTTGAACTTATTTGAACTCCATACTTTTTGTGTGTTCAAAATGCACCATTCAAAGCCACATCATCAATTTTCAACCCTTTCTGACTTCATTTGGTATTCTTCATGCACTTACTGATTTTTTTGAGCTAAATAACCCTGAAATTGAAATGCACTTCAAATGAACTCTGAAAAGGTTGAAAGTTGGCATGGTATCATCATTTCATCCACATAGCATGTTATAAAAAGTTGAGAGGGTTACGGCAAAAACTGGATGCACTTCGTGTACAAAACGGACAATCTGTTTCGAAGTATCAGGGTTTCGACGAAAACTCATGTGTTACAAAAGGCATTTCATTTCTTCACATGTAACTGCAATGATATAGTTGTGGAGAGAAAGTCTTTACTTTTTCTTCGCTTGTGTCCTTCGCTTTTTGCGCCGTAACCATGGATAATCTTCATCGTTTAACAGGGTGCCTGGGTCAGCCTTGACTTTGAAGGGAGGAATTTCATGAAACTTTTCATAATCTTCAGACATGTCTGTCTTGCCCTCCAATCCCACGATGTCTCTTTTTCCTGAAAGAACTATGTGGCGCTTTGGCTCATCGTATGATGTATTCGGTTCCTTATCTATTCTTTTTCTCGGTTTGGTAGACATGTCCTTCACATAGAAAACCTGCGCCACATCATTGGCTAGGACGAATGGTTCGTGTGTGTACCCAAGATTGTTCAGATCCACTGTTGCCATTCCGTACTGTGGATCTTCCTGTACTCCGCCTGTTGACACATTGACCCATTTGCACTGAAACAAAGGGACCTTGAAATCATGTCCATAGTCAAGTTCCCATATGTCCACTATGTAACCATAATATGTGTCCTTTCCCCTCTTGGTTGCTGCATCAAAGCGGACACCACTGTTTTGGTTGGTGCTCTTTTGATCCTGGGCGATCGTGTAAAATGTATTCCCATTTATCTCGTACCCTTTGTAAGTCATTACAGTCGAAGATGGTCCCCTGGCCAACGAGTACAGCTCATCAAAAACAGTGTTGTCATACATGAGACGTGTTTGCAATCAACTGCCGAAAGTCCTGATGTGCTCACATGTAATCCAGTCGTCACAATCTCCGGGTGTTTGGAGCGCAGAATATTCTTGTGTTCATCGACATACGAGGTCACCAAGGTAGAATTCTGTAGAACTGTGTAGTGTGCTTGAGACCAAGAATGGCCGTCCCTACATATTATTGAGTCCGCTCCTAGCGTGCCTTTTCCAGTCAGTCTCCCCTCATACCGCGATTGAGGGAGACCAATTTTCTTAAGGTCAGGAATGAAGTCAACACAAAACCCAATGACATCCTTTGTTTGATGGCCCATGGAGATGCTTGCTTCTGGCCTAGCGCGGTTACGAACATATTTCTTTAAGACTCCCAGGAACCTCTCAAAGGGGAACATATTGTGTAGAAATACAGGGCCCAGAACGACAATCTCGTCGACTAGATGAACTAGGACGTGCGTCATGATATTGAAGAAGGATGGTGGGAACACCAGCTCGAAACTAACAAGACATTGCACCAAATCACTCCTTAACCTTGGCAGGATTTCTGGATCGATCACCTTCTGAGAGATTGCATTGAGGAATGCACATAGCTTCACATTGGCTAATCGAACGTTTTCCGGTAGAAGCCCCCTCAATGCAACCGGAAGCAGTTGCGTCATAATCACGTGGCAGTCATGAGACTTTAGGTTCTGGAACTTTTTCTCTGCCATATTTATTATTCCCTTTATATTCGACGAGAAGCCAGACGGGACCTTCATACTGAGCAGGCATTCAAAGAAGATTTCCTTCTCTTCTTTGGTAAGAGCGTAGCTGGCAGGACCTTCATACTGCTTTGGATGCATGCCGTCTTTTTCATGCACACGTTGCTGTTCCTCCCGTGCCTCCGGTGTATCTTTTGTCTTCCCATACACTCCCAAGAAGCCTAGCAGGTTCACGCAAAGATTCTTCATCACGTGCATCACGTCGATTGCAGAGCGGACCTCTAGGTCTTTCCAATAGGGTAGGTCCCAAAATATAGATTTCTTCTTCCACATGGGTGCGCGTCCCGCATCGTCAGTCGGAACAGATAGTCCGCCAGGACCCTTTCCAAATATTACTTGTAAATCATTGACCATATCAAGTATGTGATCACCAGTACGGAGGGCGGGCTTCTTCCGGTGATCTGCCTCACCTTTGAAATGCTTTCCTTTCTTGCGACAATGATGGTTGGTCGGAAGAAATCGACGATGCCCCAGGTACACATTCTTCCTGCATTTGTCCAAATATATACTGTCGGTGTCATCTAAACAGTGTGTGCATGCGTGGTATCCCTTGTTTGTCTGTCCTGAAAGGTTACTGAGAGCAGGCCAATCGTTGATGGTTACAAACAGCAACGCATGTAGGTCAAATTCCTCCTGTTCGTTCTCATCCCACACACGTACACCTCTTCCATTCCATAGCTGTAAAAGTTCATTAACTAATGGCCTTAGGTACACATCAATGTCATTGCCGGGTTGCTTAGGGCCTTGGATGAGCACTGGCATCATAATGAACTTCCGCTTCATGCACAACCAAGGAGGAAGGTTATACATACATAGAGTCACAGGCCATGTGCTATGCTTGCTGCTCTGGTCCCCAAAAGGATTAACGCCATCTGCACTTAAACCAAACCATACGTTCCTCGGGTCACCTGTAAAGTTGCTCCACTTTCTCTCGATCTTTCTCCACTGCGACCCGTCAGCGGGTGCTCTCAACTTCCCGTCTTTCTTACGGTCTTTTTTGTGCCATTGCATCAACTCGGCATGCTTTTTGTTTCTAAAGAGACGTTTCAACCGTGGTATTATAGGAGCATACCACATCACCTTGGCAGGAACCCTCTTCCCGGTGCGCTGGCCCTCAACATCACCAGGGTCATGTCTTCTGATCTTATACCGCAATGCACCGCATACCGGGCATGCGTTCAAATCCTCGTACGCACCGCGGTAGAGGATGCAGTCATTAGGGAATGCATGTATCTTCTGCACCTCCAAATCTAGAGGGCATAGAACCTTCTTTGCTTCGTACGTACTGCGGGGCAATTCGTTATCCTTTGGAAGCTTCTTCTTCATTATTTTCAGTAGCGAACTAAATCCCTTGTCAGATACACCATTGTCTGCCTTCCATTGCAGCAATTCCAGTGTGGTACCGAGCTTTCTGTTGTTATCTTCGCAATTTGGGTACAACCCTTTTTTGTGATCCTCTAACATGCGATCGAACTTCAACTTCTCCCTTTCACTTTCGCATTCTCTCTGTGCATCAACAATGACCCGGCGAAGATCATCATCGGGCACATCGTCTGGTTCCTCTTGATCTTCAGTTTCCCCCATTGCAGCATCACCGTATTCAGGGGGCAGGTAGTTGTCGTCATCCTCTTCTTCTTCGTTGTCTTCCATCATAACCCCTCTTTCTCCGTGCTTCGTCCAAACATTATAGTGTGGCATAAAACCCTTCTGAAGTAGGTGGAAGTGAAGGGTTTTATAGTTGGAGAAAGGCTTCGTATTCTCACAGATAGTACATGGACAATGCATAAAACCATTCTGCTTGTTTGCCTCAGCGGCTTCGAGAAAATTATGCAGGCCCTTAATATACTCGGAGGTGCGTCGGTCACCGTACATCCATTGCCGGTTCATCTGCGTGCATATCATGAATAGAGAAGTGACCAAATTAATAGAAATTCATCATCACATTAAAGCCAAAGTATAGTAGTGACCAAAATAAATACATAACGTTCATACATAGTTCTCATTATTGAACAACATATAGCTCTCTAGAGCATCTAATTAAAACATACATTGAAACTATAAAATTTAAATGCAACAACAAATGCGATCATAACCGCAACTAAGGTACCAATTTATCCAACGGCATAATGATACCAAGCCTCAGTATGAATGGCATATTTTCTAATCTTTCTAATCTTCAAGCGCATTGCATCCATCTTGATCTTGTGATCGTCGATGACATCGGCAACATGCAACTCCAACTTCATCTTCTCCTCTTCAACTCTTTGTAATTTTTCTTTCAAGTAATTGTTTTCTTTTTCAACCAAATTTAACTTCTCGACAAGAGTTTCTATGCCGGTTGGAATTTCCGGTTCACATACCTCCTAGATTAAAAAATCTATGCCACGTTGGTCGGCATAATTGTCATAAACACTAAATAAAAAAAATAGTTATAAAAGATAATATATACCACATCCGAATCATAGACCGGACGAGGGCCGACGTGCGCGGATACCATGACCATGGCACTATATAATAACAAACAATAATAAAAGTAAGAAAATTACACAAGTATCTATCTAAATGATACAAGTAAGAACTTTTTTCTTTTAGAAAGAAGATAAGAAGAAGAGGCTAACCACGGTGGTGCCGGCGCCGAGATGGGCACGGGCGATCGACGGCGGTGAGGATGGGGACGGGACAGGACAGACCGCCAAACCTAAACAAATCTTGAGGAAAATGGAGCTTGGACAAGGAGCTTCGAGAGGAGAAAGCTTATGTGTGGTTCGGGCATTTCATCGAACACCTCATGTGCATGTAGGGGAACGCATCAGAAAATAAAAAATTTCCAACCTACGTACCAGCCCAGGATCACTATGGAGACTGCATACAAGGTTTGATCTGTTTCGTTACCGACTCGTAGCGCAGCGGAAGTAGAGTCGATGATGATCGGCGGTGCAGATCCCCGCAGCTAGGATTTACAACCTCCCAACCACGAGGATGTATACCCTCATCCGCCCCCGGACAGCCCTCCGGGAAGCGGTCGGACAGTCCCTCGGACGGTGTCACGGACAGCCCTTCGGTAGGACCATCGAAACTCGGACAGTCACTCGGACAGCCCTTCGGGAGGACCATCGAAAATCGGACAGTCACTCGGACAGCCCTTCGGGAGGACCATCGAAACTCGGACAGTCACACGGACAGCCCTTCGGGAGGCACTCTCGAACTAAGACCGAAACTACGATCTCTCTACAGAGTTGCACACATACGGTGTCATCTATCCGGCAGGGCTTCGCCGTCCAGAACTAGTTCCCACCGGAACCCAGACAGCCTTTCGGCTCTACGAAACTATTTCGCTGGGAGGGAGAGAGAAGCCAGAAATGTCATGGCACTTGTATGTGAGAAGGAAGTGAGTGTGGAGGCAACCCCTCCACCTCTATTTATAGGAAATCCAAGGGGTAGGGTTTCTTGGCCCCCAAGCCTTCTAGAAACCTTTTTGGGAAAATATCCCAAAAGGTGACTTTTCCATAAATATCCCAAAAAGCACTTTCACTATTCACGACGACATTTTTCAGCGTCTGATCGAACTGAAAATATTCATGTGGGCTTAGAACATTTCCAGTACCCACCAAAATAATTTTCAACGCGAGCCGGAACAATTCCGGTTTAGTGATTTTCATCTGCGAAAAGCATCTGAAGCGGTTTCGGCAGCTCCGGAACATTTCCGGTTTTCATTCCGGAAAATTCCAGAAAGTTTCCAGAATGATTCTGACACCCTCCAAGAATTATCAGGCATGTGCCGAAACCATTTTGACTTCATGGTGTACTCCGAAACAACTTTTCGGTTTAGTGATTTTCATCTGTGAAAAGCAACTAAAGTGGTTCCGGCAGTCCGGAACATTTCCAGTTTTTGTCTCTGAAAAATCTCAAAAGTTACCGGAACAATTCTGGTACCTTCCAATAATTTCCAGGCATGTGCCGAAACCAATTTGACTTTATGGAATACCCTGAAACAACTTTTCAGTTTCACCGGAACTATTCCGATATCCTCTCCGGAACGTTTCCGTTTCGTCCAAAACTTTTTCGGTGATTTTCTCTCAGACTCCCCGTCTAGTATTCAGCAGATAAATGACCCTTAAGCGTGTGACCCTATAGGTTCGGTGAAGCATAGACATGACCCAGAACCCCTTCCGATCAATGATCAACATCGGAGCCGTGGACACCCATATTGACCCCTATACACACACGAATGAATATTCGAGTGAACCTCCAGTTGCCGTGTGCTATTCCTGTTGCTTCGCGATATGTTACAAATACCCGAGGTGAGACATGTTGGCATCCCCGTGGATCAACAACTTCTCCACTATGCCAGTTACCTCGTTACCGGTATTGTTCTCTTTTCTCGTTCCCATGTTCCGGCATCCCCGTGATCAAATCACAAAGTGTCTGGCCAGACGATGATGGATACCGTTACACCGAGAGGGCCCAGAGATATCTCTCCATCGTCGGAGGAGCAAATCCCAATCTTGAGCTATCAAGTTACTTGACATACTTTTCCATGAACCCGTAAGCCGCCGTAATAGCCACCCATTTACGGATGACGTTTAACAAACCCCAAAGTTCATGAAGCAAGCATGAAGAAACTCAATACTCTCATGGTCTAAGGAATCATGCAAACGTTAACCATCTCTGTGTTATAAACCATTAACTAATGACGAATGTATCTCATAGCATAACATCAATTCGGGTCGATTCAACACAAATGTTCTTCTAATATTGTGCCCTCAAAATTGCCGGCATAGCCATGCCCATGACCAGGAAAACAGGATCATCATGCAATACTTGAGCCAGTCTTAGAGGCCAGACTAGGAATACATTTTACCGTTTGTTATTCCACACGTGCATATGAGTCTTCCTCCGAGCCTCGTGGTTATTGTAGACTCGAGAACCATAGCAGTTATAGCATGGAACATAAACCTAGTTATGAACAGGGAGATAATCAATAACATTTATTATTGCCTCTAGGGCATATCTCCTACAGTGCATAGGAGGTGAGCTAGAGCACCACAAAGCACTCCCACGGCCGGCCAAAAAAAAGTGAGCAGTGCATTGCTCTGCTAGCGGGCAGGGGGTATATATAGGCCGACCATTGGTCCCGGTTTGTGGCTGGAACCGGGACTAAAGGACACCATGTGGTCCCGGTTCCAGCCACAAACCGGGACCAATGGTTGTGGGCCAGGAGCCAGGCCCATTGGTCCCGGTTCGTGTCTGGAACCGGGACCAAAGGGGTCAGACGACCCGGGACCAATGGCCCACGAGGCCCGGCCGGCACCCTGGCCTCACGAACTGGGACCAATGCCCCCATGGGTCCCGGTTCATGAGTGAACCAGGATTAATGGGCTTCTCAGGGCTGGACCAAAGCCCTGTTATGTACTAGTGTACTAATAACAATTATGAGAGTCACACTAAAGTTTCTGGATGTTTTATTTGGAAATTTTATTTTAGTATGAACTATATATTGATGTCATCCTTATGGCATTTCTTAATGATGTAATGGAGTGAGGTCACTTGAATGAAAATGTTAATGACCACGTGGTTCGGTTTTCTGCATCGTGCTATGCCGCATAATAATGTTGGGCCATGTGCCTAATGGGAGAAACTAAAGTTTACTATCATGCATTTTTATGATATGCACTCCTAGAATATGCATAACGGTCCAAAATGGTGCTGATGAAATTATGATCCATTCCTATAACAAAGAAATTTTGTCTAGAGAATTTATTCCAAAGTAGATGTTGTCATTTATTTGACAATTATTATTTTCCAAATATTATTATTTGCTGAATCATGATGTCTAAATTTATAATTTTGAGAATTTTATAATGAGTAATATTAACGTCATTTTCACTTTGAACCACTGCAATGTTTACTCAGTGGGATACCATTTCTATTAATGTAATACTAATGTACAAAATGAATGCTATTTTATGCCTTGTCACTAAAAGTTTTAATGATAATTTTTACACTTCAAGTTAATGTAATTCTCAATTGCAATTTTAGTATCAAAATTTTAATGCCAAATGTTTACTATTTGGTTGTGATTCCTTGTGTCTCATGACACATTGAATTGCATTATGTTGTTGTTTTATGTTAATGTTGGCTATTAAATTAGCCAATGTTCTTGTAGGTCATGATGTGATTTTAGATCTCTCTAATCAAAATGGAACCAACGAGAAGTTTTGACTAGAGACTTTATGAACAAATGCTCTTATGGCATGTGATGATTTTCTGACAAACGTTGATTATTATCATGTGTCATATTTGAATGAATAAGATTCTTTTCTGTTTTCTGCCCAACGGTGATACAGATTCGTGGAACTGTTAAGCATGTCTTTAACTCATATCACTGCAAAGTTAATTCCTGCTTGATGTTTTATTATGATGCTCATAAAGTTGTCACCTCTTTTCAGTGATGAATATTAATAATCATGCATGCCAACTTTTGTTTTCGCCTAGACCAACTTAATGTAAATGACTTTCCCATGTGGAGAGTGGAGATCCATGTCTCATGTAAGGAAGGTACCACTTTTTCTGCTAATAATGATGAAGGATGTTATTTATGATGTTAAACCAGAAATTGGGATGGGTCTCATAAGTCATATGTGTCACCATGCACTAATGCAAAGGAGGCTAAAGTTAAAGCTATTTGATTTACTCCACTTGCAATTGGACATAGCTTAATTCTTCATCATAATTATGGTGTTTGTGTATGCTCCTAGTTTTTGGAGAAACTTAATTTATATCTCGGCAATAGATGACATTGATTATGTATGTTTCAAAATATATTATTAAGTTATCTCCAATTATGTGATGTTAGTGTCGGCAGGAGGTGAGACATGTTACATTTTCACTGAATGGATCTTTTGTAATGATTGTGTGTGTTATAGTACAATTAAGATATAAGAGAAGTGTAAATAATGAAACCTTATCGAAATTGTGGTCTTGTTTACCGCATTTCGAGGGGGAGAGATGGAATGCCTCATTAAATATGAGATATCATATTTACCGCTCTTTCTGAGACCATAACACAAACAATAAAAGTGTGTTAATTCTCTGATTAGCATGCAACAAGTCTTATTTAGAAGAATGAATGAAAATCAAAATAATGTTCGAAATTCTTTATCATGTTTATGCGTACTTGCCCCGTATGAATAATATGAACCACACATTAATGCTAAAGTCTCAAGTTTGCCAGTCTAATATCCATTATGATATTAATGTAACATGTGGCTTACGATTATATTTCCGACCAATGTTGTTTGTAATTATGTGCCACACTTCATTAAGTTCTTTTCCGTCTTCTCCCCTACGGTGATGCGGATTAGAACTGAAATGTAAGCTTGTTAAGACGTTAGACTCTAGAGCATATCATATGTTCTGTAAAAATAAAGTAATCACAGGGAGCCTGGAGCTAGCCTAGGAACACAAATTTTGAGGAGAAGCACTCTTTAAGTACTAATTATCCATGAGATCCTTGTTCCTACGCATCAGGTGGATTTGGGATTATGAAATCACTAATGTAACACCTAGTGTTGAGCCTCATCTTTTTCCTGTGATAAGTAATGTGTGTTTGTGTTCATCTTAGTGGCTTGTTGCCATATAGGATGAAGACTATGAGCTCTAATGATGTATAAAACATGGTACAACTTCCCAAATGAATTAAAATGGTAGGCTATAAATGGCTCTACAAACTCGAAAGGTTGAAACAAAGGCTTATAGTCAAAAGGTCATTATAAAGAGAAAAGAGATTGATCGTAATGACATCTTTTTCTCCTGCATGGACTAAGGAATTGTCATGATGCTCATGTTATCCTCATGGCATGCTTTTAAATTGACTTAATTAAAAATGTTTTATGCGGCTCAACCAGAAGCTTTTGTCATGAAAGAAAACTAACATAATGCATGTTGTCTAAAGAATTCAAATTATGAACTAAGACAAGCGTTGGGATAACTTACCTTGAGTCTAGGGAAGTAAGTTCACCATGTAGATGAAATCTCATTGGACAACCAAGAGTTTTCACTACTAGAAATTGTTCCAACACTGAACCCTCAACACGGACTAGCCACAGGCCACCCGTCAGTGGTGACGCTAATCACTGACCGGCCAGCCAATCACTGACCGGCCAGCCGTGACCGGTTAGTGATGACCCCCTTAGGGCTATCCTAGCAAGTCAACACTGACGGACCACTAGCCGACCAGTCAGTGATGAGTGGTTCACCCACTCCCGGGCACTCCATCACTGACCGACCCTCATCACTGATTGGTCGCTTAGGGTAGCCCGTCAGTGATAACATGTCACCACTGAGCGGCCACACTTAGTGGTTGGTCAGTCGTGACCACCATGCGGGCCCTTATAATCATGCGGCCCCCACCCCCTCCCAAACCGCTCGTCCCTCTCCCAAACCCTCACTACTGTAGATTACCTTACTAGTGGCAGGACCAAAAAGCCTACCAGTGCCCGGCTTTGGGCCCGCCATTAGTAACTTGCCGCTTTGGGCCCACCCCCTCCCAAATGCTAGAAAGTTACCAGTGGTGGGCTCCAGGCCCACCGCTGGTAATAGATTACCAGTGGCGGGCGCGTCGCACCACTGGCATGTTAACTAACAATGGAGGGCGCCCATACCTGCCCGCCACTGGTAAATTTTCTAGCATTTAAAAAAAATCATATGTATATTTCTTCAGCACATTTACAGAAATTACAATATACACTAGTATATTTCATCCATCCATACATACATATATCCACTACTAGGAAAAGACTTATAGGTGGGGTCAGACTAGTGGCGGGAATGGTATGGGACCCGCCACTGGTATTTTGGTCAAGTACCAGTGGCGGGTAAAAATTACTACCAGCCACAGCTATGCAGGTACCATTGGCGGGCATATTTGGCCACCTGCCACTGGTAACTTTCTACAAAATTAGCCGTGGGATAAAGTCAGCAGTGGCGAGCACCGAATGGCTGCCCGCCACTGCTTGGTCACGTACCAGTTGCGGGCAAATAAAGTGCCTGCCACAGCAATATTTCATTAACTCCGCGCCCAAATTTAGCAGTGGCGGGTGCTAGAAGACGCCCGCCACAAATTAAGTAAGTCAGGAAGTACTTTAAAAAATCATAATAATGAACCAAGAATAGTCTCAAATTTGAGCATGAGACTTTAAATGGTGTATATTCAACATAGAAAAAGTTTAAAGAGGAAATGATATAAACATTTGAGTTAGACTATTCAGTTTGTACACGAAGTGCATCAAGTTTTTCCCGTAATACTCTCAAATTTTTACCACACCTTATAGGGGTCATATAATGACACCTCGCCAAGTTTCATCCTTTTCAGACTAGATTGCATTTTTGTTTTTGAATCGAAGAGCATTTTGCTCATTTTAATAGCTAGAAATTCATTTAAAGCTTTAAAAATAGCAAATGAACCCAGAATAGTCCGAAATTTGAGAACGAGACTTTAAATGGTGTATATTCAACATAGAAAAAGTTTAAAGAGGAAATGATGTAAAACATTTGAGTTCTCTATCGACTACGACGGTTTCTGTTTGAAACCCTAATGCTCCGAAAGAGACTGTTCGGCTTGTACACGAAGTGCATCAAGTTTTTCCTATAACACTCTAAAAATTTTACCACACCCTATAGGTGTCATATAATGACACCATGCCAAGTTTCATCCTTTTCAGACCACATTTGCATATATATTTTTGGAATCGAAGAGCATTTTGCTCATTTTAATTGCTAGAAATTCATGTAATGCTTTAAAAATAGCAAATGAACCTAGAATAGTCCCAAATTTGAGGATGGGACTTTAAAACGTGTATATTCAACATAGAAAAAGTGTAAATAAGAAATGATGTAAAACATTTGAGTTCTCTATCGATTACGATGGTTTCCGTTGGAAACCCTGATACTTCGAAAGAGAGTGTTTAGTTTGTACACGAAGTGCATTAAGTTTTTTCCGTAACTATCTCAATTTTTTATCACACCCTATAGGGGTGATATAATGACATCATGCCAAGTTTAATCCTTTTCAGACCTCATTTGCATTTTTTTTGAATCGAAGAGCATTTTGCTCATTTTAATATATAGAAATTCATTTAAAGATTTAAAAATAGCAAACCAACCCAGAAAAGGGCAATAGACAACCAACCCAGAAAAGGGCAATAGATTAACATGACTCTAATTCCGTACTTAATTCAATGACACAAAAAATGAGAACATAAATCTACCCATAAAACAACAAAGCATGAGGATCATAAAAAAATTGCAAAAAAAAATCTGTGGTGGGAGGAAGGAAATACCCGCCACTGCTAGCTTTCTTGCTGTGGTGGGCATTTATCCGCGCCAATCACTGGTGCGGCCAAACCCGTACCCCTACGGTTGCGCACACACATAGTCGCCCCCCCCCCCCCCCCCCCCCACAAAAAAAATCAAATCGGTTTTAGATTTCCACCAAATCCCAGATCCCGTCGTTGCCTCCTCTGCTGTCGTCACGCCCGTGCCTCCTCCCGCCGTCGCCTCCTCGCCGTCACTTCCTCCGCGCCTGCCCCGGCCGAAACGTCCCGCTGCCATGGCCTCCTCCTCCAACAACGCAGGGCTGACCCAACCGCCAGCGGCCTCCTCTTCATCCGAGCCGGAGGCCACTCCCGCTCCCTCCACCTCCTCGCGCTTCAGCGGACTAAATCTCCCTGTAAGCGTCAATGTTGAAGCGATGAGCATATACACTTGTATTTAGGTATCTCATATTGCAGTTTTCAGTAGCTACTATTACATCTTCAAAGACAGATAGATTTTATGAACGTGTTGTCATAGCCTTGAACAAAAACGTTACAAGTTAAGGTGTGAATGGCAATTGTTTTAGAATAATTTTTGTGGAAAATAAGTATGCAAGAGTCTATAACAAATGAGAAGTGTCTATGATGTGAGGTTTGTGCATATTGTTCATTACAAATCGTAAAGTAAAAAAGCAATTGTCATTCATTTAGAAGAAAAAGTTTGAATAATTAAAGTATGAAAGATTTTCGGAGACAAGTGAGAAGTGTTTGTGTTTTCAGGTTTGTGCATATTACGCAAATGTAAAATATAAAGTAAAGATGGAGTCTTGTAGATTGCAAAGCATATTGTTCATTTAGAAGAAAAAACTTTGGATAATTAAAATACGGAAGATTCTAGAATAAAAGAAAAGTGTTTGTGTTTTGAGCTTTGTGCATTATGCTTGAGCTCAACCATATGGAGTCTTCTAGATTTTACATGTGGCAGAATCCGATGGAGCTCAACCATATGAATTTATTCTAGATTTATTATTCGTGGGTGGCTTATTTGTGTTAAACTATAAATTGTGATGTGCATATCTTCAAACTTCTCAGGGCTTCAAAATGAGTGCCAAAATTCTAGCGAAATGTTGATTAATTTCCGTTTCGCCACATTTCTGGCACTCGATATTTTCATTTTGTAGCAAAAGTTATGCCCAATTTTTTCCATTGATCCATAATTTTTAATGCTTATTATATCGATGTGCTGATTGTAGTATGGTGTATAAATGATGCCATGAACTATGTGCTTTCTATTTAATTTCTCAACATGAATGTAGCCAATGAACCAAGTATGCCCGTGGTGTGGCGACAACAGGGTAGGTGCGTGCCACTGGGTGGTTATCACTTGCAATGAAATCTGCGTAGATCTTCAGGAGGACTTTCTGGAGAGGACGGTACGTTTTAATTCAACTTGTGTTGTGGCTGATGAGTTGCACACATATATAAAATTGCGCCAAAAAATGTCTAATTGTTGTTTTCTTTCAATTATGTACAGTGCATCCCTTGTTGGGGAAGGGCCGACTTCATGCATAGGGCGAACCTGCCCATGGAGGTGGAGGGCACATTTGAGCTCAAGATGGCCATGTTTAAAAAGGGCACACCCGTGACCCTTATGGTCACCAACGAGGCACACCGAACGTATTTTGGTGGCTCTCGTTGGAGACAGATTGCAACAGAATTAGGGATGCAAGCTGGGAAGGCATTCATGCTAATACTTGGCGAAGTAGATGATAACGCCGACGACATCTTTCTTTGGTTCAACACCCCCTCAGTCACCATAGCAGTTTCGGTATTGATCCCGAGTTCGTACGCGTAGTTCTATTGTACTAGCACTTCATTGAACATATAAGTTGTATGTGGTTATCATATTGTTATGTGTAAGTGTTAAACATAAGAGAGTTGTTAAACTAAAGCGTGTTCTTAAATTGTGCTATATGACTCTATATTGTGCCTTCTACGATACTACTATTACAGTTAAACTGAAAAACACTGCCACGGCAGCCAAAAACGCTGCCACAACAGCGCTTTTTCTTTTGGTCTGGCAAAATCTATCACTGGCGGGAGTTAATAGAAGCCCGCCACTGCTACCAACGTTACCAGTGGCGAGCGACTCGCCCGCCACTAATGACCAGTTAGCAGTGGCGGGCACCCCAAATCGCCGCGCCCGCCACTGATGGCCTGTTATGCAGTAGTGATCTTCATACATATATATATACGTCCATGCATATGCAATTCATCCACACACATATATATATACATACATATACATCCATATAGACATTCAATTCATCCATACATACATTGTGCCGCGAGATCCACGCTTCCCGTTGCACGTAGAGGTCATCGTCGTCATCCCGGGTGGATGTCATCATCGTTGCCTCACATAGTGGTACGTCATCGTCGTTGCCGCACGTAGTGGTAAGTCGTCGTCGCCGGCTAACGCATCCCTAAATAAAACAACTAGCAAACAGCAAATCCACTACAACTAGCGGAATATATATATATTAACAAGTCAAGGCATAACGTAAGTATAATAGTCAAGCAGACAAAGTACTACCACGAATATATACAAGGGTCCGTCTGGAACTCAGTCGACTGATGTCAGCGTCGTAGCTACAGGCCCGATGGCTGGATCGATTTACCTCCTTGTTCGTTTGTTTTTCTTTGGGCTGGTTTGTCATGTACGGGGCTTTTTTCCCTTTGTTTTTCTCTGCTTGTCCTCTTAAGTGGGCTGCTTTTTTATTTTTTTATGTTCTCCCAAATGCTTGTCTCGTTGGGCTGTTTCTTTCTTGCTTGTACGTGGGCAGCCTCCTTTTGTTTTCTGTATTTAGGACTGTCAAATGTATCAGTGTCTCTATCAATGCTCCAAGCGATGTGCACTGAAGTGCGTCTCCGTGAAAACATAATACTTACATGCAAAAAGTGTAGTGTGTTTGTATTACTTTCAGCACATATTTTGACACAAAAAAAAAGGAACATAACTAGTTGAACTAAATGAGATTCATGGTGCACGTGGTAAAAAGTACTAGTGGAACAAGAGTTATGTCGCATTAACTTGTTTCGGACCATCTACTTCTTTCTTAGTGTATATCATTAGTTTTAGGTGATCCCTGGGAAAATAAAAATATATTTTGAACAAAAAATTAAGTTACACACAGATGACGCACATGCAATGCGCATGGCTAACGGACATACAACTACATGTGATCAAGGTTTGTGCAATTAGATGACAATATTTTAAGAATAAAAATACTTTGCACAGAAATTATGGATATGCAATTGCGGGTGGTCGATGAACATGTGACTGGCACGTGTATAACTAGTGTCAACATTTTTCTTAAAGAGAAAAATATTAAGTTGCACATGAACATTGGACATGCAATTGGGCATGGTCGGATACACGCAACCTTGCCGACGTGTGTGCAAATCAAGTGGCAATATTTAAAAAAGTATAAAACATCGCTATTTAGAAAATAAAATATAACACAAAAATAAAATAGAAAGAAAAACAAAAAGTAGAAAAATAAAAAATAAAAATTCAAAAATAAACTCACATACCAGTCCGCCCAAGCACTCGGGCCCCCACCCCGCCTGCACCCTAGTTATGCTTAGTTGTAGTTACAGCCGGGGGAGACACTTGCAATTGCATGCCCAGTGACAGGCATGCAACTGTCGCCCATCCTCCCTCACCAACAAAACAACACAGAGTTGCAGTTGCGTCGAAGACTTGTAGTTGTGGTTGCATGCCTAATCGTGGACATGCAACTGCCCCTCCCCCTCCTCGACAAAAAGGCAACAAATTAGTTGCAGTAGTGTGACATACATGCAGTTGTAGTCGGGGAAGACACATGCAATTCCGTGCCTAGTGGTAGACGTGAAACTACCCCCCTCCCCAAACAAAAAAACTACTGAGTTACAGCTGTGTTGAAAACATGCAGTTGCAGTCGGGGGAGACACTTGTACTTGCATACCTAGTAGCAGACATGCAGCTACCGCCTTCTCCCACACCGACAAAATAACACAAAGTTGGAGTTGCAGCCAGGGGAGACACTTGCAGTTGCATGCCCAGTGGCAGACATGCAACTTTCGCCCCCCTCCCTCAGCAACAAAACAACACAGAGTTGCAGTTGCGTTGAAGACTTGCAGTTATAGTTGCATGCCTAATCGTAGAGATGCATTGAAAACATGCAGTTGCAGTCGGGGGAGACACTTGCAGTTGCATACCTAGTAGCAGACATGCAACTACGGCCTTCCCCCTCACTGACAAAACAACATAGAGTTGCAGTTGCAGTCGGGGGAGACACTTGCAGTTGCATGCCCAGTGGCAGACATGCAACTTTCGCCCCCCCCCATCCTCCCTCACCAAGAAAACAACACAGAGTTGCAGCTGCGTCAAAGACTTGCAATTGCGGTTGCATGTCTAATCGTAGACATGCAAGTGCCCCTCCCCCTTCGACAAAAAGACCACAAATTAGTTGCAGTAGTGTGACAGACATGTAGTTGTAGTCGGGGAAGACACTTGCAATTGCGTGCCTAGTGGTAGACATGCAACTACCCCCTCCCCTAACAAAACACTACTAGGTTCCAGCCATGTTGAAAACATGCAGTTGCAGTCCGGTGTGACACTTCCAATTGCGTGCCTAGTGATAAACATGGAATTGCATTCCTCCTGACAACACACCACAAATTAGTACCAGTCACGTTATAGACATGCAGTTGTACTCACGGGCGACACTTGCATTTGCGTGCCTAGTGGTAAGGACAAAATACCACAAATTAGTTGTAGTCGCACTGAAGCCTTGCAGTTGCGTGTCTAGTGGTAGACATGCAACTACCCCTTCCCGACAAAAACACCACAGAGTTACGGTCGTGTTGAAGACATATGGTTGTAGTCGGAGCCAATTGTGCAATTAGATGACAATATTTTCAATTTTTAGAAAAAAAAATTGTTTAATAAAAAAATAAAACCAAAAAATATAGCAACAATCATGTCATTTCCAAAAAAAAGTTTGCAAAGAGCAACAAAAGGGGAAATGCAAATACCCCTCTCTTGCAATTTTTTGGAAAAACAACAAAAAGCAAATATTCAATAGACCTTGAAAAAAGAATACAATACTAAAATAAAAATTGCCAACATCATGCATGTTTCGATCTCATCACCACACACGCATCGTCACAGTGGTGGAGGGCGTTGTACCCCCCCCCCCTTATAGTTGCACCTGATTTTATATGCATGCAGTAGCATACATGTGTTGCACACTTTATAGTTACACTAGACCATGATGGCGCGTGTTGCTGCGCCTGTCTGTTTTTTCAATAAAATGGTTGGAATATTCCTCCATATATTGATGCATGAAATGTAGAAGTTAAATACGAACCAAGTTGTCCGCAACTTAAGGACAACGCGCGTTGAAATTTTGGACTAATACCAACTTGGGGCCTTGACATGTAAAACCAAACAAAGATGCATACACAGGGTTATCTCTTTGGTAGTCATAATATCTTGCAAAAGCAGACTAAAAATGAAAGTCAAACAATTCCTTTGCAGAACACGTAGTTCGTCTTGACTGGCATCATGCCACCTCGGAGAAAAATGGCACATTCCAACTTGCCTATTCTGATGAGATAGGAAACAAACATATGTACATACATGTACATATCTCGATGAGGTGATATTAAACTTGCCTATCACCTCCTCATCGTCGACCTGCGCCACCCGCACGTTCTTGTCCTATGTGTTAGGGGATGCAGCTTTCTGACCACAGCGGCCTAGTCCCTGTAATGTCGCCATCGCTGCCTCCGATCCTTCCATCGCTCAGGCTTGGTGCCCCTGGGAGTGGAATCTGGTGATGAAGGAACCTCATCTGCGCGTGGTGCCCTACTACTTGTCGCGGGGTCTAGCGGCTACCGCCGCCAGCAACTCAAGCTGCCTTGATGTCTGTTCATGTCATCAACCACACTGAACCCTGGGCTCTCCAGCTTTATAAACACCAAGGTGCATCCCCACATCTCTACTACTGTTGGTGCGCAGCCCTCTGGATTGTGAACCAGAAGATTGTTGTTTTTTCCCTAGCAGAGAGGTGTTGCATGCTTCAAGTGTGAGTGCGTGATTTAGCTGTTATTCGGTCAGCTACATACATAATTGTGATAATCTGGAATGAGAAGTATGTTGTATACAGAATCAAAAGCAATGAAAGACAGAGCAACTGCATCCTTTTTTCAGTTTGGTGATAACCATCCTCTGCAGGTTCGCACCAGGGAGTAAAAAACAGAGGCAGGACAATTGGACTTGTGATGTTTCGTTGAGCAGTTGTTCTATATGAGAACCTTGACATGTGAAGCTTCTGATGCTTCAAGTAAATGTAAATTCACAAATATAGTACGTACTATGCATGAGGTATGAACCATGCAAAATTCTATTATAATTACTTGTTTGATGGAAGGTTAATATTATGATTTAGTTAGCATGTGTTGTGCACGACTACATGTCAATTTCAATAACATATTATTAATTGACTACATATATGATGTATAATAAATGAGAATGTTAAAGGTATACGGGAGGAACTGTAGATAAGAAGAATGAGATGTCAATTACCTTCTGTGTTGTATCGTTGGCTCGTTGCAAGCAGTAGAGAGTGGATGGATTCCATCAATCATGAAATACGTGATACGAGCGGGCTGTATGGGTGTACATTGGCATTTGGAGTTCACACTTACAACAGCTTGATCTGCCGCAAATCTGACAGTGGAACTCCTGCATAGACAATGTTTACGTCAGTGGTAAAACATCAATTGGGAGCAAATTTGCAAGGGGTGGTCCACCTTGCAAAATTGTCGAGCCGGAGGAGTGCAAAATTGTATTGCAAAATATTAAGGTCAATTTGCAATGATGCATCTCAAATTAGGGTATCTTATCCTTCCACTCAAAAAAATCATCGTAGCACCACACAAAGTTACTATTAGCACTTAGCAGTTACTTAATGTAGACTTGGAACAAACACTGGATTCAATTCCGAGATAATGTAATTAGCCAAGATAACTATACTGAATAGTTCACATTGCATGTGAGACGGATATCAGGTGAAAAGTGGCAACATAGCAGTTGTAAGCACGCGAAAACAAATTTAAGACCTCAACCTGCAGGCTTTCTCCCTTTTTGGACCAGTAGGACATTAGTGAATTCAAGAGCATCAGGATAGAATAAAATCAGCGGAAGGAGGAGCAACACACATGCACTGAACCTATAGGATTTGATCAATACATGCCATCAGTAGCTATGGAACAAATAAACAGAGATTGATCACAGTCAGAAACTAAGATGTGTTTCGATACAGAACAACAAAACTGTATAGCAGTAGTCTGGACTCCCGGGTGCTATTCCACCTTTTCGATAGCAGTAACTTATTTCCACCATAGAGATACTAACCAAGATTATGTCCTACACAGTAGAAGCAAACATACCATGATAATATACAGAAACCATGCCATCCAGTGGCCAGTAATATAAAAACAAAAGTTTAGATCATATCAGAACCAAGAAACCATAACATCCACCTCACATCCACACCAACAAATTATGCACCTTCCTTCCAGTATTTACATGAAGCAATTGTTAGAGCTAGAATTATATTTTCAGAACCAAATCCAGTAACCGAGAATTGGATGGACCAAAATTCAACTTATACTACATTTTTTCAGCAATACATATATGGTAATTATTGAAGTGACTTGCAGTTACAGCTCTATATTGTTCCTACTGGCTTCATCCATGAACGATCTTGTCTAGGTGTAAGGAAGATGAGGTACTGTAATTCCTACAGCACATGTAATTAGTGTGAATCAGTAAATCTTATATGTTTTTTAGAGCTTATCCTCAACAACAATAGTCAATAGTAGTAGTGTTTGAGACTGAAGTGTACACATAGTCAGTAGCATCAAATTTTATAAATCGTGGGGCCACATAAATGATATATATTTCACAAAAAAGGATAATATATATATATATATATATATATATATATATGTGAGTACATGTACACTAACCTGGGCAGCAACCATTTCAAATCGAGAGCTTTAGAATTGCCCGAACTAACCTGCATAACCAGTTTCAAACCTCAACTGAGATGTTACAGCACCTAAAGCAAACTGATAGTGGAAAAGGTTCACCAATCAGCTTCAAGATTGCTAGAACCGACACAGCAGAACCACTGTCCTGAGGCGATTTGGGAGCAAAAAAGAAGTACCAATCGGAAGGGATCCGACTCAGTATCAGTAGTGACTTGATCGAAGATGTGAGGGAGGATGGCGATAAATCTGTAGCGACAACATGGCGAGAAGCATGGCTAGCACAGGTGACAACGCCGAGTAGAGAAGGGGAAGGAGCAGTGGCAGGGTGAAGATTATATAGACATGCATCGAATAAAGGACGAAGATGAATCGAACAAAGGAAGAAGATGAATCGAACAAAGGAAGAATCTGAATCAGAATCGGAAGCGACCTGCAGTAATACTCATCACCTGGCACATAGGCAGTGTCGTTGCTTAGGCATCATCCCTGTTCTTCCACAAGAAATAATTATGATGACCCACTGTATCTTCTCTTTTTTATATTTGATTTCTAGTACTGCGTCGTCGTCCATCTTTCAAAGTTCAGGTTGTTAATTTTGCATCATAAGGTGTGGCAAACGGGATTCAACAAAAACTCTGAATCAACAATCTTCCCAGCCAAAGAATCATGAGTGCTAAAAGAAAAAAATACATATTATTATAAAATTCGAAGATAAAGAAACCTGATTGTGCCCCGTTACATTGTTTTCATCTCTTCATTAGAATAGTTAAGGACAGTACGTATGCATGAGCTGGTATTAGATTGACCAATTATTGCTAATTGTTATGATTTCCTCATGTGTATGGAAAGAACCTTGACATCATAAATTAAAAAAGGGAGCTCTTGGGAAATTAAGTCATAACTAAAGAAGAGATCTCAGTACAGAAACCAACATTGGATTCTTTGGACAGATTCTTAATACAGGGATCATTCTCTTCCTGTCACTTCTCTCGAACGATGGTCTAAAGAAATATCAGCACATGAACATCCCATAAACAGGGAGAGGGAGGGGGCGTTCAAAAGGGACTCACCAGTACAAACCACGGCCCGGATCTGGGCTCTGACATGCAACGAAGACACTGTATCCATGAAAGGAAAGAGGTGGAAACATAACGGGCTCCTCGCCGCTGCCGCTGCCGCTGCAAGGAACGTCTACGGATCCGTTCTACACTGCATTCTCGTCTCCATCTACGTAGCATCAGGAGGAACGTAGGGAAGGTAAGATGATTTCGCCTCCAGCGCAAGAAGGAAGAAGTTGATTTTACCTGGAATCTCTACAAAGCATAAGGCAGACAGGAGGGAGATGTCGTGACGCCTCAGGTACGGAGATAGCATCGCGGCGGCGAGCGGACCTAGGCAGGCGCCGTCGTAGAGGTCGCGACTCACGAGAGAAGAGAGGAGGACTCGTGCGGCGTCTGTTGCTTCGCCTTCTCAAAAAAGGCCAAGGTTAGGCCCAGTAAAACAGAGAGTCCCAATTTTGTTACGGGAGCAGCGGCCCGTTTTCATTCGCGGAAACTGCTGCGCTCGGAGGTTTATCTAACGGCTGAAAACTGAAACGATTATTGATCCGACGATGAGAAAGACTAATGGCCTTAGAGGGCTCGAAGAGTGCTTGGTTGTAATGTATTAAAATGTGGGTTCTGATATTGTACTCGTGCGTAAGGAAGACATGATTCTGCTTTTCTATCAACCTGACATAGCAAAAAAGGGCATATAAACATTATGAAACTATTTTTTGGATAATAGATGATGAAACAAAGTCAAAAATGATAAACAGAATAGGCAACACACAAATAAACAAATAAAAATTCCATGTAGAAAAAAGACATCAACAAGTGAGAGTAAAAATCCTTCATGCATGCCAAAAATTCCTGTTCTACAAGTTTTTAGATTTTACATATTTCCAAAATAAAATAAAGTAAAAAATGCATGTAAAAAGTTTAATAAAATAAAAAGGATAAATACATACACTCAAATAGAAAAAAGGAAATAGATAATAAATAAAAAATAAAAAAGTACACGTGTAGACGTGTATAGAAGAGTGGGTTGCCCCAGTACGCAGGATACTGTAAAAAAATCAACGAAAAAAGTAGCCAAACGCTGGATAGCCCACCGCGCGCAGCCGAAACAAACAAGAAAACGGGCCGGTCGCTCCTTAACAGGCCAAACTGAAAGCAGACAATCAATTTCGCGAATCTTAAAGCAACAAAGGATCCAACGGCTGGGGTGTCGACTGAGACTTCACTAAATCTCAGTCGATTGAGATTTAGCAAGCCCCTATATACAACTGTCATACAACTTTGGCATTAAAGTGAACCCACAGTACATACATATGAACAACACCGCTCGTCGTCACTGGATTTTTTTCATGCCTTGTTGTGCCGGTTCAGCTCATCTCTAGTGGGGCGAGCGGCGGCGAATGAGTCGTATAAGGCCGGCATATCGTCATTGCGAGCCTTCAAGCGCGCCTCTCGTTTGTTCGAGTCATCGTCGCTGCTGTGGAATAACCCGGTTGACCAGCGAACGTCCTTGCTGATGACGTCTATGAATGTATTATGGATGCGTTCAATGTCTTGGCCTACGTCGTATGGTATCAGCTCTAGACCCCTACTCCACTTGATGAAGTCGTTGGGAAGCTTGAACATTCTGCTCGCCCATAAGTACTCCTTGATGAGTAAGCAGACGTAGAAGCCACACTTCACGCTACCCTGCGGTTGCTGCCTGCAATAGAATAGAGTGTCGTGCTGGAAGCGGAGCCGGTTAGCTCTCTGGTACCTCCTCAAGATGTTCCCTCCGGTGAGACTGCACTCGAAGAGACAGCCATCCAGAAGATCATTCAGGAGCATCCAGTCTTTCTCTGGGCTCCTCAAGGAATCCATGAACCAAGAATGGCACGTCTTTGGCTCTAGCACTAAGTGCAGTGGTCTCTGCGCAAACAACTGAACATACCTCGAATATGACCAAGTTTAGAAGTTTGGTATGTCAAAGCCTAATTGAAAATTACGAAAGCATAAAGTAGACAAGGACTTACAAGGGGTGGTAGGGCCCGAGTAGGAAGATCTTATCCTTGTTAATTTGCATGAAACACACAAGGTATTTCTTCATGGACTCCCTACCAGCTTCGTTGCTAAGGTCGTTCTGGTGCACGAGATAAGGTCCCGCTATCACGACATCCTTAACCTTCATGCGTCTGGCCTTTTTGGCTTGAGTTGGGTAAGGTTTTTTCCCGATTTTCTTTTTTCTTTTTAAGTTTTATTTTCATTTTCCCTTTCTTTCCATTTTGCCCCTTTTCCCCTTTTTCTATTTTTTTCATTAAAGGAAATGTATACATTTTTTATGAACACAGCACCATTTTAAAAAAATACAAGAACAATTTTTCAAATTTCTAGAATATTTTGTTTAAAAGACGTGAAAATTACAGGAACATTTTAGAAAAAGGCATGAACACTTTTTGAATTACATGAACATTTCAAAAACTACGTGAACACTTTCCAAAAATGCATGAACATTTTTTTAAATGCGTAAACACTTTCTAAAATTACAGAAACATTTAAAAAAATAAATGAACACTTTTTAAAACTGTACAGTATTTTTTGAAATGCACGAAAACAATTTTTAAAATATATGAACATTTAAAAAAATCACTTTTTGAATTAAATGCACATTTTTTAAAAATGAAAACACTTTTATAATTTCATGAATATTTTTCAAAATACACGAACATTTACATGAATATATTTTTAAAGTACGTAAATATTTTATTTCTTATATGGATGAATATTTTTTATAATACATGAATATATTTACTTTTTATAATACAATTATTTTATTCATAAACATTTTTTTTAATACACGATGAATCTTTTTGAATACACAACGAAAAATTTCAAAATACACAATGAAATTTTTTCAATACATGGCGGACAGTTTTTAAATCCATTATTAACATTTTTTAAAGTATTTATGCAATTTTATAAAATGTTCACGCATTTTTTTAAATGTTCACGCTTGTAAAAGAAATGTTAGTGTAATTAAAAAACTCTTCACGTTTTTTGAAATGTTCGTAGTTTTATGAAAAACATAAAAACTGGCTGAAAACTGGAGCAAACCGAAAAACCAAAGAAAAGAAAAAACAAAACCACTGAAAAACCTGATGAGCGCTCCCATAACCAAGAGTGCGTAGACGTCGAATTAGGCCAGCCCACCATGCCCACCCATGTGTGCTTGGCTGGCAATTTGACCCACAGAGCGTCATATAGGATCCATTGGGTTTGACGGCCCTGGAGAGG
This sequence comes from Elymus sibiricus, assembly GCA_039707655.1. Taxonomy (NCBI): domain Eukaryota; kingdom Viridiplantae; phylum Streptophyta; class Magnoliopsida; order Poales; family Poaceae; genus Elymus; species Elymus sibiricus. The sequence continues at coordinate 5,728,832 of CM077665.1, forward strand.
TCCGTGCCATGCTCTTCCAACAGAATGATGGAGTATTTTGCGAGGAGGTCCGTAAACAGAAATAGCATGGGCCGTCAGTTGCAAATTTTGAAGATTTGTTGTCGATGTGTAACTGTGCCGTGAGCCCGTGACCGTTGCCTTCTCCGGCATGCATCTGTCGTGGTCGTAGTAGCCTACATGTGGGTCTCTCTCTCAAAAAAACAATTTGCAGCCTGCATCTGCATGTATGTAACCTCATTTTGACATGTCTGTTACGGCAAACACCGATTCTGTTTTGGCAAATGACATGTGTTTACGTTTTTTTTCCCTGTTACACATTGTTTTTTTTACATTATGTGTTGACGGTGTTCAGTTCATTATGGCGTCTAGTTTTTGCATCTTCTTCCGCACTCTGATGAAGCAGTAAACGACAACTTGCCTTGTAAGAAGTGTGTTTCCACTAGTTTATGTTGGTTTCGAATAGGATTCCACCTCCTCTCCTACCTCTCACAAAAAAAGGCGGCTAGGGTTTCCACGTAACTGCTGTTGCTGCCTCCGGGTGCCTTCTGACACCAACAAGGTGGGGGGAACCCCGGTTTGGTGTTGACTATGTTTGGGTCACCCTAGCTCTAGCTAGGGCTCAGTTTAGGTGTCTAGCTGACGGTGGCGAGGTGATGGCGTCGTCGGTGGAGTGGAATAAGTTCTCCCCGTCCTGTCCCCTTTCCGGCGATGCTGATTGGCGTCGACGGAGGGCGCGTGGAGCTTCAGTCAGGGTCAGATCTTGTGCCCCATTTTGTCTGTTTCGTCTAGGTGGTCTTGGATGGCGCCGTGCGGCGGAGTGGACGACGGTTCATGTTTTGGTCTTCTAGCTTCTTCTCCGCTTGGCGATGCGTGGCTAGCTTTAGCTTTGTCGGGAAGCTAGTGAGGTAAGGCCTCCCCGGTTCTGTCTGGCTGGAGCTGGGATTGTTGCCCAGCCCCCTTCGTCGCCTTCTTCTCCGGGCGGCGATCTGATCTTCAGTTTGCTGTCGTTGGCTTCTTCCGGCTCCGACCGGCAACTTCCTGGACGCTGCGTCAACGAGCTTTGCTCACGGCACGCCGCCAACGAGTGTAGATGGAAGACGGCGATGATATACCCAAGGACATGTGTTTTATTTCTGCTTTTGTAAGGATGGTCATGTAAGGGTTGAACAATTTTAATATATGGCCTTGGCCTTCTCATAAAAAAAAGTGTGCTTCCATCCACAACAATTTAGCTTTTTTAGGTTCTCACATAACCACGTTTTGAGATAAACGAACTGATGTGGCTTTCCGCAAAAAAAAATCACCAACGTGGCTTTTCGAAACTTGATAATCTGCTTAGATTTTTTTTGACAAATGTCAATATATTAATATGAAGATGATACCAATTACACACGGCCTCTGCAACAACACAATATCAAGACCTAGTCATGATATTGAGGATGCACACAGGCAAAAGGATAAAATGAAGAAGGAAAACAAAGAAAGCCAACGTGACCAACCACGCGCAGCAAAAAAGCAACAACACTATCCACCATCTTTGACAACACATGAACTACGAGAAAGGTTCTCCAAAAGCAATGCCTTCCGGAAGGAAATGACACGCAAGCGCTGTCGTCGCCGGATCTAACCACTGAAGGTCAAATCTTGGGTTTTCACCCCGAAGAGCACGTCTGAGCAAACTCCAAAGCAATGTCTTCATCAAGTACATGGCGTGAACATACCGCCATTGACAGATGCGACCATCAAAGGTCAGACCTATGGTTTTCACCCCGGAGCTCGAGACCCGGTACTTGAACAACACCACCTTACTGAAGTCACCTTGTGTTGGCGCCACCACTTGTCGAAGAAGACGATGCTGCCAGCAGGGGCACAGCCACACCAAGGTCACGGGAAATTGAAATCCACACCGTTCCCTAGCATGCATGTTCTACAACAGCCGATCGCGTGCATATCCCTGATGGACATTAACATGCGACGAAAGCCATGCCTGCGTACACGAACTGCCGCACAACTCGGAGAGCCGAAAGTCGTCGACAACTTCATCTCGCACGTGCTCCACAACCACTGCGGCGACGACGGCTCCGAGAGGCGGTGACATCTCCGTAGCCGCCATAAGTTGTAGACGTGCCACCCCCTCCCTACAGTTTCACCGCTTCATGCCGCCCTCGTCGGTGCGCTGCCGTCAGCCGTATCCCGGAGGAAGCAGAACCGCCTCCCGAGCCACCGGTGAAGTGCCGGATCTGGGGACGGGAAAAACCACCGCTGCCAGACCGTGTCGCCACCGGAAACTCCTGTGGCAGGCCCAGATGGGCCCAGATCGTGCGCCACCGCGATGCCCCGAACCGCCGCCGCCACTGCCGCGAGCCAGGCCGCTACCCCTGCGCCGAGTTCCACCGCGAGAATATTCAATTACCGTGAATATTTGAATATTCAATTCTTTTTTTTTGAAGAACTGCGGTAGGGGAGGCCTGCTACAACGGTTTTGTTTTTGAAATAATATCACTAGTACATAACAGGGCATTGGTCCAGGCCGGGCCAGCCCATTAGTCCCGGTTCAGTCACGAACCGGGACTAATGGGTGCAACAGTCCCGGTTCGTGAGGCCAGACGGCCGGGCGGGCCACGTGGGGCATTGGTCCCGGTTCGTCTGGAACCTTTGGTCCCGGTTCCAGACACGAACCGGGACCAATGTGCCTCGCTCCTGGCCCACAACCATTGGTCCCGGTTCGTGGAAGGAACCGGGACCAAATGTGTAACCGTTCGCCTGGTGTGCGCCCCTTTAGTCCCGGTTGATGGTTCAAACCGGGACTAAAGGTTCGAATGTCTCGCATCCCACGACGTTTCGCGCTCCGAGAAATAGGAGGATAAAGCAACTGTTCCTCGGCGAGGGCTACAGTAACTTCGCCCATTTCTCTTCTTCTCCTCTCTTCTTCCTCATATCTTCTACCATGAATCCAATCACTCGCTACGGGGAGGTGCTCGCACATGGCAGTACCAATCTCGATGTCGTCTACACGAACGACAGCGCCATGGTGTCGCATTTTCTTTCCCTTTTGCAGAAATGGCTTCAAGTGGCGGATGAGAAAGACAAGTTCATAGGGTTTGATCTCGAGTACACGGCCAAGCAAGAAGATGTTGCCGTCATCCAGCTATGTTTCAAGAAACATGTCATGATATTCCAATGGGCAAGGTGAGTTTTGAGGGTTTTCTTTGATCAATTAATAATTTATAGATTATTATGAAAATTGCATAGGATAGAAATATTTTCCATTTTGAATCCTATGGGAAAGATCAATATTTCTTTTAAGTTTGTAGTGAAACAATTTTCCTTGTTGCAAAACGTGGGAGAACATATATGTCATATAGTTAATTTAGGGTTTCTTCATCAATTCATAGGATATGAAAATTGCATATATATAGGATATAGCAATATATATGTTCTATTTTGAATCCTATGGCAAAGATCAATTTCTCTTAAGTTGTAGTGAAATAATTTTCAATTTTTTTATGATATTACTGTTCACCGGGCTCAAATGAGCCCGGGGAGCAAAAACTCTACGTCTTCCTCTTTTGTTGCAGCGAAATAATTTTCCTTTCTATAGTTGCATATTATAATTCTGCCGAAATATACTTGTTGCAGCAGTATTTAACATTTGTTCCATTTTAATTTGTTGATGTTGCAGTAGTGACAAGCACTGCCCAGCACTCATGGACTTCCTACGCAGCGGCATACATTTTGCTAGCGTTGATGTAAGTAATGACAAGCTAAAGATGAGGCGCAGCTTCGGTATTGAGATACCAGCTAGCTGCCTTATTGATATCCAAGACATATTCAGGCTTCAGTATGAGAGGACTTCGATGGCTTCTATGGCAGTCGCCTTGATCGACGACTATTACGGAGATATGAAGACCAAATTCCCCCGGGCGCAGCACAAAGAGTGGGAGAGGACCCCACTTCAGCCTATCAACATTGAGTATGCAGCAAAAGATGCATACGTTGCATATGAGTTGTACCGCAAGATTCGAACCGTGAACTATGGGCAGCGTCACCTCGCACCACCACCACCATGGGAATATTCTTCTGATTCAGACTAGCTAGTAGTGTTCGCTTGGACGAGTACTTTCTGTAATGGATATCTGAACTATTATATATTACATATCTCTCTAGCTATTATATATTTGTAGTGCTTTTCAATTCAGTTTTTTCTTAAATTCCGATTGTGGCTGAGAACAAAATGCAACAAAAAAGTGGGTTGTCATTGTTGGCAAGCACGCACACCATGCCAACTTTCAACCTTTTCAGAGTTCATTTGTAGTGCTTTTCAATTTCAGGGTCATTTAGCTCAAAAAAATCATTAAATGCATGAAAAATACCAAATGAAGTCAGAAAGGGTTGAAAATTGATGATGTGGCTTTGAATGGTGCATTTTGAACACACGAAAAGCCTGGAGTTCAAATAAGTTCAAGAAAATGAAATGCCTTTTGTAACCGATGAGTTTCCGTCCGAAACCCCGATACTTCGAAAGGGACTGTCCGTTTTGTACACGAAGTGCATCCAGTTTTTGCCGTAACCCACTCAACTTTTTAGCACATGCTATGTGGGTGAAAGGTTGATACCATGCCAACTTTCAACCTTTTCAGAGTTCATTTGTAGTGCTTTTCAATTTCAGGGTCATTTAGCTCAAAAAAATCATTAAATGCATGAAAAATACCAAATGAAGTCAGAAAGGGTTGAAAATTGATGATGTGGCGTTGAATGGTGCATTTTGAACACACGAAAAGCCTGGAGTTCAAATAAGTTCAAGAAAATGAAATGCCTTTTGTAACCGATGAGTTTCCGTCCGAAACCCCGATACTTCGAAAGGGACTGTCCGTTTTGTACACGAAGTGCATCCAGTTTTTGCCGTAACCCACTCAACTTTTTAGCACATGCTATGTGGGTGAAAGGTTGATACCATGCCAACTTTCAACCTTTTCAGAGTTCATTTGTAGTGCTTTTCAATTTCAGGGTCATTTAGCTCAAAATAATCATTAAATGCATGAAAAATACCAAATGAAGTCAGAAAGGGTTGAAAATTCATGATGTGGCTTTGAATGGTGCATTTTGAACACACGAAAAGCCTGGAGTTCAAATAAGTTCAAGAAAATGAAATGCCTTTTGTAACCGATGAGTTTCCGTCCGAAACCCCCATACTTCGAAAGGGACTGTCCGTTTTGTACACGAAGTGCATCCAGTTTTTGCCGTAACCCACTCAACTTTTTAGCACACGCTATGTGGGTGAAAGGTTGATACCATGCCAACTTTCAACCTTTTCAGAGTTCATTTGAAGTGCTTTTCAATTTCAGTGTTATTTAGCTCAAAAAAATTAGTAAGTGCATGAAAAATACCAAAATGAAGTCAGAAAGGGTTGAAAATTGATGATGTGGCTTTGAATGGTGCATTTTGAACACACGAAAAGCCTGGAGTTCAAATAAGTTCAAGAAAATCCCTTTTGTAACCGATGAGTTTCCGTCCGAAACCCCGATACTTCGAAAGGGACTGTCCGTTTTGTACACGAAGTGCATCCAGTTTTTGCCGTAACCCACTCAACTTTTTATCACATGCTATGTGGGTGAAAGGTTGATACCATGCCAACTTTCAACCTTTTCAGAGTTCATTTGAAGTGCTTTTCAATTTCAGTGTTATTTAGCTCAAAAAATCAGTAAGTGCATGAAAAATACCAAAATGAAGTCAAAAAGGGTTGAAAATTGATGATGTGGCTTTGAATGGTGCATTTTGAACACACAAAAAGTATGGAGTTCAAATAAGTTCAAAAAAATGAAATCCCTTTGTAACAGATGAGTTTTCGTCTGAAACCCTGATACTTCGAAAGGGACTGTCCGTTTTGTACAGGAAGTGCATCCAGTTTTTGCCGTAACCCACTCAACTTTTTAGCACATGCTATGTGGGTGAAAGGTTGATACCATGCCAACTTTCAACCTTTTCAGAGTTCATTTGAAGTGCTTTTCAATTTCAGTGTTATTTAGCTCAAAAAAAACAGTAAGTGCATGAAAAATAATAAAATGAAGTCAGAAAGGGTTGACAATTTATGATGTGGCTTTGAATGGTGCATTTTGAACACACAAAAAGTATGGAGTTCAAATAAGTTCAAAAAAATGAAATCCCTTTGTAACAGATGAGTTTTCGTCCGAAACCCTGATACTTCGAAAGGGACTGTCCGTTTTGTACACGAAGTGCATCCAGTTTTTGCCGTAACCCACTCAACTTTTTAGCACATGCTATGTGGGTGAAAGGTTGATACCATGCCAACTTTCAACCTTTTCAGAGTTCATTTGAAGTGCTTTTCAATTTCAGTGTTATTTAGCTCAAAAAAATCAGTAAGTGCATGAAAAATACCAAAATGAAGTCAGAAAGGGTTGAAAATTGATGATGTGGCTTTGAATGGTGCATTTTGAACACACAAAAAGTATGGAGTTCAAATAAGTTCAAAAAAATGAAATCCCTTTGTAACAGATGAGTTTTCGTCCGAAACCCTGATACTTCGAAAGGGACTGTCCGTTTTGTACACGAAGTGCATCCAGTTTTTGCCGTAACCCACTCAACTTTTTAGCACATGCTATGTGGGTGAAAGGTTGATACCATGCCAACTTTCAACCTTTTCCGAGTTCATTTCAAGTGCTTTTCAATTTCAGTGTTATTTAGCTCAAAAAAATCAGTAAGTGCATGAAAAATACCAAAATGAAGTCAGAAAGGGTTGAAAATTGATGATGTGGCTTTGAATGGTGCATTTTGAACACACAAAAAGTATGGAGTTCAAATCAGTTCAAAAAAATGAAATCCCTTTGTAACAGATGAGTTTTCGTCCGAAACCCTGATACTTCGAAAGGGACTGTCCGTTTTATACACGAAGTGCACCCAGTTTTTGCCGTAACCCACTCAACTTTTTATCACATGCTATGTGGGTGAAAGGTTGATACCATGCCAACTTTCAACCTTTTCAGAGTTCATTTGAGGTGCTTTTCAATTTCAGTGTTATTTAGCTCAAAAAATCAGTAAGTGCATGAAAAATACCAAAATGAAGTCAGAAAGGGTTGAAAATTGATGATGTGGCTTTGAATGGTGCATTTTGAACACACAAAAAGTATGGAGTTCAAATAAGTTCAAAAAAATGAAATCCCTTTGTAACAGATGAGTTTTCGTCCGAAACCCTGATACTTCGAAAGAGATTGTCCGTTTTGTACACGAAGTGCATCTAGTTTTTGCCGTAACCCACTCAACTTTTTAGCACATGCTATGTGGGTGAAAGGTTGATACCATGCCAACTTTCAATCTTTTCAGAGTTCATTTGTAGTGCTTTTCAATTTCAGGGTCATTTAGCTCAAAAAAATCATTAAATGCATGAAAAATACCAAATGAAGTCAGAAAGGGTTGAAACTATAATTATATAAAAAATATGCAACTAAAATTATCAAAGTATTTTTTGTTCAAAACATTAATAGCAAAAAGAATTTTCATAAAGAAATTTTTTGTTAGAAACTTTAATAGAAAACTAAAATAACCAAATCTGTTTTTGATTAAAACAGACATTTAAAATAACCTAAAACTTACCAAATTGAATATAATGGTAAAACACAGTAACATTAAATAGCAGGAAAAAGAATCACTCAAAATTCTATTTTTTTAGTAAAGTTATTCACAAACTAGTTATTCACACCAATTTAAAAGAATTCAAATTTAAACTATTCAAATTTGGAAACTAATGGCACTAACAGAAAGTTTATAATTTTTGTGACCTAAAAGCAAAAAGAATCACTGAAAAACTGTAAGTAGAAACAAAAGAAAATAAATAAAGCAAAAAAGCAAACAAAAAAAGTAGAAAAAAATGCCGCCTACTGCCTAGAAACCCAACCACCAGGTTGGGCCAGGATTCGGGCCCGCTGAATGCCTAGAAGGCCAACAGGCAGGGGTGTGTGCAATTAGGCCCGTAAGCCTGCTGTTGAGAGGAGCTCAAGAGGTTGTGCACAGCATCGCTTATAAACCACTCTCGAGCCCTCTCAACTAGCGAGGTGGGACTAAACATTTGGCCCCGGGCAGCACCACCCTTTGGTCCCGGTTGGTGGCACCAACCGGGACAAATGCCCACCTTTGGTCCCGGTTGGTGCCACCAACCGGGACCAAAGGTCCATGTTTCCCGCCCTTTGGGCTGACGAAAAGAGACCTTTGGTCCCGGTTGGTGGCACCAACCGGGACCAAAGGGAGGCATTGGTCCCGGTTGGTGCCACCAACCGGGACCAAAGGCTCTGGGTATATAAGCCCACGCACTTAGCAGTTTCTCCAAATCGTGTTCTTCTCCGCCCGACGCCCTGCTCCTCGTCGCCGTCGCCGCCGAGCCCTGCCCTGACGCCGTCAGGCTGCTCCACCTCGCCGTCGTCGCCGTCGCCGAGCTGCCCCCGACGCCGTCCCCGCACCCACTGTGAGCCGCCTCGCCGTTCCCCTCCTCTCATCCTCCCCCCCCCCCGCGCCCCGACGCCGTCGCCCGCCACGCCGTTCCCCTCCTCTCCTCCTCCCCCCCCCCCCCCGCGCCCCGACGCCGTTGCCCGCCGCGCTCTGCTTGTCGCGCCCCGTCGCCCGTCGCCCGCCGCGCTCTGCGAGCCGTAGCTCTGCTTGTATATGTGTGTATATGTCCATGTATATATGTGTATATGTCCATGTATATATGTATGTGTATGTATGGATGGATGAATGGATGGATGTAACTATATGGATGCATGTAACTCTAAGTTAAAATTATTAGGAGTCTTAGGAAAAAATTAGTATGTGTATGTTAGATTACAGAAAAAAATTTGGTTTTATGAAAAATTAGTGATTAAACGATAAGAAAACGTTCTCATAGGAATTTGTCTCGACGTCGACGATGCCCGGCCCTCATCCTCGTCGTCGAGTGGTCCGCGAGAGCCTGCTTGATAGGCGCCATGTCCGGGACTGGGCTCCGCCGGGCTGGCACTGGGAGGTGCTACCTTCCCGGGCTCGGAGGTTGGTGAGGAATCCAGGTCTCGTCGTCGACCCGGAGCTTCTGTGGTGGCGGTCACGAGGGCCACTTTCGGTGCGGAGGGAGCGGGCGCCCGCGGAGGTGGTACATCGCCGTGTCAGGGAGGAGGACGAGCACGTCCGTCGCTACATGGCGGCGTTGGACGCCCGGTTCGACAATACCTGGCAGATTCTTCAGGGATCTCACCCGAGTTATGATCCCGTGATGGTTCCTTATCTTTGGGTGTCCACCGCCGGCGACTCAGAGACCGCTAGTGAACCTAGTTCACCGTCCTCCACTTTGGATTCTAGGATATTCGATCTGTATTAGTGATCTTATATGATAATATTCGAGATGTATTAGTTAATATTTGATGATGCATTAACTGGATTGTTCGGGATGATGTATTAGTTAATATCGGGTGCTTGTGATTTGCCAGTCATTGCGGCAAAACATAGGGAATTTTTTCTATGTCATTGCTCGATATATGGAACGGGTTGACTTCAGGTCTGTTTCGGCTCCTTGTGTGTCTTTCAGTGAGGGAGAGTGTCCACCATATATATATATGAGAGAGGAAGAATCCCGACTGTTGTGATGGGGGTCGCTTCTCCTTCGTTCCCGTGTGCTAGACATTTTGGTGTAATGCACTCGGGGACGAATGGAGGAGCCACCATCACCGACGGTCGCAATATCAGAGGGAGTGCCCACCATATACGTGAGATGAGAGTTTAGGAAGCAAAGACTCGACAGACCTAAAGTCAACCCGTTGCATATTTTGAGTAATAGTGATCTGTGTGTTGATCAGTTTCCTGGTAGTTGCCTTCGATCGATTTTAAATGTTTCAACTATGAACATAGGAAATGTCTGACGACGATAGCGAAAGGGAATTCGGTATGTGCGAATACTGCGAAGACGAGCGCGGTCTGTGCGACATGACTCACCTAGTTGATGGTAGGCGCTTCAGCATCGTGCTGGATGAGACCTTCGAAGTGGATACAGTAAGTCACAATGACAAGTCTTTTTTCGTAATTAAGCATGACTTCTGCTTCTTTTGCTTCAACTTATAATTTTAATTTTTTACTATTCTACTAGCGTATCCCCTGCCATGCAAGAAGATATGTCTTGGATAAGATTGGTTTCAATACTAAAGAAAGTATGGAGGTAAAGATAGTTCACTTGAGGACCGAGCATGGTTATACTTTTGCCGTAAAATTGTACAATGCAGACACCTACTCCTATTTTGAATGCAAAAGTTGGCAAGCACTATGCAAGGCTTATGCATTTGAGCCTAATATGCTTATCACCTTTGATATTCGTCCGGAAGATGAAATTGAAGGTAATATCGACATCTGGGTCGATGTGCAGACACCTCCAGTTCTACCATTATGTGAGTTTCTCAACCATATTTATTATGATTCCGATTCTGCCTCCTTGTGAGTTTGTTAAACATATTTATTATGTAATTTATATTGTTTATTTCAAAATAGTTGACAGCTTATTTCCATTGACAACTTATTTTCATTCTTCAAAAAATGTACGGAAGATGGTAGACAGAACCTACTACACCGATGACGCAGAATTAACTTGTCAGGAGAAAAATCATCTTATCGCATTTATTAATGATCTTCAGAATTACAATACCTATTATCAAACTCCTACACATTATGGTCAATACGTGCCACTAGTGCACGTGTTGAACTACGGTAACATCCATGGAGATCGCATGGTAAGATTTTTTACTATTACGACATCCGTGCATCTTTTGCATAAATTATTTTTAGAACTAAACTACATTGCTAACTATGAAGTTATTACTATGTTTTTCAACAGAAAATCCCGAATGATTGTGTGCCTCATCTGATGTTTCCGAAAGGTCACCTTGATGTTATGAGCTTACTGCCACCAGGTCATCATATGCATCACTGTTGTCCATACCGGATTTCTAAAACCGATGAAGACATGACAATCAAAGATTGGAAAAAATGTATGGTCGATCGTAGGGAACTACTTGGAAGCAACATTGTGCGACGTGCAAGAATTGGAGACAGGATAATCTCCATTCTCCATAATGGAGAGTCAGGGCCTATCTTGTTTTATGCTATTTTACCTAAGAGAGGCCGGGTAGTTAGGTCCTAGCTAATACTCATGATCATGTGCTAAGAACAATTAAGTATGGTTGGTTAGATGACTATGGTGATGATGATCTAGTATGACTTGTTATTATGATAACTTGTTGTTCGACCAATCTCTCCGGAGAAAGAGAGGTCGATCACTCCTCTCTGTATATGTTCATGACGATCTTATGTACTTACTGGTTCCTTCATTTGCTTACTACCTAGCGTGTCGAGTTCTCTCTATACGTATAGTACGTAGCGTCGACCAAGCACGGAGATAAGAGAGGTCACTTCTCTCTAGGTAGCTATTAGCTAGCTAACACAATATATGAAACCCCCAAATTAACCCTCCAAAACCCCCAACCCCCCCCCCTTTCAAAAAAAAACCCCAGCTCCTGAGCTGCTGACGCGTGGATGCTTATTGGTCCCAGTTGGTATTACCAACCGGGACTAAAGGCCCTCCTGCCTGGGCTCGCCGCAGCGGCCACGTGGAGCACCATCTGTCCCGGTTCGTAAGCGAACCGGGACTAAAGGTATTGGGCTTTAGTCCCGACCCTTTAGTCCCAGTTCCAGAACCGGGACAAATGGGCCTCTGGAACCGGGACAAAAGGGCCTTTTTCCACTAGTGTATATACTCCTATAAAAGACCTAGTTGGTGATGACAGTGTGTCTGCCATTCGTCATGACTGACCATCCAATCTACATCTAACGCATGCGAAGTAAGCTGTGCTATTTTTGCAAAGGACGTGCCAGGTACCACTAGTAGAAAACAGGCCTTCCGTTTAACCCTTTAGTCCTGGTTTGGCTTTGGCCCGGGACTAATGTGACCATTAGTCCCAGTTCCAACGGCTAGGAGCGGTCGGGGGGCACGGGCACCATTAGTCCCGGTTCATTTGGAACCTATAGTCCCGGTTTGTATCACAAACCGGGACTAAAGGGGTGGTGGCAGGCTGGTGTCAGCCTGGGGCCCCCACGAGCCCTTTTAGTCCCGGTTTGTGATACAAACCGGGACTATAGGTGGACCTTTAGTCCCGGTTTGTATAACCAACCGGGACTAAAGCTTTCCCTATATAAACCCTTCGTCCAGCCCGACTCCATTTCTCTGTTTTCTCCATTCGAATTCCCCTCTCTGTTTCTTCCCCTAGCTCGAGCTCCTCCCTCCATTTTTGCTAAGATTTGTCAAGATTTGAGGCACCCCAATCCATCCAAGTGTCCACAAAGGTTAGCAACTTTGTCCTTTCATCTCTTATTGCTAGATCAGCTCGTGCAATGCTTTATAAGTATAGTGATTTGTGGGTTTTAGTTTGGGTGTATTTATGTGGTAGGTTTTTGATTTATATGCAATTTGAGCTCAAATTAACTCCTTAGTTTGCATATGTGTAGGTGTGGTTTACTTAGTGTGCCTTCCCGTCCCCGTCCTAACCATCGTCGATCGCCCGCACCGTCCCGTCACCGGCACCACCTTGGTGAGCCTCTTCTTGTGTTCTTATCCTTTTTATTAAAAAAATAGTATTTGTATGATTTAGATAGGTACTTGCATAATTTTCTTACTTGTATGATTGTTGTTATATATAGTGCCATGGTTATGATATCCGTGCCCGTCGGCCCTCGTCCGGTTTACGATTCGGATGTGGTATATTCTCTTTTATAACTATTTGTTGCATTTCGTGTTAATGACAATTATGCCCATCAAGTTGACATAGATATTTTTATCTAGGAGGTAGTTGAACCGGAAATGCCAACCGACCCTATTGTCGAGAAGTTAAATTTAGTTGAAAAAGAAAATGAGGATTTGAAAGGAAAATTGAAAAGAGTTGAAGAAGAGAAGATGAAATTGGAGTTGTACGTTGCCGATGTCGTCGATGATCACAAGATCAAGATGGATGCAATGCGCTTGAAGATTAGAAAGATTATAAAATATGCCATTAATAAAGAGGCTTGGTATCATTATGCTGTTGGATCAATTGCTACCTTAGTTGCGATTTCGATCGCATTTGTTGTTGCATTTAAATGTTTTATCTAGATAGTTGTATATTGTTTTATGAGAAAATAAGTGTGTATGAACTTTATGTATGAACTTGTATTAATTTGGTCTTTTCGATGTTGTGTAATGAAGATGAACCGGCAATGGATGTACGATGACCCACGCTCTCCCCAGTTCATTAATGGCGTGCAGAGTTTTTTGCGTGCGGCTGAGGCAAACAAGCGGGATGGTTTTATGTGTTGTCCATGTTGTGTGTGTAAGAATGATAAGACTTACTCTAGCTCAAAACAGATTCACGTCCACCTGTTTACATCCGGTTTCATGTCCGGCTATAATTGTTGGACCAAGCACGGAGAAACAGGGGTTCTAATGGAAGAGAATGAAGAAGAAGAGGATGACGACAACTATCCTGGGTGTCCTGAATATGATGGTACTACAATGGGGGAAAAGAATGAAGAAGAAGAAGCTGATGCATCGTATGAGCCCGCTGATGATCTTGGTCGGGCCATTGCTGATGCAAAGAGAAACTGCGAAAGTGAAAAGGAGAAGTTGAAGTTGCAGCGCATGCTAGAGGATCACAAAAAAGGGTTGTACCCAAATTGCGAAGATGACAACACAAAGCTCGGTACCACACTGGAATTGTTGCAATGGAAGGCAGAGAATGGTGTATCTGACAAGGCATTTGAAAAGGTGCTGAAAATAATGAAGAATAAGCTTCCAAAGGACAACGAATTGCCCGACAGTACATACGAAGCAAAGAAGGTTGTCTGCACTCTAGGATTGGAGGTGCAGAAGATACATGCATGCCCTAATGACTGCATCCTCTACCGCGGTGAGTACGAGAATTTGAATGCATGCCCGGTATGCAATGCATTGCGATATAAGATCGGTCGCGATGACCCTGGTGATGATGTTCAGGGCGAGCGCCCCAGGAAGAGGATTCCGGCCAAGGTGATGTGGTATGCTCCTATAATACCACGGTTGAAACGTTTGTTCCAAAACAAAGAGCATGCCAAGTCATTGCGATGGCACAAAGAAGACCGCAAGAAAGACGGGAAGTTGAGAGTACCCGTTGATGGGTCGCAGTGGAGAAAAATCGAGAGAAAGTGGCCGGACTTTGCAGATGACCCAAGGAACTTATGGTTTGGTTTAAGTGCAGATGGCATTAATCCATTTGGGGAGCAGAGCAGCAAGCATAGCACATGGCCTGTGACTCTATGTATCTATAACCTTCCTCCTTGGTTGTGCATGAAGTGGAAGTTCATTATGATGCCAGTGCTCATCCAAGGCCCTAAGCAACCCGGCAACGACATTGATGTGTACCTAAGGCCATTAGTTGATCAACTTTTACAGCTGTGGAATAAAAAAGGTGTACGTGTGTGGGATGAGCACAAACAGCAGGAATTTGACCTGCGAGCGTTGCTATTTGTAACCATCAATGATTGGCCTGCTCTTAGTAACCTTTCAGGACAGACAAACAAGGGATACCATGCATGCACGCACTGTTTAGATGAGACTGAAAGTATATATTTGGACAAATGCAAGAAGAATGTGTACCTGGGACATCGTCGATTTCTTCCGACCAAGCATGCCTTAAGAAAGAAAGGCAAGCATTTGAAAGGTGAGGCAGAACACCGGAAGAAGCCCGTCCTCCATACTGGTGATGACATACTTGATATAGTCAAGGATTTACAAGTAATATTTGCAAAGGGTCCTAGCGGACAATCTGTTCCGACTGACGCTGAGGGACGCGCACCCATGTGGAAGAAGAAATCTATATTTTGGGAGCTAGAATATTGGAAAGTCCTAGAGGTCCGCTCTGCAATCGACGTGATGCACGTGACGAAGAATCTTTGCGTGAACCTGCTAGGCTTCTTGGGCGTGTATGAGAAGACAAAAGATACACCGGAGGCACGGGAGGACCAGCAACGTGTGCACGAAAACGACGGCATGCATCCAAAGCAGTATCAAGGTCCTGCCAGCTACGCTCTTACCAAAGCAGAGAAGAAATCTTCTTTGAATGCCTGCTCAGTATGAAGGTCCCGTCTGGCTTCTCGTCGAATATAAAGGGAATAATAAATATGGCAGAGAAAAAATTCCAGAACCTAAAGTCTCATGACTGCCACGTGATCATGACGCAATTGCTTCCGGTTGCGTTGAGGGGGCTTGTAACAGAAAATGTTCGATTAGCCATTGTGAAGCTATGTTCATTCCTCAATGCAATTTCTCAGAAGGTAATCGATCCGGAAATCCTACCAAGCTTACAGAATGATTTCTTCCAATGTCTTGTCAGTTTTGAGCTGGTGTTCCAACCATCCTTCTTCAATATTATGACGCACGTCCTAGTTCACCTAGTCGAAGAGATTGCCATTCTGGGTCCTGTATTTCTACACAATATGTTCCCCTTTGAGAGGTTCATGGGAGTCTTAAAGAAATATGTTCGTAACCGTGCTAGGCCAGAAGGAAGCATGTCCAAGGGCCATGAAACAGAGGAGGTTATTGAGTTTTGTGTTGACTTTATTCCGGACATTAAGCCGATTGGTGTTCCTCAATCGCGGCATGAGGGGAGACTGCGTGGAAAAGGCACGCTTGGACCAAAATCAATAATATGTAGGGACGATCATTCTTGGGCGCAAGCACACTACACAGTTCTACAGAATTCTACCTTGGTGACCCCGTATATCGAGAAACACATGGATATTATACGCTCGAAGAACCTGGAGAAGTCTGACCCCTCGATTCAACGTACACACATTGAGGCTTTCGGCGGTTGGTTGCGAACACATCTCATGAATGACGACAATGTTGAAGATGACTTGTACTTGTTGGCCAAGAGACCATCTTCGACTATATTGACTTTCCAAGGGTACGAGATAAATGGGAATACATTTTACACGATCGTCCAAGATAAAAAGAGCACCAACCAAAACAGTGGTGTCCGCTTTGACGATGCGGCAAACAGCAAGGAGAACGACACATATTATGGTTACATAGAGGAGATATGGGAACTTGAGTATGGAGGTGATTTGAAGGTCCCTTTGTTCCGGTGCAAATGGGCCAATCTGACTGGAGGAGGGGTAATGGTAGACCTGCAGTACAGAATGGTAACAGTAGATCTCAACAATCTTGGGCACACAGACGAACCATTCGTTCTAGCCAATGATGTGGCGCAAGTTTTCTATGTGAAGGACATGTCTACCAAACCAAGAAAAAGGAAAGATAAGAAAGCGGATACATCATACGATGAGTCAAAGCGCCACATAGTGCTTTCTGGGAAAAGAAACATCGTGGGAGTGGAGGACAAGACAGACATGTCACAAGATTATGAAAAGTTTGATGAAATTCCTCCCTTCGCAGTGAAGACTGACCCAAGCATCCTGTTAAATGATGAAGATTGTCCATGGTTACGGCGCAATAATCAAGGGACACACGCGAAGAAAAAAAATTATACCCCAAGATCCCACTCTGGGATGTGATTGGCTGCATCGTCATCACTTTTCTACTCTAGTGAGTAGCCAGGATGGTCCGGTTTTGTACACGAAGTGCATCCAGTTTTTGTTGTAACCCTCTCAACTTTTTAGCACATGATATGTGGGTGAAATTATGATACCATGCCAAGTTTCAACCTTTCAGAGTTCATTTGTGGTGCTTTTTAATTTCAAGGCCATTTAGCTCAAAACCATTCATTAAATGGATGAAAATTAGCAAATGAAGTTAGCAAGGGTTGAAATTTGAGGATGTGACTTAGAATGGTTCATATTGAATGCACAAAAAGTCTGGAGTTGAAATAAGTTAAAAAAATGAAATGCCTTTGTAACAGATGAGTTTTCGTCCGAAACACTCATACCTCGAAGGAGATGGTCCAGTTTGTACACGAAGTGCATCCAGTTTTTTCCGTAACCCTCTCAACTTTTTAGCACATGCTATGTGAGTGAAATGATGATACCATGCCAAGTTTCAAACTTTTCAGAGTTCATTTGTGGTGCTTTTTAATTTCAGGGTAATTTAGCTCAAAACAATTCATTAAATGGATGAAAAATAGCAAATGAAGTTATAAAGAGTTGAAATTTGAGATTGTGGCTTAGAATGGTTCATATTGAATGCACAAAGAGTCTGGAGTTGAAATAAGTAAAAAAAATGAAATGCCTTTGTAACATATGAGTTTTCATCCGAAACCCTCATACTTCGAAGGAGATGGTCCAGTTTGTACACGAAGTGCATCCTGTTTTTGCCGTAACCCTCTCAACTTTTTACCACTTGCTATGTGGGTGAAATGATGATACCATGCCAAGTTTCAACCTTTTCAGAGTTCATTAATAGTGATTTTGATTAAAACAAATGAAGGTATAAAACTAAAAAGAGTTAAACAGAATCTGGTTTTGATTAAAACACCTATTTAAAATATCCTAAAAAATCCAAAATTTAACATAATGATAAAACATACTAATATTAAACAACAACAAAAACAATCACTCAACAATCTATTTGTAAACTAAAGTTATTCACAAACTAGTGATTCACAGAAATTTCAAAAGAATTCAAATTTAAACTATTTAAATTTAAAAACTAATGGCACTAACAGAAAGTTTGTAATTGTTTTGACCTGAAGTAAAAAGATTCATTAAAAAACTATAAATATTCTAACAGTTATTTCAAATATAAAAACAGTTATTCCAAATATAAAAACAGAAAAACAAAAAAAAGAGGAAATAGACCTTTAGTCCTGGTTAGTATCACTAACCGGGACTAAACGTCTCTTCCCGCGCGAATTTGGGAAGCCGAAAAGGCCCCTTTAGGCCCGGTTGGTATCACCACCCGGGACTAAAGGGTCTTTAGTCCCGGTTGGAGCCACCGCCGTGACGCCGTCCCGCCGTCCGCCACTCCGCGTCTTCGCCTGGTCCTGGCAGTCGCCGCCGCTGCTCTAGCTAGGGTTCTTGGCGACTGGCTGTGTGTGTGCGTGTACTGGACTGGGGCGCTGGCTGCCTGGCTCGATTCGTTCGTGTCTTGCTGGCCGTGAAGTCGCTCGCTTAGCCGCTTAGGTTAGGCCCAATTATATGTGGCTGCATGGCCAATATAAAGCAGCGACCGCCTTCTCCTTTTATCAGTGATTTTTTCCGGCTCTAGCCAGCCGTCGATCGAGCGTATACATAGGTATAATTATTTTTTTGCTCGGAATCGATGTGTGGCGGCTGCCACTCCTTGCCTACCGGGGGTCCTCCGCCACTGGGTACAATAACAAGATCGTCTTGGAGGGAAGAAGAGTGCATGAATCATGCAGTTTCGTTGCAAAAAAATAACACAGAGAAATGAAGAGCCACGGCTGCCTTAATAACACTTGATTTGACAACATAATAGCACATGAAGAGCAGATTCACCCACAAGTGCCATAATCAGGCACCTAATCAGGCACCCTTCCGCTTAATAGAGAGCATGATAGAAATAAACCCACCATTATCGGCACTCGGCAGGCTCAGCCGTACATCAGGGCATCTACAACGGCGACCCGCAAATTTCTTCCCATATCCGTCCGCGGACAGGGGGAACCAGTCCGTGGACACGGATGCGGGAGGACGCCATCCAACCTTAGCCACATACATTTCAACCTGCATTTAAACAAACCGAATGAAATTCATGCAAACCGACCGATATTCATCAAAGTTCGGATAGAAAATAGCACAAATCATCCATACATAGCATGCAAATTAAGTCTAGTACAACAATGTCTCAAATTCAACTAGATCCCAGATGTCCAACAAGTTCTTCATCAACGGATCATGTCGTTCCACACATACTCCCCCTTCAGCTTCATCCAACAGTGTGTGCACGTAAATGGCTGTCCCTCTATCCTGTGGTACACCATGACAGCTTGTGTGGTCTATATATAATGTGTAGACCAATATTGAATGAATGAATCAATCAACAAGTTGACCAAGAGGAAGCAAAACTTACGATCTCGTCCTCTGCCGCGTGCAATGGCCACCTTGCCTCGAGTTGACGAACCACGTCGCAAAATTTGGTGACGCTGATCTGGATAGTGTGCCAGCGATAAGACAACGACCTCACGTTGCGTGGTTGAATGATGTACATTTATAGGGCGCAATGTGCTTTCGGCGTGAAACGTTTCATGCACTTGCTGCCAGAAGGCCTCCCATTTGCTCCTCCCTACGAAATCCACGGATACGGCTAACCACGCATCGCACAACAACCCATTCTTCATAGTTAAGTAGCTCACCATCCTTCGTACTCTAAAAATGACATAGCATTTGAAAATAAGCTCAATGACATTTGATCGAACACCTGTCGGGCGTGGTGTCCGCCATGGAGGTCGTCGACAGGGGGGCGGAGTGTACCTGGGTACAAACGGTTCCAGGGTGGGCAAAACCGTCATAAAGGCGAGCGGGCGCGTCGATGCTGGTTGCGGACGTCCGGCAATGCCTCTGTGGCAGCAGGAGAGGTACAGCAGTGGCGGCAGAGGTGGAGGGTGCGGATGCAAAGCAAGGGGGCGAAGGGGCGGAGTGGAAGGAAATGGGGCCGGGAGGGGGGATTGGGTGGGCCGGGAGTGTCCGAGCCCTACATTTTTGGTGTCCGGACTCCCGCAAAGCTCCCCCACGTTTGTCTCC
This sequence comes from Elymus sibiricus, assembly GCA_039707655.1. NCBI lineage: Eukaryota > Viridiplantae > Streptophyta > Magnoliopsida > Poales > Poaceae > Elymus > Elymus sibiricus. The sequence goes on from CM077665.1 coordinate 5,748,578, forward strand.
AATTTGCTAGAGAAAACACGTCCGGACCGCCCCGCGGACTGATACAGGCCCGCGTTGGATGGCTTCCGTGGTCCGGAAAGTGCGGTCCGAACGGGTGCGGGAGGTTTGCGGGTTCGCCTTGGAGATGCCCTTATACAGTTAATTTCCCCACCAGCATCTAAGTCACATTAAAGATGTTGTCCGCCGGCGCACATGCCTGTGCCATTGTACTAGTCCTTAGTCTAAAGGGCAAAAGTCGGCATTTTTATGACATGTCACTTTACTATATCATAGTCGCAGGATATATACTCCATCAGTAGGTGCCTGGTGGCATACCACTGAAGTTCGAAGCACACACACATATACACACACACAACCCAATAGCCTGCATATAGCAGGTCTGCACGTACATAAACATTTTATTTGAAAATTCATATCTTGTTATAGCTTGTTTGATGAATGATTTATCTATCCAGATCCACACTGCTCCAAATATGAGTTTATAGGGCATGCATGTACTTCTAGGTCATCGATTTGACTAACCAAATATGAGTTATATGTCATCAAAAATATATCATTGAATTCTTAAACGGATGTAGTTTCTAAACATATATTTTTTTATCAAACATAATACATATTTAGCTAGTTAAATGGAAAAGAAAGAAGGAACAAGATGTATCGATGGTGTGCTACATGCACGTCTACACGGTGGAAAAGAAAGACAGAGGAACATCCATGCATGGATGGATGCTGTTGCTACTGCACGTCTTCATGGATGGAATATGAGTTATACCTACTAATAAAGGAAATCTGTATTCTTAGTCCATCATGCTATTTTATAGAAAACCCCCTGATGTTTTTGACATTAAACCCGCAGTACATATAAAATGTTCTTAAAAATACTCATATCTTAAAAATACTAATTTTATTTGTTATAGCAGGTCTACACGCCATCTTGAATCTTTCAGCTTCTCTCCAAATTCTAAGCTTGGAGTTGAATATGCTAGTCAAGGCATTGCCAGCAAATATTGGTGACCTTCTGTCTAGTCTCACATGGCTTACCCTGGGTGGGAACAAGTTTGAAGGTCCCATCCCAGCTTCCCTAGGCAATGCTCTAGGGTTACGACTTATAGATTTATCTAATAACAGTTTCACTGGAAAGATCCCTGGTTCACTTGGCAAGCTGTCAAATCTGACTACTCTAAACCTTGAGGATAACCAGCTTGAAGCAAGGAACAATAGAGACTGGGAATTCTTTAATGCATTGACAAATTATTGCTCTCTAAATGTACTGTCGCTGTCTTACAACCAGCTGCAAGGATCTATTCCTCAGTCTGTTGGTAACCTATCCACCAGCCTTGAAATCCTTTTGTTGCAGAGAAACAGATTATCGGGACCAGTACCCCAGAGCATAGGAAATCTTAGAGCATTAACTAGACTGGCATTAGGTGAAAATAATTTACGTGGTACAATTGATGGATGGATTGGAAACCTCAATAGCCTTCGACTACTGAATCTCTATTCGAACAGCTTCACCGGCCAAATCCCATCTTCTATTTGCAACCTTACTTACTTGACATATCTGTATGCGGGTCAAAATGAATTCGAGGGCCTTATACCAGCCAGCTTGGGAAATCTTCCACTCTTACACCAAGTCCTTAGCTATAACAATCTTCAAGGACACATACCACCAAACATAGGCAATGCTACAGGATTAGAAGTGATAAATTTATCAGTTAACAGTTTCACTGGGCAAATTCCTACCTCTTTTGGAAAGCTTTCAAATCTGACTCATCTATACCTTCAGTACAACCAGTTGCGGGGGCAAATTCCGACCTCTTTTGAAAAGCTTTGAAATCTGACTCATCTATACCTTCAGTACAACCAGCTGCAGGGATCTATACCATAGTCTATCGGTAAGTCGGTAACCTATCCAACGAACTAGAAAAACTTTTCTTGACTGGAAATAGCTTATTACGACAAATACCCCAGAGCATGCGCACGGTGCTCTGGTGGCAGCGGGCCCTGGTCCCTGCATGCGCACGGTGCTCTGGTGCGCGGCCTCGAGGTGGTGGGTGCGCGGCTGTTCCGACGCGTCGCGACGCTCCGGCGAGAGCGGCGGCGCCTTCGTCCTGCTGTGCTTCCGCGGTTATCCTATGGCCGCGAGCGTGCTTCCTCACGTGGGAGGGCCCCGATGGGCGAGGCCGTCCTTCTTGGAAGGGGCTCCGGCGGGCTGGTCTCCATGCGGCGTGGGAGGTGGCATGGATCACGGTCCCGGTCCTGGTGTTGGTATGCTCGTGGTGTGGGGTGGTACCTGTGGCGCTGTATGGGCTATGCTTTGCTCCTCGATGGCGTCCCTGCGTTGTGTCGGCGAAGCGGCAGTACCATGGTGCCCCCCCGGGCTTGCTTGGAGTGTTCTTTTGTGTGTTAGTTTGTGCGGATGTTTTTTTTTGTTATCTCTTTCTCCTGTAATCCCCGTGAAGTTTGGTTCATTTGAACCCATCTTGTACAAGGCTGCAAAGCCTCATAGGCAAATATGAATGAAAAATATTCAGGTGGGCATTCACTCCCCCCGGTGACCATTCAAAAAAATAAGGCCTTCAATTATTAAATCTCCGCTCAAACCACATCACCGGCCAAATCCCACCCTCTATTAGCAAGTGAGAGTTTCCAAACGGCAACCCCTCCTCTCGCGTCGCCCCCCTCGCGGGCGACACTAGAGGTGCTAACCCTAGCTGCCAGCCGCCCCAACTCCTCCCCTCCTTCCCCTCCATCGCCGCCGGGGGACGGCGCCGGGCAAAGCCCCTGCGTTCGACGGTGGCGGCGGAGGGCTGCTCCTCCTTCTCCCGGATTGAACGGCAGCGAGGGCGCTGGATCCACGGGGGTACGGCATCTCCCTGGGTCCATGGAAGCGTGGAAACTTCCGGCGGCGGTGCCTGTGGTGGTGCAGGTGGAGATCGGCCAGAGGATGGGGTTGGGGCTGGGCGTGGCCGGTGGCCGGTGGCGGCGGCGACATCCGGCCTAGATCCCGGGGCGGTGGCCCTGGTCGGTGGCGGCGGGTGAAGCTCAGGCAGCCCGCGGCGGCATGTCGTGGTGGTGCCCCTGTCCAAGGCGGAACTGTGCTGACGATCTGGTGGTTTGGCTCCGGATGGATCGGATCAGTGACGGTGACGAGCAGGAGCGGGATCTTTCCCGGCGGCTCTCGCGGTTTGGCAAGGTGGGGTGGCGGCCCTCCTCCCAGGCTCCAGTGGTGGTGCACTCCGGCAGTGGCCGGCGCGCCAGGGTTCCCACGGTGGCAGTGCTGCTGTGGGTGGTCGCCGGATTTGGGTGGCCAGATTTGGGGCTTTGAAGGTGGTCTGGCCGGTGCACAAGATGTTGGTTGGATTCTCGTGGGAGAAGATCCGGATGAAAACCTTGTCTTTGGCTGGTGGCCGGAGCCGGTGATGGTGACGCCCTCGGCGCCGTTTCCTTCTTGAAGGCATCATCGCGGTGAAGCTCCCACCTCCTTCCGCTACCTCCGGGGGAAACCCATGATTAGTCGATCGGATGATGGTGGTGCTCAGGTATCATTCCCCCTTAGGGGCGTCATTCTTGGAGGTGTTCATTGGCTTGAGGGACCAGTGGACGGCTACAGCGGTGGAGCGGCGTTTTATGTGACACATCGACGACATGGAGTCTAGGCGGCATGGTGCACCAGGGTCTTGAAGACGGACGTGTGATGAAGGATGCGCGTAGGGAGGTGGCGTTGTCTGGCGTCGTGGTGGCGTCAACGACCGGCCTTGAAGGGTTAATGCATTGATTCCAGTTCTGAAGATGGATCGGCGGAAGACGGTGGTGGTGGTCTCTGGAGCGTGCATATGCCATGCTCGCTGCGAGTCTGCTGGACCGGGTTGTGCCACCGACCCGTCGTAGGGCGGATTGGTTGAGGCCTCTGGGTTTAGTTTTTCGGCGTTGGTGAGGTCTAGGCAGGCGGCCCGATCATGTGCACCCCTTTCATCATGTTGGTAGGAGTAGCGACAGTTGTTGCCAGGAGGGTGGCTTCAGACTCATTGATGTATTACTTTGTAAGGCTTTGTTGAATAATTAATAAAGAATGGCTGTATGCATTAGCTTGATGTAGAGGCCGGGGGTAATCCTCCCTTTAGAAAAAAAGAAAAAAAATGTATATAGGTGAAAATGAATTCGAAGGCCTAATACCAGCTACTTTAGGAAACCTTTCACTCTTGAAGCTAGACCTTAGCTATAACAATCTCCAAGGATATATACCACCGAACTTTGGAAACCTCCAAGAGCTCACACATGGGATCCTTAGCGACAACAACCTCGAAGGTGACATACCTTACATTAGTAACCTTAAGCGACTCATTGATTTAGATCTTTCATCAAATAATCTTATGGGGCAAATTCCTGATTCTCTGGGCCAGTGCTACGGGAAACATCCCAATATGGACCAAAACTCTCTGTCGGGACACATCCCAATAACTTTTGGCAAACTGCTGTCCCTGAGAGCAAGCTAAATCTTTCACACAACAACTTGTCAGGCACTATCCCATTAGATTTAAGCAAACTAGATTACCTCATCAATCTTGACCTTTCTTATAATAATCTTGAAGGAGAATCGCCAAGGAATGGAGTATTCGGAAATGCTACAGCTGTTTCACTTGACGGTAACTGGGGGCTCTGTCGACGTGCGATGGATCTTCACTTGTCATGCACATTTTGAGGAACCTTGCATTCCATCTTAATATATAGGCAGATCAACTGCCAGTTCCTCAAAAAAAATGTGCAGGCAAAAGTTTTGTAACGGAATGGGAGGTTTTGAGTAGAATTCGGCACCGGAACCTTGTACCTATCCTAACTGCGGTCGGAGCCAACTACGGTGGCATTTGCGGGCATCGCTCCTTTGCTTGAGGCATCGATATGAAGTCCGCGATTCCCCTCCCTGAATGCTTCGAGAGGAAACCCTAGGTCAGGGTCTACCCGGATCAGTTGATGGCGGCGCTCGGCGTCGTGTTCCCCTTGGAGGCATCGTTTTGGAGCTGGGCCTGGCTGGTGGTACTGGTGGCTGATGGCAGTTTCGCCAGTTGCTTGCATGCCGGTGGGTAACGATGATCCTACGGTGTGGCGCTGTGGAGGTGGTGCGCGTTGGCCGCAGTGCTAGTGATGCTGTCGGTGGTGCGCATGGCTGGGTCCAGTTCGACGAAGACAGTGGTGGCTGATTGCGGCCATGGCGGTGTAGTGAGGGTCCATATTCACGACCAACATACACTTGCGCGTCGGAGGCGTGAGATCGCCGGAGCGTCTCCAATGTGGGATTCTGGTGGTACTGTCTCTTCTCGCTAGTTTGATTTGTGGCTGGCATCACTCGTGCAAGATGTCTTGGCTCCGCGGACGGCTCTTGGCAGCTGGGCTGCTTGCCTATCGTGTGCACTATTTCCAGTTTGTGTGGTTGTGTCCACGTCCGGAACATGTGCGCTTGCATCATGTTCGTTGGCTCGGCTGCTGCTCGGCGTTGATCATCGTTGCTCTTTTTTCTCTTTCTTTTTGTTTTTTAATCCGCCTAGGCATAACTTCGGTCTTATATGACTTTGCTCTTTATCGGCGTGACCATTTGTGTGTGCGTTGATGTTGGCTATGTGCATCTAAGTTGTACAGAGGCCGGGTGTGTACATATTGTGTTTGTATCCCTTTGGTGCCGCATTATGACTCAAATTGCAAACTACTGAGCCTAATCACATAGGTTTTGTAGATAACCCTAATCACTTTGTTAGTGAAGGTATTTCCGTATTTGACATGTATGGAGCCTAGCATACCATTGCGTAATGTAGCTGATAAGCCGCGGCCTTTGCCCACAGACGGCTGCCGCCGCTGAGCGGCCGAACCACAAACGAAAGAAGTGACATTTCTAAAGCTTCTAAGCTCTGTAGAAAGGAAGGGTTGTCTTCGCTTCGGGGTGGTAGGGCCAAGTGGGACCGTGTTGTCAGCCGGTGAGTGGGGACTGTTTGCTGCTTGGGTCCACTCGCAGGTCACACGTGTCTTGTGTTTTATGGTTCCCTAGGATACGTCTCGTTGTTGCTATGATGTACAATTGGGAAGGGGGGAAATTAGTGGTGCACTTGGCGCGTGTGGATTGAGGCGACTGAAGCGGCGGGCGGGCGGTGTCCCTAGCGGCGCTACATCTCACACTCAACAATGGCTTTTTGGATCGACATCCAGCTTTAAATCAATAAAGCCACAAATGACAGATGCAAAGTACAAACAGCTCATACACAACGGGCAAAACTAGCAAAACGAAAGAAAGAAAATAAACACACCTTGAAACGCCGACGCCTCATACACCGATGTGGCTATCACCAGCATGGAAGCTAACGTCTTTGGGGGGGGGGGGGGGGGGGTACCACCGTGTATAGATCGTGCCCTTGTTTGTACCCGAATGGCTACACTCTCACCCAATGCCATCCGTCTTCGCCTTCAAAAAGCCCCCCCACCCCCCGGTTTGAAGGGACCGTGTCGTCGACAGGAAGAGAGATTCACCCTAGAACCCGAATGAACACAAAGGACCAAGCTGCCAAGGGAGATGAAACAAGAATGCCCAACACAAAGGCCAAGCTCCCCATGAGATGATAGCCCGTGATGCTATGCCGAATAATTGACGGGATGTCGTTGCCTTTGGGGCCGAAATGAGTTTTTAGGCCCTTATGAATTTTCAGTGCATTTTCTGTGATGTAAGTAATTTTGTTTATGATTTATGCATTCTTTAATCTAGAAAGCTTTAAATTATGTGAAAAATTAATGTTAGTGACAAGGAAGTTTTCTAATGGGTTATCATGGGCCACTTTATGTTTTTAGGCAATTTCCCTTTTCCCCAAGCATTTTTTATAATGTTGTCCTTATAATAATGTTTATGTACTATTAATAAGTTTGAAATTGCCTGAAGTTATGTTGAAAGTCATTTTAAATTTTTTGAATAAACTAGTAACAATTGGAAATTATATTTATAAAACTTTATTGAGGTATTAATGTTAATGTCATTTTTATGGCATTTTTTAATGTGGTGTTGATGTCAATGTCATTTTATAGCATTATTATGTTGATCTCCTTTTAATGATACTAATAACAATTATGAGAGTCACACTAATGTTTCTGGATGTTTTATTTGGAAATTTTATTTTAGTATGAACTATATGTTGATGTCATCCTTATGGCATTTCTTAATGATGTAATGGAGTGAGGTCACTTGAATGAAAATGTTAATGACCACGTGGTTCGGTTTTCTGCATCATGCTATGCTGCATAATAATGTTGGGCCATGTGCCTAATGGGAGAAACTAAAGTTTACTATCATGCATTTTTATGATATGCACTCCTAGAATATGCATAACGGTCCAAAATGGTGCTGATGAAATTATGATCCATTCCTATAACAAAGAAATTTTGTCTAGAGAATTTATTCCAAAGTAGATGTTGTCATTTATTTGACAATTATTATTTTCCAAATATTATTATTTGGTGAATCATGATGTCTAAATTTATAATTTTGAGAATTTTATAATGAGTAATATTAACGTCATTTTCACTTTGAACCACTGCAATGTTTACTCAGTGGGATACCATTTCTATTAATGTAATACGTACAAAATGAATGGTATTTTATGCCTTGTCACTAAAAGTTTTAATGATAATTTTTACACTTCAGGTTAATGTAATTCTCAATTGCAATTTTAGTATCAAAATTTTAATGCCAAATGTTTACTATTTGGTTGTGATTCCTTGTGTCTCATGACACATTGAATTGCATTATGTTGTTGTTTTATGTTAATGTTGGCTATTAAATTAGCCAATGTTCTTGTAGGTCATGATATGATTTTAGATCTCTCTAATCAAAATGGAACCAACGAGAAGTTTTGACTAGAGACTTTATGAACAAATGCTCTTATAGCATGTGATGATTTTCTGACAAACGTTGATTATTATCATGTGTCATATTTGAATGAATAAGATTCTTTTCTGTTTTCTGCCCAACGGTGATACAGATTCGTGCAACTATTAAGCATGACTTTAACTCATATCACTGCAAAGTTAATTCATGCTTGATGTTTTATTATGATGCTCATAAAGTTGTCACCTCTTTTCACTGATGAATATTAATAATCTTGCATGCCAACTTTTGTTTTCGCCTAGACCAACTTAATGTAAATGACTTTCCCATGTGGAGAGTGGAGATCCATGTCTCATGTAAGGAAGGTACCACTTTTTCTGCTAATAATGATGAAGGATGTTATTTATGATGTTAAACCAGAAATTGGGATGGGTCTCATAAGTCATATGTGTCACCATGCACTAATGCAAAGGAGGCTAAAGTTAAAGCTATTGGATTTACTCCACTTGCAATTGGACATAGCTTAATTCTTCATCATAATTATGGTGTTTGTGTATGCTCCTAGTTTTTGGAGAAACTTAATTTATATCTCGGCACTATATGACATTGATTATGTATGTTTCAAAATATATTATTAAGTTATCTCCAATTATGTGATGTTAGTGTCGGCAGGAGGTGAGACATGTTACATTTTCACTGAATGGATCTTTTGTAATGATTGTGTGTGTTATGGTACAATTAAGATATAAGAGAAGTGTAAATAATGAAACCTTATCGAAATTGTGGTCTTGTTTACCGCATTTCGAGGGGGAGAATGGAATGCCTCATTAAATATGAGATATCATATTTACCGCTCTTTCTGAGACCATAACACAAACAATAAAAGTGTGTTAATTCTCTGATTAGCATGCAACAAGTCTTATTTAGAAGAATGAATGAAAATCAAAATAACGTTCGAAATTATTTATCATGTTTATGCATACTTGCCCCTTATGAATAATATGAACCACACATTAATGCTAAAGTCTCAAGTTTGCCAGTCTAATATCCATTATGATATTAATGTAACATGTGGCTTACGATTATATTTCCAACCAATGTTGTTTGTAATTATGTGCCACACTTCATTAAGTTCTTTTTTGTCTTCTGCCCTACGGTGATGCGGATTAGAACTGAAATGTAATCTTGTTAAGACGTTAGACTCTAGAGCATATCATATGTTCTGTAAAAATAAAGTAATCACAGGGAGCCTGGAGCTAGCCTAGGAACACAAATTTTGAGGAGAAGCACTCTTTAAGTACTAATTATCCAAGAGATCCTTGTTCCTACGCATGTGGATTTGGGATTATGAAATCACTAATGTAACACCTAGTGTTGAGCCTCATCTTTTTCCTGTGATAAGTAATGTGTGTTTGTGTTCATCTTAGTGGCTTGTTGCCATATAGGATGAAGACTATGAGCTCTAATGATGTATAAAACATAGTACAACTTCCCAAATGAATTAAAATGGTAGGCTATAAATGGCTCTACAAACTCGAAAGGTTGAAACAAAGGCTTATAGTCAAAAGGTCATTATAAAGAGAAAAGAGATTGATCGTAATGACATCTTTTTCTCCTGCATGGACTAAGGAATTGTCATGATGCTCATGTTATCCTCATGGCATGCTTTTAAATTGACTTAATTAAAAATGTTTTATGCGGCTCAACCAGAAGCTTTTGTCATGAAAGAAAAATAACATAATGCATGTTGTCTAAAGAATTCAAATTATGAACTAAGACAAGCGTTGGGATAACTTACCTTGAGTCTAGGGAAGTAAGTTCACCATGTAGATGAAATCTCATTGGACAACCAAGAGTTTTCACTACTAGAAATTGTTCCAACACTGAACCCTCAACACGGACTAGCCACAGGCCACCCGTCAGTGGTGACGCTAATCACTGACCGGCCAGCCAATCACTGACCGGCCAGCCGTGACCGGTTAGTGATGACCCCCTTAGGGCTATCCTAGCAAGTCAACACTGATGGACCACTAGCCGACCAGTCAGTGATGAGTGGTTCACCCACTCCCGGGCACTCCATCACTGACCGACCCTCATCACTGATTGGTCGCTTAGGGTAGCCCGTCAGTGATAATATGTCACCACTGAGCGGCCACAGTTAGTGGTTGGTCAGTCGTGAACACCATGCGGGCCCTTATAATCATGCGGCCCCCACCCCCTCCCAAACCGCTCGTCCCTCTCCCAAACCCTCACTACTGTAGATTACCTTACTAGTGGCAGGACCAAAAAGCCTACCAGTGCCCGGCTTTGGGCCCGCCATTAGTAACTTGCCGCTTTGGGGCCACCCCCTCCCAAATGCTAGAAAGTTACCAGTGGTGGGCTCCAGGCCCACCGCTGGTAATAGATTACCAGTGGCGGGCACGTCGCACCACTGGCATGTTAACTAACAATGGAGGGCGCCCATACCTGCCCGCCACTGGTAAATTTTCTAGCATTTAAAAAAAATCATATGTATATTTCTTCAGCACATTTACAGAAATTACAATATACACTAGTATATTTCATCCATCCATACATACATATATCCACTACTGGGAAAAGACTTATAGGTGGGGTCAGACTAGTGGCGGGAATGGTATGGGACCCGCCACTGCTATTTTGGTCAAGTACCAGTGGCGGGTAAAAATTACTACCAGCCACAGCTATGCAGGTACCAGTGGCGGGCATATTTGGCCACCTGCCACTGGTAACTTTTTACAGAATTAGCCGTGGGATAAAGGCAGCAGTGGTGAGCACCGAATGGCTGCCCGCCACTTCTTGGTCACGTACCAGTGGCGGGCAAATAAAGTGCCTGCCACAACAATATTTCATTAACTCCACGCCCAAATTTAGCAGTGGCGGGTGCTAGAAGACGCCCGCCACAAATTAAGTAAGTCAGGAAGTACTTTAAAAAATCATAATAATGAACCCAGAATAGTCTCAAATTTGAGCATGAGACTTTAAATGGTGTATATTCAACATAGAAAAAGTTTAAAGAGGAAATGATATAAACATTTGAGTTAGACTATTCAGTTTGTACACGAAGTGCATCAAGTTTTTCCCGTAATACTCTCAAATTTTTACCACACCTTATAGGGGTCATATAATGACACCTTGCCAAGTTTCATCCTTTTCAGACTAGATTGCATTTTTTTTTGAATCGAAGAGCATTTTGCTCATTTTAATTGGTATAAATTCATTTAAAGCTTTAAAAATAGCAAATGAACCCAGAATAGTCCCAAATTTGAGAACGAGACTTTAAATGGTGTATATTCAACATAGAAAAAGTTTAAAGAGGAAATGATGTAAAACATTTGAGTTCTCTATCGACTACGACGGTTTCTGTTTGAAACCCTAATGCTCCGAAAGAGATTGTTCGGTTTGTACACGAAGCGCATCAAGTTTTTCCTGTAACACTCTAAAAATTTTACCACACCGTATAGGGGTCATATAATGACACCATGCCAAGTTTCATCCTTTTCAGACCACATTTGCATATATATTTTTGGAATCGAAGAGCATTTTGCTCATTTTAATTGCTAGAAATTCATGTAATGCTTTAAAAATAGCAAATGAACCTAGAATAGTCCCAAATTTGAGGATGGGACTTTAAAAGGTGTATATTCAACATAGAAAAAGTGTAAATAAGAAATGATGTAAAAAATTTGAGTTCTCTAACGATTACGACGGTTTCCGTTGGAAACCCTGATACTTCGAAAGAGAGTGTTTAGTTTGTACACGAAGTGCATTAAGTTTTTTCCGTAACTATCTCAATTTTTTATCACACCCTATAGGGGTCATATAATGACATCATGCCATGTTTAATCCTTTTCAGACCTCATTTGCATTTTTTTTGAATCGAAGAGCATTTTGCTCGTTTTAATATATAGAAATTCATTTAAAGATTTAAAAATAGCAAACCAACCGAGAAAAGGGCAATAGATTAACATGACTCTAATTACGTACTTAATTCAATGACACAAAAAATGAGAACATAAATCTACCCATAAAACAACAAAGCATGAGGATCATAAAAAAATTGCAAAAAAAATCAGTGGTGGGAGGAAGGAAATACCCGCCACTGCTAGCTTGTTTGCTGTGGTGGGCATTTATCCGCGCCAATCACTGGTGTGGCCAACCCCCCCCCCCCCCCCCCCCCAAAAAAAATCAAATCGGTTTTAGATTTCCACCAAATCCCAGATCCCGTCGTTGCCTCCTCTGCCGTCGTCATGCCCGTGCCTCCTCCCGCAGTCGCCTCCTCGCCGTCACTTCCTCCGCGCCTGCCCCGGCCGAAGCATCCCGCCGCCATGGCCTCCTCCTCCAACAACGCAGGGCTGACCCAGCCGCCAGCGGCCTCCTCTTCATCCGAGCTGGAGGCCACTCCCGCTCCCTCCACCTCCTCGCGCTTCAGCGGACTAAATCTCCCTGTAAGCGTCAATGTTGAAGCGATGAGCATATACACTTGTATTTAGGTATCTCATATTGCAGTTTTCAGTAGCTACTATTACATCTTCAAAGACAGATAGATTTTATGAACGTGTTGTCATAGCCTTGAACAAAAACGTTACAAGTTAAGGTGTGAATGGCAATTGTTTTAGAATAATTTTTTGGGGAAAATAAGTATGCAAGAGTCTATAACAAATGAGAAGTGTCATATTGTTCATTACAAATCGTAAAGTAAAAAAGCAATCGAAATTCATTTAGAAGAAAAAGTTTGAATAATTAAAGTATGAAAGATTTTCGGAGACAAATGAGAAGTGTTTGTGTTTTCAGGTTTGTGCATATTACGCAAATGTAAAATATAAAGTAAAGATGGAGTCTTGTAGATTGCAAAGCATATTGTTCATTTAGAAGAAAAAACTTTGGATAATTAAAATACAGAAGATTCTAGAATAAAGGAGAAGTGTTTGTGTTTTGAGATTTGTGCATTATGCTTGAGCTCAACCATATGGAGTCTTCTAGATTTTACATGTGGCAGAATCTGATGGAGCTCAACCATATGAATTTATTCTAGATTTATTATCCGTGGGTGGCTAATTTGTGTTACACTATAAATTGTGATGTGCATATCTTCAAACTTCGCAGGGCTTCAAAATGAGTGCCAAAATTCTAGCGAAATGTTGATTAATTTCCGTTTCGCCACATTTCTGGCACTCGATATTTTCAGTTTTTAGCAAAAGTCATGCCCAATTTTTTCCGTTGATCCATAATTTTTAATGCTTATTATATCGCTGTGCTGATTGTAGTATGGTGTATAAATGATGCCATGAACTATGTGCTTTCTATTTAATTTCTTAACATGAATGTAGGCAATGAACCAAGTATGCCCGTGGTGTGGCGACAACAGGGTAGGTGCGTGCCACTGGGTGGTTATCACTTGCAATGAAATCTGCGTAGATCTTCAGGAGGACTTTCTGGAGAGGACGGTACATTTTAATTCAACTTGTGTTGTGGCTGATGAGTTGCACACATATATAAAATTGCGCCAAAAAATGTCTAATTGTTGTTTTCTTTCAATTATGTACAGTGCATCCCTTGTTGGGGAAGGGCCGACTTCATGCATAGGGCGAACCTGCCCATGGAGGTGGAGGGCACATTTGAGCTCAAGATGGCCATGCTTAAAAAGGGCACACCCGTGACCCTTATGGTCACCAACGAGGCACAACGAACGTATTTTGGTGGCTCTCGTTGGAGACAGATTGCAACAGAATTAGGGATGCAAGCTGGGAAGGCATTCATGCTAATACTTGGCGAAGTAGATGATAACGACGACGACATCTATCTGTGGTTCAACACCCCCTCAGTCACCATAGCAGTTTCGGTGTTGATCCCGAGTTCGTACGCGTAGTTCTATTGTACTAGCACTTCATTGAACATATAAGTTGTATGTGGTTATCATATTGTTATGTGTAAGTGTTAAACATAAGAGAGTTGTTAAACTAAAGCGTGTTCTTAAATTGTGCTATATGACTCTATATTGTGCCTTCTACGATACTACTATTACAGTTAAACTGAAAAACACTGCCACGGCAGCCAAAAACGCTGCCACAACAGCGCTTTTTCTTTTGGTCTGGCAAAATCTATCACTGGCGGGAGTTAATAGAAGCCCGCCACTGCTACCAACGTTACCAGCTGCGGGCGACTCACCCGCCACTAATGACCAGTTAGCAGTGGCGGGCACCCCAAATCGCCTCGCCCGCCACTGATGGCCTGTTATGCAGTAGTGATCTCCATACATATATATACATGCATGCATATATACGTCCATGCATATGCAATTCATCCACACATATATATATACATACATATACATCCATATATACATTCAATTCATCCATACATACATTGTGCCGCGAGATCCACGCTTCCCGTTGCATGTAGAGGTCATCGTCGTCATCCCGGGTGGATGTCATCATCGTTGCCTCACGTAGTGGTACGTCATCGTCCTTGCCGCACGTAGTGGTAAGTCGTCGTCGCCGGCTAACGCATCCCTAAATAAAACAACTAGCAAACAGCAAATCCACTACAACTAACGGAATATATATATTAACAAGTCAAGGCATAACGTAAGTATAATAGTCAAGCAGACAAAGTACTACCACGAATATATACAAGGGTCCGTCTGGAACTCAGTCGACTGATGTCAGCGTCGTAGCTACAGGCCCGATGGCTGGATCGATTTACCTCCTTGTTCGTTTGTTTTTCTTTGGGCTGGTTTGTCATGTACGGGGCTTTTTTCCCGTTGTTTTTCTCTGCTTGTCCTCTTAAGTGGGCTGCTTTTTTATTTTTTTATGTTCTCCCAAATGCTTGTCTCGTTGGGCTGTTTCTTTCTTGCTTGTACGTGGGCAGCCTCCTTTTGTTTTCTGTATTTAGGACTGTCAAATGTATCGGTGTCTCTATCAATGCTCCAAGCGATGTGCACTGAAGTGCGTCTCCGTGAAAACATAATACTTACATGCAAAAAGTGTAGTGTGTTTGTATTACTTTCAGCACATATTTTGACACAAAAAAAAAAAGAAAAAGGAACATAACTAGTTGAACTAAATGAGATTCATGGTGCACGTGGTAAAAAGTACTAGTGGAACAAGAGTTATGTCGCATTAACTTGTTTCGGACCATCTACTTCTTTCTTAGTGTATATCATTAGTTTTAGGTGATCCCTGGGAAAATAAAAATATATTTTGAACAAAAAATTAAGTTACACACGGATGACGCACATGCAATGCGCATGGCTAACGGACATGCAACTACATGTGATCAAGGTTTGTGCAATTAGATGACAATATTTTAAGAATAAAAATACTTTGCACAGAAATTATGGATATGCAATTGCGGGTGGTCGATGAACATGTGACTGGCACGTGTATAACTAGTGTCAACATTTTTCTTAAAGAGAAAAATATTAAGTTGCACATGAACATTGGACATGCAATTGGGCATGGTCGGATACACGCAACCTTGCCGACGTGTGTGCAAATCAAGTGGCATTATTTAAAAAAGTATAAAACATCGCTATTTAGAAAATAAAATATAACACAAAAATAAAATAGAAAGAAAAACAAAAAGTAGAAAAATAAAAAATAAAAATTCAAAAATAAACTCACATACCAGTCCGCCCAAGCACTCGGGCCCCCGCCCCGCCTGTGTAGGAGATATGCCCTAGAGGCAATAATAAATGTTATTGATTATCTCCCTGTTCATAATTAGGTTTATGTTCCATGCTATAACTGCTGTGGTTCTCGAGTCTGCAATAACCACGAGGCTCGGAGGAAGACTCATATGCACGTGTGGGATAATAAACGGTAAAATGTATTCCTAGTCAAGCCTCTATGACTGGCTCAAGTATTGCATGATGATCCTGTTTTCCTGATCATGGGCATGGCTATGCCGGCAATTTTGAGGGCACAATTGTTGGTAGAACACTTGTGTTGAATCGACCCGATTGATGTTATGCTATGAGATACATTCGTCATAAGTTAATGGTTAATAACACAGCAAGTTAATGTTTGCTTAATTCCTTAGACCATGAGAGTATCGAGTTTCTTCATGCTTGCATCATGAACTTTGGGGTTTGTTAAACGTCATCCGTAAATGGGTGGCTATTACGGCGGCTTACGGGTTCATGGAAAGGTATGTCAAGTAACTTGATAGCTCAAGATTGGGATTTTCTCCTCCGACGATGGAGAGATATCTCTGGGCCCTCTCGGTGTTACGGTATCCATCATCGTCTGGCCAGACACAGGGTGATTTGATCACAGGGATGCCGGAACACGGGAACGAGAAAAGAGAACAATACCGGCAACGAGGTAACTGGCATTATGGACAAGTGTTGATCCACGAGGATGCCGATGTTTCTCACCTCGGGTAATTGTAACATATCGCGAAGCAACAGGAATAGCACACGGCAACTGGAGGTTCACTCGAATATTCATTCGTGTGGGTATAGGGGTCAATATGGGTGTCCACGGCTCCGATGTTGATCATTGATCGGAAAGTGTTCCGGTCATGTCTATACTTCACCGAACCTATAGGGTCACACGCTTAAGGGTCATCTATCTACTGAATACTAGACGAGGAGTCCGAGAGAAAGTCACTGGAAAGGTTTCATAGACGATGGAAACGTTCCGGAGAGAACACCCGAAAAGTTTCGGTAATACCGAAAAGTTGTTTCGGATAAAACCATTGATCCAAAAAGGTTTCGGCAAGCACCGGGAATGTTTTGGAGGTTGCCAGATTGGTCTGGTAATTTCTGCAATTTTTCCGGAGAAAAAACCGAAAAAAGGTTTTCGGAGCTGCCGGAATTGTTTACCGGGTAAACAAAGATGGTTTTAAATTAAACCACCATACCGGAAATGTTCCGGAGCGCGTCCAGATAATTTTAGAGGGTGCCGGAAATGTTCTGGGACCTTCCAGAATTTTTCAGAAGAAATAGTTTCGGAAAACATCTTGTCCCAGCGAGAGGGGACAAGATCCCACGGAACGTGGGGGCTGTTTTTGGGCTGTTTTTGGGGGCGCCCCCTTTAGGGGACAGCCCCCTTGTGGCTCGACAAAGTGTTGGGGGGGGGCCCCCATGGTGGGGGGCAGCCCCCACAAATGGTGGAGAGTGTTGGGAGGAAGGTGGGGCCCCATGGGGGAACACCATGGACAAGGGAACATGTTTTCTCCATGTTTGGTGGGAACATGTTTCCTTGTTTGGTGGGTGCTTGTTTTGTGGGCTGATATTTCAGCCCCCCCTCACCCCTTCCACCACTATATAAGGAGGTGGAGAGGAGCTCTCCATCCTCACTCCAACTCTCATACACATGGCATGCATGATCTGCCTTTCTTCTCTCCCTCCCACGAAATAGTTTCGTAGAGCCGAAAGGCTGTCTAGGTTCCGGCAGGAACTAGTTCTGGACGGCGAAGCCCTGCCGGATAGATGACACCGTATGTGTGCAACTCTGTAGAGAGATCGTAGTTTCTGTCTTAGTTCGAGAGTGCCTCCCGAAGGGCTGTCCGTGTGACCGTCCGAGTTTTGGAGGTCCTCCCGAAGGGCTGTCCGAGTGACAGTCCGAGTTTCGGAGGTCCTCCCGAAGGGCTGTCCGCGACACCGTCCGGGGGACTGTACGACCGCCTCCCGGAGGGCTGTCCGCGGGGCAGATGAGGGTATACATCCTCGCGGTTGGGAGGTTGTAAAATCCTAGCTGCGGGGATCTGCACCGCCGATCGTCATCGACTCTACTTCCGCTACGCTACGAGTCGGTAACGAAAATGATCAAACCATGTATGCAGTCTCCATAGTGGTCCTGGGCTGGTGCGTAGGTCGGAAATTTTTTGTTTTCTGCTGCGTTACCCTACAGTGGCATCAAGAGCCAGGCTATGCGTTGATGCAGGTTGCGATCTAGAATACATAGAGATGTATGGGTGTTGCACAATATAATTAGGTAGTAGATGAGATCTATTGCTGAAAATTATTTGTGTGGGTAGCAGATGAAATCTGTTACCCGATGTTTCTTGTTGCTTCCCTGGAATTTGCATATTTCTGATCTTGATAACAGTATGGAGGAGTTTCAATGTTCTGGCAATCCACGATCCTGATTGATCAACGAAGTGCTAACAGTTCAATGAATTCCACCGTAGTTAAAAAGAAAGATGAAATTTTGCAGACGAAAGGGCAATGCAGATGTGATCTGCACGGGGGTCACGCGTATGACGAAGTTTAGTATGGGGCTTGAGATTTTATTATCTCGTGTTTCATACACCCTGGAATGTTAATCTAGCGACTTGGATTATCATGCTTGATGATGGACGTTGGTAGCTTCGGTTTGTTTCGAAACCTTAGAAGCCACGTAAAATAAAATTTTGCATGAACCGATTAGAGGCGTCTAACTTGGTTTTGCAGGATGCTTTGCATGTACATGTGATGTGGTATAGCAGTGCTCATATAAATTTGACTATGTATGAGATGACTATATGATGTAAATTAACATGACCTGTGTGTCATGATTCGGCATGATGGCTGGAGCCATATGATTGCACTTTAATGACCTACGTGTCAACCTTATGTAATGCACTTATTTTATTAGCTATAGAGATAGCAATATTATCTGGTGCATCGACAAGGTGGTGGCAATCTTCGCGAAGGTGAACACCGACGTGAATGCCGAAGACGAAGAAATGAAAGACTTCTCCGTCAGAAAGGGCTATACCATATCATGCTATTATGAATTGCCTGAGATGTTTATCCCTTATGATGCACCCTTCTTGATTGCGCAGTACTCGCCTTTATTAGGGTGATCTCTCACAGAAAATATCAAGTAGTTAGTGTTCTCCCAAGTGTAGCACCGTCACGGCACCTATCTCTTCGGGGTATCACATGGATACATGGGTACGAACGATTAGAGAAGTGTGAGGCGGGTGAGTTGAGACCTCGCAGCGAGATCACTTGGTTGTCTTGACGTTCAGGCATGAAAGTCATGAGCTCGGAACACACGCATCGAAAGATGAACAAGAGTCACATAGAGATGTGATTGGCAAGTTGGCCTACCGATTGCAATTCTCGTCACTTGAGATGCATACATCCTTGGCGTTGAATTGTAGTTTGGATCTTGAATCGCTCACAATCAATTATGAGAGATATTGATTTGAGTGGGAGCGCACTGTAGAATTAATTCTTTTAATTCTCAGTGCAATTAATTTTGAACACTGTCTAAGTGTGGTTTGCATAATAGTTGTAGAATAATGGCTCGCGTTTCCACCTTCCCTATTAAAATTGAATAGCTGTTAAATATCTGGTTAAAACTTTACGGTTGGTAACGTAATGTGAGGATTGTCCTCTAGAGTGCCGAGAAGGACTTTGTCCTATCGCATGCTTTTGGTATTCTCCCGCTAATGCTATGGATCATGTGACTCTCGTCCTTCGATCCAAAAGCTAGAATTCCTTTTCAGTCAAAGTGCAATATGTTTGCTTCCATGAGACCCGAACTTCGAAAGTTTGGATAGTTATTTGATATTCATGGAATCTGAAAATCATTTTCAGAGACAGACAAAGGCTAATAGATATGAGATATCCATAGCAATGTTTGTTTGCAAACTATTAGTAAAGGTGTTTACTATGCATTAGACTGATAAGAGAGGGATCCAGGAGAACGCCTGTCATATGATGAAAGGTGAATAAAACAACAACTTAAAGAGAAAGGAAGTGTCCGAAGGGTGTTAGTAAGATTTTCACGCCTAGGAAGTCCGGGGCTAACGCCACTCTTAAGTTGGGTGCTTCTTCTGAGAGTAGGAGAATTACTGAAAGTTAAACTGTTAGAAGTATAATGGCAAAAGGAAAGAAGACTGGAATATCCAGCTCATGTATGAATGTCATACAAGTTTTTGATGTATAGAAGGCTGGTCAAAGATATAGTTCTTGGGAATTATGGTTAAACATGTTAATCACTAATTCTTGGGTATTGTGAGTTAATCACAAAGATACCCGCTCGATTGCATTCTTTTGCAACTCGATGTAAGAACTACTATGGCCTGAAAGACTAGCCAAGAATGAGGTTAGATACACGCAGGGAACATAGTAAATGTTACTATGCCTTCCATTAGTGTATTCCCTATGTATTTACTTTCATAATTCATTTAGAGTTTCATACACTCTAGCACTTTGCATAAGGTATTTTGCAAGAAGGTTATTCATAAGAGAACTTTTGATGTTCGATGTTATGAATAACATAAGGGCCATACTTTCATTATGAATGAGACGTATGTTATGAATATTGATAATAATACATTACCTCTGGGTTTATTTTCATAATTCATTTAGAGTTTCATACACTCTAGCCCTTTGCATAAGGTATTTTGCAAGAAGGTTATTCATAAGAGAACTTTTGATGTTCGATGTTATGAATAACATAAGGGCCATACTTTCATTATGAATGAGACGTATGTTATGAATATTGATAATAATACATTACCTCTGGGTTTATTTTCATAATTCATTTTAGAGTTTCATATACTCTAGCCCTTTGCATAAGGTTATTGTTGCAAAAGAGTTGTTCATAAAAACAACAATTGTTGTTCAGTATTATGAATAACATGAAGGGTCATGCTTCCATCCTAGATGGGATGTATGTTATGAATATTGATGGAAATATGATACATCCATAACACTGACGCTAAATGTCGCAAGACTAAAAGAATACCACACAAGTGTGGCACTGCATTTGGTCACATTGGAGAAACCCGCAGGGAAAATTCCATTATGATGGATTTTGAAGTCGTTTGATTTTGAATCATCTGACACTTGCAACTTTCCTCTGAAAAGTGAAGTGACTGAAATACCGTTCACAGGCCATAAGGAACGAGCAAAGAACATATTGGTGATCATACATTATGATGTGTGTAGTCCAATAAATGTTGTTGCAAGTAGTGGATTTATCTATCTTCAGAAATGACTCAAGTAGATATATGGATATTTACTTGATGAGACGTAAGTCTGGATTTTTTGAAATCATTCGAAAGGTTTTCAATACGAAGAAGAAAATATTGTAACAATAAAATTATGTTTCTACAATTCGATTGCAGAAAGGAATATTTGAGTTACAAGTTTAGCGAATGTCTGATGAGTTGTGAAAGGGGTTTCATAACTTGCACCTCCCGGAACACCACTACAAGTGGAGAGTCCGTGTAGATGTAATCGAACCATTTATGACATGGTAAGATCAAAGATGACATAAATAAATTTGTCATTATCCCTTTTAAAGTGATGCTTTAGAGACTGCGGCTTTTACACTGAAAAGAGCTCCATCAGGTCTGTTGAAATGACGCCATGGTATGGTACGCCCAACCATGTTATATCTTTTCTTAACATTTGGAATATGGGGCTTGTGTAAAAGGTTACAAACCTATTCCAAATCAGACAAGTGCTACTTTGTAAGGTTATCCCAAGTAATTGGGTATTCCCCCACCACTATACCGAGGCAAATAGGTTTGCCACAAAGAACGGTATGCTTTTTGAAGATAATAGTTCTTTCAAAAGGTGAGTGGGAGGACAGTGCAACTCGACGAGATAACCAGTATCTTCGTCATCAGATCAAAGGAAAGAAACCTTGGAAGTGATTCCGGAGTTTCCTACTACGACTGATACGGAAGTCTCTACAATAAAATGTATGGACTTCAGTCGAACTTGCAGCTAAACCACGTAGGCAAAGCTCATGCAAACCTATCAGGTGCGCAAACGAGATATTGTTGTTAGACAACAGTATACCTACGATTCACAAGGAAGCGTTGATGGGCCCTGACTTCGGAATTGGCTAAATACCAATACAATCCGAGATAGTTTCCATATAAATGTTTCAAGATTAAAATCTTGATACACCTTTCAGAAGACTTAGAGTCTAACGGATATTTATGGAACTAAAAACTGATACGGATAAAAATGTTTTATCCATATAGCTCGACTTGTTGAAATAACAAGTTCAAGGAGTTGACTACGATGAGGTTGATTCACCGTAGCGATGCTTAAAATCGGTTCGGGTTGAACTAGCAATTAATACATATTTCAATCATGAGATATGAAACATGGATGACGAAAGGATTTCCATCTGATGGAAATAAAACCTAGGACTTGTATGTGATACAGTCCAAAGTAAATTGTCGATCCAGAGGATGCTAGTAAGTATGCAAACTTCAGAGTTCCAGCGATGGACAGAAGAGAGCAAAGTGGAGTTGGAATCTTCATTTTTGATGGAATGGTCAAAGGGGTTTGACTTCATCAAATGGGTATCGAAGATGCTTGTGATTCAAGAAAGTAAGTGGGAGCATAATAATATTTCTAAAAACCTTGTGTACTTGACACATTGTTAATTGGAAATAAATTTCTTGACACGAATTAGGACTTCATTTGAAAATAATTTTTCGATGAAGTGCTTAGGCTAAATAGCCTCAATATTAGGCATGATGATCTATGGAGATAGATTTACCTAATGGGGCTAAGCTATGAATACATATTGACAAGATGCTAAAACCTTTTAGCATTGAACAACGTCAAGGAGTGATTCTTGCCGAAGTCACATGGAAAGAGTTTTTGCAAGACTCGGTGTCCCAAAACACTGATGAGCAAAATACATGATGGTGATTCCACACACTCTTGTGTTTGGATTAATCATGTATTCCATGGTATGTAATAACAACCAGATATGTCCAATACTCCAAAGTTGTTGCGAGTATAGATACCAAAGTGATCAAAGTACTGATCATAGGACAACAGTGAAAGATGTCATTGAGTACTAGAGTAGTAGTAATGACATGTTTTCTCGCAGGCAGAGATTATGAAGTGCTCGTTGTAAGTAATTACATCGATACAGTCTTCATCAATGCTCCATGCGATTTTCGATTTAAGTTTAGGGTTTTGTGTAATACACAATATGGTGGCACGGTAGTTGGAAATTGTTCCAAACAAGATACTGTGGCGAATTCTATAACAAAGGCTAAGTATGTTGACGCTTGAGAAGCGACAAAGAAGTTTTTGAATCATATAGTTCATTCATGAACTTAGTATGGTTCCAAGATGGCTTTGGTCTATGGGACACTATAGCAGATAGTTGCTCCATAGCTCAGTCTGAGGAATCAGGTTTCGACCAATGATTCACACATATCCAAAGCCAAGTCCACACAAAATATGAATTTTGTGAAAGCGTGAAAACGCGAGGATATGCAAAGTTACACACGGAGCTGAAGTCGTCAGATCCGTTGGACATCAGGCTATACCACATGCGAAGCATATTTTACACCAGTATGCCATAGGTGTAAAGTGCATTGGCATTGACTAGATTATTGACTCTAGTGCAAGTGGGAGTCTGTAGGAGATATGCCCTAGAGGCAATAATAAATGTTATTGATTATCTCCCTGTTCATAATTAGGTTTATGTTCCATGCTATAACTGTTGTGGTTCTCGAGTCTGCAATAACCACGAGGTTCGGAGGAAGACTCATATGCACGTGTGGGATAATAAACGGTAAAATGTATTCCTAGTCAAGCCTCTATGACTGGCTCAAGTATTGCATGATGATCCTGTTTTCCTGATCATGGGCATGGCTATGCCGGCAATTTTGAGGGCACAATTGTTGGTAGAACACTTGTGTTGAATCGACCCGATTGATGTTATGCTATGAGATACATTCGTCATAAGTTAATGGTTAATAACACAGCAAGTTAATGTTTGCATAATTCCGTAGACCATGAGAGTATTGAGTTTCTTCATGCTTGCTTCATGAACTTTGGGGTTTGTTAAACGTCATCCGTAAATGGGTGGCTATTACGGCGGCGTACGGGTTCATGGAAAGGTATGTCAAGTAACTTGATAGCTCAAGATTGGGATTTGCTCCTCCGACGATGGAGAGATATCTCTGGGCCCTCTCGGTGTTATGGTATCCATCATCGTTTGGGCAGACATAGGGTGATTTGATCACAGGGATGCCGGAACACGGGAACGAGAAAAGAGAACAATACCGGCAACGAGGTAACTGGCATTATGGACAAGTGTTGATCCACGAGGATGCCGATGTTTCTCACCTCGGGTAATTGTAACATATCGCGAAGCAACAGGAATAGCACACGGCAACTGGAGGTTCACTCGAATATTCATTCGTGTGGGTATAGGGGTCAATATGGGTGTCCACGGCTCCGATGCTGATCATTGATCGGAAAGTGTTCCGGTCATGTCTATACTTCACCGAACCTATAGGGTCACACTTTAAGGGTCATCTATCTGCTGAATACTAGACGAGGAGTCCGAGAGAAAGTCACTGGAAAGGTTTCAGAGACGATGGAAAAGTTCCGGAGAGAACACCGGAAAAGTTTCGGTAAAACCGAAAAGTTGGTTCGGATAAAACCATTGATCCAAAAAGGTTTCGGCAAGCACCGGGAATGTTTTGGAGGTTGCCAGATTGGTCTGGTAATTTCTGGAATTTTTCCGGAGAAAAAACCGAAAAAAGGTTTTCGGAGCTGCCGGAATTGTTTACCGGGTAAACAAAGATGGTTTTAAATTAAACCACCATACCGGAAATGTTCCGGAGCGCGTCCAGATAATTTTAGAGGGTGCCGGAAATGTTCTGGGACCTTCCGGAATTTTTCAGAAGAAATAGTTTCAGAAAACATCTTGTCCCAGCGAGAGGGGACAAGATCCCACAGAACGTGGGGGCTGTTTTTGGGGGCGCCCCCTTTAGGGGACAGCCCCCTTGTGGCTGGACAAAGTGTTGGGGGGGGCCCATGGTGGGGGGCAGCCCCCACAAATGGTGGAGAGTGTTGGGAGGAAGGTGGGGCCCCATGGGGGAACACCATGGACAAGGGAACATGTTTTCTCCATGTTTGGTGGGAACATGTTTCCTTGTTTGGTGGGTGCTTGTTTTGTGGGCTGATATTTCAGCCCCCCCTCACCCCTTCCACCACTATATAAGGAGGTGGAGAGGAGCTCTCCATCCTCACTCCAACTCTCATACACATGGCATGCATGATCTGCCTTTCTTCTCTTCCTCCCACGAAATAGTTTCGTAGAGCCGAAAGGCTGTCTGGGTTCCGGCAGGAACTAGTTCTGGACGGCGAAGCCCTGCCGGATAGATGACACCGTATGTGTGCAACTCTGTAGAGAGATCGTAGTTTCGGTCTTAGTTCGAGAGTGCCTCCCGAAGGGCTGTCCGTGTGACCGTCCGAGTTTTGGAGGTCCTCCCGAAGGGCTGTCCGAGTGACAGTCCGAGTTTCGGAGGTCCTCCCGAAGGGCTGTCCGCGACACCGTCCGGGGGACTGTACGACCGCCTCCCGGAGGGCTGTCCGCGGGGCAGATGAGGGTATACATCATCGCGGTTGGGAGGTTGTAAAATCCTAGCTGCGGGGATCTGCACCGCCGATCGTCATCGACTCTACTTCCGCTGCGCTACGAGTCGGTAACAAAAATGATCAAACCTTGTATGCAGTCTCCATAGTGGTCCTGGGCTGGTGCGTAGGTCGGAAATTTTTTGTTTTCTGCTGCGTTACCCTACAGCCTACACCCTAGTTATGCTAAGTTGTAGTTACAGCCGAGGGAAACACTTGCAATTGCATGCCCAGTGACAGGCATGCAACTGTCGCCCATCCTCCCCCACCAACAAAACAACACAGAGTTGCAGTTGCGTCGAAGACTTGCAGTTGTGGTTGCATGCCTAATCGTAGACATGCAACTGCCCCTCCCCCTCCTCGACAAAAAGGCCACAAATTAGTTGCAGTAGTGTGACAGATATGCAGTTGTAGTCGGGGAAGACACTTGCAATTGCGTGCCTAGTGGTAGACATGAAACTACCCCCCTCCCCAAACAAAAAAACTACTGAGTTACAGCTGTGTTGAAAACATGCAGTTGCAGTCAGGGGAGACACTTGTACTTGCATACCTAGTAGCAGACATGCAACTTTCGCCCCCCTCCCTCAGCAACAAAACAACACAGAGTTGCAGTTGCGTTGAAGACTTGCAGTTATAGTTGCATGCCTAATCGTACAGATGCATTGAAAACATGCAGTTGCAGTCGGGGGAGACACTTGCAGTTGCATACCTAGTAGCAGACATGCAACTACTGCCTTCCCCCTCACTGACAAAACAACACAGAGTTGCAGTTGCAGTTGGGGGAGACACTTGCAGTTGCATGCCCAGTGGCAGACATGCAACTTTCGCCCCCCTCCCTCATCAAGAAAACAACACATAGTTGCAGCTGCGTCAAAGACTTGCAATTGCGGTTGCATGTCTAATCGTAGACATGCAAGTGCCCCTCCCCCTTCGACAAAAACACCACAAATTAGTTGCAGTAGTGTGACAGACATGTAGTTGTAGTCGGGGAAGACACTTGCAATTGCGTGCCTAGTGGTAGACATGCAACTACCCCCTCCCCTAACAAAACACTACTAGGTTACAGCCGTGTTGAAATGATGCAGTTGCAGTCCGGTGTGACACTTGCAGTTGCGTGCCTAGTGATAAACATGCAATTGCATTCCTCCTGACAACACACCACAAATTAGTACCAGTCACGTTATAGACATGCAGTTGTACTCACGGGCGACACTTGCATTTGCGTGCCTAGTGGTAAGGACAAAATACCACAAATTAGTTGTAGTCGCACTGAAGCCTTGCAGTTGCGTGTCTAGTGGTAGACATGCAACTACCCCTTCCCGACAAAAACACCACAGAGTTACGGTCGTGTTGAAGACATATGGTTGTAGTCGGAGCCAATTGTGCAATTAGATGACAATATTTTCAATTTTTAGAAAACAAAATTGTTTAATAAAAAAATAAAACCAAAAAAGATAGCAACAATCATGTCATTTCCAAAAAAAAGTTTGCAAAGAGCAACAAAAGGGGAAATAAAAATACCCCTCTCTTGCAATTTTTTGGAAAAACAACAAAAAGCAAATATTCAATAGACCTTGAAAAAAGAATACAATACTAAAATAAAAATTGCCAACATCATGCATGTTTCGATCTCATCACCACACACGCATCGTCACAGTGGCGGAGGGCGTTGTACCCCCCTTATAGTTGCACCTGATTTTATATGCATGCAGTAGCATACATGTTGCACACTTTATAGTTACATGTGGGTTCTGATATTGTACTCGTGCGTAAGGAACACATGATTCTGCTTTTCTATCAACCTGACATAGCAAAAAAGGGCATATAAACATTATGAAACTATTTTTTGGATAATAGCTGATGAAACAAAGTCAAAAATGATAAACAAAATAGGCAACACACAAATAAACAAATAAAAATTCCATGTAGAAAAAACACATCAACAAGTGAGAGTAAAAATCCTTCATGCGTGCCAAAAATTCCTGTTCTACAAGTTTTTAGATTTTACATATTTTGAAAATAAAATAAAGTAAAAAATGCATGTAAAAAGTTTAATAAAATAAAAAGGATAAATACATACACTCAAAAAGAAAAAAGGAAATAGATAATAAATAAAAAAGAAAAAAGTACACGTGTAGACGTGTATAGAAGAGTGGGTTGCCCCAGTACGCAGGATACTGTAAAAAAATCAACGAAAAAAGTAGCCAAACGCTGGATAGCCCACCGCGCGCAGCCGAAACAAACAAGAAAACGGGCCGGTCGCTCCTTAACAGGCCAAACTGAAAGCAGACAATCAATTTCGCAAATCTTAAAGCAACAAAGGATCCAACGGCTGGGGTGTCGACTGAGACTTCACTAAATCTCAGTCGACTGAGATTTAGCAAGCCCCTATATACAACTGTCATACAGCTTTGGCATAAAAGTGAACCCACAGTACATACATATGAACAACACCGCTCGTCGTCACTGGATTTTTTTCATGCCTTGTTGTGCCGGTTCAGCTCATCTCTAGTGGGGCGAGCGGCGGCGAATGAGTCGTATAAGGCCGGCATATCGTCATTGGGAGCCTTCAAGCGCGCCTCTCGTTAGTTCGAGTCATCGTCGCTGCTGTGGAATAACCCGGTTGACGAGCGAACGTCCTTGCTGATGACGTCTATGAACGTATTATGGATGCGTTCAATGTCTTGGCCTACATCGTACGGTATCAGCTCTAGACCCCTACTCCACTTGATGAAGTCGTTGGGAAGCTTGAACATTCTGCTCGCCCATAAGTACTCCTTGATGAGTAAGCAGACGTAGAAGCCACACTTCACGCTACCCTGCGGTTGCTGCCTGCAATAGAATAGAGTGTCGTGCTGGAAGCGGAGCCGGTTAGCTCTCTGGTACCTCCTCAAGATGTTCCCTCCGGTGAGACTGCACTCGAAGAGACAGCCATCCAGAAGATCATTCAGGAGCATCCAGTCTTTCTCTGGGCTCCTCAAGGAATCCATGAACCAAGAATGGCACGTCTTTGGCTCTAGCACTAAGTGGATCCAGTGGTCTCTGCGCAAACAACTGAACATACCTCGAATATGACCAAGTTTAGAAGTTTGGTATGTCAAAGCCTAATTGAAAATTACGAAAGCATAAAGTAGACAAGGACTTACAAGGGGTGGTAGGGCCCGAGTAGGAAGATCTTATCATTGTTAATTTGCATGAAACACACAAGGTATTTCTTCATGGACTCCCTACCAGCTTCGTTGCTAAGGTTTTTTCCCGATTTTCTTTTTTGTTTTTAAGTTTTATTTTCATTTTCCCTTTCTTTCCATTTTGCCCCTTTTCCCCTTTTTCTTTTTTTTTCATTAAAGGAAATGTATACATTTTTTATGAACACGGCACCATTTTAAAAAAATAAAAGAACAATTTTTAAAATTTCAAGAATATTTTGTTTAAAAGACATGAAAATTACAGGAACATTTTAGAAAAAGGCATGAAAACTTTTTGAATTACATGAACATTTCCAAAACTACGTGAACACTTTCCAAAAATGCATGAACATTTTTTTAAATGCGTAAACACTTTCTAAAATTACAGAAACATTTAAAAAAATAAATGAACACTTTTTAAAACTGTATAGTATTTTTTTAAATGCACGAAAACAATTTTTAAAATATATGAACATTTAAAAAAATCACTTTTTGAATTAAATGCACATTTTTTAATAATAAAACCACTTTTATAATTTCATGAATATTTTTCAAAATACACGAACATTTACATGAATATATTTTTAAAGTACGTAAATATTTTATTTCTTATATGGATGAATATTTTTTATAATACATGAATATATTTACTTTTTATAATACAATTATTTTATTCATAAACTTTTTTTTTTAATACACGATGAATCTTTTTGAATACACAACGAAAATTTCCAAAATACACAATGAAATTTTGTTCAATACATGGCGGACAGTTTTTAAATCCATGATTAACATTTTTTTAAGTATTTATGCAATTTTATAAAATGTTCACGCATTTTTTTAAGTGTTCACGCTTGTAAAAGAAATGTTAATGTAATTAAAAAACTCTTCAAGTTTTTTGAAATGTTCGTGGTTTTATGAAAAACATAAAAACTGGCTGAAAACTGGAGCAAACCGAAAAACCAAAGAAAAGAAAAAACAAAACCACTGAAAAACCTGATGAGCGCTCCCATAACCAAGAGTGCGCAGACGCCGAATTAGGCCAGCCCACCATGCCCACCCATGTGAGCTTGGCTAGCAAATTTGACCCACAGAGCGTCATATAGGATCCATTGGGTTTGACGGCCCTGGAGAGGTCCATGCCATGCTCTTCCAACAGAATGATGGAGTATTTTGCGAGGAGGTCCGTAAACAGAAATAGCATGGGCCGTCAGTTGCAAATTTTGAAGATTTGTTGTCGATGTGTAACTGTGCCGTGAGCCCGTGACCGTTGTCTTCTCCGGCATGCATCTGTCGTGGTCGTAGTAGCCTACATGTGGGTCTCTCTCTCAAAAAAACAATTTGCAGCCTGAATCTGCATGTATGTAACCTCATTTTGACATGTCTGTTACGGCAAACACCGATTCTGTTTTGGCAAATGACATGTGTTTACGTTTTATTCCCCTGTTATACATTGTTTTTTTTACATTATGTGTTGACGGTGTTCAGTTCATTATGGCGTCTAGTTTTTGCATCTTCTTCCGCACTCTGATGAAGCAGTAAACGACAACTCGCCTTGTAAGAAGTGTGTTTCCACTAGTTTATGTTGGTTTCGAATAGGATTCCACCTCCTCTCCTACCTCTCACAAAAAAAGGCGGCTAGGGTTTCCACGTAACTGTTGTTGCTGCCGTCGGTTCCCCTCGCCTCCGGGTGCCTTCTGACACCAACGAGGTGGGGGGAACCCCGGTTTGGTGTTGACTATGTTTGGGTCACCCTAGCTCTAGCTAGGGCTCGGTTTAGGTATCTAGCTGACGGTGGCGAGGTGATGGCGTCGTCGGCGGAGTGGAATAAGTTCTCCCCGTCCTGTCCCCTTTCCGGCGATGCTGATTGGCGTCAACGGAGGGCGCGTGGAGCTTCAGTCAGGGTCAGATCTTGTGCCCCATTTTGTCTGTTTCGTCTAGGTGGTCTTGGATGGCGCCGTGCGGCGGAGTGGACGACGGTTCATGTTTTGGTCTTCTAGCTTCTTCTCCGCTTGGCGATGCATGGCTAGCTTCAGCTTCGTCGGGAAGCTAGTGAGGTAAGGCCTCCCCGGTTCTGTCTGGCTGGAGTTGGGATTGTTGCCCAGCCCCCTTCGTCGCCTTCTTCTCCGGGCGGCGATCTAATCTTCAGTTTGATGTCGTTGGCTTCTTCCGGCTCCGACCGGCAACTTCCTGGACGCTGCGTCAACGAGCTTTGCTCACGGCACGCCGCCAACGAGTGTAGATGGAAGACGACGATGATATACCCAATGACATGTGTTTTATTTTCTGCTTTTGTAAGGATGGTCATGTAAGGGTTGAACAATTTTAATATATTGCCTTGGCCTTCTCATAAAAAAAAAGTGTGCTTCCATCCACAACGATTTAGCTTTTTTAGGTTCTCACATAACCACGTTTTGAGATAAACGAACAGATGTGGCTTTCCGCAAAAAAAAATCACCAACGTGGCTTTTCGAAACTTGATAATCTGTTTAGATTCTTTTTGACAAATGTCAATATATTAATATGAAGATGATACCAATTACACCCGGCCTCTGCAACAACACAATATCAAGACGTAGTCATGATATTGAGGATGCACACAGCCAAAAGGATAAAATGAAGAAGGAAAACAAAGAAAGCCAACGTGACCAACCACGCGCAGCAAACAAGCAACAACACTATCCACCATCCTTGACAACACATGAACTACGAGAAAGGTTCTCCAAAAGCAACGCCTTCCGGAAGGAAATGACACGCAAGCGCTGTCGTCGCCGGATCTAACCACTGAAGGTCAAATCATGGGTTTTCACCCCGAAGAACACGTCTGAGCAAACTCCAAAGCAATGCCTTCATCAAGTACATGGCGTGTACATACCGCCATTGCCAGATGCGACCATCAAAGGTCAGACCTATGGTTTTCACCCCGGAGCTCGAGACCCGGTACTTGAACAACAACACCTTACTGAAGTCACCTTGTGTTGGCGCCACCACTTGTCGAAGAAGACGATGCTGCCAGCAGGGGCACAGCCACACCAAGGTCATGGGAAATTGAAATCCACACCGTTCCCTAGCATGCATGTCCTACAACAGCAGATCGCGTGCATATCCCTGATGGACATTAACGTGCGACGAAAGCCATGCTTGCGTACACGAACTGCCACACAACTCGGAGAGGCGAAAGTCGTCGACAGCTTCATCTCGCACGTGCTCCACAACCACTGCGGCGATGACGGCTCCGAGACGCGGTGACATCTCCGTAGCCGCCATAAGTTGTAGACGTGCCACCCCCTCCCTACAGTTTCACCGCTTCATGCCGCCCTCGTCGGTGCGCTGCCGTTAGCCGTATCCCGGAGGACAATGTTGAAGATGACTTGTATTTGTTGGCCAAGAGACTATCTTCGACTATATTGACTTTCCAAGGGTACGAGATAAATGGGAATACATTTTACACGATCGTCCAAGATAAAAAGAGCACCAACCAAATCAGTGGTGTCACTTTGACGATGCGGCAAACAGCAAGGAGAAGGACACATATTATGGTTACATAGAGGAGATATGGGAACTTGACTATGGAGGTGATTTGAAGGTCCCTTTGTTCCGGTGCAAATGGGCCAATCTGACTGGAGGAGGGGTAATGGTAGACCCGCAGTACGGAATGACAACAGTGGATCTCAACAATCTTGGGCACACAGACGAACCATTCGTTCTAGCCAATGATGTGGCGCAAGTTTTCTATGTTAAGGACATGTCTACCAAACCAAGAAAAATGAAAGATAAGAAAGCGGATACATCATACGATGAGCCAAAGCGCCACATAGTGCTTTCTGGGAAAAGAAACATTGTGGGAGTGGAGGACAAGACAGACATGTCACAAGATTATGAAAAGTTTGATGAAATTCCTCCCTTCGCAGTGAAGACTGACCCAAGCATCCTGTTAAATGATGAAGATTGTCCATGCTTACGGCGCAATAATCAAGGGACACACGCGAAGAAAAAAAATTATACCCCATGATCCCACTCTGGGATGTGGTTGGCTGCATCGTCATCACTTTTCTACTCTAGTGAGTAGCCGGGATGGTTCAGTTTTGTACACGAAGTGGATCCAGTTTTTGTTGTAACCCTCTCAACTTTTTAGCACATGCTATGTGGGTGAAATTATGATACCATGCCAAGTTTCAACCTTTTCAGAGTTCATTTGTGGTGCTTTTTAATTTCAGGGCCATTTAGCTCAAAACAATTCATTAAATGGATGAAAATTAGCAAATGAAGTTAGAAAGGGTTGAAATTTGAGGATGTGGCTTAGAATGGTTCATATTGAATGTACAAAAAGTCTGGAGTTGAGATAAGTTAAAAAAATGAAATGCCTTTGTAACAGATGAGTTTTCGTCCGAAACACTCATACTTCGAAGGAGATGGTCCAGTTTGTACACGAAGTGCATCCAGTTTTTTCCGTAACCCTCTCAACTTTTTAGCACATGCTATGTGGGTGAAATGATGATACCATGCCAAGTTTCAACCTTTTCAGAGTTCATTTGTGGTGCTTTTTCATTTCAGAGCCATTTAGCTCAAAACAATTCATTAAATGGATGAAAAATAGCAAATGAAGTTAGAAAGAGTTGAAATTTGAGACTGTGGCTTAGAATGGTTCATATTGAATGCACAAAAAGTCTGGAGTTGAAATAAGTTAAAAAAATGAAATGCCTTTGTAAAATATGAGTTTTCATCCGAAACCCTCATACTTCGAAGGACATGGTCCAGTTTGTACACGAAGTGCATCCAGTTTTTGCCGTAACCCTCTCAACTTTTTACCACTTGCTATGTGGGTGAAATGATGATACCATGCCAAGTTCAACCTTTGCAGAGTTCATTAATAGTGATTTTGATTAAAACAAATGAAGGTATAAAACTAAAAAGAGTTAAACAGAATCTGGTTTTGATTAAAACACCTATTTAAAATATCCTAAAAAATCCAAAATTTAACATAATGATAAAACATACTAATATTAAACAACAACAAAAACAATCACTCAACAATCTATTTGTAAACTAAAGTTATTCACAAACTAGTGATTCACAAAAATTTCAAAAGAATTCAAATTTAAACTATTTAAATTTGAAAACTACTGGCACTAACAGAAAGTTTGTAATTGTTTTGACCTAAAGCAAAAAGATTTATTAAAAAACTATAAATATTCTAACAGTTATTTCAAATATAAAAACAGTTATTCCAAATATAAAAACAAAAAAACAAAAAAAAAAGAGAAAATAGACCTTTAGTCCCACTTAGTATCACCAACCGGAACTAAAGGTCTCTTCCCGCGCGAATTTCGGACGCCGAAAATACCCCTTTAGGCCCGGTTGGTATCACCAACCGGGACTAAAGGGAGGACCTTTAGTCCCGGTTGGTATCACCAACCGGGACTAAAGGGTCTTTAGTCCTGGTTGGAGCCACCGCCGTGACGCCGTCCCGCCGTCCGCCACTCCGCATCTCCGCCTGGTCCTGGCAGTCGCCGCCGTTGCTCTAGCTAGGGTTCTTGGCGACTGGCTGTGTGTGTGCGTGTACTGGACTGGGGCGCTGGCTGCCTGGCTCGATCCGTTCGTGTCTTGCTGGCCGTGAAGTCGCTCGCTTAGCTGCTTAGGTTAGGCCCAATTATATGTGGCTGCATGGCCCATATAAAGCAGCGACCGCCTTCTCCTTTTATCTGTGATTTTTTCCGGCTCTAGCCAGCCGTCGATCGAGCGTATACATAGGTATAATTATATTTTTGCTCGGAATTGATGTGTGGCGGCTGCCACACCTTGCCTACCGGGGGTCCTCCGCCACTGGGTACAATAACAAGATCGTCTTGGAGGGAAGAAGAGTGCATGAATCATGCAGTTTCGTTGCAAAAAAATAACACAGAGAAATGAAGAGCCACGGCTGCCTTAATAACACTTGATTTGACAACATAATAGCACATGAAGAGCAGATTCACCCACAAGTGCCATAATCAGGCAACTAATCAGGCACCCTTCCGCATAATAGAGAGCATGATAGAAATAAACCCACCATTACCGGCACTCGGCAGGCTCAGCCGTACATCAGGGCATCTCCAACGACGACCCGCAAATTTCTTCCCGTATCCGTCCGCGGACAGGGGGAACCAGTCCGCGGACACGGATGCGGGAGGACGCCATCCAACCGTAGACACATACATTTCAACCTGCATTTAAACAAACCGAATGAAATTCATGCAAACCGACCGATATTCATCAAAGTTCGGATAGAAAATAGCACAAATCATCCATACATAGCATGCAAATTAAGTCTAGTACAACAATGTCTCAAATTCAACTAGATCCCAGATGTCCAACAAGTTCTTCATCAACGGATCATGTCGTTCCACACATACTCCCCCTTCAGCTTCATCCAACAGTGTGTGCACGTAAATGGCTGTCCCTCTATCCTGTGGTACACCATGACAGCGTGTGTGGTCTATATATAATGTGTAGACCAACATTGAATGAATGAATCAATCAACAAGTTGACCAAGAGGAAGCAAAACTTATGATCTCGTCCTCTGCCGCGTGCAATGGCCACCTTGCCTCGAGTTGACGAACCACGTCGCAAAATTTGGTGACGCGGATCTGGATAGTGTGCCAGCGATAAGACAACGACCTCACGTTGCGTGGTTGAATGATGTACATTTATAGGGCACAATGTGCTTTCGGCGTGAAACGTTTCATGCACTTGCTGCCAGAAGGCCTCCCATTTGCTCCTGCCTACGAAATCCACGGATACGGCTAACCACGCATCGCACAACAACTCATCCTTCATAGTCAAGTAGCTCACCATCCTTCGTACTCTAAAAATGACATAGCATTTGAAAATAAGCTCAATGACATTTGATCGAACACCTGTCGGGCGTGTTGTCCGCCATGGAGGTCGTCGACAAGGGGGCGGAGTGTACCTGGGTACAAACGGTTCCAGGGTGGGCAACTCCATCGTAAAGGCGAGCGGGCGCGTCGGTGCTGGTTGCGGACGTCCGGCAATGCCTCTGTGGCAGCAGGAGAGGTACAGCAGCGGCGGCAGAGGTGGAGGGTGCGGATGCAAAGCAAGGGGGAGAAGGGGCGGAGTGGAAGGAAATGTGGCCGGGAGGGGGGATTGGGTGGGCCGGGAGTGTCCGAGCCCTACATGTCGGGTGTCCGGACTCCCGCAAAGCTCCTCCACGTTTGTCTCCAATTTGCGAGAGAAAACACGTCCGGACCGCCCCGCGGACTGATACAGGCCCACGTTGGATGGCTTCCGCGGTCTGGAAAGTGCGGTCCGAACGGATGCGGGAGGTTTGCGGGTTCGCCTTGGAGATGCCCTTATACAGTTAATTTCCCCACCAGCATCTAAGTCACATTAAAGATGTTGTCCGCCGGCGCACATGCCTGTGCCATTGTACTAGTCCTTAGTCTAAAGGGCAAAAGTCGGCATTTTTATGACATGTCACTTTACAATATCATAGTCGCAGGATATATACTCCATCAGTAGGTGCCTGGTGGCATACCACTGAAGTTCGAAGCACACACACATATACACACACACAACCCAATAGCCTGCATATAGCAGGTCTGCACGTACATAAACATTTTATTTGAAAATTCATATCTTGTTATAGCTTGTTTGATGAATGATTTATCTATCCAGATCCACACTGCTCCAAATATGAGTTTATAGGGCATGCATGTACTTCTAGGTCATCGATTTGACTAACCAAATATGAGTTATATGTCATCAAAAATATATCATTGAATTCTTAAACGGATGTAGTTTCTAAACATATATTTTTTTATCAAACATAATACATATTTAGCTAGTTAAATGGAAAAGAAAGAAGGAACAAGATGTATCGATGGTGTGCTACATGCACGTCTACACGGTGGAAAAGAAAGACAGAGGAACAAAAGAAAGACAGAGGAACATCCATGCATGGATGGATGCTGTTGCTACTGCACGTCTTCATGGATGGCGTAAAGTGTTGTATGGCTGCATACAAATCCATACCTACTAATAAAGGAAATATGTATTCTTAATCCATCATGCTATTTTATAGAAAAACCCCTGATGTTTTTGACATTAAACCCGCAGTACATATAAAATGTTCTTAAAAATACTCATATCTTAAAAATACTAATTTTATTTGTTATAGCAGGTCTACACGCCATCTTGAATCTTTCAGCTTCTCTCCAAATTCTAAGCTTGGAGTTGAATATGCTAGTCAAGGCATTGCCAGCAAATATTGGCGACCTTCTGCCTAGTCTCACATGGCTTACCTTGGGTGGGAACAAGTTTGAAGGTCCCATCCCAGCTTCCCTAGGCAATGCTCTAGGGTTACGACTTATAGATTTATCTAATAACAGTTTCACTGGAAAGATCCCTGGTTCACTTGGCAAGCTGTCAAATCTGACTACTCTAAACCTTGAGGATAACCAGCTTGAAGCAAGGAACAATAGAGACTGGGAATTCTTTAATGCATTGAAAAATTGTTGCTCTCTAAATCTACTGTCACTGTCTTACAACCAGCTGCAAGGATCTATTCCTCAGTCTGTTGGTAACCTATCCACAAGCCTTGAAATCCTTTTGTTGCAGAGAAACAGATTATCGGGACCAGTACCCCAGAGCATAGGAAATCTTAGAGCATTAACTAGACTGGCATTAACTAGACTGGCATAGGAAATCCTTTTGTCACTACAGGTATGTCAGTCAGTACTTCCAATTCCATTCTGCATTTTTCTGAGGTTGATATTATGAATAATGCAAATCAGTTGGGGGTTTCGCTAGGCTCTAATGGTAAAGAAATTGCTAAATCTGTTAACGACCTTCTTGACCTTGAGGCGGAGAGAGCTATGGAGGTAATTAGAAACTTAGCGGCTGTTAAACCTTTAACTAACTCGGAAATTGATGCATTAGGTGTTAGGGTTCTTGATAGTCTTTGTGAGGACCTTGCGCCTTCTCCTACCAGGTCTGAGGAGGACGGGAGTTTCGAACCTCAAGAGGTGTCAACACCCGTCGATCCAGTGGTATGTAAGCTCACTGAGCTTGGTTGTATGGACCGAGTTGATGAGCAAAACATGCCTAAGCGCAAGTGGAACCGGAAGATTTATCCGGCTTCGGCTGTGCGCAGAAGTGCTAGGATTCGGACTGCTAAAAAATTCTATGATGAAAAATGAAAGGAATCTTTTGGAATAGCAGAGGTCTGGCAGACTTGGCTAAACAAAGGTTTCTGGCAGATGCATCAATAGAACACAAGTTAGATTTCATAGCCCTCTCTGAAACTGGTAGAGACAATTTTACTCCTCAGTTTCTTGGCACCTTATCGGGAGGAGTAGATTTTGATTGGCATTGCTTACCCCCAAGAGGAAGATCCGGTGGGATTTTACTTGGGGTCAAGTGCGATACTTTGGAGGTTCGGAATGTCATCCTGGGAGAATTTGCGGTTAAATTTCGAGTTAGGTCAAAGGTTGATGGGTTCCAATGGGCACTGGTGGCAGTGTATGGAGCTGCGCAGCCTGAGCTAAAGCCAGATTTTCTGGCTGACCTAGTCCGTATTTGCGGTGATGAAAGGCTCCCAATTCTGGTTGGGGTGATTTTAACATTATAAGGAGGAGGGATGAAAAGAACAATGATAACTTTGACGGCAGATGGTCGTTTATGTTCAACACTATTATTGAAAGTCTGGATCTCAGGGAGATCGAGCTTTCTGGTAGAAAATTTACTTGGGCCAACACTCTGCCAAATCCAACTTATGAGAAGCTAGACCGTGTTCTTACCAGTGTGGATTGGGAGCAGAAGTTTCCCTTGGTGACGGTCCAAGCGTTGTCACGAGCGATCTCTGATCATACCCCACTTCTTGTTGACTCTGGGGAGGCGAATCATGTGGGGAATAAAAATATCTTCTCTTTTGAATTAGCATGGTTTGAGAGAGAAGGTTTCTTGGATCTGGTTGCACGGGAGTGGGCAAAAGATTCAGGAGGGAGATCAAATGTAGAAAAGTGGCAGAACAAGATTAGACACTTAAGACAGTTCCTCCGCGGTTGGGCCAAACATTTGAGTGGCGTCTACAAGGTCGAAAAGGAAAGGCTCCTCAACCTTATAGGTGACTTAGATTTAAAGGCCGAGTCCTCCATTTTAGATACCACAGAGCTGGAGACTAAAGTGGAAGCGGAGCTGAGACTGAAAGAATTGCTGCGAGAGGAAGAATTGAAGTGGGCACTTAGAGCTAAAGTGCAAAAAATCGTCCAAGGGGACGATAACACGCAATTCTTTCATATGATTGCGAATGGCAAGCATCGCAAGAAGAAAATTTTTCAGCTCGAGCAAGATGAGGGGACGATTTTGGGTCAGGAAAACCTAAAGTTATATATTACAAATTATTACAAGCAATTGTTTGGGGCTCCTGAGGATAGTTTTGTGTCCTTAGATGAGTCGAGGGTTGAGGATATTCCTCAACTTGCGACGGATGAGAATGAGATCTTATCCGCCCCGTTTTCGGAGAAAGAGGTGTTTGAGGCGATTTCCCAGATGAAGAATCATAAAGCGCCTGGGCCGGATGGCTTTCCGGCAGAGTTTTATAAAAAGTGCTGGCATATTATTAAAGGTGAATTGCTTCCAATGTTCCATGATTTGTTTTCTGGGCATTTGCAGCTATTTCACTTAAATTTTGGTACGATAACTTTGCTCCCTAAGAAGACAGAGGCGGTACGGATTGAGCAGTTCCGACCGATATGTCTTCTTAACGTCAGCTTTAAAATCTTCACCAAGGTGGGGACTAACAGGCTGACGCAGATTGCACACAGTGTAGTGCAACCATCTCAAACAGCCTTCATGCCGGACAGAAACATCCTTGAAGGGGTTGTGGTCCTTCATGAAACGCTCCATGAGATTCACACGAAAAAACTAGATGGGGTGGTTTTTAAGGTGGATTTTGAGAAAGCGTATGATAAGGTTAAGTGGCCTTTTCT
Source organism: Elymus sibiricus (assembly GCA_039707655.1). NCBI lineage: Eukaryota > Viridiplantae > Streptophyta > Magnoliopsida > Poales > Poaceae > Elymus > Elymus sibiricus. The sequence goes on from CM077665.1 coordinate 5,787,990, forward strand.
ACAGCAGGCCTTGCGAATGAAAGGATTCGATCAATCCTGGAGAAAGCAGGTAGAGTCTTTCACGCAAAAAGGCAGTGTCGGAATAAGAGTGAATGATAAAATTGGTCATTATTTCCAGACACACAAGGGTCTAAGACAGGGAGACCCGATGTCACCTATCTTGTTCAACATAGTGGTTGACATGTTGACAACTCTGATAGGAAGAGCTAAAGAAAATGGCCAAGTAGGTGGTCTCGTTCCGCATCTAGTGGATGGTGGGCTGTCCATTCTACAATATGCTGATGATACTATTATCTTCATGGAGCATGATCTGGCGAAAGCACGAAATATGAAGCTTGTGTTATGCTTATTCGAGCAGTTGTCGGGATTAAAGATTAATTTCCATAAAAGTGAATTGTTCTGCTTTGGAAGAGCCAAAGACGAACAAGAAGCTTACAAACAACTGTTTGGATGTGGGGTGGGCTCGCTGCCTTTTACATATCTGGGCATACCGATTCACCATCGCAAGCTCTCTAACAAAGAATGGAAGTGCATTGAAGATCGATTTGAAAAGAAACTAAGTTGCTGGAAGGGCAAACTTATGTCATATGGAGGCCGACTAATTCTCATTAATTCGGTGCTCACGAGTATGCCAATGTTTCTCTTGTCCTTCTTTGAGGTACCAGTAGGGGTACGGAAAAGATTGGACTTCTATCGATCGCGTTTCTTCTGGCAGAGTGATGAGTTAAAACGGAAGTACAGACTGGCTAAATGGGATATCATTTGTAGACCAAAGGACCAAGGTGGTATGGGCATTGAAAATTTAGAGGTGAAGAACAGGTGCTTACTCAGCAAGTGGCTGTACAAGTTATCTGAAGAGACTGATGCCACATGGGCCCAGATTCTGCGTAATAAGTACCTTCATTCTAAGACCTTATCTCAGGTGACGGTCAGACCAACCGATTCGCCTTTTTGGAAAGGATTGATGAGAGTGAAATCAGCCTTCTTCCAAAGGACTAAGTTGATCGTTGGTAATGGTACTTCCACGAGATTCTGGGAGGATACGTGGCTAGGGGAGACGCCTCTAGCTATCCAATATCCTTCTCTCTATAATATCGTTCAGCATAAAGATGCGTATGTTGCAACTATATTACAGTCCAATCCTCTAAATATTCAATTCAGAAGGGCTTTAGCGGGAAACCGCTGGGAAGCTTGGCTCCATCTTGTGAGAAGATTGATGGATGTCCACCTTTCTCAACAGCCAGATCGGTTGCATTGGAAACTAACCAAGAATGGAGTCTTCTCGGTAAAATCCATGTATCTGGATATTATTAATTCTGCCTCTATCCCTCGATCTGTGCATATTTGGAAAGTCAAAGTGCCTTTAAAAATTAAAGTGTTCATGTGGTTTGTTCACAAACAAGTCATTCTCACTAAGGACAATTTGGCAAAACGTAACTGGTCGGGATCCAGAAGGTGTAGCTTCTGTGATCATGATGAATCTATCAAACACCTCTTTCTTGACTGCCCATTGGCCAAAGTGTTATGGCGGTCTATCCATATAGCATTTAATATTGCTCCTCCTACTAGCATCCACACGTTATTTGGGACGTGGCTAGATGGAATTGACATAGTAACAGCGAGACACATCCGTGTAGGCGTATGTGCTCTTTTATGGGCTATATGGAACTGCAGGAACGATCTGGTTTTTAACAGAACAACAAATTTTCATTTCTTGCAGGTAATTTTCCGAGCCACTACGTTGATCCGTATGTGGTCGCTACTCACTCCGATGGATGCCAGGGAGCGTTTGGTTACTGGGTCTATCCGATGGGAGACGGTAGCACGGGCTATCTTCAACCGGTTTGGATGGCAGTCATGTAATAGGATAGGTGTTTAGTTTCCTATCTCTTTTTTATGAAGCCGGTTGTGGCTGTCCCGATTCCCTGTTTTCAGCTCCGTGTGAGCGTTTTTACTTTTTGAGACTTGGAGACTTTGTTGAACGATTTGCTTTTTAATAAATTGGCCGCATGCATCATTACGATGCAGAGGCCGGGGGATAACCTCCTTTTCGAAAAAAAAAAAACTAGACTGGCATTATGTGAAAATAATTTACGTGGTACAATTGATGGATGGATTGGAAACCTCAATAGCCTTCGACTACTGAATCTCTATTCGAACAGCTTCACCGGCCAAATCCCATCTTCTATTTGCAACCTTACTTACTTGACATATCTGTATGCGGGTCAAAATGAATTCGAGGGCCTTATACCAGCCAGCTTGGGAAATCTTCCACTCTTACACCTAGTCCTTAGCTATAACAATCTTCAAGGACACATACCACCAAACTTAGGCAATGCTACAGGATTAGAAGTGATAAATTTATCAGTTAACAGTTTCACTGGGCAAATTCCTACCTCTTTTGGAAAGCTTTCAAATCTGACTCATCTATACCTTCAGTACAACCAGTTGCGGGGGCAAATTCCGACCTCTTTTGAAAAGCTTTCAAATCTGACTCATCTATACCTTCAGTACAACCAGCTGCAGGGATCTATACCGTAGTCTATCGGTAAGTCGGTAACCTATCCAACGAACTAGAAAAACTTTTCTTGATTGGAAATAGCTTATTACGACAAATACCCCAGAGCATCGGAAAACTTAGTGCATTAAATCAATTGGCACTAGGTACAAGTACACACAATTTAAGTGGCACCATAGAAGAAGGATGGATTGTGGAAACCTAAAAGGCCTTCAATTGAAGATAAAATGTCCGCAGCGTCACCCTCCAGGGGTGACTCGGTCGGAGACCAAGCCGCCGCCGCCGCCCCCACTCTTCCGCCCTTCCCCCACCGCTGCCGGCGTGCGTCACCAGGGAAAATGCCCGCTGGTGGTGGCTGGTGGCAGCGGGCCCTGGTCCCTGCGCGCGCATGGTGCTCTGGTGCGCGGCCTCGAGGTGGTGGGTGCGCGGCTGTTCCGACGCGTCGCGACGCTCCGGCGAGAGCGGCGGTGCCTTCGTCCTGCTGTGCTTCCACGGTTATCCTATGGCCGCGAGCGTGCTTCCTCACGTGGGAGGGCCCCGATGGGCGAGGCCGTCCTTCTTGGAAGGGGCTCCGGCGGGCTGGCCTCCATGCGGCGCGGGAGGTGGCATGGGATCACGGTCCCTGTCCTGGTGTTGGTATGCTCGTGGTGTGGGGTGGTACCTGTGGCGCTGTATGGGCTATGCTTTGCTCCTCGATGGCGTCCCTGCGTTGTGTCGGCGAAGCGGCAGTACCATGGTGCCCCCCCCCCCCCCCCCCCCGGGCTTGCTCGGAGTGTTCTTTTGTGTGTTAGTTTGTGCGGATGTTTTTTTTTGGGACTGTCTATTTGTCATTCGACTGAAAATCAATTGGACATCATTCAAATTTTTCCAGCAATAACAAGATGACACTTCTATGTCATTTCCTTTTTCCTTCTTTCCTGTATGTCAACGATCCAAAACCCGCAACAGGCTTGACCTGTCACAATGGGTTTTGCACTGTACGTGAACTGCACAGCACGCCGTTTCCTAAGGCTGGGCTAGACCACATAAAAATTGGACAAAATCTGCTCAATTTTTTTTTGGACAAAAGCCCTAAAAAGAGACACTGAAATATTCATTCTATTCCACAACACAAACATGTCAGTTTGTTTATAGGCACTAGAGAAGTATCATAAACCACATGATCTAGCATGTACACTGACAAAAATAGCAATTCTAAAGCACTAGGGGCAATGGAAACTGAAAATTACAGTTACCAAGCTGCTGAAATTACATACTAGAAAATTTTGTTCTCATCAAAATTTCTTACTCAAAGGTAGAATCAATCAACAGTATAGCAGTAACTTGTACAGAAAAAAAACAAACCTGAAAGGTACAGAGTGATACTTTACATTCACTAAATATATGGTATGATTGCTCTAAAGTCCACAATGTAATTACATACAAATTTCCAGCGTAATTACAACTAAAAAGCACTGTAATTCCACTGAAATGCACACTATTACACTGGAGCATACCGTTTTTTTGCATCGTACCCGGTTCTCAACAAGTTCCTAAACACCTGTGCCTACTAACAAAGGAACTACCCCTCAAAAAAACTAACAAAGGAGCTGCCATGCAAAAGTGCAAGGCACACGACGAGGGGGCGGAGGGGCTGGAAAGCAGACTAGGCAAGGGCCACTAGTAGAAAACAGGGCACTAGTCCCGGTTCCAGAGGGCCTTTAGTCCCGGTTCTGGAACCGGGACAAACCGATCGGGACTAATGCCCAAAACCTTTAGTCCCGGTTTTCTTACGAACCGGGACCAAAGGGGCTCCACGTGGCCTTTGCGGGGCGCCCAGGCAGGAGGACCTTTAGTCCCGGTTGGTAACACCGACCGGGACTAAAAGGCAGCCACGCGTCAGCACCTGCCAGGAGCTGGGGTTTTTGTTTTTTGTTTTTTTGAAAGGGGGGGGGGGGGGGTTAGGGGTTTTCCTATTGTGTTTCCCCCTTTTATTTTTGTGTTTACCATTTTTATTTTACGCTTTTCATTCGACTCGACGCTAGCTACTACATATAGCAATGAAGGAACCATTACACAACATCGCCATGATCAATATATAGAGAGAAGTGACCGCTCTTTCTCCGTGCTTGGTCGGTGATATGCAACAAGTTTTCGTAAATCTATTCGACGCTATTACATATAGTACACGTTCATGCATATATACAATATAACATCTCTTACGATCCTAACGTCGTCTATTACCAACATCGCATTCGACATCCTTATGGTATTCTCCGTCTTTAGGTATGACATGCTCAACAAACAATCCCGCCAATTCCTCTTGAATTGCTCGGATGCGATCAGTTGGTAGGAGCTCGTCCCGCTTCCGCCAGATCTAATTTAAAGAAGGGGGTCAATATATGAATGAAACTCAACACAATTGATGGTAATAAAATAAAAATGTGAATATTTTTTACGTACTTCAAATTGTTGTAAAGATATGCCCCAGCCCCGCTCAGAGGTCGAGTGGCGAATGAACTCGCAAACGTAGTAGGCACATAAATTAGTCCCGGTTGCCTGCAACAAGCACTTTACGAGAATAGAGTTCAATCAAAATGATAACCAAGCATGATAATGGTATTGAAACTAGCATCAATGAGAGATGTGCGGTACTAGAGTAGTACTTACTTTGGGCTGTACAAATTGCAGCTCCGGTTTCCAGCTGACACCCTTAACCTTTTTGGTGAACTTTTTCCAAACCCTGCCCGGCAAAGAAAATGATTACTTGATATCAGAAAATGAACGAAAGTTGCCGATATGGTGCGATAATGATTGAACTTACTTCTGAAGCATTTGCCTCATGTTCGTCCACTCCTTAGGGTCTTTACGTCTCGAGTCCAAGACAGTTACTTTTCCCTCTTCAAGATGAATGTCTAGCAGAATAAAGTGGAAACTGCGCACGCATAACTCGTTAATTGCACTTAACCTCGAGTAAGCGAAACAGAATGTGCACAAGATAGTAACACTCACTTGAAGTTGTAAGGAAATAGTATTTCCTTTCTGGTTTGTTGTCCAAGTAACGCCTTTAGCAAGTTGTTCTCTGTTTCGGCGGGAAAATCTCGTAACGTAGGTTCATTTATGAAATTTGGGTCAATGAACCCAATGTCATAGATTTGTTGTTGTTTGCATTCGAGGATCTTCAATCTGCATAATATAGTGTGAGGATAATTAATACATGCAATGAACGAGCTGAGCTAGAGACTTAATTACAGAAAAAAAATACTTACAGACAATAGGAACTGACGATAGTTTTGTCGAGTTCCTTTTGATTGTATAACTGAAATATTTCTTCAAATTCAACGAACAACACCTGCTCTCCATTGAAGAAGTGCTCATCTTTAATTCCCACAAAGATATTGCCGGCCCCGTCCTTGCAGGCTTTCAAGTACCATTCATGCAATCATCGCATCATCGTTGGTAGATGGTCGAGCTCCTCACGTGTGACGAGAGGCTTCCCGTTCGCGTATTTTAAGGTTTGTACTACCTCAGCCGTTTCAAACTGTACCGAGTCGGGTAAGTAATCATCAGCAGTGATAGCAAGACCAGTGTCCGCTTTCTCTGGATCATTAGCGATATCGGTAACCACCTTGAGCGGAGGACACGATTGCAGTTCTTGTTCGCCGAGCTGGGGAATTGTTTTCCCACTTCTTGAGCCACTTCTACTTAAGCTTCCCGACCGCCTAGCTTCATCATGTTTCTTTTGAATACATCGGTCATAGTTTGATGGCGGCGGAGGCGGTGGTGGTCGCCTAAGGGCATCCAGAGTTCGCTTCGCTTTCACCGGATCTATTTTCTCCTCTTCAGGTGGGCATTTCGGTGCAAGCTGACGTTTCACTTCGGCATCCACGATCTCGTCGAGTTCCTCCTCAGACCTCTCGTAGGGTAACTTGGGAGGAGGCTTGAGGCTTGGGCCGTATCTGAATCTCCTCTGTTTCGTACAGCTGCTAGCCGCCGGAGCGGCGGCGCCTCTCTTCCGCTGTTGCTTAGGCGGCGGAGGAGGCGGAGTTCGATGACGCGGAGGAGGCGGAGTTCGATGACGCGGCGGAGACAGCTGAGGCGGAGTAGGATTCTGCTGAGGGGCCTCCTCCGTCGGAGTCCGCTGAGGCGGCGGAGACGGCTGACACGCCGGAGACGACTCAGGCATCGGAGACGGTTGACGCACCGGAGACGTCTGACGCACCGGAGACGACTCAGGCACCGGGGCCTCCTCCGCCTGAGTCTGCTGAGGCGGCGTCCAGTATGGAAGCACAATGTGTTCCTTTCTCCATAGACAGGTAGTCCTTAAGGCATGTCGAAGAAGAAGCTCCCCTTCACCTGTAGGGTACTCAAGCTCCAGCCCATCAAATCCGTCCATTATTTCATCCACCCCGACAATAGCAAAGCCAGCTGCAACCGGAGTGCAATGGAAAGTTGCATCAGGTCGAGGAGGTAAGACAGAGCCGACCGCCGCCTTAAAGGTCAGGTTATGGCATTTTGCCATTAGCACACAATGTTTATTATGCGTGATACCATCCACGGGGTAGCGAGGAGCCGTGCTATCAGGATGAACGAGCTCAGTGGAAGCCACGCTGCTTCTCCGCTGAGATGGTGGGGTAGCATCGTGGGTAGTCTCCAATGAAGGATCTTCATGCCGCTGAGATGGTTGGCCGGTAGCTCGCTGGCACTCAAGTGCCTCTAGTTTCGCTAATCTTTCATTCAACTTCTACATTTCGCTTGCTTCCTCTTTCTTCTTTCTCTGTCGGCTTCTGTAACCAGCGCTGTCGGGAAACCCAACCTTCCACGGAACGGAGCCTGATGTGCCTCGTGTTCGTCCAGGGTGTTCAGGATTCCCGAGGGCAAATGACAGCTCGTCCTTCTCTCTGTCGGGAACGAACGTCCCTTCCAGCGATTTCTTGATTGTTTCCTCAAGCTTTTTGAATGGTATTGCAAGTTGAGCTTTCGTCCAGACACACTTCCCTGTTTCTGGGTCCAATGTTCCCCCAACCCCGAAGAACCTAGTCCTTGCCCGATCTGGCCAGTGCAATGTCTCTGGTTGGACATCTTTAGCAAGCAGGTCTTTCTCAGCTTTGTCCCACGTAGGCCGGGCTTTTCTGTAGCCACCTGACCCCGTAACATGGTGATACTCCTTCCTTGCAGCATTTTTCTTATTTGTAAGTGACATGTTCTTAGCCTTCTCTGATTTCTTGTAGGCCACAAATGCGGGCTAGTGATCTTTCATCTTCTCATATTGACCTCTGAATTCTGGAGTCTTATCTTTCTCGACAAACTTCCTGTTCAATACTTTCTTCCAGTTCTTGAATAGTTCTGCCATCTTCTTAAGAGCAAACGCCATGACCTTTCGCCGTATAACTGGGTTATTCGGATCCTCCTCTGGCGGTAGACTGAAATTTCTAATCAGATTGGTCCAAAGATCATCTTTTAGTCTATCGTTGACATAAGGAACTTGAGGGTCCTTCTTCTTATTCCATTCTTGGCAGCTGATCGGGACGAGGTCCCTAACAACCACTCCGCGCTGATGTATAAATTTGTTCTTGGTCTGGTAGGGAGCAATCGGTCGGCCTTCTGGTGAGACTTCTTCGATCGTGAACCTTTCTTGCGCCTCCAACCTTCTCATCGGGCCTCGTCTCCTTACCAAAGTGGAGCTCGATCCGGATGGCTAATTAAAAGAAGAAAGAAGCGTTAATATATGTACATACAAAAAAATTAATGCATCTAGTCAGCAGAGGATTAATTAATATATACCTCGCCGGACTTTGAAGCAGTTATGGCTCCCTTCTTCATTCGATCACCGGAGCCGTCATGATCTCCTTCATCCCCAGTTCGATCACCGGAGCAGTCATGATCTCCTTCCTCCTCACCAGAGCCGGCATTCTCTCTTTCCTCACCATCGGTCTCGTTGAGAAACGACAAGCAGGTGAGATCGATATCACCCTCTCGTATTATATCCCCCAACAATTGTTCTTTTTCTAAGTCTCTGTCCGCCATAGTTTCTGCAAATATTACAACATGGCAATATACAACCATGAGAGATGGATTAGTGGGAAACATCATGCAAAGTTCACAAGTTTTATAACAGTCAGTTTCAGACGATCGTCGAGGACTCCTCCCTCCTTTTGTCCTTAATCTTGTTTTGACCACACAAATTGCATATGACCTCGGATTTAGATGATTTTTATATCAAAATCGACCATTTCTAGCTGCCGACCAAGCTACGCGTTCGCCAGGTGGGCGCATTGACTATCCGCCGTCGGGCATCAGGGCAGCTTCAAGTGCCACAGCGGAGTACGACCAGGACGGCACACGCGAAGGGTGACAACACGGTGCATGCAAGTGCCACAACGGAGCACGACCAGGACCGCCTCTCTCATGGTCGTTTGTAGTGAAGGCTGAATGGCCCAATATGCTTAGCGTAGTATTTTGATGGGGATGGTGGGTTTCGGGTTCGGGTATTACTGAAACGGGTTTGAACCCGAGACCGCCTCTCTCATGGTCCTCGAGGATACTTGCGGACCCCCACCCCCCTCATGTCGAAGTTATCCTTCTATGAACATATATGAAAATTCTCAATTGCATTATGTTCATATATGGTGGGACTGGCAACCTACGAAGCACCGATACAGCGACATTGATACGGGTACGGCGATACAGGATACGGCAATTTCTAAAAACAGCAATAAGGCGATACGGTAAACATATATAAGTAATAATAAAATGACATGGACTGTCTCATTTTAAAATCTCACTGTGGGGGATACGGCATAGTAAACATATGTAAGTAATAATAAAATAACATGGACTGGACATTGATACGGTAAACATATACGGTAAACATATATAAGCAATAAGGCGATACGGCGATACGGGATACGGCAATTAATAAACAAGAACTCTCAAAAAGCAACAAGCCATCAGCATGCATCAACATGCAAGCCATGTTCAATGGGCTCACTGTGGGGACAGGGGCCGGTGCGGCGACGTCGAGGCCGGCAGGGGCGCGGCGACGGCGACGGGGCAGGGGGAGGCGACGGCGGGGCAGGCGACGGCGACGTAGGGGCAGGGCGCGGTGACGGCGACGACGACGTAGGGGCAGGGGCATGACGACGGCGGGGCAGGGCGAGGCGATGGCGACGGCGGGCCAGGCGACGGCGACAGCGTGGCAGGGCGAGGCGACGGCGACGGCGACGTAGGGGCAGGGCGCGGCGACGGCGACGACGACGGCGGGGCAGGGCGAGGCGACGGCGACGGCGACGGCGGGGCAGGGCGCGGCGACGGCGACAGGGAGGAGGGCGCGCGAGGAGGTCCGGCGCCGGCGACGGTCAGCGGGCTCGGGGACGGCAGGGCGACGGCAAAATCCGGCAGCCTGGCGGCGTCGATGTCGTCGTCGGCGCCGAGGAGAGAAGAAACTGCGATGGATTGGAAAATTTCCTAAGTCCCGCTTATATAGCCCCCCCTTTAGTCCCGGTTGGTGGCTCCAACCGGGACTAATGCCCCCCTTTAGTCCCGGGACTAAAGGTCAATTTTCAGCAGCCCAAAGGGCGGGAAGCAGGGACCTTTAGTCCCGGTTGGTGGCTCCAACCGGGACTAAAGGGGGGCATTAGTCCCGGTTGGAGCCACCAACCGGGACTAAAGGGCTGTGCTTCCCGTACCAAAAGTTTAGTCCCACCTCGCTAGTCGAGAGGGGCTCGGAGTGGTTTATAAGTGCTGCTGTCGGTGCCCTCTCGAGCTCCTCTCTAATGCAGGCAGTACATGCTTATTTGACGCCCTGTTGGGCCTGCTAGCACTGCGGGCCTGCATCCTGGCCCATTTGTATGGTTTCTAGTCGTATGCAAGCCGTTGTGCCTAGTAGGCGGGCCTTTTTTTGCATATATTATGATTTTTAATGTTATTTTTTGCATATGTTATTTTTAGTTATATAATTTTAGTTGCATAAATTTTATATAATTTTAGTTGCATAAGTTTTATTTTTTATTGGTTCTTTTTAGTTGATTCCTTTTGCTATTAGAGTTTTATAAAAGCTTTTTAGTTTCTATTAAAGCTGGTAACAAAATATACTTTATGAAAATTCATTTTACTATTAAAGTTTTTAACTAAAGATTTTTTCTGCATTCAATATGCACCATTCAAAGCCACATCATCACTTTTCAACCCTTTTCGGACTTCATTTGCTATTTTTCATGCATTTCATGATTTATTTTGAGATAAGATGACCCTGAGATTGAAAAGCACTGCAAATGAACTCTGAAATGGTTGAAAATTGGCATGGTATCATAATTTCACCCACGTAGCATGTGCTAAAAAGTTGAGAGGGTTACGGCAAAAACTGGATGCACTTTGTGTACGAACTGGACAATCTCTTTCGAAGTGTCAGGGTTTTGGACGAAAACTCTTCTGTTACAAAAGGATTTCAAAATTTTAAACATATTTGAACTCAAGACTTTTTCTGCATTCAATATGCACCATTCAAAGCCATATCATCACTTTTTAACCCTTTTCTGACTTCATTTGCTATTTTTCATGCATTTCATGATTTATTTTGAGTTAAGATGACCCTGAATTGAAAAGCACTGCAAATGAACTCTGAAATGGTTGAAAATTGGCATGGTATCATAATTTCACCCACGTAGCATGTGCTAAAAAGTTAAGAGGGTTACGGCAAAAACTGGATGCACTTCGTGTACGAACTGGACAATCTCTTTCGAAGTGTGAGGGTTTTGGACAAAAACTCTTCTGTTACAAAAGGATTTCAATTTTTTAAACATATTTGAACCCAAGACTTTTTCTGCATTTAATATGCATCATTCAAAGCCACATCATCACTTTTCAAACCTTTTCTGACTTCATATTCTATTTTTCATGCATTTCATGATTTATTTTGAGCTAAGATGACCCTGAATTGAAAAGCACTGCAAATGAAGTCTGAAATGGTTGCAAGGTTGGCATGGTATCATCATTTCACCCACATAGCATGTGCTAAAAAGTTGAGAGGGTTACGGCAAAAACTGGATGCACTTCGTGTACGAACTGGACAATCTCTTTCGAAGTGTCAGAGTTTCGGACGAAAACTCATCTGTTACAAAAGGATTTCAATTTTTTAGTTCATTCTTTTTAACAAATAAATACTTTGATAATTTTAGTTAATATTATTTTGATTCTTTTTAGTTCATTCTTTTTAGTTAATGTTTTAGTTGATTCTTTTTAGTTCATTCTTTTTAGTTAATATTTTAGTTGATTCTTTTTAGTTCATTCTTTTTAACAAATAAATACTTTGATAATTTTAGTTAATATTTTAGTTGATTCTTTTTAGTTCATTCTTTTTAACAAATAAATACTTTGATAATTTTAGTTAATATTATTTTGATTCTTTTTAGTTAATGTTTTAGTTGATTCTTTTTAGTTCATTCTTTTTAGTTAATATTTTAGTTGATTCTTTTTAGTTCATTCTTTTTAACAAATAAATACTTTGATAATTTTAGTTAATATTATATTTAACTGCAGTGATATTGTAGATCAAAGCCATCATCAGAATAGTTGTGGAGAGAAAGTCTTCACTTTTTCTTCGCGTGTGTCCCTTGCTTATTGCGCCGTAACCATGGACAATCTTCATCACATACATCACAATGCTTCAGAAAGCTTGCTCACATCATACTAAATATTCTTACACACAAACCGTACTTAAACAGGGACATAATAGAAATAATAGTTCAGATATCCATTACAGAAACTACTGCATAATTGAAGATACCAATCCTACTCTTTCGGATTGCAAACCTACTCGTCCGAATCAGGAGACCCCCAAGCACTACATAATAGAGATAAACGTGTTCGCCATTGCAAACACTACTCGTCGTCCGGATCAGAATACCCCCAAGCAGGAGATACTAGCGGTACGAGGTGACGCTGCCCATAATTGAAGATTCCAATCCTGCGGTACAACTCGTATGCAACGTACCCATGTATTGCTGCATACTCAATGTTGATAGGGTCAAGTGGGGTCTTCTCCCAATGTTGGTGCCCTGACTTGGGGAATTTTGTCTTCATATCAGCGTAGTCCTCGTCGATTAGGGCGGCTGCCATATCAGCCATTGAAGTCTTGTCATGCTCAAGCCTGAACCTGCCCTGAAGATCAATGTGGCATTCAGCTGGTATCTCAATACCCCAGGTGCGCCTCATCTTGATCTTGTCATTCGTTATATCAACGGTAGCAAAATATATGCCGCTGCGAAGGAACTCCATGAGTTTTGGACAGTGCTTGTCACTACTGCAACAACAAAATGGAACAAATGTGTTAAATACTGCCGCAACAAGTATATTTTAGAACAAGTATAATAAGAATCATAACAAGTATATTTTAGAACAAGTATAATAAGAATCATAACAAGTATATTTCGGCACAAGTATAATATAGGAATCATAACAAGTATAATAAGAATCATATAATTAACAAGTATAATAAGAATCATAACAAGTATAATTCGGAACAAGTATAATAAGAATCATAACAAGTATAATAAGAATCATAGCAAGTTTCCTATTCCTATGCATTTCCTATCCTATGAATCAAAAGAAGCCCCTAAACTATGACATGTTCTCCCACGATGGCCAATATGCAACTACAAGGAAAATTCTTATGCAATTTTCCTATCCTCCTATTCCTATTCCTATGCAATTTTCCTAATCCTCCTATTCCTATTCAATTTTCTATTCCTATGCAATTTTCCTATGACCGAATCAAAGAAAAGCCCCAATTTTCCTATGAATCAAAGAAAAGCCCCAATTTTGCTATGAATCAAAGAAAAGCCCCAATTTTCCTATGCATTTTTCCTATGAATCAAGGAAACTATGACATGTTCTCGACATTCCCAATCCTCTTATTCCTATGCAATTTTCCTATCCTATGAATCAAAGAAAATCCCCAATTAAAACTATGACAAGTTTCGTATTACCTTGCCCACTGGAAGACCATGACATGTTGCTTCAAACAAAGTTGGATGACGGCAACATTGCGACCATCGACCGTGTACTCGAGATCGAGGCCCATGAACTTGTGTTTCTCCTCTTGAAGCCATTCCTCGAACATGGAAAGAAAACCCTCGACTTTGGCGCTGTCGTTCATGTAGACGACATGGAGATTGGTCATGCCATGTGCGAGCACGTTCCCGTAGCGAGTTCGTGGATTCATGGTGGAGGATGGGGAAGAAGCAGAGAGGAGAGGGAGACGAACAGAAATGGAGGCCGGTCGCGCTACTGTAGCGTTTTCGATGTATATGATCTCGCGCGGAACAACTTCCAAGGCACGGGATTTGAACGGTTGGGACCTTTAGTCCCGGTTTGAGCCACGAACCGGGACTAAAAGGGCTCGCACCAGGCGAACGGTTGCCACCACCCCTTTAGTCCCAGTTGGTGTCACCAACCGGGACTAAAGGTCCCGTTCGAACCAGGACTGATGCGTGACGAACCCCGGCCGGCGTCCTAGCCGCTCGAACCGGGACTAATGCTCACATTAGTCCCGGTTCGTAACATGACCGGGACTAAAGCTCTGATCCGGCCTGGACCAAAGCCCTGTTTTCTACTAGTGGGCCACTACAAGATGAAGAACATGAAAGAGGAGGGCATGGAGGACGACATGAAAGAGGCCGAAGATGAAGAACAGGGATCATCAACAACCCAGAACAAGAGAGATTTGAGAGAGGTACTTGAAGAGAAGGCAGAGCTTGCTTTCAATTGGGGGAGAACCATGGAAGATCATACAAAAGAAGAACCACATGTCAGAAAATCCTTTAAAAACCATCTCTTTACAGAGTCTTAATTTCCAAGAACCTGCAAAAACAACACATAGAAATCACAGATCACACTATAAATCACACAATCAAAAGAAACAGGTCAGGTACTAGGGGCAAAAAGAAACAGAAAATGCACAGTAATTACATAAGAAAATTACACTGTAATAGCTCTTTGACTTGCAGTGTAATTACACTGAAAGTTGCACATAAATTACAGTGTAATTTCCCTAAATTTACATAGTTTATGTAAATTACACTACTGTAAACCCACTCAAATTACAGTGTAATTACACTGAAAGTCGCACACGAATTACAGTGTAATTTCCCTAAATTTACACAGTAAATTACACTGAATTTACACTATAATTTCCATTACACTTAAATTACATAGTAAAATGCACTGGAATTTACGTAAACTAACAGTGTAATTCTCTGAACTTACACTGCAAGAACCTTGAAATTACACTGTAATAACCATGAAATTGCACTGTTAAATGTACGGAATATAGTGGAACTGACTCTGAAAGGCCCTAAATTAACTACACTGAAATTACAGTATAATTTCACTGGAACTTACACTTAAATTACACTGAAAAAATGCACTGAAATTTACCAGAACTAACAATATAATTCTTTAAACTTACACTGCACTAACCTTGAACTTGAAATTCCTTCAGATTTTACACCGACAACATGTAGCAGACTAGCAGTAAAATAAGAAGCCACTTAACATGGACATACAACTGATAAGGTTCTAAAAAGGATGCAACCCAACAGAGATAAACAGGAAATTACACTGTAATTGCCCTGCGACTTTACACTGCAGTTACACTGAAAGTTGCCACGGGAATTACCGAGTAATTTCCCTAAATTTAATAAAGTAAAATCCCTCAACTTACCGTGCAAATGCATTGAATTTACACTACAAATTCCAGTGAAATGGCCTAGAATATCATGAGTATCATACTTGGTGGTAGGAAGGAAATTCTTTTTTAATTGGAACTCAAAAGCTCAAGCATCAGACCTAGTAGCAAGACACTTGACAAGCCTAACAGGGACCTCAGTTCTCACAAAATTAAGCAGACCCTCCATTCCATATCTGTGAATAGCATCCTTATACCTAGTGGACAAGCCATCAACAACGCCAGAGGAAAATATCTAGTAAAAGTAGAACAAACAGGAAAATCACTAGATCTCTTCTGTCTCTACATGAAAGAAGAAGGAAAACAGATCAAAAACTAAGGTAGAATACTATGCAAAATGACTAGGGTGAAAAATTATGGAACTCACTAGGGTGATACCAATTTAAAAGGTACTACAAACTTCTGAACTCACTAGCATGATGAAAAAGAAAATAACAAATGACAGAAATAAACAAGGCACTAAACTAAAGGCCAAAAACACCTGGCAATCAAATCTATGAGGATAGCAACTACAAATAACTAGGAAGCATGCAACAATCTGTAAAATGCAGTCAAAAACTACCTACCTACCTACCTGAACACTAATTACATAGCACTAAAATGCAGATTACACCACCTAAATACAATACCAACCTGAATGTCTAAGCTACTAAAATATCAACAGCTCGCTGCAGCAGCTGCTAGTGAACACTACATTGGAACACTCAGCATGAACACCCTTTATACAAACTGAAACTGTGAAACACAAAAGTCAGAGGGGAACTAAACACCTACATCCACACAAGAGACCATGAGACTCAAAAGGCCAGGGGATTGAGCATGTCCACCTACATCTACATCAAAAGGGACATCACAAAATCAAATGAGTAAGGGGGACATAAAACAAATTAGACGACCAATGGATCAAACAACAAACCACTAAAAGGGGATAACCAAAAATCACCTCAAACTACATAACACTAGAAGGGGATCCATCGCTAAAACTATCAAACTCTACATCTGCAACAAAGAAAGACCAGAACAAACGAATCGACCGCCTACATCTACCTCAAATGCTAGAGGAATCGAACGACTGCAACTCGCATCAAACAACAGGGGATCTGTACCTACATGTACATCCACCGCTGCATCCACACAAACACCTACATCCACAACAAACGCCAGGGAATCGAAGCAAACAACAGATCTAGAAAGGATTGAGCACAGAAACATGATCCAGCGGGGGAAAGGGGGAAGACGACGACAGCCAAGGGGAACCACGAGGAATTGGAGCGGAAATCAAGCTGAAGAAAACTAAGCAATCGCCATGAACTGTGAAGAAATCTCCTCCTGTGCTCTCGCCTCCTCCGCAGCTGTAGGTCTCTCTCTCTCTCTGCCCTTTTCCAACGGAAGTGGAGAAATGAAATTTCAGAAACAAAAGGGGGAAAGACAGCGTACAGAAACGGATGGTAACGGGCTCACCCGAAAAGAAAAACGGGCCCGGCATGACGAAACCAGCCCGGAAGCGCCATCTCCCAGCGTGAATCTCCGCGAGTTTGGACGGCCACAGATTTGAATGAAAGCGAATTGTTTTTCAGTCGACTGAAAAATAGCAAACCCGTTTTTTTTTGTTATCTCTTTCTCCTGTAATCCCCGTGAAGTTTGGTTCATTTGAACCCATCTTGTACAAGGCTGCAAAGCCTCATAGGCAAATATGAATGAAAAATATTCAGGTGGGCATTCACTCCCCCCGGTGACCATTCAAAAAAATAAGGCCTTCAATTATTAAA